>CM066727.1:119884433-121134433 GCA_033961575.1 Aselliscus stoliczkanus | reverse complement strand
ATGTGACCATGAACACTGGCAATGAGAGTTGTGTCTTATTTTCTATTTTATCTTGAAAATGGATGAGGAAGAAATGGGTTTGGCAAAGATCACTCAATCCCAATATTCCTGACAAAGCAGCTTTCAGTTCAGGAGGATCATCTTACCTCTCTCTCCCTTAAATATTTGACAACTAAGAGAGTTACTTAGATATTGAATTCATTATAATCACTTGAAAATTCTTGTTTTCCTGATTCCTAATAATCAGATTACTTAATTTCAGAGAAAAGAAACCTCAGGGTTAGACACAGCTAACAAAAGTAAAGATTAAAGAGAAGCAGAAAAATAATGGAGCTTTTCAGTGCCAAAGTCTCTCTGGTTTGGCATTAAAAGAATCTGGTTTAAATTTTACCCTGAAACTTACTAACTGAATAACCATGGGCAAAATTTTGATCCTCAGTTGTTCATAATAATTATAATAATAATAATAGTCATGTCTTACTTCAAGGGATAGTTATGAGAATTAACTTAGGTTTATGGTCTCATAAATAAAGTATAATACAAATTCAAACACAAACAAGTCACAGGCAAATACTATCAACGTTCTTATTATTTTTTTCCTGATGAGCTTACATAATTGTATATTTTTGTTGCTTCATTTTTTTTTGAGGTTTTCTTTTTTTTTTCTCAATGATTTTTTTTAAAAAATTTATTGGGGTGACAATGGTTAGTAAACTTACATAGGTTTCAAGTGTACAATTCTTTAATATGTCATCTATATATCACATTGTGTGTTTACCACCCAGATTTCCTTCTATCACCATATACTCATATTTGACCCCATTTATGAGGTTTACAAATAGCTTTAACTAAGAATCAAATAGTTTAGCACTGTTTTTAAGAGAAGCATATCAAGAGTCAATCATCAACCATGTTAAAAGCTCATCAGCAAAATTCTTCCCTCCTATCCTAAAGAGCATCTTTGGTGAAGAAGGATGTTAAAGAGAAAGATTAGCTTTTGCTGTTTCTTTCAAAATAATATTTAATTCAGGTTAACTGAAATGTTGACATGTGACTTTAACAAAGATACTTCTTATAATAAGAGGTGTTTCATATGCAAACCATATATTTAAAACTTTTTGACATATTGTATAAATTGTCCAAAGGGAGACATAATTTTAAATATAAAAAATAAAAGTGTTGCATGTCTTTTGTCACTGGAGGAAATACATAGTAGAAATATTACTGATTTAATTACCTTTTATTCAGAAAATACAGAGATGTTTTTTGAGACAAGCTACCCACTAGCATTAAGTAAGTGGTATACCAATTGAATGCATTTAGATAATCTAGTTTTAAGATCATTCTTATATATCATTATCTAAAATAGGCATTGATTTCTATAAGTAGTCCAAAATTAGTTTGATTCTATTTAAGTAATTTCTGGTGTTACAGGGCATCAACATATATTCTAAAATTATTTTGCCTGGCACCATGTTATCCTGATGACAAGAGAAATCATTGCTCAATTGTTAATTGACACAGCTGTCTTCATTGAGTTCTCTCCCATCCTTACAACTCCACTAAATTTAATTTTCATTCCTTTGACAAATCTTATAGCTTCTTCATTTATAAATGCTATTTTGAAAGCTAAATTTATTCATTTCAATGGAATTTTCATTATAGAGATGATTTTAAACAACGTAGCTACTTGTTTGCTCTATGGAAAAGAAAAATTGGCCATAATTTTAAAATCAATGTGAGTTATAGAAAAGAAAGCATTTCATATTCAAGAAATTTCCTGTTGGTCAACTATTACCAATATTTTTTATTAGTTATTTTTACTTACTTATGAATGCATACCCTATCTCATTCCAGAAAGTGTTCGAGGCGGTTTTCAAAGTATGTATGGTAATACTATATATGTATATTCTATTACATATGGAAATACAATAAAATAATAAATACATATATTAAAGTGATTGCCCATAACTTTGATATATGCTGAAGAATGCTTATCCACAATTATTCTTTGAAGTAATTAGTTTCAAGCCATTCCTTCTTACAGTAATTAGATTAACAGTCAGTTGTCTATAAAGATTACTTCTAGCTCACATTATTTACCCATAGAAGGATGATTTTCTTTCTCTTTCAGGAGTGTTGGAGCATTTGACATTCAGTTTAACTAAAACCAATATCAAATTAAAAGGACAATTTTGAAAATGGTAGAAAATGGGGGGAGTATAATACAATATTTTATTAATTTGCTGAAGATTATATTGTGATATGAGAAGATAACATTACTATGATTATATACCATCACTAACTGTATAATCTTAGTCAAGCTAATGACCTGCTCTTTGCCTGAATATCCTCATCTATTCATTGGAAATAACAATATACTTCATAGTTTTGTTGTGAGAAGTAAATAAGATAATACATATGATATGCCTAGAACAGTACCTGGCACACAGTAAGTGCTCAATCAGGGTTAGCTAATAGTCATCAGGAAGCAAAATGTCTATATTGTGGTCTCATGGCTTATAGCCAATTCCAATTCATACCACTAAAGTAAAATAAAAGCTCAGTAAAAATTGCAACAATTTTATGTTATAACAACAAATGTACCCACTAGGTATGATAGAACATTGGGATAGAATTGTGGTGCCTAAAATCTGTTCCCAACATAGAACCCAGCAGGTCTTGGGTATTCCAGATCATCAGAAATCACAATCACAGTCTGGAATACTATTACTGCATATAATTTTCAAAAACAGAAATACTTTTGTGACTTTTTCACAACTACTAAGGAGGCAACAAATATACACCACCAGTAGAAATCAATAAAGCTCTCTTGAGATTCTAAATCTGAAGATGGGGTGTGGGATTTGGCTCATTGCCTAGCTAAAACAGTGGACTCACAAATGCAAGCCTTGCAGCAGCAAATTCAAATTTGGTTTCCAGAAAAAAATGTTTAATTATTACTTATATTAATTCCTATTGCTGCATGATAAATTCCAGAAACCGAGCAGCTTGAAACTATACGCATTTTTTAACTCTCAGTTTCTGTGAATCAGAAGTCTAGGGCTGGACTGACTGGGTTCTCTCCTCAGGGTCTCACAAAACCAAATTAAGGTGATGGTCAGGGCCATGATCTCATGTGGAGCTCAGGGTTTCTTGTATCTATAGGACTATGGTCCCTCTAAGCTTGCTTGCTCTCAGCTTCTCAGCATCTAAAGATTTCTTCATTTGTTGCTATGTGGACCCATTTATCTTTAAAGTCAGCAACAGTTTCCCTTGTGTGGAATCTCTCTTATGCTTCAAATTTTGTCCCCAACCTCAAGACACTGATTTAAAAGGCTTTTGAGTTTAGGTCAAGCTGCCCTAGATAATCTCTTTTTTTAAAATTTCAAATGTGCCATATAACATAACCTAATTACAGGAGCCATATCCCAATGAATTTATGATGTTACGAATTATAGAGGGCATGGATGCTTCAGGGGATGGGCCACTCAGTGGGCACTTAGAATTCTGCCTATCACATATGTCAGAAGCCTTAAGGATTCATTACTCAAAGTCTAGACCAGGAGTCAGCAAACTTTTGAGACTGAAGAGCCACCAGGAATCAGCAAACTGCCAGGCTCTGAAGTAGAATTGAAAATGAAAATAAAACTATCATAGTTTCATTTATAAAATTTTTACAGGATATTATTCACATAATGGTGATTATGGCTCTCGAATAATTTTTAAATTGTTGTGAGGGACAGGATTGGCTCTTCCAGAGGTCGGCAAACTTTTGAGAAGGAACGTACACAAAGAGCCGCATGTGGCTTGTGAGCTACAGTTTGCCAACCACTGGACCCCTGTTCTAGCCCAAAGGATCTACTCTATTGGCTTAACATGCCAAGTCTTAGAATTGATAAGAAAGAAACTGGCGTTTAGAAACATTTTTCAATTATCCCATAAATTTACAATTTTAGAATATAAGTTGTCTTTTCTACAGATAACATAAATTCTAGGCTAAAACGGACTGAACCATACTCTTGGCATTGAGGACAAAAATAAAGAATCTGGTCTCACCATTTTCCATGTGCTTCATTTACCATCAATTATTCCATCAACTGTATCCTCTATGGGTGTATTATCAGTGTTCACTCAGAAAGTGTTAAATCGGATCAAGAACATGTGGAACAACTGCCCTTAACTTATAAGAGGAGACAAATAATCTTATCAAAGGTCACCAGGATCTGAACTTCCAAGGCAGTATTCAAGAAATTAATACCATCAGTAACTATATTCTAGAATCCATTCACATAGCTGGGTCTATGGTTTCATTTCATATCTTCTCATAAGGAATTAAATACTAGCTCTTTGTTTGAATATAGCAATTTATAAAAGAAGAGCTGAAGTTTTTCTGAATTTTTGTTCCTTATGTCATCTTATTTACTCTATCATATTGTTTTTGGATTTTTTTTCCATAGGTGATGGGTGAGTGGGATGGTTGATAGATTTTTGCCACTGAACAAGTCTTGTAAAAAATTATGCATAGCTTATGTTTTCAAATGTATTATGTTATCATAGCACATGTATATCTATATCTACATCATCTAACTATAAATTAGTTTTCTAATATGATTTCACCACAAATAGTTGTTAAATCAGGGAATCAGGGATGATTATATATTTCTGTCAACCACCGTGATTCTCAGTGACACTCTGGAGCCCTCAGTTTCTAGGATTCTGAGTTTGGCTGGGCTCATGTGAAACTCTGGGATGCGTGCATAAGGTGGGGGCTGGGGTGTATAAGGAGACAGTGCCACATATTTGGTACCTTGAAAGAAGATTGCTATTCCAAGACTTAAAAAAAAATCCTTAGGAAAGTTGTAAATCGTATAATTATATTTACTATATATATAATTTTTTTGATGGCAGAAAGAATTTCAGAATGTTATGAGAATGTTTAGGGACTCGGGGGACACTGAAAAGGATCCCGTCAGCAAGAAATGGCTGAAAAGAGGTTCGCAGATAAAGCTCATTGACTTTACAAGTTTGCCCAGGGCAGCCTTGCTCTCAAGCAGTGTTCTCACAGCTGTGCATTTAGTCTTCCAAAGGGAATAAGCAGTTCCTTGAATTGACTCCCCAGCCCTACTCAAAATAGCAGATTCACTCATGGTTTTCATCAAATCTCTTTGATCCTATAAAATATTTCTTTGAGAAATGACAAAGAAGTTTAAACTGAAATATTTTATTTGGTGGACAACAGCAGATATGCAAACTGAGTTATTTTTAAAAAGATGTATGCAAGATGCAAAAAGGAGCAGGGTAAATGAGTTAAACACTAGAAAATGTTCTTCTCATATGCTACATGGTTGCCTTAAGTTAGAGAAATAGACATCACATAAAGACTGGTATTAATGACCATAAATTCTCAACAGAAAATCCCCTTAACATAACAAAGCCATATGGGAAATGAATCCAAGAGTGAATATTAATAAAGACTTTGAAAACAGAGTCCAATCAATGTGCAAAAGAAAAGTGATCCATTGTCAAGCCTGAAAATTTACTGAAGAGTGGGCAAAAAAGAAAAGGGGAGGGGATGAAAAAATGAGGGGGCAAAGAGAGAAAGATGGAGTGAAAAATAGGGTAAGGGGAGAAGACCTATGAAAACTATTGTATTGAGAAATTCTGATTTTTGTATTTCATAAGGCAACATCAACAATAATGAAAACATTTAACATCTTAATAAAGATATACCTAAGTTCGTACAATTTAAGTATATGCTTTTGTCTAAATGTTTCATTTTCCTAGTTATGAAAAGTAGCTATTTTAAGAAGGTTTACACTTGAATGAATGCCCAAAATATGTTATGATCCTGTAAAGATGATGCAATTTCCCTTTTGGTTTATTTATACTTAATTAGTTTTTTTTGTCAATGTTGTACATTAATTACACCCCAGCATTTCAAGGTCTGTTTGTTTTCTGATTCAGAAAAATTAATCTGTATCCTTTAGTTATGTAGAAAATCTAGCATTTAATTAGGAGCATGTCATATCAGATTTATGAAAGAGGCTGTAACGTTGCCAATGCCTACCTCACTGCTGAGAGAATCACCCATTTAGGGAAGAACATTCACTCTTGGAATGCAGTGAGGTTCCAAACCATTGTCCTTTCTTTGCATTCTTTTTATTTTCTTCTAATTTATTTTAATCTCACAGTTTGTCTTTACCCCAAACTTCCTCATCATTGATGGTGTATTTTTTTAACTTTTCTTTTCCTTACTGCCTGCCAATTCCTCTAATGGTCTCTCTTCTAACTTGGTAGAAACTCCTTAAAAAGCAAATGAAGTAAACTGTAAGAAAGCAAAAGAGTGTCCCAATGTTAATCTCTAACAGATTGATGTGCTCCGGAGAAATGTTTGTATAAAATTATTAAGATAGAATATCTCTATCTAAAAATAAACAAAAATCTATTTGAAGAGAACAATCCCCAATAATTCCTCAAACAGTGTTTCCAAAAGTTACCTCAGCTTGACCGATAGGTATGTTTTCATAGTTGTATAAATTATCCAGGTCTTCCAACGTGGCATCATAAGTTTCTGAGTCATAGTTGATGGGCTCTAAAGTTGGAGCAGTCACAGCAGCATCAAAGATGATGAGTCCCAGAATGAGTCTTGCTAATGCTTTCATTTTTTCAAATTTTCCTAGTCATAAAATAATAAAATGCATAAATATTTAATTGATAATAGTTTGCACTAACTAGGAATGATAGATCAACGTCAACACTGAGAAACTCAAGCTGGTAGCTTTCTTTACATGGATAATTTATAAACATAATGCAAGAAATTGTATGGCTTCTGAGGACTATTGACACCAGATGTTCAAGTTAATGCACAAACCTATCCTCGTTTTTACAGTAGGTATTGTAATTACAGTGAAATTGATTTTATTTTATAGAGAAACATGGGGAAATGGGATGCAGATAGATTGTGATACACTTATTTACAAAAGTCTTTACATTATCTAAGATTTTTACCATTTGCTAATTGTTAATATTTTTTATCAACTCTGGGAGGTAGGAATGATGATGATGATGATGATGTTGATGATGATGATGATCACTGTAACACTATTTGCAGATAAGGAAACCAAGATAGAATTGGTTAGTGATACAAGTAGGACTCATAACTGTTTCTTGTACATTCAAACCTAAGACTTTTTCGGACAAAATAATGAAGTTTTTTTTTTTTTTTTCCTTTTACATCTTTGTTGCCTTTGGGTATTATATAGATGATTTAATATGTGCATGCTTTAATATATCATGCAATATTTTTCAAAACATTTTCTTAACTAAATGAAGTAGAAAAGAAAGTTATTTTTTGTTTAGTCTTTAGTGTTTTGTTTTAATTCTTAATAGCTATGTAAGGTTTAAACTCAGAATCAACAGGAATACCTGTCTAAAAGGCACTATTTGGCAAGATTCCCTTTAAGGAGGATTTGCATACATGTGGGATTAGAGAAATATTTTGTTTTGTAATTCTTTAATAAGTACAATTCTTATTTTCTATGATAACATTATGCTTTTTGGAGTTTTAATCAAGATATTATCACTCTAATTATTTTCTTACTATATGTACTCTTTTGAATACAATTTAGTTGAATACAATTTAGAAAAAGAACTCATGATTAATTTTAAACATTTAAGTTGGGCCTATCAAAAATGTTACCTAGTGATTATTTATTGAGGAAGCAAAGTATTTGTAAAGCTTTTTATCAAACATGCCTAATTTTAAAAGTTTTGTATTTTGGATACACTTCTTGGGTTTACTTTAAAAACAGTACATATGATGTTTGTACCTATGCACACATATAAAGGGAATTCAATGTAAACATTACTTTTAAACTTGAATGCACTGGCAGACAACCTGACCTTCAATTACTTGAAAGAAAGTCTTTATGAAGCAGGGTTGGGCAGAAGGATATGAAATTCCCCTGAGAATAAGAAGCAGTACAAGGAGTCCCTTTTTATCCCCTCCTATGATTTCTTCAAATAAATTTTTTATTCACACTGGATAAACTAAGCCTCTGTTTTGCTTGTTTCACACAGGCCTTTGCAGGATTACAGATTTAGAACTGTTCTATGCAATTACCAACAAAGTATTACTTAATAAAACTGTGATTTGCAAATCTTCCAGGAAACCAATTCAACCATTCTCCTATATTCAACTGGTTAGCATTAACAGTGGCCACCACTAATATGTATATATCATTATCTATGATATATATATATATATATATATATATATATATATATATATATATGGCATACATATATTTGTATTTATATATATTTTTTCTTGTACACTTCTGGCAACTTTCATTGTTCAAATAAATTATGCGCTTGCTGATTCTTTTTCTCACTTTATACTCAACAGTTAATTGTAAATGTCTACATATTAGAGCTCACCAGCATTTGACATAGCCCCTAAAATTACCAGCAACAAGGCAGCCTTTGTGAATCTCAGAAATATGAAGAACATATATCCATGTCTAGTTAAAAAAAAAATGTAGGTTCCTTCCTTCAAGTATTTATATTATTAGTTAGTGCAGTGTCTTTGTTGAAACTTTGAAATTGTTGTCCACCTGACATCATTTTATATTTTGAAAATATATGCTTATAGCAAACTTTAAAATCTATAGCTTAAAAAGACATTCTAACTGCATAATTCTAATATGATCAGTATACTTGTTAAACACCTAAAAATCTCATCATTTTCTTCTTTTGCATCATATTTCAATCAATAACTATCAATAGTGCCTGTCTACACTGGCAAAGAATGTGGTCTCTGTCAGGGCACTTCGTTTAAGGAATATATTGGAAACTGCTATAATTTTATTGGCATCTGTCATGATTATAAAGATCAGGGATTTTGCTGTGTGTTATTAATTCCTAAGCTAATTCAGACTTTTGGATTTCCAAGAATAATGTAAATATCAACATAGAAAAATTAGACCCAATCCATTGAATCAAAGTTCACCATGAGATATTAAAGTAAGCTGAATTATTTTTTTAAAGGTTGTTTTAGTAGGGGAAAAAAAAAAAAAAAAAAAAAAAAAGGTCTCTAACCCAAGAAGAAAGCAAGTGTAAAAACTTACCTTTGGCTCCTACTTGGTGAAATGGCACGAAGTGACTGAGGACACAGAGCCAGTGGTATTTGCCCCTGACCAATGGCTGTGAATTCTGGTCTGTGGGAGGTGGAATTTGTAACACTCAATTTTCTGTTTGGAAAAGCTAACCTTGAGAAATGCTTCTCAGTCTTTAAAAACCCCAAACTACTTTATAGTCACTCAAGCAGTAGAATACAAATTACATAGTATATAAAACCCTTGGAATTATATTAAAGAAGTTAGAATTGCCAATGTGTCACCTTAAAAATTTTAAGTGGAAAAAGTTGGTTTTAACATATCTCATCTATAACAAATTCACCAATTAAGAAAAGAAGTGCAAGTATGCAGTAATAATATAGATGAATATTTCAGAAATATTCTAATAAGAAATAATTTTCCTAAACTTTGCTTGTTTTGAATTGCTTTCTTCACTTTTTATTAATGTTAACTGAAATTCAGTGAATGTTGCAAAGACTTACCTGTTTAATGTTGGGTAAGTAAAAAAAAAACCTATATATATATAATTTTGATTGCTTGGAATGCTTTGAGAGCAATGAAACAATGAACTTTTTTACATGAGCATTTACAAAAAAAATATGTTTAGAAATAATCATAAATATGATCTGAGTGTCTTAGGGAAAAAAATTCTTTTTCTTCTCTTTTATCTATCAGAGCCAAATGAATCAAATTACATTAAAAAAAACCAAACAACTTTTTTCCAGAATACAAGATTTGTTGTAGGTTCTTGGAACCTGAGATGGTTTGTGAAATTGGGTTTTATTACAGATTACAGAGAAAATATATTTGTATTAAATTTCTAGTCTTCACTTCCATTCATACTGCAAAAGTTCTAGAAAAAGACAAAATTTACATCTCGTGTTCTGGTATGCTTTACATAAATCTAGGTGTCTTGTTCTCACCTGTGCATCAGGAGGTGAATACTGTATTGTTTGATCCTGGGCAAAATGATGGAGTGAGAACTCTCACTCTCCTTCCTGTTTCCCTCCCACCTTTTCTCCCCACAAAACTTCTTTGCCCGTCTAATTCAGGGCTCAGTCATCCCCACCATCCATACTTGCTTCCAAATCACTTGTTCTCAGTGTGCATTAGTTTTTCTGGGTTCAGTTTTATTTGGAACAGACGCAGTGATACTAGGTAAAGTATGAAGTCTATCAAGATTTCTCAAACAGGAGAGAGGCCACCTTGGAGGGAAGGATTCCTTCCCAGCATCCTTGAAGTCTCAACACATCATATAGGCGCTACTTTCATAAACATTTCTAGAAAGGGGCCTGAATTTGAGTTTCTTCGCCTGCTCTGTTTAGCAGCAATGTCCCACACTATGTTTTAGATGATTTTATGTATTGTTAATTCTCTCAGCACATTTCTTTATCTATCTGTGTATCTATCTGTCTATCTATCTATCTATCTATCTATCTATCTATCTATCTATCTATCTATCATCTGTCACGTTCACATGTTCAGCCTCTATTAGAAAGCACACTGGGCCCACCTGACCAGGTGAATTTTGCCATCAGCAAGGTTGGGAATGAAAGGACCCTTCACAGAGCATTCATCCTACCATCCTATGGTCCTCTCAAGGACATGTCACTGGAGTCAAACCTCATCCATAAGCACCTTCACCATGGGCCAAATGGTGCCCAGGACCCTATCTCCCACCCCAGCTCCCACAGCAATCGTGACCTGCACTTGGGCCAGCAGGCTGAGGGGCCCTGTATGACTGGCACTTCAGTTTGAGGAAGCTCCCCTTTTAACAGACATTTCATCTGCAGCCCAACTTATGTCTGGTGGGCTACTTTCTAAGCATGCAGCCCCTACAGGCAAGGCTGGGCTCCCTCTGATGGTTGCTGCCAGGTCTCATCCCCCCAAACATACAGATCAGGGGTCATTTTGGCAGAAGCCTGTTCATCTTCCTGTCCTCAATGCTTTCCCTTCCCCGCCTGCTGCCAAGCCCACAGATGAGCTCTAACAATGACACTGGCCAAGGGACAATTTTTGGAAGAGCAGTCACCTTCACCACCTTGAGTATTCATCAAAGGACTGTGAACAGGAAGGAAGAGGCAGATGGCTTTATCCCCAAGCACTTCCCAGGCTCCAGGCGTCCCCACACCTTGGCAGGGAATGTGTAATCATTGAGGGCAAGTTTCCAGCTTGCAAACAACTGATGATGAAGGAATTTCAACATCGACCAAGACCCCTTCCCTAGTGGCATCTATCACCTCAGTTTCAGGCCATCACAAACCTGGGTGGGAAGCTCAAATGCCCACTGGCCCAGCAGATAACAGCAGTGAGGGGCAGGCTGGTAAGTGAGGCCACCAACTGGGGTCCACTGGAGCCATTCTCCTGCAGAGACAAACTCTGGTGTCTTTCGCAGCAAGCCTCTGGCCAGGCCACCCCATGATTTCACACTGAGCTGAGCCCAGGAAGGTGGGTGACTTGGAACCCACGGCAGTGCTGGGATGGGGCTCTGGGACAACCCAGGATCACGATGACTCTCTCAACACATTTTTTTTTTTTTTAAGATTCCATTGGGGAATTGGGGGGAGGGGAGGGAACAGCGCTGGGGAACCGGGGAAGGGGAACAGACAAGCTGCTGTCCTCCTGCTCCTCAGTCCAGATGTGGAGGACACCACCCCAGCAGCCCACACTGGCATCATCAAGGCGCCATTCCCAGCTGAGGCAGATTGGTCGCCGGCCCCTGGATGGCCGCCCACAGCGGCTCTTGGCAGCCCACACTGGCCGCCAGTCATCTTTGCTGGCCACTGGTCACCCACTGCAGCCCATGGAAGCCCACTGCAGCAGGGGCTGCCGCTATGCCGGCTCCGGGACTCACAGCAGCCCAGCTCCAGGTGGAGCTGTTGTTCACCATCCCAGCTGCAGAGGGCAGTGTCACTGGCCCCCACATGTGGGATCCCAACCGGGGCTGCTGGCATCCCAAGCTAGCTCTCAACCAACGCGCCACTCGGCCCGCCCTCCCAACACATTTTTTAATCAGAGCGATTAATACAATTCTCAGATGGGTGAACTGACACTCAGACGTTATATTATCCAACGGTCACGATGTGTGACAGAAAGAGAAAACCAAATTGGGTCAAGTTCCCAGATGTTGCTGAGCCCTTTTGAAGTATATTGATGAAGATAAGAAGGCAGTATCTCTCAGTTTCTTAGATTCTAAGGCTGTTTACCTATCACTAGTTTTTAGACTCTTTCAGATGCTTTAGAATAAAATTGGATAAATAGAATACCCCTGAAAATACGTAACATTTTTTCCCCATCCTGTGTTATTTAATCTAGTACTTTGCACACATTGTCAGATAACAGAAAGGTAGATCTACCTAATCCTTTGCTTTCTGGATGACTCTAGCTAAACATGTAAGACACCATATCCAGAAGTAACATTTCTACTCTATCCTAAGGACTGTTGATGTTTACGTGACGTCTTCCTTAGGCTTCAGAACAATATTATTGTAGTTGTTTTGTGACAGTTTAATAACCAAATTAATTGTCTCAATATAGAATTGAAAGCAGAAATTATCATTCCTGAGTCTTCTTCCTTTCATTTTTTTTATAGCAATGGGAAATTTAAAAAATCGATTCTCTTGATCTTATTTGGACTCTCTCCAATATTTCAAAATCTATTTTGAACTGTGGGAGCTCAAATTTGTAACAGTCTCATGAGGACCTAATCTCCATTGAACAGTAAGGAAGGATCAGTTACCAGTTCTAACATTTCTTATCCTTGGTGAATATCTTCTAGTTTCATGATATTTTTTTTCTTAATAGAGCCTGAACCTGGTTATTGAATACCCTCAGGGGATCAGTTATTATAACTAGTTGCATTATCTTGTAACTGAGGCTTTGTGGCCCCCTTTAGGCCCCAAACATTTTATAAACCCTTTTGGCTACAACACTTTACAAAATTAATTACACAATGCCCTGTGTGCCTAAACAGAATTAATTTTAAACAAAATGGTCTTATCTTAATGATTACCTTATTTCTGTTCTGTAGCAGTGGGAGCAAAGAGGAGTAGTCATTCTGACAGTCCAGTGCTAACTGTCCTTGTCCCCAGCCCCAAAAGGCCATGTCTGTAAGAGCTACAGGAGGATATAGCTATCCCACTCCACTGTTTATAAGGAATAAAACTATTGCCTGAAATGATTAGTTAACTTCCTATGAAGAATTCCCACATTGCCTCAGAGACCTACTAATCAGAAGTCTAAAACTCCAGGTCTTCCAGCATCACCATAAATCCATATACACTGTATGATCTGTAACTAATCTTATCCAGTCTCCTATTCCAGAATCTCTCAAGCCTGCTCTGCAATCTGCACACTCTACTTTGTTTTAGTTATTTTGGAAACATTTCTTTGTTTCCTTTACTTCAAAATAAACCTGCTTTCTCCTGACAAAGGTTTTCTACTGCAGTCCTTTAAAGGGATGGCTATTTACTCTTCTTCACTCACATAACTCGAAGATGGAGGAATTTTTCTTGCTGTGTGTTTTCTTTTCCAAAACTTTATTCATTTGGAAACTTAACCACATATGGCTTGATTATCTACAGCTCTTCCCTGTTGTTAACTACTTCACCTCCGAGTCAAGCCTCTTGTTGGTGACTTTTGCTCCTGGCTCACACATACCCTCTACTCATACCCTGCCATCATTCCCAGCGATGCCAACCTTCATTTACATGCCATCTATCGTGGTGACCTGGTAGTTGCTTTATCTTCTTTCTTATTTAAAGTCACCATTTCTTACCCACCTGCCATCATTGTCATACCCTATAGCTTGTTATCACCAGGCATCTTATTACCCTATGAGTGGGACACTGTTGTCATTTCTGTCTCATGAGATCTTCATTTTATAGACTCCATCACTTTTTCACTATTCATTAAACCTCCTATCTTCAAATGCCTTTTTAACATTAGTATCCATAGGCCATTAACAGAATTAATTCCTTTCAAGCACTTTCTGTTCTCTTTCTTCTTTTTACTTCCATTATACCTGGACAATGCTCAACTTTTGTTGAACTCAACTTCCTACCTTCTTCTCTCCTGCATCTGAGTAGCTGTGTATTACTAATGAAATCACACACAGTGATAATTCATGTCGCTTTAAATTCTTAAAGACAAGCTTCAACCTTTGCCAACAGATCTGTGACATTTCTGAGGTTGATTCTTTTTCTAGCACTCCAAGATGACTATTTTATAACATTTCCTGTCTTCAAACCTTCTATCTTCATTTCCTTTTCACTGAAAGTCAAGAGAGATGGTAGAAATCAGCAGAGAAATATTCAATTAACTTTCCATTATGAATCCACCTGTGCTTATATGCATCTTTTTTATTTTCCCTTCTGTGATAATTTAAATTCCCCAAATAATACCCAGGATCTTATTCCTGTTCCTCTTTTCAAGGTCTATGTTTCTTTAATTATTTCCTCCCTCTTTTTTAGGTCAATTCTATTCTAGGTACAGACACTTGCTCTGAACAAAGGTCACCCAGCCATTCTATATAACATAAGGGAACAGAGAGTTAATAAAAAATGATGGTTCCATAATATTTGGGAGAGCACAAAGTATATTTGAAGACTTGATTCATCCTACTAATCCTTCAATTTGTAACTTCTAATAGCTCATCTTTCAAAAAGAGTAGCACTTGGACTCTACATTTTCATTCTCTTACTATCACATTTCCCTGTTTCCTTTTTCAGAAAAATTTTCAAACAAATGATACATCTTGGTTATGTCCTCTTGTTTTGTCCCCTTTCACTCTTTGTTTTACTGCAGTTTGGGCTATGAGCTGGTAATTTGTTGGCTTTTTTCTAATTGTTGTCCTAACAGCCTATCTTTGTTTCAGGGTGGTTTTTCTCCTATGTTATTGGCTATGCCTTCTCAATTTTCTGTGTTTTTTTTTGTTATTTTTTTTTTTGTCAGTCTTCTCTCTCTATATCTATCCTCTAAATTTTGGAGTGCCTCAGGTTTTAATCTAATGTAGTTTCATCTTTTCTCTGTTTATCCTTTCAGCTTAGGTGACTGCATCTCTTTTCATGGTAAAATTACAACAAAAACAAGAATAATTTTAATAGTAACTAACATTTTGAGTGTTCACTGTGTGCCTGGTATTGTTTATTATCCTCACTTTTGAGAGAGGGAACTAAGGTCCAGGGAGGATAAGTGACTTCAGCTAGTAAGAGGCAGAGCCAATGTCAAAGCCGAAGCCGTCTAAGAGCAGAGCCCAAGTTCTTATCCACAACCCCGAATCTCCACCTTACATTTACATCTTCCAGCTTTATGTTTCCTGTTGGCTTAGTTCAGTCTGAGCCACAGATTCTTCTATGCCATTGACTACTTAGAAGTTGACATCTTCACTTGTACATTTAATTGGAAAATCACAATATTTCTGAAAAAAATGGCCTTTGGACTCATCCTAAATTTTGTTCTACTCTCCACATTTTATTAAGTGGCATCACATTGCTCTAGTTCAAAGCCTTAAATTATTGAAACTTTCTTCCATTTCCTTAATGTTTCCTCCTCCCACATTGTAATCCATCAAAAGAAGTCAGTTCTACTTGAAATATATCTCATTCCATGATCGTCTCTCACAGGGATTACCAAAAAAGCATACTACTGGGTCTCTTTGCTTCTTCTGTGCTTCTATCATTCACTCTCCAAACAGCAGAGGTCATTTAAACTGTAAATCCTAAAACTCCATTTTCTTCATGAAAAACATTCAGTAGCTTCATGTCTCTCTTTGAACACAATTAAAACCCCTAAGCCACGTCCCGGAAAGCTCTCTGTCAGCTAGAGCCTGCTTACTTCTCCAACCTTAAATCAAGCACTCTCTCTCAGTCACTCTGCTGCACTCATATATGTGACCTTTCTGGTTTTAGATCATGCCAAGTCATTGTTTGCTCAAACTGTTGCACTTAATATTGTCATTCCTCGTTTGGGAACAGCTGGCTTGCTTTTTTTTTTTTTTTTTTAAGTAGTTTCAGGTGTACAAAACCATGCAATAGTTATCCTTTTAGTCCCTTTTTAAACTGTTTAACTTTCTGCATAGCTATCACCTCAAAGAGGCTTTCCCTGGCCCTCTTCCTATTATAGTAAACCCTCTTCCTTCCCATTATACTCTAATGCTCACCACATTAGTTTTTTTCATAGTGTTTGCTGTTATTATCTCTCTTCTTATATGTGTTTCTCCCAGGTGCATATAAACTTTATGATGCATAAATTTTATGGCCATAGTCACAGCTGTATGCTTCGTGTCTAAAACAGTCCCTGACTCACAATTTGTGCAATGTTTTTTCCAATGAATTAATCAACGAATGATTGCATGAATCAAATGCATAATAATTCCAAGTAATAGATAATTAATTACTTATTATGATTTGCTTAGGCTCTTCTAAGATGCATAGGATTACTTGCACTTATAATAACTGGTTCTTGGTTAACATACTAAATTAATTCTGTTTTTTCTGTTTATTACCTTTTTTCTGTTCTAGCTAACTGCCAGCCTATCCAGTGATACTTTTCAAGCCATTGCCCATAGGCCTCTTGCAGCAAGGTTTTATGTTTACTTGCTGCTAACACTTCCTTGTGTTCTGTACATATGGGCTTTTGATGAGAATCTGAGAAAGTTTCTGTACCATTTAGGACTCCTTCAAGATAGAAAAGTAGAAAAACAAAAATCAAACTGGCTTAAGAAAAAGAGGATTAATTGGCTCGAGGTACATGTTTCTCTCTTCCTTTTGGGAGATGCTATTCTCAACAGGCTTCCTCACAGAGGAGGTGGTTATATTTGCTCCATAACTTAAATCTGTTCAATTTAGAATCTAGAGGGAGAGAAGGGGAATTCTTTCTCCTAGAAACCCAAGAAAAGATTTCCCTTTGTGCCATTGATTCTGATTAAATCATGTTTTCATCACTCAAGAAAGGAAAGCGGAGTTGAGAGAATTCAGTCTCTCTTTGGCTAAATCCTCACCTCATTCAAGGCTCTGCTCAAATGTTACCTCTTCAGTTACCCTTACCTTGAACACTCCGTCTATTCTTCATAATACTTATAATTATTTGACATCATTGCACAAATTTTTACTCTATTTATTTCTTCCACCAGAATGTTATCTTCATGAAAACATCATTGATCTGTTTGGTTTATTGATGCATTTTCAGTCCATTGCACATAGTAATCATCCGATAAATATTTGTTGAATAAATTAATAAACTGACTTAGACTTTAGGTGAAATGCTTTAACCCTGAGCCCACAATGGACTGAAAGAGGAGTGGAGAGTGATTCCCAGCGGGAGCTAGTAAAAGAAGGGAGAACCATCATGAGTAGCAAAAGCCTTTGACTTCAGTGCATGGACTTTCTGAAACCGATTTTGTCTGAGCTGAAGCCTCTTTGCTGAATTTCTGATTTTTAGCTGTTTTCCAAATGAATCCAATGTAAGATATCAACAAATAATTGATAAAAAAGATGTTAAGATAGGATCATTAAATGTCTGCTTCAGGTGTAGCTTATGGTATACTATGTTTTACATATAATTTTCACATTACTCATGCTTAATCAGTAATAATTAAACTAACATTTATAGACACCATCAATGCTTATCATTATAATTTGGACTCCGAATTGTTACTTTTCACATGATCTTTTTATATTAAAATTTTCAAAAAGCTTATTATTTTGGTATAACTTATACTTGTTCGCTGTTATAAAATTTAAGGACTACAGTTAAATTTTGAGAAAAAGGAAAAATCACCCAAATGCTTACCACCCAAAATATTATTATCTCTGAATATCTATGTATATAAAAAGAGAGATACAGAGAGATGTAAATAATATTACAAAATATGATAATATGATATATTTTATTTAAAATATTTAACTGTACTTATATTTACTGAACTTTAGGTGAAGGAATTGGTAAAAGTCAGATAGATGTTTCATCACAAATATATTTATTCAAAATTATCCATTTAAAGATTAATAATTGTGAAAAATATTGAGTTAAATTAATTTAAAACATTTCAAATTTATCTGTGCTTATTTACATTTATTTGCATTTCTCCCCACTTTCCAATTTTATTATGTTATTACTTTGCAGAGATTAACAATTTTTTTTTATCTGAATGCACACTGTTTGCTTACTTTAGGTAACATATTTTAAGGGGTTCTAATGTCTCTTAGACTTTTCTTTGCATATTACTACACAATTAATCTTCACAACAACCTTATGAAGTAGTTACTTTATTAATTTGACCAAGAATATACACTTAAAACAAGTCAGGACTGAAATTATAGCATAAGAATTTGGATCCAGACCATTTTTGTTCCATTATATAATATGGTGTTACTGATGTTTGACATCAGATATACACAAAATGGCATTTAATACTAATTATCTATGCTTTTTCCCACATCTGACTAATTTTTGAATGTACATTTTTGACGCAACTCTCTTTTTTAAATGAAATTTATTGGGGTGACAATGGTTATAATATTATATAGGTTTTAAGTATGCATTTCTATAATATATCAGCAACTCTTTTTTAGTTATAATCATTTCCAATTTATTTTTCCAAAAAATCTCATATGCCCTGAATCCTTGCATACTTGAAAATGTCTGAACTTTTTACTCTAAGGACAAATAGTTTGGTAGGATATTCTTGGATCATATTTTTTTAGAACATTGAGACATTGCTTCATTGTCTTCTGGCACTGAAGGTTACAGTGGAAAAGTCTGAAGACAGCTTAATTAGGTTTCACTGTTTAGATCACTTTCTTTTCCTCTCTAGAGGTTCATAAGATGTTTCGTAGACCTTGAAACTTGGTAACATCACCAAATGATGATGTGGTCTTTATGATTCTCTATCAATCTTTCTTGGAGAAGAAGGTGCATTTTGCACTTCCAGATTAATTACTATTCTTAATTTCAGCATAAATCTCTTCTAGGATACCTTTGAAACTTTATTTCTGTTTAATTCATTGTGATCATTTTTATGATTTAATAATTATGTTATATTGAAACTTATTTTGCTTTTCTCCATCAATTTTTCACTCTAGCTAATTTTATTTTATTATTTTTCTGGATATATTCTTGATCCTGTCATGCTTATTTTTAACAAATAATTCAAAATATACCCAAAGGAAAATTAACAAAGGCTTGCTGTCCATGGGAAATTGCTATACAAGAAGTCTTATTTAATCTGAAGGAAAGTCAGCCAGGCAAGTCTGGCCCCCTCTAGCTTTTTAATCTCAAAAAAGAGAGATTTTTTTAAAAAAGGACTAAGAAATGCTTCTGAAGATCACATTTAGGAATTCAGGTCCACCGAAAATCTGAGATTTAATCATAAGAATATAGAATGCTTGCTTACTACCGCCCCCTTCCCAACACCTTAACACCACATCAACAGGACTTCAATATAAAAATAACACATTACAACTGAGAGAGCTTCAAGACAGACTCTACTTAAGAAGGCTTTCTTAGGGAAATCCAAAGACAGCATGAAGAAAAAAGTCCAACATGGAAACTAGAGAAGGTTGCAGCTTCTCTCACCTATAGCTTCAGCAAACATTAAACACAACCCAATTCCTAGGCAGATAAACATAAAACCTCACACTAAAAATTTAATTCTCTTTGTGTTTGTTACCCAACACATCATGGCCAGCTTTCAACCAAAAATTACAAGGCATGCTCAAAGGCAACAAAAACAGTCTGAAAAGACAAAGCAAGCATCAGAACATGACTCAGATATAACACATTTGTGAATTATCCAAATCAGATCATTTGGAATGATCAAAAAATCATAATTTAAAACAATTATGATTAATATCTTGGGGACAGTAAAGGAAAAAGTAGACAACTTGCAAGATCAGATGAGTATATGTAGGCAGAAAGATAGAAACTCTAAGAAATAATCTAAATGATTTTGTAGAAATCAAAGACAGTGTGATAGAAATGAAGAATGCTTTTTGGTAGGCTCATCAGTAGACTGAACTTAGCCGAGAAAAGAATCACTGAGGCTGAAAATATGTCACTAGAAACTTCCAAAAGTAAAATACAATGAGTAAAAAAAAATGTTTAAAGAAACAGAGTATTCAAGAGCAGTGGGGCAATTATAAAAGGTGTATTATGTATTAATGTATAATATATCATATATTAATATGTAATAGGAGAAGGAAGACAGAAAGGAGCAGAATAAATACTTGAATAATAAAGAAATTTCCCCAAATCATTGGCAGACACTAAACTACACATCTAGGGAAATTAGAGAACACCAAGCAAGATAGATACCATAAATGTATACTTTAGGCATATCATAAGCAAACTGCAGAAAAACAAAAACAAAGAGAAAACCTTGAAACAATCCTTACAAGATGAAGCAAATTTCCCTTTAGAGAAACAAGAATAAGACTTATACTGAACTTCTTGTTAGAAACCATGCAAGCAAGAAGAAAGTGAAATATTTGAAGTGTTGGAGGAAAAAGAACCCCGAAACCTAAAATTATGTATCCATTGAAGGTATCTTTCAAGAGAACTAAAGACATTTTCAAATAAACTTAAATTAGGGAAATTTGTCACCAGTAGATCTGCCTCACATGTATGTTAAAAGAAATTCTTTAGAGAGAAGGAGAATGATATAGGTCAGAAACTTGGATCTGCATAAAGAAAGGAGGAGCATGAGAGAAGGAATGAATGAAGATAACTATAATCTTTATTTTTCTTATTCTCAATTTATTTTATAGATAACAGTTTGTTCAAAATAATAGTAGCAACAAAGCATTAGGTGATTATAGTAAATGAAAAAGTAAAATGAATGAAAAAAATGTTCTAAGGGATGAGAAAGAGCTGGAAATACTCTATAGCTGTTTTATTCATAATCACCAAAACCTGAAAACAACCAAGATATCCTTCATAGGTGAATGGATAAACAAATGGTATATTCACTATGGAACATTAGTTGTACATTTAAGAAAAATGAGCTATCAAGCCACAAAAAAGGCTTGGAAAAAAATCTGAATACATATTGCTAAGTGAAAGAAGCCAGTCTTAAAAGTTTACATGTTGTGTGATTCCAACCATATGACACTCTGGAAAAGGTAAAATTAAAGATGTAGTAAAAAGATCAGTGGTCACCAGGGATTAAGAAGGGGTGGGTAAGGATGAGTGGGTGAAGCACAATTGATTTTCAGTGCAGGAAAATTATTCTGTATGACACTGTAATGGTGGATGCATGTCATTATGCATTTGTCAAAGCCCATAGAATGAACAACACAATTAGTGAACGTTAATATGAAACTATGTATTTCAGTTAACAATAATATATTAATATTGGTTCATTAATTCTAACAATTTTTCCACACTAATGCAAGATATTAAGAAAGGAAACGCATCCAAGGGAGGGGAGAGGGTAATATGGACATCTCTGTACTATCTGTTCAATTTTTCTGTAATTCCCAAATTGTCCTAAAAAATTAATAGTCAGTCTTTTCATTTCAAACCAATAAAAAATGTTACTATATTCATTTACTTACCAGTTTGTCTATTTTTTATGTACCAACTATACTCCAAGCACTGTACTTGGAGCATATGCCTTTGTGGAATTCTTCTGATGTAGTAAGAACCTAGTCTAAATATACAGTATTGTACTAGATTAAGAGTAGATCACTTGTTAACATAGTAAATGTTACCGTGGGCATTACCATGCTCTCTGTTACTACTTCTAGGTATGGATGGGCTCCTGCTTATACTGCAGAGATAATCCACATTCTGCGTATATTATATATGTATTTGAGAAATTTTGTCTCCTTTAGCAAATAGTTTCTGCTGAGGGAAAACATTTGAAATTAATAGAGGCTTTTATCAGAGCAGGGAACTGTATCACACAGTACGTCTGCGGTGTTCTTAGTACAGAATATTTTCTGGCTTTGAACTGTATGGTCTTACACATGCACAGAAATGTCAGCAGTCTTAATGCTTTGCTCCCAAGTTTCCTAACTCTGATGTTTGTTGGCTCTGTTGTAATTAATATCTAATCTTCTCTTGGCTGACGCTACTTTATGTTGTCTCACTTGGTTAAATCACTTGTTCTGAATTGAATAAGTTAATTCATGCTCTTGTTTACAAGATGATATGTTTTTCATCTTGGCTTTTACAGCTGGTGTAGGTGAATAGGCTTTTTGCTTTAAGCTTGGTTCTGATCCCAAAACATCATCCAACTTCCACTCTTTCTATGCCTCAGCTATTAATTTCACTCTGGAGTTGCTGCTTGAGACAGCATTCAATACAACTTTATAAGTTGCTGCTAAGTTTTTCTCTCCTTGTCACATAAGTGGCCAAAGTTATGGTCATTTTTTAGACTTCAAGTTTTTAATATATGATTGCCCAAATCATTAGAGAATAGTTAGATAATAAAAAAGAAAAACAAGTGTACCTAAGAAAGAGAGTTAAAATGGAATTTTAGTAAGTTTATTAATAATTGATGAACTATTTGTAAAAACAGTTCTATGGTGTATTGGGTATTGTGGATACCAAACCTAGAGATTTAATTCTATTTAGTCTTATTATTACAATTAAAAAAACAAGCAAATATCTCAGAGAATCAGAAAGGCTTCTCTTGTACAAGAGAAAACATACAAGATCTGTTTAGGGCAACCAGGAAACTTTTCCATTTAAAAGACTTTAAAATTTTATATTTCTGTTTAAAGTATTGAGTCCAGGTTTCTTTAAATTGTCTATAAAATAATATAAAATGAATACATCATTGCTATTAGAAAATTCCTCTGATAACGTTGATATCTGCAACAAAGCAAAGACACTTTCTTGTGCTTAGAATTAACTATAACATTATTAATATAGCCGAAATATGTTTTCTGATATGGCCTAGTGCCTTTCCAACCTCATCTTAACCTGTCGTGTTCCTTGTTCACCAAAGATTCAGTCACATTATTCTTTCACTACTTCTAATAAATTAAGCTCTTTCCCACTTCAGGTGCTTCACATCCATTGTTTTCTTTGGTCTTATATGTACTTTCCTCCCTCTCATAAAATACCACCACCAATCATTTATGTCTCAGACAGGCCTTCATGACTCCCCCAAACTAAAACTCCTACTATTTTTATTATTATCCTCCTTAGTAACCTGCTTTATGTTTCCATATTTCTTATTGAATATTTTGCATTTCTTTATTATAGAGTTCAATTTCTACAAAACTAGAATTCTACTGGGGCAAAAATCATGTTTTATTTTTCCGCCATTGTCTAGCTCTGTTTCTGGAACAAAGGAGGGCTCCAATGTTTGTATGACCCTTCAGTTTCATTGAGTCAAATTAGTACAGAAATACATAATATCCAGTTAGAATTCAGGAAGACCACCTGGATCACTGTTTCCTTATATGGTCGAAGTGTTTCTTAGTGGAAACAGTACTTGGTGATGGTGATTATTCAATGCACCTTGTGTCAACCCTTGAGCTGGTACTACTCACTGAACATTTGGTTGCATGAAGCACCACTGTAGCCACTCAGTGGGTGATTATTGTTGAATTTTCCTAACTTTTGTCCTTCTAACATTTTACAAGAGCCCACCCTTCCTTCATACAAGAAGTCTTTATCCACTCCTGATATGCCAGTCACTCATAGGCACTAGGGAATAAAAATTAATCAATGTGACAAGTTTCAAAGCTGGAGAGGTTGAAAGCAGACAGCAGAAAGATTATGATACCAATTCTTCACTCTGTCCGCGTGCATCTATATCCCATTCTGTATAAATGTATGTGCTCTTACTTACACTGTATATATATATATATATATATATATATATATATATATATATATATATATATATATACAGGCACACGTACATAGACAAGTCTGTGGGAAAATGCACTAAGATGCTAATAATGTTTATCTATATATGTTAAAATTATAGATGATATCGTTTTTCTTTGTTTTACACAATTTCCATTTTAAAAAGATTATTGTTTCTAAAGTTGAAAAAGTATTATCTGTCATCAACCCTACTAACTAGGGGTAAATTATCTATTATGATGGTACCTAGAAAAGCCATAGCTCTTAAAATAATTTTTTATGATTATAACTTATTATAGTATTCCTATAAAATTGGTCAAGCTGGAAATTATTATTTTATCAAAATTACTGATTATTATATCAATAACAAGTGTGATGTTTTACTGTACTGCTTGATTTACTTGTAATTATACTTCTCAGTTACTAGTCACTATTGCTAGGTTTAGCAAATAAAAATACAGCACACCCAGTGAAATTTGAATTTCAAATAAATGACAATTTATTTATTTATTTATTTATTTATTTATTTATTTATTTATAGCTGAGCCATCCTGCCACCTAGTTGGCAGCTCAGCTCGGGCTGAGCATTGAACTGCTGTTGCTCAGAGCTCAGCTCGCACTCTTGAGCAAGCTCTTAACCAACTGAGCCACTCGACTGGCCCTAAATGACAATTTTTAAAGTATAAATATGTCTCATGAAATATTTGGGATA
This sequence comes from Aselliscus stoliczkanus, assembly GCA_033961575.1. Taxonomy (NCBI): domain Eukaryota; kingdom Metazoa; phylum Chordata; class Mammalia; order Chiroptera; family Hipposideridae; genus Aselliscus; species Aselliscus stoliczkanus. The sequence continues at coordinate 121,109,755 of CM066727.1, read as the reverse complement.
TATTTATACTAAAAAAAAATTACTAGTTGTTTACCTGAAATTCAAACTGAGTGTTCTGAATTTTACTGTGAATCCTAATAATTGGTTCATAACTTCAACAGGAAAAAAGAAAAGTGAATCTCTTCAAACTCCAACAAGTCATTAAAATGGTTTCTCATAGAACCTCAGAATCTCTAGAATGGCAGGGAATTTAAAGGTCATCTAGGGAAGTAAAATGTACAATACTTAAATACCTCTCATGTGGTATTCAAACGAGGGTACACAGAAGGCAAGTGAATCTAACTCAATCAAGTAGAGTTCGGGAGCATGTGTGTAGAGCCTGGGGCAGTAAGAGTGGGCCAGGGGAGGTTTATTTATCCTTTGAAATCTAAGAAGATATCCCTGAAGTTGTCTGAAATCTTACAGGCATGTGTAGCTTCAAGGCATAGCAGGAGCCTAAGGTTTCAGGATGAGTCAGCACGAAACATGAGAAGACATCACTTATGGATTCTGTTATAGCAGTCTATTTTAAGCAGGTTTGTGACCAACACCTTGCCATATGTTAGCTATGCTTATCAGTCAGCGTTCTCCAGAGAAACCGAAACAATAGAATATATGCATATATTCTAAAGAGATTTATTTCAAGGAATTGGCTTACAGAATTGTGGGGTCTGGCATGTCCAAAATTCCTAGCGCAGGCTAACAAGCTGGAAATTGAGGTAGCCATTGATGTAGTAACCTTCAGTTTGAATGTCATCAGAAAGTAAGGCATGCTGGAAACTCAGGCAGGATTTCCATATGATAGCCCTGAGGTCAAATTTCTTAAAAACTCAGTTTTCCCTCTAAAGGCCTTCAACTGATTGGATGAGCCTTGCTCTCTTTATCAAGGGTAATCAATTTTACTTAGTCAATTGATTGTAGATGTTAATTACATTTATAAAATACCGTCACAGAAATATCTAGTGTTTTATCAAACAACTGTACACCATGGCCTAGCCAAGTTGATACATAAAATTAACTGTCTCACTCCTTTATTACTGATATTAATTTACAGGTTTCAAAGCATTTCATTCCTAACAAGGTAAAAAGTCCTGGCTTTGGAATTAGGTGGCCCCTGAATTCAATGTTTATCGACTATATAAACTTAAAAGCTCACTTAGTCTCTTTACTTCAGATTATAGTTGTATAAAACAGGAAAACAGTACACTTACAGGATCAACATGAAGATTGTGTACTTAAATGATATATTGCCAGTAAAAGTGTATAGCACAATTTCTAATGCACAGGAAGGATTGAATAAATAGTAATATTAAAAATTTACATTGATAGTTATCATTATTATTCAATAACTTGAATCAGTTTTATTAGAAATAATGCTATTCTTTGGGTTATATAGCCAGATAGCCAAGGAATGCTGACAATCATCTTAACCACTATTCCTCTTCCTGGTAGATTTTCCAAGGGAGCTCCATTTACAAGATACACAAAGAAGTAAGAAATTAAATACAACTAGTTATTATTAACCGATCTCTGTCTGAATTCTTAAGGCAGACCTCTTTGGTAAAGTTTTTGGGTAAACCCAGTCATTATCCTTAAATGTGACTGTTCTGATAAATAATTTATCCTTTTAGGGGAAAGGAAGGTGGTGTGGAAGAAAGTGTGGGAGAAACTTCAAATCCGCAATCTTAACAGAGAGATCTGAGAGGAAGTCTAATCAGGAGAAAGAGAGCCTGTACCTGAAGGGAAAGCAAGACAAAAAAACCAAAAAGCAAATAATTCAAAATCCAGTTCAACTATGCCTGTCTTTTTCGAGCCTGTTGCTTCCTTTAAAGAAACTAAGCCCAAGCCTTTGGGAAAAATTAGTTTTCTGTAAGCGAAAACATAGGTTATAAACAGATATTTCCTGAACTATTATTGTGTCAACAAATATTTATCAATTATATGCCAGAAACTGTTCTACACATTGATGGTGCAGAAATAATCGAGACAGTTAAAACTGCTGTTTCCATTGTTTACTTTCAAGTGAGAATGACAAATAAAAAGAAAATAAATTTTAAATAATGAGGCATGTTATAAAGACAATAAAGCAGGTGAAAAGGGGAAAAGGTTACTGGGAGTGTGAATTTTTATTTTAATATGGCTGAGTATAGTCAGTATCCCTTTCTCTGTTTTGGCAACCATCCAGAGTCACCAAGAGGAATAAGAAATAGGAACATAAAGTCTATTTTAAAAGAAATAAAATTAAATGAATAAAATATAAGATGTATCAGCAAGCAACCCTGAATTATTAAATAAGAGAGGATTATCCACATAGTGAAGATCAACAGGTATGGAGAAAAGGTGCTTGTGGTTGCAGAGCTCAATTAAAAAGCCACTAACACCGTTTCTTCTTAAGTAGATAGTACAATCTTGAGATCCAAAAGCAACAGTGTCTTGCTTGCAAAAATGGCAACAGCATACATGGACTGATGAGGGGAGCTTCCATAGGCCTGGCTCTGTTTTAAGGAAAAGAAAATGAAGAAGAATGAATGGGAAATCACACAGAAAACCTACATTGCATGTTAGTCCAAGGAGAGATGCAAGGCAGTTCAAGTCATTATAAGTTGCCCTCCAATTGCTAACCTCAATATTTTTGGATAAGTAAAAGCTAATAAACTTCTCTCATATACCAACTTAGGGCACAAAAACATTTCTCACCAGCCTGAAATAACACTAGTCCATTCTTCAGGAAAACCACCTTCAAATAATTGGCCAAGAAAAACACCATTTTATTCAAACACGAGTTATCAAAATGGAGCCAGCAACAATATAATTTCTAAATAGACTAAGAATATTTCAGGATGCATAGTCTGATCTCTAGAGTAATTGGCCAAAATATAACAAAAGGAGATATACAACTAAAAAATAGAATTCGAAAACACACTTAAATAATCAAAGAAGATAAATAAGAGAATAGAAAATCAAAGAACAGAGAGTACAAATAACCACATGATAGACCTAAAATTTATGAACATCAATAATTCCATTAAATGTTAGTGAACTAAAAAAACAAATCAAATAAAAAGCAAAAGCAAAGGTTGTCCAAATAGATAAACAAGAAAGGCAAACTACATAATAATGAAAAGGAATGGACTGTTAATATACCCACAATGTAGAAAAATCTCAAAAACATTATTCTAAATAAAATAAGCTTTATACAAAATATGTATACTCTGTGACCCTTTTTATACCAAATTCTGGAATAGGCAAATTACTCTATAATGGAAAAATTCAGAACAGTGGATGCTGCTAAGAGAGTGAGGTCAAGAGTTGACTTTCTGAACTGACACTGATGTTCAGTCTCTTGGTAAGGATTTGTTATAGGTGCACATATATGTTTAAACTCAGTAAATACACTCTAAACTTTAATATATTTCATTGTATACTACACACACACACACACACACACACACAAATACTGAACTCTAGATAGTGAAAAGAAATACTGATATCTGTAATTTATCATAATTATGAAATAATAAATGGATGCTGAATAACTAGAAGAATTTTTATATGATCATCTTTCAAAATACAAGTAGATTCAAATGTTAGTTATAATATTATGTTGGTGAGTATATGAGTGTCCAATGTAAAATTCTTCCAACTTTCCAATATATCTGAAAATTTTACAATAAAATTTTGAAACACAGTTTCAAACATAGAATCTATAGAAAGATAACATTTGGACACACTGATTAATGCAATGACCACATGCATTTTTGTGAATTAAATCAATAGGGAAAAAAGAAAAATGTTAAAAAGTTACAGAAGATTTGAGCAATGTAATTGCAAGAGCTAGCTATTACCACAGTAAAAAACTACTTGAATCCAGGTCCAGCACCCTCTCCATGAATAGTTTAAGGTTGCTGTTAACTGAATAGCACCTTATGAGTTGCACATTGATAATGATTACATATCTAAGGCCTATTATTAGGATGAAGAGATGGAAACACGTCCTTTGTCACATTGTCAGGGAGCAGGTTGAGAAGAAGAGGCATATGCGACACAGTTCCTAAGATACCTAAGAAAACATGAACACAGTATCTTCCTTCCTTTGAGAGGTCTGATAGAGAACTAAGGAAGTAGCTTTCAAGCCCTAAAATCTGCTCTGCAGTGGGAGAACGTGTTTAATAATTAAGGTTCTTACTTTTGAGAACAGTGTAACTGATCTCTCAGACTTCCTGGGAGAGTTCTTGGATAAACAAATGAAGAACAGAAACTATTTGGAATATCGAATTACTGAGCAGAAGGAAATAGATGTGCTGGTCTGGCAGGAAGGCCTGTTGAAAAGCTTTCTGTGGCATCAAATGAAAAGACCTAACTTCTAAAGGCAGCACAGCAAGTCTTCCCATTGTAGTTTGTCTCAAAGTCAGCTGCTTAAATGTCTTGATCGCCATTTGCAGAAGATTGCTTTCCTTTTATCTAGTATCCTAATCCTCATTGTTGTACATAGAACTAGGTCTGCTTTGCATCAAGATGAATTATTGACAATAGATGTCACTTTTCAGACACTTCTGGCCTTTGAGTTACTTGTTTGATATAGTTCATATTGCAGACAGTTTAAAGGCAGAGATGCCACTTCAGAATTGAAAGAATAAGATATTGGGTACATTAAGGTGTCTCCACACAATAGCCTGCCTGCCCCCATGCACCTTTCCATAAAGACAGATCATTACTTCTATATTATGTCTACTCTATGTATCCCAACTTGGCCCCAAAAGATGGCTGGTTAGTGAATGACGGGTAAGATTCCTCAAGGGAGGAACAACCTAAGATAGGCACAGTTTCATAGGAGCCATTGGAGGACATAGACCCCTTGTTTTAGATTCTGATAGCCTGCATGTGAAATGACCTATTGATGTGATAATATCTGTTCTTCGTGCATTCTTTTTTTTTTTTTTTAATTGTGGGAGAGGAACAGCATTGGGAAATCGGGGAAGGGGAACAGACAAGTTGCTGTCTTTTTGTTCTTTAGTCTAGTTGCGGAGGACATTGCTTCACTGGCTCATCTTGGTATCATCATTGCGCTCTTCCTGGATGAGGCAGATCAGTCACCGGCCTCTGGATGGTCTCTCACTGCGGCTGTTGGCAGCTCACGCTGGCTGCTGGCTGCTCACGCTGGCTGCTGGCTGCTCACGCTGGCTGCCGGCCACTCACTGTAGCCTATGGCAGCCCACTGCAGCAGGGGCTGCAGCCTACACCATCGCGGGGTCTCGCACAGCCCAGCTCCAGGTGGAGCTGTTGTTAGCTGTAGGGGGCAGTGTTACTGGCCCTCATATGTGGTATCCGAACCGAGGCCACTGGCATCCCAAGCCAGCTCTTAACCAATGCACCACTCGGTTGGCCCCATGCATTCTTCAGTAAGTTCCAGCAGAGGAACTTTCTGTCTCTTAGGAGGTGCATGACAATAACATCATGGGACCTTCTGTAATGGCAGCTTGCAGGCATGGGCGATTTGGCCTTGGGGTATGTTCTCTGGTATGAGACTCACAAACCATGGAAGATACATTGATCCTTTCTTATGTTTGAGACAATAAAAGGAGCAGTCAGGCCCGATTCAGGGCTCAGTCCATGAGACTTTGAGTCCCCTGGCACCAACTTCATTTTTCTCTTATTTGTGTCTCTCTCTTTCTTAAACTTTCATCATCCCTTCTCCACTCCCACTGCTCAGTCATGCTGGCTGTGGCATTAAGGAATCACCCAATCCTTTATGTATTTAATCATAATGGTGAAGTACCTTTCTAGACTTTGGATACAACAAACTCTTTAAGCCAAAACTCACTGCTGTGTAACACATTCAAGTTACAAAAACTTGAATAACTGTGTGGTTAAGATTTTTTGCAAATTATAATAATAGCACAGGACACACCTGGGATACTGGACTTCGGGATATAAAACACACCCCAACCCACCCATCATCAGTATTTATTTTGATCTTTCAGTCCTAATTACAATAAAATCTTTAACCCTTGTTTGTAAACTGTTGATCAAATCATTAATGTAATGAAAGTTATCTGTGAAATGAGTCTTTCTTCTTTCATAGAGGGAATTTCTGTTTTCATTTAAACAAATTTACTTCTTTAAAAAAAAACCCTGTTTAGAACACATTTATTTAAAAACAAACAAACATTGATTTTGTTTGTTTGTTTTATATTTATTGGAGTGGCATTGGTTAGTAAAAGTATACAGGTTTCAAGTGTGCAATTTATCATACATCATTTGTATATTGCATTGTGTGTTCACTATCTGAAGTCAAATCTTCTGTCATCATACATTTTTTACCTCCTTTATCCTTTTCTACCTCCCCCACCCTCCCTTTCTCTCTGGAAACCATTATACTGCTATCTATGTCTATGAGTTTTGGCTTTTTTCGTTCGTTCATTGCTTTCAGTTTTATAACCCACATATGAGTAAAATCATGGTTTTTGACTTTTTTGATCTGATTTATTTCTCTTAGGACAATATTTTCAAGATCCCTCCATGTTGTAAATGGCAGTATTTCATCTTTTCTTATGCTGAGTAATATTCTATTTTCATTGAGTTTTTTTATTAAAACAAACAAAGCAAATTTAAAATGATAAAAAAACCCACAAAAATAATAGGAAAGATCAAGAAACCCAAATTTCATATTTAAGTAATTCACAAAATTGATAAATCTCTTAAGAATTTGATCAAGGTAAAAAAAAGAGAGAAGAGACATTGTATCATGAATGAAAAAGAAAAAAAATTACAGATTCCAGAGACATTAAAAAATTTAATGAGGATATTTAGAGAAATTTATGTCAATAAATTTTGTTCATATCTTTTGTCATTTATTGAGTTTAATACTATATTTAAACTATAATACATGTGGTTATATGTGGTTATATTTCTATAAAAATGTTTGAGAAACAATGAAGTAATCAGATAATAAAGTAATAAAACTAACAAATACTGAATGCTGATTTTGTGACAGTTATTCTAAGAGACTGAAATACATTATTTCATTTAACTCTCACAAAAACTGTATGATAGATACTTTTATAATTCTAATTTTTAAAATGAGAAAACCAAAGCATGCAGAGATTAAATATCTTGCTTTAATGCACACTGTGAAGCAGAGATATAAGAACTCAAAAAGATATTAGCAATACGAGAGAAAGGTTGAAACAATTTGTCAGAGCTCAGGAAAATTGAAAATAAAATTAGTATATAAATGAAGACACAGTGAAATCAACACAAAGCAAACTGAAATAGATAGATTAAAAAATAAGAAGAGACAGGGGCCTGCCGAGTGGCTCAGTTGGTTAAGAGTTGGCTTAGAGTGTGAACCCTGAGAAACAGGGCCACCTGTTCAATTCCCACATGGGCCAGTGATGCTGTGTCCGAGCTGAGCTGTCGCTGAGCTCCCAACAGGTGGCAGGATGGCTCAGCTCATGTAACAATAAGATTGCCTGTTCGATGGTGTGTTACACCCACCCGCAACTAAAATTGAACACAGCACCTTGAGCTTAGAGGCCAGGAGCTGCCGACCGGAAGCCAGATGGTGACTGGTGCTCTCCACAATGAAGACTGAAGAACAATAACTTGGCTGAACCTCTCCCCCAATTCCCCAACACTGTTCCCCTTCCCCAAGTCCCCAATAAAAAAAATCTTAAAAAAAAAATCTGTTTACTTTGATCGTTCACTCAGCTCTTCAGACTCCACACACAAGTGAGATCACATGGTACCTGTCCTTCTCCAACTGACTTATTTCTCGCAACATAATAGTCTCTTCACAACATTATCAATTACATTCCCAGAACTGCCCCCATATCCCTGCGGCAACATTGTAGTCCCACCTACGCTGTCCAAAACCTTCCTCCTCTCCCTCTTTCCCACTCCCTCCCAGCCAGCAACCATCAGTTTTTCCTTTATATCTGCTTGATATGACTTCAATCTTCTTAAATTTACTGAGACTTGTTTTGTGGCCTAACGTGGTCTATCTTGGAAAATGTCCCATGTGTACTTGAGAAGAATGTATATTCTGTTTTTTCAGGGTGAAATGCTCTAAAAATACCAACGAAATCCAGCTGGTCTAAAGTATCATTTAAGGCCCCTCTTTCTGTGTTGATTTTCTGTCTAAAGGGTCTGTCCATTGGTGACAATGGTGTTGAAGTCCCCTACTATGATAGTGTTACTGTTGCTCTCTGTCTTTATGTCTGTCAAAATCTGTTATATGTAATTAGGAGTTCCTATGTTGGGTGCATAGATGTTTATTAGGGTTATAGTGCCCTTCTTTGTCTTTTATTGTAGTCATTTTAAAGTCTGTTTTGTCCAAAATAAGTATTGGTACTCCAGCTTTGTTTTATGGATGTAGAGGAAAAACTGAGGGTTGCTAGTTGGGAGGGGCGTAGGGATGAGGGAGAAGGGGAAGAGATTAGACAGCATAAATAGACAACTACAATATTGCCACAGGGATATGAAACACAGTTCGGGGAATATAATAATGTTGTAAAAATTTTGTGGTGTGTCAGATAGTCACATGTCTTGTTAGGGAGACCACTTCATGGATGGAGTAGAGGCTTGATCACTGCACTGTACCCCTGAAGCTGATGTTGTATAGTATTGTATGCCAACTGTAACTGAATATGTGGATGGTCACGGGATGTGGAGTATACTGTGGAGGGGAGTCAGGGGCGTTGTGATAGATATGTATGATATGCGGGGGGAGTGGGGTGGCGAACTGGGGGAGGAGGGTTGTCACTTTGGGGGGTAAAGAGTATAACTATTGCATTGTGTTGTACACCTGAAACTAATAAAAAAAAAAGAAAAAAGAAGAAACAGTGAGGATTGAGAAAAACAAGAGTGTTAATGTTTCACAAAACCAAACAAAAAATATTGATTTTATATAAACAATATTGTGAATTATAAATGCAGCCAAGACATTGTATCGGTTAAAGATTGTATTACACTACATATAAAAACAAATTCCTTTCTGGTAAGCTATAGCCACAAAATGACTCTCCATCTGTAACTTTCTGTCCATAATAGAAGAGAAAGAAGATGGAAGCAACGAAACAGTTGATATGGTAACTATAGCAGTAAATCTAAACATACTTCAAAAAATCTATTATAGTCTTCAATTTACATCATTTCATTGGACATACTTATCAAATGGGTAAATATAATTGTGTTTTGGAGTGTGTGTGTGTGTGTGTGTGTGTGTGTGTGTGTGTGAGTGTTTACTTAACAGGATATTGCTACACCAAAGAACATTGCTATTCTGTTTAAAACAGAATGAAAGAATCAATATTGGGCAGGGTAGAAACACTGTCTCAGGAGTGAAATTAAAAATCGAATTTCACAACAAAGATGTCCTCGGTGACACTTCTGTAAAAAACAGTTTCAGTATATAGTAGGGTCAGGAGGCAAACTAGAATAATTGGAGGTAAAGGAAAGAGAAATGGAAAAAGAGTGTGAGGACGAAATTTTCATGAAATTTGGCTCGAAAGGAAAGAGTAGATAAAGCAAGTCTGGAGTATAGAGCAAACTAAACAGATGGAGAATGATTTGTTTTTATTAATTTTCTTTAAGTTTATGAAACTTTGAATTAAAATTTATTTATTCCAAATTCATATATATATGGTTATATAAATATATTCCCACATATGAACATGAATCTAATTATAAATGTTCATGTGTATAGACACTCATGATTCAAGTTGTAAGATTTCATGTTCCTTACATTGTAAAATTAGAGGAAGTGTCTTATGTCATGAAGTAGATGATCATGGTTTAGCTGAAAACCAATTTACCAAAGTTATATTGGAGAACTCCAATGTCACGGTAGGTCACTGGCCTACCTGTGGACTCAAAGGCTTGTGGACCCTTCTGGAATCACTTTTTATGTCTTATTTATGGAAGCCTAGATGAGTACTTTGCAAATATTATAGCTAAGAAACCAAATGATGAATTTGGCACTTCTTTTGTTGCTTTAAAAGACTTGTACTGCATACAGCAAAGTTAAAAACACGAGGGAAACTTGGTAGTGATGGTTTGTTTCTTCTGTTGCTATATGTCAATGAAGGTAAGTGTTGAGTAATATTTCAAACATGTGCAGTTGGATTGAAAAGTAGAGTGAACTTTTTATGAACTTCATGGAAAAATTGTGTTGACACAAGTGTTTGTAATAAGTCAATAGATGAGCCCAACCATATCTCTATGGTGAGGAATGCATGAGGAATTTTTAGTTGTGAAAAGAGGATTGATTTTTAATTTTACTGAAAAATCTTTAGAGTTTTTGAAAACTTTATTTAAAATTTGTATTTCAAAGTTAAGCCTCTCTCTAGGTTGAACAATAGAAAGAAAAGGAACTTAAGCCTCTCTCTAAGTTGAACAATAGAAAGAAAAGGAACATTCGTTCTGTTTTGTGTTTTATTTTCTAAACGAAAATATTAGCTTTTTTACAGCTGGGTATTTCAAATTTTATGTACCCCACTTGTTATACGGACAATACCTAAAGATATGAAACATATTTGTGCCCACTTAGTATCCTATTTTATATTAAAACCAGGCAATTACAGGGCTGGTTGAGTGGTACGGTGGTTGGGAGCTGGCTTGGGACGCCGGCAGCCCGGGGTTCGGATCCCACATGTGAGGGCCAGTGACACTGCCCCCCCAAAAAATAAATAAATAAAATAAAAATAAAAATAAAAAATCTCAGACAATTACATATGGTGTTTTTCCTCTTTATTTAATTTTTAATGTATTTTTCTTGACACATTTTACTTTGAATGCTAAAATATTAAATTATAAAGGCATTCAGAATTTAAGTACACACTGGGATTTAGTACAAATAACAAAATAGACACCATTCTGGATGAAATATGTTCTACTCCTGCCCTGTTTAAATAGTCATTTTTGCATAAATATTATCATTGGCTTCAATAAAGATTTTAACCTCCTGAATTGTTTAATTTTTTGGAATGAATCACAGTCAATCCAGGGCTTCAAATAGTTCCTTTATTGGAAACAGTTTGCTGTTTACAACTCCCTCTCTAGTCCACCTAAATATTAAATACAGCATCTGTCAGTATACTCGTATTTATAAAAATGCCAATATTTTATATTTGTCATTATAATACAAGTTAAAGCATAGATTTACAGACATATTATATGGAAATTAAAATAGAATAATGATGAATTTTGAAGTTCATAAAAGAAATATAACCAACTGACTTTCTTCATCTGAAATAATAGTTAACTTAATATGATAATTATGTTATCTGCCAAGCCCACATATTCGAGGTATGAAAATTAAGTTCATTAACTTGTTTCCACCATGTGACTAACCTTTTTTTTATATATCAGATGGACTATTCATTATGAATTTGTACCAACTGGATAAACAGTTAACCAAGTTTACTATTTGGAAGTGCTGAAAAGGCTGGGTGTAAAAGTTAGACAAAAACAACCTGAACTTTTCACCAACGATTCATGGCTCTTGCATCATGACAATGTACAGCTCACCTAGCACTGGCTGTGAGGGAGTTTTTAGCCAGTAAACAAATAACTGTATTGGAACACCCTCCCTACTCACCTGATCTGGCCCCTAAAAACTTCTTTCTTTACCTGAAGACTAAGCTAATATTGAAAGGAAGACATTTTGATGACATTCAGGACATCAAGGGTAATACAATGACATCTCTGATGGCCATTCCAGAAAGAGTTCCAAATTTGCTTTGGAGAATAGACTAGGCACTGGCATCAGTGCATAGCTTCCCAAGGGGAGTACTTCGAAAGTGACAGTAAGTGATATTCAGCAATGAGGTATATAACACTTTTTCTAGGATGAGTTTGCGAACTTAATTGGCAGACCTTATACTTCTAAGGTAAAAATAATTTTACACAGACCTCTCATTGCAGTATTGTTCTGTACACCTAGTTCTGTACAGTGTGCTATCACCCTATGAGCACCTATGAGTAGCCTATGACTGAATGCTGCACCCAAGAAAAGTACATCCATGCCAGACTATGAGAGTGCCCAGTGGAAGCTGCTCTGACTGTGACATAATAATTATCAGAATGTAAACTAGGAGCTATAGAGTGTGCTGGCCTTCTTTGTGTTTATGTCCAATAATACTTTTCACATTTCTTCTAGGAATATAATAAACTTACTTAAAAGGCAACTATTAGATATGGTTCAAAAAGGGCTGACACTGTTCTCACCTCCCCGTTCACAGATATGACAAAAAGATTGGTTCAGAGATGGGCGCATAATATAAGTTATGTCAATTAGAATCAATCCTGTGGAAGTTATTTTGGAGCAACTGGAATATACTCATATACTCTCTTACACCAGGGTCACTAAAATGACATGATTTAACTCTAGGACTTGTAGTGGCAAAATAGCCCATGACATAGAATAATTTGGTCTGAGAAAGAGACAGAGAAACAGAAGCAGAAAGAGAGAACAATATTATTTGAGCCCCTGCATTAACCATTCCTGAATTCAATGGGAAACCTTTACTTATTAGTTCTGTATGCCACTAAATTATGTGTTATGTTAATGGTACTTTGTTTTGGATTTCCATTAATTGTATTTGAAAGTATGCCAATTAATATGGAGATAATTTATGCACAGGCAAAGAAATATGAAACTTAAAAGAAACAGAGATAGAGGCCATTCATAAGTTAGAGAAAAATATGAGGAATCACAAGGAAACCAAAGTTACAAGAGAGCAAATGTTATGAGGAAATATTGGTTTGGGAAAAAAATAAAAACTAAGTGTTTGGAAGTTTATAAACATGCATTAAAGGCAGGATTCTACTGAAGCTCTAGGTAGTACTATGGTTTCTATTATTCTTAGGCCTTGGCTGCATGCCTGAGTATCATACTTCCTTATAACCACTTGTATCCTTACAAAAAGCCAACTGCCCCATTATTTGATAATAACTTGAATAATTCTGTTCTACTTGCATCCATAAGTAACTCAATTAAAACAAGTTATGTTAAGCTTTTAAATGACATAGTCAAATTTTTGTACTTGTCCCTCATTACCATAGATTGGTGATAGTTATTGAAACACTTGAAATAAAGAAATTGCCATTTTCATCCGAAAGAATTTATTTGATGGCAATATATAAACAAAGTGAATTTGTAATGTAAAAAATTCTTGTTTTTAGAAATTTAATTCATACCAACATTTATTTAATACATACTCTTTAGTCCAGATGATTTCAGATAACAAATGAAATGAAATCTGAATCAAATTTATAATATTATAAGGTAATATTACATAATTCACAATTCAAAGTCCAGAGGCAGGGCAGGCCCCAGACTCTGTGATAATTTACTCAAAAATATAATAAGTAAAAGACAGGCTTTCTGCCAATAAATTTTAGAAAAGTATGTGATATAAGCAAGTACCGAAGATGACAAAAAGAGAAAATCTGATATGTCTAATATCTATTAAAAATGTAACCCATTATTAAAAACTTTCTCACAAATCTTATTCCTGTAATGATAGAGAAGCTTGTATATGACTAATCACAAAGCAGATAAAAATTTTAAACCCTGGATAAAATATCTGAAGAAAGGGAGAATAACCGAAGTAGACAGAAACTGGAAGGAGTTGACCCATGAAAGAAAGGAACTACATACACTAGCTTTTCACCTGAGGGCACTCTCAAGTTAGTACATAAGGTGGAATTTCACAGCTTTGAGGAGAATAAGGAGGGAGGTCCCATAAAGAGGAAATAACAAATCTGTATATAAACTCTACCTAAATCCTTTGCTAACCACTGTACTGCATGTGTGCAGGGGAGACTTGAGAGTTTTCGATGAAAAAGAAAAGAAGACTGAGATAATTGAGTAGTTTCATCAGATGCCCACTTCAGTAGAGCCCAAATTTTGAGTTTGAGTCAAGCAAATTTAATTGCCTACTAAATTAAAAATCAATAATCTTCAGAAAAAGATAACACATAGCAGTGTCTACGATGTATCATCCACACTATCTACTATGCAATAAAAACTTAGTAGACAAAGAATAAACAAGAAATTGTGACCTGCACTCAAGAGAAAAAGTAGTCAACAGAGACCAAACATAGAATACCCTGACTATTGAAATTAAAATACAAAGATGTTAAAATAAACAATTATAAATAAGTTTAAGAACTACAAGTAAAAAATGGTCAGAATGTATAGGCAGATAGGGGATCGCAAAAGAGAAATGGAAACTAGAAAATAACCCATTGGAAATTCTACAACTGAGCAAAATAGTATATAATAAATATGTCCTCATATATGATAAAATATGTGGTTACTAAGCTTGAGGACAGATCAATAGAAAATATACAATTTTAATAGAGAACAAGAGAAGAAAGGTTGAAAATAATTTAGTAGATCCTCAGTGTCCTGTGAAATTATATCAAGAGGTCTAAGATATGTGTAATTGTAGGGAGAGGAGAGAAAAACTGGGAAGTAAAACTAAACATATATTTCAATGATATATTAGTCTTCTCAGGCTGCCATAACAGAATACCAAAGGTCGAGTGGCTTCAACAACAGACACTTATTTTTTTTCACAGTTCTGGAAGTAAGTCCAAGATCAAGGTCCCATCTGGGTTGATATCTTGAGGATTTTCTTCCTGGTTTGTAGATGACTGACTTCACACTGTGCCTCCACATGATTTTTCCTTTCCTCTTTGGGCATATCAAGGGGTAGGGTTCAGGGAGGAGAGACAGGGAGAGAGAGAGAGAGAGAGAAAGAGAGAGAGAGAGAGAGAGAGAGAGAGAGAGAGAGAGAGAGAGAGAGAGAGAGAGACATCTGATGTATCTCTTTTAATAAGGACACTAGTCCTATCAAATTAAGGCCTTACCCTTATGCCCTCATTTGACATATATTAATTACCTCCTTATAGGCCCTGTCTCCCAATACAGCCACACTGGGCATTAGAACTCCAACATACACATTTTGGATGAACATGATTCAGTTCCTACATAGCAGAAGAATAATGGCCAGAATTTTTCCAAATGTGCTAACAAACATTTATTATCAGATCTAAGATTCTCAGAAAATCCAAATCAAGATAAATATAAAGAAAAACAGAGCTAGTTTTATCTTGACAATATATAAAAAAATAAAGAGAACATCTTAATAGTAAGCATAGAGAAATGACACATTATTTATAGGTGATTAACAAATACAAATAACACTTGAATTGCCTGAAACAATAGAGGTCAAATAACTGCAGAACGGCATCTTTAAAGTCTACCATGAGGATGTCTACCATGAAATGTATATTCAGAAACAAAATCTTTAAAAATAAAAGTAAAATGACGACGTTGTCAAGAAATAAAAAAATTAAAGTATCTGAATCCAGCAGAACCTGATAGACTCCTTTATGGGAACTATAACATATGTAAATGTAGTATCTACTATAATAGCAGCACAAAGGATGAGGAATAAATGGAACTATATTCTTTGAAATATGAATCTAGAGTTTAGACATGCTACACTTTTCATTTTCCCCATCACTTTGCCTTGGCTTTATGCTGTAACACTGTTCTTCTTGGTACCCTGAAAAATTTCATCCAGCATTCAAGATTCAGGTCAAGTGATTCTATCTGTGTCAACGTCTCGAGAATTTGCAGCCATTAATAGCAATTACAGCATTACTCCATTTTGTTTTAACTACCCTATGTGATAATCCTTTGCTGGACTCTCAATAGCAGATACTATATTTTATTGTTGTTTGTATCTGCTTTAGCTCCTACCAATATGTCTATCTCCTGGTAGACATTTAAATGTTTGATGAGTGAAGAAATGATGAATGAATGAAGGAATGACTAAATAAAAGAATACATCGTTGAATGAAAGCAAAATCAGCAAGAGAAAAGAACTTTCAGGGAAAAGGAGTGGCATACTAAATTTGTGATGCTGAAGCAGTAACCAGGTAAAGAGGTTACAATAGGTGTGAATTGTGCATTTGGATTATAAAAGAAAGACTGAATTTGAAGACAGCTACAAATCATAGCTGAGACTCTAATCTCAGTGTAGAGAAAGGAAAAACTCACAGAAATCTCTTAAGACATAACTTTTTGTGCATTTATCACATGGCTGCTAACTTCTAGCAGTCTGGGATTTTTAACCAAAAAGTTATGCATTTCATCCTGTAGAAAAGATTTTGACTATATAAACTATGGTTCATGGAAAAATGTTTTAATATGTTACAGAAGGCTTATTGGCTAACCAGACACACTGACTCCTACTTTCCTAAGCTAACGTCCTACTGTTTAAAATGGAAATTTCTTGCTGCATAAGTTCTTTATCTTCTGTTTTCATGATTAACATCTGGCATTAATAATATGGTAGTTTAGGAAACAATTTTAATCATAAGGGCTTTTTTGAGGATTTGGTTTGTTTAGGATTCTAGCTTTATTACTTACACATGGTGTCATTCTCTTTAAAATTCAGAATTGAAGTAATATTGCTTGCACTACATGGACTGTCATAAAAATTTGTGTGAGCTATGTCCAATTATTTTAACAGATAATTTGATTTCTCCCATGGAGAGATTTTTGTTTTAGCCCTGTTAATTTATTTATTTTACAGATGGCTTTCTGCCATTGGGAAGACATTCTATTTTCTATTTAATGAAAAACCATAAATGTAGCAATGAAAGTTTTTAGGCCCTAACAAAAAAAGAGAGAAAAGTTATTGTAAAAATAATAAAGAGCTATTTAATTAAAGATCCTTCAGACTTAGAGCTGGAAAAACAGTTTCATCAATAATTCAAGCTCATCATTTCCCAAGTGACACAACTCTAAGGCCCAGAGAGAGAAAGGCTATCCCATTTTGTTATCAGCCAGTGGCAAAGCCAGGATGAGATAAAACCCAGATCTGATTAAATTCTGTGCTCTTTCTACTACCAAGGCAAATTTGCAATATTCCCCAAAGCACGTATTTTTTTTTTTTTTGAGGGCGGTGTCACTGGCCCTCATATCTGGGACCTGAACCAGGGCCCACCGCACCACTCGGCTGGCCCCAAAGCACGTATTTTTAAAGTGATTTAAAAAAAACTATCCCTACATCTCCAATTACTCATGATGCAGTCATGTTTAGTTGCCCATTTTACAGTGATGAAAAATTGAATTGGTAAGAATGGAGGTAATTACAGAAAAAATCCAGCTTCCTCTCCTCTCACTGGATAATTTCAAGTGTCTTCTCCACAGTCTCTTATAATCCCCATAGTGTTTGATCCCCAGTTGCCCACCAAGGTAATTGCTCATTACCACACCCTTTATTTGCTTTCCTGCCTGACTTCCCCTTAAATTATTTCCTTTTCTTTTATTTCCTAATTACACCCATTTCCTTCTCTAAGAATCTGCTTTAAGGATAACCAAAAGGACGATGAAGGGAGAACTGAGAAGTATTTAGCCTCTCCAGTCTCTATAAAGAAAATCGGAGAAAAAAAAAATGGGACTTGGCAATTGCTTTTGGCATAGCCAACCAAACATTTCTGCTATAGCGACTTTTATTAATCTCATTTAACAAATGGAAAAATTAAAGTCTAGATTTGCTGTCATTGCTGAAATCATACAAGAAGACAGTGGTGTGAGTGACAAATATATTCTGTTCTGTATTTGCCACTAACTACAGGAAGTGAGAGCCCCTTCCCTGTGGCTGGAGTAAACCAGAAATAGAAATGGACTAAACTTTTTTTCTTTTTTGCCCTAATTGATTCTATAATCTCTTTTCTATGCTTTCCAGACTGAGAAATAACATTTTTTATTCACTGAATATTTTACTGATTTGTTTGTATGGTTGAAATTTCTACTATATACTGCTCAATATGTATTAGATGTTGTGTACTCATAATGTTATTAATATTTATTTAGTGATTTACCTTTGGTAGTAAGAAATAGCAGCCAATTTTTCATTAAGTGTATTTTGCTTCTTAATCTCAATGATAACCTAGGTGACTAGGTTATCTTCTCTTCAACAACAGGTTAATTTTATTCCAGAAAAGTATACTAGGACATAAGACTCTGGTAGGACTTCCAGTTTCTGATTTTTAAAAAAATCTCATAGACACAGCATAGCATTTTTGACACATTATCTTCTACTAAAACCACAGATGAGTTTCTTTGCTGTCCTCTATTACATAGCCTTCAGACTTTCTAAGGCAAAGTATTGTACTTAGCTCAAGAAATTCTTGTTAAAAGAATGGTGAGTAAAGGCTAATTTTTTACTTAGAAAAGAATATTTGTTACTTTTCAATGATACTCTTAGATGCCACATTACCACAAATTTATACACTACCACCCTTTGCAAAAAAAAAAAAAAATGGAGGGGAGAACGAAACAACAAAAAGGGAGGAACTCCAGAGCAGTTACTTTTTTGCAAAAACGTTTTATATGCTTGGAATCACACAACTTTTGATGAATGATATTGTGTAATATATACCATCTGGAATTAAAATATCTACCATTTAGTAAAGTAGATAAAGAAAGAACATTTGGACATTTTTACAATATGTTCACAGACTAAGCAATCTTTTGATTGCAACAAAAGAGACATAGAAACCATTTTTTTGCCATCATTTCTTTTTCCTTCTGTGCATGAAATATGAGAAATTAAATGTAAAACTAGTTTTCTTGTGAACTTTTCCTTTGGGTTTGCCAATAACGAGATGATATAATTATTTCCAGATTTGCATTGGTTTGATTCTGGTGTGTGTGTGTGTGTGTGTGTGTGTGTGTGTGTGTGTGTGTGTGTGTGTGTGTGTTTAAATGCATGTGTGCATTTATATGCTAAATGAACTATCATTTTGGAACATTTATTCTCATTTACCACTGTGTGCAATTTAAATTCAGAATTACAACATACTTTTGGCATGAAGTCCCTGAACTAATTATGTGGTATTTAATTGCAGAGTGGATTGGTATATATTTACATGGCATCCGTAAAGATCATTTCAAGTGGCTGTGGACTTATTTTATTTTCTTGTGAACATGTTTAAATTCATAACTCTATTTCAGAAAGATAATTTGAAATATTAATTCATTGCCCTTAGGCTGTTCAGTCACAGCTGTTTCTTTTATAAACACAGAAGCTTTGATGTGGAAATTCTCATTTTATTCTGTTGAGATCCTCCCCACACATTTGGAATTATTACTTAGGCCCAAAAGATTCTGTCAGATAGCTTAGGAATTCTTGAACTAACTTGGCCACTTAATATTGCTGATAATTTAGATTGTGCATTCATGCCTTGCAAAGTTTATTTACTTAGATTCTGAGAGTAAAAACTTTCATTTCCCTAAGCAATGGACTGGTTTGAGACAACACTTTGCTAATGAGTTTTATTTCTGTCAGAAATTATTTAAAGTCTGATTATTTTGTAGGGCTGATAACAGAGGGTTGAATTTAGTTGTGATTAGTGTGTTTTCCTCTATCCGAGGTGTCTTGCATTTAAACTTTTTAAAAGAACCAATTGGATCATTCTTACAGCTACAGCAACTAACACAATTAGCTTTTCCTCTAAGCACTAAGAGCACCTGACAGATATACCTGTGTGTATTACTGAACAATCTGCCAAAATGTGGGGAAAACTCTCTTATATTCTATTAGTGTGTACATTTACTAGTTACTAAATAAAATAATTAAAAAGGTAAGAAAAGAAAACACCAAGCTTTCAGGTGAATAATGTTATGGACTGTATTGTATCCCCCAACATTTACAAATCTCAGAATGGATTGTATTTGGAAACAAGATCTTTCAAGATGTGATTAAGCTAAATTAAGTTTTGGTAGTTGTTGTTTTTAAAGGTGACTCCCTATCTAATCTGGCTGGTATATATAAGAAGAAATTCAAACTCACTGAGTGACACCAGGGGTTCTTGTGCATAGAGGAAAGACCATATGAGAGCACAGAGAAGGCAGCTGTCTACAAACCAAGAAGAGAAGCCTCAGGAGAAACCAAACCTGCCAACAGCTTGGTCTTAGGCTTCTAGCCTCCAGAACTGTGAGAAAATAAATTGTTTTTGTTGCCTGAGCTACACAGTCTGTCGTATTCTGTTATGGTAGCCCCAGCAAGCAAATTACACCTACCAATCATAGAAATATAATACATAGATGTTAATGTTTTAAAAAGAGAAATCATAAATTTGGAAAGAGTGATGATTAAGTATAAATTGTTTGTGGAGTTCCATAAATTTAAAGGAAAAAGAGGAGGAAACGACATGGTAATTTTAATATTTGACTGAAGAACAAAATCTTGCAATTAGAGGCAAGAGGATCCTAGTAATACAAAATTAGGCATGTAGAGAGTGAAATTTCACTCTCTACATGCCTAATTTTGGAGATAGTTGGATAGTCATCAGGGGCATGTTGAGTAAAGTTGTGTACATAGACCAAATAGAGTGATGCGATTTTACTAAAAGTATAAAGGACAAAAATGTTCACTTCAGGGCACTGACCTCCCAAGGTGAAATGAGTAGCTACCTCTGCACTTGCAAGCTGAAATGTAGTCCAATGTCATTCTGATTTAGTCACCTCAGTCAAGTGACCCAGGAGACGGGAACCATACCTCATTTCTTTCCTTTTCTGCTGTAGTTCCTTTCCGACCCTCTACTCCACGCACCTTCACTTTTGACTCTCCACTTCTTGACACTTTGCCACACACTTCTTCCTGCTTCTATAACGTTGCCTTCCCAGGATTCATACATACTCTAGGTAGGGGATTTCAAACAGCTACATAACATTAAATCTTTAGTGGGGTAACAATGGACAGCAGAGATGTTGTGGAAGCATATTTGTCTCACGTTTCCTCTCAGGATCCGATTGAAATCATTGTGCACAATTTAAAAAGGACTAAAGGACTCTTCCTCATTTCAGCTAAGAGAATTGAGGAAGAGGTCAACTGTGGATGGTATGTTAAACATCTTTTGAGGCAATAGTGGAAAAAAGGTGGACACGTGTTAACTGTCCTTGGACTCTGTCATTAACATCTTACTCTTCTTACCTTATCACACATTCCTTCCAATTACATGACTGTCTAAAACTTTTTAGCACACCTTTGTCAATCTCAAAAAATAATAATAATTATTATTATATCAATTATACTAATGGTAATAATCTCAAATAATAATAATAATTAGTCATCTGGAGATTATTATAATATTGTAATAATTATTATTATATCATTATAATAATGGTAATAATGTCATATTCTAGGCATCTTAAATATATTACTTATCTTCAGAGAACTGTCATGCAAAGTACTCATACATATTACTTTCTGCTACTATAATCAAAGAGTTTGTGTAATTTGTTCAGTTTCCCTTAACAAATCTATGTTTCAAATTCATTTGTATCTGATTCTACATCCTCAATGCGTTTACTACTGTATCTCACCATCCTCAATGTTACAACATCAGTAACAACTCAGTCAAAGTCACTTTCTGTGCTTTTCCTCCTAATTTTATAAAGACTGTGTTTATGACCTAATTTTGCCAATCTTCTGTAGAAAACGCCTTTGTTCCATCTCTGTTTCTATTTCTCTGAAGGCAATGTTGTCAGCCTATATAGTGTTCCCAGTCTATATCTCCAGTATCCAACAGCTTTGTTATGTCACTTTTAATGCAACCAGAAGTTTAGCAAATGAAATATATGGCAGGGTTCTTGCCCTGTTGGAAACAAACCCTGGCACTATAACATACAGTATGGATAGCTTTTCAAATGGGTTTTGCAAAAGCCATTTCAGCTAGTCATTTTACTGTTCTGATCATCTTCCAGGACAATTTTTAACTTGTCTTCAAAAACCTTTAAGAACTGACAATGAGTCTCTTTCTACACTTCCATTTTGTTTACTCAGCTGAACGTCACAAAGACAGTGATATTTTTCCAAAAGTAGAAAAATAAACTAAAACTTCAAGATAATAATCCTGTGATTTTTTTCAAATTATATTTTCTATTTACTTAACAGATTTGACTTCTACAATATGCTTATATATCATTTTCTTTCTTTTCCCAGTACAAAAATATTCTGAGGAAAATATTTCTGAGATCCACCTGAGATAAAAACAACAACAACAACAAAATTCTTCTACAGTTTTTCATATGTAGGACATTCCACTGTATTTTAAACTTGTATTTTTAATACTAATTTGCTGTAGGCATAGAAGTATTACCTTTGAATAATTTTGTTAAATTTTCTCAACTATAATGGCATATGTTATCACAAGAGGTGGTGTAACATAGTGGTGAAAAACAAAAGCTCGTAAGCCAGGCTACCTGGGTTTGAATTCTGTGTGTATCATTCAACAGCTACATGACACTGAACAAGATACTTAAATTATTTGTATTGTTCAAAAATTTTGTCATTTTATGCTGACTCTTTTCTCCAGACTGCTAAAATAAACTGTAAGCCCTTGGATCTGAGGTTCTTACAAAATTATGGTTCCTTGATTTTTTTCGACCTCAGTGACATTCATGCCCTCTTTATTTCAGCAGTTGCTTCCTGAGGCAACACCCTGAATCTTCTCATTTCTCAGCATTGGGCTGCGTACATTTAAACTGTAGTCTCCCAAGAAGCCCCAGTAGCCTATTGGATAAGGCTTTGCCCTCCTAAACTGTAGTCTCCCCAGGCTAAGAAGACTCCTTTCCTTCCAGTTTATATATACTCTAATTCCCCTCAAGTTTGTACTTCATCCCATGGAGTCTTCAGTCTTTTTCTTCCAATTCATGTCACTCCTGATTTCATTTCTTTCACTGTTCAATGTCAGTCTCATGGTTTACTGGCCCCATTCCATCACTCTCAAATTCACTTGCCTGTTTACCCTTCCATTGCACCAAAACTTAAAACCTTTAATTTGGATCCATTCCACCATTCATTTTTCTCAGTTACTTATCATCAAATGGTCTGATATGGAGAAAATCTGTGCAATTGTGTATATTGCAATCCTTTTTAATAATAAAATTTTTATCGTTGGGTACTTGCTATGTGTCAAGTGATAAGAACTACACATCTGTTCTCTCTCTTATCCTCACAGCAACTGTGTAAGAAAGTTGGTACTGTTTCCTATTTTGAAGATGAGGATTCAGTGCTTTAAAATGTTAAGACATTTGCCAAAGATCAAGAGTTGGTAAATGACACAGGCTGGAGTTGAAATTCAATCTTTTCTATCCAAAGCACAAGTTCCCAACCATTGTATCATGTAATTACCAAAGGTACTACTTTGTTATATGCTTCCTATTTGTCTTTTTTTGTTTTTAACTTTCTCTTCTTGTCTTCTTTTGAACTCAATAAATACTCTTTGCCACTCTATTTTTCCCCTTATATTAGTTTGACAGTTATATGCTCTTTACATATGTTTTATAGTTAATTTGGAAAAAAAAATACATCCTTCATATGTGACATACAATCCTAACTTTAACCATTAGACTTTACACTCCTCCTGGCCAATGCCTGGATACTTAGGACACTAAATTTTAAGTATCTCTATATATCCATACACCTATCTATCTATTAATACACAAACACATTTATATTCAATTATTTTGGGGGTTCTTTGGGTTTTTGACACCAATTTTATCAAAGGAGTCATCTGGAGATTTTCTGCCATCATGTCAATTGTTCAGTCTATTTTATTATTATTTTTTTTAAATTTCAAAGACAATTTAGAGAAATAAAATAAAATAAATCTGTTACAGGCTTCTTACCACCAAAAGTCCATCTTGTTTTAAAATTTAGCATTGTAATTTGCTAATACGTTGTTCACTTGAATACTGACTTTTCTTTGATTTCTGCTCCTTTTTTCTTGCCTATGAATTAAATTTATGATCTATACATAAAGAGGTTGTGGATAATATTGTTTTACTTCTGTGTTTTAGTTAGGGACATAAAATGAGAGACTGAGAATTTAAGATTTCATAACTTCAAAAATGGCAGAGCTTTACTCCTAGTTATTTTCCTTGATTTTTTTCTTTTCTTTTTTTTAACTTTGTGCATAAATTTTTACAAACTTACCAACAGAAAACTTCTTATATTTCTCATAGCTTTACTTGTCAATAATTAGATTTACTCCTTGCCTTCTAGTCTATCTCCATCCCTGCCTTAGTCTTACCTCATGAGAATATTAGTATTTAAATGTGGAAGTCTTCCAAAGTTATTGGAACTATTAACAGAATTTAGAAAATTTCACCTACATTGTTTACAATCTATCCAGACCTCTCCTTTTAACACTAGTCCTTATTCAACAGCTTACACAAAGTCTCCTATTGAATGAATCAAAACCATTCCAAAAGAATGTCTAAAAACAATCTCATGATCTTCTAAACATGTTTCTCTTAGAAAGTGTACTGCTATCTATTCAATTATCCAAGCAACAACCTTAACACCCACTCTCATTACCCTCTCCCATCTACCCAATCAACCACCAAATCATGACAATTTTACCTCTTAATTCTCCATTTGTCCACTGCTATTTCTACCACTACCATCAGTTCCCTTATACTCCAAATTACCTTTCTGATTTGTTGTGTAAGACTAAAATCCTAAGTGATCTTCTCACCTCTACTTTTGGTTTCCTCCAAACACCCACTCTACCAATAAGAAGGTTTTGTGTATATGCAAGTATTTGATATATATCTAGTATACTTAGATATCTGTATCTAGCTAACTATAACTATATCACATACATACATACATACTACTACTACTAATAATAATAATAATAAACACTTAACACTTACCATGTGTCAGTCACTGTTCAAAACACTTAACATATTCTAACTCATTCAATTCCCACTATAAGGTAGGTGGTGTTACTTAGTCCCATTTTATAAATAAGGAGAAACTGAGGCACAGAGAATTTGAAGGTTCTGCCCAGGACCACAGAACAGTGAAGCTGGGATGTGAATTTAGCAATTTTATTTTAGTACTAATGCTCTTTACCACAACATGATATTATCTCTCAATGAACATAATCCCTTCTGACTTAAAACACTTGGGTTACTTTCAGATTGTTCCTAAGGACTACAGAGTCTTTACACTCTACCTGAAATATTTTTCCCTTCTAGAGTTTGTTGTGAAATACTTGTCATCCTAATCTTTATTTCCTTAGGGAATCCTTATGTCAAATCACTATTAGTAATTCCTTTGCACAATACAGCTCTCAGTTAAAGAAACTTCTCACAGATTTGTTATTATTTGGCTAATTTGTGTTGCATCCACTATAGTATATTATACACTGTGTGCACTATTAAATTCCCTGTGTGGTGTAATATAGTCAGTATATATGGTACTCAAATATATTTTCTGAAATAAATAAAAACAAACAAACAAACAACAAAAACAAAAAAACAAGATGCAAAGAAGGGAGGAAGCAAAGGAGGGAGGAAAGGATGAAGAGAGAGAATTCTTAGAGTTGAGAAAAGTCTAAGAGGACATTTCACAACTTTTCTTCCTGATCAGAAATTCCTTTTAGATTATTTCCCAGAATCATCTCTCATTCTCTGAACAGGTCCAGTGGTGGGTAACTCTACCTCAAGAAAAGCTGCTTTCATTGCTGAGTGAATCTTGACGATTACAAAATTATTTCTTAGCTGCAGCTAAAATATGGCTCATAATAAATTTTTTCCATATGTTATACTCTTCATTTTGGAGCTTCCTGGAATATATTTTACCCCCTTTTCACTGGCAAGTTTTCAAATATTTAAAGTTAATACGCTTCTCTCAACATATTCCTTTCCCCTGGCCTAAAGATATCTGATTAGTTGTATTTTTATGACATAATTATGTATGACATACTTTTATTTATGTGCTTTGAAGTCTTTAAAAAAGGTATTCTTCTTTTTAATGTTAATTAATTTAATTTCTTGCCTTCATTCAGGATTTTAAAAACCATGTTCAAAGTATGTTAGCTGGTTCTTTCTTTCCACCCCAAGTAAGTTTGGGTATAAAAATAAGTAGGAAATACTGCACATTTTATTTTCTTCTGGGGAATTCACATTACAGAATAACGTATTAAGTTCCTAAGAAGTCTTGGACTAAAGTATCATGTTAGGTTTTCTTTCATCTGTTGTTTTACAAATATATCTGGTTCTTTTCTAGGGACATATATAAAATTTTGTAGAACTTTTCAAATACTGTTTGTAAAATATATATATATATATATACATATATATGCGCATGCATTAATCTCTTTGGGATATTTATTGTTTATAGTGTATGTCTTACAAAATCAGAAATCTAAAGTAAACTGTACTTTGTTACTTAACAAAATTCTGGGATATTTTTTAACTCATGAGAAATAGGTGTATTACAAGTATGTCAGATAATTAGAATATGAGTTATTTCTTGTGTACTGGAACAAAAGGACAAAATAAAATGGGAAAATATATTTCCATATATTCATGCCAAAAACATGGAAATAATTTTTAGTATAACATTTTTTATTAAAATATGTTCTTAATAAAACTCATGAATAATGCCACTGAAATAAATATTTTACTTTTGTTTTGTTAAAAAGCATTCACTCTTTTTATTTAAAAATATCAAAAAAAACCACTGACAAATATATGAGTTGAACACTGCAATTCAAGTCTATTTCAAATGTTAAAACACTAAGATTCTATCAGAAATTTGTTATAATAAATGTGATAATTAGGACTTTAATTGCTGTAATACACTGTACTATATCTAAGAACAGCAGCTATAAAAAATAGTAGAGAACTAAAAATGACTGTTGCTCTGTTATTCGGTATTAAATGACTAAAACACTCTTGTTATGAAGTATTTGATGCATTTAATACCTATTCTTGAGGGAAATACTAAACTCATACCTACAAAAGCTACTAGCTCTCAGAATTTAATTATTTTTTTATAATTATGATAAAGAAACATCTCATTTTAAAATTTTCTTCAGATCTTCCTACCTCTTATTAGGTTGTTGTATTTATACTGTAAATATAGTATCTGCAGAAGCAATTTTGAACATATGCAAACAAATATGTCCTTTCTAGGGCATAACAATGCAATTGCTTTATTTGGTATTAATAAGCTGTGAAAGAGACAAAAAATAACTATCTTTGAGTTGATAAACTATCTTCACTCAGTGTCTGTTTTTATTTTTTTAAAGTAGCTTGTTTTATATATTGTTGATGAAAGCATCTTTGAATAGAAAAGACTAGCTGCACAAATAATGGTGGCCAAGGACAATTAGGAATGTGTTTTGCCTTAAACCTATGAATGGTATCCAAATTTCATATCAGAGATATTAGCTTGTTAAACCAATTTTAGATTGTTGAAGATGTGTTTAAATAATGAGAGTCTGAAGGAGCTTGAAGCAAGTCATTAAGTCCATTGGGATTGGTAGTTTGATTTCATTTCCATCCAGACGGAGGTAGCTCAGATGAGGTCCATAACTGAAGAAATCTTGGTCTGCAGGCAGTATGGTAGGGGTAGGACATATTACAGAGACGTTCACATCTGGGGAGACAAAGATTGCATGAATGAATTGAAATACAAGAAACCAGAGAAAGGAAGACCAAGAAATTATTAGAACAGTCTTATGGAGGACCAATTATATGATCTATGAAAGTGGCAGAGATGCAAACCATTTTTGTGTTGAGGGTTGTGCATATCCATTTATAAGAGTAGCCCTGAAAAATAACAGGCAACATATGTACAATCATCTCACTCCATATTCTCCTATAATTATTACAGAGCTCCAGAAAGGACACATTGTTAAAAGCTGTGATGGAAACAAGGTGAGATAAGGTATGCTTAGATTACTATAGGATGAGACTGATAAGATTTAGGGCAGTAGAGGTGGAGGCAATGGTTCAGAGCTGGTATGGAAAAACTAGGTAGGTGCATAGGTAGGTGGATGGATAGATGGATGTATAGGTGGAAAATCAGTCTATTAGAGAAAGTGTTTGAAAATTACCTTAAAATGCAAAATTTCAAATTAGTAGTGTATAATGACAAGTTTTTTAAAAAGTACAATTAACATAAGTGTACATATGTAATACTTACGGAAAACAACTTTGAGTCTTCATACTTAAATGTATGTAATTGGAAAGGAAATTTGCCAAGAATTGAATTACAAAGAATTCAAGCCAGGAAATATATAATCAGCTTTTCAGATGGTCAGGATGTGAGAAATTGAGCACCTGCCTTAGATCAGAGCCCTTGGCATCAGTGGTTATATTGAGATTTAGGAGCATTCTGGAGAGTAGGCCTCTTAAACCAGCAAAGTTCAGAGAAGTGTGTGTAATAGCTGATCTGAACCATGAATCTGTATACTCCCTTTAAATCTCATTTTCAAACTATTTCGAGTAGGAGACCTCTCTTAGATGAGACCCACCTAACTTGGGCAATGGATCTCTTTGTGTCCTGTTGGAGCATACAGATATATATTGTGTTGAAAGATTTTATGCTTACAGTGAGATGCATTTCTATGATCTTATGCCATATTGTGAATTGAACTAGCTAAAAATGATGACTCATATTTGTATAACAGTTTTGTGTTTATAAAGGTTTTTTTCACATACATTACCACCTAATCATCATCACACAGCCTTTATCAGGCAATATTATTATTCTCCCCATGTGGGTATTTTGGGAATAGTGGTTCAGACAGATAAGGTAATACATACAAGGTATTTCAGCAAGTGAGGGCAGAGCTCGATCCCAGCCTAGTCCTTTTCTTTCTGCATTCCTTGCCTACTGGAGAGATTGTGGCCATTCTATGTGCTATCTCTTTATCACCCTCATGCCCCATAATCAAAGCATGTGTGGATAAATGGAATGTAAAAAAATGTGTATTCTAAATGTAGTTATATATTCATAAATTAATTATGGTACTTTTGAGAGGCCACTTAGATGTAACTATTTGAATGCATAACATTTTGCCAAATTTAAAGTCTCTTAAGGTGTTCAGAAGATGTAAATTGTGTTCCCATAATTTTGCATAAGGAAAATTTACTACCTTATAAATTCTGACAACTCTTCATATAAAAGGTGGAAATCATTTTATTAACAATTAGAGTAGATTACACGGCCAGAACTAAGTACTTTAACAGTTATTATAACTTAGTGTGATATAATGGTAAGCCAATAATTCTAACCAGAGAAATACTTATTTTAAATGTATTTTCTTAGAACATAGAAATGACCATATTTGATATCTATGTAAAAAAGCAAATAAATAAATTTCTCTTTGTTGACTTTGGTGTTAAAATTATTCTTATTTGTATTGATAGAAATTTTTTGAAAGTGTTTTATTCTCAGAATTGAAGAAAAATGTGCTATGATTACACTATATGAGTGGGAAAAAAATACTTAAAATGAGAAGCCTGGGCTCAGGCCCTGGCTATTATATTTATTCTTTGTTCTTGGCAAATATCCTTCCCTAGTTGAACCTCAGTTTCTCGTTCTTCAGAAATCCCTAATAAGTAAACAAGGCTCTTTTGAGGATAATTTGTGGTTCTCAAAGTGTGGTCTCTAGGCCAGCAGTACCAATACTTTACCTGGGAACCAAACGGTTAGGCTCTACCTCAGGCCTACTGAGTCAGACTCCAGGTGATTTTGTTGTGTGCTAAGCTATGAGAGCAGTTGAAAAATAGAAATATATAAGAAAGACTTTAGGAAAACTCTTTAAACCATGGGTGAAGGAGTACAGAATGCTCTTCTTCTTTGTGTCATTTTGTGTAATGATACAAGTGCCCTTCATATGCGCTTACCTGTGTGTTGAATTTTGCAACCTCATTCCTACATACCCTCATTCTCAAATTCTCAGGGAAATCCCTAATTTGCAAACAAGGACCTATATAACATCGCTTTCAAATTAATTTCCCACATCAAATATTTGTGTGGCTTTCGTTGTCAGATAAGGAATGCACCTGTGGAAGTACAGAATTTCCATCAGGAAAAAAATTGCACGTATTCAGGTCAATACTGGCTGTTGTACTATTTGGTTCAGTGGAACAGACTCAGCCATTAACATTTTTTTCCACTGCATCTTTTGCTTCTGACCGCAGGAGTAAATAACCTGTCTCACCACCATGGCAAAATAACTGCTATGGCAGCAACCTGCTTATTCCTGGATTTTATGCTCAAGGATGCCATTGGAAAAACCAAGCAAGTACTGAATAACTGAACAGCACCCAGTAGAAAATTGTCTCTTTTTATAAATGGGATGTTTAGGTGATTATATGCTTAAAGAAAATTTTAGTGAGTAATGATAGCCAGGAAGGAGAAACTTCTGACAATTGTATGCTTTATTTTCCTACAAACCACACAACTGATTCTCACTTGAGGAATGCATTTTCCGAGGTTGTTTCAAAAAAGTCTCCTCAAAATTACTTTCCTCAGGGGCTTGAGCTGGGGTGAGGATGCATGGATAGGTACCAGCTGCTACCAATATCCCTGTGACTACACCAAGGCATTGCCCATTTCTACACTAGGCTCAGCCTGGTCTCAGGGAAAACTGTGTAGGAGCCTACTTTGCCTTTAATGTCTCCAGCCTCTCCTTTCTAGAACTAAGTCTTCCCTCAATGGCATCTCTGCCTCCAAGGCACTTTGCACTCATCTCACTCTCTCCTTATCAAAAGCTATTTTCAGGGAAGGAGAGGTTATTCTACCTTGTAGATTGC
Source organism: Aselliscus stoliczkanus (assembly GCA_033961575.1). Classification (NCBI taxonomy): domain Eukaryota; kingdom Metazoa; phylum Chordata; class Mammalia; order Chiroptera; family Hipposideridae; genus Aselliscus; species Aselliscus stoliczkanus. The sequence continues at coordinate 121,079,112 of CM066727.1, read as the reverse complement.
CATTTGTCCTGACTTGCCAACCTCCAAGGGCATTTGTTTCCATTTAAGTTGAGCAAAGCCTGACAGTACAGTATTGGTTCCCAGTGCGTGGTCCCCAGAGCAGCAGTCTCAGCATCACCTAGGAACTTATTAGAAGTGGGAAATCTCTGGTTCCACCTGGACCTCCAGAGACTCTGAGGTGGGGCCACCAGTCAGTGTACACTAAAGTTTGAGAAATCCACTCATCTAATACAGAGACTCTAATTAGGTTGTTTTCAGGCAGCGATTCCACTGTAGATTTTAGGACATACGCGTCTTCCTGATGCCTTCTAAGTTATATGCCTTCTGTTGCTATTCATGAGGTTGTTTGTGCCTGGAACACTTTCTGGAATAAATCTACTCATGAGGCAGAAATATCAAAATCTTCTGGGAGTTAAAGAAGAGAGAGCCATTTTGTGTCTCCAATGGATAGAGAATTGCCCTCTGTGGATCACTAAAGTTCACTTTTCAATCTGCAGTTTGAAGGTTGGAACTCCTTAGCTCATTGAGATTATCTCTAAATGGATAAAACATAATACTGAAAATTGGAAACATACTTTAAAAAAACCTAAGGGTATATTTGTTGGGGGGGGGAGATGGGGAGGGAAGGAACCCAACAGAATTGCTATTCTTAAAGAAAATAAAGAATTAATTGAACAACCATGACCATTTCAGTCCAAGACACACCCTGATGGTTACTTACTTTTAATTTTGTTATGATCAAGGTGAAGGTGCTGCAGGTGAGCACTGATCCGGGGCACCTTTGTGAGCTGATTGTGAGAGAGTTGGAGATCTAGAATTGATGAAACATCAAAACCACTTGCAGGGAGGCCTGCATCTGATAACTTGTTGTGGTTTAGTCTCAGGAAGGCCACTTTAGGAATCACATTAAAATAATTCTCTGGTATTCCTTCAATGGAATTGTTGTCTAAAAACAGTTGCATTGTGTTGGCTGGTAATCTTGGTGGCATGTTCCTGAGGGCGTTCTTGGCCATATTTAACTGCATGAGGTTCTTCAGTCCCTTAAAGGTGTCCCTTTGAAAGGCATTGTCTAATAGCTTATTGTGTTGCAGGTCAAGAAGGGTCAGGTTCTCCAGATTGCTGAAGGTTCCTTGAGGAATTCTGGACACCTTGTTTCTCGCTAATTGTAACTGTTCTAAACTTCTTGGCAATGGAGAAGGTACTTCCTCTAGCTCATTATCTTCCAGAAATAAGAAAAGCAGTTTCTTCAATTGGCTAAGCGCTCCTTTTTCAATGCCATAGTTGGTAATTTTGTTCTTATTTAGATTGATCCATCTCAGCTCTGTGGCATTCTCAAATGGCTTCTCTGGAATGGTTTCTATCAGATTGTTTTCCAGATAAAGATACCAGATCCTTGAAGGAATAGCAGGGATTTCTTTGAGGCCTCGATTTTCACAGTATAAAGCAGTAGGAAAGCTGGGAGGACAGAAACACTCCCTGGGACAATCAAAGTCTTGTTCATTCCAGACCTCTGGGTCATGTACCTCATAGACCTGTCTCACAGTTCGGGTCCATACAGAATCTGTTACAAATACCATCCAGATGATGAAACAGACTGTGGTTGCCATTATAGTGCCTAGAATAAGGGTCACAACTGTTAGATATTGAAGCTCTTGATATTTAGAGAAGTGTATGTATGCACCGAAATGATCAGCAAACATGGCTTCTTTGAGGGAGAGGTAAACATATGTTATCATTGTGTACACAGATATCAATTAACACCTATCTCTTTAGTAGGCACTATGTGCAAAGCATTTTGCAAACACTGAAACTGACTCAACAATGTGTAGCTTTCTGGTTTTAACCCAATCACAATGAAAACTGAGAAATGGAAAGCAAATTTTAGGATCTCTAAGTGCTTTTCCATTTCAAGCTACTTAATGCAAGGGAGTTAACTGAAACCCGGTTGAATACAAGAGTACAAAAAAGTGACCTTTAAATAATTCAAAAGTCTGTGTTGTTTCTAAGAAGTAGGCATATGCTTTTACTTTTACTCCTAAATGAGCAGAACATCTGGATGAGATTTCCCAGGCTCTTTGGCCCTTGAACCAAAGAAAGAGCGATCAAAGAATGTTTTAGCGGTTTCTTGTGAGGAAGGTTTTAAGATCTGAAGAAAAGTGAGTGATTAATCTCTTACTCTGTTACTCAACTTCTCAGGTAAGTTTTTTTTGGGGGTATGGGGAGAGATTTCTAATATTATAAGTACAGAGTCAAATTGTTCAGCCAAGAAATTTGGATTCTGAACTCTGTCTATATACATAGCAATTAGGTAAATAATGTATGCAACTATGGCATTACTATGGTTGATAAGAAACAAAACAAAACAAAGAACATGTGCAAGATGCAGATAGAGCTCCATATTTTCAGTATGGCTACTAGCAAAGAATAGGTTAACACTTACTGATAAATGATACACCTGAAAAACATAAACCCTTCCCATTGACTATCAACAAGATCATGGGTACCACAAATTATTTTAACAGGAAAAAATACATCCTCACATACATACATATATATACATATATACATATATTTACATATATATACATATGTAACAGTCACATTCAACCAATATACATTTAGTTCAATAGCTTGATAATAAGGACTGAATAAATTTTACAGATTCCTTTGGAAAAGCTAAAATCAACATAATTTATGAAATGCTGATGCTTCAATTTTGTCATTGCATTGAGGGAAATGACAAGTGCAGAGCTGCTTATGCAAGCTGTCAAATTTCTTACAATTGCACAATGCTACTCTGGTCATCTTCCAACAAAGACACATTAAAATTTTTTTTTTTTTTCAGAATAGAAATTCATTTTTGTTATTGAAACTGTAAACCTGCCTCTGATGAATCAGAGCTTTGGAATCTTAACTTTAAGAGTTTTTAAAAGTGCAAAATCGTTTACCTTGCTGTCCAGGAATATACCGTTGAGTCCTGTGTCTGGATCTGAAGTTTGCTAACAATCAGTTAAAAAAAAAAAAAAAAAAAAAGGAAAGAAAGGAAAAAAAAAGAAATCTTTGACTAAAGCAATTTGTTTTTATTTTATGCTGTCAAACCTCCTATGAGAAAAAGATAAAGCCTACCCTGACCAGTCACCAGGAACACCCTTTGATCTATTGTTTCCACTTTTGACAGGGCTTCAGAAGCCCGCTTACCTCAGTCTTCTTGGATCTTCTTCTTCCCTTTCTATTGGTCACTGCCCATCCACAGTAATGGATTGACCCAGGCTCCACCGTCATGTGTTCAGGAATCCTCCCTAATATATATGCATCAGTAGCTCCAACTTTAACCCCTCCAACAACCACAGCACCTCGGTACCTAGGCAGCCCAACACAGGAAATTCTGATTTTAATCTCAAGGACTTGTAACAACAATTGAGGGTAATTTTTACTCTGAATTCACATTTTCAAAGATTTTGTAATGTACTATACCTAGACATGATCTATCAGCATTTTTGGTTTCAAGTGTAACAAAAAAATGTTAAAGCATGTCTTTTTTCTAGAAGATCTTTAAAACAAAAATGAATACAAAGAAATAAGGGTCAATGTTCTCTGTTTATATGGAACTCTTTTTCTCATATAAAACAGATTCTACAATTCTTTTTAGATATATTGTGCTTGATTAAGGGAAAAGAGAAAAATATACGGAGGGTGCCAAAAAAATGTATACAAATGGCTTGTATTTTTCTTTTGTTATTGATACACATTAAGTATTATAATTTTAATACAGTTCTTACCTTTCTTAAAATGTGTGTACATTGTTTTGGCACCCTCTGTATTTGAAACATTTTTAAGAGAAATCTGAAAAGCTATACCTGATATTGGCACTGAGTGTGGCTTTAGGCTTTATTTTATATGAATAATTTTTGCATCTCTATTTCCTTTTGGGAGTTTTATTCCAAATAATTTTTTAAATAAATGTTTTTCCCTATAATAGATGTTTTGTATTTAGTCCATTACAAGACATTCTATTTCACTGTTAATTATTTTTCTTTAACACATCAGCCTAAGATAATGTCTTCTAGTTCTTATATTTGAGGAAAAAATTGTTATGCTTTTTGATGAAAGACACCAAAAAAAAAATCTCATTTTTCAGAGGTTATTGTATTGTTTGCAATTGTTTTGTTTTTCAAAATCTATCTTGTTCTGGGATCAGAAAGTTTAATTTATATGACTCATTCAACACTGTTCATATAAGTATTATCAAAGATAGAGCACATGGAAGAAGAGAAAGCATTGGGTTCAAAGGGACATTTCTGAATTATCTGCCTCCACCCTCCTAACCATTGGCAGGTCAATTAGAGCTCAGTTTGTCATCTGTTAAATAGTAATGAACTACCTCATAAACTAGGGGTGGCCCTAGTTTGTCCTACATGATTATGGAAATGTAAGCCTTTTATAATTTAGTGTTAGCTGGACTCTTTCAGCTGGGAAATGCATTCAAGTTTAAGAGCTTTTATAGACTGAGATCTGATTGATAACATGATCTTTTCATAGCTTTATAGTTACACTCATATCATATTTTAAGAAAAAAATCAAATGTTATTTGCTTTCTCATAGTGATCTTCTCTCTCCACTGCATTTTTCCTTTTCTTTTTCTTCTTTTTCTAAACCCTCAGGATATAAATGACAGGTGATCTTTAAATCTGCACAGCCCTCCTTTAACTACTCTCTTATCTCTTAATTTCCTCTTTTAGAGAAACTTATTTCAGTCATTTCTTAATTTTATTACACAAATGTTGTTATATGTTCATTGTAGGGGAATTAAAGTAGTATAGTGGTTGCCCTCTGTCAATTTCCTGTTCACCACTCCATCCATGGTCTACACATCAAAAGCAAAATATGGCATCTCATCCCTCCAATGCTCTGACAAAAATCAAGAATGATTTTTATACTTACTAATCTATTGAAGTCTATCAGTTTAGCGTACTTGACTTGTGACTTTTGAGAATCCTGACCCTCCCCTTGAATTCAATGTTTGTCTTAGTTTCTCTGGCATCATTCTTAGTTTTTCCTACCCTTTTCTGTTGACCTCTCTGTCTATGTCTTGAAGTTCTCTGTTTCCTCTAACATTTTTTTAAAAAGTGTTTCTAGCATTTAGAGCTGTTTGAGATTCTACCCTGTGTTCTGTGCCCTTTTTTGCTGTGCTATTTCCTGTGCTATTTCATGGTTTTAACTATTCTCTCTATTTTGATGACTTCTGAGTGTCTCTGTCCAACTAGCCTCTGGAAGAAGACTTGCCCTCCAAATGTGTATACATACATCTGCTTTCTAGGAATCTCCTATTGCATGCCTCAAAGGCATGCCTCAAATGCATGCAATATATAATAAATATTATATATGTAATATATAATAAAATTCACTAGCTCCCTTTATTTCTAACTGCTCTTATCATTCTATATTTTGAGTGATGCTATTATCTTATTATTATCTTATTCAATCTTTTAATCCAGAAATCTGGAAATAATTCCTAACTCTTCCTTCTCATTTTATGAGCATTTGATAGCAATCACATTTTAAGGATCCTGGGAGACATGATATAAATAAAAATGACGATTGCCAATGCTCACCAGCTTTGGTATCATTGTTTTCAGACTAACACCAGGATGTTTCCACTGTTAGTATATTCTCTATTTATTGATTTTTTTCTATAACAACCTAATCTACTTTTTTTTGAATACTGATTCCCAAAGATTGGAGACTTAACCTCTTCATTAGAACTGCTTTAGTGGAAGTTTAACAAATAAATTAAATTAAGATGATGGTGAGAATGTCTGAGTTGTGCTTTTAAGAATTAATGAAAGACTCTGCTCAATCTTGTCTGACTGAGGAAGGAGACCTAAATGTGGCTTTGGCATTATCTCTCCAATGACAGATTGATATTTTAGAAGTCCATGGAACTTTGCACACAGTAGATAGCCAATAAATATATACTGAATGAGTAAATGAACAAATAAATACATAAGGCATAAATATCACTTTAATGGCCATGAGTTTTTGATCAGCATAGTTATGTAAACAGAAACATAGTGGAGAGTGTCAGAAGTATAGTAAAACAAACAAACAAACAAACAAACAAACATGTGAGTTAGAGTTTTCTTTGGGCAACTATTAGTTGCATGAGCTTGCACAGGCAATTTATAAGCCTGATTCTACCCATAATGCACCTGCCCTGACTACTAGGAATGGTTGTTTGAAAATCAGAAATAATGAAGGTGAACATGTTTAGAAAAGTGTAGAAGGCTGGCGAAATGGCCCGTTGGTTGGTTAAGAGCTGGCTTGGGACGCCAGCAGCCCGGGTTCAGATCCCACATATGAGGGCCAGTGACACTGCCCTCTACAGATAACAACAGCTCCACCTGGAGCTGAGCTGTGTGAGCCCCGGCTACGGTGTAGCTGCAGCCCCTGCTGCAGTGGGCTGCCATAGGCTACAGTGAGTGGCCAGCAGCAGCATGAGCAGCGGGCAGTCAGTGTGAGCTGCCAAGAGCCACTGTGAGCGGCCGTCCAGAGGCCAGTGACCAATCTGCTTCTCCCAGGAGGAGTGCGGTGATGATGCCAACATGGGCCAGTGAAGCAACGTCCTCCACAACTAGACTGAAGAACAAAAGGCCAGCAACTTGTCTGTTCCCCTTCCCTGGTTCCCCTCCCCCAATTCCCCAATAAAATCTTTAAAAAAAAGTGTAGAAAGATTTCACAGTGAAAAAAGTTAAAGCTCAAAGGGGTACTTATGTATCATCTCTTCATACTCTCTCCTTTTACATATCAGAAAAATGTGGCCCAGAAATATTTTTCAGCAGAGAATGTGATAGTTAGCACCTTGCCTACCTGAGAAAAGTCCTGCTAGGAACTTGGGATGGGGTTAAGTTGTGTTGTTGTTTTAAACTGTTTTCCTCCTTTTAACACTTTATAATGTTTCCCCTTGCTTGCTTCTACTTCTTCCTATTAATAGGAAGGATGTTTTGCTAAATTGTCTTAAGGTTGAGGAATTCATCTTGTTATACTGCTGAAGACCACTGATGTTTTAAAAGAGAAGGCAACACATGAAAGTGTAAAAGACATAAAAATCTAGTATGATTTCAAATTTGTTGGAATGTGTGCCTGACACATCTATTTTAGCAACGGTTGGACTCCTTAGGTGCTCCCAGCACTATGTTGGTGTATAATTATCTGGATTTTTTGCTAAGAGAAAACATTTTCTCTTAATACATCAGTTTTAGCATTGTTTGACTAAACTGTGTCAAAAAATTTAGAGATATAAAATAAATCTCCTAAAATATATAGCTGACCCACATGTATTAATATACCTATATTATTTAAATATTCTGTCAAAATGATACATTTAAAATATAGTAATGTAAAAGGACAAAACTACTACAAAACTGATGACAAAAATAGCAATCCCCACACCACCTACTTCAGTTTAAGTCTCACTCCCAAGAGGTCATTATTTTCACTCTATTATGGATTTCTTTTAGTAGTTACCTTAATGTTCTTGCTCTTATTCTTTTTCTTTGACTTACAGATTTTAAACATGTTTTCTCATTAGATCAGGATTTAGCACAGTTGCTTAGTCTCATTCCTAATCCCACCTGCAGCCACGATTCCCTTCAATAACTCCTAATGTATGCATATCACACACTTTGATGAAATATTCACAGCATGCATTAGTATACAAATATAAATATTCTTTTCTTCTCAAATAGTAAAAATTATTTTAATTCCTTTATTTTACCACATTTATTTGCCATACACACACACACACACACACACACACACACACACACACACACACACACATATTTCACTAATATTTTTCAAAATCTCCACTTGCAGTGTAAAACCACTTTGGAAACTTTCTGACACCCAGTGAGTAGGGGAAACATAGTGTGCTAGCTAAAAGCCAGACCTTCTTGGGTTTGAATAAGTCTTTGCAATTTAGTAGCTGTGAGACCTGTAACAATTATTTATCTTTGCCTTAGTCTCCTCACCTATAATTTAAGGATAATATCAGTGATGAGAATAAGAGCAATAATAGCCTCTCATAAAGTCGTTGTGAAGATTAAATAAATTAATATTTTAAAAGCACTTAGAACATTATAAAAGTATTAATAGATAAAATCAGACATAATAGGTTCACTTTTTTCTCCTGGAAGATATTTCCCCTGGAGTTCCATATCTTCCTCCTCCAATCTAGTTTACTTGCTGTTGCAAACCAAATTTGTCAGATGATCTATTGTTAGGATTTTATGGCACATTTTAGTTCTTTTACAATTAATGAAGGCTATAGGAACCATCTCACAACCTACACAGAAGTGTCATATTTGATGAAATAAGAACAGCTAAATTTTATCTTATAAAAAGGCATTTATTTGCAACAGGCATTAAAACATTTGTATACTGGGTCTTCATTTCAAAGGTTTCTTCAAAAGCTAACTAAGCATAACTAAGGTATCGATTAAAACTATACACAAAATCGTACTCTCTACTAAAATGCTGTCATTTAAAGTATATTTATGGATAATACAAGGCTTGTTCCCTAGGTCTGTTGGATTGTTGTGGTCCTGGGCTTACCACAGTCATGTCCTGTGTTAGATCCTTGTTACTTTCTCGGTCTTGTGTTCTGCTCTTTCCTGCTTAACTACACGGTGTTGGCAGAGCACAGGCTCTGATCACTTTCTGTGCCCGTGTGTGTGTGTGTGTGCTCACATGTTCCAAACACGTGTTTATTCAGCCCACTTACTTAAGTGATTTTTTTTTTTTTTTTTTTTTGAGGGCAGTGTCACTGGCCCTCATATGTGGGATCCGAACCGGGGCCGCTGTCTTCCCAAGCCAGCGCTTAACCACCGCGCCACTTGGCTGGCCCTTAAGTGATATTTTGAGGGATAGAATTCTAATTTAAAATAACATTCTTTCAAATTTTGGAGATATTAAAAAAGATGGTTGTTTTGTTATCTGGAGTTAAAAAGGTTGGAAAAAATGTGATTTTCAGTTTTCAAAATGTCACCTTCTTTTGCCCTCTGAAGATTTTTAAGATTTTCTTTTCATCGTCAGTTTCTTAACTTCTACAACAATATGCCTTGAGATGGTGTATATCTCTCACACACTGGATATTCAAAGAGCCCTTTCAATCCAAAATTCATGTCTACATAGTCCATCAATATCTTTTCAATTTTCTCTTTTTGTAAGTCTTTGTGCACCTCCATTTGATTGTCTAATTATCTTATCTCCTCTACCCCCCTTCTTAAAAGTATTTTATGCTTTCTAACAGATTCCCTTAATTATATCCTCTGACCTTTAAAATTTCTGTATCATGTATTTACTTTGGAAACTTGTTATCTGGTTGCTCCTTTTCTAAAGCATTCTTTTGTTTCATGTAATTACTATCTTCCCTTATCTCATTCAAAAATCAAAAAGCCCAAATCTTTATAGCTGGACTCAATAAACACATTTTTTAAACATGTGAGTACATCACACACACACACACACACACACGTGTATATGTATGTATGTGTGTGTTGGGTATCTATTGACAAAAAAAGTCAATGCTTACTGTTAATGTACTTTTGATAACCATACTTTTACTAATACTACTAATATTAGTTTTTTTCTGCTATTGTGAATAAATAGCAAATAATCTATTTATAGTTTTAGCCTTTGTATCTGAAACATTCTGAAGCTATGCTGATTCCAAAATTGATCTGAAACTAATAAATCCTGTCACTTCTAAGCTATTTGTGTTTTCATTCCACTTTGGTATTTATCACTGTCTCTGGTATCAATTGTCCAAGACTATATGAGAAGACTTTTATTACCTAATCTAAAAATAAAAATAGTTCTGTGGTTTTTGGGTGACCTGTGTTACTAAACTACCCAGAACCACTCTGCTCTCAAATAATTTTCTTCCGGTTTCTCAAGCCCTTTTCATTTCTACCACGTTAGCCTTAGTACCATTGTCCTTCAGAGGATACTAAGATAACAGGAGGTGAGCAGCTTGAAAGTCAATTAGTTTAAAGCTCATATCCAAAGCACTTCAGAAGAGGTCTCTTACAAGACAACATTTGAATGAAATGCTGAGAAAACACTACTAGACTCATGATGTCGCCATTAAATTATATATGTATTCTTGTTAATCTGATCTTCTTACCAAACAGCCCTTCCAGGCCATCCCAAATTGGAGCTATTACTGTTATAGCAGTCCACTCTCAATTGATTCCTGCAAATCATATAACATCAGTGTTACTTTGATTGCGTTTATACTTAGCTGGTCCTAGAGAAAGCTCCCTGGGGTCATCAGTGTGACTGAAGGGAGGGACAGTGGGGCCACAGTAGGAGGACCTATTGGGCCATATTCCCATTTATATCATGTACTTGCTGACTCAGCACTGCTGGCCAATTCAGATTAGGCTAGATTGTTCAGATAATACTGAGTTTGCAGGCAGTAAATGTCAAATTGTTGTGTAGCCTCCCTTTGTGTCTAGTTTCTCAAAAGAATAATAAGCATTTATTCAATATAGCATGCCCTTGCTTTGGAAAGCTACGGGTTTGATTTTCTTACCACACACCGCATATAGCCATCTGATCTGCCTTACACTGTTTAGACATAATTTAAACCGGTGAGTGATAAATTAGTGGGATTACTGTGATTTCAACTATCTGAAGAGCCTTTGTTTTTGTCATGGGACAAACTCAAATCTTACAGCTTCTCAGCACCAGACTCACATGTAGTAATATGTGGCCTTCAAAATTCAAAGAAAGTCTCCTTGTTCTTAGTGGTTATACACACATACACACTAGGTCTGAAAATTAAGTTCACGAACTCATCCTAAAAAAAGCGCTACATACCTCATTGCTGAATATCACTATGGTCACCTTTGAAGTCCTCCCCTTAGGAAGATATGCACCGACACCAGTGCCTAGTCCACCCTTCAAAGCAATTTTGGACCTCTTTCTGGAATGGCCATCAGAACTGTCGTTGCATTACCCTTGATGTCCTGAATATCATCAAAATGTCTTCCTTTCAATATTTTCTTTATGTTCAGATATAGAAAGAAGTCATTGAGGGCCAGATCAGGTGAGAAGGGAGGGTGTTCCAAATACAGTTATATGTGTACTGGCTAAAAGCTCCCTTATAGACAGTGCCACATGAGCTGGTGCATTGTTGTGATGCAAGAGCCATGAATTGTTGGTGAAAAATTAGATCGTCTAACTTTTTTGTTGTTGTTGTTGTTTTTGTTTTTTTGAGGGCAGTGTCACTGGCCCTCATATGTGGGATCTGAACCAGGGCCGCTGGCGTCCCAAGCCAGCTCTTAACCACCACACCACTTGGCTGGCCCTCATCTAACTTTTTCATGCATCCTTTTCAGCACTTCCAAATAGTAAACTTGATCAACTGTCTGTCAATCCTTTTCAGCACTTCCAAATAGTAAACTTGATCAACTGTCTGTCAAGTCGGTACAAATTCATAATGAATAATCCCTCTGATATCAAAAAAGGTTAGCAACATTGTTGCAACAAGTTTGTGAACTTAATTGTCCAGTCGTGTCTGTGTGTGTGTGTGTGTGTGTGTGTGTGTGTGTGTGTGTAAAATATTTGTGATATCATTACAAGGTACTTATTTAAGACAAGATATCCTTTCTTTCATTCATTCTAGCTCTAAGTCCACAATTTGACTGAAATTAAAAATCCAGTGAACGGCAGATATTCTGCATCATGTCACAATGGTCATCAAAGGCTCTGCTAAGCCATTTTGGAGGGTGTTTGATATTACAAATCAAATAACTCCAAGGAGGGCTTTATATCTCTTTCAGTCTCAGAAATTTAATTTTCAACCGGCTATTAAGTTCTCTTTGGATCAGACTATTCTGACTTTATGCTGTTCCTTATACCTATTAGTGGGGAATATATCTATTTTAATCATTGGTAACTAAATGACACTGCTTAATCTCTTCCACTCCAGATTTGTCCTTCTTCATTGAAACCAGGGAATCAATTTTTTTAAAATTTTTTTTTAAAGACTTTATCGGGGAATCAAGGAAGTGGATCAGACAAGTTGCTGTCCTTTTGTTCTTCAGTCTAGTTGTGGAGGACATTGCTTCACTGACCCATGTTGGTATTATCATTTTGCTTTTCCCGGGTGAGGCAGTTGCTCACTGGCCATTGGATGGCAGCTCACAGCGGCTCACAGCAGCTCACGCAGGCTGCTAGCCACTCACTTTAGCTCACGGCAGCCCACTGCAGCCTACACAGTTGCTGGCGACTCATGGCAGCCCAGCTCCAGGTTGATCTATTGTTTACCATCTTAGCTGTAGAGGGCAGTGTCACTGACCCTCATGTGAGACCCAAACCGGGGCCCTGCTGCTCAGAGCTGGCGTCCCAAGCCAACTCTTAACCAATGTGCCACTCAGCCGGCCCCAGACAATCAATTTTTATTGCTGGGCTTTCTACCAGCAACCCACAAGCATTCCTACTTTTTTTTTTTTTTTTTAAGATACTGGTACTCTGTTCCCAATTATGTCTCAATGCTTCATGAAGATGGATGGGCAGATACACATGATAAATCCACTATAGAATTCAATCTTGTGAATTTTTTTACTTTGTTCCTTTATAATGTACCAAGGGATCAATTTCATTTAATGTATGCTTCCGCTGAGTTCCATTTTGTGAGGTGTTCCAGCAAACAATCAGACAGACTCCCAGTTGCTTAAACTAATTTAATGAATCCAGAATTGCAGGAAGTACACTCAAAAAACTAAATTCAGCCTGATCTAACAGTATCATTATATCTCCTTGGGCTGAGTAGCCTCAGAATCTATCTTTCAGAATATTTAGCTCTTATAAGTTAGGAACTTCCTGTAGTTTGAGTATATGTTCATCCCTAGATTTTTACTTTTTAATTGATATCCTATTGCTACCTCTTATTGTAGGTTGGGTATCATTGAAGAGTAAGGGGAATGGGCATGAAAAGAATAAAGCTCCTCTAAAAGTTAATGCTTGAGTTGATAGAGCAGCATCTTCAAAAAAGTAAGAATTGTTTTACAAGTTAAGGAAAGTGGGACTCTCTTAGGAAGCAAAGGAGAGTTTGTGAGGCTCATAGGCACTCTCACTAATCTGGACCTTATTGTATAATCCTTGTTTCAATTCCTGGGGCCCTCTGTTTCCAGATCAGTTCTCTAACATTTTCTAAAGAGTCTAGATGGCAAGATGAATAATGCATTAATTCTAATTCAGAACATTTATAAAAGAAATTTAGCTCTATCATCCTGCAATGGAAAGAAATAAGACCTTCACCTCTTAAAAATAATTTTATAAATCCCCTGTATTTCAAGCCCTAAACTTGAATGGAGGATTTAGGGAGCTGAGCTTGCTGTTCTCTCATTTCCAGCTGTTCCATGGGTCTTTAGCTGCATCCACCCTGACCTTCAATCCTGTTTTATATCCTTCATACTTTCCTATGACGATAGCTATATGGTCCCTCCAAGCCTTACCCCCAGGAGATGTGTCATACCAGGTAACTAAAGATGACGTGTCCCATTTTGGTGAATCACTGTCATCCAGACTCCCATTCCTGAGTAATTTTTAGGTGTTGGCTCTGTTGTACCCAAGCTGTGCAAATAACAAATCTTACATTTCCCCACATTTTCCAACAACCTGATGTATTAGTGGATTTCTGGTATGACTATCTTTGTCAAACATGCTCCTAGGCTACAAATACTAGATTCTAGGTGTTTTAACCAAAAAATTGGGTTTCTTTGAAGGTGATCAGTGGAATTACATAGATGAGAGGAGGCTCAAAGACTTGACTTGGAAAACAAGCAGAAAGAGCAAAAAAGGAGACTCTTAGAAAATAGAAATAATCTGGCCAGGCTGTCAGTGCCATTACTGCAGCATATCATGAGAACCAGAGGGTCCCTCTGACAGCCTTCACTGGGGGCCATTGATAAATTCTGAACCACCAACAAGCATCTGCTTGGCTAAGACTGCCACAGGCTTCACCCTGGCTTTGTGAAGGTAGAGAGAAAAAGATGCTTATGGGCTACTGGGACGCACTAAGATTACAATCAAGGTCAGTTCTCTACATAGAGGAAAAGAGTTTGGAGGTGGGGCAGATATTCCCAGGGATATATAAATGCTTGACTAAAAGATTAAACTCAATTTATTTAATTTAATTTAATTTAATTTTATTTTATTATTTTGCACCGGAGTTTTCTCCATGATTTTCCTTTTGCTTACCCCAGAACCAGGATCCTCTCGACCCCACCCTGCCTCCATAGTTGAGGCTGTAGCCTTACCCAGGTTTTGCAGTTTTCTGAGTTTACCTATTATATCAGATATACAGCAGTGTATCTTCACTTCAAGCCTTGCTTCTAATATTTCCTCTGCCAGGAATCCTCTTAGAATCCATCTGTGCATAGAACACACACTCAAGTAAAGCACTCTTCCTGCATAAAATGTTTCAGTAGTCCTTGTCTGCAGAAGTAAATATGTGCTCTTATTAGAAACTATTGTACCCAATGTAGACTCAAATAATTGCAACTAAAACAATCTGTGGTTATTTCTACATCTGTCTTCTAAGCTGGAAGCTCCTTAATGCTAGGCAATTTTTTTTCTGCTTTTTAGGGTTTTTTTAATTAATCAATATTGTGCTGGTATGTCATAGGTGCTTAATAGGTGCTTATGTGATAAGGAAGAAGGATTAAATTTGGTCAGTAGCCCTCATAGCCCTTTTGGTCAACAGTTAACTCCCTAACAAAATGATATTAAGCAACCTATCCTGTTGAATTTTAAGCATCTAGTTCTAAACTCTTTTCTACATTGTGACTATTGGTTACAAAAAATTATTTTTCAACACTGTTAATAATGATAATATTAATCTTTATTTTAATAGATAGAACTTTTCAGTTATGACACTGATTATAACTACTCTCTAGGGTTGGATATTCCAATTAATTATTTCTGTATGGATAGGTTTTTCCCTTTTTTTTCTTGCTTATTTTGCTAAATCCTTCTACTTCCTAAAACTTTTAGGAAAAAAGAAAATCACCCATGACTAGGGACTTTTCAAAATTAAAATATATTAGAGCAAAATAATTTTAAATGAAAACATTGCTGTAGTAGTTTCCTTGCTGGGGGAGTAAAATTGTTTTGTTTATTAAAAGGACAGTTAAAGGTACTATGTAATTAAACGCTTAACACTGAGCTCAGCTCTCTGCCAGATAGCAGTAGGATCTAGACAATGGTGAGGCAGGGCTCCAGAGTCAGACCCCTAACTGGCTGTGAAGCTAAGTGATCCCTCTAATCTTCATTATTTGAAAGAAGCAGTGATGACACTTATCTTATTGGTTTTTTTAAAGATTAGGTATAATTCAATATATAACACACGTAGAACCAAGACAATCTTCAAAGCTTAGTTTTTAGTATCATTATGATCAAATGAAATAAGAGTGTCAGGAAGCTAGAAGAAAAAGTCTAATTGGAATTGGAAGGAAAATCTGGTTCATGAAATGTCCCTCAAATATGTCTGAGTGAAATCAGAAAACTGGCAAACTGTTTGTTTATTTAGCTAGACATCAAGTGTGTATGCTTGTGTTATTTGTCCTTAAAGGCCTCTATTGTGTTTTATTGATATTTTGCAATTTTATCATTTACTTTTTTTATATCTCTCATCATACATGATACTTTTAATGTAATTAATTCTTACCTTTTTATTTGTATCCATTCCTGTAAATTTCTTTTTTTTGTATGAATGCATTTTTAATTTATATAAATGTTTTTGGTTATATATCAAATATCACTGTCCCTTTTCTTTTAACCAGCAATTTATTTTTAGGATTGAACTTTGCAATGTGCATATCTTGTCCTCTATTCTACTTCTAATTGAAAATCTGACTTCTTCTTTAGGAGATATTCTTTGAAAAACAGCTAGGATGTTGTATAACAATGTTCTTTCCATTTTTCTTGTTGGAATTGTCATTCATATTCCTGGCTAGAGACCATATCCATATTTTCCATTTTCATAATTTTGAATAAGAAGCTATTTTTTTTCTCTATTAAAAGGATTCCTAATTGAGGCATTAAGAAAGAAGTTATCTAAGAAACTATAAATAAATAAAAAATTGGTGCTTTTGTGTGGTCACAATAGCTAAAGTTTTGAAGAAGTGTAACACAAACCTACTTTTCTTGTGTGTAATTCTTGAATAAAACCAAATATAATACGTTTGTTATTATATGTTTGTTGCCAGTGTATAGTAATGGAGATTCCAGACACCACTGGCATCTCATTTGTTGAATCTGAAGAAATAAATTGCACCGATGGTAATGCAGTTAACCTTTCTCCACCCTCTAGCTGCTAAATTAGGAAAGCAGAAGTAAAGTGATTGCAAATGTATTGGGAAAGCCTCAATCTGATGCCTTTGGTTCTTAATCTATTTTTTTTTTAAATACTTGCTAGTAGTACAAAGGAAAATTTACCAAATTTTTTTGCATTAAAAAAAAAAATCTCATCACTAACTTCTACCTTTTAGGATTAAAAAGATTTTCACAGTTTTGTATATAGTGTAATTTAATTTTTCTTCCTGGTGCAAATACAAATGGAGTAAATTTATTTATTTATTTATTTATTTATTTATTTATTTATTTATTTATTTATTTTAAGATTTTATTGGGGAATTGGCGGAGGGGAACAGCGTTGGGGAATCGGGGAAGGGTAACAGACAAGCTGCTGTCTTCTTGTTCTTCAGTTTAGTTGCGGAGGATGTTGCTTCACTGTTGGTATCGTCATTGCGCTCTTCCCAGATGAGGCAGATCAGTCGCTGGCCTCTGGATGTCGCTCACCGCAGCTATTGGCAGCCAGCCGCTCACGCTGGCTGCGGGCCACTCACTGTCGCCTATGGCAGCCCACTGCAGCAGGGGCTGCAGCCCACACCATCACCCGGGCTCGCACAGCCCAGCTCCAGGTGGAGCTGTTGTTAGCTGTAGAGGACAGTGTCACTGGCCCTCATGTGGGATCCGAACCGGGGCAGCTGGCATCCCAAAACCAGCGCTTAACCAATGCGCCACTCGGCCAGCCCCAAATGGAGTAAATTTAAATGAACAAAAGAAAAAAATGGAAAAAAACCTATGTGATTCAGAGTCAAGAAAAAAAGAAACAATTTTAATTTACTTAAACTTTAGCATCAATTTACCTATCAATGTTTAATGTTTTAGAAAGTTCAAGAAGGATTAAGATTTTGAAATAGTCATTAACTTTGGTAACTTACTTTGCTTATAATTGATTTAGAATTTGATGACAATAATGTTTGGCCTCATAAGCTGCTATTTGGTGAAGAAAAACAATGTGAAGGACTTGAATAGAAAGCAATATTAGGAAAGTTCTTGATTATGTGGTCACTGGAGCACATTTTTAAACAGAGCAATGTCACAATGTGTTCAGTTCCAGATCAGTATCAACTCAACAGTCATTTAGATAGCCATGATATAGCTTGCTAAATGTTATTAAAGGCACAAGAGCTACAGAAGAGAGAGTCTACCTCAGAATTCAAAATAGCTCTGGTGTCAAACCACTTCTCCATCTATTTGCCAGTCACCCAAAGTAAGTGTGACCCATAAATAGTGTTTAAGGCTATTAAACAAAATCAGTGACCCATAATTAGTGTTTAAGGCTATTATGAAATAATTATAAGCATAAGTGCACAATGTGTGCTAAGGGATTACAAGAGTTTAGAGTACATCCTCCCTGAAATAATTCTTACATTTGTAGCTGAAATGTTATACAATCAAAACTTTTCCCTAAATCCAACTTGAATAGTTGTGTTTTCTCACATTTGACTTTTATACTATGAAGATCTGATGGAATGATATCTACCACATCATTTTAATTACATCTGTTGATTCTGAAGTTTTTATTTGTAAACTGCTTAACATTGACAGTTTCTCTCTTTCTCTCTCTCTCTCTTTCTTCTTCTTCTTCTTCTTCTTCTTCTTCTTCTTCTTCTTCTTCTTCTTCTTCTTCTTCTTCTTCTTTCTCTCTCTCTCTCTCTCTCTCTCTCTCTCTCTCTCTCTCTCTCTCTCTCTCTCTCTCTCTCTCTCCCCATGTGGTTGCTATATATAAAGATAGGTTTACCTCACTGAACCAGAAGGGAAAGACCAATATCAAATTACAGTTTTATAAAAGCTTACAGTTTCCAGTTCTGCCGGGGGAAATATGATCAGCTGGGCCACATGAGACAGTGTCAAATGACTGTTTGAAGCCCTTTGAAATAATCTTAGCACACTGAAATCAAACTCAATACCCTAACAAAAGGACTGATGGACATTGGGTTTCGAAATATCTTTTTCCTTGCCTCTCCAAACTACAAAATAGATTTTTTTTACATTTAGCTGAAATTTTGATGTGAGCACAAGCCTTTTGTTTATAGATACCTGTATCTAAAATCATATGATTAGTATTTTCACCTTCGTATATTTTCCTTTGTAGTCAAAGTTATTCTTACATCTGCTTGAAATTTGACTAAAGAGAATTCATGGTTAGAAAAAAAAAATTGAAGAGGAAAATTGAATGAGCATACACATTTTATAGAAAAGAATTCTTGTAAAGTAAAGCAAAGCTATTGGAACTTAAAGTGACTTGGCCAGGAGTCCTTGCCACAAACCATTTTTCCCTCTCTGGTAGAGAATTGCAGATTTTATTTGAAATATTAGAAATCTAAAAAGGGCTGGCTACATATTCCACTATACATTTCCCCAATTTCTCCCAAGCCAAACAACTTAATTCCAAATATTTTCAGCTAAAGGACAATAAATATTTTCACTGTTAAATTCATTTTCAACTGCTCAAAAAGCCTCAACCTGTCATCTTTCTAGGCTGATAATTCACTCCTTACACTCATTTCTAGGATTTTAGCTCAAATCTATAAACTTTATGAAAGGATATGTGAATTCTTTGGCTTTTTAAGTCCTTTAATGGCCAAATAATTGCATGCTTTTAACATACCTACTCTATGACTATTAGGGAAAGTACCCCAAAATAATTTCAATTACACAACTGACTCTGCTAAGTTCTTAGAAGAATAATGATTTAAATCCAGATTTCAAAAATAATGTACTTTGTAAATATCCAAAAAGATTGCATTTAAAAATGAAGATTCCTTCTAGAATCTTTCAATATCCTTCCAATTCCCTTACCTAAGGAAACCTTAAAATTTAAAATCACCCAGGGAGTTTGTCAAAATTTCGTGTGCTTAAGCCCTGATTTCAGAAATTTTGACTTAGTAGGTTTGAGATGAAATTCAGGAATCTTCATTTTTATTATGACTCTAGGGTGATGCTGATTCAGATTATCCAAGCATAACACTCTAGGCAAGTTTGCTTTAGGTTTTTTTTTTTTAATTAAATTGTGATTCTGATCTCAACCGCTGTCTCTTCCTTTGTGCTTCCTGGGGGAGCATGGTTGCAGCAGGCATATCCAAAGCTGGCATTTTTTAAAGCTATATTGTAATCTAACAGTAAGGAGCTATTTAAACTTAGAGAACAGCATAGAATGTCACCTCTGAAATATAGCCTTGTTGTCTTTTAGAACTTTCCATAGCCTGTGAGAAGGGAGAGAAAATAGAGAAACCCTGAATTTATATCCTGCCAATTGGCTGCTATGCCATTGCGGGGACTGTAACCAAAAACCTGCTTCATTTTCGTTCCATTTTCACCACATGGAATCTATCATAACAATCCATTTTAAAAGCCCTCTGGGCTGGGTGGGGAGTGTTGTAGACAAACCATCAGCTCCAGTGTTGACAGGATCCCTATTTCCAGGCCTTGCATCTATCTCTTTGGAACTTAGAAACATCATTGCAAAAGGTTAATTCATTTTGCTCATTCCAGTGTTATCACACGCTTAATCCTAGGCATAGAGAAAGAAAATTTACTCTTTTCCCAACTGGTTTAGCACAGTAGATGCTTTGACACGTCTGGCAGACTTCAATTGCAGGAGGGGAGCCACTTGGTGTCCCCCGAGCCAGGCACACTTTTTGGCAAAGTATTTGCCTCAGTAATTATTTGACTAAATGCAGATAAACAATTCTTCCAGAGAACTCATATTCTAAATGGGTGGCTAAAAGGTGTGTAAACAAGATTATCACAAGATGCAAAAGGGCATGTGAAGGGTAATTGTCATAGAGGTCAGATGAAGAAAAGAAAGGAAGAAAGAAAGAATTAGAGAGAGAGAGGGAATCAGGGAAGAAAGGAATTTAGAGAAAAGGGGTCGATTTGATCTCATGATAGAAGACAATCATGACTTTACTGAAAAAGTGGTATGTAGATCCCTCCTAATGCATTTGGATATGGCTGTGAGGAACAAAGTATGATGTATTATTTGAGTGATCAGGCTGAGTCTAAAAGGGACGTTATTAGAATTATTGCTGATGAGCACCTCAACAGATATTGTATTCAGCTAATCAGTATTTAGCCAAGTAGAGGTTCTCTTGGATATGAAATAAGGGCTGGAGGGAGCTAGAAAGTATGATATAAAATAGGTTGCATTGAGCATTTGGGGGATTTGTTATAAAAGGCAAACACCGCTTTTTCCTTTAACATTTTGGGCTAGGTGATGATAAGCAACTCAAATTTCTTGGCTGTGGTAAGTTTTTACACGAGATGATGCTTGACATCAATAATGCTGAACTTGATTAAAAATCTGCAACCTTTAGAATACCTGACAACAATTAGAGCTACATCATGTTTTGTAACTTAAGTAGATGATTTCACATACATTTGATAGAGATGATAACATTTTAAGTGAGATTTTTTTTTTTTTTCATTCTACAAAAAATTCTACAAAGATTATCAGCTCCATGGGAAGTAGGGGGAGGGATGGGTACAAAACGGGGAGGGAGATGGTGCTAAGAAATCAAAATTTTCAATTCAGAAGGGATAAACTAATGATAAGAAATGCCCTTCAGATTAAAAAGAATTTATAAAAAACTACGGACACTGGTAATGTCTAAACATATTTCTAATATTTCTTCTACCTAATCATTTAAGACTTTAAGTCACAAAGTTTTCTTTACTCTCTAGCCAAAAACATAAAAAGCAAGCCAAGCTAGTCTCTGAGAAGCGAGATTTTTAAAAAAAGATTTTGCAGGTGTCACATTTTTCTCCTTTTCAGTTATAATTTAGCATTTGGGAAAGGGATACATGTCTTGATAGAACTTGGCTTAAGTGTCACAATTTACTGATCTTATTGTGGTTCTTCTAAGAAAGGGAAAAAAGCATTACAGAGGATCATCCAAAACAAAACAAAAAATGAATTGTGTTATCTTCTAAAATTGGTACATATTTAATTTATACTAAAGTGAACTGATTTTATTTCTTTAGATAGAATAGCCTAGCATTTACAAAAAATAATAATAATGTGAGGAAACCTGATGGATTACATGTGGAATAAAGAACCTGGCCTCCATCAAGCTATTTCTATTTATTGTAGTTTCTTTACATATGTTTTTTTCTCTTGACTTTTCAATTTCCCGTATCCAAGGACAAAAAGATATTGAGTGATGGCCAAGACCAAGGACTCACCATGTCTCTATCCTGCCTTGCATTCCATTTCTCTACTCCACCCCAGGTATCTGGAGAATAAATGCACAGAAATCAAGGACATACGAATGCAAATTTCTTTGAGACGTCCCCCCTACAATGCTATTCTATAATAATACTGGCTCACATGGAAAATTCCATTTTTCTTAGATTAGATTCAGACATCAGAGGCCAATGACATTGAAGGCAGCCTGAGTTTTCCCCAAGCCTACACCTTAATTTTTCTATTTGGTATTATTAGAAAGACAAAAATGGTGAGCCCTAGGCATATGTCTGGCAGGGAAAATTTTATCCTGTGTCATTGTACAAATATGTCAATCACCATAAAGGCAAACTAACAGACACAAGTGGCTTTATGGAAAAGAAAGACAGAGAGACAATGACACACAGAGAGAGAGAGAGGGAGGGAAGCAGGAAGAGGGAGAAAAAAAGGGAAAGAGAAGTGGAGAGAAGGAAAGAGAAGTAGAGGGAAGAGGCAGAGAGAAGGGAAGGGGCAGGAAAGGAAAGGAAAGGGAAGAGAAGGGAGGAGAGGAGATGAGAGGAGAGGAGAAAAGAACAAGAGAATTTATTAGGAGACTCAAAGTCATGAGAAAGAGAGATGAACAGTACCTCAACACTTTGGTCCCATAAGTGTCCATATACCCAAAAAATATTTACTAAGTGACATATATTTGTGCCAGGAATTATTAAAGTATATATATATATATATATATATATATATATATATATATATATATATATATCTATATATATATATATATTAATATCTATCTATCTATCTATCTATCTATCTATCTATCTATCTAGATAACTAATGCAGGGAGTGGGATAGGATGTGTCAAGAGACTTCAATAATTAGTTAAGAGAACCTGAAATTAGTTAAGAATCTGAAGTAGGAAAAAAATCCTGAGTCAATTTAGTTTCTTTTAGTTACAACCAAAATCAACTGGGGCTAAATTAAACATAAAGAGAGATACATTAGAAAGATACCAGGATTGTTTACATAAGTAAGGAAGAGAAAACAAATAAGAAAACCAACAAACAAAACCAAAACAAACAAATAAATACTTTAATTTTAGAAGGAAACTAACAAACAGCAAAGAGCTACCCATGGGCTTCCACCCCAAGAGCTGATAGGCTTCATCTTTAGTTTGCCGCCTTGGGAAGACCACATTCATCTCTGTGTCTCGTTCAGAGTTTTCTTATTCCTAAGGGGAAGAATATTATTGACTTACCACAGGTCATAATAAAATAAACTCTGACCAAGGGAGACACAGGAAGTGTATTATGGAGGTGAGGAGGTTTTGTAGGGGTGAGGTCATTGGAAAAGTGTAGATATTATGGGCTAGGCCTTTGAATTAGGGAAAGAGAGGAATCAATTTATATCTATAAAAGTGAGTAGCCTGTTTGTTCTTAAGAGTATAAGACTGGAGAAGAGCCCAGGGGCTCTTTTCTTCTGGGGATGTCCCTCTTAGTGTCTCTGGCCAGCTTTCAGGTAGGATAAGGTTACTTTAGATTGAGTATGCCATCGGGAAACCATAGAATATAGAGAGGTGGTGAAAGGGGCAACAGTCAGAATGAGCCAAAGACCAACTTTGCTTTCTTTGCAGGATGGCATATGCCTAGCTCTGCTTTTTGCAATTGCCTGGGTTAACTGTGTCCATGTTTCCTGCTCATCAAGCGGATCCAATAGAAAGAATAGTGACATAAACAATAAGATACCTGATGATCCCAAAGTCTAACTCTGGAGCCTTGAATCAGTTCAAAAAGCACAGACTTATCATACCCCAAAGGGCTGTGGGCTCATTTAGTCCAGTCTTCTTGACTTACGTATGAGACCAAAGAAGATCAAAGGTCAAAGAAGCAATCACTCAGCTGAATACTTAGTGGCATAAGCATGGCTACAGTCCAGGTCCCTTTATTCCCCACTGAGCACTCTTTCTGCCTGTATGAAACCACTTACTTGGCAGGAAACCTTTCTTCATTTTCTTCTTTTCAAAAATGAATATTACTGTCTATATAAAAGACTAATGTTCATAGTCTTTTGGATAAGATGTGTCTGGGTTTGAGTCTCAGCTGCAGAATTTATCCTCTGTGTGATATTTGGCTGGCTAATATAAATTTTCTGAGCCTCAGTTTCCTGGTTTACAAAATGGGGATTGCATCTACCTCATGGAATGTTTGTGATTATTAAAGGAGACAATTATATAAAAGTTTTGAGTAATACTATTAATGACTTTTAAAAAATATCCTACTTGGACTGTTTGTACACATTGAGTTATTTATTTTATTAATGTTGTTTACATGGCCCTTGGTGGTGAAGAAGAAGAAGAAGAAGAAGAAGAAGAAGAAGAAGAAGAAGAAGAAGAAGAAGAAGAAGAAGAAGAAGAAGAAGAAGAAGAAGAAGAAAAAGAAGAAGAAGGAGGAGGAGGAGGAGGAGGAGGAGGAAGAGGAGGAGGAGGAGGAAGGGAGAAGGGAGAAGGGAGAAGGGAGGGAGAAGGAAAACCCGGAAGATAGAGAAAGAGGAGGGACAGAGCCATCATCTAAGCTCACATTTCAGATGAATAAGTAAACCTTCCTGCTATGTCCTCACTCTGAATTTGAGATGGAAAAGGTGCAAGTGAGGGAATTCTTTTATCTTTAGCTAAACATTCTCATCCTCTCAGGGAGGGAGATTTTGGACTCCTGCTTTTGGAATTTGAGTATCTAAGGCTTCAGCTCTGCAGGTGCTGGATGGGTTTACTTGAGAAACAAAGAAAGCATTTTACTTCCACAGTAAAATAATTATTTGGAACCTGGCAGACTGTTGCCTGATACTTCATCTCTAAAGAGAGAATTAGATACAGTTTAGAAAAAAGTACATAGATGAAAGACTTCTCTGGTACTGAGTGCAGAGACGTCTATCACAGTTACAAATAGCACTGAAGTATATCTCGATTGCTTTTTCAAGGTCTAAGTGACATTTAATTCCACTTACTTCTATGTCTGGGGAAGGATCAAGAAGGGCTAGAAATAAAGCAAACTCAGAATGGTTGTCCTATTTGAAATTGAGAATATTTGAAAATATATCTATTGCAATAAGATAAGCTAAAATTGCTCTAGAGTTACTTTCTGGCATTCGTTAGGCTTACTTTTAAATATTCTTTTTTAAATGCTATTACCTTTTTAGGTTAATAACTCAAAGAGTGAGTGAGGTGAGGTTAAGTAGAAAAATACACAATAGAAAGGTTTTTGTTTTGTTTTGAATTTTGGAGGGGTGGGGGCGAAGCCCTAGAACTATCTAAGAATTCTATCAATAGTCTAGGAAACTCCAATCTTAGCAATAGCTAAAACAGTAATGAAAATAGTTGGAGGTAGTTCTCAACATTATAAATGTCATTAAACTCTCCTCAAGGACCTTCTCATATCCATATCTGAAAAATAATGTTTGTGGGTACATCAACTTCTCAAACTGGGGTGATTTGTTCTCATCAGTGGCAGCCTTTCCTGCTAAAATTTTAAACGTATATTTACTAGGCAATGTTTCTCATTGAAATGATCTAAATTGTGATATCTAAGCCATGACCAACACATTTAGCAAACTTTTGTGTATTTATTCAATTCTCCTTTAAGCAAGACTTGGTAACGGATTTAGAGAATTTCTTGACACTTTCAAGATGAAGGCATTTGAACACCTTTATACATCTTAATAGTCATGAAGTCATTCTCCTGTAATTCCCAGCTTAGACAAATAAAGGTCATTGTTCTCTCAGACCAATAAAAGTTTAATAATAAACCTAGAATTAAGAGGATGGTACGCAGGACTAAAAACCATTTTAAAAATTTGAAATAAAACCTTTATCCCAGAATTTTTTCTGGGAAAATGCCATGAAGTAAAATGGAAAACCAGGCGGAATTTTTTTTTTTCTTGCCAGTAAGTTGACAAACCTAAAAAATGACTGCAAAATCTTGGAAAGTCTAAGTAACCAAAGAGAATAAAAACCATGTTCCTATCAACAAAATGCTCAAGTCCCATAAGAATGGCCCAGATGTTCAGTCTACATATTTGTCCGGGGAATAGAACAACTCCAAATAATTAACACTGGCCAAGTGTAATTAGCAGAACAAATGATCTCTCCAGTCCTCCCCCTCATTTTTTCACAAAAATATTTGAACCAAATTCATGTAGAGTGAGAATCCACATGATACCCAAAGGAGAATAAAGCATCAGATAATCTCAGTATTAAGTCACTTCAAGCCAAGGGGTCTACTAGTCTATGAGGGACTTTAGAGGGAAAGCTTCTTTCAGAATTACCCATCCCAAACCTTTTAGTGATGTACTGGTCCATGAAATAGAGCAACTCACCCAGGAATGAGCTCTGGAAATCTGATAGAGACAGTGTTGCGAGTGGTTGAGAAGACAGACTTTGGACCCTATCCTTACACACCCCTCCAGATATGGTTATTCTGAGATACTGAGGACTAGTATGTCAACATACAAGTGTTTTGGGGCACAATTCAACCCATAACAGGGAGTAAGAGAGGGGGAGGAAAGACGAGTTAGAAACATTGATGTTGTTCAGGCCAGATTAACTGAAGTGTGCACTGGGGAGGTGGAAGTGGAGATGGGGAAACAGACAAATCTGGGATACATTTTGGTGGCATATTCATTAGAATTTGCTGATGAATTAGTTGTGAAGTACAAGAGTAAGAGAAAAGCAAGGATGCCCTCTAGTTTTCATCTTGAGAAATCTCTGGATGTTATTTATTAGATGTACAACTCTGAGCAAATTATCGTAGCTCTTTTTTCCTCAATTTCTTTGTATGTAATTTGATGGTATATCTAAAGCATAGGGATGTTGACAAGAAAAATTTGTTAAAATATGTGTGAACTATTAAATTATAATATTTTCTCTTGATGTGTGATATACTTGGGATATTATTTTTTTGTAACATAATGACACTCATGGGTACAACATCCAATCTAAGAAGATGACCATCCTCTATGCCTATTTCTCTGCCCCTCTGCTATCCCCCTGATGGCCACTCCCACTATAAAACCATTGTCCTAAATTTTACGTTTATCATATTTTGGCTTTCTTTTCAAAATCCATAACTCTATTGCATATATTTGTGTATCAACAATATATTGTCCTATTTTACTTAATAAAAGTATATCACAGGGCCAGCCGAGTGGCATGGTGGTTAAGAGCTGGCTTGGGAAGCCAGCAACCCCAGTTCGGGTCCCACATATGAGGGTCAGTGACACTGCCCTCAAAAAAAAAAAAAGAAAAAAAAAGTATATCACAGTCTTCTCAGATTTGCTTTTTCATTCAATGTTCTATTACCAAGATTCATCCATATTACTGTGTAGTTGTAGTTCATTTATTTTCCTTATAGTATAATATTTCATGGGACACTACTTTTTATTAATTTTTCTATTGATGCACATTTGGGTTATTGCCAGTCATTTGCTATATTTTAAAGGACTATTGTGGGTATTTTATACACATTTCCTTTGGCATGTATGCAAAGTTTATGTTGGGTTTATCCTGCTACTCCGTGTGCAAGACTGACAGTGTGAGAGCATCACCTGGGTGCTTGGTAAAA
Organism: Aselliscus stoliczkanus; assembly: GCA_033961575.1. Classification (NCBI taxonomy): domain Eukaryota; kingdom Metazoa; phylum Chordata; class Mammalia; order Chiroptera; family Hipposideridae; genus Aselliscus; species Aselliscus stoliczkanus. The sequence continues at coordinate 121,051,899 of CM066727.1, read as the reverse complement.
ATGTGCGATCTTGGTTCACAGCTGAAAATTTGCAATTTACCAAGATCCTTGTTCTATTCAGATGCACATTAAGATTTGAGAAATATTGTGAAAAGGGAATTGCTGGGCTATTGGACATATGAACTTACAACTTTACAAGATAATGCCAAATTGTTTACCTAAGTAGTGCTGCCAATTTACATTCATACCACTAATCAATAATAATGGTTACATCTCCTCCAATCCTTTAAATTGTCAGACTTAATTTTTGACAATTGAATAGGCAAAAATGGTGTTTTTGTGGTTTTAATTTATGTTCTTTAATTTTTAATGAGTTGAACATCTTTTTGTTGTTGTTATAGTGTTTTCTGTCAAACCTCTATTCAGGATTTTTCCAATTTTAAAATTGGAATGTCTGCATTTTTCTTATTGATTTGGTGTGCTTCTGTGTATATCATTGTTATTAAGCCATTGTACATTATATACATTGAAATTATCTTCTCTTAGTTTCTGCTTTTTCATTCACTTGATTTTACAATATTTTTTGATGAACAGAAGGTCTTAATGATGCGGTCAAGTTCATCCTTAATGATTTGTCTTCTTTAATGATTTGTCTTGAGAAATCATTCCTGACTCCACATCAGAAATATATTCATCTATCTTCTCTTTTAAACATTTCAAAGTCTTGTCCTTGACATTTAAGCTCTTAATATATTTGGAACTGATAGTTTTGTGTGAGATGAAGAATCCAAGTTCATCTTTTTTCAATTATTTTTATTGCCCAGTTCCTACTCTCCCTAGTGATATGCAATGACATGTCTGTCATATATAAAATTTCCATATACATGTAAATATGATTATACATTTCCTATTCTATCCTATTGGTCAATTTTTCTATTCTTTACCAGTACCATACAATCTTAATTATAATATTACAGCTTTAGATAGTCATATAGTTGGACAAGACTTCCATCATTTTCCATCAGGTGTGTCTTGGTTATTTTGGGTTCATTGCTTTGCCACATAAATTTTTAGAATCAGTTGTCAAGTTCACACACACAAAAAACTACACTGGAAGTCCCTTTACTTCTTCCACCTCTCAATTTTCTTCTAGTGTCTCCCCTCAGGCAGAGGCACTTAGAAACTGTGGTTTATAGGGTCCCATGCCCAGCATGGCAGAATGAAAAAACGGCATTGGATCTGAGATTCAATAGGTAAACAAATGGCACTCTCTTTCATGATTTCTAATAATATATTTGTAGAATCTTTTGTGTTTTCTATGTAGACAATCATATGATCTGCAAAATTTTGGAGTTTTATTCTCACTTTTTATTCTTAATCCATCTCTTATTCTATTATGATGGCAAGTTTTACAGATTAACCACTGAATAGGAATAGTGATAGTGAAGATCTTTTCTTTATCTCATATTTTAAGGAAAATCATTCTTATTTAAATTAAGTATTTATAACATTAATTTCCAGTTCAGTAACAGGATTGATCGGTATAAATTATACTTGAATTACTAATATTACAGAATTAAACTCATTTTGATTTACTGTATATTCACTATTATTTGTCTTATATTTCTAGATCTCTATTCTGATGTCTTTTTTGACCCATAAGTGTTTTAGAATAGTTTCTTTATTTTCAAATATATGTGGATCATGTTTTTTTTTTTTCCAACTTCTGATAAATTTCTTGAATTAAGAATGGGATATATAGACTACCCATTCTTTAAACTTTGTTGAAACAAATTCAGCTTTGTGGCCAAGTATGAAATCAATTTTTATAAATGCCCTATTTAAACTTGATAAGTATATTAATTTTCTAATTTTTGGATATAGAATATTATATCTGCCCATTAATTAAGGTTGAAAATATATAGTCTTTTATCTGTTATACCTTTGCTGACTTTTTTTTTTTTTTTCTAAAGATGGCAGTGTCACTGGCCCTCATATGTGGGATCTGAACCGGGGCTGCTGGCGTCCCAAGCCAGTTCTTAACCACTGAGCCACTCGGCCAGCCCCTTTGCTGACTTTTAATCTGCTTGAATAGTAATAATTTCAAGGAATGTTTTGAAATCTATCACAATGCTCTCAGGTTTTTTAAGATTACTCCTATAGTTATATCAATTTTCTATGTATATTTTGATACTATTTCATCAGTTGCAAATATATGTAAAATTATTATACTTCTTCTGTTATATTGAACTTTAGGTTGTGACATTGTGAATCTTTTCATTACTAATAATGTATTTTGTCTTAAAATGTATTTTGTTTGATATGATTAGAGCCATACCAGATCTTTTGCTAATGTTTACTCAATATATCCATTATGAATATCAACTTTGGTAAGGGAAGAATTTCTTGGTCTTGTTCCCTAATGAATCCTTAATACTTAAGCCATTCCTGGAGTGTAGAAGAAGCTAAATAAGTATTTGTTTAATAAATTAATAAAAAAGTTACAGATGGAGGAACAACAAAAAGAGTTGTTAATTCTTGCTTAGAATTTTGATAAAGAATTTTTGTAATAAATGATATTAGGTTGTTGGAAAAGTCAAGAAGCATTTTTTCAACAAAAAGCAGAAAATACATGTCATGACTTTTCTGACAACCCAATATTATTTCTGTGATTTAAAAGATTGAATTTTATCTGAAAATATTCAGAAGAAATTATGGCAAAGCTTAAGATAAGTCTTGAAAGATGGGTAGGTGTTCCCAAGTGAAAGAAGCATAAAGAGATTCCAGGAAGAAAGAATTTTCATACACACTCGATCACAATCAGCTGCAAACTGGTAAGTATGGTGGCAATATCAAGTGATTTCAGATAGTGCATGGTGGGGCCAGGCAAGGCCTGATAAGAGATGAGGCTCTAAAGATGACCAAAGACAAGACTGCAGAAGGCCTTTAATATTCTGGGGTGCCTTGTATGTTACATTGAAGAGTCTGAATCATACCTGTAAATAATGGGGCATTGCTGAATAGTTTTAAACAGGTGAATAATAAAGGACCAGATTTATATATTAGAAAACTCACTCCAGTAACATTGTGGATGATGAAGTAAGGCAAAACATGATAATCTTCAGAAATCTAGATGAAAATTGAGCAAATCTTAGAATAAAGCAGTGGCTGTGTGATTAGAGAAGGGTTTATTTGAGATAACATTCAGAGGCAAGGTAGCTAAGGCTCTTGAATATTTTTTTATAACATAGAATGTATTCTCTTTTTAGAATAGCAGGTTCATTTTTAGGGAATAAGACACACATGTAGGTGGTACTCTTTGGGCCAACTAAAATGTGAGAGAGGTGCCACTACAAAGCAGAAGTGAAATCTAGGGCTATCAAAGTGAGATACAGATGCATGAGACCTCACTCATAGTTGCCTAAATTTCTACTTTCCCTGCCTCTACTGTGTTCAATTTCTTATACCTTATTAGGAAATAAAAGTTGATGGATTGCATAAGTGAATAAATATAACCATCTAAATATTTTTAAAATCTATTTCTATTTATTTCATATACTTATGTTATAAAAAAAATCTGTTAACTTTTATTGTTATTTTACACACATTTTAATTCTTGTAGTAAAGTTCTTTTAGAGTTCACTTTAAATGAAATGAGCATTTTCTTTTACTTGTAAATAAAATGTTAAGCAGGTATTTATAATAGTTGCAAAACCCAACCAAAGGAAAACCTAAGGCCATCATTATGATAAAATTACAGCTATAGAAAAACAAAAACAAAAACAAACCAAAAAAACAAAACCTGGAACCTCATACTTAGAAGATCACAAGCAAAAAAAAAAAAAAGGTCTTTGTAAAACCAACTTTTTAACCTCTCCAATATTTCTAAAAACAGTTATTACCAGTTGGAGAACTTTTAACCAAGAAATCAACATTCCTCTGGCTCATTTAGTGGTCTATCATCCATCTGTAGTCTTTGTACTTATTAGGGCATGATAATTCCTCACACACCTCAAGGCCGCAGCACATCACAGTTCTCCTTCCCATGGAGACATGACTTAGCCCTGATTTTCAAATGGAGATCTCAAGACTAAAAAGGGGCTTTTCTCATTTTTTCATTTGTAGACCCAAAATCAGAGTCTACACTTTAGTCTCCAGTGAATCAATCTTAAAAAAGGAAAAACCCATATGCATTATTGCTTTAATCTATATACACAGATGTTTATCCAGAAGGACACAAAATCAGGATTACTGTTGGTTGTGACACAGCACAGACAACTTCCTGTTTTAAATTTACTCTGCTGTTAACCACTTTTCCTAGTTACCTCCTTGAAAATTCAATCAAAGTGAATCCTAAGCTATCTCTCATGATAAAGTACCAGTTGGATTACTGATGAGAAAAGGAGCTTGGCTGGCAAGGAGGATCTATAAAGCAACTTGGGAGTCAATTGAGTGGGAGAAGTGTCTCCTAGTATCTCTAGGAAATGACCATCTTTTAATCCTTGCTTACAGGTGAATAAATGGAGGGTTAGAGAGCTTAAATAAGTTAGAATATGAAAACAAGTGGTATTTATTTTCATGTATGTATCTTGCAAACAGCAGTCTTCCTTCTGTTCTGCTTCTTTAGAGAAAAGGACTCTTCTGCTTTTTAATTGCTGGGGATTTCAGCAGCTTGATTATAGTGTTCACACTAAGTCAGGGTTTTGAAAGATGTGTGTCACTCACCACTAGTATAAGCATCACCAATGATGCTCTTTGAAAATGTAGAATCCTACATTGCATACCTTAGTGGGTCTGTATATCTGGGCATTGTGTCTGGTAATCTGCATTTTAAAAAGCATTCCAATATGCTAATTACACAGTTGAAATTTGGAAAACACTATCCTAACTGGGGGTGAGGGCCCAGAAGATAAAGGAGTCTCCATGTGTTCTTCCTTCACTGGGGCTGTGACAGTGTGTGGAGAAAGCAGGAAGCATCTACTCTCTAGCTCCTCCCTGGAAAGATGAGGTCTGCCCTCTAGAAAGGGGAGGTATCCCATAACAGGATTAACTAGAGCTTTCCCCAGGGCTTCTATAAGGAAGTGGCATTTTGTGCTGAATTTGGTCTTTGTCTATCAACCTTAACTACAAAGGGAATTGCTGTTTCAAAAGTTATAATCTTGCTTTTTAGGCTGAAGAGCAACATGACTATGAACAGAGATAAATAAAAGATGTAGACTGTCAGCTGAAAAGATGTTTTCCCAAAGTGATACACAGAAAAAAGCTCATTTAAGTCTACAACATTCCTTCTAATGTATTTTCTTTCTTTTATATTACTGTTTCATTGAGAAAAAATAGATTTGAATTTCATATCAAGAAATGGCCTGAGAGTGCTTTCACAGCTCAGGAATCTTACCTTTATGTAGAAAAGATATGACAATCTAAAATATACTGTGTACCTAATGTAATGTACATCTCACATAAATTCCAGCCAACTGTGTCTTAATTGATGATGGATAATAGGCCATTTTACCATAAGACAAAATTCACTAAAAATATTCTATTAAAACATACATTTGGGAAAGATGTTTCCTTTGTTTTAGATAACGCTTGAGACCATGCATGTGCTCATATGAGATGAGAGTATTTTTAACTGAACAGTGGCTCCAAATGTATTCTTTATTGTTAACTAGATAAAGTAGAATTTATTTTTATTAATGATATGCCCTCTTATTTCCCATAGAATCATGGATATCCATAATATAGGAAGCTGAAAGCTGTTATTACTGGATTATAACATCTAACCCTATGTTACAAATGTATTGGCTTCAAGGTAAATTGATTTTTTTAAGTCTAATTTTCAGAAACTTATATACATTTAACATTTTCAGTCTTGGGAGTTATTCACCATTTTTGCTCAGCGATTGCTGAGATCTTAGCCTCTTCTTATTTAATTGAATACCATTGCATATGAACCAGTAAAAACAACAGGAATGGGAATAACAGTAAATAATCAAGAAACTTGTAAGATTTAAATACTGCAGCATTGTACCTTATAAGGAATATACTTATATATTTACTCATTCAGATGACCAAAATATGTTTTTCATATAAGTTTGGTCTTTGTCCATATTTCCTGGCTCACAGCTCCAAAAACCCTTGGAATTTTCTGTGATGAGAGAGATAAAGGTATCTTTTGTTATGTTAATAGGATGGCTTTTGGAAAGCCCTTAGGTAACCTCAGGATAGTTGGCCTGGTTACCAGGAGAACCAACCTGTGATTAGAGAGTTGGAACTTTTGGTCCTCCATACCTCCACCTCTGGGAGAGGAGAGGAGCTGGAGATTGATTTCAATTGTCAGTGGCCAATGATTTCACAAATCATTTCTATGTAATAATGAAACCTCCATGAAACCCCAAAAGGACAACATTCAGTTTGGAGAGCTTTCAGGTTGGTGAACATGTGGAGATTCTAGGAGAGAGACACACCCTGAGGGGGCATGGATGCTCTGTGCTCTTTCCGCATACCTCGCTCTATGCATCTCTTCCATTTGGCTGTTCCTGCATTATATCCTTTTATAATGAATTGGTAATCTAGTGAGTAAATGATTTCCTGAGTTCTGTAACCTGCTCTAGCATATTAATCAAAGCCAAGGAGGGGGTCTTGCAGACTTCTAATGTATAGCCAGTTGGTCAGAAGTACTGGTAATGTTCTGGGATTGCTACTGGCATCTGAGGAAGGTGGGGCAGTCTTATAGGACTGAACGCTTAACCTGTGGAATCTGATACATTTCCAGAGTGATGGTTTTGGAACTGAGTTGAACTAAGTGAACTGAGACAACCATTTAATGCCCAAAGAATGACGAACCCCACCCCCATAAATTGGAACTTGGATCTATACACTTTTAAGTACATATTGTAGGATGTGTTTTTTGCAAGTGGATACTAGAAGAAGACAATTTGTTGAGTGGAAAATTCTATTTATCATAAGTAAAATATTGCAGGCTAGAGATACTTTTTTTGAATTCTAATCTATTGTGGCCACGCACCACTTAACAGAGATATGTTCTGAGAACTGTGTTCTTAGGTGATTTTGTTGTTCTGTGAACATCATAGAGTATACTTACACAAACCTAGATGGTTCAGCCCACTACACACTTGGGATGTGTGGTATAGCCTATTGGTCCTAGGCTACAAACCTGTGTCAGCATGGTACTGTACTGAATACTCAAGGCAATTGTAACACAATGGTAAGTATTTGTGTATTTAAACATAGAAAAGCTACAGTAAAAATGTAGTATAAAAGATTTTTAAAAATGGTACATTTGTACAGAGCACTTACCATGAATGGAGTCTGCAGGACTGGAAGTTGCCCTGGATGAGTGAGTGGTAAGTGAATATGAAAGCCTAGGACATGACTGTACACTACTGTAGACTTTATAAACACTGTACTCTTAGGCTACACCAAATTATAAAACACAAAATTAAATCAAGCACAAGAAATAATAACGCAATCAAGAGATATAAACACAAGATGTATGAGGCTGCTGCTGGGTAACAGGGAACACTGTTTTACAGCAAACTTATGTTTTTATAAGTAGAAAAAATACGCTGTAAAATAATGATAAGAAGTAGAGTATAGTAAATACATAAACCAATAATGTAGGTATTTGTTATCATTATCAAGTATTACGTACTACACATAATTGTGTGTTATATACTTTCATACTTGAATGCCTGGCAGTATGTTAGGTTTATTTACTAGAGCATCATCATAGACAGGTGAGTAATACTTTGTGCTATGATGTTATAATTGGTATGACATCACTAGGTGATAAGAATTTTTCAGCTCCATTGTAACCTTATGGGACCACCCTTGTAAATACAGTCCATCATTGTCTGAAGTGTCATGTGGCACAGAGATCTATTTTGTATATGAGAAATACGAATTTCACAAGAAGTCAAACACAGCGATGCCATTTGCTATGTTTTATTTTTCTATTAGCTTGTTAAACATAACGTGCAATAATAATAAAAATAGAATTAAAGTGAAAAATAATTCTAGAAAAGAAAAGTTTCTCTAGGTAACTATATAAAATCTTAATCTATAAATTCTGCTTTAAATGTACTTGGCTTCATGAATTTTGCTTAGTATTTTGCAAAACCACTAGTCTCAAAATTTACCAGCTATTTTTCAGATAAACAAATTTGAACATATTAAGATAATTTGGTTCAAGACAGTAAACATCCATATGTATGTAGTCCATGCTTTTGGGTACATTAAAATTTAAGAATTATAAAACTCGGCTGACTTTGCTGTAACCAGTAAAAGGCTTTGCACATCATTGGGCAGGAGAGATTAGAAAACACTAAATTTACAAATAAAGGATTAATTTTGTTGTCTGTGTGTGTCTGCTCATGATGAAATAGGCCTGCCTTTCATCTTTTCTATTTAAAAAAACAGTAAAATGTTTACAAAACATTTTATCTCAGAATTTAAAATTCATGGAATAATGAGCAACAAAAAAATGAAGACTATGAATACTGACATACACAGAAAAACATAACCATAAAATGTTGCTCCAGGGTATGCCTCAATATAATTGAAATGAGCAGATATTAATTAACAGTGATTTCATTTGCTACACGTAGACATTCATACATATCAGGTGGCAGACTGGTCTGGGTGATGTTATTACCATCCAAACGCAAGTGCTTGATCTTGGAGTAGGATAATGGTCCCAGTATCTTACAGAAACTCTTTACTTCAAACTCTGGAAATTAAAGAATAGAAAACTGTAATTGTTTTCATTACATGGGCTTGAAACAATCATTAAAAGTTCCTCCTGTCCATAATAATACCTAATATGACTTCTTTCATTAGAAAAAAAGTAATTTATTTGATGTATATCTATTAATTTGGAACTACAACAGAAATATTTCAGGCTACCAAATGACACAGTAATATTTAATAAAAACAATTATGGTGGATCAGGATATTCAATGGTTTTTTTCAAAGAACAATAATTATTAGTATTCTAAGTTCTTGATTTAGAAAGACATGATTTTAGAAATACATTTGATAAATGTATCAGTGTATCATATTATCTAAGAAATTTTTTGAAATGTTTAGTCTAGTCTGGAACAATGGAATAAACATGGACTTAGGTCTATATATTTTTTTACCTCTTAGTTTTTTTACATCTGTCATTTACCAGATGGATGACTTTGAAACTTTCATCTTATCTTGTTAGATATAACATATCTTTCACAACGTGTTGCAGGAAGATTAAATTAATTAAGAGATGTAAAGAACTTCATAGAATGCTAACTACTAATATGCACTAAATAATTATTGGTGTCCTTTTAATTTTGTTCTCTTTCCCAAATTACTTTACATTAGGTATATCTGTGATTAAGCTAATGTTTCACATTGCAAGTTTGAAATATGAGAAATAGTTTTTGGCTATAAATTTCTAAATGGTAGAGAAACAATAAGGGGCTCTTTTATCTAAGAGAATGTGGACAATTGGTATGTATAATTCTTATGTGGCAAAATAAACTAAATTGAAGACATATGTGCAAAGTCAAATGACAAGAATACCTACCTGAAATGCATATACCTGAATGTCAAGGATAAGAAAGGAAGAAAGGTAACTACTCATTTCCAAATGACCATATGTGCTGGGTACTGTAGGTTCAATCTCAACGTGGCACTGAGTGACTTTGGCATTTCTCCCATCGACCACCTTTCCCATCTTCCACATTGGCTCCTCCTTCTTTCACTGATCTTTATACCTCCCAAGTCTCCTGTATCTCTCCCCTTTCTTATCTCATAGAAGACCATAGCCCTGTTCCTGCTGCTGCTGATCTTCACCTATCATATCCAACAGGATATCTTCAGGCCTCAAACACCTTAACTCCCATCAACATTTTGGCCAGTCTGATTAGCCTTCCTCCTAACCACAAACGTTTGTAATGTGGCAACATATATTGCCAGATAGTGAGTTTTCCATTGGAAACAACTGAGGTTCAGCTCTGATAGCCTGACTGTGAATTGTATGACAAGTCAGTTTTCCAGAGACTAGAAAGACCATGTGGCATTTTGAAGTTGGCAATCACTGTTTCTCTCATGAGAATGCCCTAACCTTACTAGGAGTTACAAGAAACTGTTGTAGAATGCAAAGTATCATATTAATAAGGCACACTGTAATTTTTCAGATAGGAATGTCAGTATTCTCATCCAGTATGACAACAGAACTGACTTTCACAGCATAAAGATGCTCAATTGCAATAGGTTATTTTGCAGATATAATAGTTGTATGCGTGAATCAGTGTCTCCCAACTGACTTTTCATTTAAAAAGTTATCCAAGAATCATAGGTTTCTCTTCTGCCAAGGTCTGTTAAAGAGTAAGGTGGGGAATGGTAAACATCAATTTCCCACCTGAATCTGTACTGCTTAAATTGAAAAATGTCCAGAAGACAAGGAGAGTGCATAAACAGTCCATGTAGATCAGGTCAAGCTCCCACCCAGAAGATAAATGAAAAATAAACTCTAGCAGCAAGAGAAAGGAAGGAAAAACTGGAAAAATCAAATGGGGTGAAGAGTATGTATAAAAAAAGGAGCTCTGTAATAATATTTTAAATGTGATCCAAATCCTTATCATATTTCTTCCTTCCTTAATTTTCCTCACAGTCTTCATAAGAACACTGTGTAGCCACACACTTTGCAATAGGGATAACAGACACACACTGTGGCCATGATAGCAGAGTAAGTAATATGTTAAGGCCCAAGTAAAGATGTCAGAGAAAAGCATGAGAACATACAGGCTGCTCTGGGGTTAGGTAGGAGGGAGGCTTGGCAGCCTCTGAAGTTGTGCTTCTTCTGGACTTGTTTGTTTCTCCCTCAGCTAAATATTGCCAAGAAATAAATGTAGGTCACAAATGTAAGTCAGGAAGGAGGCTAATAATAATAGATACGTATCAGGCATAACACAGGAGGATTCATTAGTCCAGGATATTAAATTTGAAGAAATCAGTGTGTAAATGCTATGATCTTAATAGTTTCTTATCTGTTCACTTCAAAGAATGGCCAGATATTGGAAAAATAACTGAGCTAGAATTCTTCTACATTTCAGTTAGAGGGATATTTTGTTGGCCTTTTAATTCATGTTTTAATGGAACCAGGTGCAACATTTGTGTTGTACATTTTATGCATTTAAACACTTGAGGATGCATCAGTTAAATACGGACACAGCTTTCTACTTACTTTCAAGTTTATTGACCTCCAGATAATAGTTTTCAAGGTTTTCGTTGACAGTCGGTATGCTTTTGAGCTTGTTGTAGGAGAGATCCAGCTCAAGCAGGGATGATATGTTAAAAGAATTTCCAGGTATTCCACTATCAGCCAGTTCATTATGAGATAAACGCAAATACTGCAGTCCCTTAAAACGCTTGAAATACTCATCAGGGATGTTGCTGATCTTATTGTTGTCTAAGTAGAGAGTTAGTAGAGATACTGGGAGACCCGAAGGCAGCTTGGTCATCTGATTGAAGCTCAGGTCAAGGTATTCGAGTGACTTCAGACCCTTAAAAGCACCTGAGATGCCATCATCTTTCAGTTGATTGTGTTGAAGATGGATGAAGGTCAGGTTTACCAGTCCTTCGAAGGAGCCGAGCTTCCTGATCTTGTTATTAGTAAGCTGCAGGTCCTCCAGAGATTTGGGAAGTGGGCCCACAGATTCAGTCAGGTTGTTGTAATTTATATGCAGCTTCTTCAGGTGTTTAAGTTTAGAGAAGATTTTTCCTTTTATCTTGGAATTTTCTAGGAGGTTATGATCTAGAATGAGCCACTGCAGATCAGTTACATTTTCAAAGGCCTTTTCATCGATATGGTCAATCTGGTTATTCCTAAGGTAAAGGTACTTGATTCCAGAGGGCACCACTGGCACACTTTTCAATTTCATCTCATCGCAGTACATGGCCGTTGGAAAACTTTCCGGGCAGTTACATTCTGGTGCGCAATTTGGTGATGATCGACCATAAATCGATAGGGGGAAATCGTAATCATAGTAGTACTGGCTGCTGGCACCACCGATCAGTGCCAAGAGGAGAGTGAAGGCACCCAGATTCATTTTTTGCCCAATGCTTTGAATCCTAAATAAAGTGGAGACATAGTATTATAAAATAGTGCACTTTCAGGAAAAGGATGTTCGACTGACAATGTTACATTCATTAAAAAATGTGTATTTTCTTTTATAGTGCTTTTTTTCGTGCGTCTAATGATGTATTTTTAATTTTTATTTAAGTATGCGTCTAAGGATGTTTGTTTACAACTCTTGGGATGGTACAGGTTCCGAGTTACATTGCGTACACATGCGCCCCCTTCTGGGTGAGCCAAGCCTAACCTTTCGAGTCAGCCTCTCCCAAATCCTTCCTTCTTTAAATGCCTCCTGCAAGAGGTTTATGGAAGGTGTCTATTGACCACCACATTAGAAAACTGCTTCAGGACACTTTTCAAAACCATAAAAAAAGAAAATGAGAAGACAATTGTAAATTGTCCTCTCTACCCTGCCATTCAACATCATTAAAGTGTCTCATTAAGAAGACCCTTACTGGGAACATGGGCAGCCTGTGGTTTCCGCCTGGAGGAAAGCTGTTCTTATGAGTGTGTGTGTGGGCGGGGGAGAGGAAGGGGGAGTACATTCCTTTAAAAATGTCTAGTTATTGTTGGTGATTCTGAAGAAGAGGAACAGAATTCTTGGTGGGGGTGTGTGTGTGTGAACATTATTTCAACTTTTGTTTAACATTTCATACTTTTAGGCACATAACAAAACTGTGTTCTGAAGTTGATATTTAGAATGTAAGGTTTAGTAAAACAAATGTTTATTCATCAGGAAAATATCACAAATTCTAAAAATTTTTAAACCCATGAAGAAATTCAACTGATAAAGATATTCTTTTCCAAGTTTTGAATTTAAAGGTTTCCTTTCTGTCAATAACTCAGAAGTTCTCTACCTTCTTCATGCCAAAATTGAAGAAGGCATGGTTCATGTATCTAGATTTTACTACTCTTACAGGATACAGGTGGGAGAGCAGGGCATTGAGGAAAGGCTGTATTTAACACTGGCATTAGGAGTCATGGAGGAAAGGATAAAATTGAGAATATAAATTAAAAACAATTTGTAACACTGATCTCATATGAACACTTTCTAAGGTGAGGTTCAATAAACTACAGTGTAATTGCTTGTGAGGTAGAGAGCCAGATATTTAGGTAAAAGTAATAGAACATAGAGTTGAACTTTTTGGAGTGAAGGGTTATGGCTGAGGAGAAGTTGGTAACCCTGAGAGGGAAATCTGGGTCCATATTCCAATAGATATCATTAGGCAGTATATCTTCCTCTGAGAAATATGGTATAAGCTTTTAGATCTGGGTAGGTTGGGATAAGTAAAATTTTGAGAATCAGGAAGTTTAAACATCTCTGCTTTAACTTGGAATTATAAGGCTCTTCATTTTAGCAGTTAAAACACTAAAAAGTGGTGTTAGAAACTCTAACAGCTAACACAATGTAGTCTGTAACCAGATTCTTAGTAAATTTTTCCCTAAGATAATGATGGAGTCATTTAATGTAGTTGACAGGACTTGGCCATGAGAACAATTACACAGCAAGGATTTTATGTAAGTTACAGTTGTATTCATGTTGTAAAGGTTTGTCTTGCTTCACTAATAAGCTTCCATCTCTTTTTAATACAGTTTACACTAAAATAGACCTTGGTAACTTAATGTGAGTACTGAAGAGTAATGAAAAAAACCACTTCCATATTTTTTGGCAGAATAAAAACCAGGGCTCTGAATTCAAAGGGAGTTTGTAGCCATATAATGACTCCACTATGAAGCATAAGTACACTTTATTTACTTTCCCCCCAGTTTTTTCAAATACCTGTGGTTATGGAGGAAATGCATTTTCACAAAGTAAAACATGTTTCCCAGAATTTCATCAAAACATGTTCATTAAGGAATACATCCAAAAAGAAATCTTTAACATTAATAAAATAGAAATAAGAGGGTCTAAGTCCTTTAGGTCACATTTTATAACAACATAAAATGTTTGTGGCAAATGGTAACAAACTATAACAATATATGTATGACAAAATACTTTGCTGATTGAAAGGCCCTTTTTTCCTGCAAAATTAAGTTCTGACAATACTAACCTGTACAACTAATTAGCATGAAATAACAAATATTTTGATTGCCATGCATTTTCACTGTCTGGTTTAAATATTTTCTTATTCCAACCCTGAAATGTTTTATAACTTCCTTTGCCAAGTAATACAGCATATACTGTATAAAGTTTATCTCAAATCCATAAATCATGGAAAACATGTTCAGCAAAGTGTAAAAGTTAAGTTCAAAACTATGGATATGCTGCTGAATAGCAATTGGCAACGTTGCTCTGGAATTTTTTCTGTTCCTGTTACAATAAATACTGTCCCAAACAGTCGGCATCCCCAGTGCTATAGTTAAAACAGCGCTTACCTTACTGTCTTGACTCTGCTTTCGTTAATTCTTAAAGCAGATGCACTATGGACAAGAATCCACCAATATATGCTGTAAACGCTGTCAGGACGGGACTGGCTGCCAGATTCTTAGTGATACAAGAGCTGAAGGGGGGAAAACCCAGCCCAGTCACGCCAGTCTCTGAATGGAGTTATGTCATTGTGGGGAGCTGATGGTGTGTGTGGCTTTGAACACTCAGCTCTCTAACGAAGTGCAGGTGGACGTGCTGAGTCAGGACAGCCCAGTACGTTCCCTGTGGGATGAATGGGAGAGAGAGATGTGCTTAACTCACCCAAATGCCATAGCCCTTAACCAGAAATAGGGTACTGCTGCAAGTGAGACTTCTACAATGAGAGCATGTCGCTTGCAAAACTCTTTCCTTCTGCAGCTGTGGCAACAGTTCATTGTGATGCTGTCAGCCAACTATCATGTTCATCATATGGCCTCATAAATCATAAACCATACAGAATTTCAGGAAAATACAAATGAACAGAATCTGAGGAATTGAATCCTTTTGCCCAGTACTCTTGAAATCTGTATCGATTTCCTTGTACTAACTTAATTTTTGGCCAGGAGGGTGACTTGCATTCATTTCTAAAATGTTATAAAAATGATAAATATCTCTGATGCAAATGATAAATATCAACATTTTCAGTTTACTTCATATATGAAGGGGACATGTTTTATGCTATTCAGGTCTGGAACCAATCAGCAATGTCCTGCCTGTTTCTCATTTTGTGGATTTAATTTGGGAATCCATCCAAAATCTTACTTAGGGATAGTATGCATATGCTAGAGCTTAATGCCAAAAAAAAACATTTAAAAAAATGTATACTAAAAATATCGCAACGCAATAATCTTTCCTTCATTGCATACTAGAAATATATTTTTTCAAAACTGAAAGTTATACAATGCTGTAATCTCCCAAAGGCCTGGTTTGATATATCTTTTATTATCACTTTCTGGTGCACACTTCTAGCAAATGGGAGATCTACTTAATTCCTTGTTTATTTCATTTTGTGATTGTATCAACTCTATTTGTAGTACTTTTCCTCCAAAATTTTTCTTTCTTCATGTTTATAAGAACCCTTTGAATTAGGTATTTTAATATGTTGCCACATTGTAAGAATTTTCCCTTTTTAAAATAATTTAAGTATATCATTTTTTAGCTATGAAACCTGTGAAAAGGTACTTAGTCTTAATGACCCCTAATACATTTAACTAAACAATTAATATTAGAATAAATGCCTCATTTTTGTCATAAAATTGCTAAAAAAACAAATGACAATCTTTCTGAAAGTAAACCATAGAACAATAAGATGATTTATAACATGTTTTGTTATTATTATTTTAGGAAAATTATAAGAATGCCTCAGCTTTATAGAAAAGGAAATTAATAAACTTAGAAGAAATCAAGAAAAGAAGACAAATAAACCAATCACATATAATTAAGTGGCTAATTGTAAGAGGATAGTCAAAACAATTCTAAGCATTAATGTTGAGTGTATCAAATTATATAATCTGAGATTTTATTTGAAAAATTGCAGCTATCTATTCCCAGCATTTTTTTTTATGAAACAATAATTTTTTTTTCAGACTTTAAGCTTTATGCTTTAAAATCTATGTATGTGTTATCACATTTTCAGAAGTAGAAATGGAGACTCAGACAGTCTAAATAATTTGCTAAAAGTCACCTAATGAACAAATGGAAAAACAAAATTGTGAACATCTTCAGCCACTGGGGAGAGGATGGACAGATTGGGGTAGTTAATACAATTATTTAAACTATTTTATAGACAATATTATTATCAGTTGAGGAAGAGTTGAAATATTAACTAGGCAATAGTTTCTTTCCTTGTATATCAGACACTCGCATGCACCCACACACCCACATTCACACTGTGGACCACCGGGTGACGTATGAGATTTCTATCCTGGCACAAGGAGATTCCAGTCATCTGTGGTAATGGATGTGGGAGGTTTCATGTTAAGTGATTGAGTCGCCCCTTCAGCCCATGGTTAACTGAGACCAGCAGGGGTGCTGAGCACCACTATAATGATTTCACTGGCCTCTTCTGAGTCCCACCGTGGACTTTTCAAAGCTCACCATGACTTGACTGTTTCCTTTCCTGTAATCAAGCTGATAGCAGGTTCTGCTTGTGCCCATTTAGCTGGTGAAATCTGACAGGTCAGTCCTGAAATAAGAAAGCAGTAGAACCCAGATTTTGAGCAAGATAGGTACAGATTAGATACTTTCTAAAGCAACCTACTAAGAGTAAAAATGAAAAAAAAAATGTAATCTTGATAGTTTTAGTGTCTTCATCTTTAAAATGGTGATGTCTGTAGGAAAACTTACGTGCATCACAGGACACACCATGTGTATAATACTATTAGTGTAGGGTTTGGCATAATAAAAAAGATTGATATGTTGAAATGCTTAATATCTTACAGCTATTGTAAGTTATTATTCATAGAGTCATAAAACCAGAGATTTGGAATGATGTTCAGAGATCATCTAATTGATGGATATCATTAAGCAAATTTCCCAAGTTCTGTTGCAGGTCTTTTATTCTCGGGTGAAGAGCTAAAGCTAATTAATGTGTTACCAGTATTCTATCCAAACAAACTGCGACATTGTTCTCCCTTTGGGGTAAATGGATGGTATTACACATTTCTCTGCACTCCGTGCATAACGATATGTGACTGTGCATCTACATAAGTGAAGTAATGTGAGAGCATAGAATATGATGAAATATAATGACAATTCCCTTAGTAGAGGAGAAATTTCTGTTTTCATCATTTTATACACTGAGGTTTCAAACTACTTTCTTTCTTTCTTTTTTTTTTTTTTTTTTTGAGAGCAGTGTCACTGGCCCTCATATGTGGGACCTGAACCAGGGTCACTGGCTTCTCAAGCCAGCGCTTAACCACCGTGCCTCTTGGCTGGCTCAAACTATTTTCTTATTACATATTTCATAAAAGCAGTTTGTTTTAGCACATTTGGAAAATGCAGGAGAAAAGAAGAAAATAATTTTAGCACATTTGGAGAATATTTACAGGAGAAAAGATGAAAATAAATATTCTAGGCCGGATATAATTATCTTTTGTTTTTGTTTCTTAGGGTCTGAGGGTATACACCCACAAACTCAGATACTTTGGTTCTCACAAAAATATTACAAAATTATGCACTGTCATTTACAATGGATGTTTGTTCTTCAAATTGGTTGTGCCTAATCTGTCTACTCTGCTTTTCTCAATAGACACATTTTAAGTGGAAAATGCCTTTTTAGTAAGTGGTTTGTATTTTCAAATGAGGCAATAAAAGAGTGGATTTGAAAGTTTTTTTTGTCTCCTCACATCAATCATATTACCACTTAATTTTAGCATTTCTTATGAGCCATGGAACTATCTTTCATCTTCATAGAACTTATGCTCATATAGATGTATATTTTTAAACACATTCTACATTTGCTTCCATTTCTCTTTGCATTTTTACATTAAAATATAGTTTTAGCATTATCAATAATAGGGTTTATTATATTTTTGCATTAATTCATTTCCATGATAAAAATAATATACATGAATGGTATAACATTCTGGAATATTTAACAGCATACCAGGATTTAAGGTTAAAATAACTCCTTACCCAACTGACTTTCCAATCCCACTCCCTAAAAGTAATTTCAGATTTTATATTTCAGATATTCAGACATTCCTATATACACAACAGAATTCCATTTCCATCACTCTATCTCTTGTCCTGTATGTCCTGTACTTTTCATCTAAAATATATTTTTCTTATTTTGTCATTAATACATATGACTTTGCATCATGTTTTATATGGTTACAGAGTACCCTATTGTATGAATGTATTAAAACTTGCTTATTTTTTTTGCACAATGGTGTGTGTTTCAATGTTTTAGTTTGTTCTTTTGATTAATACATTGTTATGACAAATAATGTTCTAGTGAGCAAATTTTGTGTAATATAATTTTAGATAAATTCCAAAAGTGGAATTTCTGGAAAACACATATGCACATTTTAAGACTTTGGAGTAAATTCCTCTTTTCTTTGACTTAGAGAAACCTCTACTGAATTAATGTCAATTTTTGTGCAATGCAGCTATGGTTTGAGAAAGTCTTCAGATCTCCTTGCTTATGAAAATGATCCATCCTGAAATAAAAAAGAATGTGTTATAAATTTAATTTTATTATAGAATGAACACTAAATTAAAAATGTCTAAAAATATTAAATTTTAGACAAAATTTAAAAATTTAGAAATGTTTTTGAAAAACAGATTTAAAACTTATTGCAAAACAAGACCACAAAATATAATTAATTTTTGTTGTTTACTTATATAGACATGAGGAAAATTTGAGGATTACAAAAGAGTGATTGATTGGACAATAACTAAGTTATAGAATTAATAGCAGATGTAAACAAAGAAAGCAGGAACACGGTATTGTTACTGAGAACAAACTAAATTAATCTCTGAAAATACCTTGCACCTGCAATTTATACTTTAAACCTACCACTATAGAAAATTTTAGAAAGCACAAAAATATGCAAGCGGGTGTTCTATTATCCATCAGAACAATGACATCGTCACATGCCATGTAGTCTCTGGAAAAGTCTGTTTTTCCCTTCTAAGATAATTAAAGTGAAAATTCAAATAATGTCTTAATATTATTATAAAAATAATTTCTACATTATGGATGCCCTGAATGTCTCAATGTGCATGACCCACATCTTGAGAACTGCTGTGTGAGACCTTCTTCATTATTGGTTTCCTGTCTCTTATGTTTTAACTTACTTCCTTAGAATTAAATTGGATGTAGTTTATGAGACTCCAAATGGATGTAGTTCATGAGACTCCTTCAGTTATTCTCCATTGTTTTAAGATATTATCGTTTATTGCCATGTACCATTCTTTGGAATTATTTATAGGCTGTTTGTTCATTTTTGAGCAGTGTATTTTATATTTCTGAGCTTCTAGACTGTCACTTCCATGAGAGAAAGGATTTCATCTGTCCCTTAGGCTTGGCACAGGTCCTCGCATGTATACTCCCAGAGCAAATAAAATATTTTTTCAGAATATCCCTTGTTATTCTCAATTTGTTTATTTTTAGATGGATTTTAATATACATTTTGTAATATCAAAAGCAATACTACTGCATTTGAATAAGGTCACATTGATTTTATAAATCAGCTGAGGAGCAGGTAACATTTTAAAAATGTTGTGTTTTGACATCCAAGAATAGATTGTCCTGGCATTTATCTAAGTACATTCTGTGTGTATGAATATCTAGCTTTTAACTGAATTTGTACAGTAAATTGATTAACTTTGGAAAACTCTATGCCATGACAGAATTATGGTAGAATATGATCCCACCCACCCCCAACTATTCAATATTTTAAAATAGGTTCTTTTAAACATTTTCTTCAGGTCTAGTTTTCTCCAGACTATGTTTTCTCAATCAGTGAACCAACCAAAGCTAGAAGTCATATCTCTGTGTTAGGCAATGCTGATGTGGGTTTCAATTTCGTTGACAGGATAAGTAAGAACAAATTAAACTTCCTTTTATTTTTCACGAAAGCATGTAAAGCACAAGAAACATGCCCATGACATGAGAGTTTTGTTTAAATGTTAAAAGTTCAAACCTAAGAGTTTCTCTGACATTTCCTCTAAAGCTCTCATGACAGCTACACATCTCTATATGGAACATGTTTACCAGATATCACAACTTTATATACGTCTAGCATCATGTGGATAATGATACAAATATTTAATTGGATTTAAGTGGAGTATAATAATAATTTCAAATATGAAAATAAAAAAGTACATCAAGATTGTTCTAAACCAACTAAAAATAGAAAAGTGATGATGCCAGGCATCCTGACTTCTTCTGCTTCCCCAGTAATCATTGTGTGTGTGCGTGTGTGCGTGTGCGTGTGTGTGTGTGCGTGTTTGTGCATTTGTTTGTGTATGTGTGTTTACTCAATAAATCCAGCAGTTAAGAGTGCTCTGTAACGTATGTGCTGTATGATCTTGGGTGATTCTCTTTGTCTTCGTTTGCTAATCTTTAAAATAGAAGTGGTCATGGTGTCCACCTCAAAAAGCTTTAATTATGAGTTTAAATGAGTTAATGCATTTTAAACTCTTAGAACAACCCCTTGCCTACAGTAAACAATATATATTAGTGTTATTGTTATAGAGGTCTGCCACTGTCAGCACGTGTGAAAGAAAGGGACATGGAAGGTTGTGCATTTTATAGAAGAAGCAAATTGCCTGAGATGGGACTATTGCCTCTGTCTCTTCTATTGTCTGCTCTACAACTAACTTGATGCACTTAAAGTCTTTACACCTCATTTCCCACATTCGTAAAACAAGGTTAATTACCTCTATCTTGGAGATGTTAAGAGGATTAAATGAGTTGATACATTAAAGTACTTAGAACATTGTAAGCATACAGTAATTGAGTTTTGTAAAGTTAAGCATACAAAACTCTATTTAATATTCATAAATGCTTAATATTTATACTAATATTTACATTAAGCAATCTTCAAAAATAAATGCAAATTATAAATTATTATAACTACTGTACAATAAAATAATATAATGCAGGAAAAAAGAATACACACATGGGAAAGCAGAGAAAATCTCTCTATTGGATGAATTAATATTTAAACTGGTTTTGAAATGGTGAAGAAGTAGAGGAAAAAATGTTTAATGCAGAAGTTTAAGAATTTTTAAATGTGTGGCAGATGGTAAAATCTTGATGGTTAAATAGCATGCAAATTGTGATCATGTAACAATGATCAATGGTGTTAGGTCATCATAGTCCATACTATGCATTTTGGATTTCCATTCAAGTGCTCTGGAATGCTAGTGATTGTTTATAAGTAATAGAATAACAAAGAATTAGAAAGTCCAAATGGGACACAACAGCATTAGTCCAGGCAAGAAGTAAAGATGGAGGCTTGAACTAGAGAGATGGCAAAGAAGATGAGTAGAATTTGGTACATACAATTGCAATATAATTAAGGAATAAGTTAATTGCATAAAAATATTCCCTTCTAACTTCTGTAGCTGGGATCTAATTAAGCATTTAAAGATTGCAATCACTGAAAAAAAATCTTATGGGGCTAATTTCCAATATGCAATTCAAATTAAAATCAACACAAAGCTATAAAATAAGTATAAGACAGCTTTAAAAATTCTTATTTGTCCCTTAAAGGAAAGCACAATAATTCATCGTAAGTCCACACATAAACACCTATAAAGATGTAGATACCATATTGCACTGGAGACCAGACCCTGTTCTTCAGAAGCACAAAGTCTAAGTGGAAGAGATGCAAATAAACATGCAGTCATACGGTGTGGCAAGTTCTTCCACAGGAAGAAGAACAAGACACTACTGTTTCATAGAGCAGCAGCACCGGACCTGGCCTTGATTTATTGAAGAAGGTTTTACATTAGGAAGTGAAAAATCAGTGAAGGATGAGCTGAGGTTATCCAAGGGGAGAATAATTCACACATTTCCAGGCAGAGGGAAAACTTTTCAAATGTACAGAGGAATAGAGAAGCCTGTACACAGGAATCAACTGAATAGATTGGCTATAGATATACTCAAAGTTCAAAATAAATTCCTTTTCTTTTGATTAACACTATGATAGTTCAGAACACATAATTTTTCAAGGTGTTAAATTCATTGAAGATTTAACTATTTATAAATAATATATAAAATTAAAAATATTCTGGGATTAACATGTTTACAATGAACGCTTTCCTAGCAGTCCAGTAAGCATATCCTCATAAAACTATAAAGTTTTGAAGATTTAAATAACTCTAAAGTATGTTTTTTAGTACCAAAGTCACGCAGCATGTTTTGAAAATGATATAATGTTGACTCATTATAAAACAGGTTCCACTAAAAACAAATTGACTTCTAACATGAAATGGAATAAGTATTCATTATTTTAGTGTTGAAAGCCTTGGTCCTGAAACTTAATATGTACCTTTCATTTCAAATATTCGTTCTCAATTATATTTGCAAGGAAATTTTTGACCTGTAAGATTAAGGAGTTAATACGCTTTCAGATGATACACATTTTTCCAGAGTTATTTGGTTTCCCCTAAGCTTCAAAAGGAAATTTCACAAAATAGCTCTGGGGTTTTAAAATACAAATTGTAGTTGACTTATTCATAAACCACAAATATGTTTCTATGATAATTAATTCAAAATTGAAAACTCTAGTGTGCTTCTAACCTTCCCCTTTGTAGAATGTGTATGTTTGGATACATGCCCAAACCCATTATGTTCCAACCTATGTCCAATTTCTTCCTTTGCACAACAACAGAATTACCATGATGTCAACAAAAGTCTTTCCAAAGTTTCCAAGAAGAAAATGGGGCAGATACATTATAGTAATATTAGCAATGATTTGTTAGTTTAAATATTTTCACATTAAAAAAAAAAAAGCCATGTTGTTTGGTTCCTCCAGTTAGAGTGATTGTAACTCAAATTTTGAAATAAGTCAATGATTTGTAAAGTTGGCTGTTTATCAAAATCATTGAAGGAAGTTTTTAAAAATATGGAGTCCCAAGAGATTTTCCAGGAGATACTGATTGAATTTGTGTGGCTAAGGAACCTATGTTTTTAACAAGTACCAAAAGTGATTAGGATAAACAAATGGAAGTACGTAAGTTATATTCTATCCATTCCTCTATTTTTGCTTCTCTATGTGTAGTAGACCTGACCACCCTAAATTTGAAGGCCTCACACTAATATCAGGCCTGGGCTACCCCCTTCTTCACACTATTGAATTGATCTTCTGAGGACCTCAGATTCCAAATGTCTGTTTTCTTATGGTCTTCTGCATGAACTGAAGAGCCACTTTATAGCTCTTATGCTTTTTCAGTCCCTTATGGAGATGGTGTCTCTGCTTTTTTTTTTTTTTTAAAGTGAAAAATGTGTGACCACAATGGAGGAAATTTGGGGTTAAAAAGAAGGACCCCCCAAGGGGGAAGCAAAGATGTGTTCAGCATGACCTGCCTCATGCCTATCTATTCAGTCCACAAATAATGCAAATTGGAGGAAAGTTGTTAAAAAAACTCAGGGTCTTCAGGAATATTCCTAATAGTCAGACACGGAAAGTTTGGAAACGAGATAGTCACAGGGTATTTATTCATTTTATGTTGGTTAAAAATGAATGAACTACATCCAGATGTACAAAGAAAATTGGAATATTTATTTTTTCATTTTTTGTTTAATCTCCCATCCACCAACACCTGATGGTAGGAAATGTGAACTTATTGGCTGGCATTTTGTTAGTCCCTATCTATTGAAACAGTCCCTTTCAATTTACATTGTCCCTTTAGACTTCCAGGATTTAACTCCCTCATCATTATCTTCCACAAGATGGAATCTTCATGTAGAGGACACTGAATATATCTTCCTGGTGTCAGGGGATGGAAGTAAGGAAGGAGGGCTACTGGGATCCCTATTATGGTTCTTTTGTCCCTCTTGGTATTGTTCTGATTAATCCCTGCAGCAGGAGACTGTGGTTCCTGAGTTTGTAGACTCTAATATCTGAGGTCAGTCACGTACTTGTCGATCCTCCATGATGGTTCATCTCACACCATACCTAGCTGGCTTTGAGTAATTTCTGATGTTTGGCTGTGACTTCCAGACAAACTCCCTCTTGGGTGGCTATTTCTGCAATAACAGAACCAAGGTCAAAGTTCCTTTAGCATAGTGAGAGAGGAAGAGAAGGGACCTAGATGATTTCCATTGCTGCTGTAACAAATTACCACAAATTTAGTGACTTAAAACAGCACAAATTTATTATTTTTCAGTTCTGGAGCTTAGAAATCCAAAACGAATTTCACTGGGTTAAAATCAAAGTGTCAGCAGAGCTGCATTCCTTAGAACACATTCCTGCCTTTTCAGGCTCTAGAAATGCCCAGGTTCCTTGTCTCTTCAGCCCACCATCTTCAAAGCCAGCAATGGTTAAGTGGGTCTTTCTCACATCACATCACATCACATCACATCACATCATTCTGACGTTGACACTTCTGCCTTACATTAATCCTACCCAGATAACCAAGATACCTCCCTATTTTTAAGTCAGCTGAGTGTCACCATTAATTTGATTAGGTACCTTAACTCCTCATTGCCACATGATGTAACATATTCACAACTTCTGGGAATTTAAAAAAAAGGACATCTTTGAGAAGCCACTGTTCTGCCTATAATAGTTTCCAAACATTTTGTGGAACTATAGGTACATTTAAATATATAAAATCTCCAAATATGTTTCATTATAAGAAACTGCTCTTTAGGTCTATGTCTTCTAATATGTTTGATAATAATTTTTCAAAAATAAATTCTGGGCACATCACACGGTATCTCCTAATTTATGCTCTATATTAGAGAATCAGACTTTCAACTTTCAAGCTTTTAGTATCCAGCTAGGAAAGTGAGTTGAGATGTGATCTTTAGTAGAGCAATTAAGGTGTCACATCACTAAATTGTGAATTCAGTATTCCTTTGGAAGCCAGGGAAAATAAAATTATAATGAATTTATTCTGGGTCTGGTTAATGTTCTTTCTGGGAACAGGCGTCGGAGTCACTTAAAAAGTACACTGAGAAATTTGCCTGTGGGTATGTGGGTCGTTCTTCCCAAAAGTGATGCTGTGCACTAGACTGGGCAACCAGAAGAGGGAGGACACGAGTCCTCACAAGTCTGCATTTATTTCTGTAATCACTCAGAGTGGAATTGTTAAATGACTCATACTCTCATTTTGTCACTTTGGAAAAAAAGAAAGAGGATTACGTAAGTGGAGAAACAGTTGTGGAGTTGTGCTGGATCATGGAATCACAGCTATTGAAAATATTGACCCAAATTTGTAACATCATTTTATCCATGAACATCACCAGAATCCTAATTAACTGACTTCCCCTTTCTCCCTTTTCCTTCACTGTTCCTTTAATTACCTTGTGATAAATGCAAATACCTCTCATTTTTCTATGTATGTGTGTGTGTTTAGTGTTTAGTAGTTATACTGTCCACACAGATGGTGACTAAAATGAACAAGGAAGTGACCCAAGGAAGAAGGTGTCCCATTACTTTCAAATTCGCTTCTTCAGATTTTAGCCATTATATAGGATTCTTACTTCCATCCCCTAGGACATAGTATATATTTGAGGAACAATCCTAAAAAAAAAAAAAATGCAAAGTAAGTATTCCATAAATAGAGTTAACATATGGTTTAATTTGAACCTTGTGCCTCTCCTCCTCAGTTCCAAATATCACTTTCTGCCTATGAATATTTCAAAAGGTGGAAAGGAAAAAATAACACTGGGAAAAGAGCAGGAGTTCAAACATAAATGAAATTCCCAGGTCTCCCTTTCCCACAAACACACAGATCTTTCCACCTGAAGTGATGAAAGATGTCCAAGACACTACTATGTGTTTGAAGACTGTGACTCTAAAGCACGTGTCTAACCTGGTTTGGTTTCTTTAAACTTGTTCCGTTGTATATGCAGGGCTCCATCAGCAGTTCATTTAAATGTCTTATTTCTTCAAAGAGTATTTCATGGTAATGATTGCCAGAAAATTTCACCAGTTTACCATTCTTGACAAACACAATGATGATCATTAACATTTTAGTGATTTAGAATAGAGAAGCCCTTTCATTTATACTATTTGACCTGATCCTTATTAAAACCCAATGAAATGTAAATTATTAAACTTGTGCTAAGGATGAAGACAAACCAGGCCTCAGAAACAGGATGTCTGCCTCAAACTTCCACGATTTCCCAGCTCTACCATTTCTGAAACAGGCGATGTTTTCTCTCATGCTTTCCATAATCCCTTTGGGTACTAGTTCTCTCACCAGCACTCTCCACCTTCCCCAGCTCAACTCAGATTCTTCTACCATACTTAATAATACCTTGAATCTCTTGGCCTTTGTTATCAGCATGTTGCCTACCAGTATTGGTTACTCTTCCGTTTCTGTCATAGCGCCTATTACAATTTGCCTTTTATTTATTTTACTGTTTGTGTGTGTGTGTGTGTGTGTGTGTGTGTGTGTATACGCGTGCGCACAAATGCGTGCTCACATATCCCTTAACAGAATCAGACAATACTTGCTTTATGTGTTTTCACAATAGTGTCTCCAGAATCCATCATAGTGTTTTCTGCACAGGGTATGAGTTCACATATGTATGGAATGAATGCACACATAAATGAAGAGCATAGTTGAATCCACTCATAACAAAAAAATATTACATATAATAAAGGGTTCTGGACTCTATTAGGAGTCTCTTGAATATCTTATAAGAATTAACTTATAATGGAGGCAGTCCAGGAATTATGTGAGGTCTTGCAAAAGGTTGGAAGATATCAGAATTTCCCTACACTTTCATGCCATATCATTAAAGCATTTAAGTTTGGTCTTTTTGCACTACAGTAGTCTCTTAAAACTACTATTTCTCAAACAATTTGTGTTTCAAAAACATTTATGTTCTAAATTTCACAGATTTAACAGTCTCTCATGGTCAAGTTAACACATACTATTAACACGAATGTTGCATGTGAGTGATAAAAAGAATAGGGACTTGAGGACAGGTGGTAGGTAATACTAGTTCTTTCACTAGTTTGCTGGGTTTTGTTGGTTGGTTTGTTTCCCTGAGGAGTCATTTAACTTCTTTGAGCTCTACACTCTTTACCATTACAATGAATTTAGAAAAGTATAATGAGGTAAAAATAAAAACCAACAAAAATAATAGTAAACAGAGAAATTAAGTTACCATTTTGGACCTATAAAATGACACTAATTTAAGAAACATTTTTTAATTGGCAAAATGTACTGAAATGTTCATAGCCCTTGATCCAGTAATCCCCATATCCCCATATCTAGATATCAAAATATTAAGTGACTTATAACCAGAATAATACTTTATTTCAACATTATATCATACAAAGTTGGAAGAAATTCTAAAGTAGAGGGGTAAGAACATGAATAAGTGACTATGTGGTGAATTCACATAATAAAATATTATACATTATTAGAATTATATCCATATTATGTAATTAAGTAGAAACATTTCTATTCAAATAAATCAGTAAAAGTGCAATATAAAAGTTCATAATTTTTATTTGCATTGATATAACAGTATGCACTTACATCAGCATATCTAACGATGAAGGAAGTTAAAGTGAAATCATTGAAGCAATTATCTCCCTGAGCTAGATTCCTTTTAACTTTAGTATCATAAATTTTCACAGCTTAATATCAAAAAGATTGTCTTAGAAAGAGGCAATAGCTAATAATGAATAATTCCTAAATGCTGATTAGAGGTTCATTACTTGATGGATTTATTTTTTTATTTTTTTTATTTATTTTTTGTAATTAGATCTAATAATATTACTTATGTATTCTTACCCCAACCAAAAACAAAGTGATGAATTTGTCTGTTAAACTTATGTGAGCAAACTTTTCCAAACAAAGTTTGGAAAAAAACTTTGAAAACTTTTAATTTAATTTTCATACTGTGACAATTATAGTAGTTTTGGGAAATGAAATTATACTTTCTGATTCAAATTTGAGAAAAGATATAATACAAAATTAAAATTACATATTCCACAAATTCCATCGCATTTCCAAATAATGTGATAAATATATTTTTCCAAACACATCTAGCCTTATTTTGATGGCTATATTTATTTTGAATAAAATACTCTGGGTACTCAAAAATCATTACCTCACCTCAAAAAAAATACTGTTTTCAATAGATGTCCAGTCCGATATAACCAAAGAAAGCTTTTCAGACATTATGTGCTAGTGTAAACATAGGAAAACCTCAAACAAACCCTAGCTCTGTCTGCAAAATGAATCTTTTAGGTGACTGTTTTTAAACCTCACTAACTCTAATTTTCCATTTCACCAGCAACAATACTTTTACAGTTTCTGAAGACTGTTCCGTAAGGTATCTAAGTCACCAACATTTTCAGAACCCTGTGCTAAGATGTGATTTTCCCGAATTCGTTTGCTAAAAATAATGTGGTGTTTTACCACAACTGCAGTTTTCTGGGTTCAAAATCCAACCCAGAGAATTTCATTTGGTTTTCTAATTTGGTCCAGCTGTTGAAAAGGAACAATCTTCATTTCTCTCTCCCTTTTTCTTTCTTTCCTCCTTTTCTCCTCTCTTTCTCCCTTTCTCCCTTCTTTTCTTTCTCTTTCTTCCTCCCTATCATCATCATCATCATCATCATCATCATCATCATCATCATCATTATTCTTTGGATGCTCATGATAAAATGGAACTAACCTTGTTGAAAAGAGTGAATTTTCAGTATAGAAATGCTACTAGCACACACTTGTTTCATAACATAGGTATTTACAAGGAGTGAGTATTTACAAGGAGTGATGAAGATTTTACTAAATGTGGTAAAATTTAGTTTTTTCCCCTTCTAGTATCCAAGTTACTACCTCAGATTCCTCTGGCAGAACACAAGTTACAAATCATCTCTATTAACTGGACTTTCCCCTTGAACACTCTAAATTAAGGAAAAGGAAATAAATAAAATAGTTTGCACAGTTTTGAACAATAATTCAAACCTGAATGGTTAGTTGTGAGGATATGTATAGAAACTAACTGACCTTTGTTCAGGCATTCATTCATTTATTTAGTCATTCATTCATTCAGACCAGATATATGGAATGTCCAATTATATGTCTAGAATTATCCTGTTTGAGGTATATAGCAATGAACAAGACAGACAACATCTCTCCTCTCCAGGAGTTTATCAATTTGGAGGAGAAAAGATAATAAAGTTGAAAACAAGATGAACTTAGAAAATAGTTCAAGTATTATGAAAAATAAAACAAGATAAAGAGATGGAAAATGATAGAAATATATGTTGTTTTATAAATGATGGTCATGGAAATGGCATTGGAACACAGGTCAAAGAGTCCTAGACAGAGAGAAGAGCAAGTATAAATGCCCTGAGGTAGGACAAGGATGGCATGTTAGTGCTGAGAGTTGAACAAGGAATTGTTCATGTACAGCCATATAGATTGAGTTATTGTAGAAGTGGGGTTGTTTAAAAGAGGAGTAGAGGGGGGCCGGCTGAGTGGTGCGGCGGTTAAGCGCTGGCTTGGGAAACCAGCGGCCCCGGTTCAGTCCCACATGTGAGGGCCAGTGACACTGCCCTAAAAAAAAAAAAAAAAAAAAAAAAAAAAGAAGTCAATTAAAGTGCAGTAGAGGAAAGGAGAGAGTTAAAGCAGAAAAATCACTCAAAATATGCCACATCCAGGTGAGCTATGATGGTGTTGATTGGTTGGAGATGATGAAAAGGGGGCAGATTGAGGATACCCTTTGGATGTTATGCTAGTAGTACTTGCTGATGGCTTATCAAAAATACTTCCCACATTTGAATGAACAAATCAGTGACTTTATAGTTTATTGACAAGAAGCAACCTTTTTTTATTTCAATAATATGAAGGTAATGAAAATCATATTATGTTCTCTTGGACAACAAAAAGCTAAGAATATTGATAATGATTATCAGGAAGTAGAGTTGAGAAACAGATACATTAATTACGACTTAATGAGTAAAACTCATACTCCTTGTCAAAAATTCAGTGGGTTTATTACTGTTACATTATTCTGTACCCTAGGTTTATATTTATTCCTTCCGAATTAAATTAACAAATGTTTATTAACTACCTACTATAACTGAGGTCTTTGTGAAGTAAGAGTGCATATACATAATCACAAATTTTTCTATCAAATTTCTGACAATTTTGGTCCATTTTCTTTTGAAGTTTAATACTGTAGAGAAGTCAAAGGCAGGTATAATCATTTCCCCTTGGGAGACAGACCTTTGTTGCTTGTGTCATATTATGCCCATGTGATATTTTTTATGTGTGTGGTTATTATTATGTTCATTTTTGAAATCCAAGTACTTTACCAGCTTTCATTAACATTGGTTTCTTTTTCATTAATTTTTTGATACTTTATGGGCCCCCTTTTAAGTGGCAGATTAAAATCTTCAACTTAGAGAATGATTCCCCATTTTGCCTTTGATTATTCTGTCTGCACTGTTTGAATTAGTTTCTTTTTAAAGAACAGCAATTACCCATGGGATGATTTTCTTGTCCTGTTTATATTTGTCATCACATTGGATCATTCATCCCTTTGTCTTTTTCTTTTGCCTTCTTACTACAGTGTCAATTTACCAATTTACTGTCTTTGAAGCTATATTATTGTTCTCAAAATGCAATTTTATTTCTTTAAACTCTGTTTGCCTATCAGCCAATTTTCTATTTCCCTCTACCTCAGTTCCTATTATTTCACACACACTAATTCTCCAATATTTATTTGTAGTACAAGTAGAGCTTTTCAAATTTCTGTTTTCTATATCGGTGGTTTTCAAAGCAGTGCGCCCCCTCCTCCCCACTCCCCAACTTCAATTCTCCCTTTTAGTTTATGTTATAGATCTTTCATTATTTACATACTGTATCTCAGTTAATTGTCCTAAGCAACTTTTATAGTGTTTTTCTTATTATCCATTTTATCTTAAAATGATAAACTGATATTCCTAATGTCACTTAGCTTGTAAACACAGACAAGAAAAGACTATCCCTAGTCAATTTGAACTTGTCTTCTTTTTAATAAGGTAGAATGTGTTGATTTACATTAAAATTGACATTTGAAAAAAAGTATATGTAGGCCTTGTTTTTAATCTTTGTGATTGCTCGTCATTGTCTCAGAGCCTGATTTAGATTCTGAGGCTATAGTTCAGGCTTCCACATGGGCCGTCTGGGTCCCCTGGGCATATTCTCCTTTAGCCTCACTGAGACCTGGGCTTGCACTAGCCCCATGACCTCTCTGGAGATTTCCACCTCTGAGCCAGAACTGCCCTGTTCTGACCCATTTGTGTATCAGGGTCGTGAACCTCTATGCATGGTGAGAATTACCTTAGTCAATCCAGGCTGCTGTAAGAAAATACCACAGACTGGGTGGATTAGAAACAACAGAAATTTATTTACTAGAGCCCTGGAGGCTGTTAAATTCAAGATCAGGGCCAGCACTGAGGTGAGGGCCCTCTTCTGGGGTTGCAGACAGCCAACTTCTCATTGTCCTCACATGGCAGAGAGCAGAGCAAAGCAAAATATCTGCAGACTCTTATCAGGGCACTCATCCCCCCCATGAGGGTCCCACCCTCGTGACCTCATCTAATAGTAATCACCTCCTCAAGCTCCTCTCACCTCTTAGTACCATCACATATCAATGTAAAATAGCACTGCTATTGTTATTATTGCTACCGAAAGAAAATGCAGAGAATGAATATACACTGGTGAATGTTAACTGAATTTATTGTGGAAATATATATATATATATATATATATATATATATATATATATATAGAGAGAGAGAGAGAGAGAGAGAGAGAGAGAGAGAGAGAAAGAGAGAGAGAGAGAGACAGACAGAGAGAGACAGAGAAAGACAGAGACAGAGAGAAAGAGAAACAGAGAGAGCCAAAAAAATATATACACATTTTAAGAAAGAAAAACTATTCAAATTGTAACAGTCAATATATCAAAAGATGTATTGTAACAGTCAAATTGTAACAGTCAATATATCAAAAGATGAATACAAGTCACATTTGACTTCTGCAATTATCAGAGGTGCTAAAAGTGGTTACTATTGGTGTCCAGACACTTCTGATTACGGCGAACTACTGCTTGAGCAACATTGACCAAAATGTCCACTTATGCATATATTTTTGGCACCCTCTGTGTGTGTGTGTGTGTGTGTGTGTGTGTGTGTGTGTACATCACCCTAAATAATTATCTTGTATACCTTAAACTTATGTGTCAATTATTTGACACATAAAAGAATATTTTCCCACATGAACAAGCAACAACCTCAACAATTTCCTATTTGTAAGAGTCAGAAAGGACCAAAGTCACGGTGTTCTAACACCCTACAAAAAGACTGCTTATATTATTACCTAATTTCCAACATTTGTCAACTAAGGCCAAAGGCATTGTTTCTGAGAAAGGAGTTTAAAAGTGAACACAGACTACTGGAAGAAAATGCAGGCTTTGTGAACCTGACAGCAACTTTTAAACCTGGGCTACACTGTACAGCCCCCTCAGGAGTAGTGGAAGTTTTCCACACTGACTTTTCCTCTCAGAAATCTACCAAATCCACTGCCACTCTTGTTAGGGAAATGGATCTCTAATATACTTATCAGTGAGAGTTTCTGAAGCTAGGAAGAAATACGCTAGGGAAAAATCCATCTATTAATCCAGATGGCATGAGAAGTATTTTATTCAAAATAACACCATCTAGAAACATCTGGTGTTTTAAGCTTTGTTTATCATTTCCTAGACCTCAGTAAAAGCTGTGTGATTTGTAGGTGGCCTGGTACTTCTTACTGCATTCCAGATGTTTTTCCTGAAGTTAAGGACTGACACAGGAAATTTGTCTAACATTATAATTTTTAATGATGAACAGGTACACAACATTTTTGACTTTCATTTCCTCTCAGAGTCTTCTCAGATATGATCTTTTTATTCATTTTTAAAGTTTATTGAAGTAATATCTCAGTTTTACATCCTGCAGTTTTTACTACAGGGAATAAAATATGCATTTTTTTGTTTTTATTGTCTCCAGATCTATCATAGTTCCTGTAATATTCTAAATCCTCAATAAATGAGTGAAATAAAGAAATAAATGAATGTATAATTAAATTAGTTAAAGTTTTATTTTCGCTTTTGTGAGCATGTTAATATTGAAAGAGGATACCCACCCTTACCCCTCATACACACATAACTGCTTTTGTGAAAAAATGGGGAAAAATAAATTATATCAAGAGAAATATTTTATGTTTTCACTTTTGAAAGCCAAATCAAGTGACCATAAACTAGCAATCAATACAAATTACAGAATTCTCTATGCTAGGATTCCATGTAATTATGACCTTAGTTGTGGAATTTATACGTGTTTCCATGGTTTTTTAGTTAAGTGTGCTGGTACAGTGCCTGGGGCCCACTGAGGCCTCCTGCTGTTTCAGGAATATGCCTCCTTTATGGTACAAGGCTGTCTATTCATAACTGTCAAACCACC
The DNA here is from genome assembly GCA_033961575.1 of Aselliscus stoliczkanus. Taxonomy (NCBI): domain Eukaryota; kingdom Metazoa; phylum Chordata; class Mammalia; order Chiroptera; family Hipposideridae; genus Aselliscus; species Aselliscus stoliczkanus. The sequence continues at coordinate 121,018,271 of CM066727.1, read as the reverse complement.
AGCAAGTTATCAGCCTACATTTAAGGCAGGCTGCACTTTTGTTAATGTGAGCTCTTGTGGGAAACGAAGACTTGACTGTTTTCATCCAATTTTAAGCTTGCAAGAGAAAATACAGGGATTTTTTTTCCAAAAACAATAAAAAATTTTCTCCCCAAGAGGTTTTTCTTTCTTGGTATTCAAATAAGGACTGTTTTGGAAACACTGAGGCATCCAGCGGGAAACATATGTTTATTTATCTTAGAAACCAGAAGGACATTGCAAAAGGCCAGAATTGGCCCTGTAAAATGTGTTATTAACATGTACAGTATGACTGCTTAGTTTGGATAAGGTCAGGTCATTCCTGCACTGGCAAAGAAGGACAGTCTAGATCCTGGCATCTTCCAAAGTTATGCCTAGAACTCAATCGTCTCCGCTGAGCTCCAGTCTCATACATGCAACGCCTCCTTGATACATCATTGTGGAAATTAAATAGGCATCTCAAGATGAACACATCCAAAAACAAACTTTTGGTTTCCAACCTCTCCACCTCAGCTTCCTCACAGTCTTTCTCATCTGTCAGTGATGACTTCATCCTCCCCATGGCCCAGGCCAAAATTTTTGGAAGAAGAATTTCTGTCTTTATTGTTTCTCTCTCATACCCCATTTGATATCTTGGCCATCCTTGTCCTCCTTTGTATCTTCAAAACATTTTCACTTTGTGACCCACCCCCCACTACCTTCTCTGCTACTATCCAGGTCAAAACCATTGTCTGCTCTTGCTTGATTATTGCAGTGGTGTTCTACATATCCTTCCTGGCTCATCCCTGTCCCTCTACAGTCTATGAAGCCAGAGATATCCTTTTACAGGCAGTTGAATCAAATCATTCCTCTGCTGAGGACCCTTCGGTAGCTATCTGCCTTACTCAAAAGGAAAGGTAGGCTTTATTTTATTTATTTTTTATTTTTATTTAGTTGAGCCATCCTGCACCTGTTGGCAGCTCAACAGCAGCTCAGCTCAGGCCAGAAATCAAACTGCTGTTGCTCAGAGCTCAGCTCGCACTCTTGAGCAAGCTCTTCACCAACTGAGCCACTCGGCCGGCCCAGGAAAGGTAGGCTTCAAAATGGCCTAAAAAGCCCTGTAAGATTTAGGTTCCCACTGCCTCTCTGATCTCATGTCATATCTTGTCTATCCTTCCTCCCTTTATTCTGTCCCCATTTACCCTCTCTGCTGTTACTAGAACATGCCATGCATCTTCCTAATTTAGAGCCCCTTTCTTTTGGCTTCCTTCCTTCCCTCCTTGATATCTCTGCACAAATGTCACTTTATCTGAAGGTCTTTCTCTGACCATCCTATATAAAATAGCAAGTCCCACCCTCTCACATTCCTATTTCCCAGTGTTGCTTTCCTTTCCTCCATTTTGTTTCCCATGCTTCAGAATGTCACATCCACTGTAACATCTGCTGCATGAGGGTGACATTGGTCATTGGTCTATCTCACAGGATAGTAAGAATAAATATGTGTTCTTTGTAATAAATATGTGTTGAATCATATATGGGGCCTGGACAGAAGGGTTATTTTGAGTATATTTTCAAATTGATTTGTGTCTCTATGCTTGCTCGTGATTGCTTGGAAACATTAACTCATGGTCCCAGCTGGAATAAGGAGTCTGGGGAGGAAGTTTCTTGACCATCAATGGCTATACATTGCTGGGAGTCACATACTAGGTGGCATTTCACCCCATCCTTTTCTAATTATCTCACACTGGGGGAACAAATATAGTTTCTCTTACTTAAAAACTGTTTAACTCCATTTCAATGTTGTTTTACATTCCCAGATGTTAATGCTTGCATTTTATTTTAATAAGTTTAGTGTTTTCCCTCTCTTGATTTTTCTTTGTTTTCCACTGTTATACTTTGCAGTGTGAAATCGACAGTCTGTTCTAGACCTGTGACTCGAAGTAAGTGTGACAGATGGACCACTAGAATACATAAACAGATCCACTAAAAGAAATTACTTTGCAATAAGTGTGGGAATTAAAAAATGAGCAGCAAAGTCAAGAACGATATGGCTACATAACTTCAACTCAGCAACCTATAATGCCTGTGCTGTGGGATATCAGAGTCTGAAGGGTCTTGTGAAGAGTTCTGTGCATATTAAAAGGCAGCCTTTGATCAGGCTTTTCTGGATCTTTGGATGACTAAAAAACTGTTGTATACTGCATTTTTAGTTTACTTAAGGGATTCGGTGTTTGGTGTTTTTTTTTTCTGTTTTTTTTTTTTGTATGCATGAAAGATAAGGCAATGAGATTTTTCAACTGTAGCTAGAATGAAAAAGTTCCTTGTAAAGAGGAAGGAAAAAAGAAAAGAAAGAAAATGGTAATGATCCAGTAAAATGAGTCAACCAGAAGAAAAGCAGAGACCCATATTATGCCTGATTTATGTGATGAGAATGACACAGCAATTTTCATTGCCAGATCAAGGTCATCGAAGAGGAATTCATTAAAAGAACATAAATACTGTGTTATGGAACATTTGGGTCCCTTGAATATGGTAAGATGACTGCCCCAAGGCAGAAAGGAGTACAGCCTAGTTAGCATAAATGGATGAAGGGGGCTTACCTAACCACAAAGGGTCAGAGGCGAATTCACACTTTCCAATCTCTTATGCAAACAACACACAATCAAACAAAAGTGTTAATAAAAACAAGCACAAAAAGGAAACAATCATTTTTATAAAGATAAAAAGAAAGTGAGCATTAATGGCTGAATTGTGTCCCTGAAAAGATATGTTGAAGATCTAACCCCTAGTACCTGTGCATGTGACCTTATTTGGAAATAGGGTCTTTGCAGATGTTCAAGGTACTCCTATGAAGAGGTCATACTGAATTGGGGTGATCCTATATAACTGGTCTCTTTATAAGAAGAGGAGAACAGACACAGACACACAAGACAAGAGAGAAGATCATGTGGAGACGGAGGCAGAGATCAGAGTGATGCTAAGAACACTTGGAGCTATTTAGAAGCCAGGAAGAACAAGGAGGGGTTCTCCCATAGAGACTTTAGAGGGAGCACAGCCCTGCCAACATCTGGATTTTGAACTTCATGTCTCCACAACTGCGAGAGAATAAATTTCCATCATTTTAAGCCACCCATTTTGTGATACTATGTTACAGTAGCTCTAGGACACTAAAACAGTGGTGGTTTCTCACAGGGCCCAACTAGTGGGAGACAAAAGACAGACATGGGGCAATAGGAAATGACAGGACTCTATTGCTTTGTTCCTCAAAGCATGAACCAAGGAGAAGAAACATTCCTGGGAGCCTGTGTGAAACACACAATCTCAGACCCCAAACTAGTCCTGAGACCTAACATCCCTTGAGATTATGGCCTCCCAAACTATATAGCCTGGGAAATAGCAGCAACAGCACCAACATATTTGAAATTGTTTCATGTGCGGGGCTCGGATGTAAGAGTCACACCGTATGTTAACCCACTTAATTCATGCAATAGTAAGGGATATACTAGTATTTTCCCCATTTTATAGACAGGAAAAGGAGTCACAAAAAGTTTAAGTAACTTCCCTAAGTCATGCAAATAGAAAATGTCGAAGTCAAGGCATTGAGCCACATGTGTTTTTATTTCAAAGGAGAGATACACAAGAAAAAAAGTTGATACTTCAAAGAGGGGTGCCAAAAGGTCAGGCCTCTCTCTCCTTTTGATCCTGAACAAAATTAGAAATAGCTTCACTGATGGAAAAGCCGTGTTGCAGGATCTGCCTTGCAAATAAAAGTCCAAAGTGGTCTTCCTCTCCTATCTCCACTCATCCCTCACTCAGTTGTAGGCTAAGGCAGCATAGTAACAGCAAGCTTTTCCCCTACAAGAGGAAAGACACCATATGGAAGAGGCAGGACTAGGGAGGAGAGTGCAGCAATTAAAATCAAGCTGGGGTGGCGGGGAGAAATCTAGTGATGACACAGACCTTAAACATGTGAATGCCTTCCAATAGAAACTACCTTTTCACTATAATCGTGAGAGTGGGATCTTTTGGAAGGTGTAAGAGAAAACAAAAAGAAAGATATTTCCTCTCTCCTATAGAACATTCTAGGAAATTGATATTTTGTCACCCAGCAATACTATGGAAAGAGGAAAAAAGGTGACTTCCCCTAATGCTATCCTTAGCTCCTAATGTAATGTAAACTGCTCTCTCTGCTTTGGATAAAGGTAAAGCAGCCCAGTGAGCCCTCCTTTATGCCAGCCTATCAGAGAAGATGTGCTTGGGCACAGCTCTGAGCTGTCACCCTCTGCCTTGAGTAGCCCCTTCCCTTAAATCTCGCTGTCAAACTCTTCTAATGCATTAATCAAAACCATCTTAACCACTGCCTCCTCGGTAAAGTCTTCCATGCTTCTCTGTGATTATTCTGTTACCCTTGGTAGGACAGACACCCCTCTTCCTTTGAACCACTGCAGTAACTTACATATATTTCTATGATCAAACTTACCCTTCCTTATTTCTATTCTTTGGTTAAATGATTGTGTGCTTTGCTAAGGATGGTATCTTATTCAGTCTTATAATCCCAGTGTCTACCAAAAGCCTAGTAAATATTTTTGCATGAATAGAAATCCAGCTGTGTCATGGAAGTCATATTTAAACTCATTGGAAGCTTATTCAGTAATTTTTCAGTAATTTATACCAATATATTCAGTAATTTTATACAGCTATTAACTTGAAATTCATTAAAATTAAATAAAATTTAAAATTCAGTTCTTTGGTTCTCTTACAGTTTTAGCGCTCCATAGCCAAAGGTGCCTAGTGGGTGCCATACTAGACAGTGTTGAAATAGGATATTTTAAAAACTGAGCAGTTTTGTTGTAGAATATTTTCTTTTTTTTTATAAAAAATTCATTATTTTACAAATGTAATAACATCAATTCCTACTTATGGGATTACCCATTTTTTTTTATAGCCCTGCTATATTTCAAAGAAGATGAAAGACACTGTGGAAGTTCAGTGATTCTTCATTGTTGGATACAAATATGTTTTGTTTTGTTTTGTTTTTTTCTAAAATGACAAAAGACAACACACTGAAATGATGGAAACTTTGTCTTACTTACAAACTGTGTATTCATGGAAAAATTATTTGACCTCTCTGGAGATTCATTTGCTCACCTGTAAAAGGGAAATTAAATAACCATACATAGCCCACAGGGCTACTGGAAGTATTAAATGAGATACTGAATATACAGTTAAGACACAGTATTCCATAAAGGACAGTTATTATCTTTATGGCACTTGAACCTCAGGACCCTAACCTATTAACAAGATGCAGAGGAACTGCATTCATGGAATTTATTCCTGGAACTAATAACCATGAATATATTCCCTTCTTAGTGTTTAAGACTACCACCTTTGGTTTTGATAATGCTATGAACTGTTTAAACTACTGCAAAAGCAAAGGCCGACCCTACATGGATGGGCACAAATCAGAGTTATAATGCTGACTCTGCATTTCCTCTATATCTCCATTTCATCATTGTGAAATGGGAATAGTACATTCTTATAGGATTTTGTGATGAGTATAGACATGGTCCAAAAAGAGCCTAGCACAGAAGCTATGCACTGAAGAAACTCCAGAAACAAATATCTGTTGTTCTTATTGTTTTCATTTTTCCATCAGGAGTTCTCTCATGTCTACAATATATTCAGTGATAGTTATTGAGTGACTACATGAATGAGTGAATAAATGAATATGCTAAATCAATAAATAGGCTTTTCCAGTTATTGCCTGATTTACTAGTAAGACTATGAATAAACATTACTAACATGATTACTTCATGAAAGTCTAGCATATAATTAAATAGCTTATACAAAGCTTTGTACATTTCAGGCAGTGATTGGTATAAAGGAATATATGACATTAATTGCAACAGCTTAGAGCTGCTCTGTGCTTTGAGTTTCATGATTCTCATATTTAATTATTCAAATATTATTTTTGTTTCCTGTCAAATTTATATATAATACATAACTGACAGCTCCTTAATATTGGCAGTATAAGTTTTCTGTTTATGCTTTGGGTTTTAATGCTAATTATATTTATTTAAATATATATATATATATATATATATATATATATATATATATATATATATAATTATGCATATAATGTTTATCTGAGGTGAGTAGAATTTGTTGTTCACTCATCCTACAATTATAAGTAGAGTGCCTGGGCTAGTTATACTTCAAGTGCCTTGACCAGGTCCATTTTCTCCCTTCTCCGCCCTGCCTCGGGAGAGGATGTCATCTCTCTGGCTTTCTTTTTTTTTTTTTTTGAGGGCAGTGTCACTGGCCCTCATATGTGGGACCCGAACCGGGGCCGCTGGCTTCCCAAGCCAGCGCTCAACCACCACGCCACTCGGCCGGCCCCTCTCTGGCTTTCTTGATGGTCACCTTCCCTTTAGGTTCGAACAGTGGGTAGATCTGTATTAAGCAAGAACGGTAGTTACCCTGTTTCAGTACCTCACTTCGGGCAGGAGCTATATTCCTCCAGACACATGGCTCCCTGGCCATGGAAATCCTCCCTAGTTGTCCTCTCACTTGGCTCTAGAATCCCAATTTTTTCCCCTGTTCACTGAGCCATATGGGTGGGCATGTCCGTCCACCATTGCCAATCTCTGGGTGCCTTGTCATCTTTTCTTTGATGCACTAAACTCAATGCACACTCTATCATAGTTCCTTCATTAAATTATCTCCATGTAAATTCTCTGGGGGAAATTCTGTTTTCTACCAGATCCTGCCGTGTACAAAGGAAAAAGAAAAAAGCTCTGTTGCCAGGTATTTACCAGGTATTTGACAGCAGGAAGGTTATTTAATTTTTCCTAACTTCTGCTTACTTTTCTACAAAATGGGAAAAACAATAGTACTTACACATTCACTCTATAGGGTTGTGAAGTTAGTATGGAGTGATTAGTAAGACTCTCATGATTTTTCCTGGAAATATTGTGCTAATGTTCTTTTGTGGGGGAGATTCCTATTTTGCAACCATAAGAGAAGCCAGACTGAAAACGTTGTGAAGGAGGACAGAGCTTAAGAACTGCAGAGATGCTCAGCTAGAACTCTGATCGCTGCAGCTACAGGACTATTTTGTATTTCCCGTCACAGTTTAGTTTGGATTTGGTTTCTAGTATTTGCAACCATAAGCCAATCATCAGTGTAAAAGAAACAGACTGTCTTCACATGTTTACTTCTTACTTGTGGATACCATAAATATACTTTTTGATAAATATTTACTCTTGTTAGATCAGCTCTTTTTCCAGGGTTGTTGAATGGCAGGCTTTGATAGTTGTTCCTCGATCTTGTAGAAAAAAATCTAAAATCAAAGGTTTAACTAAATGCAATAAACATTTCTAACACATCTAGTAATCATAGAAATGTTCAGGTAAGCAGCCTGATTATACACATGATAATTTTAAAATTGATTTAGTATCTTAATAACTGAAAATATGAGTTTTCTAGACCAATCAGAAAAACTCAGCTTTGTGTTTTATCATCTTAACATTAAATATGTTAAGATAATGTAAGTTACAATACACAAATGTTAAAAGACAGAGGTTAAAGATATATCTGAGAACTTGAAGAGATGCTCTGTTCATATCAAAGAAGCAATATCTATTATTTTCAGAAAATTAAGTTTAGGGAAGATTTACAATTAAACTTTCATACAATAGTAATTTTGAATGTGAACTTGTAAATTTATTTTTTTCAAAATAATGACATTAGCAAAAATTTTACATAGCCTGTTTTGAATTTACATATTCAAATGAGGCTTTTCCAGTAATAATGGAATTGATACAGAACTAGGTTTTGAAGTTTATGTCAAAGGCATTATGCACTCTATGAGTTACAGAAGATTGAAAATTTTAAACTTGATTCCTTCTGAAAATTAAAAAAAGAAAAGCTTTACTAAATTGTTGATATACATATTTACTCCAAATTTTACATTTAGTGAAATGAGAATATCTGCAATAGCTCAGTTAACATCAACAGAAAGCTTCAAAAAAGGATTCTGAGAATGGCAGGCAAAATATTTTTTTATTGTAGGCAATTATTTAAACTGCATATTTGGCTTTATGCATAGTAAGTCATGTGGGAAAAATACCCATATTACAGTTAGGTTTCCAATATCTAGCTTTATTTTCTTTTTTATTTATTTATTTTTCCTAGCAATGACATTAACAGGATCTTGCCAGATTATAAAAATGAGGGTTTTCTTGGGAGTTACTTGAAGTTTCCGAGCTGAATGGCAGAGCGCACATAGACACAACGGAAGGTGGATGGCTGGATCTCCCAGTACTGGACTGGGTTGCTGAACAGGCTCACACCCGAATAAGAAGCCTTTTTGGTGTTGTATCCAGGTGGGCAGAAGTCATTAGAGCCAACTGCAGAGATATTGTTGTTATGAAGGTAGACAACCTGCAGCATGTAATAATGGAGAATGATTATTTTCCTCTGAATATATTGAGGCCCCTCATGCAAATACTTTATTCTTTTTCAATATTTTCACCTTTCAGTTTAAATACCTCAATACTTCTCAAACTATAGTGAAAAAGGGGGTATACAGCATTAGAATGAAAATAAAGAATCACAAATTTAGTGTCACAGTGCTTGAAATAAATAGACCTAGAAAGTTTGAACAAAAATTTATTCCATTTTATAAATTCTACTCAATGAAAATAATGTTAAAATTCATTAATTCTTTTTCCTGAAATATATTTTATGATTATATTTAAGATAATGTCAAATTGTTCATAAATTTCCTTAGGGAAACTAAATATCAGACTTGCCAAAAGGACTTTAGAAATTCATTTTTTTTTACTTTCATTATGTAGATGTGAATTATGAAGAGTAAGAAATGACTTGATCATATAACCATACAACCAAAGCTAAAATATAATGCTAAGGTGACAATTTATAAAGCAAGCTGTAAAATCTATGAGCTGCTCCCTTAAAATAATTTACTTGAAATACTGTTTCACCTACTAGAACCCTCAACTCATATGTTGCTGAAAAGGACCTTGTTCAAAGAAAGGGTTTAGAAGGAGAACAATGGATGTCATACAGAAACAGAAACAAGGGACAGTAAAATCAAAATAATAGCTGTATTTTTCTTGTATGATTGTCAAACTCTGAAAATGTCTTATTGTCATTTATCATTCTCTCTTTCCTAACAGTGATTAGCAAGGAAAGGGAGAAGTATTTGGTGAGGAATAGCTAATATTGAAAGTGAGAGAAGAAAATGTCAAAACATACAGCAAGTATTAGTCTATGTAAAAAGGAAATTAGATTCCCAAATCATTCTATGGGGTCAATATTTTCTAATATTAAAGCCAGACAAAAAAAATCACCACAAGAAAACTCCAATCAAATATCTCTTATAAATATAGACAAAAAACTTAAACAAAATACCTGGAAACTATAGCTCGCAACATGTAAAAGGATTATGGAATATGACCAAGACCAAGCATGATTTACCTCAGAAATGTAAAATTGGTTTCACTGAAAAATCAGTATATTTAATATACCCTATTTGAAGGATAAAACCACAGGATCATCTCAATAGACACAGAAAAAGCATCTGAAAAATCCAACACACATTCATAATAAAAATTTTCAATAAGCTGGGAATAGAAGGGAACTTTGTCAACTTGATCAAGAGCAGCTACAAAAGATCTATAGCTAACATCATGCTGAATGGTAAAAGATTGACTATCCAACCCCTCTTAAAACAGAAAACAAGGCAGAGATGTTCAATTTCATAACTTCTATTCAACATTGCACTAGAGATTCTATCTAGTGCCACGAAGCAAGAAAAAGAAATTAAAAGAATTTTAAAAAGAATAATTAAAGCTGTCTTTATATACAAATGATCCTGAATGTAGAAATCCAAAGGAATGCGCTAAAACTAATTGTGACTAAAAACAATTTCAGCACAGCTGTAGGACAGATCGATATACAAAAATCAATTTAGTTCCTGTATAGTGGTGATAAACAGTTCAAAAATGAAATTAAGGTAACATTTCATTCATTCACAATAGTATCAACAATAAAAAAAATTAGGAATGAACTTAATAAAAGAACTGTTAACACTTGTACCCTAAAAACAACAAAGCATTGTTGTGATAAATTCAAGATAAAAATAGAGAAATATTATATGTTTATTAATTGAAAGACTCAATATTATTAAGATGAAAATCCTCCCCTACATGATCCCTATCAAAGTCTTAGCAGGCTCTTTTAACTAATTCTAAAATGATATGGACATGCAAAGGAATAATAATAGCCAAAACAATTTTGAAAAATAACAACAAAGTTAGAGGGCCTTCATTCTCAATTTCAAAGCATAACCAAATGTTACAATAATCAAAAGGTGTAGTACTAGCAAATAAAATGTGGTAAATCCATACAATGGAATGCAATTTACCAATAAACTTGAATGAACTTCCAATACCTGCTTTGATGTGGATGACCTAAAATCATTTTGATAAGTGAAAGAAGCCAGATACAAAGGCTACGCATTGTATGGAAATATCCAGAAAAGGCAAATCCACAGAGACAGATAGAAGATTAATGATTCCCTATGGCTGGAGATGAGATTGAGAACTGACTAGAAATCAATAAGAGGAATGGATATTTTGAGGGTAACAGAAGTGTTCTAAAACTGGTTTTGGTGATATTGAACAACTATATAATTTTGCTAAAAGTAACTGAACTGCATATAGAAAAGGAAGCAGGGTAGGTAGAATCCCTAGGTGTCTATAAGGATGGGAGGTAAAATGAGTACTGGGACAGACAATTAGATAAGGAAAACCAAGAGTGCGGCCCTTCTGAATGTGGGGCCCTGTGTGAATGCCTGAGATTTGCTGATATTTAACGATGACTTCAAAATAGCATGTTTCATAATTTGTTTTTGCCTGTTCCCCACAATATACAATGCATTATATATTGAGGTTTTAGTATAGATAAATCTGTGCATATGAAACAAATTTTTTAACACTTTTTATACAAAAGTTTAAGGTTCGTAGCAAAATTGACAGGAAAGTACAGAGATTTCCTATATACCCTCTGCCCCACAGATGCATAACCTTCCATATGATCAACATGCCCCACCAGAGTGGTATATTTGTTAAAATTGGTGAATTGAGACTAATGCATCATAATCACTCAGAATCCATAGTTTATATTAGGGTTTATTCTTGATGTAATAGACTCTATGGATTTGGACAAGTGTATAATGACATGTACTTATCATTTCAGTATCATACACAGGATTTTCAGTGTCCTAAAACTCCTCTGTGCTTGGCTTATTCATATCTCTCCTCCACACCCCTGGCAACCACTGATCTTTTTATTGTCTCCATAGTTTTGCCTTTTCCAGAATGCCATATAGTTGCAATCATACTGTATGTAGTCCTTTCAGATTGACTTCTTTCAGTTAGTAATATGAATTTTAAGTTCCTCCTTGTCTTTTCATTGCTTGATAGCTTGATGAATGACATTCCTTGTCTGGAAGCACTACAGTTTGATTCATCTACTGAAAACCATTTTGGTTTCTTCCAAGTTTCAACAATTACAAATAAAGCTACTATTAATATCTGTGTGCAGGTTTTTGTATTGACGTAAGTCTGTTTTCAACACAATTGAGTAAATGCCAAGGAGCCTGATATTTGAATCATATGGTAAAAATATGTTAAATTTTATAAAAAACTGCCAAACTGCTTCCCAAAGTAGCTGTAGGATTCTGAATTCGCACCAGTAATGGATGAAAGTTTCAGTTGCTCAACATCCTCACCAGCATTTGGTGGTGTCAGTGTTCCAGATTTTGGTCATTCTCATCAGTGTGTAGTGGAATCTCATTGTTATTTTAATTTCACATTTTTACATGACATATAATGTGGACAATCTTTATGTACCCCCAGGAGTTTTATAGGTTTGTATTTTACATTCATACCTATGATTCATTTCAAGTTAATTTTTGTAAAGGATGTAAGGTCTGTGTGTGATTCATTTTCTTGCATGTGGATGTGCAGTTATTCCAACACCATTTGCTGAAAGGACTGTCTTTGCTCCACTGTATTGCCTTTTCTCCTTTGTCAAAGATCAGATGACCATACTTTTGGAGGTCTATTTCTGATATGTCTAATCTTGCCTTAAAGCCAGGTTGTGTCACCTTTGTTCTTCTCCAATAGTGCATCGGCTATTCTGGCTTTGTTACCTCTCCACAAAAACTTGAGAATCAATTTGTAAAACAAATTTTTAAGTCCTTAGCATTACAGTGATATTTTATTTTATATTTCACTTATTCTATCCATCCCATCCCATCCCACCCCATTTCATAGATGAATCCATTAAACTGATTTTATAAACTCAATAATGTGTCCAGACTACATCTGAAAAATAGTAATCGAGAAAGTGAAAATGATTCTTCTAAAACCAAAAATAAAAACAGACCAAAAACTAAAAATAAACAATAAACACCCACCATCAACTAAAACCTGTATTGTGACAACAATAGCTATTCTTACTCGTATTAGGTCTTCCAAGCACTCTGGTTTTCCTGGTGGCTTCAAACTTTGTTTGCTCACTACTCTATCATCCCCAAAGATCCACTGAAAAAGGATCTGCATGAAATGAAATCTCTTAAAGTTTCATCTTTATACTTATAATTCAGATACTTTATTGAAATCTACCTAAAGTAAATTGTGATGTATCAATTTAATTTGGAGTTTTTGTCACACTTAATTAAAAATTCAATAATTTATTGACATTGTTGAGGGCAGAGTAAAACATAAACCTATTTTGAACTCCAAACAAGAAAGTTGAAATATTAGATGACCAAAAGGGCAACTTTATAGTATGGTTTATCTATAAGAGAGTGTCAGCATCAAGGTAGTGCTTCTGAATCACCATGATTGAACTAAGCACCTATGTAAATTTCTGAAAGAAATAATTTAAATATGTCCTTAAAAATAACTGAAAAATTAGATAAAATAAGCAAATACCTAAAATCTATAGATGACTACTTTATTGAATTTTTAAAAATTATATTTGAAGAACATGTTTGTTTTAGTTCCTCAAAGTAACAATGGAAGTCTTATTTTGTTATATATGAAGTTATTATCACTATTTAAACTAATAAGAATGCTTTATATTTATAGATTTACAGACTGACCCATATCTTCTTATCCTTTTGAATGCACTAAACTTGTTAATTTATATAAAGTTAATTCATCACATGCTAGATAAATATTGCCTTTTGAATTATATGACATCTGTTTAAGCCTGAATTTAAAACTACCATTTCATTCCATGTCTATGCATCACACATTATATCTTTTCCAAGCAGTGTGTGTTTGGTACACTGACCTGCGACTTGAACTATGTTGCTTCATAAAAAGTATGACAGTCTGGAAGCAAGAATTACAATAAGTTTAAAGCAATACTCCTAATTTAAAAAATATAATGATTTAAACCTATATTTTTTTTTTACAAAACCAGTATGACTCTTTACGTGGAAATATTCAAAGCATCTTGCTGCAAAAAGATTTGTAGGCAGAGCTCCCTGTCTCCCAACATCCCAGCAGGAAGGGTTTGCTCCCTATATATTACCCAGAATACTTAGTGGCATTGCATTACCTGGATGTACTTGTGCTCTGCCAGCCCACCAGGCACTTTGATGAGCTTGTTGTTGTTCAAGTGAAGTTCCCTCAGATGAGGAGTGTTGGCCAGAGAGCCATTTTCAACAACAGAGATGCTGTTGAAACCCAGTCCCAACCTGCAAAAGAAACCGGAAATGGATGAATACACTGCACATGGATGCCTTCTGACAGGCTTTGTGTGATTAATGAAGTCAATTAAAAAGTGCAGTTTTCCTGTTTACATTTATTCTTCTCTCTGCCCAGAGTGATTTCCCCAAACTTCCTGAGCTTGTACAAAGCCCATTTGTTCTTAGGATTGCAGCTGAGCATTAGCCTCTTTAAAACTCTTCTGACAGTACCACCTGGATAGGTCCCCTAGTAAATACTCATGTAGCATCTTGTTGTCACCCTCTTGTAAAACTCAAGGAACTGTGTATACTTGTGTGTCTTTCCTTGAGAAGAGTGACTCTCTTGTGGTATGCCCAGTGCCAACACAGAGCTGAATATGATCAAAAAATAGCTGTTGAATTCATTTCTATGTATAATGAGTGTAGTGCATTCACTTGGGAGAAAAATAAAAAGAATACTATTTCATTTTGCTCATTTTGGAAATAAGCCATTGTGTATTTATCACATAAATGTATTTGTTAGAAATAAAAGGTACAAGGACCTTATAAGTCAATAAACCTACCTTCCAGAAAGATTCACATAATTAGCATTTTGCATTAGTTCCAAAATGTTTATCAATGATCATCTGTTATTGTCAGAATTTGCCTGGTGCCAACATTCCTGGCTTCGGACCCTGATCTCTGAACTAAATCTCTGTTTCTTGGTCCCTTTGGCATTTCTACTACAACACCACTAAATATTTTGGGTTGTATTGTTTTTAAATTAAATCTATAACAAATGAGAGTTCTGCAGCAGTGATGTACCCTCATACAAAGCAAATGGAGTTAAAAAATTTGAAGAAGTTGACTTAGAGACAATGGTGTACTCAACATTCTAGGGATGCTGTCAAAACCAGGGTGCTGTCAATCCAAAACGGCAGAGAAAGGATACCAGGGATGAGGCAAGAAAATATTGGAAGAGAGCCAGAAAGCTCCAAGAGAGAGACAAAGGAAGAATCTATTGGACTTTTTTCAAATGCAGTGGAACAGAGTTAGGTACTTTTTATAGGATGGTTTCTGTTTGCCTTCAGCTATTTCTGATGTTTGAGCCCTTTTGGGATTTAGATGCTGGCTTAGGTAATCAGTCTCCCCATTTTAATCATGACTTGGTATTTGAAATAATTGAGATTAAAGTGTATTGATTTTAGGTTAGTAATAGCACCATTTGTTTATCTTAAATATTGATTCTTAACTTGGAAACTTGGCTCAGAATATTTTGGTTCTCCTTCAGTCTTAGGTATTTATCTCTTGTTTCAGGCCTCTACTTTTTTTATTTCAGAATCATGCTTCCTATTTCTTATAACACTCCAAGTCCCATGTCCAATTTGGGCTAATGTATGTATTAGAATATGATATTCCTTATAATTTATTCAAGGTACTCTGAATTTCTCAGTGATTTATTTATCTATTCAATAATCAAATGTTTTTGAGAACCTACTGTGTTTAAGATATCTTAGACTTGTGAGGGAAAATGGCACATGAATCAAAAAAACAAAAACAAAAACATGATTCATTCCTTCAAAGAATACTTCACCTTCCATAAAAGAGATGATGATATATATTTAATAATAAAATGTCCAGAGGGTAAGGGGGTGGTGGTGGAGGGTGGTAGATGAGGGTAAAGGGGGTCAAATATATGGTGATGGAAAGAAAACTGACTCTGGGTGGTGAACACACAATGTGATATATAGATGATGTATTACAGAATTATACACCTAAAATCTATGTAACTTAAAAATATCTGTAAACCATTTTATATTTTTGCAGAGGGACATATAATATTTTCTCCCCACTTGTTCCTAATCACTAATTGAAATATTTGCCCTGCAACATTGTTCTGAGATCATTGACTGCTTTTTTTTTTTATCATTTCACAGTTTTGTTTTGTTTTTTAGACTAAAATACTTCTCGCACTCTAGCATTAACCAATACAAGGATTTGATGGTTTGACAGTCAGATTTTTCTGGACTTGATTACAAAAATAAATGTGTTCAATAAATTCAAGAGTTAGGAAAGTTTGCTTGGCCAATAAAGCAATCTGCTCTAATTTAATGAATGGTATTAAAATCCATTTAAGCAGAAATTCTCACTTCTATTGATCTTTTAGAAGTTTATTAGCTCATTATGCTTCTATTTGATACAAAGCACATGATGTTAAGTGCAGAATCTCAAAATATCCATACCATTTTCAGTATAGAATAAATTTTTTTTCTAAAAACACACAAGTATTATAAATTATTTACCACATTTAGAATGTTAGGCTATTGTTAATCCTTATCCCTACTATTACTCTTACTACTAGTTCAATAATAACAGCTGTCCTAAAGACAGTTCTATAGAATAAGCAATGAAACTTATCTTCCTACATTTTTCTGCAGCTTAAGGGATCTAATCAACAAATAAAGGTAATTGATACATAATATTACTGTGAAAAATATTTGCTACATTTCAAGCTGTAATTGAAGTAGCTGTAGGTAAAGGATTTCTTATCTCTTGAGATACACTAGAGTCATACATTGGAACTCTGGTCATATCCATGTGCTCATCTTCAGCTCTTACCATCCAGTGGGTCACTGGAGAATAGCCACAGAAATGGGAAAGCTGAATTACATATTCGTTTGGTCTTAGGTATTTCTCAAAGGTAAATGAAATACTTTATATTTATTTATCTACTGGGAAATTTATATACAAAAAGAGGAGTGAGGCAAATTGGCATAACACTGTGTTTCTCTGTAAGAACATTCAGTAATAGGTGCAAATCAAGAACAGAATGTCCCTTGAAGACAGCTGAAGGTGTCTGCCACCACTCTCCTCTTTTATTTCTAAACCAGATTGCAAATATAGAAAGATTTAAGTTAGGTTAGAAAGCAAGGCAGGCAACAGTAATCATTTACAAGGAAAAAAATGTTAAAGACGGCCGGAATTTTTTTTCTTTTTTCAGAGTATATTAGATGTCCAGAGACATTTTAAACTCTTAAAAGAATAGGAGTTAGAGAATCTCATAACTATTCCAATTCTATAGTGTGGTGTGGGATGCCCAATATTTCCATATCTTGATAGCTTTTGTTTTCATGCATTTTCAAATTCTGGACACTATGTTATAATTTACTTAACCTTCTGTTTAATGGAACTGTTAGAACACATTGAATGAACATACTGATTTCATCAGACACCTTTAATAAGATATATCTCAATCTAAAAACAATATGGTATGGTATTCATAAAATTATCTTGGTGGTTACAGTAAGAATACTATTTCATTAGCTCTTTTTTAATGAAATAATTGGGCAAGCTGAAGTTTGAGGTTGTTTTAAACAACAACAAAAAATGTGGTACAGTCAAAAACTCAATCAAGTTTCGAATTCTGAGCACAAAGACACTAATACACCTCGCAATTTTACTGACAGTGTCATGAAAGAATGCTATTACTTAGCCAAATTATTCAGTCCTTTCAGGCTAGCTGCATCAACTCTGGTGATTTTGTTGCCATCGAGATGTAATTCAGTAAGGGAAGGAGGAAGATCTGAAATATGGAAATACAAAATGTTAAATTAGCAGATAAACATAATTACAGAATGCAGAAAGGCATAATAAGGACATACACCATCAAACTTTTAACAGACATACAGTTTCAAAGGATTTGTTTTCATCTTTTTCATCAATCTTGCTTTTCATCATTTTCCTTCATCCCTTTATAATAATTTATGTTTTTAGAAGTAGTATTAGCCCTTTCTGCTTTTCTTCTAGATTGATTTAAAAAAAACATGGACTGAGTTTATCATGTAGTAGATTTCATTCCTAGGAGTTGTTAGGATACAATTGTAGAACTGAGGTGAGACCCTGAATCTCATTAGTTTCTTGCACCTTTGTTTATGGGCTAATACTCCCATTGATAAAAGATAATACCTCTAAATTGAAGAGATGAGTACTTGAACTATAATGAAAATATTATATGTTAAGTTAAACATACATACAAACTTAATCAGGTATTTCCTTAATGAGCATCATTAATAACTAACACTGATATACTGTACCTGCCTTAGTCTTAATCAACTTTTCAATAAAAATATAAAATGCCTCTGCAACAGGGGTGCATAGAAAGAGCTAAAGCTTACTTGGATTTTTAAAATCAGGACTGTTTCTTTATACAAGAGGAGTGCAATGGTTTATCATCAAATGATCTTCCATATGTAGAGCACCTGGGGAAATAATTTTAGGTCTAAAGTATCCACTAAACCTCTGGATAGTACTTCTTGAATGGCTATCATTTCTAAAAATTTAATAATATAAATATAAAAGTTTAAATATTTTATTTTCATTTCCTCCTGCCATCTGAGGAGGTATTATGTTTTTATGCTACTTTTTTAAATAGCATATTGTTCCACTTACAAGAATAGCAACAATTACAAAAAAAACCCTGCAAATTGGTTGGTTACATGGAGAACTAACATCTGCCTAGCAGAAAGTGGTGGCTATCTGTTCATAAAGAACAAAATTTGAAAATCACAGGTTATGTTTTGTCTGAAATGTTCATTGCATCCCACTGAACTCTGTCAAGATTGTCTATTTAATGTAAAAGTTTAGTCTATATTTGATTTGAAAATTACTCTTAGTTTTTCTATAGAAGTATGTTTCATGTGAGAGATACTAAGGAAATAAATTCTACTTACTGAATGTCTGTTCTCTGCCAAACACTGAGAGTGGCACTTTTTCTAGCTTATCTCATTTAATATGTCCAATATTTAAATTATTTTTCATTAATCCCATTTCATAGATGAGGAAACAGAGATTCAAAGTCACAAATTTTGTAGGTTATCTACCTGCTAATTAGGGAACATAATATGTTCCCAGATGGCCAAAAGGAGTTCAAAATAGCATGCTCTTAACCGAAGAAAATGAAATCACAATTCCATTATTGTTACAAATAAATATCAAGAAGTCACAGTCATTCTTGGATTAAGGAACTTCAACCACTTGAGTGTTCTTAGCATAAATACAAGTGGATTTTTACAATACTCCTCCCTATATGTAAAACAAGTGAATATATAACAAAGCAATCAATGCACATCCTTTCTTCCCTATTACCATGAAAAGATGTTTTTAAAATATAGTGTCTCTAGAACACCAATTATCATAATACCCATCATTACCTAGTTTCTAAGTGTCTCTCTTTTTGAGATGTCAGTTTCTCAAAAGGAAAGTTATATCCAGGAGGAAGTTTCTGGAAGAAATTTTGCATAGGAAAGAGGCAAATTTATAAATAACATCATTAGCCTTTGGCATTGTAGCATTTAGCCAAAGATCCTATACTATAGTTACTTTTTTTCTTCTCTTTGCCTATTCGGTTTTAAGATGAAATATATTGACAGTTTATGTTGGGCCAGCATCACAAGTCTTACTTACATCTACTAATCTTCACAAATATTCTAGAAGATAGGTGTCATTAATACCTCCATTTTATAGATAACAAAACTGAGATTTTAGAGATGTGGAATAATTAGCCAAAAGTCACAGAGCAACTAAGTCTCATTCAGATTGATCTATTTTAAGAGTGAATTTATAATCTCTTCATTCCATTCCACTGCCTTTCTGTTTCTATAAATGATGGAGGATAGTAATTAAATCACCCTGAAGGCTGGTGATTTCAGGCGAAAGAGTCTCAGCCTAAGAAAGGTAGACACATATATTAGGCAGACATAAATATGCATGGAGGGAGGAGTTAATATGGTAAGTAGCAGAATGAAATTGTCAAATATGTGAGCTTGGACATCAGCCCAGCACAAGCCCAGCTCTGCCATCTCCTGGCTCCAAGACTTTGATCACAATTTACTTCATCTCTTTAAGTCTCATTTTCTTCATTTATAAAACAGGTGTGATAATATGACTTACAGAGGATTACTGTGAGATTCACATAAGACTCCACAAAAAGCATTTGGCACAATGACAAAAGCATTTGGCACAATTTAACAGAAACCATGAAAAGCATTTTGCACAAGTGATGAATAAAATTTAGTTCCTATAATTTTAATATTGTTAAGTGTTTAGTAAATTAAACCAAGCTAGAGATGATGAGAAAAGAACACCTAGGATAGGGAAACAATATAAGAAAGTGAAGAACAACAAATCTCTAAGTGATGAAACATGTTGCTGAGGGATATTTAGGAAGATGCAATAAGAAGGACAGTAGAATCAAAGACTGTGCTTAATGCAAGCCACCTGGCAGCATGAAATGGTGGAAAAGACCCCGACTGTGAATCCCAGCTACTTCACTTTCTACAGCTTTAAGGCTTTAGGCAAAATACTCATATAGATAACTTCATATTTTATTCATATGTATAGGCATGTATATAAATACCATAAATGTATATAAAATATAAATATAAATAAAACTATATTAAACATATACACTGGGGATAAAACAGGTTACCTGTTACACACACCAAGTCAGAGACTCCACATGAAAGTGTTTTATAAACTATAAATCAGTATCTATCTATCTATCTATCTATCTATCTATCTATCTATCTATCTATCTATCTACCTCCCCCAGTGGTGTTATCATGGGTCAGAAACATTCTTTGTAGCAAACAGACCGTGGAGATGGCAAGGGGTGGAAAGAAACCATTCTATGGAATGTGTATTCTAGAATTGAACTTTCTGTGGAAGTACAATAAAGGATAACTGTTTCCTGTGTGCAAGTAGCTACCTTTTGTATCCAGTCCAAGAAGAAGACACCTACATTGATAAGGGTCAGATCAAGAGGAAAGTTGGAGACTGTAGAGGGGTTTTTCTGAGACTGAAGAACCCAAAGCAGGGAAAATGTGAACACTAGAGAAATTTATTTTTGGTGATTTGATGCCTTTTCTGATTCACAAAGACTGGCTTATGTGCGTTTCATGGATAGCCCTCTTAGCACAATGAGTTTACCCCCATCAGTATGTAGTGATGCTGTTTATTTGTCTGCCTTTGCTCCAAACAATAAGCTTCTTGAAGGCAGGTAGTATGTCCCATTCTCTGCCCTGCATCCTGTGTTAAGACTTTGCCTAAGCAAAACGAGTGAGTGAAACATTTTTGTTGAACAACAGAAGATAATATTAACCTATTACTTACCCACACACTAGATATTTCTCTAATAATTTATTGATTTTTAAAAAGCTCAATGAGGTGAATATTAATCTTATTTCCACTTCACAGATAAAGGAATTGAGACACAGGTTTTGAATAACTTGCCCAAGGTCCTACAGCCATTTCATGAAAATTTGAACTCAAGCAAACAGACTCCAAAATCCACACTCATTACAACATACAACTGCCTCTGTTAAGTGAGAGTATGGCCATTGTGCATTCTCTTATTCAGACAGTAATAAATGGAATGTCCTGAGATGGAAAGGAATTCACTAAGGGATTAAAGACTCAAAGAAAAAATTTGCTCAATTTCAGAGGTTCTTCCATGTATCTCTTTCCTTTTTTTAAAAAAAAAAATAATAATAACCGTGCTTTTTCTTCATGAAATCACAATTATGTAATATAAAATAATTATGTGTTAAGTTATGTCATAGAAGACACTTTATAGATAAAATAGACTAGCCATCTCTTCAGCGAACCTGAATGGCCAAGTGGTCATCCAGGCGCAGTAGAAAGACTTCTGGGGATAGAGAATTCACGAGAAATATAGTTAGCCACTTAAGTCACCACCCAAATTCTCAAAACGTTTTTTTAAGTGTTTGGATTTAGATTTTCACATTGCTTTGGAGACTTTTCTATCACCTTGAGGGATGGTGGTTATATTGGTGTCAGCGATGCGGATGTAGGAGAGTTTCTTCATTCCCTGGAAGGCTCTGTTTTCAATTCCTGAACTCTTCAGAGGATTGGTGCCCAGTTCTACAAATGCAGGAAGTGGAGAGCTTTTAAAGGACAATTTTAGCATATTGCAAGTCAGAGCGTAGTCTGTTTCAACAAGGAATTTAACAGAAATTTGGTTCAATAACAACTTGACTGAAAATTAAAAGAGAAATTAAAAGACATGCTTTTCTAAGGGATAGCACAATGGGGTAAAAATGTCCAAATAACAAAAAAATTATGAAAAAGCAATAGTAGCAAAAACAATAATAATTATTTCTAAGGTGTATACACAGCTTTGCACAGAAATTGACACAAGGGTTTACAAATTACACATTATGGGACTATTACTTTCCTAAAATACATTTAAATGCTATTAAATAATTTGAATCTTGCATTTTGTAAGCCAGTTATAAAATTATAGTTTGTATTATTTCTTTTTTACCACACATAGAGCAAAACATTAGAACCCATTTTTTTTAAGCAAACGATGTATAGATATTCAGAATACAAAAAATCCACACAAGGAAAATGTATCCCCAAATATCTCCATTCAAGCACTACTTAAATCCATCCTGCATCCTGAGTGTGCAGTAGTAGGCTAGTTTCAGCCCTAGTGCTTTCTCTCCATTCTCAGATCTGCCAGAACAAGGAATAAAAATATCATGGAAAGCCTTTTATTTCTTTTTGATTTCTGATTGCTGTGGCTAGAACTTCCAGAACTATGTTGAATAAAAGAGGAGAAAGTGGACAGCCTTGTCTTGTTCCTGATCTTAAGGGGAATGGTTTTAGCTTTTCCCCATTGAGTATGATGTTAACTGTAGGTTTGTCATATATGTCCTTTATTATGTTGAGATATGATCCCTGTATTCCCTAAGGGTTTTTAACATAAATGACTGTTGGATTTTGTCAAATGCTTTTTCTGCATCTATTGATATCACCATATGATTTTTATTCTTCATTTTGTTAATGTGGTGTATCACATTAATTGATTTACGGATGTTGAACCAGCCTTGCATACTAGGGATGAAACCCACTTGATCACCATGTATGATCTTCTTAATATATTGCTGAATTCTCTTTGTTAATATTTTATTGAGAAGTTTTTGCATCTATATTCATCAGGGATATTGGCCAAACTGGCAAGGAACAAGTAAAATTCTCATTATATGTAGATGACATGATATTGTTTATAGAGAACCCCAAAGACTCCATCAAAAAGCTATTGGAGTTGATAGACAAATTCAGTAAGGTAGCAGGATACAAAATCAATGTTCAGAAATCAGTTGCATTTGCATATACCAATAATAAACTAACAGAAGGAGAAATTAGGAAAACTGTCCCATTTACAATTGCTTCAGAACTATAAAATACCTAGGAATAAATTTAACCAAAGAAATATAAGATCTGTACTCAGAAAATTATAAGACACTGAAGAAAGAAATCAAAGAATACAAATAAATGGAAACACCTACCATGTTCATGGATAGGAAGAATTAATATAGTTAAAATGTCCATACTGCCTAAAGCAATATAGAGATTCAATGCAATTCCTATAAAACTACCAAGGGCATTTTTAACAGAAATAGAAAATATAATCCTAAAATTTATATGGAACCATAAAAGACCCCGTATAGCCTTGGCAATCCTTGGCGGGATCACGTTACTAGACATCAAAGCATACTACGAGGCTACAGTAATCAAAACAGTATGATATTGGCATAAAAACAGGGGCATAGATCAATGGAACAGAACAGAGAGCCCAGAAATAAATCCAGGCATTTATGGACAGTTAATCTATGACAAGGGAAGCAAAAATTTACATTGGAGTAAAGATAGTCTATTCAATAAATGGTGCTGGGAAAATTGGACTGACACATGCAAAAAAATGAAACTGGATCACCTCTTTATGCCATATGCAAGAACAAATTCAAAATGGATTAAAGACTTAAATGTAAGACCTGAAACCATAAAACTCCTAAAAGAAAATATAGGGAGTACATTTGCAGACATTACCCTGAGCAATGTTTTTACTGACACATCACTGCGGGCAAGGGAAGTAAAATAAAAATGAACATATGGGATTATATCAGACTTAAAAGTTTTTTCACAACAAAGAAAACCATCAATAAAACAAAAAGGAAGCATACTGAATGGGAGAATATACTTGCCAACGATATATCTGATAAGAGGTTAATATCCAAAATATATAATACACTCATGAAACTCAACACCAAAAATCAAACAACCCAATTAAAAGATGGGCAGAGGATATGAAGAGACATTTCTCTAAAGAGGACATAGAGAAGGCCAACAGGCATATGAAAAAATGTTCAACTTCACTGGTCATTAGGGAAATGCAAATAAAAAGCACCATGAGATACCACCTCACTCTGGTCAGAATGGCTATCATCAATAAATCAACAAACAACAAGTGCTGGTGGGGCTGTGGGGAAAAGGGGACCCTGCTGCACTGTTGGTGGGATTGCAAATTGGTGCAGTCACTATGGAAGCAAGTATGGAGGTATCTCAAAAAACTGGAAATGGAACTACCTTTGACCCAACAATTCCACTCCTAGGTATTTATCCTGAAAAACCCAAGACACTAATTCAAAAAAATATATGCACCCCTATGTTCATTGCAGTGCTATTTACAATAGCCAAGACTTGGAAACAACCGAAATGCCCATCAGTAGATGACTGGATTAAGAAACTGTGGTACATTTATACAATGGAGTATTACTCCACTATAAAGAAGAATGAAATTGTACCTTTTGCAATGATATGGATGGACCTAGAGACTATTATGTTAAGTGAAATAAGTCAGTTGGCGAAAGACAAATACCATATGATCTCACTTATATGTGGAATCTGAAAAACTGAATGAATGAGCA
Organism: Aselliscus stoliczkanus; assembly: GCA_033961575.1. Taxonomy (NCBI): domain Eukaryota; kingdom Metazoa; phylum Chordata; class Mammalia; order Chiroptera; family Hipposideridae; genus Aselliscus; species Aselliscus stoliczkanus. The sequence goes on along the minus strand of CM066727.1, from coordinate 120,993,704 downwards.
AAGTAAACAGAAACAGTCTCACAGATATAGAGGAAAAACTGAGGGTTGCTAGTTGAGAGGGGGTGGGAATGAGGGGAAAGGGGAAGGGATTAGACAGCATAAATAGGTAACTACAATATTGCCACAGGGATATGCAAGACAGTTTGGGGAATTAATTAATAATGTTGTAAATATTTTGTGGGGTGTCAGATGGTCACATGTCTTGTTAGGGAGACCACTTCATGGATTGAATAGAGGCTTGATCACTGCACTGTACAGCTGAAGCTGATGTTGTATAATATTGTATACCAACTGTAATTGAATATATAGATAGTCACAGGATGTGGATTATACTGTGGAAAGGAGTCAGAGGAAGGGTAATAGATATATATGATTTTTGGGGGGAGGAGTGGGGTGGCAAATTGGGGGGGTTGTCACTTTGAGGGGTAAATAGTATAACTATTGCACTGTGTTATATACCTGAAATTAATTAAAAATAAATTAATTAATTTAAAAAATAAATAAATATCTTAGAAAAGTAAGTAAGGCGCAAACTCAAAATCCCATTTCTCCTGGCTCTGCTCTTGCCATTTCTGTAGGCTTAAGACACATCTATAGCTAATTTACCTTCCTGCAGCTAAAGCTTCCTTGAAATATCTTAAGATGAAACACGAATCCTGATCTTAAGAGTTATAAGTATATCTGTACCTATGACGATCATCTGGTTCAGTCCATTGAACACAGATTTCCGTACTTTGGATATCTCATTCTCGTGGGCACGCAGCTCCTGAAGAGTTTTGGGCATTTTTTCTGGCAGTTCCTTCAGGAGATTCTTGGACAGGTAAAGTCGTTCCAATTTCACCAAAGGTGTAAAGGCTCCGGGACTGATTTTGCTAATTTTGTTGTTGACAAGAATCAATGCCTGTAGAGAGTGAACAAAAAACATTTTCTTAATTCCAAAACTTTCCACGTATATATAAAACAAGTGTGTAGTTTATTCATTTAATTCATGAAACTAGTAGAGGAATCTCTGAAGTTGCAAGAAATAAGAAAAGATTAAGCAGGTGTGATTCCTTTATGAAGTGTATGAGGACCTGAACATCAGGAACAGAGGGGAGGAATATTTGATGAAATATATATATTAAAAATAAATAATATTCCTAAAGATGGAAACCACTAAAGTTACTCAAGGACATGAAAAGACATCCATTCCTCAGTCAGTTTTCCAACCCGTAAGTTCAATCCATTGCCTTGGATTCCTCTACAAAAGGGTGACCAATTTAAACTATCATCAGCAGTGCAACACAGTAAAATTTTCTTGAAGCCTCACAAATTTAGATATAATGTTTAAAAAGTTTGCCAAATTAGTACATTGTGTTGTAGCTCATTGCTTTACTTTGCATTTCCTTGTCACTTGAAAGCTTTAAAAACTTTCCCTTTATTTTGCTATCATTTATTGAATTTTGGGGAGGGAATGGATTGTCTGATCACAATAATTTTCATTTTTATTACATTTTAACATATTTTAATATTTGGTTTAGAGAATGAAGATGTAGTTAATATGATATGCATAGACTTAATATTTCTTTCTCCTATTTTTTGCCCTTTTTAGATATAAAGATTTTATATGGTCAAATATATTAATACTTTTGGCAATTTTTTAAACTTTTTAAATTTTTTGTTTCTTAGTTCTCCTAATATGGGGAATTACTTCTAATTCGTTATTGCTATACTTATAGCCATTGACATACCTAATTTTGGATTATTTCATTCTCTTCCAAAGTTCTGTATGTCTACAGAATTGCTCTGTTCTTATTAAGTCGCTTTATCAACCAATCCTAATTAGGATAATTTCATCAAGTTTTAAGAAACTTGAATTTTCCCTTCTGGTACACTTTTATGCATATATGAAAACACAGAGGGACAAAAAAAGGAACTAGAGGAACAGTCTCAGAAATGCAAGAATATTTTCTTATAGTAATAGCTGGTAAATTACCAATGTACATATCATGTAGTTCACATTATTTGACTAACTAAAACTGATTACAAGTAACATAATTTTAAAAATCTAATCCTAAAATATACATTGGTTGATTACAACAAATTCTTAAGAAGTTCCAGTGAAAGTTAAAAAACTTGTGAGGATTTAAGTCATAGAAAATTGATATTGATATTAATAAGCAAAATGTACAGGAAATCAGTAAAAGCCAGAGCTAGAGAAGGATTGGGAGAACTTGTATCACTAGAAGACATCTCAAATGGTGGATGCTTAATTATAAATGCAAAGAAGATCCTCAACTGCCATTTGTGGAAGAAAATTCTAAAAGTTTGATATAATTGCATGCATTAAACATGGTTGGAAAAATCTTTCTTATTTATGTTGTGCTGAAACCTAGTATGAAGAAGCATCCTGATGGTGTATTAACTGCTATTTCAGGCAATAAAATATTACTTCTTTTACTAGATAATAATTAGACAATGCCTCTACCTGTGAATATGCTGTAGTGATAATCACTGCTAAATTTTGCAGTAGTGTGACATTTGTCCAGAGTTATTTCTTCCATACAGTAGGAATAATAATGGCACCTAAAGGGGGTTGTGAGGGTTTAAAGTAATAATGTATATAGACTGCTTCTTTGCAAAGAATATTTCAAATATAATTGTTAGTCACAAGGTTTAGTTCAGTGAAAAGCATCTCTGCTTCCAGAATAATATCAATTTGAAAAATAAATAAAACTAGGCAAATACTGGCCATAATGAGGTAAAATTATAAGAGCTATGTAAATTAAAACTTGGTATAAAACAGATCCACATGTGAAAAGTTATTTGTGTATACACAGTATTGCTAAAAGGAGTACATGTTAGTCCATACACAAGGATACATAGTTAAGGAAGCATAGTTATGAAAAAACAGACAATGGCAAGATGTGAGATGGGGGCAAACGATTCATTACACTGGCTAATGACAAGTGCAGCTACCAAAGAAAAAGTCGCAGGTGAACCCAGCTGTACTCCAGGAGATCAGCTAATGAAAAGATGAAAGACAAGTAGAAGTGGATTCTCATTAGTTAGCCGAGAGGCTGAGAGAGGTCCAAGTAGCAGAGAACTTGTTGCTTGGGGGTCAAGAAGCACCTCAAGTGCCATTTAACCTAAAATTGAAATACAGACTCAAAAATCAGGACAACCTACTCATTGGTAACTAAAGAAAAAAAGTGACCTAGCCTAGGAGGTAGGGGAGAGGTCAAGGAAAAGGTGATAAGCAATAGAAATAGGGTAGAAGTAGGAATACAAGCATTTTTTTCTACCACCTTCATCCAAGAAAGTGGTCAAAAGATACAAACTTTTGGTCATGAGGTAAATAAATACCGGGGATATATTATACAACATGATGACTATAGTTAAAATATTTTTTCTTTTTTTATATCTATATAAGATGATGGATGTTAACTAAGCTTATTGTGGTAATCCTTTTGCATTACACATAAGTCAATTCATTATACTATACACCTTAAACTTATACAGTGCTGTACATCAATTATATTTCAATAAGACTGAAAAAAAATGTTGAAAACTGAATTAATACACACAATTTTCTCCAAAACCACTCATGTAGGGCTTACACTGTACCAGGTATTATTTTAAGGGAATTTATGGCTGCTATCATATTTATAGGAAATTATTAGTGCACAGAATCAAGGCAGACTGTACCTGAGTTTAGATCTCAAGTTCTGGCTCTTTTTTGTTGTGTGACTGTGAGCAAGTAGCTTAACTTCTCTGTGCCTGAATGGCTTCATCTAGATTATCAAGGGTGTCTACCTCATAAGAATACTTACAGAAATTAAATAAGTTAATGCATATAACATATTAAGAACAGTGCCTAGTAACAGTAATTGCTAAGTGTTTTTTATTATTCTGCCTTTGACAATTTTTATTTATTTTTAGTTTAAAAACATTCCATACTTGATTTATTAAGCTTCAATTCAAAGAAAATATATTGAATGTTGACACTATAATATTAATTTTCCATTATTTTATAGAATAATTATGTCATTTTTTCTACTACATATAAGTGTAAAACTACTCTTATAACATGTACCACTCACAATGAGCCACAGAGTTGAAAACTGATAAAATTGCTGAGGAAAAAAGGAATATTTTTCTGTTAAATCCTTTCTATTTTACTCTTTACCTAATTTTCATTCCTCTCTTTCCTCCTTATTCAAGTGTGGCTTTCCTAGCTGAAATTACAATGCTTACTTGCATAATAACAAGGATAGAAAGATCATGAATGAAAGAGTAAGAGAAAAATAGCTGTTTATCATCCTCTGAATGGTTGGGAACTCTAATAAACTCTCTCTCTCTTCTTCCAATGTGTACTTTGAAGTAGAAAGAAAGAAATTGTCAAGATGATAGTTGTTTAAAAACATACTTAGAAGTAGACATGGAAAAGAAAGAACTCATTATTACAAATGCCAGACTTAATGAAAACATCACAGAAACTAGATATCTCTTATTTAAGGATGTGAGAAGTTCAAAAAATTGTTCAGATTACACTTAAACACACAGGAAACAGGGACTAGAGTAAGAGAATTTTCCTTCCTTAGAAAAGTGATTTTAGGATAAACTTTAGGAAAATAAAATGAAGCTTCTTAATATTTTATTTTAGTTTATAGAAACATAATATTCAGGTTTTCTTATTACATCTCTTTTAACCTCTCCAATGATTGTTTAAATAGTCATTGACAAATCTTGTTGTATCACCATTGGCTCCCTCCCAGTGAAGCCATAACATGAAAGTAGAGAGAAGGTCAATAGGGGCTCAGGCTGGGTAACCTATCAGTGGAGATGGAGACCATTGGTCCACGGTTCGAGACATTTCACTCAAGTCTTATCCTCCACTGTCTCAGAGCTGGACTTTTTTCACTCTAGCCAGTTTCTATTTTTATTTGTCTGCTTCTTATTTTCTTCTGCATTACCTTTCCTTTAGCACCGAAAACCCTCTTTTCTTCTCTTGTTTTCAATATTATGCTAATCCCCTTTCCCCATATTTTCCCAAACACTAACTGGTAATGTGATGTAAGATGATGTCTGATTTTTTACGTGCTCTGTGCCCATAACATTCACTGTTTAGAGCAAGCATAAGATACTTATATTGTTAGACACATCAGTAAATCGACTATACAACTTTTTATGTGCTATTATGTTAATTAACTTTTCCATGGAGAATCTTAAAATCTTAAGAGAAACATCTATGCTTCCTTTTAAAATTCTGGTGTATTTTCTCCTATTGGATACATTTTTATTGTTTTTCTCCTTTGGGCTGTCAGAAAGTTGATAGCTAAATTTTGTCTTCATTGTATGAACTCTATAGCATATTATAACCAGTTTATTTTACTTTACATTATATATATATATATATATATATATATATATATATATATATATATTTCTTATTTTAATATATATAGCAGCCAGCTGATTTATTTTTATATTTAGATTTTACTATGTATTGTCTAGTCTTACTATATACCCCCTTAATTATTTTTATAATAGCTAGAAGAAATAAATGGACATAAGAGTTTTCTATGTTTATACTCCCAATACAGAGAATGCATTTCTATGATATTTATCAGAAGAGGCCCTAAAATTAGGTAACTCATCACTAGGCAATCCTCTATATTACCTGAAAATTTCAGCTTTTTTCATTGTATTTTTAATGTTGAACAAAAATCTGCATCCTTAAAGTTCCACTCAGTTGTCAACAGAACATTTCTGTCATCTTGTAGTTGAAGCAAGTAAATTCAATTTATCTTCTCTAACACAGCCCTTCAAGTATTTCACTCATGACATTTTTACATTCAGTTTAGACATCTACATCTCCATCAACTGTGCCTATAAGACATGAGTTCCAGATTCTTTATCCTTACGATGATCATTCTTTGGATGCCATTCTTAAAATGTTTTGCTCATGACCAAACTCATACCGCAAGGGTGGCCTACCAGAGTAGAGTACAGACACAGTGAGACCTTTAGGATTTAATTGGACATTGAAATCTGGCTTATTAACACTAAATATACAACAATATTTTGCAGGGAAACCACACACTCATCCCACAGGTAGAAAGCTGGACTAGATAAATTTTATAGGGATTCTGATGACACAGATAAACAGATAATGTAATTACTTTTATAGAAGGTACCCTTAGTGGGGCTTAGCCCTGTTTTATTGGGTTGGTCATGCTCCATTTATAACACACCCTCTCCCAAATACAGCTATATTCATTCTTTGCCCTTTTTGACCCTCCTCTATGACATCGGTGGCTGACCTCTAGAAACTGCATCACTCAGATGCCTCTGTCCTTTGGCCTCCAGTTTGGTTCAATCATAGAAGACACTGGCAGGAGATTAGGAGGTAGGACTACAGGTCCCAACCTCTCTCAAGGCTTTGGGAGTCCCTGGATCCTTTAGACCTTGTAAGCTTGAATGCTTCACAATGCTTTTTTAGTTTCCATGTCTTTTTGTAAATAGACAGTCCATTTGGTAAAGTCTCTACTATGAAATACTTTTGAGAATGCCATCTGTTTTCTTCTGGATTCCTGACTGGTAGACTGGATGTATCACATTATACTAAGTAGAGGTAAATGACAATCACAAGAAAAACAGATACAGATAAGGCTACAGCATGCATAATACTAAATACAGAGCAAGAAATATATATACATATATTTGTGTATACACAAATGTATATGTATATGTATTTGTGTATATATATATATATATTTTTGAAGATGGAATTATATTTACTAAATAAAATAAGATTATCCATGTTTCTCTTGGTTCTAATCAATCTTTGAGCTTTTACAAAGTTATTTGCATCCCTTAGAATATGAATAAAAGAAAACAAAAGAAACAAAGAAATAAAATAATATGATCAGTCCATTTTGAGTTTTGTTTCACTACTGAAGTACGATCTAATTGGGAAGACAAAGACTTATTCATGAAACATGAAAGAATATTAAGATATAAAGTATTTTTAAGGAGAAAACACTGAAGATAAATGGGGTATATGTAAGAAATTTGGATGATTTTTTTTTTAGGGCTTAATGTATATGATGCTTTCCTCCCCATCACGAACTAAGAAGATAATTTAATAAACACTTATGTGCTATGTATTTTCTTATAGTACTCTTCGCATTGTCTAAGTTTTGTTTTGATGAGTCAGATCTTGTTACAACTCAAAAATTAAAATAAAAAAAAATCTCACATGAAGGTTCTTCAGGTTCTTAAAGTCTCCATCTTTGATTTCAGTGATTTTGTTGTTTTGTAGGTCCAGCAGCGTAGTGTCAGGAGGAAGGTCTTTTGGCACTTTGTCCAGACCTAGCATGAGAGTAAAAACAATGTGCAGTCAGTAAAAAGGGACATATGACTGGGACAGAGTCACAAAGGATGTGTTTACAAAGAAATATATATTGCAGTGATATTTTTACCAGTACCATATTTTTCTTCTAGGAATTATGTCCCTTGCAGTTTAAAATATCTGTTGTATCTTTTACAACCAAGTCAAAGAACTTTTAAAGTAATAATCACAATATTCTCTCCATGTAATTACTCTTCTGCAAAAAAGGAAAATTTATGATTTGTAGAAGTGTGACTCAAATCATCAGTACACAGTATGTTTTTCCTCATTGTTCTTGTTTTATGTTTTTCCTTTGATAAGTGTTAAGTGCAAGTGAATTGTAAAACTGCACCTTTCGACATAAATATCCCATTGGTAGAGAAGAGCTTTAGCCAAATCATCATTAAAGATCTCTTTGATAAATCTCACACTGTCACAGATCTACATTTAAAATTAAAATTATATCATCCAACCAAGTTATTGTGTCAACAACTTGAAAATTTATCCACACTTCTGGGAGAATAGTTCTTTCAATTTTAATTGGAATGGCAAAATAATATCAATTTTAGGTGATATTTTATGACCAATAGATATGTGGCTAATCAGAATAATATAAACTGAACTTCTTAGTATGACTTCTCTAAAATTTATTTTATAAAGCATTAATTTTGGACCTTAAATTTTGATTGAAGTAATTGAGTTATTGTCTTTAGTCTATTAATGTAAACACATTGAATAACCAAATGATCTATGGTATTACAAAGCATTTTAGTAGTCATTCAACTAGATGTATAAGGATGAACTGTTTTTATTCAAAAGGTATAGCATTTTAAATAAATCATCATTAAGAATGTTAATGAAGAAAAATATTAAATAATATAGCTGTTTGCCTTTCTCTGTTCCCTTGGCTTTATTCCTTATTGCTATAGGATGTTAAGCAAAAAACTGATATTCTATGAGCTGAAATTCATATGATTATTTATGTATTTTATAATTGCATAACAAAAATCAGAAGTGTTTTCTAACATCTCCATCATATCTAGAACTTGAAGTGCTGAAGATCAGCCTGTCATTCATTTAAAAAAGCTTTATTGAATACCTCCTAGACACCACCAATTTATTGGGCCCTAGGGATTTATTGGGCCCTAGCAAAAACAAGACAGAGATTGCCCACATCTTCATGGAAAATATAATTTAATCTGCAGTTTTCAATTAAAAAGAAAAGTGGAACAGCGTATGTAATAAGTGTTATGTGGGGAAGATATCTTTTGAATTCTGAATCTTATGAAAGGACATACTGTTAAATTATCATGGTACCCATATTCTACCTTCATGTCTTCCTTGAAAATTACAGAAAAATGTATCTGAAATCACCTACCTTCTAATGTTTTCTAAAAAAAATTTTGTTCACATTATCACTGCTCTGGTGATAGTGGAAAAAATGTCTAGTTCCCAATTCAGTGATCAACTATCATTACAACTGAATATCAAAATGCAGATGATCCTAAAAATACATAAATATAACCCAGGAACTCACTGTAGACACAGCTCACAGAGAAATAAGAGTGAAGTGTTTTCAGTGACAAACAGCATACCACCAGAACAGCTACCTTGTAGGAGGATATTCAATTATACTATTTCGTTGTAATCACTGACATTTTCAGAAATGTCAGTTTGTTAATTTCATGCAATTAGGAGTGGTAGGTAGATTTCTGCCAAATCTTTGATAATCAGTGTTTACAAACCAAGAGAAAGCACATTTCCTTTCATGTGGAAAACTTACTGCCTACATTTCATCATTACTTTAGGGGCTTCTTTGTCATAGTCTTAATTTCTACTTATGCTTACTTTTATACATTGTTGTACTAAATTCTAGTGGTTCTCTTAATATTTGTTCAGTGCCAAGTGCAGCTAAATTTCAGACTTAAAGAGAAAAAATGATATCTCTGGATGGCTGACAATTTTGATTATGTTGTCACCCTAGAATTGTATAACAAAAGGAACTACTTAGAGTGAATTATATACTTTTTTCCTGAAGATTTAGCATAAAAAAAGAAAAACATCTTTGGGCTTATAATTTGTGCAGTTCAGTTCTTAGAAAGCCGTCTTAATGAACGGAATCATAACCTTACAATCTTCTCTGAATTACTAGTAAATTCATACCCATGTGGGGGAATTCACATATCAGTATTTTATTGTTACCATTTTATGTAGGTTTACAGTTTATAAAAATATAAAAATTAAATGTTACCTTATTTACATCACAACAATCCAGGGAGACAAGTAAGGTGGCATGATCATTTCATTTTTCCAAGTAATTTTTAGAAAAGTTGTAATGATATGAACAAGCTCAGGCAGCTAGGAGTGACAAGATGTAGACTAGAAGACAATTCTCCTGGCTTCCAACAGGATGTTTTTTTCTGTCTTACCTATGTGTATCCCCAACAAGAATTGTTCTAAAAGTAGACCCAATAACATGCTGTATATTTAAGGGCTAGACAGAGCAGTGAGGTTTTAACTAGCTTGTTCAACAACTATAGGCAGAGTATAAAGGGGAAATTATCCCAGTTATGCATTGTAAGAATGTCACAAAAGAAAGGACTGTTAAGTATCAGCTAGTCTATCGTTCTCCAAATGAAGATCAGGGAGACACTGTGATGAGGTTCTTATCAGTCTATATCAACATTAGAAAAATATGAGGGCAATCTTGTGAACGTTAATATGAATTATCACATGCACAATACATATGTACACACACAGTGCCTCCATTTTATTTTTATTTTTATTTTTATTTCTTTTTGAGGGCAGTGTCACCGGCCCTCACATATGGAACCGGAACCGGGGCCGCTGGCCTCCCAAGCCAGCGCCCAACCACCGTGCCACTCGGCCGGCCCCCACAGTGCCTCCATTTTAAATATAACTTATTTTAAAAAATGATTCTGATAGCACGTGGCAGACTGTTGTTATTTTGTTGGATTTGGTTTTGACCTTAATAAGAAAGTAACTTGTTCAACATTCAAATAACTTTACTTGTCCCAGAAATCAGGGAACTTCTAAGTTAGTCCAATACTCTCTTTTCACAGGTAAAGAAACAGAAACCCAATGAAATTCAATGGCTTAGTCAAGGTGCCTCATAGCTGAACTGGAACAAGACAAAGATGATATGAGTTCTCACTCTAGAATTACCTGTCAATTATGTGTGTGTGTGTGTGTGTGTGTGTGTGTGTGTGTGTGTATATATGTGTATATATATATATATATATACTGTGCATGTTTTTAAAAGATGCTAATCTACACTGTCTCTTGAACAAACTGTGCTTATTCTTAGCTACTCATTTTTGGTCACATAATTTATGTCTTATGGAATACTCTACCCACTCATTTCCTTCTATTCAATTGTAATGATCCTTTATTCCCCCTACTCTATAATATACCACCTCAGATAATGATAATCCCCACCCTCCTTATGTATAAGCTTCTGATGTATTGTCCTGAATTTTAGATGTCTTTATTTCCTGTAAGTTCTGGATAAAAGGCGACAAATGATTATTTTTCATCAGAGCTTTGATCAAAGTGCTTTACACACAGGAGGTAGTTTTTGATTGATTAGTCTTAAAACCATAGTCTGCCTTGCTGTCCCATGATGAATAGTTCAGGTCATGGCTTCAAGATCTTTTCTCTGTTCTGTTACAATCATCTCTTTACATCCTGCTTTCCTGAGGGTTCCTATTTTCCTCAGAAGTATTAGGATATAACTAGCTATCAAAATCATAATTTTCTTTCTGATTCTTGGTTGTTCAGAAGCATTTTAGAAATGAATGCTACTATCAAATATATCATCCCCATTATCTGTACCTGCAAATTGCTTTCACTTTCTTATGTGTCTTTGATATATTTGAGGAACCTGTGCCACTTATATATCTAACGGAGACTACCTTTTCTGTCCCACATGGTGACAGATCCAATGGTAAGTTTCTTTGTATTTTTGTATATTTCTCACAGGGAGGGATTGATTATAAAGCTTTGAAGGGAGAAACAAATCCTCAATTATGGATCACTATTGTCAAAAACAAGCAAGCAAATAAACGATTCATCCGGAATCCAATTAAGCCTCTAGATGTCACTCCCAATTTACAAGAAATAGAGAGGCCAACAGAACATAGTAAAGTCTATTAAAATATGGATTCGACAAAAACCCCAATTTCTTCAACAAATAAATTGCATGGGTAAAATGAAGAAATTTAGGTAAAACTCTAATTAAAAAGAGACATAAGAGCAACTTAAATAATTGAAATGCATGTATTTCATTTGGACCCTTATCCACACAAATGAAGTGTTAAATAAAACATTTATAATATGTATAAGATGTTTGAAAATATGTAAAATGAATATTAGATGACATTAAGAAATTATTTTTAATTTTAGGTGTGATCTGGTTACTATGATTGTTCTAGTTATGAGTTTCAATCTTTTGAAGACATACTGATATGTTCTTGGATAAAATGATATCTGAAATTTGCTTCCAAATATTATGGAAGAGGGGATTGGGTGGGATATATAGGAAAATATTGGCATTAATCAGTATCTGTTGAAGCTTGGTAATGGGTACACAACTGTCTCATATGTTGTAGATTTTGTACTTTTAAAAACGTTTTCATAACATCTTTTTATACGATTGTTATTTGAAATTTAATTTTGGTTCACTTCTTGATCCTTAACATCACTGAGCAACTTCCTTAAGGTCTCTATGGCTCAGTTTTTCTGCATCTTTCACAGCATTTTTGTGAGAATTCAATAAGTTATTTTACAAAATCATCTCTTACCACAGTGCATAGCAGGGTCTCAATTTTTTGTATCTATAATTATTATCAAGAAGAATAAGAGGGTAAAACTTCAAGTATCTTACTTATGGTTAATTTCTAAGTCCATGACAATTGATTGTTTTCTTTCTTTTCTTTCTTTCTTTCTTTCTTTCTTTCTTTCTTTCTTTCTTTCTTTCTTTCTTTCTTTCTTTCTTTCTTTCTTTTTCTGCACAAAACAATTATGATGCATATTATCCTGGAGCTGAAATCTCATTTGCAGGGGTATCACACACAGATTTTTCCACTAACACTCTTGATCTTGGATGGGTTCTTTTTGTCAGTCATTTTGTGGTCTTGTTCCATTCATCAGTGTTCCCATGAAATTGAGGGCCTTTGGAGAGCTTATCTACCAAGCTCCATTTTTGGATGGTAACCCCTCAGTTCAGTAAACACATGTTCCCAACAAATAATCAGATCCCCTCCAAGCTGTGCATGGTCAATTTAACTGTATTTTATTTTATTTTATTTTTTATTTTTTAGCTGAGCCATCCTGCCACCTGTTGGCAGCTCAGTGGCAGCTCAGCTCAGGCTGGGCATTGAACTGCTGTTGCTCAGAGCTCAGCTCACACTCTTGAGTGAGCTTTTACCCAATTGAGCCACTCGGCCGGCCCTTAACCCTATTTTAATAGTAGCAAATCTGACACTCTTTTGCAAGTCTGTAAAATATCAGTCTTTATTTATATTAGGCTATTCTTTTCTTCTTTCTTTTGTTTAAGAGATGTATATAAGTAAGTCAGTGTGTAGATAATTGCATTTTTCAATATTAATCATATCTCTCACCCCAAATGCTCTTATTTAATACAAAGTTGTCCCAAGCCTATCCAAAAATGAAGTCAAAATCCCCTCCTTTGAAATCTGGCATGGCCTCATAGTGTCTCTATGAAATAATGAAATGTGGGGGAAGTGATACAGCATAATTTTGAGGGTAGATCAGAAAAGACAGTACAGCTGCTACCTAATTCTACTGGGATGCTAGCTTTGGGAGCAGCCAGAGGTCATGTAAGAAAGAAATCTGTCTAGGCTGACATCACCATGCTGGAGAGGCCACCTGAGGCACTCCAGGTGACAGAGCAGCAGAGCTCTCAGGTGGCATCAGCACCAACTTCCAGTCATGAGAATGAGCTGTCTTTCTTGGGTGTCTAGCCTAGGCTAGCTTCCCCATGGCTATGGCCGCAGCTCCACCTGACAGCAAATGAATGAGAGACCCCAAGTGAGAACAGCCTTCTGAGCCCTGCTCAGGTTTCCTGGACCTTAAATCATGAGCAAAATAAAATTATGTTTTTAAGGTTCCAAGTGTTGAGGTCATATTTATTCTGCGATGGTAATAGGGACAGAGTGGTTTCCTAAATTTAATTATTTTTCAATGAGCATACTTCAATATTATTCTCAATTTTCCATGAAAACACAGTTATTTCTAAGACTAGTCTGAATTATTTATTTGTTCCCCCAAATTCTGTAAATGGAACTTTATCTTCTTAAAAGTAGGTTATGCATTAAAGTAAGTAAGACTCTACTTAAGAGGTTAGCAGAAAATTATTTCTGAAATAAAAGATAATACAACTTGTGCTGTTTTCCCCTAGTTGTCCCAATGATGAATAGCATTGTTCTGCTAGCCAGTGTCAGCAATCTGGTAAACATCATGTTGGACAAAGCCCAGCCTATCCTAAAACATTGTGCTTTTTTTTCTTTTCTTGTCCTGTGGCAGAGGTACAAACTCCAAGATTTATTCTTGTTGATTTCCAATAATATTTTTTTTATAATTTGTCTTCAATTTAATAATTAGGATAATGCTGATATACTTCAGTTTTGGGCATGTGACCAAAACAATCTGTAGAAGTCCCAGCCCCATCAAAAAAACTATTCTGATTTGTTTCCCTTTTTCTCTTAACAAAAAGACAATTTGACTATAAGATGGTTGGATCAGGTTTGAGAAATAGAAGATCCCCTTTAGTTAAATTTACTTTCCAAATAAACTCAAGGAAGGTTTCAGCTTCCTGGTTCTACCGTCATCCTTAAAGAGAATATGAAAGGATGAAGCATAGCTTCATGACACCTAATTCCCAGCTGGACATGTTCCCTCCTGTTTCCAGCATGATATAGTCAAGCATATTGTAGAATTATGCACTCATCCATGCACTAAGCCATGCATATGCTCTTTGGTCAAGAGTTTATTTACTTTAGAGAGCCTACTGAGTGTAAGGCATTTTGTTGAGTAAAGGGTCTACAAAGATAAATTATTACCATGCTTCCCTTCTGGTAGAGAAAGTTGATATTTAAATAGGTAATTAAAAGACATTGAATTATATATCATTGATTGTTATAAAATAATCAAGGAAAATGTAGATTGCAGTGAAAACACAGAAGTAGACAAATTCAGAAGTTGCCTCAAAGCAATCTGCAGTCTAAAGTAAGAGTTAATTGAATCTTGAGTATTATAGTGTAGCTGTTACAGGGCTTCCTCCTTTTATTAAGACTGGATTGCAAACTGGTTTAATTCTTCTTTATCCTTATTTTTGAAGAAATATATAATCTTCTTGCTATGCTTTTGAAGGAGAAAAGTTAAGATTAAAGAGTCTCCTGCATTTCCTCTTTTACCCAAGGAATTGAGATTCCGGCTAACCTATTCCCATCCAGTCCTCTGGAGCCAGGGATGATCTTACTAAGGAGAATGCATCACAGCTGCACTCTAACCAAATGCCTTGATCCCACACAGCTGCCTCTCTCTCCCTCCTGGGACTGGGAAGGAAACCAGGGATGTGTCAGTTCTCAGTCAGGTCAAGGAGACAGAAGCTGGCCTTCTCTGACTCCACTCTTCCTCCTGCCCACTTTTAACCCTTTGAGTCAAGAGCCTTGGTTATCTGGGTCACTCCTGAGCATTACTCTGTCTTCAGCTGAGGACCTGTGATACTCCACTCCTACCCAATACTAACTTAGGCAATCCACTGGGCATGCTCTATGCACAGTCTTTTTCTTATACCACGTCTTAAAGATGTCTTTTTGATGCATCTAACTCCTAATGAGGGTTGCCCCACATCCCTGTTACTACAGAGGCAGGCACAAATGATGAAAAAACTGAGCAACCAGCATTTTCTCTGCCCCTCTACAAAACAGCCCTGATTTATTCTTTTGGGTTAATTTAATGGAAGAAGTCTAACAGTTCATTTAGCTCATATATTTTGCTTCTAGAAAACCAGTTTCCCCAGACAAGAGACAAGCTGTACCACAGTATGTCCCAACTGGTGACCACTAACATTTTTACCAGTTGAAGCAAAATGATTAAAAAGAATAAAATTAACTTTATACAATTTAAAGGATTGCATATTTTTCCTGAGCTTTTTAAAATTAAAATATCCTTCGCTATATGAGGTACATTTTAGGAACCAGTAGTCATTTGTAACACAGGGCAAAATAAAATGTTCCATCTTGTCGTATCTTCTCCACAGGGCTAAGTAAGTGAATGAGAATCATTTATAATTATAAATAGCTGAGTGCTTCTTTGTTCTCTACTCCAAACCCATTTTTTTCAAATGAATGTTGTTTGGAGAACGCTGAACTGCTTAATAATTGTACAATTTTCTAACTCCTGTCTAATTACATTTGGAGGTGATGTGGCCCTCTTTGTGGGGAGGGGGTGGAGAAGATGTTATTTTGTATCTAACTAGACAAGACATATAATAGTGGACATTCTCAATTTCAAAGAAAAATAAAAGAATATAGTAGAAATAGCTTCTTGGTATTAGTCAACTTTGTCTGAAATGATAGACTGAATGTGATAGTTAATAATGATAAATATTTCTAAAAATGTTTTAAAAATATATGAGGATATATTCCCGTTTATGATATGAGGAAATAGATTTTGAAAGTTTCAAAGTTACAGGTATTAAATAATAAAGCAGGACTTAAGGCCAGAGGTGTTGACTGCATAATCCAAGTAATTTCCACTATTAAATAATTGTAAAAGGTACTTTCTTTTTCTTTTTTTTTTTTTTTTTTTTTTTGAGGGCAGTGTCACTGGCCCTCATATGTGGGACCCAAACCGGGCCACTGGGCCGGCCCCAAAAGGTATTTTCAATTATTTTAAAACTTGTTTATAAGAAATGTATCAATAATTATTACTTTAATTTGGATGACTAATCATAAATAAAACAATGTTTATGCTTATTTCATTTCTCAGGGCTTATCTGCTTTTTAGCAATAAGATGAAAGTCAGTACCAAATAATGCTATTTAGTGACAATTGATCCAGAATGTGAATGGCTGATCCAAAGAGCACACAGGTAAGGAGAACTGTCTTCCCTCAAGATACAAAGCATGTAAAACAGAGCCTCCAGTCACAGGATCAGTATGAGGACATTTTTAAAAGACCTAACATTTTTAAAAGCATGAGTTGCATTATGAGTTCCTTATTTTAAGGTATCAAACAGATTTTTGAATTTGCTATTCCTACATTTATTTTTATATTGTTATTTTTTATAAATGCTATAATTAGGATTGAATTGTTTTATGTCTTAAGAAGACAGATAAATAAAAAAGATATGGGCCTCATAAAATTCTGGTTCAAATTACAAGCTAAATGGCAAGAATTTTAGTCAAAACAATTTGGCCAGTATCTATCTATGGAGAATTCATTACTTCCTTGAGTAGGTTAAGATATATGTTTACTTTCTCAATCTGCCATGGTCTAGAAAAACATAATGTAATAAATACTATTGTGCTAAGTTAGAACTAGAACTGAAGCAGTCAATGTATCTTCCTGAAGGTTTCAAGTTTTCCCATGGAGTGATTGTTGAGTTCTCATTTCACAGTTTTTACTTCTTAGCTCTGAAAGAACTGTTTACAAACATGATGTTGTTTAACTGTCAGAAATCTTCGTGGCAAAATGTCAACTATTTTAACAAAAAAAGTTTGTTTATATTAAATATTGTTTAGATAATATAGTGACAAAGGATTTTGTCCTTTCATACTGCAGCTCCTCTCTGCTAATTAAAAGCTCTGGCAAGGATAATACTTAAGAAAACATTAGCCTTTCATACAGATAAGCATTCACATTTCTTATCCCAACATGCACTGCATATTTTCTTTATTATAATAATACAACATTCATGTTCAGATCACTAGAGAATGTAAAACTAAAAATAAAATATACTGCATTGCCTTTACTATGAATGAGGTTGTCCATTTATTTTTCCTTGTGTTTTTTTCTAATTTTCTATTATCTTTACTCCACATAATCATCGGAAGAAAGTGTTTTGAGCCTCTACTATGAGTCAGATACCTCACACATATAATAAGACTGATTGTGATTTTTCTGCAGATAAAGATGTCAAGGCTCTGAACATCTTGCTAAGATCATAAAGTAATCAGGAGTTAGATAGTAGCTGAAATGTGAACAGAGTGTTTTCTTTATGGGCAAGTGGATAGCTCTTCCTTTTAATAAATGTATTTTCTGTTTTAGAAATAACTGACCAAAATTTTTGACAGTATATTTAAACATGTATCTAGGAATTGATTAAAAACTAAAAGTAACTTGGATGAGCCCATTGCATATTGGAACTCAGTTATCTTGCTTAAATATGGTTCTCCAAAACAAATCATCATTACAACTTTAGCTACTTCTTTTTATATAAGAGTCAGTAAGCCTATGTATAATAAAAGGATGATGTACATTCTGGGCTCTTAGCAATAAAACAACATAAAAAACATTCTCATCGGGCCAGCCGAGTGGCGTGGTGGTTAAGCGCTGGCTTGGGAAGCCAGCGGCCACGGTTCAGGTCCCACATATGAGGGCCAGTGACACTGCCCTCAAAAAAAAAAAAAAAAAATTCTCATCTAAAATCAACACAAAATAAACAAACAAAAACAGTAAAACCAAGAACAACAAAACTATCATGAAATACCCAAGTCAATGAATTTGATGTTTCTTTCTTTTTCTTTTTTTTCTTTTTTTCTTGAGGGCAGCATCACTGGCCCTCTTATGTAGGACCCGACCCGGGGCAGCTGGCTTCCAAAGCCAGCGCTTAACCACCGCACCACTCCGCTGGCCCTGATGTTTCTTTCTTAATACTACACTTTTCCGTTTAATTTTGAGCAATAGGCTTAGGCTTATTCATGATAGACAATTGGAAAACTGTCCAAAGCTTTTTTCAGAGTCAAACTTTATGGACCATTTATCATGCAAGCAAATTAAAACTATATTCATGGAAAAATAAAACTTCAGTGAAGTGACTGGACAAGCCTTCTTTCCTTAAAAACATCAACCCTTCATTGTTGATAATATGTGGTGGGGGTAATCATGAAATCTTTTTTGTCTTGTTCAGAGGCAAAGTGAGGTTTAACTTGCATTGCGTCTCATGGGAACGCAGCCATTTTAGTAACTTCAGAAAAAGTTTACCACTAGTATATCCATCAAATGGTGATTCCTTTGTTCAGATATTTTCAACCCCATTGTTTTTCTGCCTAAACCAATAATTCAGGTAATATCTAGATGCTTATAAAAGTTCTGTTGAATGTGATGGCAATCTAATCTCTCCCATAGCAAATACACAATTCAAAAAAGGAGTAATCACTACAAGTACAATATCAGACTCACAAAATCAGGGGCAATATCTATCTTTCTCATCCTTTTGCCCCCAGTGCCTAGTACAGATCTGACCCATTGTGGGATCTCAATATATTTTCTGAATGAATGAATGAATGAATGAATCCATTGGAATTATCTTATTGTCTTTTTATATCCTACCAGTACACTTATTTGGGTTTCAAATGTCTATTCAATATATGTCAGTATTGAAGACGCTATCTCAAAGTGTTTTTCAATTATTACATGTTTTATATTTTCCTGAGTCTCTATATGTAGTTTATTCCAACTGTACAAGGTAGTGGTAATTTTTCCTGCAAAATCCTGTTAGACTGCATGTTTTGAAAAAATGTAGGGCTTCTGAGAAAAGTACCCTACTATGCTATGGGGTTTCTTCCACAAGGAAATGCATTATGACAGAACCATTCTGTGAGGATTTTTTTCTTTTTTCTTTCCAATAAGAAAATGTACTAAAGGAAAGGAGGAACATGAATCAGCTGACATGTAAATTAACTTCTGTTCCATCTGCTGAGACTTCAAACTTTCTGAAGATTTATCTTTTTAGTATATTGCTCCTGGAATTTCCAGGCCAAATTTTTCTTGAAAGATGATAAATCAAACTGTATTTACATTTTTAGGCTAAAGATATATGCTATGTGATTATATTTCATATTTATATCATACTTTAGTTATAAAGATTTACTCTGAAACTATCTAAAGAATATAAACAACTAGATTACAAAATACCAACAGTAAAGGCAAAACTAAGACCCAGAGATTAAAGAGGAATTTTGGTACAGGAAAGATAATGTTTGTTCTCAAAGTTTACTTGTTTTGCTTCTGATAACCCTGCATACGTTATAATTTAGAAATGTTCAAACTCTTATCTGGGCTAAGCCGAGAGTAGAGAGATTGCCCAGGTTTTCTTCACATCTAAGATTTCATGAAAACAAATCATCAAATGAAAATAAACCATTACTCTGTAATCATAGAACATAAGACATTGTCTTGTCCACAACGACTTTTTTTTTTTAAAGTGACTTATTCCAAATTGCAGTGATGAAGCCATAGCTTTAAAGAGAAAGAAAAAGGGCCGGCCGAGTGGCTCAGTTGGTTAAGAGCTCACTTAAAGAGTGTGAGCTGAGCTCTGAGCAACAGCAGTTCGATGCCCCGCCCAGCCCAAGCTGAGCTACCAACAGGTGGCAGGATGGCTCAGCTAAAAAAAAAAAGAAAGAAAAAAAGTCTCCTAACCTCAAAGCTACTTCTTTTAATTCTACTTTGCTTCCTTTACTTCGCATTAGGTGGCACTGTCTCTCACATTTGGAATTGCAGAGATTAAAATTGAAAATGCTCAACTCTCAGGGAAACCATTCCCAGGGAGGGAACAAACAAGGTAGGTAAAGGGAGCCTACACACTACTCACCCAAATCAGAACACTGGACAACTCGAAGGTGACACTGACAGCGGAAGGGACACATTGGTCCTACAGGCTCAAAGTCAAAAAGAGGAGGAGAGTTGTCATCTGGACTTATCCCAGAAGCCTCATCTTCTAGCATAAAGTCAAATAAGCCTCTCTGTTGAAACGGTCCAGCCCAGGAAACTTGAGCAAGCAGGAGGATGATGATGCCTCCCTTCATGATTTATCTCATGTATTTTCACAACCAAGGAACCTAGGAAATTAAAAAAAAGGTTCATAAGAGTAACAATGCCCATTTTATGACACCCCACAGTAGAGTGAGCATAGAGAAACGTATAAAAAATAATATTTCATTTATTGTTAGGAAGCAGAGCATTAGAAATGTATTTAAAAGGCAATATGGCACATTATAGACTAATTTGCAAGGTTAGTTTCTTCTAAGAAGAAAAATTTGAAAATTATTTAAATCTGCTTGTTTTGAAGTTTGGGTCTGAATTAAAGAAAACATTCTATATATTCACATTATTTGCAAAACTGTTATGGACAAATCTTGTTGAAGTTTTCAATGCTTACTCAACACAAGCCATGCCACAGTCAAATGAAGTTTTGACTATATACATGAGAGATATCCAATTCCTGCTTCAAAAATATATCTGAAGCCAACCGCATCTGTCCATCCTACTGCAATCCTACTGCATCCATTATCTTGGTCCAGGCCCTCCTCATCATCCTAGAGCTATGGTGAGAGTTTCCAACTGATCTCTGACTTGAATGTCCCCGCTACGCCAGGCCACCTTCCAGTCTGCTGCCCAAGTCCCCTTCTAAAAATTAAATGTAATTGTTTTAATCCTCTACTGCAAGCCCTTGGTTGACTTCCCATGGCTTGCTAATTAGGTCCACTTCCCCTGCAGAGCATGTAAGACCATTGATAGTTTGGTACCAGCTGATCCTCTAGCCACTGATCTCTCTAATTTCTCTCCACTCCCAGCTCCCACCTCAACCCTGACACTCAAAGCTAATTGCAATTTAAAATACCTACCTTGTGAGAGTGATGCAAAGATTAAATGAGATAATGTGCTTCCTCTGTGTAATCCCTGGCTCATCCAGGCAGGATGCTGCTTTTGCCCTCTTCTGTGCTCCCAAAGCACTTTGCTCTTACCTCTTTTAAAGAACTTATCACATTATATTGTAATTTGTTATGCGTGCTTGGTCTACCCCCCCACCCCCACTAGAAGATGTACTCCATCAGGGAGTGTCTTATGATTCTTTGTTTTGTATCCTGGCCTTGCACAATATTTTGCACATAAATGACTCAACTGACCATCAATTTATTAACACAAGTTATTCAACGTGTTCCCAGCAAACATTTTTTAAACATAAAATTATCTTTTTCCAATATCAAATTTCAAGCATAAGAAAGATGTTGAATTGAAAACCTCAACTTGGGATAAATGAGATTCGGTTTTAAAAATAATCCTATTAGCTAGTTTCTAAAATTCTAACTCTTCATTTTTAACAAACCAATCACACATATGGAAAATCCGAACTAGTTTTCATATGACATGTATTATTTGGTATCACAAATAGGGCTATTTTGTAAACCAAAAAAAAAGTACAGTTTCCACAAATCCATACAATATCCATTCATTCAATAAGACTTACAGATACAAACATCTGTTGTTTAGTTGGCTGAAGTGAACTAAAGAAAACTAACTAACTAAATAGTAATAAATCTCAACAACAAAAGATAGTTGATCACATAGAGAGTAAACTGTATATTTTTGAGTTGACATATTTTAAAACTCCATTGAAACTGTTCTAAATATTCCCAAAATATATTATAGATATTATCTTTAGTCTCATCATCTCTACTTTGAATTGTATACCGTAAGAATTCAAATTAAAGCTGCACATTCATAACTAGAATTAAAGAATTGTTTGGAGTCATTATCCAACTGCACATATGCAAGAAAAAAATAAAAAATCTTTGTATGCCCTAACCTGGAGGTATTATCTGGACACTTTTGCCTAGATCCACTAGAGAGGAAAGAAAAGTTTTAAAATTTTTACACTTTTGTTCTTAGTTTATATTTATTACTGAAGTATGTCAAAGGCAGCACATATACAATGTGGTCTCGTGGCTTTCCATTTGAAAATACTGTGAAGGTTATTGTTCACACTGCCCCTTTAAGTCCAGTATCAGGTTTTCCCTAGAAGCCCATTCCCAACTCAGTTGCTACATTGCGTTTTCATGGAGACCCTATTGTTTTGGCTGTGTTCCCTTGGATTGGATCTAAGGGAGGGGTTTTCTGTCTGTTTCACATTAAAATGCAAAGTTTACGGTTTACCACAAGTTTGCTAGCCTTGCATATTTAATGTCTCTCAATTTTAGAAGAAAAAAACGAAGCAAAGTCATTGCAGATTTAATAAATTGCCGCTAGAATTAATGCAGATGTCACTTTTTGATCTTTACTCCACAGCAGAAAGTGCCTGGTTGTTTCACTAACCCAGAAAAGAAAATGTTGAGCATTAGCTCAAGGGAATGTTATTGTTTGTATTTGTTTATTCTTGTTAAAATGGTGCAAATTCTCTACACAAAATTCCCTTTAGTTGAAGCTGAATGCAAACAGGCAATTTATAGCTTCCATTAGTTCTATGCACGTGTGTGTGTGTGTGTGTGTGTGTGTGTGTGTGTGTGTGTATGTGTGTGTGTATTTTAACTCTGAGCGTCCTGGGTAATGATAATATGGCCAGGAACTTCTCCATGAAATAACTTCTTTTAAATTAGTGTCATGATGCTTGAAGACACAACATCTTAAAACAATGTGGGCAGTAGATACTAATGATTTCTTTAATCATTTCCTTCCTTCATTAAGAAATGAGAAAAAAATAAATAAACAACAGAAAACAGCAGCTGCCCATGTAGAAACCAGGGACACTATTATTAAGATAATAGACTTTTAAAATTTCACTAAACTGTTTTAAATACTCTCAAAATGTATGACTCCTCAATGCTAATTGCTAAGAATCATGTGAATAGCTCACTAAAGCTCCTTGCCATAGTTTATGTGTTTTAACAAAAATAACAATCTCTGATTCCTTAAATTCCTCAGCCCATTAAATTAACTATATCACTCAGATCAACATTACATGATGTCATTTATGCCTTTGGAGTGAGTTTCAAAGTCAAAATTTAACCCTCAGGAGCTAAGTGAAGCTATAAATGCAGAGCAAAATGAAACCCCCCAGCATTAGGCAAATTAAAAACCTCAATAATAATAGAAATAATTTTAAAAAAAACAACTTATCCATAAATAAGGGCACTATAGGAGGCATTTGGTTCTTTTTCTGGGCAAAACAGCAATTGGAAGAAAAAAGTCACAGGTATCTGCATCACCAGGAGGCCACTTAACCAGTGGTCATCATGTTACCCTGTTTTGAAATTAGAAAGAAAAATAACCTACACCTTCATTTCATAGTGAATGTATCATAAAATAAAAATTAATTTGCATTGAAAATACTGATAGTCTCTTCTTTGCATTTAAGGAATTGTGGAGCTAACTGTCAGATCATTTTAGTTAGGTCTTTAATAATCAGCATAAATGTTTTCAGTGTTTATTTTCACCTCTCTGGTGACAATTTCTATTATTTTCCAGGTTGTAAAAAAGTACATTAGACTTTGCCAATTCATGACCAGAATTCATTTCTCTGAGATTTTAAAAATTCTTAAAATATACAAGAATTCAGGAGGGAAATAAATCCTTAAATATATAATCCAACTACAAACAGCATGCTAGTCTAAAATACTTTTCTATAATAAATACTTTCTAAAGAGCTAAACATTTCATTAGTACGAATACAAAATACATCAGTCCTGGTGTTTGGTTATAGATTTTTCAATAAATAGCATTTTTTTTTTCAAGAACAGAGAGAAAGAACTAAAACAATGCATTTAACCATTTTACCAAATATTTAACTTCCGTTGCCAAGCAATACTTTCCTTTTTAATGCTGCATAAAGATGATAAAAAGTTTAGCACAACTATTTTTTTTTCTTTTCTTTTTCTCACCAAATAATTACTTTCTCCCAACTGGATCAAAGCTTTATTAGTCCGTAGCAGAGTTCAGGACAATTATTGAAAACCATACCTTTTAATCCGGGAATTTGCCACAGGAGCCCTCAAAGCTGAGATGTAATTACACTAAATATTCCGCTCAAGCAAAAGAGTTTGCAGGTGTGGAAAGGAGGAGGGGTAGGTGCTGCTCTACGCCTGTCACTAGATTGAAAACCTCCTGCTTCTATTCCATAGCACAGTTAAAAAATAAGGTTTCCCTCAATGAACGCTACCCGGCTGACACCCACATTAGATCATATGGTAATGATATGTCTCTTGTATTGTAGCCAGAAACTTTATCGGCCTTTTTCTCTCTCCATTTGCTTTACTTCTTTTACATCTGCTTAAGATTCTAAACTGCCTAGGTGGGATTAGTGGAGAAACTTGACTTGAAATTTGTTTTATTGTGTTGATTCATTTCCCTAAAATTTTGTTAACTAAAGGCTTTGTTTCCCCACCCCCAACCCCACTCCATTACCCACCCTTTCTCGTCTTGTTTATAAGGAACATTTATTATACTTCCGAAAGGACAGCTTTTCTTGCTTTCAGGATGTGTAAGTCTGGCAAATGGAATGAAATGAATCTTGTAGTTATTTTAAATGTGGTCTGTGAAAATGAATGAGTAGCCTTATGTGAAAATACTCATTTGGATTCTTACTTGCCTTGGGCTGTTTGTAAAAATTCAAGTGCTATAGTGTGGAGGTTTTCTATATATTTTGAATGCATTTCTAAAGTGTCCTGGACTAAAGCCATGGTTTTATATGAACAGCATGTCATTTATTACTTTCATTACTCATAGCTGAAAATATTTTTTGTTGTCTACTAGTTTATCAGTTTTGTTTTGTTTTGTTTTAATAAAACACAGGTACTAGAAGTCGGTCACAATTTCATTTAGCCTATATATGGAAACTTTTGTTTTTCATAGATCACACTTTTATATAATCCAGAAGAGGTAATAGAGTCTATGGCTCATTTCAAATCTCAGTAAATAGAAAAAATAAAGTGCAAGTACAAGGAAGTTATTTAGTTAGCTACTGAAAGACTTTTTTTTGAGTTTTTGTAATTCCCTTGCTGGATGCTGTTAGTTCTTTCTGTGTGTCTCTCTCTGTTTTGACTTGTATCTTTATGCTCTGTCCCCTAGGCTATTACCAGATGGAAACTTGAAATCAGTATCTGTGAAACATGAGAGGGTCCCCCTCCATTCTCCACCCTCTGTCCTGCCCTCCCCTAGCCATCTAAATATACAGTTCTACAGCAAATACGCTTTTGCCTTGATGAAACTTGAAGGAATTAAATTATCGAATGAGTAATGCAGGAGGGGAAAGGTGTTATCAAATCATATTTTGCCTTCTTTTCCAAGCCCTGCCTCCCTAATTTTAACACCTTACCCCACTCCTCTTTTCCTGGATGTTAAATAACCACAAAGCCAATAATTCTGATGGTTTAGAAAAAGACAAGTATTATTTTCCCTGGACATTGGCGCAAATGAACCCCTTCAGTGGACTAGTTAATTTCTTCCTCTGATATCGACTTATATGGCATTTATCTCTTTCTTAAGACATGCAGTCACTTGTTCATATTGTAGTTTTTTATGTACAGGTCTTTTCCCAAGGGAAGGAGCACACGGTCGCCATACTTGTAGAGCCCTGCAGCCAGCACAAGCGTGGCACATAGTAAATCCTCAAGAAACACTGAATGACTTCAAAAAGGCAGTGAGATCATTGCATATGGACCATACCATGATTACTATTTTGCCCAGCCTTGGTTTGCTCTTCATCAGAACCAGCCCTACTAAAGTATGTTTGATGAATAACAGCAATGAGAGAGAGAGAGAGAGAGAGAGAGAGAGAGAGAGAGAGAGAGAGAGAGAAAGGAAAGAAGGAAGCAAGGAAGGAAGGGAGGGAGGGAGGGAGGAGAGCAGGGAGAGAGGAAGGAAAGGGAAGAATAAAAATATTATTAAAGAAAAAGTAGAAGAACAGGAAGAGAGAAGACATGATATGTAGATCATCTTACTTTTATAAAGCAGACCCGTTTTGGTTAAGGTTCACATCTGGGTCCTTCCCTCTGATAGTAAGCTGTGTGAACTCAGACGACTTACTTAACCTCTCTGAGCTAAGTTTCCATATCTATAAAATAGGCGAAAATTATCACTAAATTCGTAATGTTGGAGTAAAGACAAAATAAGGCACTATACATACAGCATGTTAACTCAGAGCATGGCCCCAGTAAATGGAGCTCTTTTTAGATGAGTGCGGGAAATCCTATTTATTACCTGCATTCACAGATGAGAAAGCTGAACTCTAATGATCTGCCCACGTGCACAGAGCTGGTGAGAAGTACAGCAGAAACGAATACCCATGTCTGCTGTCACCTAATTTAGTTTTCCATAACTATATTACATTTTAAGAAAACTCAAACTCTTAAGACATAGAAACTTAACTATCAAAATTTTGGGGTAATATGTCTTTGCAATCTAGTCTAAAAATTGTGAACAATTTATAATTCTTTTTAAATTTTATATTTGTGCAGGAACAGATATTTCTGTTTTTCAAATGTTAGTGAGAACCTCATCTCTAAAACCCCAAAGATTTTACCAAACATCATTTTTTATTTAAAATGTGTACCTTTAACCAGATGTTAAGTTACATATGTTGTCACACCCACTTTTAGATAGAAGGAACTAAGTCACAACACTCATATGCAGTTAAGTCACTAAAGAAACCATGGGGCTGTCATCAGAATCCAGGTCTCTTGCCATATAATGGAAAATGGAACAATTCTGAGGCTAGAAGCCATGCTTGTACAGAGACTGCTGAAACGTATCCTGGTTTGGAATGTGTGGGGGTCGGGTTCACAGAAACCTTGGCTGCTGTATAGATATTTGAAATATTCAAATTCAGAGCACATACCACATCTGCTATTCAAACCACTTAAACTGTGATTTCTACTGACAACCCACTAGTTAACAGGGTAACTATATTCTCCATGCTGTCAAAGTTCATTTCAAGGCTAGTCTCTCTTTTTCACTGACATCAACTACAAGCGATTTATATTGAACCTGCATATTAAGTATATGAAGAATGCCAGAGTCTAGAAAGGTCTTCTTCTGACACTCTTTTATTTTCTAAGAGGCCTGAAAGCAAGTGATTATCTTCACAAACCTGATGTGACCAGTTTATTCTTAGACTGACTCTTTGAAATCAGGTCAGGGGCAGCAGTGGGCTGTCTGACTCTTTCTTTTGTCACCCCAGACAGATTGTTCTCCTTTAGCCAAGAAAGAAGGCTGGGGTGCAGTTCAGGTCAACCTTGAATGGACGATGGCTTGAAACAAAATGAGGCAGAAGAAAACTATTACCTTGGCCACTATCCCCTGTCTGTCCCACAGTACTCCACTCCCCCAAGTTCAGTGTCCTCAAGCCTTGTGTAAGTAAACTTCTCTGTTAATCAGATTTTTAACCTATAAAATGTGGACAACTTATAGTACTACCTACTTTATAGGTTTGTTATGGTGAGGTTTAAAAAAGGTTAATGCATAAAATATTTAGAGCTGCACCTGACAGATCTCAAATGATATATAAGTGTTTGCTGTTGCTTCAGCTGCTGCTGCTCTCGTTGTGGTTACCATTATAAACCTTTCATTGGATGGGCCAGTCCTACAACCAGACTGCATCCCTTTCCTGCTCAAGGTGTTTTCTGTTGAGCAATGCATGAGATCACCTGAATATAAACCATGATATAACTGAAAAAACAAGGACTCTGTAGTTAGATAAGCTTGGGTCTAACCTGTACTTTGTACTTGTTAAATAAATACCTGGTTTTCTTCATGCATAACATTTTACTGGGTTCCAAGTAATTCCTGGTGGAATCCATACATGGACTTCATAAGGATCCAGAGACTCCAAGGTAAAAAATTCCTACTCTGAGCAATGAAGCAGAAATTGCAATAGAGACAAGGATAGGTAAGTTATGGATTAAAATAGGGCAAAGATATGAAAATATACACCTCTCTTTAACCCAAAGAAGTATTCAGTTCCTTAATTCCCTGACCTTTCTTGAATGTCCAAGAGCATCTTTTGTCAATTGCAATCAGAATATTTATTATTCTTTCTATGATACTGATTAATTAGTTTGCACTGGCTCAACAAGCCAACACTTATTGAATATCTAGTAGTGTGTGCAAGGCACATACCTCTGTGTTACACATAAGGAAATTTCCAGTAACCTATCAAACAATCAGCAAATATTGACTGAGGAACCACTATGGGAGAACAAGTTAATACTACACCCTGTGGAACATACCAGAAAACAAAAGTATAAAGTGAAAGGCATGACCTCGAAGGACTTAGACTGCG
The DNA here is from genome assembly GCA_033961575.1 of Aselliscus stoliczkanus. NCBI lineage: Eukaryota > Metazoa > Chordata > Mammalia > Chiroptera > Hipposideridae > Aselliscus > Aselliscus stoliczkanus. The sequence continues at coordinate 120,965,008 of CM066727.1, read as the reverse complement.
TAAGGAGATAGGTCATAAGCAATATAGAGAGAGAGACATTTTAGAGTTATCATATGAGAAAACTTATAATGCATTATGTAGTTATAATTCCTGGCCAAAGTAAAGTATGGTGTAATTAAAAATAGTTATCTTAGCAAGTCAGAAGAGGGATTAGGGAGAGATCACTTTACACAGGGGTAGTTAGGTAAGTGTTACTGGAGAACAAGGTACAATTTGAGCTGAATCCTGAGGGATTAAAAAAGGTGGGAAAGGAAAAAGACAGCTTTTTAGGCTGGTGCAACAACTCTATCAAAACATTAGCAATGGGAAAGCAAGAGATAATAAATAAATCAGTACAGGTTAAGGGGACACTTTCTTTCAAAGAAGCCATGAACTCTTTTCTCATCCTTGAATATTCAACATTGCCATGGTGTCTGACATGATGAAGTCACACAATAAGTGAAGTTCCATGTCTATGGTAATAACTAAAGGAACATGAGGAAAGAAATGAGGGTAGGGTCTGACTGTGGAAGGATTTGAAAGTCTCCCATGGAGCACTTAATTTATTCATTCATCTGTTCAGCAAGTATTCATTTGGTGATTAATTTGGGACAATTGCTATGCTAATGGCTGGATGTCATCAAAGATAATTGAATGTGGTAATAACATGATAAAAGTTTTATTTTAGCAAATCAAATCTAGCAAGTATATGCAGGGTGGTGAAACTAGAATCAAGAAAACAGTAATTAGTAGGTTATTCCTTTCATCTTGGTATATTAGTATTTTCGTAACAAGAAAATGAGCATGGCAAAAACTGCTTAGGAAGCTTCTGCAATACAGTAAAGATAAATGATTGGAGAACCTATTCTGTGCCAGGCACTGTGGTGTGTTCTTTAAGTGCATTATCTCAGGTAAGTCTCATGATAACCCTATCAGTTAGGCACTATCATAATAGATTTTAAAAGAACAAAGCTAATGCTTGAAGAAGGCATGTTTTCCACACTCTGTTCTCTTCACCACTCCAACCAGCTGCTTTTGTTATGTAAGCAATGGCAGGGAAATTGTTCACTGCTTTGCTTGCATCTTTATCGCAAATGAGAGCATTCTTTAAATGGAAAAAGGGCAACACACAAAAATGATTAACTAAAGCCCTGGATATATGCAAAAATTCTAAAATGAAATGTTTTATGTGAGTTCATTTTTTAGGGTACAAAAATAATCTGTGGTCTTGATAGTTACTGTAACATGAGTAATTATTAAGAAATCATATTATTAAGAAAGCAATTTGAGTGATGAAATTAAAAAAAAAGAAGGAAGAATTAACATAGAATCTTTCCCTGTGAATTCTCAGGTGGGAAAGACCCTGTGTTTAAGGAAGGCTTCCCATACAGTGATGGCAGAAATGCTGATATTGTGCAGATGGGACCAGCTTTGGAGAGGCACACATTGGAAGTGAGTGGGAACCACAAAAGAGAGAGATAAAAGCCAGACATTACCTGAGACCACCTCCTAACCGTGATCCTGTTTGTTTACTCATTAGTTGACTAGGGCTTCTGGAAATAAGGCCTGCTACTATAAATTCACCAAACTAGGCTCCTTTGGAAGGGCTATATACTTCCTTTTCAAGCAAAGAAAAACATCAAAAAAAAAAAGAAAACGAAAAAAAAAAGTTGTGGTCAAGCACAAGAGATAAACTAGATTAATATGCAAAACCTGAATTGTAGAGAGCAAAGGAGACCCTGTGTTTGTAACTTCCTGAAATGAAGAGCTTTTCTTCACCTGCTTTTCAAAAAGGCAGCACAGTGTAATAGCTGGGCACAGAGACCCAGGGCTCAGGCTGCTCAGGTTTGAGATTTGGCTCTGCCACTAACTATATCTGTGACCTTAGGCAGTTTCCCCATGGATATGATACAGGAGGAATAAGTAAGTCTATATTTGTAAAGGGTGAAGAACAGAACCTGTGGCATAGGATAAGCTGTGTAAGTTCCTATTAAGTAACAAAACTTTCAGAATGAACTGCGGATTTTAAGAGATGGTTTTCTCCTTCGTCTTGCCTTTGATTCATACTCTAGCCTGACAGTTATGTCCTGTTTAGTTTGGAGCATTCAAATGCAGATTATGCCTGTGCGGGGTGTATTTACTGCAGGGCACCTCCTTGGTATGTAAATATTCCCCTTTCCATTACTCCTGTATCCTAGGAAAAGCAAATGCCCCTCCACAGAAGACAGCCATCCAGAATTTAAGAAGGCAAACGGATGAAAAGTTTTATTCTAATGTCTGGACTGGAAAATAATGGTTTAGTTTAAGAACTTTTTCTGAAATAGTTATACTCCCTTGAGAACTATTTGATTTGATCCAAGTTGTCCCTTCAATAGCAATAACCCATCCCTTCTAATAGGCCTCGTTGAGGTATTTCTTTAATAACTCCTGAGATGAATTTTTTGATGTTGATATATATTAACATGAGAACAAAGTGGGAGATGCTTTCTCATTTAAATCATACGAGTGTTTTTATATTTGGAAACGATCCTGTATTTTTAATAAACCCACTTCAAATGCTGGAGAAAATATTACTGTTTAGAAATAATTTATGTGCCCATTTTTTATACAATGATGTCGGAGCATATCATTTATAAAAGCATTAAATCACCAATATGTGAGCTTACTATATAATTATAAGTCTATGGGGATAACAAAAGAAAATTGAGGCATGCTCACATTTGGTGTTTCAGGTTTAAATCTCTTTGGAGCTTTCTTCATCAAAAGGTTGGCTTCTCATGAAACACCTTCAATTCTGGAGGCCAGTTTCAATAACTTCCCTAGCATTACTCAGGGTCTGAGATAATACAAAATCCAACTTGAGACAAAGTATTTAATTCTTCCCATAAACCAAGAACCATAGAAGTTTGTGCTATCAAAACAGCTCTCTGGAATAGGTGATTTGTTAACCTTTGGAATGATAACATTATATGCCTGTCTGAGGAGAGTAAAACCACCTAGTGAAAGCTGCTGAGAGATTACAGGAAATACCCTGAAGATTATTTTTTGTTTTTCCTTTCATGTAGTTGCAAATCTTGTCGGTTGCCAGCTGGCAATTAAAACGTGGTGGCACCAACATTACCTTAATAAGTACTTAATGATGCCATTGCAAATCTCATGGTTTCAAGTGTGTGTTTTTTTATTGTGGTTAAAATATGCATTTTCCCATTTTACATTTTAAGTGTTCCATTTAGTGGCATTAAGTACATTTACAATGTGCAATCATTACTACTATCCATTTCCAGAAATTTTTCATCATCCCAAACAAAAACTCTGTACCCATTAAACCATAACTCCATATTTCTTTCCCCCTCAGGCCACGGTAACCTCTATTTTACTGTCTCCATGAATTGACCTATTCTAGATACCTCACATAAGTGGAAACATACAACCAACTTTTTAATTTAGGAAGAAAACATAAGTTTTCTTGCTGTTGCTTTGACTAAGTTTTTTTAATTGTTGTTCGTTTGTTTTGTTTTAGATGGGGAAAAAGTGGAAGGGGGGGCAGACTCTCAGAGGCAATGAAGGTGGACAGTTTCTTCTAAGAGGATAACCCTGGCCTCAGTCAATAAACTCATAGATAGGGCCGGCCGAGTGGCACATTGGATAAGAGCAGGTTTTGGGATGCAAGCGCCCCGGTTCAGATCCCACATATGAAGGCCAGTGACACTGCCCTCTACAGCTAACAACAGCTCCACCTTGAGCTGGGCTGCATGAGTCCCGGCGACAGTGTAGGCTGCAGCCCCTGCTGCAGTGGGCTGCCATAGGCTACATTGAGTGGCGGGCAGCCAGCGTGAACTGCCAATAGCCGCGGTGAGCGACCATCCAGAAGCTGGCGACCGATCTGCCTCATCCGGAAGAGCGCAATGACGATACCAACATGGGCCAATAAAGCAACATTCTCCACAACTAGACTGAAAAACAAAAAGACAGCAACTTGTCTGTTCCCCTTCCCCGATTCCCCAACGCTGTTCCCCTCCCCCAATAAAATCTTTAAAAAATAAATAAATAAATAAATGAAAATAAACTCATAGATGGACCTAGAAGCTTGCTGTAATTATGTCAAAGATGTAATTTGAAGACACCTAACATTCGTCATTAAAATCAATACCAAATAAAAACATCTTAATGAAAATGTACAGATTTTCTGTAGAAAGTAATGTACTAAAGAAGCTTTGCTATCACCAAATGTTGTTTATGAAGACTGAGGATATAATTTGAAGACCAGCGAATGCATCTGGAATGATAGATAGTAGGCGTATATTTTTAGATCTGCTCAGCACTGCTAATGGAACTTCAGTAAAATATCTGTGTCTTACAGCAGTTCTGTGAAAGAAGGAACTTAAGTTTATGGTTTGTGACTATAAAATATACTTAAACTAACTTGGCAAGGTCAAACCAACTTTTAATCTTGATTTTACTAGAAATATTTGCTACACCAACTAACTATTTTTACGGAAGTACTAAAAACAATATCTTCCTGAAGGAATAGCATATATTTCTGTGAAGTGCTTTTAAATTTTCTTTTAAAATATTGAGCATGTTGAAATTAAAAACAAACCACTTAAATGTTTAATTCCAAACAATACAAATAATTTGAGTGTCGTATAAAGGTTTTTAGATAAAGAAATCAGTACCAGACAAAAGGTACCTTGGGAGAAGTGAAGTTACTTGCATTCATAATTTAAAAATCATAATTCAGTTCACCTCAAACTTAATTTATACTAAGGCATCCTGGATATGCGTACTAGAATGAATGCTCCATCAAAGCAGGAATATCTGTGTCTTTTGTTCCCTACTGTATCTCTTGTGCTTAAAATAATCATGACACATAGTGAGCCAAGGTAACTTGTTGTTGAATATTATTAGCCTTGTAGGACTTAGGCTCCCACAAACCCCAAGGCACACATATTCAATTATTCCATGGTACATCCCCTTGAACACCTAGAAGAATCTGTCTTCACTGGCCAAGGTCTCTTGGGTTGGCAAAGGATCAAGTCCAAGTGCCACCTAAGCTCAATATCCTTTCTGAGTGGTGATTTTTGAGGTATCAGCCCTTCCAGCTTTCCTGGCCACGTTCCAGAGTTGAGACATCACCATCCCAATTTGCTTTCCAAAGCACCACAAATAATTCTCAGGCACCCACACCTAGAATTGCAAAACCTCCTCTGTCTAAACTTTCTTCTGTGCTTCCCCACTTTCATTTCCATACCCCAAGGCATTCCCACACTACATCATTTCCATCATGACCATCGTTTTTGCGGTAACTCAGGGAGTCTCAAAACTCAGTCACTTGATTTCCAACATCATAACTTTCCATCTTCTCTGTTTTACTTAGTAATTATTAATAATTGCTCTAAATAATACTAAAGTCTGCAAAACTACATCATTGTTTGGTAGTTATATTTCCATTATATGCTTAAATAAATGCATAGTTACTGTAATTAAAACTATTCATCAATGGATTATGTAAAAATCACACTGCCTACTATCAGTGGTAGAGGCTTTACCTTTCAGGAAATATTTCATAATCCCTAACCCAATGCTTTTAAAACCAAATTCTAATATTTTATATTTAAGTTAATGTTAGTAATGATTAACTCACAGTAAATGTGGAGCATACAGATATTTGGAGGCTTTCTGCATAAGGCCCCTTTGGTTTGTTGGGGTCAGGTCAGAAACATATCCCCGGTTTTCTTTGTTTGTGAGGTAATTCAAACGTGTTTTCCAAATGTCACAGAGATTCCCAACAACAACAATCTAAAGACTGCACTAATTGTATTTCCTATGTGTTAAACCGATTCTGTGTGAATCCTGGGATGATTGCCCACAATGCTCTTACTGGATGAAGTTACCTGGAGCAACAGAGCCTAGACCAAGTCTCTAAAGCCCTATAGATTCCTCTTTAGATCTTCCCAAATAGATTCCCTTATTTAATGCATTATCATGTTTCCAGACTGGCTCCTCAGTATTTTCCCTGACACTTAGTTGTGATGTGTATATATAATGAGAGATGTCTTAGGTCAGGTTCACCAGAAAGCAGATTCTAAGACAAAGCTTCCTTGCCGGGGGTTGGAGAAAATGCACAGAAACGACCCTTGTAAGGAAGAGAGGGAAGCAGGATTAGACAGAAGGAGCAGGAGAAGGGGGACTGTGTTGTAATCACAACAGCGTCCTTAATAGATCCAGTAGAAAGCTCTGGAGCTGAGACAACTTTAGACTTGATTCAAATTCAGCAAGCCAGCTGAACTTACTATCTTATATAGGAAAAAACAAAAAACAATGAAAGACCAAAAACAACAAATTTTCATATGAATAGAATTCACAGTATTTTCCATTACTTTGAAAATGTCTTTGCAATTGTTTACCTCACTAAATTACAAGTTGGTTGAAGGTAGGTGTCATGCATTTTCAAGTTTATAATTCCTGACATCTGGCATAATAGGTACACAGTTGTTCACTAATTATTTGTTAAATAACCGAAACTAAAATACTGGACATTTGACCCAAGCCCATAAAAACTCAAATTATAATGGATTAATAGTATATAAAAATCATGAGCTTGGCTATCAGACTTATACATGACTATTTGTATATTGTTAACAGGATACAAATGCACAAAGGACCATATTATAGCATTGTGTTATAAAGTGTAATGAATTGTAATCTAATCCAGGAGTTTTCAAACATACTACCACTTGAGAGTTGAGGAATGATGTGGCTGATTCTTCCTAAACCTCCTCTGTAACTAGAACAATACTGACATTTTAAATTCACATTATCCCATCACTAAGAAAAAAGGTCCATAAAAACCAAATAGTTCTCAACAGTCATTTCATACTACATCTATGAAGAAAACACTGTCTTAGTCTGGTTGGCCTGTCATAATAAAATACTGAGACTGGATGGCTTGTAAACCACAGACATTTATTTCTCACAGTTCTGGAAGCTGGGAAGTCCAAGATCGGGTACTGGTAAATTCGGCACCTGCTTAGAGCCCACTTCCTGGTTCATAGACAGTTGTCTGATTGATATAACCTCACTTGGCAGAAGAGGTGAGAAAATTCTGGGGCCTCTTTTATAAGAGCTTATCCCAATCATGAGGGCCCCACCTGGTCTCCAGAGGCTCACAGGATGTCCAAAAGAGGACTCAACCTGGAGCAGTGGTGACCAGGTTTTTGTCTCCATGCAAGAAAGAATTCAAGAGCAAGACAGATGTAGGAAAGCATAGGGAGTTTTTTGAAATGAAAGTACACACTTGAGAAGGAAGTGCCATAGAACTCTGAAAGTCAGTTGCACTGAAGGAGTCCAGAGCTGGAGTATTAATCTCTCCAGGGGAGGGAACTGGTGACATCCCATTGATGTGGTTCATTCATCTCCTCCCCCTGGGCAGGACCCTCAGTTTCCTACTCTTTCTCCCTCATTGACTCCTCTGGAACTGTCATGATGTCATATGCATCATGGGAATACTAGTAGCCACAATGCAAATGAGATTATAATGACAATAAAATTAGCTAAAGGTCATGTCCTGGCCATAGGGATTAGCCTTGTTGGATGAAACTGGTTCTTGTTTTTCTGGCTACAGATGTCAGATATAGTTACTCGTTTTTATATCTCTTCCACTTTTATATTTTGAAGCCAAAACAGTACTTGGTAAATAATAGATATTTTTAAAATATTTACTAAATAAATTGACATGTGAATGAATAAATAAATGCATGGATAGTCATCTATTCTATTGAAGTTGTAGGTATGCCAAGAAGAGTCTTTTCTGCAAACCATTTCACCAAAAGCCTGTTTCGGCTGGAAGTTCTTTTGGAGTTTCACAGTTTTCAGTCTGGACATCTTTTCACATTTCTGGAGTTGTATTAATGTTGAATTACTCTGGGAGGAATGAAGATAAAGTAAAGGGCCACGTGTTAAATACTTTTGCTTCGTTGTCCATAAATCTCTATTGTAACTATTCAGCTCTGGCATTTTTGAGCAAAAGCAGCCATAAACATTATGTAAACAAATGGTCACCATGGTGTGCTAGTAAAACATTTTTTTTTTTTAATCAGGAAGTGGGCTGGATTTGGGACATGCATCATGGAATTCTGACATTTGTCCTGTGCTCTATAATTTTCTATTTTTCTTTCTAGTGAACATTCCCTGTAGGATATCCCATATACACCTCAATCTCAACATGTTGACAACTGAATTTATCTCTATTCATCAACATAAACATTCTCTGTGTATTTTCCATCTTAGGAATTGCCAAAACCATCTACTCAAATAATCAACAGCCTAAGGATTTTTCATATAATATTTATGTATCATCTCTTCTTTACCTCTACTGGCGCTCCCTTGATTGAACTTCACCCTCACTATACCTCAAACAGACTATTGTTATAATTTGCCTCCCATGTTGCCTTCCCCTAATCCATGATCCAATATGCTACCAGAGTGATATATATGTAATTGAAGAATCTTAATATGATATTTTGTTCTTAAAAGTCTTCAAAGGCTACATAAAGATAATAGATAAGAGCTCTTCAAATCAAATTTAATTCATTTGATTTCTCGAACAATCAGAACATCTAGCAATATTGGATCATGTTTTTTTTGTTTCTTTTTGCCTAATTGAAAGCTGTTCTTACTTTTGTATGTATATATCTTAAGCCAGATTCATTCATTTTTATTGTTTATCTCGTCTCTGTAGGCATTCAAATTTGGGATTTTTATTGTAAGTTATTCACTGCTGTCCAATAAAACTTTATGCAATGATAGAAATGATTGATGTCCACACTGTCCCAAATGGAAGACACTAGACACAAGTGGCTATTGAGCACTTGAAATGTGGTCAAGGTAACCATGGAGTTTAATTTTTAATGATGTTTAATTTTAATTAGCTGAAATTAAGCATATTGGACAATACAAAAACCAAACACACTACCTATAACATGAGATTCATGTCATGTTCAAGGTTAAATCTCCTGTTTTATGTCTAATTGTGTCCTCCCATGCCCTGTGGAAACACAAACCACAGCGAGCAACCTGGAGGGCCCCACACGTATCACCTTGTGTCATACTCCCTGGCTACTGCCTATACTTCATTTTCTCTTCCATCAATCAGTGAAATTGACTTAAGTTTCAATATTTATTATATTTATTTAAAATATAGCTTCTCTGTAAAGTCTAACTTGATCTTTGCCATTGTTTTGTCCCTTAGTAGTAGTTATTAACTCCGTTTTTGTCATTCACATATTCATGTTAGCAGACAGACTTTTCTCAAATCATCTGTATCATTCAAACGTGCTTGTTTGTTTGTTTATATGTATTTCTCCCATTGCATTAATATATTTCTCAAGAATAAAGATATTGCATCATTATCTTCAGTACCTAGCAAGTGGGCACACTATAGATATTAAATATTTGTTGAATTAATAAATAAATGAATAAAAATTCAGGGTTGTGATAATAACCAATTTAAAAACTGGCTACATGATCTTATAAAGATTTATTCTGAAAAACAAACCCTCCACTAAATAAGAGTCTTTAAAAGTTTGATAGAGACCAATATCCTTTCATTTTAAAGTTTAACATTTAAAAAATTAAGGTATATAAAAATTGGATTTGAAATTAGATGTTATTTAAGGAATTATGATAATAGTTTTCTTTAAATTCCATCAGTGTGTCTCTGTAACTATATGTATAAGATTATTTGAAGCTAGCGCTAAAAGTCAAAATTTGAAAGTGTGAATGTCAAATCTAGTGCTAAGTGACCCTATTATACACCTGTCCCCATGGTGGGCTTTAATTTTCATACATGAAAACATAAAGGAGAGGGAATATATTTGTTCATGTATAATTCCTATTTTTGAAACTTACAAGTTTTTAGGGTGAGAACATAAGAATTTATGGTTAAGATATTTTATAATCCTGCTTTGAACATAACACAGATGTTCTTGACACTGTTAACTCAAGATTTCCAAAGTTCTTACCAATTTATTGTCTTTTTCCCCCTCATTGCTTTATTTTGTAAGTAAGTATTCATCAAATTTGGTTGCTCTCTAAAATAAATTTATTTTCCCATAATGTTTGTGTGGTGTATGGGGCCATGAATCATGAAGACATAATTTATATATTTGGAGGGATGTATTACTGCATGTTTTCACTTGCAATTAAATTATACCCTGAAGGTAATAGTAACTATTACTCAAGCTGCTTTTTAAAAAATGCACAAAGTTACTTGTTCTACACTGTGAATGAAGGTAAGATTCCAAAAGGGATTTATTTTTACAAGAAATAATATTAGCTCACAGAAATTAATTTGTTTTATGAGAATTTCTATTAATATATATTAACAAAAGAAATTTCAATAGCCATGAAACAGCTCTACCAGACACTTAATTAACTTTACTGCTTTAGTAATTAATTCTTTTAATTCCTCATTACTCTCACATTCATGCAAATATAGCAGAATCTGTTGAAACATACATAGTCTATGTGATATTAAAATAAAATATAACAGAGAACCCCATCAGTCCCTTACATTATCAATAAGGGTAATCTTCCTTAATCATTCAGATTATTTCATCTGATCTCATGTATGTTTCCCTACTCTCTTCTCATCATAACAAATATATGTCCATTGGTTTTACATGGCTAATCGGGGAAATTTTCTATGTTTACACGAAATTTTCTAGGTAAACTCTTCATTAAGAAAGGTAGTTCCTAGAAGTATGCTCTTGTTGTAACAAAACCCAACAATACTGGGTATTAGACTAGGCACTTAACAGTGAAAGGCAAGAAAACTGGTTTAAAAAAAAACACAACAAAACAATAGGGGCTGTCCAAGTGGCGTGGTGGTTCACCGCTGGCTTGGGAAGCCAGAGGCCCCGGTTCGGGTCCCACATATGAGGGCCAGTGATACTGCCCTCAAAAAAAAAAAAAAAACAAAAAACAATAAAATGGAAAAGAAAATAGTATAGCACACTGGAAAAATGGCACTCCATGGTATCCATTCATAATAAAAACTTACTGCTATAACTGAGAAGATAGCATATGGACCCAATTAACTTGTAGATTTAGGTAGGATAGTTTCCAGGCAAAATGTTGCAACTGGAGCTAGCTGCTTTTAGCTGCCTATGATGAGTTACTCCAAAAAAGTGTGAGTGTGTGTGTGTGTGTGTGTTAGTCAGACCTGCATATGAATCATAGTTTCATTACTTCAGAGCTTTTAAACTATGGGCAAGGTTCCCTCTCTAAGATTTGGTCTACAGAATCACATTTAACATAAAGATCATAATCACCCCGACCACAGAGAATTAGAATGGAGATTTCATTTTAGAAAGATATGCAATGTGTTTGCCACAGCACCAGGAAACATAATCCATCAATAGAGCTGCAAAAGTAAAAATAAATCAATATCTCTCAAAGTGATTGCATATGGCCGTTTAAAAATCAAATTCAGTAGAGGAGCCCCTCAACTAGAAAGAAAAGCTCCATGAGGGCAAGAACTTTGTCTGACTTGTACATTGCTCTATCCCAGCCTCAAAACGATGCACTTAGTAGACACTCAGTAAATACATGTATATTAGGTGAATGATCAGAAACAATGCTAACTTCCAGAATGGGAAAGAGAAAGGGACTGGTGGGATCCTCCTCTTGCTTGAAAACTGTTACAAACACACTTGGCTGTGTTGAGTTAGTTAGTGGCAGAGGCAGTGTCCATCTGAAAGGGTACACACCTTTACTAGGAGAATCATTACTACTCACAGGAGTCTAGGATCATTTTAGAATACCAAGGTGAAAATCTGGACTTTTATATGAAATTCCACAATTCTAAATATTTGCCTAAGTTCCTTTTAGAATACTTTCAAGTCTAAACAAAACACAATGGCAGGACACATACACCCCACAATCTACCCATTTGCAATGTCTGAACTTTACTTTTGACTACTGCTTAATATTACATCATTTATTGGATCTTCAGCTATAAATATATAGTTGATATATATGTGTATATTTGAGTTCTGACAAATAAGTTCGGAAACTTGTTGCAACAATGTTGCTAACCTTTTTTGATATCAGAGGGATTATTCATTATGAATTTGTACCAACTGGACAAACAGTTAACCAAGTTGACTATTTGGAAGTGCCGTTAAAGGCTGCGTGAAAAAGTTAGACAGCCTGAGCTTTTTGCCAACAATTCATGGCTCTTGCTCAAGACAATGCACCAGCTCACATGGCACTGTCTGTGGGAGAGTTTTAGCCAGTCAACAAATAACTGTATTGGAACACCCTCCCTACTCACCTGATCTGGCCCCCAGTGACTTCTTCCTTTACACAAAGATGAAGAAAATGTTGAAAGGAAGATATTTTGATGACATTCAGGACATCAAAGGTAATATGACAATAGCTCTGATGGCCATTCCAGAAAAAGAGTTCCAAAGTTGCTTTGAGGCTGGACTAGGCACAGGCAATGGTGCATAGCTTCCCAAGGGGAGTATTTGCTTTGAAGGTGACTGTAGTGATATTCAGCAGTGAAGTATGTAGCACTTTTTCTAGGATGAGTTCGTGAACTTAATTGTCAGGCCTCATGTATATCATGAGTGTGCATACTCTGTGCCTTAGAGTCTGCATCTGAAAAAATAAGGAAACAACAGCCCCTTCCCACAATTGTATGATTATCTAATAAAATAAGGAGTTCCATAACAGAAAGTTTCTTTATAAATGATAAAATGTTCCATGGGAGTAATTGATTATTTCTGTTATTCCATAGCTTTTTGGTACACTAAATTTCATCAAAGCTACTAAAACTTATCTCTGAGTAATTTCTGTAGTATTTCCTTGTTTTTCATTTGTGTAATCACTTGACATTTATTCATCCTTTCAGTGGGCTATAGGCTGACTAGCCCTTAACAACTGCTCTTTGCAAAAGAACAAGAAAAACACTTTCAAACGCCTTTCAGAGGCAAGGCAACGAGGTTTGTTATTGAGGGTCTACTTTGTACAAGGCTCCTGGATGTCTTTTGGTAGTTTCAGTGCAGACTCAGAGTGCATAAGCATGAGTGTGAGTGAGGGCTTCAATCCATCCTTTAATCTATTATTATTATTATTAGTCATTGTTATTATTTAAAGGGTAGTCCTTCTTCTAATTCACCTGCTTAAAATGAACACCTTTTGATTTCCCCATCAGCTCATCCTTCATAAAGCCTGTGTTAGCACTGAAAGTCACCGTTTTCTAATACCATGAGGGCAACTTACTGTGCTATTAAGAAGAAAAAGAACTGGGTTTTTCAGGGATATCTAGATAAAATCAGGGATACTGTTTCTTCTTTAAAAATAAAATAAAATCTTGGTCTAGGACCAATAACTCTTAGAATTCTTTATTTATTTGAATTAGTGAAAAACAATCCATAAAGCTTTCAGAATGGGGCTAAAGAGCAGTGTTCTCAGACGCTGGGCAACAAAAGGTCCAGAGGGGTTGTTGCCAGAAAAGTCACTGATTAGTTTTAGAGAAAATGCACTTTATTTGTATGAACAGAGATTTTATTTACATGGAAGAAAATCTATAAATTACATATTTTAAAATATGAAATTCATATTAAAAGACCTAGAAATACTCATGCACACAATCTGTAATGAGGCTTTCCTGGAGTCAGAACATCATATTCAAATTTCACTTCTTCAGAAATAGCTGTAAATTTGTAAAAAATCAACAGCTCCTATTTATTAATACCACCTTTATTTACACTGTATGTGGTTTTCCTGGATGATTACTCAAAATTTTGCCAGCCAGTCTGTAAATGAAAACATAATACATAAACCAAAAGTATTTGTCCCTAATCACGTGCACTCATTTCAGGGAATTTCCATTTCATAGAAGACTGTGTTCCAAATGTGTGTTATAATTTACTTCTCCTGGAAACACTGGTAGAAACAGAAAACTCAGATTCTTAATCACCATCCCAAAACTGGCCTGAGAGCAGAGGAAGTGGTCTTAGGGACAGAAGCACTCTGAAATTCTTTCTAAACTTTAGCCTCCAGTCACCAAAGAGAGGCAAAAGTGGTCAGGGATGGGTGGGCAAACAAATAAAGTACATTCTGAGGATCCAGGATTCTGTGTCAAAGCATAGCTAAACATCTTCCATAAACTGGCTCTTAAGAAGCACTGAAGTGCTGGCCGAGTGGCACGATGGTTAGGAGCTGCCTTGGGACCCCAGCTCTGAGCAGCGGGGCCCCTATTCAGATCCCACATATGAGGGCCAGTGACATTGCCCTCTACAGCTAAGATGATGAACAGCAGCTTGACCTGGAGCTGGGCTGCTGCGAGTCCCCACTGAGAGTGTGGGCTGCAGCCCCTGCTGCAGGGGACTGCCATAGGCCACAGTGAGTGGCAGATATCCAGCGAGAGCTGCCAACAGCTGCCGTGAGTGGCTGTCCAGAGGCCGGCGCCCAATCTGCCTTACCTGGGAAGAGCGCAATGATAATACCAAAGTGGGCCAGTGAAGCAACGTCATTCACGACTAGACTAAAGAACAAAAGGACAGCAATTTATCTGTTCCCCTTTCCCGATTCCCCAACGCTGTTCTCCTCCCCCGATCCCCCAATAAAATCTTTATATATATATAATCTTAATATATATATATATATATATATATAATCCTTATATATATATAATCTTAATATATATATATTATAAATATATATATATATGAATGAACTTCATGGAATGCAATTTTGTAAATTACTATGAAGAGACCAAGGGTGGTTAAAATTATTTACACTTTCCTAATGTTATCCTACCTGAGCCCATGGCACTTCACGTCCTCTGGTTGGCATTGGTTCCCTTTCCAGGTAGAACCCAAATAAAAGGTCCAATTTGTACTGAATGGAATGGGCATAAGGCATCTCCATTTCAGGAGGGCAACCTCTGTCCTAAAGGCCATAATTAACCTCAACTATTAATAGCCTTTTCTACTAGTTTCTAAAATAGGACTAGTTCCTCTTACTGTTGGATTTTTTTTCACAAAATGTTTTGGTTTCATACTAGATTAAAAGGTAGAGTTAAATGGACATGATACATTGTTTTGGACTTCTTTTGCTTTGGAGTAATCTGTATTTTTGTAACCAGTTTTTACTGACAGAGCCACAGAATGACAATGTGGTTTAAAATTGCCTATGAAGCACAATGTATTCATGAAAAAAAATGTTATAGAAATGTTCTTTCTTTTCCATTATGTTCATTTTCTCCAAATAGAGGACATGTCACTGAGGTAAGAGGATTACTTGACTCTTTCATACTCCTTTTACCAAAACCTCCTATAGAGTATTCCTCGAAGTGGCAAGTAGCCCACTTACATCAAAACGTCTTTCTTGTCACTCCAGCACAACATCTGGAATTCATGCCACCTCACTTTCCAACCCAGCCCTTAGATCTCAGCCTGTGATTCAGTCCCCCTCCATTTGGGTAGAGGGAGAGAGTGTGGTGTAAGGGCGAAGTGTTTGCCTTTGCAGCCTGAATTGGTTTCCTATGTCTGCTATAACAAATTGCCACAAATCCAGGGGCTCAAAACAACATAAATTTATTATCTTACAATTCTGGACATCTGAAACCTGAAATGGTCTCACTGGTTTGCAATGAAGATGTACGTTGGGCTGCATTCCTTTCTGGGGATTCTAGAGTAGAATCTGTTCTCTTGCCTTTACAGCCTCTGTAAGGCTACCCACATTTTTGGCGCATGGCCTCCTCCCATCTTGAAAGCCAGAAGTAGCTGATATAGTCTTTCTCAGCACATCACTCTGACATGGATTTTTCTGCCTTTCCATATTCACGGACCACTGTGGTTACATTGGGCTCACCCAGCTAATCCAGTATACTTTCCCTATTTTAGGGTCAGCTCATTAACAACCTTAATTCCATCTGCTACCTTAATTCCCCTTTGTGATGTAACATAACATATTCACAGGTTCCAGGTATTAGGACATGGACACCTTTGGTGTCTGTGGAGGAGCATTCTTTTACCTATCACAGAGTCTAACTCAGATTTGAATCCTTGCTTCTCTGATAGCTGAACGTATCACATTATTTACTGAAGACTTAGTTTCCTGAATAGAAAAATCAAAACATTTGTGCCTTATAGTAGTGATAATGACCATTTATTAAACATTATGTGCCTAGTATTGTGCTCAACTGGATGGAATTAAATGATCTGAAGTGTATAAGCCCTAGGGAGGCCCGGCCAAGTGGCGTGGTGGTTAAGCACTGGCTTGGGAAGCCAGCGGCCCCAGTTCAGGTCCCACATATGAGGGCCAGTGACACTGCCCTCAAAATAAATAAACAAATAAATAAACAAATAAATAAATAAATAAAATATAAGCCCTAGGGAGTGCTAGTCTATTTCTTCTATTTCCTCCCATTTTTATCCCAGAGCTGTGGGTGGCAACAATCATTGGTGAGTGGATTTACCCTAGGTAAACCTCAATTTTTTCTTGAGTGGTATGTTCTACTGTTTTAAGTGAGGATGGGAGTGGATACAAAGAATGGATATCATTATCAAACCCATTTGGCCACTCACCTAAGCCACATCCTCCAATCTAGGTTTCATTGGCAATAGGGCTGACTTATTTATCCTATTATTTTATCTCCAATATGCAAGATGAATTTTGTTTCTGACTCCCTAAAATTTCAATATCCCTTCTATCCTGAAATTCTGGGTATACTCACATCTCCATCTGAAACTCAAAGGCAGATCTGAAATCAAAGCCTTATTCATAACTGTTAATCATCTTTGCTTATATGCTACAATTATTTTAAGGTTTAAATAATTTTGTGAGCCAATATCTTACTCATAATAAATGTTCAATACTGTGAATTCCCGCCAACTGCCCTGAGTAGAAAGAGGATCAAGTAAATTAGAGCCTTTAAAATATTATGTAAGATAATTGTTATGTTAATCAACTCTTTACCTGTAAGGCAAATAATGTTCAAGCTAATAGTTACTTGGTTTGTTCATTCATTTATTGATTCATTCATTCATACATTCAATTATTTTTTACTTCCTAGAGAAAATGTAAGGTAAAATGAGTAAGATTGAATATGGTTTTGAGCATGGCAGTTGTGTTTTTAAATGAACAATATAGAAGAATAAAATCCAGCTATTTCCCTGTAGCTCTCAGAGGTAATATTTCTCTTTTATTCCTAATATAGAATAACATAAGCAAAGAAGATAAACTGCTTGGGACTTAGAATAAATAATACCAGTTCAGCTCTGTAGCCATAATTTTTATTTTCATGACCCCAGTATGAATTTATCTTTATATCTTTTTTCAATAACATACTTTGGGATTACTCTAACAGACAGTGTCTGAATATTACATCTCCTATAATAATAAGTAGGCAATGTGAAGAAAATTTTATTTGCTTTAAAAAAATATATTTGTGGACAAGATACTCTCCAGTATTACTAGGCTTTCTGGGAAAAGCTAACTACTAACACTAACAAACTTATGACAGACTTCTTTTTGTGCTACAGCTGGTGATAAGTTTTTCAGATCAGCAGATATTTCTCGGGACATCAAATGCAGGATGAGAGCAGCCTGTCCCTATGGGATTAGTCTGCACAGATATTGGTGTTTTTGAGGAAAAACAGTGACAGATGTTATATCATTCACTTTTGTCATTGGGCAGATTTATATAGGCATGCATTACCACATAGCTAATGTTAAAACCAGAATCTCCACATGTCAAAATATACACAGTTGGTTTAAGAATGATGAATACCTACTGTATCATCTTATGCTGTAATAGTCAAGTAGAATGTGGAAATTTTACTCCTTGGAAAAGTAATTTAGAAAGCCAGCCCTGGTTTGATTTTTTTTCAGCTACAAAATTTTTTATACGTAGGTGCCCTTGATATTTGCTTGAGGGTGTGATGATATGTAATGTAGGATCACATCATAATGCAGAGACTAAGCTCTGGAGTCAGAAAATCAGAGCTTGAATCTGAGTCATCTGCTGGAGATGCATTACCTTGAGGAAGCCATTCAACTTCTTTGATATTTATCTGTAAATAATATGTATTAGTCTCAGAAATCATGAGCTTTTATAAGCCAATTTTTCATTTCTTAATATAATATTTGGCATACAGTAATACTTTTTAGGTATTATTATTACTTTATATTAGTTAGGGTTTGAGTAGAAACAGAACATTCAAAGTTTTGAGTTGAAAAGGCTTTAAATGAAGGGACTATGCAAAGGTGTGGTCAAGCTATAAAATAACTAGAGGGAAGAGTTCATCATACAGGAACCAGTAACAGTTGCAAACAATGACCATCCATACAGAGAAAAGGGAAGGGACTGGTGTTATCAGAATCCAGGGAAATCTCTAGCCTTGCAGGAGGTCACTGAATAAGTGCTGCTGCAGAAGCAGGGGATACAGCTGTTGACACACACACTTGGTGGAGAGGGAGGTGAGAAGAATCAATGTATCCCCTGCCCTGCCAATATCTCTTCTTTGTCAGACCCAGTGGCAGCCAGAGACTAACAAAGCACCATAATGAAATCCACAGAGGTCAGCCTTCTGGGGCACAGGGACAGGACAGAGATGGCTAATACAGTATAGTCAACATGACTATAAACTGAACGATTAAACTGAACGTTTGCCCACTGAGGTTCCATATCTCCTACTGCATGAACTGAGACAATTTAGGCCTGCTGGCCAACCAAGTGTTTGCTCTGCCCTGTCCAGGACACAGCTATGGACTCCATCCAACACCCCTGCTCTGGATGCCAGCTATTCTCTTAGCTACATCAAATTCTCTAAATGTAAGTGTCATGAGGTCACAAGTCCACAAAACTTCCCTGTACTGGAAGCCTTTTCAGCCTGGCCCGGTAATGGAAAACCACTGCCAAGGTTGCTTAGATGTGAAGACAAGGTGTAGGCTTAGCTGTGTGATTCTACTGAATCTTTTCTAATACGAGCAACTCTGAGACAAGTAGCCAGACCATCATCACATTTTCCTTTCCCAAACACATGTTCTTTGGATATGAGTAGTATTTACTCTGCTTTTCAGGGTCCTTAAGTAAAACTCTGAATAGAAGAGGGTGGATTTATTAAATATAAAATACTCGTGAATCGCTGCCCTCTACATCCGTAAATTTAGCTTAGGAACTTCCTGTCATGTGGAATGGTTAGTACTTTTAAATGGTTTCAATTGCAAAAGTATTTTAGGAGGAATAAGATATTGGCATCATGTGTGATTAAACAGAAAACATGTTTTCATAACATCTCTGTTGCTTTAGAAACAGCTAGATATAATTTAAAGCTGAGGATTGAGGTAAGTTTCTGACTCTACTATTCACTAGCTCAGAGAGCACATTTAAACTCACTGAGTGGCCATGCTTTCATCTGTGACATTAACATATTAATATTTGCCTGCTTTAGAGAAAAAAAATCACAAACAGAAGAATCATTATCTAAATTACAATTTATTTGAGAAACATTCTTAACATTCTTTTTTCTTTTCTCTTTCTGTCTTTTTCTTTCTGTCTTATCTCTTTTCTCTCTTTTTTTCTTTCTTTTTCTGGCAACAGAAACTCAGCTGTCTTCTAACTCAGGAAAGCTCTGGGGTTTTGGTCATGAGTTGCCATATTTTGCCAAGTATGATGCACACGTTTTTGCCCAAATTTGTGAGGGAAAAATAAGGATGTGCATTATACATGGGTAACACTAATTCCATATCTATATAAATGCTTTTAATGCTTTTATTTATGCTTATGAGTTAAAAGTTTAACTCTAGAAATCAATAATGATATCCATATGCAAAATAACACCCTGGAATTTGATAATCGGTTTATGACGAACTTGCAACAATGAAGAGTTCTTGGCCTTCTATGATGGGTAAACATCGGAAATTTGTCACCGGTACATAAAATTTCTTGTACCTTGTATCTGTTCTTGTGTTTTGTAATTGTTACATAAAGTTTTTTGTGCCATAATATATATATATATATATATATATATATATATATATATATATATATATATTCTTTTATAATACAAAAAAGTACCTAAATGTAAACAAATAAGAATTTGAATTGAAAAATTAAAATGAAAGATTTTTGTTTTCCCTGAAAGTTTGCGCCAAAAACATGGCTGTGACTATACATGGGAGCACATTATACACAGCAAAATTAATGTACTGATTAATTTTGAGACTTTGAAGAAGTCATATAACACTAAGCAGGTAATAGATACTTTTAAAGATATAGTCTTTTAAAAGCATAGTGAATAAAAGATATTTAATTTTATCTTTCATTTTTAACTTTAATTGTGCAATGTTATTTAACTATGACCATATTTGAATAGCAATTAGTCTTTGAAACCTGGTTGGTTTTACAATTCCTTGCTAAGTTAATAAAGAATAATATTGTTGGGCCGGCTCAGTGGCGCATTGGTTAAGAGCTGGTTTTGGGATGCCAGCGGTCCCGGTTCAGATCCCACGTATGAGGGCCAGTGACACTGCCCTCTACAGCTAACAACAGCTCCACCTGGAGCTGGGCTGTGCGAGCCCCGGCGACGGTGTAGGCTGCAGCCCCTGCTGCAGTGGGCTGCCATAGGCTACAGTGAGTGGCTGGCAGCCAGAGTGAGTGGCTGGCAGCCAGTGTGAGCTGCCAATAGCCGCAGTGAGCGACATCCAGAGGCCAGAGACTGATCTGTCTCATGCGGGAAGAGCGCAATGATGATACCAACATGGGCCAGTGAAGCAACATCCTCCGCAACTAGATTGAAGAACAAAAAGACAGCAACTTGTCTGTTCCCCTTCCCTCGCTGATTCCCCAATTATGTTCCCCTCCCCCAATTCCCCAATAAAAATCTTAAAAAAAAAAAAGAAAATATTGTTTCAAGTAATTTCATTGATAATAGTTAATGCAGTTATGCTGTTAGTAAAACTAAAAAAATGTTTATCTTCATCACAAAAGGAGAATGAAATAGTATACCCGATGAAAATTCACTTACTCCTTAGGGGTAAGGAATGCAAATATTATAAAATAGCTATGTAATAATATGGTACAGCTGCACTTTTGTGTTTAGCAGAGGCCCGTTGTGATGTGACATCTGAAAGTTTTTTCACAACATATTTTTCCATGCGAAATTTACAGGATCTGTCAAATTACAAAAAAGCTACACAGATACTAGATTTTTACAAAGAAGAGATTTGTACAAGTTAGGAATTGTTCAGTAACTACTACTCCCTTGCCCCTCAAAAAAAAAATGCAATCCAACAACTCAAAGAAATGTTGTTAAATAAATCTATAAAATAAGCAAATTCTAACCTGCTCTTTCTTAAGTTTTATTGAAATATAGTTGACATATAACATTGTGTAAGTTTAACGTGTGCATGTGGTGATTAGATACATGTATATTTTGTGAAATGATTACCACAATAAGGTAAGTTAACACTTCCATCACCTCACGTAATAACGTGTGTGTGTGTGTGTGTGTGTGTGTGTCAGTGAATGGTGAGAACGTTTAATAACGACTCTCTTAGAAACTTTCAAGTATAACACAATATAGGTAATTATAGTGACCATGTATACAAGTATATTAGATCCCCAGAACTTATTCATCTTATAACTAGACGTTGGTAACCTTTGAATAATATCTCCCCCATTTTCTCCACCCCTAGTTACTGGCAACCATCATTCAGCCTCCTAAGAGTTCATCTTTATTTCTTTACATAAACTGCATCAAAAGACCCTGATAGGGGTTGTTTGCATATATGAGTTTTTGTGTTTTCATGTGTGTATGTGTGTGTGTGTGTGTGTTTTCAAAATATAGACCATTATTGGGAAACTCAAAAGCATACAGGAAATATACACTCACATTTTCATCACTGTTCAAAAGACCTCATGCTTGGTGACTCTGCATCACTGACCCTCACAGTCCTGGGTCAGGAAGTTGATGTAATGATGAATATTATCAACTATGAGTCAAGTGAACTGAGTTTAAGTCCGGATCCTCCCTTTTGCAAGTTTTTTGGCCATGACTACAATTATTAAACTTCGTGGAAGGGAGGCTCTAAAATGAACAAAGGCATGCTTAGACTAAAGAATCTCCAAGGGCCTTCTGAATTCTGAAATACATTGGAATTATTATTCTAATTTTGAAATTCAATGATATGTGGCTTACATTGCCAAAAAAGTGGCTTCTAAATAAAAGGTTTTTTAAAAATATAATATATTTTATTTTAGAGCAGTTTTAGGGTTACAGGAAAATTGTACAGAAAGTACAGGGAGTACCTGTATACTCCCTGCTCCCTTCTCACAGTTTCCCTATTATTATTTTACAGACTGTATTTTGCACTAATGTGGTGCATTTGTTACAACTGAAGAACCAATATCAATATATTAACAAAATTTATAGTTTCCATTATGGTTCACTCTTTATGTTGCAGTGTTTGTTTTTTTGTTTTGTTTTGTTTGTTTGTTTGTTTTAAGGGCAGTGTAACTGGCCCTCATATGTGGGACCGAACTGGGGCTGCTGGCTTCCCAGGCCAGTGCTTAACCACCGCACCACTCGGCCGGCCCCTACGTTGCACAGTTTTGACATGTGCCTAATCTTATGTATCCATCATTACAGTACCATACAGAATAGATTCAACAACCCTACAAGTGCCCTCTTTTCCACCTACTCATTCTGGTTTCCCTCCTCCTGACTCTTAGGAAACCACTGATCTCTATGGCTTTGCCTTTCCCAGAATGTCACATAGTTAGAATCATATAGTATATAACCTCTCCAGATTGTCTATCTTCTCTTAGCCTCATGTGTTTAAAGTGCTTAAAGTTCCTTTATGTCTTTTCTGGCTTGATGGTACATTTTAATCACTGAAAAATATCCCATTGTATGAATACCCTACTGTTTATCCATTATCCTGCTGAAAGACATTTGGTTGCTTCTAATTTTTGGTAATTATGAATAAAGCTATTAGGAACATTTATGGGCAAGTTTTTGTGTAGATATATAATTTTATTTGGGTAACTACGAAGGAGCATGATTTCTGGATTGTATTTTAAGACTGTGTTTAATTTTGTAACTGTCACATTGGCTTACAAAGTGGCTGTATCATTGTGTCTTCCCACCAGCAAAGAATGAGTTAAGAAATACAATCTAAATAAAGTCAGTCAAAATAGCTTCTGAGTATGAATAGTTTAATACATGAACATCAATTAGCTTATACTTCATATCAGGAATTGTTTATATGCAATAAAAAAGCATCTAGTATGTCTAATTATGTCATTTTTAAAGACTTTACCATCCATTAAAATATATATAGCAAAGATATTCCATATATAATACATGAAAAAATGCATTTTGGCATAAGACCCTTTGGGAAGAACACTTTTAGCTACATGTGTTAATGTTCATTATATTTCATGTATGTTTACATTACTGCAAGCTATGTATACAATTATTGAGTCCCTGGTATTCCTATAACATCTCTGAGATAATGTCAAGTCAGTGTTGATGTTATTGAACCCCTACTTGATGCAGATGTTTTCTAGTGATTAGGCATGTCTTAGTGAGATCCAAACATCTAACAGTGAGGATCCCAGTATAAGAAATTAAATCTTTGAGGCCTGAACTGTAAACTTTGGAGCATGATATTATTTTATAATATACCTATTGATTTCCTCTCTGCTTTCATTTGTTTCCACTCTTCTTATCTAAGGCTCCAGGTACAAAGAAATAATTGACATAAGAATGTTTGCTTTGGTGTTGAACTTCTAAAAGCCAGTGTTCCATACTAGATTTGGATGTGAGTCCTTGAGTCACAGTGCTTGGTTGTGTGCCCACATTCTGCAGTTCTGCTATTCAAAAATGGGTAACTCATTTAACTTTTATTTAACTCAATTTTCCCACTAATAAAAAGTACTTACTTCATAGAGTTGTTATAGGGATTAAATGAGACAATATTGGTAAGTATTTTAGCATAGCAGAGATAGCAAACAAAAAAATGTTAACAAGCGCCGGCCAAGTGGCTCAGTTGATTAAGAGCTTGCTCAAGAGCGAGCTCTGAGCAACAGGGTTGCCGGTTTGATTCCCACATGGGCCAGTGAGCTGTGCCCAAGCTGAGCTGCTGCTGAGCTGCCAACAGATGACAGGATGACTCAACCAGTGAGTCAACAAGACTGCCAGTTTGATGGTTGGCTATGCTCACCTGTAACTAAAGACTGAACCCAGCACCTTGAGCTGAGCTGCCACCCATGTGGCTCAAGGGATAGAGTGCACACTCTTAACAACAAGGCAGCCTGTTCAACTCCTGCATGGGATGGTAGCTATGCATGCCTGCAACTAAGACTGAACTCAGCAAACTGAGCTGAGCGTGCAACTGGACTTGGAGCTGAGCTGGCTGTGCCCTCCACAACTAAAATCGAAAGACAACAACTTAGCTGTTCCCCTTCCCCAATTCCCCAATAAAATCTTTTTTTAAAAAGTTGATGAGTATTATTTTCATTAACAGTGTTGGACTTGTTTTCATTGACTATACTCTTTCTTTGACTCATTTATTTATAAAATGCCCTCAGGGATCTTCCTTGACAAGACTTCACTCTCCCCCATTTGCAGGCTGAGTTCTTCTTGCTATTAATAGATGGATGCTTCTCATTCCCTTTATCCTAAAGCTCATCACTCTATGTAATTCGTTGCCTTTATGTTTCTGTCACTAACATGTAAATCCCTTGATGTTATAGACTCTGAGTTATTCCTTTGTTATTGCCAGCATCAGGAATATAGTAGTTGTATCACTTAAGAATCCTTCAGGTAAGATAACAAAAAACTGGACTCAAACTCAGCCCTAAACCAACAGCAGAACTTAGTGGTGGAAGTAACTGAAGACCAGAGGTATGTCAGGCTCTAGACAAGGTTAGACCCAATATCTCAACAATATCACAGCACTCTCAATTCATTTCCATGGCTTGGTGCCTTTTTGGTTCTGTTTCACTTAAAGCCTGCTCTCTCTTGGGGTTAAAGATGGCTGCCAGTATCTGCTCACTTAGAGTGACAAAAGGAGAGAACATTGTTCAGAGGAGCTCTCTTGGGAGAGTAAGAAATCTTTCTCAGGAGCCCTCAGAAACCATTTCTCATCACATTGACCTGATTTAAATCATGTACTCATCCCTGAACACCATGAGCATGGGTTGTGCCTACTGGCTTAGGTCACACCTAGAGCTGGGTTTCGGGTTATCTTTCCCCTATTACATGAGCCGCACAGAGAAGAAAAAAACTACAGTACAATTAGAGTTACTGTTACCAATAAAATTAAGAGTGAATGTGGCAAATACAAGAGTAACACTCTCCCTTTTCAAAGGCACAATACTGGATCAGAAAATATCATGTGACCTTAGATATGATAGCATCTATGAAAGGGCACAACTTCCCTCATGCCTACTCCACATCTACCGCTTAAAAATAAAATTCAAATTATGTGCTTTGGAGCTAGCTTTCAACCTGTATGTTGTAAGTTGCCTACAGAGTTTGAATTTTAATATGAGCTTCATGAGAACAGGGTCCTAGTTTATTTGTTCGCTGCTGTATTCCCAAGTCATAGAACAGTACCTGATACATAGAAACATACAATAAATATTTGTTTAATTAATTCATTCACTTAATTAATATTTACAGTGTTTCAAGTTTACGAATGGAGAGACCACAAATGCACAAGTTGTGGTAAAGCATTCACATTTGCTCTGTCTAGATTATTAAGGTGTCCAAAAGTTCTTTGCCAATGACTAATTTGTGTGGCATTAGAAAAAAGGGAGCAAATAAAGACCACGTGTTCCAAAGAACTTGTTCAAATCATGTGAGCAACTGCATCATCATAAGATAACAAATAAAGAAATGAGAGCAGTGAGGCAAGGGCTTTAGACTTGTATGCTGGGGGTGAGCAGAGTTAACCCATTCTGGTCTATTCTCAGTATAGAAATCTAAGTGAGGTGTTAAAATCTAATTCAAAACAGAAATTCTCTGCATAAACCCTTGCAATGGCTCTGCATTTCCACTACAGAAAGCAGTCAAGATCCTTAAAAAGCCTATAAGACCTTCAGAAACAACCCCAGACTCCTCCACCCACTACCACCACCTGTGTAACTTTCCTCACTTTCCTTGTGATGCTTTCTGCATCCCTCACTCCCTTCCCACCATCACTGTTTCCTTGCTGCTGCTTCACAGAAGGCAGGCACTCTCTTTCCATAGAGCCCTTGCATACTAATTTCCTTTGCCTGAAAATCTATTCCCTTATGTTGTGCAACTCTGCCGAAGAGCAACCTCTCTTTGAGGCTAACATGACTATCCTCTTGAATGCTGTATCCTATTCCTCCTTCCACCCTGTCACTAAATCCCACCATCATGCTCTACCTTTATTTCCATAGTATTTATTAACTTCTCACATGTTACATAATGCATTTGTATCATTGTACTTGTAATTCATTTTCTAACTCTCCCATATAAATGTACACTCTTTGAGGGTAGTGATTATTATTTTGTTCACTGATTTACTCTGAGGCATAGAACAAGAAACATAATATAGTCTTGGTATATATTTACTAAATAAATGATTGAATGAGCTGGATTAACCAGCCATTTATTCAAGTCTGTAGTTCAGCTTATCTCCTGTGGAACAGTGACCCAAAAGAGCGAATTGAGTATTTACCTGTTTGTCCAACATGCGATGATTTATCTAGGCTTCTTCTATGTTAGAAAACATTGTTGCCAAAAAAAAAAAATGTAATTTGAGCATAATTAATACTCTGATTTTTGTCCTACATTTTAATGAAAGCCAACTGTCAAATTGAACTAAATAATAATATAATAGGCATAACAGCAGCCAGTTCATAGCCAATTTTGAATTTCTGAACATTTGTCAAACATCCATATAAATAAAAAATTTTGAGCACAAGTTCAAAATATATGGTTTATTGCTCCTGTGGAAACTTGAGTTTTTCTAGCAGGACACTGCTAGGTATGAAATTTGTATGTTTGACCATAGAATGGCACATATGTTTATCTGAAGAATAAACATTTCTAAAATATTATGATCCTACATTTAAACTTTATTTTTTTAAGTGCTAGCCAATAAACACTCTCTACTTTGTTGGAATATTAATTGTACAGAAGCAAACACATATGTAAGAGGGGTAAGTTCTCCTTGGTGTTTTGTTTTGTTTTGTTTTCTAATCAGAATCTTTCT
The DNA here is from genome assembly GCA_033961575.1 of Aselliscus stoliczkanus. Classification (NCBI taxonomy): domain Eukaryota; kingdom Metazoa; phylum Chordata; class Mammalia; order Chiroptera; family Hipposideridae; genus Aselliscus; species Aselliscus stoliczkanus. The sequence continues at coordinate 120,937,753 of CM066727.1, read as the reverse complement.
TTCTAAACTTTATTAATTGATACCAGTAATATCATCTTAAAAAATAGTCAACTGTTTTCACAGTTGGTGATTGTCCCAGTCCGTTTGGGTTGCTATAACAAAAATACCATAAACTGGGCCAGCCGAGTGGCACGTTGAGTAAGAGCTGACTTGGGACGTCAGCGGCCTCGGTTCAGATCCCACATATGAGGGCCAGTGACACTGCCCTCTATAGCTAAGTTGATGAACAACAGCTCCACCTGGAGCTGGGCTGCATGAGTCCCAGCAAAGGTGTAGGCTGCAGGCCCTGCTGCAGTGGGCTGCCATAAGCTACAGTGAATAGCCGGCAGCCAGTGTGAGTGGCCGGCCGGCAGCCAGAGTGAACTGCCAAAAGCCACGGTTAGCGGCCGTCCAGAGACCGGCGACAGATCTGCCTCATCCAGGAAGAGTGCAATGCTGATACCAACGTGAGCCAGTGAAGCAGTGTCCTCCGCAACTAGACTGAAGAACAAAAGGACAGCAACTTGTCTGTTCCCCTTCCCCAATTCCCCAACGCTGTTCTCCTCCCCCAATTCCCCAATAAAAATATTTAAAAAAATAAACAAATAAATACCATAATCTGTGTGGCTTATAAACATTTATTTCTCACTGTTCTGGGGACTGGGAAGTCCAAGATCATGGGACCTGTACATTAGGTATCTACAGGTGAGAACCTGCTCCCTCATTGACGGCTTTCTGCTCACTGTAACCTCACATGGAGAAAGGGGTGAAGGAACTCTCTGCACCCTCTTTTATAAGGGCACTAAGTCCATTTATGTGGCCTCCACCTTCATGACCTAATCACCTCCCATAAGGCTCCACCTTCTAATATCATCACCTTGGGGGTTAGCGTTTTGACATATGAATTTTGAGGACATACAAACATTCAATCTACAAGCCATGATTATTTGGCACTATTTTTAAAATTAAGTTGATAATAGAACAATGTAAATACAGTGATTATCTGGCACTGTTTAGTTCTATACAGCTTTATTCCTTGAAGATATTAGTTTTTGTTTTGTTTGTTTCTTTTCTCTTTCAGAATTCTTTATTTGTATCTGTTTACCATCTGTTGAGAAAGAGTAATGGCTAAAGTATTAAATGTTATACCTTTAAACTGCTTAGATGGCTTTGTTTTCTTTGGACTGAGACATATATTTTCCCTGTGTCAGGCTTCTGGCAACCTCCTTTCTTTTCCTCTGACATCCTACTTCTCTCAGAAATCTCTCACCTGAATTTACCCAACATTTGCCCTTCAAAATTGGACTTTTTAAAAATTATTTTATGACAGCTTTCTTTTTAATCCTTCTTCTATTTAGTCAACCAAATTTTTTCTTATTCCTCATGTAATTTACCCATTCCTTTACTCAATAATTCCAATATATATGTTTAGCTTCTTGTATGAGCCAGGCATTCTTTTAGAGAAAGGAAACATAATAGTGAACAATATAGACAAGTTCCCTGCCGTTATGGAACTTTACCAGACATGGTCTCTTTTCCCCCAGAAATCATGCCTCCTTATATATCCACTCTTATATAGTCCTTCTCCTGAAGTCTGGGCTTGTTCTGTAACCCATTTTAACCAATAGAATGCTGAGGAAATCATGCTATGCAAATATTAGCCTAAAATTAAGAAGGATGGGAGATTCTGCTATTGCATTCTGGGGAAAGCTACCCACAGGCTCTGACTACCCTGAAATCATCATGCAATGAGAAAGACACCCTAGCTACATGCAGACACCATGTGAGTGAGGCCATCTTGGAAGCAGATCTTCAATTGGTGTGCCCCAAATAAGCTGCCATAGCTGGTGTCAACTTCAGCAGATACAAACCCCACTGAATATGGCCCAAACTGCAAAATTATGATCAAGTAAATAAAATAATTGATGTTTTAAGCTACTAAGTATTGGAGTAGATTGTCAGATGGCAATAAATAACCAAAGCACAAGATCTTTTCAGATAAGATTGATTTGAAAAAAGTCAAAACTCATCAAACATCACCATCTCCAATCACCCATTACATATTTACAGATTTGAAGAAGAAAATGTGTTTAACAATAATAATATAAGCAATAACCATATATAAAAATATTATCCACTTTCATGATACATGATACTTTATTTATTTGGCTAGTTATATATTTATTTATATATATTCTTTCATTCATTCAAAATTTATTTTAATAATAATTGAGCCCTTAGCGATTTCCAGGCACTAGGCACATGAAATACATCAGTGAGTAAGACTGGTCAATTTCACATAAACTTAATAAAAGATAATAATGAAAGACAGGCCAGCCAAGCGGCTCAGTTGGTTAAGAGCTCGCTCAAGAGTGCAAGCTGAGCTCTGAACAACAGCAGTTTGATGCCTAGCCTGAGCTGAGCTGCTGCTGAGCTGCCAACAGGTGGCAGGATGGCTTAGCTAAAAATAAATAAAAAAATAATAATAATGAAAGATAATACATATTTGTACTGTTAAGTCATTATGTTTGGGTAATTTGTTACATAGCACTAGATAACTAATTAAGGAACTCTACTTCAGACTATTTCCCTCTACTCCCCAACTCGCATTCCTGTTTATCCCAAGACCCAGACAACTTGGTTGCTTATAAAACATCGATCCTGATATAAGATAGGCCTGATTTCCAATAGACAGGTTCATAACTTCCTAACCATGTGTCTTTGAGCAAGTCGGCAGACAGTTTTGAGCTATCTCTTTCTGCGTCTTAGGAAAATTGGGCTGATAACATTTATTTCTGGATGTTGAGAGGATCTAATGAGACAAACATAATTGCAAACTCCTTTGTCATTTCTGCTCACATTACACATCCCTTTAGAAGATATTCTCTAACTGCTAAATTGATAATGGAATTGGGGAGTAAAGAGTAAGAGCAGATATGAGAAGTCACGTAGTTAACTGCTGTTGAGGCCTATGCTGTCATGATGGGGGCTTGGAGAGAGAGGGATAAACATAAGACATATTGAGAAAGTAAAAGGGACAGAAATTCTTCTTGATAATACCCATTAGTACATTTTAAAACTTTTATATTCCTTTTAATGAAGCTCTACACCCTTAGTCTAAATATTTTTACTTCCTTTAAACATTTCTCATATATGATATTTTTCATTTACATGTAAATATATTTTAATCTGTCTAAATCCTACTAAATTAAGGCACCCAGAACTGAAATAGTCTAAATGTTTATTAACCAATAGGAAGTTGGATTATTGGCTCCCTAGTTTTAACTACAGTACTTCTCTTAAAGAAGTTTGTAATGATTTTATCTTCTTGGTGATGAAATCATTCCGTTAGTTAACATTGTACATACTGCTAACCAAAAAGATGCTAACTCATGGAGTCTTCATTTTGAACCAGTGAATTCTTTTAACTGCACATATGTGTAAGCCTCATATTTACCCTTGGTAAATTTCATCTTAGAACAGATCCCTTCTCCCCAGTTAATCACTATCTGTTGATATACAGATTTGTCCAGAGACATATCTGTTCTCTTCCTCACAGCTCACCATTAATTTCAGTTTACTTCATTTTACAAAAATTATGGTTAACTGCATGTAGGCCTTTATCCATGTGCAATGGGAGATATAAATAACTATAATATAATCAGCACCAAAATGTATTTGAATGTATCTAAAAATCATCTCAGTAAATATAATCCAAATAACCAGATACGTATGCCTGATTTATATTTGTCAAATTATGTTTTTTCCGTAGCATACACTGATTAGGAATTCATTCGTTCACTCATAATTTTTGGTGTGTGCTATGTACTTTGCTAAAAGCTGGGGATACCGCAATGAACAAGACAGACTAGGTGTGTGGCATTACAGAGTTAATGACAAGCAAACAATGGCAACCCATGACATGGGGTCAATTCTATTTCACTGACGTAATCTTTGCCTAAATTCTGCATGTGTAATCATTTTTAACTGCCAGATTAATTGCAACCACATCATAGTAAAATGAATTTCAGAACATTTTGTTCTGCTTCTGAGATGGAACTATTTATCTTATAATGTTATGCTGTTTTTGCAATGCCATCAGCCTATTTCAGAGCACTTGCTTTTTGCAACATATTTATGATATTCTCAGTTTTGTTTTCATTGATTTCATTCATATATATATATATATATATATATATATATATATATATATATATATATTCAAGATAAATCTAGCCTATGCCTCTTTTTGGTACATCAGCATTTTTTTTTTTTGAGTTGGCATCATTATAATGGTTGAATTGTTATGGTTAGAAGAACTGTTCTGTTGTAAGTTCTATTTTCTTTCTTCAGTTGGTTGCAATTTTGCCTTTGTGGTATAGGTAGATTACATCCAAGTGCCTATTTAAAACTAGAAAAGTCACTGAAGATGCAGGCTGCGTTCAGTGGAGTACACTGACCCAACATATAATACTACAACCTAGTGTGTAAAACAGGATTTCAAAGAGAGCTTAAAGATATATGCTTATATGCCTCATGTTGTGAGTTATGGAGAAACTAGAAGTTTCCCCATGGTAGATTATAGATTTGGATCCAGATTTTCTGCCTGTCATTCAGTGGTGTTTCTACCTCACTGCATTTAATGATTTATGCTGGGGCGCCTACACGTAAAATGAGAATGGCTGTGTGCTAGTCATGAGTCATTGTTTCATGGGTCTCATTATACTATTCCCAACTTTCATCTTTGTTTAAAAATATCCATGTAAGAAGTTTAAAAATAAGTAGGAAGAGCTCATCTCTCATGTAGTATGTTATAATTTATAATGTAGAGGTAACCAAGCATTACATAGTTTTTGAGGAAAGTAAGTACAGATTACCAAAATTTGCCAATGGAAAACATCCACTCATAATCATGCTAGCGAGAAGAAGCTAGAAGCTGTCCTAGGAAAGAAGACATGTTGGAGGACCACTATTTCAGCTTTGGTAGAAAGTTGTTCGGTTTTGTTTTTGTGCTGTTTGGATTTCAGTGTTGTTGATAAAGTATTATTACTATGAAATCCAAAATGTGAACATTTGTGACATTTTATATATCATATTGGTTCATTTTATACTCAACTCAGTAAAATATTAATCCAATGAAATTCTACTAATTGGGGCCCTGCACTAACATCTCCAATTATTTGTGTAAGAGTATAATGACCACAAATAGATTGATAGAGAGGATGTAGTCATTGAAAAATAAATTCTCGGATATGTCTTATGATTTCTACAGGTTTGGTACAACCTCTTAGAAAAACTTACAAGAACTTATTGCAACTTAGATGGTTTTAAGATACATAAAGATACAACATCTCTAAAGGAAAATTGGACTGCTTAGTTACACGAAATATGCTCAGGCCACAGAGTATAAACTGAATTTTAGAAAGTAGCTAGAACAGGAATAAACAGAAAATAGAGGCTTCTTTGTACATTTTAACTAACTAGAAAATTTAATAAACAGAACTAACCATCTTCAATGAATTAGTGTTATTCAATGAGTTTCAAGATAGTAATACTATGGAATAAAATGCATGACTCAAACAAACACAGTGTTGATAACAGCTCTGAGTGTTGATAATAGTCACAGAAATGTCTTTGTGTCTTATTTGATTTTTATCGCAGAGCATGAAGAAATGGACAATTTTGCCAAGAACTCTAAAGATCTAAAGACAGTGGATTGCTAAATTGTCTTTTTTCCGGAATCAGTGCTGTTCTTGTGGATTAAGATACCAGCAATCCACAACATTTTAATTACTCATTTTTAAGAAGATGGTGTGTTACAAAACTTGTGGCTGTAAATTTGAAGATTTTTTTTTTTCCCGGAGTTTACAAAATGAGCAAAAGTATTATAGTAAGCCAATGAACTTCACTGACTTAGACTTTCCAGCCTTCATCTTCAGAACCACAAACTGCCAACCCTCTGCATGTCATCTGAAATGATCCAAAGGTTGCTCACCCAGTACACATCCTCAAATTCCCAGTTTGAGCAAACACAGACATTTGATGAAAAGCCAAACCCAGAACAACATGCCTGGGCTTTTTTGAACACGGAATTGCCTAGAATTAAAATTAATTTGTTCAGGGACCACAGACCAGGTCACAGTTCTTTCACTAATTGAGTTCAGCAACATACTGGAGAACTATTCATTCATGCATTCATTTTTTATTCATTCATTCATTCATTCATTCATCAAGTACTTATTGATAGAAATCAAGGTCCCAGTAAGACATATTCTGGTGAGTGTGACAGAGAATAATCATGTGAACAAATAAACAAGATGATTTCAGTAGCAATAGATGAAAATTTAATCTCACTTCCCTTATCAGTTGTGTGAAGAGACACTTGGTAACGTTTCCTACACTTGGTAACCTTTATGGTATATTAATTTTTAAGATGACAATGACGCAACAGTTCTCCTAGGCTTTTATGAGGATTAAATTAGATTATACAGCAAAGTGCCTGGGAAATAATAGTGCTTCACTGGCACAGGATATATGGTAGAAAGTCTGCAGTGCTATTTTGTAATGTACAAAACTGGAAATAACCCAATTCCCTCAGGGATAAATGGAATGGATAAATAATATATATTATATTCTTGTGGTGCAATGCTGCCTAGCTGTTAAAAGGCACATAGTAGATTTAAAAAAACAGACCTTAAAATATAATTTGAGTAAAAAAAAGTGGCAGAAAATATATAGTATGATGCTATTAACAATAGAACATTTATGAACATATGTGTATGTGTGCAGCAATATTTTTAAAAGGGCAGGAAACACACATATCAAATTCATGATGATGAATGGACACTAAGGGAAGGACAGAACAGTACAACTAGGAAGAGGAGAGGAAAATTCAAAGAGTACTGCACTTTTATCTATTATCTATTATGTATTATTTATTTTATTTTTGGAATAAAGCACATGATAAAATGAATTAAAAGTAGAAAGAGGGGATTTTCTGGGCAAGATAATGTCCATTGCATGGATAATTGAAATATTGTATGAAAAATATGGTCCTGTGAAAGGAAAATTCTTTGTACATGTGTGGCCATTCTTGCTACGTGGCAGTGACTTTAGCAGGTTGATTTTCCTTGGCTTAGAGAGATTCTGTGGAATGAATGTGCTATTGGCTTTCAGTTAGCTCCTATTTTTGAGGTAAAACATATTTGCTTGGGATGATCAAGAAGATTTTCTCAATATTCCATTTTATTTTTTTTTACTTACAATTTTTTTCACACATTGTTTTCAGTGAGGGGTTTCATCCCATGTGGGATACAGCACAAAATTCCTGACTGCTATTGTTGAGTTTTATTTAAAAAGTCAGACTGTTCCAGTGCATTGTCACAGGATAGTTGACGCACAATTTCTCCCTGCCCTGCATATTACAAAGACTTAATTGACTTTCACAGATTGCAAGTAGTCATTCCTCGTTTCTCATGGGCTCTTTATATTACTAAATATACACAGTTGTCTAACGTTGCCAGCCTAAATTCTTTCCAGCTCTGATGGCTTTTAACATTCACTGAGTACTTACAGTCCAAGCACAGAGTCACCAAATGAGGTTGTTAAGTTTCCATTTTCCATCTCACATAAACAGCTACTCAAGCCGACATGGACTGGGATGAATGGCCCCCTCAAAACCAAAGCTATTTGGCAAAGATTTGCTTTTTCTTACACAAGTAGGGGAAAGGGTTTTGGTGGCTAACATCTTCATTCACCATACTCATTGCATGAAAACCACAATATACTTAAAACAAAAGTTGCTGTTGTGGTAGCTGTTTAAAGGTCTAATGAAAGGAAGCAAAGCAATATATGGCAGACTTTTCCTTTCTGGGTGCTTAGTAGGATCCAGTGGGATGTAGTTTTCTGTTTCCTTTGGAGACATACTGCTTGTGAGATTTTTAGTCTATCTCACAAGATTTCAGGAAAAAATACGAACACCCCTAGAGTATACTCATTTAATAAAGCAAGTTTATAAGAATCCAACCAACAGGGGTGAAAATACTCTCTTCTTCTCTGTTATCTTCCAATGTCTAGATAATGGCCTCAGACTCCTGACTCTGGAATTCTTGGCAAAATCTAAAGATAATGTTTAAAAGTACTAGTCTTATTTGCTTGCATGATTCTTCATCTTGCATCATCAAGTCATACTGTCCATGCCATGCCAAAACCCTGGAGTTAGGCTGTGAGGACCTTGAGGAAGATGGCCGAAGACCTCAGCAGTACTTTAGCCACTGACACAGAGGAATTAACTAGTGAAGAAACAAGCAGGGCTCTCTCAACTTTTAGGGCTTTTTAATAAAATCCTTCTATTGAATGTTTATTCCTATCTGACCTGATATTTTGCTCACTTGTGGTATGGCTTTTTGAATCAGAGAAAGCCACTATTGCCTGTAGTTCTCCTGAATCTTCTTACCTTTGTACCGTTAACCCTCATTGAGTTCCCTCGTCATGTTTGTATCAGTAATCCTGCTACAAGAGAATGTTTCAAACCCATTTCCTTGTCAGAAGTTCCCCTAATTTTTCTCATTTCTCCATTCAATTCTATGTTTCACTCTCCCTTGACACTTTATATGTACAGGTTTCACCATATTAGCTGACATTTCTTCATCTTATCCTTAATAATTGCTCTGTAGCTTAATGAAAGCATCTCTGCTTTCCCCCTTCACTGTCACTGCCAACCTGAGAGCAATACCATGTCTTTTTCTCCTGTGTCTTGCCTTTCAAATCACAATTATTGAACAATGTATGGCAGAGTTAAAGGAAGATAACACTGGTTATAATCGTCAATAACTCATAATCATAAGAAATAATCAAAGAAATGGTATAATATTTATTTTAAAATAATGAAAAAGTATTTAAATAATCTCTAACAAATATAGAAGAGATATGCACTGTTGACCAACAAATTGCCTCAAAAATACTCTTTGGGAAGACTCAGGGTACAGAGAAATTATTTCTATTTTATTTATTTATGTATGTATGTATTTATTTATTTATTTATTTATTTATTTATTTATTTATTTATTTTTTGAGGGCAGTGTCACTGGCCCTCATATGTGGGACCCGAACTGGGGCCACTGGCTTCCCAAGCCAGCACCTAACCACCACGCCACTTGGCTGGCCCAAGAGAAATTATTTCTAGATGGGGATCAAGACATACTGTAAGAAGAGAGTAAAATTTGACTTGGGAGAAGTTTTTATTCACTCATTTAACATATGTTAACATATGTTAAGCAACTAATAGTCACCAGGTACTGTGACTGATACTGGGCTGAATAGAATTTTACTCCGTGAAGAGAAAGAGATGAAAAGTCTATGAGCAGATGAGGAGCTACAAGGCTGCTTAAGCATTAGTAACAGAGCCAGTCTAGTGTTCATTTACACAGGAACATAATCAGCAAACAGTTATACTATTTCTATGTGCTGTATTGTTCAGTTGTAAGAATGCAGAAATGACACAGATTAACAGCACCCTTTTCCCAAAATTCAAAATGTAGTAAGAAAGATAAGTAAACAATTTTCACGGGGAAAAAAATGTGAAAATTAGTGTAAAAGAGGCATATAACCTGCTCTCCTAGAACTAAGGGATACCTAAAAATAATACACAGCTCCTGTCCTTAGTGTGAAGCAGACAAATAGTATAATTTTTGTGATAGATATTGAGACTAAGAATAAACACAGAGTGCTTTAGGAAGTTTGCAAATATATGGGAAAAACTAGATTACAGGTGAAAGAGGGTGTGGTTAGAGACTGGATGAAAAAAAAATAAGAAGAAGAAAAGTAAGGTCCAGGTCAGCAGGGCCTTTTATGATATCCTATGGAATCTGATCTGTAGGCCAAACCAGTGGGAATCTTTGAAGTATTTTGCACTGGTCACAGGAGTTATTAGAATGGCCAAGCTCAATGGTCAATGAAGAAATAAAAATGAAGGATGTGACAGTTAGAAGTCCAAGGTTCAGGGCCGGCCGAGTGGCGCATTGGTTAAGCGCTGGTTTTGGGATGCCAGCGGCCCCGGTTCGGATCCCACATGAGGGCCAGTGACACTGCCCTCTACAGCTAACAACAGCTCCACCTGGAGCTGGGCTGTGCGAGCCCCGGTGATGGTGTGGGCTGCCATAGGCTACAGTGAGTGGCCCGCAGCCAGCGTGAGCGGCTGGCAGCCAAGCGTGGGCTGCCAATAGCCGCGGTGAGCAACATCCAGAGGCCAGCGACCGATCTGCCTCATCCGGGAAGCGCGCAATGACGATACCAACAGTGAAGCGACATCCTCCGCAACTAAACTGAAGAACAAAAAGACAGCAACTTGTCTGTTCCCCTTCCCCAATTCCCCAACGCTGTTCCCCTCCGCCAATTCCCCAATAAAATCTTTAAAAAAAAAAAAAAAGAAGTCCAAGGTTCAAAATATTGACTTAGAAATGAGGCTAAACTGTAACTGAGAGTACCACAAACATTACAATAAGCAGGGGAGTCAGTAAAAGCAAAGCTTGCTGAATAAACAATTCAATAATTCTTTTCTGGTTATTTGCCTGAGAAGAGAAAAGCATGAAACTTGGAATATTGTACTTCTGTGTCTTGTCCAAATTCCACTGAGGAGGAGCAGTGACACAGGAAGCGGGAAGGCTCAGGGCCATACCACATGGGCCACTGCTGTCTGTAAATCTGGGTTCGTCCTGTCAAAGAGGAAATTGGTTGGCCTGAGGTGAGTATAACTGGGTCCGAGGACCATTTAGTCAGAGTTAAGTAACATTTCTCTTTGGGGAATTTTACCTGTTATTATAACTTTATAAATAATAAAGTTCTGCACACAATGGCTCATAGCTTCACAGCAGAAAGTTCTGTTCAACATTCCAGAAAGTTCTGCTTTACTTTTCCAGTACTTCAGTTATAGAAAATGTTCAGAGAGAATTGAGAGTAGGGAAGACTGCATTCTGAAATTCCCTATTCCTATGACTTGCTATGAAAACATTGGCACCTCAAACTGTGGTTCCTTTCTCCCTCTAAATATTTATCTCCATGCCTTTTTTCAGTTTAATATTGTATAAATATCTTACAATAATATATCATAATTTCATTTTATTTTTTTTTTTTAGCTGAGCCATCCTGCCACCTGTTGGCAGCTCAACGGCAACTCAGCTCGGGCAGGCCTCGAACAGCTGTTGCTCAGAGCTCAGCTCGCACTCTTGAGCGAGCTCTTAACCAACTGAGCCACTCGGCCGGCCCAATATATCATAATTTCATTTTAAAAATTGAGTAATACAAAATGCTTCGAACATCTCCTTTATTATTTTATCACCTTGACTTCACTCAAATGAAGCAGTCATTTATTAGACTCCTAACACTTATCTTTGACTGAATGTCTTCCTATTGTTCTTTTGCTTTGTTCCATTTTTTAATAATGACTTCCCTTTATCACTGATAAACTCTTCTAATAACTTTTAATATATCTACCTTTAATCTTAAATCATTCCTATCTTGTTCTTCAAGTCTTAGTAATTGTATCATATTTGGTGGTCCCAAATTTCTGTTTGCTCAAGCAAAACTGCCTGTCAAAACATTCCATCTGAATTAATTTAATTTGAAAGAATTAGCCACTTAGATTAAATGTATTATGCAATCTACGCTACACACACACACACACACACACACACACACACACCCCTGATATATAGATACTCAGTCATATCTCATTCAATTATATTAAAATAACATAGTGGTAATACAGATCCACATTTTTTTAAAGTGTGAATTAATTTGGGGCACTGATGATGTCATACCTTGTAAGATTTGTGTTCAATTATCAAAGTTATTGAACTATCTAAGGTATTGTCAAATTTCTTGTATAAGTAGGAATAAATAGGATTACATTTTTAGAGGGAAAATATACACCCAAAGAAATAAATATATTTATTTAAGAAAAGAATTCTTTATATAACTTACACCACTTTTTCCTGATAATAACAATGTAATCTTAGGGAAATATCTAAGGAATACACAATGAATAAGATGAAAACATCAAATTTAGCATTTAAATACAAATATTGTAGCACTAAAGAGCTATATAAAATTTCAAGTATAACATTCATTTGAAGAAACACCATTTTATTTGTTGTCATTCTAGTCAAATAGATGTTTGGGTTGATATATACATATCCAGAGGATGGGAGAAAAATATTAAAATTTTATACCCAAAATAAACTTTTTCACTAACAACACGTGAGTGGAGCTCTTGACATGTCAGCAAATATACTCAACTACAGGTTTAATCTCTTTTATCTGTCTCTCTTTTTGTTTTTTGGACTATGAGCTTGTCATTGGCCGTTTGATAAGTATACATTATTGGGGTTTGGTTTATCCCAAAGAGCACATGCTAAACTATGCTAAGTAGAGGTTTAAATTTGAAAATGATGTTGAAATGATACTTTAGTTACAGACAAGCGGGAGAAAAAAGCGGACTTTGCCTTCCCACTGCCAGTGCCTTCCACATCAAGAGGACTGGGTTAGAGATGTCACTGGTGTGCTTCCTATTGTATTTTGCGTCTCGGAAGCCCTTTCTTTCTCTCCCTTTCTCCCTTTGTTTTTCCCTGTGTCTAAGAAGGGTAAAAAAGCCACAGACTTTCAGCCACGTTAAGTTGAGTACCTGTAGGCCTTTGCTTTTGTTTCTGTTTTTGTAGGTCAAGGAAGAGGTTAGGTGTCTGGAGAGACACTGCGGTCTGACTTAACAATGAGGATCATGATACAGTCACAGATTAACCCGCTGAGATAGCAATGTACACCATGTTTTGTTCTTTTTCTATATTCTCTCTATTGGAGGAGCACAGGCAGACAGACACCTTGTATGCCTTTACCCCCAGAAAAGTCTGTGTGGTATACTCTGCCTCAAATTTCCCTTTCTGCCTTTATTGATTTCTTCAGAAAATTTAAGCTTCTTGAAAATATAATTGTGGGATGAAAGGTAAAAGGCAGAAGCAGTCAAGTGGAGATGATTCTGCTTCGTTCCAAAGTAGAGGTTACAGGTTCACAGATTCTATGAGTGGTGTAGACTAAAAGCCTTGCAGCACCTAGGAAGATGGAATGCATTAAGCGAGTGATACCCAGACTCCTAGCCCTATCAAATGATCCTTTGCTCAGGAAGACATACAAAGAGAGTGTTGCTGTGCAGCAACATACACTGAGATTTTGGACAATGTATGTTTAAGTGGTAACCCAATATGGACAAAGAGACGTTGGTTCTAAATAAAGAGAGGGAAACAGGAAATACATTAATGAGTGAAACTTAATCACTTGCCAACTCTAAGGGACACAAACTCATTGTCAGAATTACTTTGATTTAAAGAGGAATAATGTGATACAACATTTACTACATGTTCAATTTGTGGAGGAAGAGCCACATCAAGTACAATATTTAGTAATGTGCCTTTGTGCTGAGCCCATTGTTAAAGTAAAAATATTTCTGTCTGGTTGGTAAAGAAAATAATGCTAACTCATATAAATTCTAATATAAATTCAATTTGCCCCATGTCAAGGTAGACAATGACTCTATAGTGTGCATTCCTCATGAGTAAGTTCAATACATATCCTGCCTTCCTGGAGGCCATCCTGCTTCCTGAACGTTGTCCTGGCAAAATTATTAACAGTATCCACTTTCACAATCAAGAGTGTTGTCCCAGTTTGAATGATGAACGATGCTGTCAGCCTACACAGGAAATATTCTGGCCTTGAGATAATCACCAACTTATGATCATTATCCTGGACGTATGCAGTTTTCCAGTTTTTAAATAGTATGAATATAGTTAGTGTTTTGTAATTCTCCATTGAACAGGAAATGTATGGCAATCTGCTATTCATACATTTAAGAACTTATAAGAAATGCTAAAAACAACCAGCCAGAATAGAGAGACAAAAAGGTTGTTATAAATCTATTAACCTACTTTTTAAGTTTAATAAGATTTAATCTTCTGAATGTGCAGGAGACGCTGGAAGAAATTGATTAAAAACTTCAGTCTCATGCATTTTCTGACAATTAGTAAAACTGAGAAAAGCCAGAAATACCAGTTGATACTGTGCATGAATTAACATAAGATATTGTATAAATTATTTGTATTTATTTCTCAGATAACATAGAACTTTTGGTTAATTAAACAAACAAAAAATAAATAAATGGCCTTTTGAAGCCAGTGACAAAAATGTTGTTGCAATGACATTCTGAATTTATACTGTTAAGGATAAAAATGCTAAATACCAATTTGATCAGAATGACAATCATGTTTGATGAAAGCTCATGGAAAAAATAAAAAAATAATTTAAGTCATCAATGGAAAAATCATATATTTAAAAAAAACCTAAAAAAGTTTTACAAAATAAAGCATTTAAAATAATAACATGTATTAAAATGTTTTATCAAAAAGCCTGGAATAAGCAATTTTAAGAAAGCTTATATCATCAAGATGTTTTCCATTATCAATTATAAAGTTAAAAAGAATAATATCAACAAATGTGTCATCACAGTCTAGATTCCTGGCCCATTTGTTGCAGAATGTTTATCCACAGACCGAGAAAACATGTTTTTGTACAATTTTTTTTTTTTTTTTAAGATTTTATTAGGGAATTGGAGGAGGGGAACAGCGTTGGGGAACAGGGGAAGGGGAACAAACAAGTTGCTGTCCTTTTGTTCTTCAGTCTAATTGTGGAGGACATTGCTTCACTGGCCCATGTTGGTATCGTCATTGCACTCTTCCTGGATGAGGCAGATCGGTCGCCGGCCTCTGGATGACTGCTCACCGCAGCTATTGGCAGCTCACTCCAGCTGCCAGCCATTCACACTGGCTGCCAGCCAATCACTAGCTTATGCAGCCCACTGCAGCAGGGGCTGCAGCTATGCCATCCCAGGAACTCACAGCAGCCCAGCTCCAGGTGGAGCTGTTGTTCACCATTTTAGCTGCAGAGGGCAGTGTCGCTGACCCTCATATATGGGATCCAAACCGGGGCTGCTGGTATCCCAAGCCAGTTCTTAACCAATGCGCCACTTGGCAGGCCCTGTACAAACTTTTGAAATGAAATAAAATATTGGTCACCATTGACAAAATTTCAACTGCTACACATAACAGTGTTTTAATAATTTATTTAAAAGGGAAAATTCATGATCTGGAATTACATTTAATGGTTTTGTCGAACTTGTGAGCTAGAAGAAATATCTGAAATAATGTATCAAACAACTCATTGTTAGAGAAACAGTGTTGTTAGTTGAAACAGTTATAGGAAATCTTCAATGAAATTTATAAAGAGAAATCTATAATACTATGGGGGAAGTTGAGCTTTGTCAAATATTTGAAAAATATTCTTGATCTTTTGATTTGGAACTAACAAAATCATTGCATGCAATATCCTGGAATAATGCAATAAAAGATTTAAATCAAGTAAAACTCCTTGTATATGTGTTTTCTATCATACATCAAATAAACAGCAAGGAAATTGAATAATATATCTGAATAGATAAGAATTGAAATAATGAAAATTGGGAGAATATCAGATCTGACCATGAATCATCTCTTCCTCTCCCAGACTCTACAGATTGACATTTATTTGGCACTAATCATTCACTACCTTGCATAATGCATAATGTCTTGTTCATTTTATTTGTTAATACCAGTGGGGTAAAGTACATTTTGTAATATAAATGGTGTTCCTTTATCTTTTCTGTATAGTATTTTTTAATGCTGCACCAAGGACCTTGCAGAATAAGCTTGCTAGCATGATTTTAACTGTGCGGAAGGTGAGCATCATCAAATATCCTGAAAACATTCATATAGAAAATATATAGTTCATGTAGATGTTCTCCCATTGACAGAAAATAGGGAGAAGATATTCAGTTCAATGATAATTATGATGTCATTTATAAAATCTAATAGAATTGGAAACAACATACATTTTCAACAGCAGGGTTTGGGTAAAGTAAATTATGATAAACCTATAAAATAGAATAGAAGATATATAATAAGAATATTTTATAGAAGTTTAATGATTTGACAAAATACTCTGACTTGTTACTTTATGATGTTAAATATAAGAAAGTAAGTTATGAGACTATATATACAATACAATGTTAATCATATGTATAGATGTATTGTGTGAAATTTGTATATACTAAAATTATAAAAAAAATTTTAGAAAAATGTTAAAAGGTTAATGGTTGACTCTAGTTGGCAGTTATCAATTATTATATTATTATATTTTCTGCTTATTTTCTCCCTTTTCTACAATGAGTATGTATAATTTCTAATTAGAAAAAAATATTCATTCATTGGTTATAAATGTTTTAACATTTGTTAACAATACTGGAAAATGAGATATTATGATAGGTTTTCCCAGGAGAAACCAACCTATAGGTCAAGTTTATAATTAGTAATAGAATGAAAACCTGGCACTAACCATTTCCACCAATGATTATTCTATCACCAATAAATAAAAATATATTTGATGCAACTCTAAATGTCTTCATGGGATCTCGATATTTGACATTGTAGTCTCAAAAGTCAATATACATTTTTCTTATTGGTGATAAATATTGATGGTTGGAATCCTACCCTACACACTTGCTAATCAACACATTAATAAGGGTGTTGAAATGTCATCTGCCACCATATACCAAAATCAACTCAAAATGGATCAAAGAGCGAAACATAAGACCTGGAACAATAAAATGCATAGAATAAAACATAGGTACTAAACTTATGGACCTTGGGTTCAAAGACGATTTTATAAATTCGACCTCAAAGGCAAGAGAAGTAAAAGCTAACATAAATGAATGGGACTATATCAAACTAAATAGCTTCTGCACAGCAAACTAAACCATCAATAAAACAAAGAGACAATCAACCAAATGGGGAAAGATGTTTTCAAACAATGTCTCTTATAAGGCGCTAATATCCAAAATATATAAAGAACTCATACAACTCAACAGAAAAACCCCAAACAATCCAATTAAAAAATGGGCAGAGGGGGCCGGCTGAGTGGCACATTGGTTAAGAGCTGGCTTGGGATGCCAGCGGCCCCGGTTCGGATCCCACATATGAGGGCCAGTGACACTGCCCTTTACAGCTAACAACAGCTCTACCTGGAGCTGGGCTGCATGAGCCCCAGCGACGGTGTAGGCTGCAGCCCCTGCTGCAGTGGGCTGCCATAGGCTACAGTGAGTGGCCGGCAGCCAGCGTGAGCTGCCAATAGCCGCTGTGAGCGGCCGTCCAGAGGCCACCAACCAAGTGCAATAATGATAACAACATGGGCCAGTGAAACAACGTCCCCCACAACTAGACTGAAGAACAGTTCCCCGTCCTCCAATTCCCCAATAAAATCTTAAAAAAAAAAAAAAAATGGGCGGAGGACCTGAACTGACTCTTCTCCCAAGAAGATATACAAGCTGCCAACAGATATATGAAAAAATGCACAACTTCACTAGCAATTAGGGAAATGCAAATCAAAACCACAATGAGAAATCACCTCACACCTGTTAGAATGGCTATCATCAATAAGACAAATAATAAGTGTTGCAGGAGCTGTGGAGAAAAAGAAACCCTCATACACTGTTGGTGGGAATGTAAATTAGTACAGCCACTATGGAAAACAGTATGGAGATTCCTTAAAAAATTAAGAAGAGAATTACCATATGACCCAGCAATCCTCCTGGGTATTTAACCAAAAAATCTGAAAACATTTATCTGTAAAAATACAGGTACTCTGACTTTGAGTGCAGCATTATTTACAGTGGCCACACACGGAAACAACCAAAGCGTCCTTCGATAGATGATTGGATAAAGAAGATGTGGTACATACACAATGTACATACACAATGGAATACTACTCTGTCATAAGAAAATATGACATATTGTCATTTGTGACAACATGGATGGATCTTGAGATCATCATATTAAGTGAAATAACTCAGACAGAAAAAGTCAAGAGCCATAAAACTTCACTGATATATGGGATGTAAAACTGAAAGCAACAAATGAACAAGACAAACAAGATAACAAAAACTCGTAGACCTAGACAACAACTTAGTGGTTACCAGAGAGTAAGGGGGAAGGGGACATAGTATAAGAGAGAAAAGGGGGTCAAATATGTGGTGATGGAAGAATTGACTTTGTGGTGAGGACACAATGTGATATATAGATGATGTATTGTAGCAATACACACTTGAAACGTATATAATTTTACTAACCAATGTCATCCAATAAATTTAATTTTTTAAAATAAAGATAATATAAGAAACACACATAGCCAGTGGTTGCCTCAGGGCAGGTGGTTAGCTAATCATTCTTTGTTTAAAATTTAGACTTAATTGCAGAAAATTATTTGATTTCTTAAAGGACTAGGAGCTGGACCTTAAAAAATATATGGTAACTACTTTGAACATTTCCATTAAAATGACTTTAGAGTTCTACTGGGTGGCAAATGTCAAGCCTGAGTGCTGGTTAATAGTCTGTTTTGTCTACTAAAGGTATTTAAGCACAAATGTGCTAATTTGTATATCTCCTGTGGAGCAGTGAGTAGTGGAATTTCCAAGTAGCCTCCACAGACTCAGGCAAAGCATAGGCAAAACATTAAGTAAGACTTCTATCAGAATAATACAACAGCTGCATAGTTATGGATTGTATTTTTTTTTTTTTTGAGGGCAGTGTCACTGGCTCTCTTATGTGGGACCGAACCGGGGCCGCTGGCTTCCCAGGCCAGTGCTTAACCACCCCGCCACTCGGCCGGCGCCATAGTTATGGATTGTGAAAATCAAATTCCCATAACATACCTTAGCCCTTCTTTACTCATTAATTCATCTTAGTGTATTTGTCTTTAGTTAAACTTCTATGTATTGAGTTTCTATTGAAGGACAGGAACATTTGGGATATATTCGTATTACCTAACAAAATAGGCAGTGTTCTTCACCTTGTGGAATTTACAGTCTAGGAGGCAAGTTGTCAGTAATGAGATATTCTTTTTGAACATCCGTAACATTTAAGTGTTATCCCTGAGTCTAAGTGAAATTGACAACCCCTGAAAGAGCAATGATGAAGCTAAGTGTTCTGAATAATGTGTGGCTGTTTGAGATTGAATTTTCGGGCTGCATCCACATGCATAAAGAATATTTAACATTCATTTCACAAATATTTATTAGCCCTTGATAGTGTGCTAGCTGTTGCAAACACAGGACAAGACAGGTTCTTTCCAATACAGACATAATGGGCTCAATAATTAGTATTGTTACCATTGGTTTTGAAGATCAAGAATTAAGATAGTGTAAGAAAGGGAGGAAAAGGGAGAACAAAAGGGAAACCACTATTTATGGATCACATACTTCAGGTTTGATGCTATGCTTGGCATTTTACAAATTACTTCACTTAATACCTATAATGGCAAAGTAAAGTGTATGTTATTATCCTATACTCATGATGAGAAAACTGAAGGTCAGAAGATAGGTAAATTGCTAAAAGCTATTCAGCTAATTACTGGTAAAGCTAGAATTTTAAACCGAAGCAGTATTATTTTGTGACATATGTGTATATCTTGAATCATAGCAATAATGTCATTCCTTTGTGTCTTGTAAATCTTTTAAAATGTCTAGTGTAACAAACTAGGTGTGATATATACATGGGTAAAAATTGCCCATAGAGATTCAACTTCAAAATATTATCTGGGAAACATTGGATCTGCTATAAATGAATGAGTGAATGAATGAATACATGCATACTTACATTCATACATAAATCATTCCTGAAATTTAAGCAATTTAAAAATATCTCATGGGCCAGCCGAGTGGTGCGGTGGTTAAGCGCTGGCTTGGGAAGCCGGCGGCCCCAATTCGGGTCCCATATATGAGGGTCAGTGACACTGCCCTCAAAAAATTAAAAAATAAAAAATAAAAATGTCTCAGCATCTCCCAGCTTAGTTTTATATAAATTGTCCAGTTTTCACATAATTTTATATTATGGTAAGGTAAAGATTTTAAAATAACTATTTACTTTAGGGGAAATTAAATATTGCTTAATGATCAAGGGAAGAGTTATATTTTAAAATCAAAATAAAAATATTTTATTTCCCTTTTGGGAAAAGAAATCATGTTAATTTCTATATGAATAAAATCACCTTTATAGTTAGCCTGTCATTTCTACATACTAATTTTTTAAATATTTGAGTCTTTAGTTGGATATACGAAAATGTGCCAGGTTTTGACAGCTTGAAGAAGTCTAATATTTTAGAATCTCTTGTTACCTTAGGCATAAAGCTATGCAAAATACTTTTCACTTCTGGCAAAAACAATGGGAAAAAAAGCATTAGTTTCTCCAGGATGAGTTTTGGTACTTCCCACTCCAGGGAAGTCCAGAAACACAAACTGAGATCAGAATTTTTCACTAATTTCTGGCCCTTCTCTTTCTCCCCATTCTGGCAATGAAATGTGGAAAAAAAATATTTGTTCAAGGGCAATGTGAACTTTTTCTGAACCTCTCAAGACATCCACTCTTAGTCATAGAAAAACAGAACTTCTTTGTTTTCTTTCTAAAATTTCATCTTTGTTTTACTTTTAAATTAAATTTATGGGGGTGATATTGGTTAATAAAACTATATAGGTTTCAAGTGTACAATTCTACAGTCATCATCTATATATTGCATTGTGTGTTCACCACTTAAACTTAATTCTCCTTCTGTAGCCATAATATTTGACCCCCTTTAACCTATTCTACTATCCCCCACCCTTACTCTCTGGTAACCATTATTAAACTGTTGTCTGTGTCTGAGTTTTTGCTTGTTTGTGTGTCTTGCTCATTTGTTGCTTTCAGTGTTATATCCCACATATCAGTGAAGTCGTATGGTTCTTGACTTTTTCTGTCTGACTTATTTCACTTAGCATGACAATCTCAAGATCCATCCATGTTGTCACAGATGTCAAAATTTCATCTTTTTTTTACGGCTTAGTAATATTCCATTGCATATATTTACCACATCTTCTTTATCAAATCATCTATCAAAGGACACTTCTGTTGTTCACATGTCTTGGACAATGTAAATAAAGCTGCAATGAACATTCTTAACTTTTAACTATTGAAGCCACTAAAAAATCATACTATGGCTTCTCCAAGTGTCCATCCAATTGGTATTCATTTTCCTTTCTTAATTGATCACATTATAAGTAATATTATGCCAAAGTCTGGATTTATAGAACCCTTGATCGAAGACATGAAAATCAGTTTTGTTGCCAGTATGAAATAGCTGATATTCTTTAAAATGCTCCTTTTCTACCTCCCATGATATTTAAGCCAAAACTACTCTTGAAATATCATGATGGTTAATTGAGTAGGATGGTTTCTTTTTTTAAAGGTCAAAGTCTATTATGTTTATCTTAGTAGCCTCCGGAGTTATTTGATCCTTTGAGGGTGGCCATGCAAATGAGTTAGTTTTGAAATGGTTTACTTCATGTTATGAATAGAAAAAAAAATTGGAAACAAAGGACAGGAGGTCGTACTATTTGGATAAATGTTACATGATGTTTGCTAATGTCTTATGAGTTTTTCAGAGACCAAACGCTTCTTCTAATGTAGTGATTCTCGAAGATAAGTTTGGTTAAGAAAAGTAGGAATCTGAGCAATAACTAATTGCAAAACTATTTACCAACTTGTAAACTAGATAGTAGGATCCCTCTAGGAAGAGAGAAATATGCTGAAGGGAAGTCAACAGTATCTCTGAAATTAAGAAAACAACAAAGTAAAGGGGAATTACCCCTCCATCCATCTCTCCCCAAACCCTCTGATTCATTGCTGGCAGGGACGTTGTGCAGCTCACTGTTATGGCTATTCCACTGAGGATATCATTGTGAGTTATGAAAGAGAGCCTTAGATAAAGAACTTGTATTTCCTTTCACTCATTTTTTTTTTCTTTTTTTGTAGAAGTTTTTGGTTATTTTAAGAAAAGAATGGTCTGATAACGTTTCTGCCAATGTATTTATTTGAATGCTTTGCAGAAACCTGAGTTTTACATTTTTCTTTAATTTTTCAAAAAGTGAATTCAGAGCTTAACATCATGGAACACAGAAGGTGAACTACATGATTCAGGCACACACTGTTCTCGACATACGTTCTACCAGCTTAAATGTAAGATAGCTGACTCTTTCCACTGTGCCGTGTCGGGAGAAACATCGGGTTCCCATTTCATTTTCCTTATAAATTTTCCAGTGCTTCAAAGTACAACAAAAATTGCTTTAGAAATTCTTTGAAAAACTATCTAGTTTGCTCTCCTATCTTCAATAAATCTGTCTCTAAATTCATCTGTTCTTCACACAGGAGCATGTATCCTGTTACAACCCATCAGAGAAGGTTCCCCCACTTCCTAGAATAGAACATTACAAGGCAGAAATGATCTTTATGCAAATTCATACTACATGGGGTGTCCTCGTGCAAGGGCCAGTAAATTTTTCTGTAAAAAATATTGTAAGCTTTGCGGTCCTTTCTGTTTCTATTGCTACTAGTCAACAATTTGCATTTCATACGACATTCATATGCCGTGAACTTTAAATGTTTTAAATTTTTAAATGGTAAGTATATACAAATCATTCTTAGCTCATGAGCCACATGAAAAACAGGCTGAGGCTGGATTTGCCCCAGGTTTGTAATGTGCTGACTTCTGACCTGACATTGGTTAGAAACCTGAACCTTGAAGTTACTAGCCACACTTGAGTAGAACTAAAATTCAACCAATTATTGTACACCTTAGCAAAATACCAACCCCCTCGATGTCTCCTCCATTTATAGGCACAGCAATGTCCATTAATTATCTAAGGATTAACTAAAGTTAAATGTTTATCATGTATTCACTGTAGTAACTTCATTTTGGGCTATCACTTTTCTATGTAGAGAAGTAAACCTGTTTCACCTTGCGTCAGCCTCTGTATAAGCAAATATAGCTAACTAAGGACAAAGGATCTTTGGTAAATAATCTTTTTTGCACAACTTGAGGCTTTTTTGTGTCATTCTCTTTCCTACTTCAAATTATGCTGATTCCTCCAGCTTTAATTTAGGGACATTTTTTCTTCCAACTCTTTAATCATGTTCTGAAATTATTATAAACTCTGAAATGTTTCATAATCCTTTAAATTTCTTATGCCAAGAGTGGACCAAATTTTATGACCAACTGTGTAGCCATGACCCAAAATCTTTAAATAACCACATGGACGTTCCCATAAGAAGAATCGCTGCTTTATATTTTCTGAAATTTTTAGTATCATATCTCATTATTTTCCTTTCCAGAAAGAGTAAAGTGTTTTGCAAACTATTATTATTCATTTTGCTATTTATATTGTAGTAGTATTTGCTGTTGTTACATGAATTATGAATTTAAAGTTCTGATGATGTTTTAAAGGTGTTCTAGTTGATTGATTTCTTCAACTAGTTACTTTAGCACTGTTCTTAAAAATTGCCTTTTTACTTTTATTTCTTTAGTTTTTAAATATAAGTTTATTTATATATCATCACTACAAGGATACCACTGATTGTACTTACATAACAACACCTCCTTCTCTCTACCCTCCTCCCTTCTATAATGCTTGGCAACCACTAACCTTTTCTCCATCTCTATAATTTGGTTAATTTAAGAAAGTTATATAAATGAAATCACATGACATGTAATTTTTTGGCATTGGCTGTCTCACTGAGCATAATTCCTTTGAGATTTATTGAGCTGTTGTGTGTATCAATAGTATAGTTTGTTCCTGAGTTCTATGTTCCTGAGTTCTATGTCCACAGCTTATTCCTCCATCCATTCACTGGTTGAAGAACATCTGAATGGTTTCCAGTTTTAGGCAATTATGAGTAAAGCTACTGTGAACATTCTTATATAGGTTTTATTGTGTGAACAGTGCTTCTCATTTCTCTATGCTATATGCCCAAGAATTCAATCACTGAGTCATAAAATAATTATATGTTGAGTTTTGTAAGAAACTGCTAAACTGTTTTCCAGAGTAGCTCCAACATTTCACATTCTCACCAGCAAAGTATGAGTGAACGACTTTCTTCATATCCTCACCAGCATTGAGTTTTGTCACTACTTTTTATTTTAGCCATTCTGATAGTTGTGTAGTTTTAACTTGAATTTCTCTAATAGCTAATGCTATTGAACATCCTTTCATGTACTTGTTTGCTATCCAGATATCCTCATCATTAAAATATCTGTGCATGTCTTTTGTCCATTTTCTAATTGAATTGTTTCCTTTTTAATATTGAGTTTTCAGAGTTCATTATAAGTTCTAGTTCTTTGTCAAATATATGGTTTGCAAATATTTTCTACAAATCTGTAGCTTGTCTTTTCATTCTTTTAAAAGGGTCTTTTAGAGATCAAAAGCTTTTAATTTTGATGAGGGCCAATTTATCAATGTTTTGTGTTTTACATTTAAGTCTGTGATCTATTTTGAGTTTATTTTTTGTAAAACTTTTCTCAAGATTCATTTTATGTTATGGGCCACAGTTGCTCCAGTACCATTTATTGAAAAGGTTATTCTTTCTCATCAAGCTGCTTTTGAAACTTTGTCAAAAATGAATTGGCAGGCCGGCCAAGTGGCGCAGTGATTGAGCGCTGACTTGGGAAGCCAGTAGCCCTGGTTCAGGTCCCACATATGAGGGCCAGTGACACTGCCCTCAAAAAAAAAAATGAATTGGCCATATTTGCATGGGTCTACCTCTAGATGTTTTGTTCTTTTACATTTATCTGTGCTTGTATCTCTACAACACACTTTTTTTTTTGTCTACTATAACTAGATAGTAAGCCTTAATATCAAGTGGAGTAATTCTTTCAATGTATTCTTTATTTGTCAAGATTGTTTTAGCTATTCTTGGAGCTCTGTGATTACATATAAATTTTAGAATAAGCATAACTATATCACTGAAAACCTTGCTGGGAATTGCACTAAACTCAGGTTAGTATGGGCATTAATGACATCTTCAGTCTTTCATTCAATAGACACAGTACTACTCTATATTTATTTATGTCTTCTTTGATTTCTTTCAATACTATTTTGTAACCTTTAGCATAAAGATCTGGTGTACATTTTGTTAAATTTGTACATAAGTTTCATTTTATTTGGATGATTATAAATGGTATTGTTTTTAATTTCCATTTTCATATATGTTTTGTTAATATTTAGGAATGAAATTATCTATGTTGCTCTGGTATCTTATTAACTACTTAACAGTTCTAGTAGATTTTTGGAAATCTCTTGGCATTTTCTTTATAGATGTTATCTGCAAATGGGGACAATTTTATTTTTTGCATTCCAATATGTATAACTTTTATTTCTTTTTCTTGCCTTATCTCGGTGACCAGATCTTGTGCTACTATGTTGAATAAAAGAGGTGGAAGCTGACATCTTTAACATCTTACTAATCTTAGTGGCAAAACTTTTAAGTCTTTCATCATTACATATGACATTAGCTATAGGCTTTTTTTGATGTGTTCATTATTGAATTGAAGTAACTACTGTTTATCCTAACTTGCTGAGAGTTTTTATAATGAATGGGTGTTAGATTTTAACAAATGCTTATGCTTCAGTTGATTTAATTATATATATTTTTTCTTCCTTAGCCTGTTCCTATGGTGGATTACATTGAATGATTTTTGTGTGTTGAGCAAGCCTTTCAGATTTGGAGTAAATGTCATTGAGTTATGGTGTATGATTTTTTTATGCATTGTTGGATTCAATTTTCTTAGATTTATTGCACATATATTCATGAGTGATATTGGTCTGTAGTTATCTTTTTTGGTATTGTCTTTATGTGGTTTTGATATCAGTGTAAGTTTGACATCATAAAATAAATTGAGAAGTTTCCTCTTCTTTTTATTTTTTTTCCTGAAAGAGATTGTGTAGAATTAGTGTTCATTTTTCTTTAAGTGACTGGTGAAACTCTCCAGTGAATCTATATGGGCATGGACATTTTTCCTTCAAAAGGGTTTTAATTATGAATTCAATTTATTTAATGGTTATAGGGCTATTAAAATGATCTATTTCATTTTGATTGATTTTTTTGTAAGTTTTGGCTTACAATTGATCCATTCATTAATCTAAGTTGAATTTATCAGCATGAGTTATTCACAGTGTTCCTTTGTCATCCTTTTAATGGCTGTAGAAACTGTAGTTATATCCCTGATATGTGTGATTTGTGCCTTCTCTCTTTTTATTTTTGTCAGTCAGTGCTAGAGGTTCATCAATTTTATTTTTTTTTTCAAAGAAATAACTTTTTGTCTCATTGTCATTCTCTATCATTTTCTGATTTCAATATCATTTATTTCTGCTCTTATCTTTATTATTCTACTCTTTGCCTGCTTTGCAATTATTTTACTCTTAGTTTTCCAGTTTCTTGAGTTTAGAATTTAGATTGGCTTGAGACCGTTGTTGTATTTTAACATAAGCTTTTTGTGTTATAATTGCCCTTTCAGAACAGCTTTATCTGCATCCCACATATTTTGATATGTTGTTTTGCATTCCATCAGTTTTATGCATTTTATTTCCTCTGAGACTTTCTCTTTGAATCATGATTATTAAGAAATGCACTAATTTAATTTTAATTTTCAAGTGTATGGAGATTTTCTTGTCTGTTATTAATTTTCAGTTTAAAACCATTATGATCGGGCCAGCCGAGTGGCGCGGTGGTTAAGAGCTGGCCTGGGAAGCCAGCGGCCCCAGTTTGGTCCCACATATGAGGGCCAGTGACACTGCCCTCAAAAATAAATAAATAAATAAATAAATAAATAAATAAATAAATAAATAAAACCATTATGATCATTATGATTTTAATTGTTTTAAAGTTGTCAGGGTTTGTTTTATTGCCTAATATTTGGTCTATCTTGGATAATGTTCCATGAGTACTAGAAAATAAATATGTATTTAGCTATTGTTGGGTAGAGTATTCTATAGATGTGAATTATACCATTGTAGTTGGTTGTGTTGTTCAGATCTTCTATATACTTACTGATATATTTTTTAATTGAGTTATAATTGACATATAGCATTATGGAAGTTTAAGGAATACAGAAGTTGACTTGATACGTTTACATATTGTAATATAATTACCATGATAGAGTTAGATAACACTTCCAGCAAGTCACATAATTATTATTCTTTTTCGTGATGGTGAGAACACTTAAGATCTAGACTCTTGGTAACTTTGAAATATATAACATAGTATTGTTGACTATAATTGCTGTCCTGTGCATTAGATCTCCAAAATAATGTGATCTTCAAAGTCCTTTCACCATTGCCAGTATCTTTCTCACAAAGTTCAGAGTGACAAAGTAACAGAAGTTTGATATTAGAGGTGTGATCAAACAATATGGTGAATGGTTAAATAAAAAAAAGATTTATTACAGGAAAGGACCCATTGCCATTAATCCCCCTCAAAATACTCCCCCTCACTTCATACATAGTTGTCCCATCTTTCTTTCTTGCCACTTTCTGAAGCAGCTCTAGAAGTCCTCTTTACTGAATGGCTTTAGATGCACTGTTGTTGCTGCCTTGATATCCTGAATTGATTCAAAATGTTTTCCTTTCATGGTTATTTTGACTTTAGGAAAGAGCCAGAAGATACAATGAATAAGGTGCATGAGGACACACTGTAATGTTTTTTATTTGACAGAAATTGCTGTATACTAGAAGTGATGTGTGACATGGAGCAATGTCATGATGAAGGATGATTTACAGCACACTTTAAAACACACTTTCTCTAAGCTGTAGCTCACACCTGACTGTACCAAACAAGTTGAAACTTGTCACACACTGTTACTAAAGATGAATGCACTGCTTCCCATATTGAAGATCCCTGCCTTTTTGTTGGATGACACTTGGCAGCAGCATTCACTGTATTTTCTATATTCAACGGGAAAGGCTCCATGTTACATATCGCTTCTGGTACAGCAACTTCTGTCAAATAAAAATATTATGGTGTGTCCTCATCCACCTTATTTACCAGATCTGGCACCATGGACTTCTAGCTCTTCTCTACAGTCAAAATGATTCAGGTTCTCAAGGCAGCCATGACAGCACAACTAAAGACACTCATGAAA
The DNA here is from genome assembly GCA_033961575.1 of Aselliscus stoliczkanus. Lineage (NCBI taxonomy): Eukaryota > Metazoa > Chordata > Mammalia > Chiroptera > Hipposideridae > Aselliscus > Aselliscus stoliczkanus. The sequence continues at coordinate 120,909,649 of CM066727.1, read as the reverse complement.
GAGGACTTCCAGGACTGCTTCAGAAAGTGGCAAGAACAATGGGATAAGTGTGTTCAAAGTGAGGGGAAGTACTTTGAAGGGGATTAATGGCATTGTGTTTTACTATAAAAAATTTTTTATTTAAACAGTACAAGGTTTGACCACACCTTGTACTTCACATAGCTAGTGACAAAACACACAAATTTGGAGTTGGAAAAGGAATGCAATTTTTTGCAGAGGCAAATATTTGGTGGTCTCCAAGAATCCAAGTGGATGCTGAAGAATTAAATCTTGTGTAGTTCTGGTTCTTTACAATATGCACATATTGTATGAAAATTACACAACATTCCTTAATAGACAACAAGATTGACTTCAGTTTTTGTGCTAAGTAAATTTGATTAATAGTAGTAATACTGGGCATAGAGTGAAGCAATCTCTAAAAAAGTTTTGAACAGAACCCAGTTTATTCAACTTTTAATAATCCATTTAATAGACTCACAGGCCTTGTATATATGTATCTATCTTTACCATCTAATCACAGAGACTTCTATTAAACTTAAAATGAGAAGGCTCTTTTTTTAGCTTGGGCCTATGTGTTCCACAACTACCAAGGATCTGTAAGGAGAGCTTAGAAACATTCTTCTTGGTCATGTTATTATCTAATGAATCACAGCTGATTTTTTTGGCCAAATTGTCTCAGAAGAAAGTTTTATAATGTGTTCAGGGTTCAATAATTGCTGAATCAGTACATCTTTATATAACAAGAAAATAAGAAATCTCTGCAATAAGCATGTTGAACAAGGTTTTAATTAAAAGCAGCTCTACATCTGGCATCAGATTCTTTCCCAACGATGTTTTTACAAAATTCTCCAAACTATTTTAAAGTAATCTCTACCTTTAATTATTAAAAGGCAGTTATAGCCTCCTAACTGATATGAATAAGAATCATTTTCAGCTCATATAATTAATAGGGTAATGAATTTACTTATATGTTATAGTCAGCCAGCAGTGGGTGTGTATGGAATTAAGAAGTCCACCCCTATTTCCCTAGCGTCTGACCTCAGCTTTGGAGAAGATAATAGAAATTGCTTATGTAAGAGATTAGTTCCTGATGTTTATAAACTTAAAATCCACAGAATGTTTTGTTTGTTCAAAAACAGAAATGGTAACTTGCTCTTGTAGTCAGTGCCTTATTTACATGTACACATGTGTCATGTTTTTAAATATGTCCTCAAGTATAAACTCTACAGTAGCTTCCAACTTCCATCTTACTGCTGTCTTATGACAACATTTTCTTTCTCATTATCACTTATTCCTATTTATGGGACATGGTAATCTGACATTATAAAGAAAAGGCTAATCAAAAAAGTCTGCAGCTTTTTCAATTTTCAAAATGTGGGCACTACACTTGATGTTTTACAAGCCATGTTAAATGTCTTCAGTTCTTCAGTGACTTTGATAAATTACTTTAGAGAGTTTTGTTATATGAAAAATCAAACCCCAAGATATACAGTTCTTTCATTGCCTCATCTCCTTATTTTTCACATGATTGCCCTGGGACGCTTTGAGAACATCTGGGAGAGCTCTGATTACAAACTCCGAATTATGTTGAACACAGAACAGTTCTCAATTCTGATTTTCTTTCATGCCAAATCTCACTGTACTTTCATCCCTTCTTCACTTCTTTCTATAGATACCGTGTTACAAGATGTCTTTTAAATTAGTTTAGTGAACTTGAGTTCTATGTAGTTAGGTTTTCTCATCATTTAAGTGAAATCTGGTATAACAGTTTTCACTTCATCTCAATTGATATCATATAAGGTGAGGCAATTTAATGAAAATAGAGACAAGGTATATACTACAGGGATCTTGGATTGCAAAGACAATTTCTTAATTTTAGTGTTATAGTACCAGGTATAGTTCCTGTAGGGATTGGTTTAGGACCTTTTACTCAAAGTGTTAACTTTAAATTCTTTGAAGTTAGAGAATAAATGATGCTTTTTTTTTTTCCTTGTGTGGATCCCCAGAGCTTAAAACGAGAATGGCATACAACATTCAATAACCATTTCTTGAACTGAATTTATTCACAATTAATAAACAAATAAGTAAGTAGTTAATTGGTATGTAATTATTTTTTTAAATCGTGGATCTCATTCCCATTTTAAAGATATGTTTTAAAATTTAAAGCACCAAAAGTTAAATAGACAGGCATACTTTTTGAGAATCTGTTTATGTCTGATATATGTGATATTAAGTTAAAATTACTATTATCAGCTTGATATGTTGCAGCCTTCTACTGAATGATATAATAATAATCATAGCTATTACTTATTTAACTTTGTTATATGTGCCTAGGATTTTACAATTATTATTTAATAACCTTAAAACAAGCTAAGGGTTAAGGTAGTATTATTATTCCATCATCTAAGAAAGGAATTAAAAAATGGAAAATTTAAATAACTTTCCCAAAACTCCATGGTTAAGATTTGAATTCAGATATATTTGACTCCAAAACCTGGATTCTTAAATATTATTGAGGGAACTATAGCACTTGACTGAGAATGAGACCAATCACCTTGGGCAAGTGATTTAAAGTTCTTTGACATCTTTCTCACTTTGAAAATGAAAGTGAAACTAGTTAAGATACAACTCCTTTTTAGCTGTAAATGTAATGATTCAATAATCATAGATAGTTGCTCATGTCAGTCACTGTGATTTCTTTTCTACCAGTGACAGCATAGTCGTGACACAGCAATGAGGCCGCAGCCACCCTGCGCACTCTCACTAGTGATTATATAGGAAATTAGGGATTTATGAATTACATCACTTTTGACTATACAGCAAATACAAGAATATAAAATAGATTTAGGACAGGAAGGGACCTAAGAATGCATCCAATTAAAGGCCCTGATTTTACAAATAAAAAAATTTGGCTTAAAAAAATTTGACTTCCCTAAGTTACATAGTTTTTTGGTTGTCAGAGATTGGACTACATCCAAAATCTTAGTATATTATTCTTTATACTATATTGCGATGTTGATTCCCTTCATGAAGATCTTAAAATTAAGAAGAAAGAATATAACCATAGATAGTGGCACATAAAATTAAAAAAACACTGAGAAATCTGCACCCAAAAGAAATCAGTTTACCTGTGCATTCAGTCAAAAAAATATTCTTTGACAACCTATCTCAAGACTGCTTACACAACACATGGTCCCATCCTGTTCAGTGAAGGAAGTAGATAAACAAATAGACTGTTACAAAAAAAGGAAAAAGAAAAAGAAAAAAAATCATAGTATGGAAGGTAGCACAAGTTACTCCAAGATGACACATCTTATCCAGATTGGGTGGGTTAAGTCACTGAACTCTAATTTTTTTTTCTCATTTACCCTCTAAAAACAGATTTAAAAATCATGTACTCTCATACCTATTTTAAGTTAATATCTAAAAATTTTCATCAGCAATGTTCCCCAAGTTTCATTTCTAGCATATGATAAATACTGATTTTTAAAAAACAAAACAATATCAATCTTTTCAATACAGAAGGTACCAAAAAAATGTATACACTTTTAAGAAAGGAAAAAACTGTATTAGAATTATGCTGATGGTGGGCCGGCCAAGTGGCATGTTGGTTAAGAACTGGCTTGGGACTCCGGCTCTGATAAGCAGGGCCCCGGTTCAGATCCCACATATAAGGGCCAGTGACACTGCCCTCTACAGGTAAGATGTGAACAACAGTTCCACCTGGAGTTGGGCTGCTGTGAGTAGCCGGCCAAGGTGTAGGCTGCAGTCTCTGCTGCAGTGGACTGCCATAAGCTACAGTGAGTGGCCGGCAGCCAGCATGAGTGGCTGGTAGCTGGCGTGAGCTGCCAAAAGCCACCGTGAGTGGCCATCTAGAGGCCGGCAACTGATCTGTCTCAGCCAGGAAGAGAGCAATAATGCCAACATGGGCCAGTGAGGCAACGTCCTCCACAACTAGACTGAAGAACAAAAGGAGCAACTTGTCTGTTCCCCTTCCCCAATTCCCCAATGCTGTTACCTTCCCCGAATTCCCCAATAAAATCTTTAAGAAAAAAAAAAATTACGCTGATGGTAACCACTTTGAGTACCTTTTGTAATTGCAGAAGTCAAACATGACTTGTATTCATCTTTTGTTATTGATATATATTAATACAATTTTAGCACAGTTTTTTCCTTTCTTAAAATGTGCTTACATTTTTTGTCACCCTCTGTACGTACAATAACATTTAAGTTGTAAAGCAAGCAATATGCACTCACCATCAGCCATTAAAGTATATATGAACAAGCTCTTCTTTGGCTGTCAGAAATTCTTCATCATTCCTTTGAGTCCTTGAATTCATATTTCCATTTCAAACCTTCTATTGAAGATGTTCAAATGCAATAGATGTTAACACTTGAAAATATTTTCTTGATTGTCCTAATATAATTTTTACAACAAAAATATTTACATAGATTATATAAATGTAAAATATAATTTTAAGGTACAATTTAATATATAACATAATTTGATATATGTTATGTAATATAATTAAATTTCATTAAATAAAATAATTTAGATTGATAATATAAATAAATTACATAAATTTAATTCATACATATTTTTTCAATTCCCTAGAATTATATGGCTCTAGCTGTTAAAATATTTTGTCTAGATTTATCATCATAATGTTTATTACTACCAACTGACAAAACAACAGAAATATGTAACTAAATTAATGAGATGGATAAGAACCACTTTCAATTATTTCATGTAGTTATCCATGAATATTCACTATTGCTTGAATAAACGGGTTACAACATTAATTTTATTCCTGATTTAAAAAATTTATTTTTATAGAGGCAATGCTTTTAATCCTTTTTTATAAAAGTGTGTGTGTATGTGTGTGTGTGTGTGTGTGTGTGTGTGTGTGTGTGTGTGTATGGAGGAAGTTTTCGAACAAAAGTACCAATTATACAAATTTATTTCCATTTATATGCCAAAAAATACATAATAATCTGCCATTAAATATTTTTAATAAACCAGAGCTCAAATAAGCATTTCTTTAATTCTGTTGAAAGCAAAGAATAAAAACTCTCTGACATTAAATAGATTTGTTATCAAGAGTTCCTCACTTTCTAAATTCCAGAAAGGTATACCTATAAGACTTAATCAAATCTAATAAAATTATTTTTAATTTTGCTTGTTACCCTTCCATTTAGAGGCACACCTTTTAAGCCAAAAGTAAGCAAAATTGGAGATAAAATATCATAAAGTTTGAAATTTCACATTTTAGTGTTTTTCTCCTCTTTTATTTCAATGTTGTTGGTTAGGTCAAAATGCTCCCAAAAACATGCAAAATTGACAGAAAAATAGATACTTATTAGTTATATTAGTAATTTTTCCTTATGGTTGATATCATGTTTATAACATCCTTTTGACCAAATTTATATAGTTTATGTCACCTAAAGAATGAAGAAATTAATCCTAATAAAATTAAACTGATTCTTAAGTCTCAGGACACATTTATGCATAAATAATTTTTTGTCCTAATTCACTATGTTAGAATGGCTATCTCTTGCCAATTAGAGAGAAATAAAAATTGTTGAGAGGATGTAGATAAAGGGAAGCCTAGTACACTGCTGATGGGAATGTAATTTGGTGCAGCCTCCATGGCAAATAGAATGGAGAAAATTAAGAATAGAGCTACCATATGATACAGCAACCCCTCAACTGAGCTTTACCCAAAATATTTGAAAACACTTATTCGTAAAGATATATGTACCCCTATGCTCATTGCAGTATTATTCACAATAGCCAAGACATGGCTATTAAATTTTGAAAATTTAATACCTTGATGTGAAAGAAGGTGTGGTTAGGGAAGTGTCAGTGACTTTGATGTGGCCTTTCCTGCTATCCTATCTCTTATTTGACAGTCCTGATACCCATGTGAGGTTACTCCCATTGTCAAGTATGACAATCCCAATTCCACATTCAATGGCCAAGAAAATGAACCCAGCTGGAACTACTGAAAGCTGGACTTTATCAGGATGCTGACATTTATTATCTGGCCTGTATGTCACTGCTTTGATTGGGTTCCACAATGATGATTCTGGTTTCCAGGTATCATATCCACTCAAACCCAATGTCCAGTTGCCTTTGAAATGTCTGCATATTATCTTTACTCCAAAGTAAAGATAATGCTTCTGAGTAAACGGTCGTAGTTTCCTTCTTAGATAAATAAGAAATGGAAAGCATACATTACAAAAAGCTAATAACGATCCCACTAAAAATGGAACCGTAACTCACATTACATAGGGTACTTACCTAAGTGATTTTTTAATGCATACAAAAAACACTAAGGACCTATTTTGGGACAGACTCTGTGCTAGATGCTCATATAAAAAAAAGAGCTCATATAAAAAGGAGTTCAGATACAAGGCTAGGAAGTTTTGAAATTTGTCAAACTTCTCATTTGACAGAGCATACAAATTTAAGAAACTATCTTTAAAGATGGCTTATAATTTAAAAGGATATGAACATCTTTTATTTATGATGTTAGCTTACATTCTTTTATGGTGTTGTAAGCTCTCACTTATGTAATTTCTTGATCATTCTATTTCTTAAAAAATGTTTTGGTTCTAGATCCTTTCAGAAGGTTGAGACAAAGACATTTAAATAAATGGATTAAAATAACGTGGATATTGCTTTTTGGTCATCACATATAGCAATGGACAACTGCAGTGGGCGCCATTCACAGGGACTGTGACATGACTGATGCCCCTTATGATGTGCAGCACACCTCCCATACTTACATGTAAAAGTCCTGTGATTCTGTTACCTGCGATCGTGGTGTTACTGTCTACCATGCAGAGATTAGTAGGAATGTTTTGCCTCATATTCACATGTGAAAGCCTTGAATGTAAAATTTTAATAGATGCAAATGAGATTATATATCCCATCTTTAGGATGTTAGTGTGCTATAAGTTTTAATTTGGTAAATGGAAATACATAAAATGTACAATGAGTTTTTAAAACATTGCTAATTTGTTCTTTAGCTGACAGAACATCAAAAGGCAATTAAACAACCAACAATAAACAAGAATAGAAAAGGCCCAGATTTTTGTAAATGCCAGTGAGATAGAGCAATTAATACTGTTATTTCCAGCTATTATTTATTATTACTATTATTAGTTACAGATGTACAAAACAATGCAATAGTTATCCTTTTCACCCCTTACAAAAGTGACTCCCCCCCTCCACTGCCCCCCACCCCCAATATCATGCATATCTATTACAATTCCATTGACTCCATTCCCACACTACACTTCACATCCCATGACTTTATATGTGTTAAATTATAGTTAACATCTAGTACTATTCAGCGGCACCTTAAGTACAGTGCAGAGGTCAGGCCTCTACATAGTCCATGAAGTGGTCTCCCTAACAAAACATGAGTCCATCTGGTCCTCTAAAATATTATTGATTATATTCCCTAAACAGTCGCTTCTATCCCTGCAGTAATATTGTAGTTACCAGTTTATGTTGCCTCTTCCCTTCCCCTTGTCCCTCATGCCCACCCCCTCCCATCTAGCAATCATCAGCTTTTACTCTGTGTCTCTAATACTATTTCTGTTTACATTGCTCATTTATTCAGTTCTTTAGATTCCACATATAAGTAAGATCATATGGTATTTGTCTTTTTCTTACTGAGTTATGTCACTTAGCATAATGTTCTCTAGGTCCATCCATATCGTTGCAAATGGTATAATTTCTTTCTTCTTTATAGCCGTGTAATACTCCATTGTGTAAACGGAGTTTTTACACAATGTTTCTTCTTTCTTACCACAGTTTCTTAATCCAGTTGTCTACCGATGGGCATTTCGATTATTTCCAAGTCTTGGCTATTGTAAATAGTGCTGCAATGAACATAGGGGTGCATATATTTTTCGAATTAGTGTCTTGCGTTTTTCAGGATAAATTCCTAGGAGTGGAATTGCTGGGTCAAAAGGTAGTCCATTTCCAGTTTATTGAGATATCTCCATACTGACTTCCATAGTGGCTACCATCTATTATTAAAGAAAGTAAAAGAATTGCACGAGAGGGCCAGCCGAGTGGCGCGATGGTTAAGCGCTGGCTTGGGAAGCCAGCAGCCCCGGTTCGGGTCCCACATATGAGGGCCAGTGACACTGCCCTCAAAAAAAAAAAAGGAATTGCCCCGAGACCACATGCTGTATCACAAATACAGATTCTTTAATGTTAGCTGAAGGTTGAGCTCCATCTCTGTCAGAAGATGAGGAAAGATAACAAAAGAATTTTCTATCTTGAAAGGTGGATGCTAGCAATTGGAAAGATACTTCTGTTTCATAAATATTGTTTGCTTTCAGTCCTAGGGCTATAGAAAGAAATATGAGATTTTTCCTATCTCAAGTGATTTAGACTGGTGGAGGAAAACCAAAAATGTGGTAATTAATTGGAATTATTTCTATGTACTCTGTACATAATATACCATGTGCTATGTACTCTGTGTAGTACAATGGTAATTGTATGTGACACATAGGTCACACAACCTTGCAGTGGGCACTGTATAGGACAACAGTGCATCTCTAGTAGTCAGCATGTCACTGATTCCTTATCATCCATCCCATCCCATTTGTATAGGATCCATTCATTTAAGGTGGATCCCACCCTCAGATATAAGTGAATTCAAATTGATGTGAACACAGCAGTGTAATCTTTTCTCTTTCACTTAAATGAGAAGTGCAATAACCCAGGCCTAAGCCAAAGAGACTATGGTTCAATTTGTAGAGCTGTTCAGATTGGTCCAATCAGATTGAAGTTCAGAAGTATTGTTTGACTGTTTGGAAAGAAAGTTTTTCTCTAGGTGGTATGATATTCAAAGCTGAGGCTTGTAACTTTGTCATTTTTCTACCATGAAGCAAGCCAGCCTAGGGACATAGCTCTCAGATACCTGCATGTCTAGCTCCTTCAAATCTTTATTTTAAGCCAGTAAAAACCCATAATGTCTACTAGGCATGAGAAAAGACGTGGAAGTGTTGGTTGGACTTCTATAAGCTTAAAAGCAGCATTTCAGAATTCCAGAAAATAAAACAATACATACATACATACATACATACATACATACATACATACATACATAAATGGGACTACTGGATGATCACAGTAGACAGAAGTCATGCATCTGTAGTAATAAAAGAAAAAATGCTATAAGAACAAAACAGGAAGTATAAAACTATTGGGGTCGGCCAAGTGGCTCAGTTGGTTCACAGTTGGCTTAGGAGAGCCAGCTCTGAGCAGCAGGGCCACCGGTTTTGTTGCCACATGGGCCAGTGATGCTGTGCCCTCTACAGCAAAAATTGTGAAGAACAGCTGGACCTAAAGCTGGGCTGCTGTGAGCGGCCAGCAGCGGACAAGTGCTGCTGTGAGCTTCCATGAGCCCCCTTGAGCAGCCATGAGCCACCATGAGCAGCTGTCAATGGTCGGTGACTGACTGCCTCAGCCAGGAATGATCATAATACCAATGATCATAATACCAACGTGGGCTAGTAAAGCAGTATCCTCCACAACTAGACTGAAGAACAAAAGGACAGCCACTTGTTTGTTTTCTTTCCCTGATTCTACAATAAAATCTTTTTTAAAAAAACAAACTAATCTGGCTGTTATCAAGCCTGAATATTCCCCTTTGGCTTCTTTGGGGAAATGTCAAATGTCAGCTGCAAAGGAGGAATTTTGAAAAGAAAATAAACAGGAAATCATAAAAATTTGGGCCAGTGTGAGAGAGGAGAAAGGAAAAACAAGAAACAATAAAATTAAGAAAAATAACAAATGAGAGTTCCTGAGCTATTTAATTAACACTTCTGTAATATACAGAGGTGGGAAATCACATAAGACATATTGAAAAATTTATAATGAATATGGAAATAATACTTTCTCTATTTCTCTTTGATAAACTTTCTCATATTCCTCCATTAGCCATTTCAAATTCATGACGTCTTCACATCCAATCCATGAGTAGTCACTCTAAGTAAATTATTTCCCCTACTATTTAAAAGTTAGACCATCTACTATCAGGAACCATATGACTCAGCATTGTACCATTCTAATTACAATAATACCTCCATCCACAAGACTCTTTGTCCTTACTTTAAAGTCCCCAAAAAGGAGGTTCCCACATTTTTATTGAGGCTAAACACCCTATCTATATTCTTTATCTCATCTCTAGTCATTAATTTATCTTTTTTTATTTCAAACTTTTATTTTCAGAATCCTTTTTTCATCATAGATACATGCTTAATCTCTTTGGGAAAATTCTCCAATGCATTGTATTCCATTCTAGCTAGTTTTTTGAAAAAAGATAATGCATCTACACTTGCTTCTTTCATTCATACAATATTACTGAAATAGCATTTATTATTTTGTATTTATTTTATTATCTTTGACAGAGATAATAAATTACCCAATGGCCAAACCCAAAGGACATGGCCTCACTATAACATTCTATTTTTAATGATTCCTTTTTTTTAAAATTCTTTTATTCTTTTATTGTGAAATAAACATTTTTTTAAAAAAATTAGCTTCAGGTGTACAACACAGTGCAATAGTTATACTTTTTACCCCTCAAAGTAACAACCCTCCTCCCCCAATTCGCCACCCCATTCCTCCCCCCATATGATACATATCTATTACAATTCCTTTGACTTCCTTCCACAGTATATAATCCACATCCCGTGACTATCTATCTATATATTCAATTACAATTGGCATACAATATTATACAATATCAGTTTCAGGTATATAGTGCAGTGATCAAGCCTCTATTCAATCCATGAAGTGGTCTCCCTAACAAGACATGTGACCATCTGACACCCAAAAAAATATTTACAACATTATTATATTCCCCGAACTGTCTTTCATATCCCTGTGGCAATATTGTAGTTACCTATTTATGCTGTCTTATCCCTTCCCCTTCTCCCTCATCCCCACTTCCCTTCCAACTAGCAACTCTGTTTTTCCTCTATATCTATGAAACTGTTTCTGTGTATTTTGCTCATTCATTCAGTTTTTCAGATTCCACATATAAGTGAGATCATATGGTATATGTCTTTCTCCGACTGACTTATTTCACTTAACATAATAGATTCTAGGTCCATCCATATCATTGCAAATGGTACTATTTCATTCTTCTTTATAGCGGAGTAATACTCCATTGTATAAATATACCACAGTTTCTTAATTCAGTCATCTACCTACCGATGGGCATTTCGGTTGTTTCCAAGTCTTGGCTATTGTAAATAGCGCTGCAATAAACATAGGGGTGCATATATTTTTTTCAAATTAGCGTCTTGGATTCTTCTGGGTAGATACCCAAGAGTGGAATTGCTGGGTCACACGGTAGTTCCATTTCCAATTTTTTGACATACCTCCATACTGATTTCCATAATGGCTACACCAATTTGCAGTCCCACCAACAGTACACCAGGGTTCCCTTTTCTCCACACTCTCGCCAGTACTTGTTGTTTGTTGATTTATTGATAATAGCCATTCTGACTGGAGTGATGTGATATCTCATTGTAGTTTTTATTTGTATTTCTCTGATGATTAGTGAGATTGAACATTTTTTCATATGCCTGTTGGCCATCTGTATGTCCTCTTTAGAGAAATGCCTCTTCATATCCTCTGCCCATTTTTTAATTGGGTTGTTTGTTATTTGGTGTTGAGTTTCATGAGTGTTTTACAAATTTTGGATATTATCCCCTTATCAGATATATCATTGGCAAATATCTTCTCCCATTCAATAGGCTGCCTTTTTGTTTTATTGATGATTTCATTTGCTGTGAAAAAACTTTTAAGTTTGATGTAATCCCATATGGTCATTTTTTTCTTTTATTTTCCTTGCCCGAGGGGATATATCAGTAAAAATATTACTCAGGGTAATGTCTGCAAACTTACTCCCTATGTTTTCTTCTAGGAGTTTTACAGTTTCAGGTCTTACATTTAAGACTTTAATCCATTTTGAATTTGTTCTCGTATATGGTGTAAGTAGGTGGTCCATTTTCATTTTTTTGCATGTGTCAGTCCAATTTTTCCAGCACCATTTATTAAATAGACTATCTTTACTCCAATGTAAATTCTTGCTTCCATTGTCATAGATTAAACGACCGTATATGGATGGGTTTATTCTTGGGCTCTCTATTGTGTTCTATTGGTCTATGTGTCTGTTTATATGCCAGTATCATACTGTTTTGATTACTGTAGCCTTGTAGTATGTTTTGTTGTCAGGGAGTGTGATGCCTCCCACTTTGTTCTTATTTCTCAAGATTGCCATGGCTATTTGGGGTCTTTTGTGGTTCCATATAAATTTTAGGATTCCATGTTCTATTTCTGAGAAAAATGTCCTTGGTAGTTTTATTGGAATTGCATTCAATCTATGTATTGTCTTAGGTAGTATTGACATTTTAACTATATTAATTCTTCCTAACCATGAACATGGTATGTATTTCCATTTATTTTTATCTTCTTGGATTTCTCTCTTCAGTGTCTCATAATTTTCTGAGAACAGGTCTTTTACTTCTTTAGTTAAATGGATTCCTAGATATTTTATTGTTTTTGAAGCAATTGTAAAAGGGATTGATTTCCTGATTTCTTCTTCTGATGGTTTATTATTGGAGTATACAAATGCAACTGATTTCTGAATATTAATTTTGTATCCTGCTACCTTACCAAATTCGTTTATCAGTTGTAGCAGTTTTTTGGTGGAGTCTTTGGGATTCTCTATATATAGTATCATGTCTGACAATATAGCATATATTGACAATTTTACTTGCTCTTTTCCAATTTGGATGCCGTTGATTTCATTTTCTTGTCTGATTACTGTGGTTAGAACTTCCATAACTATGTTAAATAGAAATGGTGAAAGTGGGCAGCCTTGTCTTCTTCCTGATCCTAAGGGGAAAGCTTTCAGCCTTTCCCCATTGAGTACGATGTTTGCTGTGCGCTTATCATATATGGCCTTTATTATGTTGATATATGATCCCACTATTCCCACTTTGCTAAGAGTTTTTATCATAAATAGCTGCTGGACTTTGTCAAATGCCTTTTCTGCATCTATTGAAATGATCATATGATCTTTATTTTTCATTTTGTTAATGTGATGTATTATGTTAATTGATATGCGGATATTGAACCAGACTTGCATACCAGGAATGAATCCCACTTGATCGTGGTGGATGATCTTTTTAATGAGATGCTGAATTCGGTTTGCTAGTATTTTGTTGAGAATTTTTGCATCTATGTTCATTAGGGATATCAGCCTGTAGTTTTCCTTTTTTGTAATATCTTTGTCTGACTTAGGAATCAGGGAGATAGTGGCTTCCTAGAAAGAGTTTGGGAGCCTTCCTTCCTTCTGTATTTTTTGGAATAGTTTGAGGACAATAGGTATTAATTCGTTTTTGAATGTTTTTGTAAAATTCACCTGTGAAGCCATTTCGTCCAGGGCTTTTGTTTGTTGGAAGATTGTTGATTACTGATTCAATTTCTTTGGCAGTAATCAGTTTGTTCAGAGTTTCTGTTTCTTTTTGATTCAGATTTGGTAGATTGTATGCTTCTAGATATTTATCCATTTCTTCCAGATTGTCGAATTTGTTAGCATATAGTTGTTCATAGTATTTTCTTAAAATTTTCTGTGTTTCTGTGGTATCTGTTGTCACTTCTCTTCTTTCTTTTCTGATTTTATTAATTTGAGTCCTCTCTCTCTTTTTCTTGGTTAGTCATGCTAAGGGTTTGTCGATTTTGTTTATCTTTTCAAAAAACCAACTCTTGGTTTCATTGATCTTTTGTATTGTTTTTTTGTTCTCTATTTCATTTATTTCTGCTCTGGTCTTTACTATTTCCTTCCTTATACTCCCTTTAGGCTTGTTTTGCTGTTCATTTTCGAGTTCCCTTAGGTGTAAAGATAGTCTGTTGATTTGAGATTTTTCTTCCTTCTTTAGGTAGGCCTGCACTACTATGAACTTCCCTCTTAGGACTGCTGTCGCTGCATTCCAGAGATTTTGCGTCCTGGTATTTTCATTTTCGTTTGTCTCGAGGTATCTTTTGATTTCATCCTTGATCTCATTTTTGACCCACTCACTATTTAGTAGCATGTTATTTAGCCCCCCATGTACTTGTAAGCTTTCCAGATTTCTTCTTATAATTGATTTTATAGCTGCATAGCATTGTGGTCAGAGAAGACACTTGACATGATTTCAATCTTCTTAAATTTGTTGAGACTTGTTTTGTGGCCTAACATGTGGTCTATCTTAGAAAATGTTCCATGTGCACTTGAGAAGCATGTATATTCTGTAGCTTTGGGGTAAAATGCTCTAAAAATATCAATTAAATCCAGCTGGTCGAAAGTGTCATTTAATGCAGCTGTTTCCATATTGATTTTCTGCCTGGAGGATCTGTCCATTGGTGACAACTGGGTGTTGAAGTCCCATACTATGTGTCACTGTTGATCTCTGTCTTTATGTCTGTCAAAATCTATTTTATATATTTAAGAACTCCTAAATTGGGTGCATAGATGTTTACTAGGGTTATGTCCTCTTGTTGAATAGATCCCTTTATTATTATGTGGTGCCCTTCTTTGTCTTTTACTGTCGTCTTCATTTTAAAGTCTGAAATGAATATTGCTACTCCAGCTTTTTCCTCATTTCCATTTGCATGAAATATCTTATTCCATCCCTTTACTTTCAGTCTGTGCGTGTCTTTTGATCTGAGATGAGTCTCTTGTAGGCAGCATATGCGTGGGTCCTGTTTTCTTATCCACTCTGCCACTCTGTGTTTTTTTATTGGAGCATTTAGTCCATTCATATTTAAAGTGATTACTGATAGGTGCATATGTATTGCCATTTTGCTATTTGTATTTCTTGTCTTCCTGGGTTAGCTTGTTTTCCCCTTTCTTCTGTTTAAAAAAGCCCTTTTAACATTTCCTGCAATGCTGGCTTGGTGGTAATGAAGTCCTTAAGCTTATTCTCTTCTGAGAAGCTCTTTATCTCTCCTTCAATTTTAAGTGATAGCCATGCTGGGTAGAGCAATCTTGGTTGTAGGCCTTTATTTTGTGTCACTTTGAATACCTCCTGCCATTCCCTTCTGGCCTGCAGAGTTTCTGAAGAAAAGTCAGCTGTTAGTCTTATAGGAGTTCCTTTATACGTAACCTGCTGTCTTTCTCTTGCTGCTTTTAGGTTTCTGTCTTTGTCTTTAAGCTTTGTCATTTTAACTATGATGTGTCTTGGTGTGGGCCTGTTTGGATTCCGCCTGTTTGGAACTCTCTGCACATCCTGGGCTTGTATGATGATTTCCTTCACCAGGGTAGGGAAGTTTTCAGTCATTATTTCTTTAAATACATTCTCAATCCCTTGCTTCTTCTCTTCTCCTTCTGGTATTCCTATGACACGAAGGTGGTTGCACTTCATGTTGTCCCAGAAGTCTCTTAAACTATTTTCATTCTTTTTCATTCTTTTTTCTTTTTATTGTTCCATATGGGTGATTTCTGCTATTTTGTGTTCTAATTCGCTGATCTGCTCCTCTGCTTAATCTATTCTACTGGTGATTCTTTCAAGTGTGTTCTTCATTTCAGTTATTGTATTCTTTAGTTCTAACTGGTTGTTTTTTATGGTTTCCCTATCCTTCTTTATGTCCTCCCTAAGTTCCTTAAACATTCTTATCATCAATGTTCTAAACTCTGTCTCTGAAAGTTTGGATACCTCTGTTTCATTTAGTTCCATTTGTAGAGTTTTTCTTCTGATCTTTTACTTGGGACATGTTTCTTTGTTTCTTCATTCTGGCTGTCATTCTGTGAATACTTCGATGTATTAGATAGATCGCCTAGAAAGAAGAGAGAGAAAAAAAGAGGTGGGGCGTTCTCCGTCTTCTTTAATCTGCAGACCACTTGCTCAGCAATAGTCTCTGGGCGATTCTGCACCAGCTATTGGGGGGAAGAGCTTAACGTCTTATGCGCCGGCCTCCCTCTCAGGCTTGCGGTGAGCTTTCCGCAATTAGCTGCTGTGTGTTCTGGAAACGTGCTCACTACCAAAAAAAAATCTTCACAGGTTGTTGCAGGTTGTCCGCTACTGCAAAAATACCCTCTGTGGCCTGCAGAGATGTGGGCCAGGCACTGCGGGCTCAGGGTGCCTCTGGCAACACAGCTCTAGGTGGGTGGGGCAGGCCCCCAAGGCACCACTTGATGGGGTCAGTGGCCCCCACCAAGTCAGAGCATAATGCACTCTGCACCAGCAATCAGTCCACACAAACTCGCCAGGAAAGCCTCGATCGGATCACGCAGGTGCACAGCTCCTGGCCCAACACTCTCAGGAAAACTCCCCATCAAAGCCTGTCCCAATCAACTGCCCGCATATCAGGCTAAGCAGCCCAACAGCCAATCCCCAGCCTGGCATCTCTGCACAAACAGTGTGGAGAGTGGGGACCCAAGGCAGCTTGCGCACTCCTGTGTCTCAGTGAGCAGCCTGATGGAGCCTGAGGGCACCCACCCAGCGTTTCCCTGGTCACGCAACACAAGCAGGGCGGAGAATTGGAATCCAATGTTGCATGCACTTGCACGCATGCACGAACACACACACTCCTGCGCCAATTTCACCAGACCAATGTGGTCCTGGATCTGACCCTCTTTGGGAGGTCCCAACCCTGAAAAATTGGTGCCCTCCTGTACACCGCTCATTTGCAAGCTCCACACCAGGGGAACAATGGTCCCAAAACCTCCAGCTTCTGCACCAAAAGTGCTCAGTTCAGTCCTTCCCCACAGGCTCCTGGGCCTGGCTCACACAGCTACTCCCTCCAACAGGAACCGGGTGAGTGCTCACCAGCAAACGAACCCGTTCTCCGGCCCCACTGGTTCTCCAGCCGCCCTCAGCCTCACCGAGCCGAGAAAAGAGAGTCCTCACTAATTTCTACTGCTCGCTATCATAGAACTCCTCTTCCTAGCAAAGCAACTCTGGCCAGTGAGATCGGTGTGGGGCCGGAGGGCCTCTCCCCCTACTGAAGAAGCCTCCCCACAGCTGGAGCGTCCTCATGGGGCTCACCCTCTCTCATCTGTGCCCCTCCTACCAGACTTGACGTTGCCTTCCCTTTAGGCCCTCTTTTAGAGGTTCTGTTCATCTAGTATTCAGGGGACTTCCGAGGTTAAATGTTGTATAAATTATTTGTAATTTTGATGTGATCCTGGGAGACAGTTGGGAAAGCATCCGTCTACTCCACCATCTTCCCAGAAGCCCCTTAATTATTCCTTTTTTGTAGAAGCTCTATGGCCTTGGTTTCTCTGATGTTTTTTTTGCTGTTGTTATTTTGTTTTGTTCTGCTTCTCTGCCTACATGTCATTCATTTACTGAAAATTTTTTGCCTACTATTTAAATTTCTATTTTTCTGACTTTGTATCTTTTTACAGTCTATACCTTCTCCTCTGGAAAACCTAAATTCCAATAACCTACATGCTGGCAACTTTCACCTTCAAATCTCTAGGTTCCCTGCTAAGTTCCTGACCCAGAGAAACTACTGCTTTACTAGATAGTTGCACCAAAATATCTCACCAGAAGTTATGTTTCCTCCACTCATCACTGAGTTTTTTTTTTTCTTATTTCCTATCTTGGTTAGGGAACACACAGTCTCTCAAGCAAGCAATGTGAGTATCACATCAATATCTATCCCTCCTTACCCTTCTTCAACTCATCACCGAGGTTTGATCATCTTTTGTATATACTACTGAAATAGCTTCCTATTCAACTGCTCGTCTTACTTTCAATCTTACCTTCCTCCATCCCTTCCTCCACATGTTACCAAGAGGGATATCTCTAGTAAAAATAAAACATAAGCCTGATCATGTCATTTTCTTGTTCAAAATTTCCTAACAGCATCCCATCACCTGCAGGATTAAAGCTAAATTATTGTTAAATGTTTTTGGCAGGCATACAAGAACCTGCATGCTTTGGTTCTTATGTACTTGTCTAACCACATCTAGCTTATTAACTAAAATGCTTAAAATAATCCAATCACTTAATGCTGCTACAAGCTCTTGAATTTCTGTTTATGTATTCCCTCCAGCCAGACTGGCCTTCTCTTTCTTTCTCTTTTCAACTTTGGAAAAGTCCTTTGTACCTTTCAAACCTAGCTAAACATCATCCACTGGAAGAAATGTGATCCCTGTCCCCAGACAGAATCTATCCCCCACCCACACACATGCTTGTATCTTGAACCTACCTCTATTTTTGTACTTTTCACATAACACTGCAGTTTTTGTTCACTATCTTTCTTGCCTGTTACCCCATCACCTCCTTAAAGGAAGGGACTTTGTCTTCTTTGTTTCTGTTCCAAACACCTAGAACAGTCTGATTCATAGTTAATCTCACCAAGTGTCAGTTCAAGTAAATTAAATTTCAATGCGTACAAGATTTTTGAGAATATATGTTATATGAATGCACTCCACTTAGTAAAGGAATGAGAGAAGCTACATAGTAATGGTTATTTAGGGACCACGATTCTTAAATCACATTTGAGTATTTTATATAAGCTTGCAAAGAAGCTTTCATATAAGCTTCAGATTATGGGAGAATGTGGATTTATTTTGGAGGCTATACTACTACAATTAGGACTTCTTCCACATAACACATGAAAAATAAATGTCTCTCTTTCTCATTTTCACTAATGCAATAGTGGATGAAACAATAGCTGATGTGTCCCACTGAAAAGGTATCAGGATACAACAATGGTTTTAAGAAAAGTAGTAGATGAATTAAGAGTTTTAGTAAAGAATAAGAAAAGAGAGTTGTTGCAAGGTCAAGGCGATACATGTAGTATAGAAACCATTGTTGCTTTAGTCAATTGACAGTGAGCAATTTTGATGGAAACAGAAAAACCAAAGACATCTATAAATGTAGCTGAAGAAGTATATATAAAATAAGTTAAGTGTGGGGCACTTTAACTTTATACAACAAAAGTATTGGATTTAGGAGTGAATTCCAACTGAATCTTGGTAGAATTAACCACATAATATACAGTGAGGCAAATAGTAATTAAGGACTTTCTCTTAGAGTTGAAAAAGTGAGGTTTTTGATATTTGAATGAATATAAATTATGAAGTGCAAAATTAGATACTGGCCAGAAAAAGATACTGGTAATGATATTCATTTTCTGCACCCAGCCTTTTCCTGTTTTAGGTCACCTTTCTTTCTGGTGATTCCTGGTGGGGGCAGAGACTGCCTCCCATAAAAGGGAAAACTCATTTTCCCAGATGCAGCCCCTCTAGTTTCTAACTCTGCTTTGAAGGCATTTCATGCAAAGAAGTAGAACTAATAGGAAATTCATTTTGGCAAGATTAGGGCAGCAACTGAAGCTGTATCAAGCTTCAGAGGAGGCAATGTTTGTGATCTGCCAATCTATCCCAGTTTCCATGGTATAGCAGCCTAGCGGTGATTGCTTACAGGTATTCTTTAATCAATTCCTTTTCTACTTAAATTATCCTAAGTTGGTTTATGATGTCTAAAGTTAAGAACCTTGAATGATCATCTACCTTTCTAACAAAACCAAAACTGTAGTCTTCTATTGGGCATTTGCTGCTTGCACAGAATTATATTATGTGCTAGAGTGAAGGGGTAGGGTAGGGGTAAATTAGACACAGGTGTCTCAGGGGCAAGCATCATGGAACAGTCATAAACTGAGACCTAAGTTGAAGTACAAGCTGTGCCATACAGAAGAACTAACAATCATTTCTGACTGATGGAATCACATGAGGTTTCATAAAAAAGACAGATTTTTTTTTTAAGTCTGGAAGAAAGAGTAGGATTTTCCATAGGGCAATGCTGGAGAGAAAAAGTGGGATTGCTATTGAGGGATGGTAGGCTTATGGGGAAGTATAATTAATAGCAAGTAAGAGGAAATAGAAAATGTAAAGGACCTAAATGTAGTCTGTTTCATTCAACTATAGTCAAGCACTGAGGAACACAGACCACTTTAAAGATGATGATCTAATTAGTTTTAAAAACAGGAGAGTTCCGAGGTACACACAACAAGAGAGTGTGAGCTTTTCCCACAAGCCTGGGTTCCGAGGACCACAGTCCAAGGCCTCTGGGAAGAGTAAATAGTTTAGTGCCTTATAGGCCCAAGTTCCTTTTGCAGGTATGCTAAATCTACTTCAGTCTGGCTCTCATCTTTTGTTGTCTAGAGATGCACAAACCCTGGGTCAAATGATGATTTTCATCTCATGTTTGAAGTGAAAAGAATTTCTTCAAAATAAGTAACATTCAGAAGTCCAATATTGAAAACAGATACAGAAGCTCTTCTCTGGTGGTTAGAGATGTGGAAGATCACCAGCCTTTCTCTCAGAGCCTTCTCCTCACCACATTAAACTTTTTACACTTCACTTTGGGACTACTAAGAATATAGAGAATTAAAGTTTCTGAACCACTGAGTTATACAAAAAATGGAATTCTATAGCAAGAGCAAGAGATTGCCTTAGGAGGAGATATGATGGAAGAATCAGGCTGACGTGTTTGATTTCTATATGAGCTATATCAAAACCTCTTGGAGGCACCTAATCTATATTGTGCTATGAAGGGGAGAGGAGAAACAAATAAGCTACATATCTAAAGAGTTTACTGGAACTTGTCAAAATTGAGAAGGAAAGAAAGAAAATACATGTTATAACATGCGGAATAAAGACAATTTTAGATACAAAATAATAATAAAACAATAATGATGAAAATAATAATAATAATAATAATAATAATAACAATTGGATTGAGGTAAGGACTGCCCTGAAGGTAAAGGTGAAAAACATGATGTTAAAAAAAAAAAGTAAGATACAACTGTGTAATAGGCATAAATACGTGTCTATTGCTTTCATGATTATAACTGAAGTTACACTTTTTAATGTTAATGATGTGATAATATAATTAAGTGAATCTTTGATTTTCTTAGGTTCAAGGCACCATGAAGAATACACTGAGCTATCAGTGTGAGGATTCTAGGGCCAGACCACCCAGGAGCTCATTGGGCTCAGTAAAGGGCATGTAATGTTTAGCTGATATGTGTGGGTTTTCCAGCAAAGAGAAGTTTTCAGAATGTGGCATGCTAATCTATACACCTATGCCCTGAAGTGTGTAGTGAGCTCAAGCATGTTTATCTGCTCCCTTATGCCAAATCAGGCAGGGCAATGTGTTTCTAAATTTCTTTAAAGCAACAAATCAAAGTGCTTTCTTGAGAAGGATCCACTGAACAAGGGCAATCTAGGGTGCTATTAATAGATTATTACCAGGAACCACACAAATGAGCTATAGATTGGCCGACGTTTTCCCTTTGCATTGCCTCAGTTATTATTTTCTTCAATTCTAGAAGAAACTAAAATGTAAGAGCAAAGAAAGAAAGTTTACCAAGGTGTCATCAGTGATAGGTAGGGATAGAAGAAATTCATTTTCTCATGATATTAGGAGAATTTCCATTGAACATATGTAAGTGTATATAACTTATATAAAGTTCTCATGTTGCCAAGCAATGTTTTAGGGACAGTCAAAGTCCCTAACTTCTAACAGAGTGAGACTGCTAATAAACAGGAAAACAAGATAACCCTAGATTGCAATAACTGTTATTGAGAAAGTGACTTGGGCGATATAATAGTTACTAGGAGAGGGTTTCCTTTCTTTAGGTATTTTAACTGATATAAGCAATTTAATTTTGTCTTCCTTATGAAGAGGATTGCCAGGGAAGGTCTTTCTGAAGCAGTGCTATTAGAGCATGGTGCTGAATAAAGTTAAGTGGTGTCATACAAAAGTCCTAAGGAGGGCCGGCCGAGTGGCACGTTGGTTGGGAGCTGGCTTGGGATGCCAGCGGCCCCGGCTTGGATCCCACATATGAGGGCCAGTGACACTGCCCCTCTACAGCTAAGATGATGAACGACAGCTCTACCTGGAGCTGTGCTGCTGAGTCCCTGGGACGGCAAAACTGCAGACCCTACTGCAGTGGGTTGCCATAGGCTACAGTGAGTGGCTGGCAGCCAGCGTGAGTGGCCGGCAGCCAATGTGAGCCTCCAATAGCTGCCGTGAGTGGCTGTCCAGAGGCCAGCGACCGATCTGCCTCACCGGAGAGGAGCACAGTGATGATACCAACATGGGCCTGTGGGGAGATGTCCTCCACAACTAGACTGAAGAACAACAACATCAACAAAAAAGACAGCAACTTGTCTGTGTCCCTTCCCCAGTTCCCCAGTGCTGTTCCCCTCCCCCAGTTCCGCAATAAAACCTTAAAAAAAAAAAAAAGAATTCCTAGAGAAAGAATAGTTCAGGACCAGCATATGTAAAACTCTGAGCAGGAAACAGTTTGTATGTTTGAGAGAAGACTAAGCAATGCAATGACTAAGGTAGATAATGGTATGAGCTGGGGTAGAGAGATGGACAGAGGTCAGACCATGCACAACCTTTTAGGCCATAACAAAGAGGAGGTTAAGTTTAACTCTAAGAATGTTTTGAAGGCACTTCAGAATTTTAGTAGGAAAATGACCTAGCCTAGTTGGCTTTGTAAAAGAATGCTTTGGTTGCTGGGTGAAGAATGAACTATGCTAGCAGAACTTACAGGAGCAGGGATATTAAGTAGAGACCACTCAGTGGGCCTACACCTGAGATGATGGTGGCTTAGAGTGGGAGTGACAGTGGAAACTGAGAAGATGCATTCCAGAAATACTTTGGAGGTGAGATTGATGGACTTTCTGGCAATTTATATGTGACAATATGGGTAGGGGAAGAGGAAAGATCTAGAATGAGCACAATTTTGGCTTAAACAACTGTGTATTTGCCATACATTTACTGAAATGGGGAAGGATAGGGAGGAGAAACAAGTTTGTTGGAGAAATCAAGAGTTCTCCAGTAAGCATGAGATGTTTCTGGAACATCTAAGTTAGGATGCTAAGTACACAAATAAACATACATGCAGGTCTCACTCATATATTTTTCCAGTTAATGCACCTCACAAAGCCACCCTGTGGCCTCTCTCCAGAGGTGGCAATTTTTAAAAACTCTACTCAAAAACTCAGGATATGATAGATGCAACACTGCTGTGAGTTGGCTCCAGATTTTAAGCCTCAATACCTAGAGTATCTTCTAAATTTAAGCTCCATTTGCAGTACACAAGACATAAATGTTAGAATCATCCTCCCTTTAAGCATTCGCATCTATAACATGGAGTATATCTCCATTATGTCCAACTGGAGATATTGTATTGCTTACCATTCACCTCAGATGGCCTGTCTGTTGTTATTTTCAAAAGATTAACCCTGGGGTTAACCCTGGAGGTTACGTTGCATAAGACTGTTCTTTATTTGACCTGAGACATTCCTTCACTTCTAAAAGAAAGACAGGATGTGGCCTAATAAGCAAGGGTTCATGAAGCTCCAACTCTAGTACAGCTGGTGTTCATTCTCTGCCTGTTGCTGCCAACAAGGCTGGGAGATGTCTGCTCTCCTTAGCACCAGATCCTGCAGCTGTGAGGGTGCGCATCTGTGGGAAGAACCTCTAGTAGGGCCCCGAGTGGGTGGCATGTTTGTCTTTCCCTTTGAAAAATAAAAGGTCAACTAGAAACACATGTTTCTATGACAACAATAGTTTCAGAAGAGAGACTCAATCCCAGCAAACATAGACACAGAAGGAAGAGAGAAGTTGGCCTAGTTCAGGAGGATAGGCCCAGATGGTACATGGAGTTTCATCTATTCCAACCTAATTCCCATCAGAATTTCCACAGGATGAAAGGCTTTAGTGTAGAAAATACGTGAAAATATGAATAGCGCCCCCAAAAATGTGGCCTGTATGCCACTTAAGTGGAGGTCTTAATGTAGTACCACAAACTAGTGATCTTATGTCAGTAAATGATACTACCCATTTTCAAAAATTGGTGTTTTATTTGTTAGTATTGGAAATGACTTAACGTAGCCTGCTTTCTACCCATATTGGAAAACCACATTTGTAAATGTGGGATTAAAAAATATATTTTGTCATTTGTATTTTCAGTGGTCCAACCTATTTTATCCTGCCATGATTGCTATTTTTTAGTACCTGGGCACCAAAGTATGAAATGTGGAAACACTTCATCAACATTACATGGTAAGATGGGAGAAGGAGAAAAACAAAAACAGTAAGAATGGGAAAATCAAATGGAAGGAAAATTCTATTCAAAGTATTTTGTGTCATTTCTTTCAGTATATAAAAATGGAAAGAAATATGCCACAGTGTTACAAAATGTTCTCCTCTAAATTATCTTAGGAACAACAAAATAAGACACCAAATAGAATTTATTTTAAAAATCACAGATCTAATATGTATTTATTATGAATTCTTCAAAAAATTCACAATAATATGGAGAAAGGGTGCAATTCTCTTCTCTGCTGTCTCCTCATTCCCACTGTAGAAAGGTAATTTGTTGTGTAGTTTTCCAGAGTTGTTTCAGTTACACTTTATGGGAAACTGGAGAAGAGGCAGCACAGTGTAGTGGAAAAGCATCAAGATGGAAAGGTTTCTCCCCATATTTGCCGCTTCATGGCTTTTGGAGAATTGACTCTGATTCCTGATGTGTAAAATGAAGTAGACTCTGAAAGGGTGGGGTGGGATTTACCAGCCATGGAGTGCTGGAAGTCTGGAGGGATATTTTGTTTATCATAATGAGTAGGAGAGCCCCCTGATGTCTGTTTTCCTGAAAACAGGGATACTGAGCATTTCCAAAACACAATAGAGAATGTCCCCAATCTACATCCCAGTAGCACTCAATACCCCAGGAAAACATGGGAGCATTATGGAGGTTTCTTCCAACTGGTAAAGCCTGGCATAGGAAAGTGGTTGGTGATATGGACAAATACCAACACTTATTGCCTTACCAAGTGAATTTCCCACCTAGAAACAAAATTTTTGTACATACCGTGAATGTTTTATTTACAGTAAAATGGTTTTCTTTGTGTTCTAATTCAATGGAAAAGATTGTTTTAAATCTAGATATATTATTTATTTTGCTGATCCCTCAACTTTCATTTTACTGTTATTTACATTATTGAGATAGTTCTGATTATTCTTTCCCTTCCTTTTTTCCTTCTGGTATTATATACATCTCATTACTTTTATTTTTTTCATAAAACTTTGCCACTTTTATCACATATGCAAGTACCAAAGAAAACATTATAACCATATGAAATGCACACTACAGCCTAGAAATTTCAAAGCTGATGTTGCATCTAAGTAATTTTTAAATGATTGCTTACTATACAATTATTTTCTAAATTGCTCCATATGCTCCATGGGGGCTCAGTAGTGAAACCTTCTGTTAATTTTATTTCAAGAAAACCATGTTTATAAACGACCTAATAACAATAATGATAGTAATCAGTAAGTTCAGAGTAATACTTTATCTCTGTAGAATGTAAATGGAAGCCTAGACCTTATTTCTTCTAACACTTTCGCAAGAATCGCCTTATGTGATCCTTAGAACAAACTCGAGAGCCTGGGTAAGCCAAGTACTACTATTTTCATTGTGTACTGAAGAAAGGAAAGGAATAGTGCAGAATAAACTTGACGTCCAAAGCATCTTCTTACAGCAAACTTTTTTTCTTCAAGGGTTTAAAAAACACCAATGTGAACTTTATTGTTCAATTTATTTATCTATTTATTTTTTATTTATTTATTTTTTGGCAAATACACTTAATCTGGCAAGTTTATTTCACACAGCAATAAATAACATTTGTTATCTTTGAGGGAAAGCCAGCTGGTTTCATGCCTAGTCCTGAGGTACACAGAAGGCTGCCTGCCTGCTTTGAGTCTGCTCTTGCTAATGAGAGAATATGTGGTCTGTTTCACTTTTAGGAACTTCTGGAAAATAGTAGTTCCTTTTTCTCCTCAACTTCCCACACAGCTCAGTGTTCGAAGCCTCTCCTTAGGTACCCTTCTCTCTTCTGTGGGGATGACAGCGAGAAAATCCATAAGATCCAGGGATTTTAGGAAGCAGGAGTAAAAGAACACCTAGATAAGGAATTCATCCATACATAGTATGAGAGCCATAAGGAATTTTCATTTTTATTCCAATTTAAATTAAAACAAAGATCCACCCAAATCCTTTGATGTTGGAGGCTTAATATAAATACAGCTTATTAGTTTTTTAGTTGAAAATCTTAAAAATCAAGGACAAAAAAAAAAAAAAAGATTTTTCTCATCCACATCCACTCAGCCTCCACTACAATTTGGTCAAGTGTAAGATATTAAAGCTTGAGTTTTCACAGCCAAATTTCTTCCCAACTTCAGCTAAAGGATATGCCGTCTTGCCAAGAGTGTTCTGGGCACTTATGTAAATAAAGATTGCAGGATTTTAGGGGTGGAATAAAGGCAATGGAGAAAAATATATAAGATTAACATAAGCAAAGATCAAGAGAGAATTACTAGTTCATAAAAAAAGAGACATTTGAGAGAGGCATTTCTTTGTGAGACAAATTTCAAAATAAGAATAATGAAAGAACATATTTTTGAAGTTTATTTTTAAGTGTTAAGAATACTCTCCATCTCATCTCCCCCTCTTTGGTAAGCTCAAGAGAGACCGCAGCAAAAATACAATGTGCTTTTAACAACTTCTTGGTTGACAGGCTGCTGTTTGTTTGAAAGTGATATTGGCACTAGAACACAAGAAGGTTAATTTTTATGTATATTACATTTAAAGGTTGAAAAATTTTTTGTGGAAGAGTCATCAGTGTATTCATCATACATTTAAAAATGTTAACTGCCAACTCCCCAGAGTTGAGTGTTTTTCACATGACAACTATCAACCAACACTAAGAAGAAAATAAAATGACAATGAGGTACATGAGGTACAAATACTAAACCACAAATATGTCTATATTCATTTTTGTTTACTTTTACTTTTGCTTAACTCTCCTTAAATGTTTTTACTTAATGTTTTATATATATATATATATATATATATATATATATATATATATATATATATATGATTTCCTTTTTTTCTTTTTACCCTCTGAAACCTTTTTTGGTACTGGTACTTACTCATATAGAGAAAATGTAAATTTTTTATTTTTTTAATTGGGGAATTGGGGAAGGGGAACAGACAAGTTGCTGGCCTTTTGTTCTTCAGTCTAGTTTTGGAGGACGTTGCTTCACTGGCCCATGTTGGCATCATCACCGCGCTCCTCCGGGGAGAGGCAGATTGGTCACTGGCCTCTGGACGGCCGCTCATGGCAGCTCTTGGCAGCTCATACCAGCTGCTGGCCGCTCACTGTAGCCTAGGGCAGCTCACTGCAGCAGAGGCTGCAGCCTACACTGTCGCTGGCGACTCACAGAAGCTCAGCTCCAGGTGGAGCTGTTGTTCACCATCTTAGCTATAAAAGACAGTGTCACTGGCCCTCATATGTAGGATCTCAGCCGGGGCTCTGCTGCTTAGAGCTGGCATCCCAAACCAGCTCTTAACCAGTGCATCACTCAGCCGGCCTGAAAATGTAAAATTTAAAAGATAAGAACTGTTCATGTTTTTCCAGTTGATTCAATGTTTAAATATCTACCCTATTTGCAGAATGTAGAAGACATAAAATCAAACGTGAAGCATTCTCTGCTTTTAATACGAAAGTATTATATAAATACAATGACATAGATCATATAAGATAAAGTAAAGCAAAAAACTGTTCCACACACGTAAGTCTGGATGGAGAAGAGCCAAAACAATTTTAGCCCTCCTAAAATTATGTTGTTGCCCCCATTTATTATTCACTGAGTCTTGAAAGAGTTTGGGAAAATAAGACATACATTCTATTTCCTGCTTACTTTATTAAAGAGTCATCTTTAGGTAATTAAGGTTTTTCTAAAATGTGAATTATTTATGTCTCTCTAAAGTCACATATGCTGACCAGAAGTCTCTAGGATCTCAGGGAAAATGTGGTTTTCAAACATCATCATTCCTTCTAAGAAAACTTCCTGGAACTTAACAAAATTGGGTAGAAACCCTTTAAAGTCCCCTTAGTATCATTTCTTGCCCTATCCTGGTGGATATGTTCTTTATTAGCATTTTTCACATCTCTTCTTCAGGCAGTTTGTTAAATTGTTTCTTTTCTGCCTGCTTCTGGCCCTTCTGAAAAATGAAATTATTCACAAAAGGATGTTTGCTGTAGTGATTTCTATAACTGGAACCAAGCCAAGGCTCTGTGTATTTTATATTCAGACTAGTTATGAAAACTTGGCATTGCTTGTGTCTCTGCCTCCCAATCTGTGAACAAACATGGTAAGGAATTGTATGTAACATTACCTAGCTCAGTCCTTCTTTCAGTCATTATTTACATGATCATTCATTATGATTTCAAAAGGCACATAAATAATCTTTCCATTTTCTAGCCTCTCTGTTACTTGACATTTGCTTTTCCATTGTCCTTGTCCTTCACTCTGTCACCATCATACTTTTAGAATTTGTCCTTATCAGTAAATGGCACTCCTTCATCTTAATTTCAATTAGCCCGCGTTTGACCTCCACTTCCCTAGTATCCCATCTCCGGCAATCCTACAACTATTAGCCCTGTGAACTTTTCACCACTCCTGCTATGTCCATACTGCTGATTTAGGTTAGATTATAGTTATCTGGTATAATCATTACTCGACACATATTTTCGATCCCATTGCCCTCTCTCTCCCTTAATCTTACCTGGCTGGCAACACCTATAACCTTGATTAAATCCCCTTTTCTACCTACTCAGCAACTGGATCCACATAATTCAATATACTGGAGAAAAATACAAAACATCCATAGTCACTAGCTTTGTGTGGGTCCTTAATGATGGCCACAATTATATCACACTCCAATCGTCCACTCACTTTCTAATCCCTTCCAACCTCGGAAGCTTTCCCTCACTCTCATTCTAGGATGATAACTGTGGGTCCTATTCCACTGAGACAATATAAAGAACAAAAAAACTACTTCCACAAGTTCTTTCCATCTCATCTCCCCGATCTACCTGCCTGCATTTGCTCTTATTATTATGGAGTGTCTATCATTGTTCTCAACACAAATCCCTCAGTTTACTGCCTACTCAAGGACATTTTACAAGCATTTGATCCTTCTCTCTTTAACATCTTCATTTTTCCCTTCTCTGCTGGGACATTCCTTTTGACTTAAAATATGTTACAGTCTTTCATATCATAAAAATCCCTTTTGATTTCACATCGTCTTCCAGCTACCCACCCATTGTTTTGTTTCCCTTTATAAACTCCTCAAAAAAGTTGTTGCTATTTGCTATTGTTAATTATCTTCTTCTTCTTCCTTAAACACATTCACTCACCACCACCACCACTACTACCACCACCATTACCACCACAACTCCACCAAATATTTTGGCCAGTAATTTTATTAACCATTAATAAGCTTAATAGTCCATTATTAGTGCTCAACTTTCATAACCTATTAGTAGCTTTTCACATGACTGCTTATTCCCTCCTCTGAGATAATTTCTTAACTCTCCATGTTGTATTTTACTTAAATTTCTAGCTGTTCTTTCTCAGCCTGCTTTGTTGGTTCTTCTTTATTGCAACCTTTAAATATTGAAGGGTCCCAAAATTCAGATTTTGTCCTCAGATATTTTCTTTACTTTTCTATAGTTGCTCACTAGGATATTTTTTCATGGCTTAAAAACCATCCATACTCTGAAATTTTAGCTCTATCCTGAACCTTTCTCTCAAAATCCAGACTCACATTCCTGATTGCTCACTTGAAACAGCCATTTGAATTCCTAACAGGCATCTTAAACTTACTATGTCCAGAATTCAACTACCAATCTCTACTTCTCAAAGATTAAATTAAGTGAAACATAAGAACTGCTTCTAACACAATTTTCCACATATCTGTAAAATGGCAACTTATTCTTCAATAGTTCAAACTGAGAACCTTAGAGAAAATGTTGGCTTCTCCTTTTCTATGATATCCCACATCTGATCTGTCCCTTCAAAATATAGACAGAATCCCAAGACTTCTCACTATCTCCATGGATACCATCCTGATTCAAACCACCATCACATCTTAGTTGGCTTATTGAAACAGCAAGATCTCTTTTCTATTTCTATTTTCTCTACTTATATACCCTTTCCACTTTTACACTCTACAAAGCAGCCAGGGTGATCTTGTTAAAATGTAAGTTATATCAAGTGTCTGAAATAGCTAACTGTTCTCCAACAGACTCTCTTTCCCATTGAGTCCTGGAAAATCGCTGGAATCTCTTTCCCATTTCATTGGTACATGGATATGACAACCAGAATCAGAACCACAAGACATAGGTTGGGTCCCTGAACCATATCAAATAGAGGAAAACCATACTCCAAAAAGGAATACCTACTTTGGACAATGATGTTACTCTATTGGAGTTGAGAAATTTTACACTTTTAGGTCAGTTTTTTCCAGGAGTTAGCGATACTTTAATTAATGCAGATCATGTCTTTTTTCTTTCAAAGCCCTCAAATGACATACCATTTCATTGGAGTAAATGCTAGTTGCTTACAGGTCCTGCAAAATCTGGCTCCCTTCTCTTTCTCTGACCATGTCTCATGTGATACTTAATCTGCTCCAGCCACACTAGCTTCTTTCCCATTCCCCAAACACACTAAGCACAACTTCATATCTGGGTTTTCATACTTGCCCTTCTCTGCCCTTGGAAATGCTCTTCCTCCAGATATGTGCTGGCATCACTCCTTCAGGTCTCATCTACCTTATTAGAAGCCCTCCCTCACATTCTTCCTCAAACAGCAACTCTCCCCTGTGCCTGGCACTTCCTGTCCTCCCTCCTGTCCTAGTTACTATTTTTCTTTTCTTTTCTTCTCTTCACTTCTTTTCTTTTCTTTTTTACCACTCAAGACTCTGACATATTATATGATGTATTTGTGCATTTGTTTATTAATTTCTCTACCCATATTAGACTGGCAATGCAGAAAAGAAGAGATGTTTATCTTTTTTGTTCACTGCTATATCTTCAGTGACTGAAATATATAGTAAATACCAGGGTTGCCAAAAAAATGTATACATATTTTAAGAAAGGAAAAAATTATTAAAATTGTAATACTCAATTTAAACTGATAAAAAAAGATGAATACAAGTCTCTTCTGACTTCTGCAATTATAAGAGGTTCTCAAAGTGGTTACCATCAGTTTAATTTTAATACAGTTTTTTCCCTTTCTTAAAATTTGTATACATTTTTTGGCAGCCTCTGTATATGTTTATAACGTACATGTGTCACATAGTAAACATGCAGAATACATTTAATAAATCAAATTATTGAATTCCCTTCCCTTGGAAAGTGAAGTATAATGTATATTTATGACCAAATCAATTCAATATTTTGAAATTGATATCAGGTTATGATAATTACAAAAATAGCTCTAACCTGGAGTTATAAGTGACTATCTAAGCTATTGTTTAGTGAGATTCAATTGGATTTATCTTTGCCCTTCACCATGTAAATTCTGACCCACATTTTAAGTGAAGCGATAACTTAAAAGTGCCAGACATACAGGAGATTGATTTCAGCATTTTTGCCAATTTAGCCTGTTTATAATATTATTAAAATTCTGTCTTTGTTTGTTTGTTTGTTTGTTTGTTTCAGGGCATTGCCTTCTTAAAAAACAATAATGCTGATTGTTTGAGAAGAAAACCAAGCATATGCCATTGTTTCAAAGAATGTATCTCTTGTCAAAGTCAATAAAACAGGGCTTTGCTATGAACTTGTGTCCTTAAGTCAAGAAAAACATGGATTTTAGAATGAAGTTGCTCACTCTGTAATCAAGCCTCACTGCCTGTGTGACCCACTCCCTCCCACATCTGTGTGATTGCAAAGAAAAGGAGCTGTTTCTCTTTTTCTGAGTACTGGGACATGTGCATCACTATGGGCTTATTAATCACTGTGAACTCCCAACAAATAATAAATCCCTGGGGTAACAACTGTTAGCTGCATTAAAAAAAAAATAATCATAAAAAACTTTATCATCAAATTTCATAACTCAACCAACAGTAGTACTGCTTGTATATTTTTAATTATGAATTAGATGTGGCTTAAAACTACTAGGGATTTGGTTAATACAATGTATTTAACTTTTTTCTCCCCATGGTTGCTATTAAAATTCAACTCTAAAATCACAGGTCAATAAATTCTAGGAGGAAACAAAACATATTTCCTTCTATCTCTCTGAGTATTATATATAAACAAAAACAATCACAACAACAAAATAGTATTTATTATTCAATGAACTGATACTGTGCACCAAGAGCAGTGTTAGTTCTTTTTTAAATCTAAGTTTGCTATAATGCTAATCCTCAATAAAATACTATAAGGAAGAAGTTCAGAAAGAAGCAAGATCTAAGCTGAGACATATGATTGAGTAGGAAACAGTTTAAAAAATGACTGGGGTAGGGAGAAATAATCAAGGTATAAGGAAGAACATTTCAAGGGCCTAATCGTGAGAGAGAATATAGCAAGTCATGCAGATTATTTCATGTTGAACTAATGCATATAATTTTCTAGGGCTGAATTGTGGACTATGAGTATAAGAATGTGTTGGAGTGAGTGTAGACAAAAGGTCAGAAGAGAACTATAGCTTAGTCAAGAGGTGAATCATTAAAGAATGCATAAGCCAAAGCTACATTAAAGATTTTGGATTTTATTTGGATATAAAAGGTAATTATTGTTCTGATTACTTTCTTTACTTTTTTTCCTACCCTCTTTTTGTTCCCTTCTCTTCCTCTTCTCTGCTTCTCCCCTCCTTTCTTTCCCTTCATGTTTTCCCTTCCCCTTTATATTTCACTTAAGTACAAGCAATGTTATTAATTCTTTCAAAAAATCTTTATTGAATACCTAGTACTTATAAGACACTTTGCCAAATGCTGTGAAAATTTACTCAGCAAGACAGACCTGAATCTTTCCTTCATGAAACTTAGAGTCAGTGGACAAGCTTGCCAGGTTCAGGTAACTGAACTAAACCCAGTGTCACTTAAAGTTAAAAGTAGGGAAATGCCTTGAAGTGAGATCAGAGAAGAAAGCAAAAACACATCACAAGGGCATTGTAAATTAGATAAGCGTTCTTAGTTTTTATGCTTAGAGCAATGGGAAGTCATCAAAGTATTTAAGTTTGGAGATGATATAATTTGTGTTTGAGAAAGATTATACTGGCTATTTGTGGAAAGTCAATTAGCAGAAGGGTGTGTGTGGGGGGGAATGGGGAAGGAGACATCAATAAGGATGGAATTGGGGCCTGTGGAGTGGCGCATTGGTTAAGAGCTAGTTTTGGGATGCCAGTGGCCCTGGTTCATATCCCACATATAAGGGCCAGTGACACTGCCCTCTACAGCTAAGATGGTAAATAACAGCTCCACTTGGAGCTTGGCTGTGAGCCCCGGCAACGGTGTGGGCTGCAGCCCCTGCTGCAGTGGGCTGCCATAGGCTACAGTGAGTGGCTGGCAGCCAACATGAGCTGCCAATAGCCGCGGTGAGCAACCATCCAGAGGCCGGCGACCGATCTGCCATCCGGGAAGAGTGCAATGATGATACCAACATGGGTCAGTGAAGCAACGTCCTCCACAACTAGACTGAAGAACAAAAAGACAGCAACTTGTCTGTTCCCCTCCCCCAATTCCCCAATAAAATCTTTAAAAAAAAAAAAAAAAAGAATGCTATTGCTATATTCCCTGTAAAAAAAGATGGTAATTTAAAACAAGAAGGTGGTGATAGTGGTAGAAGAGGATAGTATTATTACAGGTAGTGGTAGAAGTGGATAAGAAAAAGAGATGGAGAAAAGATACTTTGAAAGGAATTTAAGAGGTAAACACACCAGAAATTGTGGTTTAACAGTTCCCATAAAAATAATTAGATCAACAAGCACTTCCTCTTGCCGCTTCCTCTGCTCTTATTAGCCCTCTTTAATGTGGTTTCCATTCCTCTATGCCACTAAAGGGGCTTCTAATATGAACTCAAATAACCTCAATAACATTCAAAGTCACTGGACATTCTCCAATTTTAACTTCTTAGTATTATTAAATTGCCTCTTTCCACAGCATTCGATTCTGTTGATGTCCATGACAATAGAATCTCCTTTTACCTTTGTGGCCATGTTTTCCAGTTTGTCAGTTTGCTCCCAGACTTTAAATGTTGAAGTTGCTTACTGTTTAACTGTTAAAGCTAGTCATGCCAATCCTAGGCTCACTACTATTCTCACCCTAGAGTCCATCCCCACACCATCTTATCTAAGATCATTCCCCTGAAAATTTTCTGGATTGCAGAATCAGATCTGTGTATGTTAGATCTCTATTTTAATTCTTCACTGAAACTTCAAATTCAACCTGTCCATTCACAGGGCAGGGAAGGGTAGAAAAGGACAAGGTCAGGAGTTAGGTGGATATGTATAATTGAAGGTGTTAGTGGCTTAGATATATTGAAGGAGAAAATCTTTAGGAATAAGATCAAAATATTGTGAAGCCTGGCAATTGGGTACATTTTCCCTGAGAACGTTGAAGCCACCTAGAAGAATGGCAAAAATCATCAACAAATTACTAGCACACTACATTCAACAGTGTATTTAAAGAATTATACATCATGACCAAATAGGATTTATTCCTGAAATGCAAGGATGGTTTGATATATGAAAACTAATCAAATCTAATACATTACATTAACAAAATGAAGAGAAAAACAAACATAATCATCTCATTTGCAGAAAAAGCATTTGAGAAAATTCAACAGCTTTTCATGATAAAGACAAAATAGGAATAGAAAGAAACTACCCCTACATAATAAAACCTATATATGAAAATTCACAGTGAGCACTATAGTGATATACTGAAAGCTTTTCCTCTACAATCAGGAACAAGGCTAGGATGCTGGCTTTCCCCACTTCTATTCAACATAGAACTGAACGTCATAACCAGAGACATTAAAGAAGAAAAAGAAATAAAAGCATTCAAATTGGAAGGGAAAAAGTAAAATTATTTTTGTCCACAGATGATACAATCATATATTTAGGAAATTCTAAAGACTCCTCAAAAACAAACAAAAAACAAACAAACAAATAAAAACCTGTTTGAGCTAATGACACTGATTTAGCAAAGTATAGAAGGATATAAGGTCAACACATGAACATTAGTTGTATTTCTATACACTTACACTAAACAATTTGAAAAGGAAATTAAGAAAGCAATGCCATTTACTACAGCATCAAAAAAATAAAATACTTAAGCATTAACTTAACCAAGGAGGTAAAAGACTTATACAATGAATGCTGTACAACATTTCTGAAAGAAATCAAAGACATAAAATAATAGAAAGAGAATCCATGTTTATAGAAAGGAAGATTTAATATTGTTAAGATGTCAATACAATTAGAAGACATTAGATTCAATCTGAAATGTCTGCAGAGACATCTGCTCCACTCCAAAAGGTTCTTGAATTTTGATCCAGTCTAAAACATCCACAGAAACATTTGGTCCATAGTTAATATAAATCCTTCTCTTCCACAGGATTAGAACCCTGACCCATTTACCTAACTCCATGTGTCATTCCAACTAGGCTACTGAACAGGGTGGGTTTTAATTGACAATACAGTCACAGCCAATTATTGGACCAATAAACATGGTAGCATTTTTTTTTATGTATTAATCTTGTAAACCAAAAGTATAAATAAATGTTATATGCTATTTGAATCCAGAGACATTTTCTAAGCATAAACTTTTTTTGACAGGACCAAATATCAAGGACCTTTTGTTGTAGACTAAATGTGCTGATGTATGTTCTGGACAGGACCAAATTTCAAGAACCATTTGGAGTAGAAACAATGTCTCCATGTCCTGCAAGGTGTAAATACTTATTAAATTTACCTACAGATTCAATACAATCCCAACCAAAATTCCAATGACATTTTTTGCAGTAACAAACAAAAAAATCCATCTAAAATTCATATGGAACCTTAAGGGACTCCAAATAGTCAAAATAATTTTGAAAAAAAAACGACAGTTGGTAAATTTACATTTTCTTATTTCAAAACTTACTACAAAGATAACAGTAAGCAAAACACTGTAATACTGGCATAAAGACAGATCTATAGACCACTGACATAGGATAGAGAACCTAGAAATAAATCTTTGCATTTATGCTGAAATAATTTTAATTATTTTAAGACTTCAAGATTTCCAAGATCATTCTGAGGGGAAAGCAGTCCTTTCAACAAATTGATATTCACATGCAAAGAATAAAATTGACCCTTACCTAATACCATATGCAAAAATTAATTCAAAATAGATCATATACCTAAATGTAAGAGCTAAAAGAGTAAAAATCTTAGACAATAATATAGAGCCAAAGGTTCATGACATTGGATTTGTCAATGATCTCTTTGAAATGACATCAAATGCAAGACAAAAAAAACAATATGAATTGGACTTAATAAAATTTATAAACTTTGGTATATCAGAGAATGCTAGCAACAATGAAAAGACAACCTATGGAATGGGAAAAAACATTTGAAATCATATATCAGATAAGAGATTAAGATCCAGAATATACAGAACTCCTAAAACTCAACAACCATACACACACCAAAAAAAACCAAACAGCCTGATTAAAAAATGAGCAAAAGATTTGAATGACATTTTTCCAAAGAAGATATATGTATGGCCAATACTACAAGCACACACATGCAAATTGCTTAATCCCACTATAACTAGGTAAATATCTAAACCACAGTAATAGCATATGCAACAGTCCCAAACTAAAAAATCTTTAAGTCCATTAACAATAGAATGCATAAATAGAACAGTGAAAATGAAATAACTATATATGTAATATGAATCTGAAAGACAGTCATATGTTGCTTAGCAATGAGGATACAAGATCTGACAATTAAGTTCATGAACTTCTTGCTAGCCTTTTTTGATATCAGAGGGATTATTCCTTATGAATTTGTACCAACTGGACAAACAGTTAACCAAATTTACTATTTGGAAGTGCTGAAAAGGCTGGGTGAAAAAGTTACACAGCCTGAACTTTTTGCCAACAATTCATGGCTCTTGCATCATGACAATGCACCAGTTCACATGGCACTGTCTGTGAGGATGTTTTTAGCCAATAAACGAATAACTGTATTGAAACACCATCCCTACTCACCTGATCTGGCCCCTGATGACTTCTTTCTTTACCTGAAGATAGAGGAAATATTGAAAGAAAGACATTTTGATGACGTTCAGAACATCAAGGGTAATACGATGACAGCTTTGATGGTCATTCCAGAAAAAGTTCCAGAATTGCTTTGAAGGGTGGACTAGGCACTGGCATCAGTGCATAGCATCCCAAGGGGAATACTTCGAAAGTAACCATAGTGATACACAGCAATGAGGTATGTAGCACTTTTTCTAGGATGAGTTCGCAAACTTAATTGTCTGACCTTGTATGTTCTGAGAAATGTATTGTCAGGCCATTTCATCACTGTGTGGTCATAGGGTGCTTACATAAACCTAAATGGTATAGCCTATTGCTGCTAGGCTACAAGCGTATACAGCATGTTACTGTGAAAAACAACATGAGATGGGCCAGCTGAGTGGCTCAGTTGGTTAAGAGTTGGCTTACAGTGAGAGCTCTGAGTAACAGGGCACCAGTTCGATTCCCACATGGGTCAGTGAACACTGCGCCCGAGCTGAACTGTCACTGAGCTGCCAACAGGTGGCAGGGTGGCTCAGCTGATGTAACAATAAGATTGCCTGTTCGATGATGGGCTATGCCCACCTGCAACTAAAAAAGACTGAACTCTGCACCTTGAACTGAGCTGCCACCTGGATGGTTCAGTGGATAGAGCGTGTGCTCTTAACAACAAGGCTGCTGGTTCGACCCTTGCATGGGATGGTGGCTACATCACCCACAACTAGGACTGAACACAGCACCTTGAGCTTAGAGGCCACGAGCTGCCGCAGGGAAGCCAGATGGCGACTGGCCGCCCTCCACAACGAAGATTGAAGAACAACAACTTGGCTGGTCCCCTTACCCAAATCCTCAATACTGTTTTCCTCCCCCAATTCTCCAATAAAATCTTTAAAAATAAATAAATAATAAGATTAAATCAAGCATAAGAGAAAATGATGAAATCGAGCAGTGGTAAACACAAGATACTTGAGGCTGTTTTACAGCGAACTTTATTTTATGTAAGTAGAAAGAATACACTCTAACAGAAAAATAAAAAGTATAGTATAGTAAACACATAAACCAGGAACAGTCATTTATTATCATTACCGAGTATTATGTATCGTACATAATTGTGTGTGCTGTACTTTTATATGATTGGCAGTGCAGTAGGTTTGTTTACACCAGTGACCACTAACATGTGAATAATGCCTTGTGTTATGTTACCATGACTATGACATCACTAGGTGATAGGAATTTCTCAGCTTCATTTTAGTCTTTTGGGACCCACATTGTATATGGTCCATTGTTGACCAAAAGGTTGTTAGGTAGTACATGACTGTTCATAATGTTGCCCCCAAAGAGGCAGGCACAAAAGAATAGACATTATAGTATTTATTTTGTATTGTTCAATAAATAAAATAATACACAAAAAGCAAAAATATATAGTGTTCAAAATTAAGAAAGGGGTGTCCTCTTGGGAGGAGTGAAGGAGGTGGCATAGAGGAAATATCTTGAGTGCTGGTGATACTTTAGTTTTTTTATCTAAAAGTGGTTACTTAGATGTGTGCTTGGTGTTAATTTATTGAAGTGGGGTATACACTTATATATTTTTTTAGATATATTTTACTTCTTAACTAAAAGAAACAAAAACATCCTAGTTACAACAAAACTACAAATATCAAGTAACAAAATTAGTAACACAGGTAAGTTGCCTATATTAAATAAGGTATAAAACAAATCCTGAATAAACTGAAAGATGACCTGAGTTCCAGAATATATAAAGACATCCTACAAATTAATGAAAAGTAACCAAAAAAAAAAAATAGCCAATAAAAATTGAAAAAAGAGGGCTGGCTGAGTGGCGCCTTTGGATAAGAGCTGGCTTGGGATACCACATATGCGGGCCAGTGACACTGCCCTCTACAGCTAAGATGGTGAACAACAGCTCCACCTGGAGATGGGCTGTTGTGAGTCCCTGGGGATGGCATAGGCTGAAGCCCCTGCTGCAATGGGCTGCAATAGGCTACAGTGAGTGGCCAGCAGCCAGTGTGAGTGGCTGGCAGCCAGTGTGAGCTGCCAAGAGCAGCTGTGAGTGGCCATCCAGAGGCTGGCCACCAATCTGCCTCACCCAAGAAGAGCTGATGATACCAACATGGGCCAGTGAAGCAACGTCCTCCACAACCGGACTGAAGAACAAAAGGACTGCAACTTGTCTGTTCCCCTTCCCCAGTTGCCCAACGCTGTTCCCCTTCCCCAATTCCCCAATAAAATCTTAAAAAAATAAAAAATTAAAAAGAAAATAGTAATAAAAAAATAAAAATTGACAAAAGAGATAGGTGGGTGGCAATTCACATAAGAGACAATGCAAATGTTGAGAAGAATTATTTCAAAGGTTTTTAACCAGACTTCAAAGAAAAACTCAGGAAAGTGAAAGTTAAAACAATAACAACATATTTTACTAATCACATTTGCAAAATTTTATAAAATATCTGTGACACTCAGACCTAATAATGTGAGAAAATGGAAACTCAGCCACATTGCTGGTGGGGGAATGTTAACTGAAACTTTAAAAAAAAATAGTCTATTATATTAAATAGGCAATATCTATTATAATTAAAAATTTGGAAGCCTTTTATTTGGCTCTACTGACATGTTGACACCATATATAATCATCTTTGTGCAATATTTTTGTTATTTTGCTTGCACCCATTTATAATAGCAACATTGGGAACAATCTGAGCATGCATCACTGATAAAATAAATTTGTTACTGGTTCAAAGTCTGTGTGTCTGACACACTTCAAAAGGCCAAAACTCAAAATATCAGTGTTTGGAGTAAGGATAGGTTTACTAATTGAGAAGGCAGAAACCAAGAAGATGAAAGACCTAATCCTTAAACGTATCTTAAGAAAGTACAGAGTTCGGGATTCTTTTGCATCAAGGGAAGGAAAGATGGGAGGTGTGACAGGTGACTGACCACTGCAGGCATCTGGGAACCAGCAGGCAACCAAGGAATGCTGAGCTAGTTGATGTGAGTCTGGTCATAAGGTTCCTACAAATCTTTCTTTGATAAACAATATATCACCTCAAGGGGACTTCTGGTAAAATGGAGGAATAGACAGAGGGTGTGCTAACTGCCTCCCAGAATCACACCAAAATTACAACTAATTTATACAACATTCAACCCTGGAAGTCCCTGGAACACTAGATGAACAGAACCTCTGAACGAAGAACTTAAAGAGGAGGCCACGTTGGGTCTGGTAGGAGGGGCGGAGACGAGAGAGGGCGAGCACCGTGAGGGAAGCCCCAGCCATGGGAAGCTTCTCTGATTGCAGGAGAGACCCTCTGGCCGCACACCAAGCTCACCAGCCCAGAGTTCCTTTGCCAGGAAGAGGAGTTCCATGATAGCTGGCAGTAAATTAGTGAGGACTCTCTTGGCCCAGCTTGGTGAGGCTGAGGGTGGCTAGAGAATCAGTGGGGCCGGCGCACGGGTTCACTCACCGGTGAGTACTCACCTGGTCCCTGGTAGAGGGAGTAGCAGTGTGAGCAGAGACCAGGAGCCTGTAGGGATGGACTGAATTGAGCACCTTCGGTGCAGAAGATGGAGGTTTTGGGACTATTGTTCCCCTGGTGTGGAGCTTGCACACGAGTAGTGTACAGGAGGGTGCCATTTTGTCAGGGTTGGGCCCTCCCACAGAGGGTCAGGTCCAGGACCACATTGGTCTGGTGGAATTGGCGCAGAAGTGCGTGTGTGTGTGCGTGCGCATGTGGCCTTGGATCCCCACCCTCTGCCCAGCTTATACTGCATTGCCAGGGAAACGCTGAGTGGGTGCCCTCCGGCTCGAACAGGCTGCTCACTGAGACCAGGGAGCGCGAGCCACGTCGGATCCTCACCCTCTCCACAGCTTGTGCTGTGTTGCCAGGGAAACACCTGGTGGGTGCAGTCCAGCTCCAATAGGCTGTTCACTGAGACATGGCAGTGAGCAAGCTACCTCAGGTCCCCCTCTCCGCACTGCATGTGCAGAGTTGCCAGGCTGGTGATTGGTTGTCAGGCTGTTTGGCCTAATCTGCGAGCGGCTGATTGGGACAGACTGAGACTTGGAGTTTTCCTGGGAGTGTTAGGCTGGGAAATGTGCACATGCGTGATCTATCTAATACATCAAAGCAATCCCAGAGTGACAGCCACAATGAGGAAACAAAGAAACATGTCACAAGTGAAAGATCAGAAGAAACCTCTAGAAATGGAACTAAATGAAACATAGGGACCCAACCTTTCAGAGACAGAATTTAGAACACTGATGATAAGAATGTTTAACAAACTTAGTGAGGACATAAAGAAGGAGAGAGAAATCATAAAAAACAACCAGTTAGAACTAAAGAATACAATAACTGAAATGAAGAACACACTCGAAGGAATCACCAGTAGAGTAGATGAAGCAGAAAATTGGATCAGCGATTTGGAAGACAAGATAGCAGAAATCACCCAGTTGGAACAACAAAAAGACAAAAGAATAAAAAACAATGAAAGTAGTTTAAGAACCCTATGGGACAACATGAAATGCAACCACCTTCGTGTCATAGGAATACCAGAAGGAGAAGAGAAGAAGCAAAGACTTGAGAATGTATTTAAAAAAAATAATGACTGAAAACTTCCCTACCATGGTGAAGGAAATCGACATATATGCCCAGGAAGTACAGAGGGTTCCAAACAAGCTGAACCCAAACAGGTCCACACCAAGACACATCATAGTTAAAATGGCAAAGGTTAAAGACAGAGACAGAATCCTAAAAGCAGCAAGAGAAAGACAGCAGGTTGCATACAAAGGAACTCCTATTAAACTAACAGCTGACTTGTCTACACAAACTCTGCAGGCCAGAAGGGAGTGGCAGGAGATATTCAAAGTGACACAAAATAACAGCCTACAACCAAGATTGCTCTACTCAGCATGGCTATCACTTAAAATTAAAGGAGAAATAAAGAGCTTCTCAGAAAAGAATAAGCTTAAGTAATTCATTACCAACAAGCCAGCATTGCAAGAAATATTAAAAGGGCTTTTTTTTTTTTTTTTAACAAGGGAAAGGGGTAAACAAGCTAACCTAGGAAGACCAGGAATACAAATAACAAAATGGCAATACATATGCCCCTATCAATGATCATTTTAAATGTGAATGAGCTAAATGCTCCAATCAAAAGACAGAGAGTGGCTGAGTGGATAAGAAAATAGGACCCAAGTATATGTTGTTTACAGATGGAATAAGATATTTCATGCAAATGGAAATGAGAAGAAAAAGCTGGAGTAGCAGTACTTATTTTGGACAAAATAGACTTTAAAATGAAGACTACAATAAAAGACAAAGAAGGGCACTATAACCCCAATAAACATCTATGCATCCAACATAGGAGCTCCTAATTATATACAACAGATTTTGACAGACATAAAGACAGAGATCAACAGTAACACTATCGTAGTAGGGGACTTCAACACCCCATTGTCACCAATGGACAGATCCTTTAGACAGAAAATCAACATGGAAAGAGTGGCCTTAAATGACACGTTAGGCTAGCTGGACTTCGTCAATATTTTTAGAGCATTTCACCCTGAAACAACAGAATATGCATTCTTCTCTAGTGCACATGGGACATTTTCCAAGATAGACCACGTTAGGCCACAAAACAAGTCTCAGTAAATTTAAGAAGATTGAAATCATATCAAGCAGATAGAAAGGAAAAACTGATAGTTGCTGGCTGGGAGGGGATGGGGATAAAGGAGAGGGGGAAGGTTTTGGACAGTGTAGGTGGGTGACTACAATGTTGCTGCAGGGGTATGGGGGGCAGTTCTGGGAATGTAATTGATAATGTGAAGAGACTATTATGGTAAATGAAATAAGTCAGTCGGAGAAAGACAAATACCATATGGTCTCACTTATATGTGGAATCTGAAAAACTGAATGAACGAGCAAAGTAAACAGAAACAGACTCATAGATATAGAGGAAAAACTGAGGGTTGCTAGTTGGGCGCAGGGTAGGAATAAGGTAGAAGGGGAAGGGATTAGACAGCATAAATAGGTAACTACAATATTGCCACAAGGATATGAAACACAGTTTGGGGAATATAATAATATTGCAAAAATTTTGTGGGGTGTCAGATGGTCACATGTCTTGTTAGGGAGACCACTTAAGGGATGGAGTAGAGGCTTAATCACTGCACTGTACACCTGAAGCTGATGTTGTATAATATTGTAAGCCAACTGTAATTGAATATATAGATAGTCAGGGGATGTGGAGTATACTGTGGAAGGGAGTCAAAGGAATTGTAATAGATATGTATGATATGTGGGAGAGGAGTGGGGTGGAGAATGGGAGGGGGTTGTCACTGTGAGGGGTAAAAAGTATAAATATTGCACTGTGTTGTAGACCTGAAACTAATTTTTAAAAAAATGTTTATTTCACAATAAAAGAATTATAAAAATAGAAAAAACAAAAAACCAAAAAACAAAACAATATATCACCTCAAGCCACAAGCAGAATTCCTCTACTTAGTAGCATGTCTATATGCAAGACTAAGCAGAAGCTATTAGCCTGAGACTGAGAACACTGCAGGCTTGAACAAGAGGGAATCAGACAGACGGAGCATTTCACTGTTACAAATCTTTGTCTATTCATCTTGAAAGGTTATCCATAATCCATTTTTTTTTCTTTTTGCAAAATAAAGAAAAGAAAGTTTCAGGAAACTATGGTCATATTTTGGTTCTATGAAAACATTGTCACACAAACTTTTAATCTGTATAATTAATGATTTGTAAAACACATCATTAATCTATGACGCTCAGAAGGATGGGAGTGGAAGAGGATGGAGGTCAGCTGGGGATAGTTTTAACTTGCTTTTATCCCTCTTTTGTTGTTTCATTTGTTATAATGAGTAGGTATTTATATATTTTAAAATCTAATGACATTTATCAAGAAAAATGTTTCCTTCACAGGTCAAATATATGGCATTTTTCTTTCTTTCCCATGTAACCTCATACTTTTAGCTTCACCCACTCAGAACTCCCAACTCCTGTTGTTTCTTGTCCACTTTCATTAACTTCCCTTGAAACTGGTCTCGCTATGCCAGCTTTTCTTTTATTATAATGGTTGTTTACATTCTACAAGTATTTACAGTGTGTTTAGATGGCTCTGCAGCCAAGTTTATAAGGGGATTCTGGTAAATCCCTTCCACTCACAACACT
Organism: Aselliscus stoliczkanus; assembly: GCA_033961575.1. Taxonomy (NCBI): domain Eukaryota; kingdom Metazoa; phylum Chordata; class Mammalia; order Chiroptera; family Hipposideridae; genus Aselliscus; species Aselliscus stoliczkanus. Next base: position 120,865,233 of record CM066727.1, on the reverse strand, counting down.
TTTATCTATTAATTTGCTGTAATGCATTGCTCTCCTTTTGTTTACCTAAAGATTTCATCTTGGTTCTTTATGCTTTGCCAGCACCCAAAGGCACACTTTTCTCTTGATGCATTCCAGTTTCCATAGTACTGTTTGCTGGCTTGATTCTCTAAGAGACACTCCTTTTATTGAGTTACAAAGACTTGAGATTTAACCCAAGATAAATGTTGAATATTGCTTGGGGTCCTGGAAAGCTTAGATGTTCTGTGAAAGAGGAGCTCTACCTCTAAGTTAAAAGCAGACTGTTTGAACTTCTAAGAGCACATTCCACATCAGTGTATTCTGTCACCATAAGATTTCTGTACCCTGGGCTTACCTTGACCACCCAAATCCTATTCTTACTGGATCAGTTCTTTCCTCTGTGAATTCATGTAAAATACAGACTCTAAGATCATTCATTTTTCTCTTTCTGAAAACATTATTCTTATTTTAAATTCCAAGCTTTCAAAGTCATAATGGCCCCAAATGTCGTCATGGTCAAACACAGACTCTTTTTATGGCTCTCCAGATGCTACAGAGATAGTTTCAGCTTATAAAATTTCATCAAAAAAGCTCAGAACAACCAGTTGTCCAAACAAATCTGCCTCATACCACACCCGACTCAACATTTCATGGTTGGAAGAGCATTATATGTCAACTATAATTTAAAACATATATAGTCATGGGATGTGGAATACAGTATGGGGATGAGGTCAATGGAATTGTAATAGTTATGTATGATATAGGGGTTGGGGGAGCAGGGGAGGGGGAGGGGGAGTCACTTTGTAAGGGGTGAAAAGATAACTATTGCATTGTTTTGTACATCTGTAAATAATAATAATAATAATAAGAAGAAGAAGAAGAAGAAGAAGAAGTTAAAAAAATGTCCAATATAAATCCTGCCCTCCTCTATTTTCTCAATGACCACAGCTTGCTTTGTTTTTTTTTCATGTCTCTCCAGATTAATACAGTAGGCTTCCCTCTAATATGTCACCTCTAGTCTCTTTCACTATATCATCCTTCCATCATACTTTTGCCACAGTTATTCTTTCAAAAACAAGAACCCAAACTTCTCAATTACTTCCTTAAAGGACTTGGATGTTTCCCCAATACCTACATGGAAAAGCTAAAGGCCTTAACTATGTTATGAAATTCTCTCCCAGTTCATTTCTCCCTGTCTTTCTGGTCTTGACAGCAATATTCTTCCAGGTTCGCTGTCTCCCAAAGATGACAGACTTTGTCATGCCTCCTTGCATTTGGATATACTGTTTCCTTTGTGGGAATGCTTTTCTGACCCTGTTCTGCTTGGTGGATTCTAACTTATCCTTTCAGAGTCTACTCAAGTGTCACAGGCTCAGAAGCTTTCCTAACTTCTTTAGGCAAATAGCTGTTCTTCGTTTTTGTCTCCAAAAGTGCTGTTCAGAGTTTTATTTTAGCATGTATCAGATGACATTTTAACCATCTAACTACATAACTGACTCTCTCTTTAAATCATGAGTTCTTCAAGATTAGGTATGATGACCTTATAAGCATATGATGGCTTTGTACCCACAATGTTGGGTTTAGTTCCTGACATGGAAAAGGAATCCACTGTGTGCTTACTTGAGAACCATAGGAATGATAGAATAAGCAGAGTTCTCACACAGGAATCAAGACTCAACATTTCATAGAGCCTCTTGTTAAAACTTGACTAAGTAAGATCAGGAAATGAATCACAGTGATTTCTCTTGTTATTTTGTTTAAAGAATATCTTCCCATAAACCTCTGTTGAGATTCAGTGGAAAATGACATCAATTTCCCTCATTTCAATTGTGGCCTAAATAGTACTGCCAAAATAGTCTACTCTAAAAAAACTAAAAATTTGGTTTCCAGACTGCAAAATATCTCAAGCCCTTGTCTCCTTTCACTGTTACTAAATCAAGATTGCATTTTTCCCCTACTCAAAATTTGACTTTAATCCAAGAATCCTTAGCGAAATCTCCTATGTTAGCAAATTTGTGATCAAAATGCAAATTCTGCTGCTCAATTTATGATGTTTTCTCCCTCATTTTAACTATATCTATTACAAATATGTATAAAGCATGCTAAAGAATGCACTTTATAGGGGCTGGCCGAGTGGCGCGGTGGTTAAGCGCTGGCTTGGGAAGCCAGCGGCCCCGGTTCGGGTCCCACATATGAGGGCCAGTGACACTGCCCTCAAAAAAAAAAAAAAAAAAAAAAAAAGAATGCACTTTATAGATACTATGGTAGAATATATGTATATATGTAGAGGGAAAGAATGATTTAAATCACACCTTATATGCATACATTTCAGGTAAGGGATCTGACTCTTAGAAAATACAAGTCTCTAATTAAAGTAAACAACCATCTTGGTTTGTCCAAGGTAAAGAGAGTTCTTTGGGTGCAGGGCTTCCAATTTTGAATCCAAGCCAATCATGGGGAGGAATTTACTCTATCACTTAACTAAGGTCACACAATGAGTGGCAGATACAAAGTTTAAAATCAGTTCATCATATGACTATGCTCTCAAATTTTATATTCATTCCACATGCTGCCTCCTTGATTCAGACTTCATCCATAACAGGTATTCCTACATTGTAAGTCATATTGTCAATTATTAAGATTTTCAAGAGCAATAAAGAAATTAGAAAATTCTGGTGATCTATTTTAACTGAATTTTAAATTATGTATCAGTAGCATAGTCAATTTCAGCAACAATATTCAACTTTCCTAACAAGCTCCAAGGTGATGTTAACAGCACTGGTCAAGTAATGCTTGGCATAGCAAGATAGAAGACTATTTGGTTTTCACAGTGATTAGAGATGATAAAGGTAAGCAGCACTATGATAGAGCCAAGGGTCATTCTGATGTTCTAGACATTACAATAAGACTGATTTGAAATTTAGAGAAAGGGATATGAATTTGAGGTAGTTATATGACAGGGAACACCCCCTTCCCCCCTCCCCAAACAAAAGGGTAAAGGATACCCAAGAACAGATTGGAGAAAAACCTCAGGTAATCTGTTGTTAAGAAAAGTTTGGGGTATGTAGAATACAGAGGCAACTGACTTAAACAAAACAAAAAAGCAAGGCAGTGCACGTGGTACACAAGACTTGTGTAGAGAAGAACAAATTTGATCAAATGTTACAATAATAAATCAAAATGAATGGAGACAGGAATGGCTGGGTCAGCTTCAAGGGCTCAGAATAAAAGGGGAACTTTAAAAATTGAGTAGTAACATCTGTACAAGGTAGGGAAGACCCAAAAGCTATTAAGAGAAAGGGACACAGCCTGAAGAAACTTTGAAGAGAAAAGGGAAATTAAGATGTTTTTCAGGTGGTGGCAAGAGAAAAAGGCAAAGGAAAGCAGTCATCATGGATGTTAAAGTCATCTTCTTGCGGAATGTAACCCTTGCTGAGGACAGTAGACAGAGGAAGGAAGTCCATCTGAATCCACTGGGAGGGAAAGAAGAAATGGGAGAGGTTATCTAGAGAAGTAAGGAAAGAGAGGCTATAGAAAAATGACATGATGCATGCTGTGTTTTGAACTGAACTGACTAAACAAGTCAATGTAGGTGCTGAGGAAGGATACATCTTGAATCAAGGGAGAAAGGTAAGAAGAGAAAAGTTATAAGGGGGGAAAAATCACGTTCAAAGAGTGCTTTTACCAATTAGAAGTTGATTTTTTTTTTTTATGATTCACTATTAAGAAGGAAAAGGATGAGATCAGTTTCAAGTTTCAACAAATTCTGAGTAACTATTAAAAACTGATGGAAAGAGATTGCATCACAAGAATAAAAATTATTTTTAAAAGCTGCAAAGAACCATGCAAGTAAAGAACATAAAGTAAAAATAAAGGTAAAATAAAGTGGCAGGCAAATAGTAAAGACCAATGACCAACTGGTTGGAAAGCATGATACAGAGAACAGAGTGAAGGGAATGAGTCTGCAAATGTAAAACTAAGAACTCAGTTCACCTGGTGGAAGGTGTGAAGTTTCCACTCATCTGTGATAAAGACTCATTGAAGTACATTTGACTCTTCGCCTGCTATAGGCCTTCTCCTCTCTTGGTTCTTTCCCCACCTTCTCACCCTTACTCCTGTATTAGCAATATATTGTCCTATCTTCCAAAAGATACTTGAGGCCATTGAAGAAAACAAGAGCCAGGTAGTAGTTAAAGTGGTAAACACAGATTTTTTTTTTTTTATCCTCTCAGGAACTATTGCAATAGAGGAAAAGAGACCTCAGGATAGAACAGGGCTCAATTCCAGGTACAGCAAGGACAAGTGGGTATTTACAGCCAAGGAACAGGTTGAGGAGATCAGTCGATGGAAAATTGCTAACAGGAGGCATCAAGGGCAGGGGATTCTTGACACACAGACCTAACAGGATCCTTTCTGAAGACAGGCCCAGATAATCAGATATCACCTGGGAGCAAGGGGTGGGCATGAGGAATTTGATCATATATCAAGAACCATCAGATATTGAAGACTGGGGATTCTTGCTATACTGACTAGCAAGATTTTTGCTAAAACTGGGCTATGCAGGCCTGAGAACAAGGCCTAAGGATGAGGCCTACTGGAGAAAAGGGCCTGCAGGAGCCTGACAAAAGTTTGCTCAGGAAGAGAGTCTGTGCCAGGCAGAGGCTCAACTGTGCTCATACTCTGCCTGCCTCTCCTGGCCCTCCTGGTGTGGGGCTTCACCATTTCCCCAAGGCCTTTGCTCTTTTCATCACTGCCAACAAAATACTCATTTCCTTCTTTCCTTCAGGTCCTGGTAGATGGATGATTGAGCATCTGATAAATGAATTTGAGTTATAAAAGTAACATTTAATACTATTTTCTGTCTCATTCCTTCCAGATATGTTAGGACTAAGTAATATTTACATAGGAATACAGGACCAGAAAGGAGATAACTTCATTTTGAGGGTATTTTCAGCTATATATGCTTCCTGGAAAAAAGATAAAAACTTATGTGATGGGCCGAGCATTATAATTTTTAAACATCTATTTGGACTTGGTACATATCCAATTCTGCCAGTACTTAGTGTTCTCTAATCTATTTCAGAGTTTATCAGAGGAAAGGAGGGAAAATTATCCAATAAAACAAATAACCACATGAATCATTACTGACTATAATGTATCTTATTCAAGAAACCTTTGAGAAGTGCAGAAAAGTAGAGCAGAGGTACAATTGCTATCTTGTTAAGGACAAAAAGAAAAATGACCAAGCATTGAAAATAATTTAAAAAATAATAATTTCAGCATGTACATGTAGAAATAGAGGGTCTCTTTCATAATAGTGATCATAGCAGATATCATACAATAATGTTTCTATTGCTCAAGACATTTTTGAAAAATTTCCCGGAAACTTTTATCAGAATCACTTCATAAGTCATACAAGAAAATAATTCCTGTAAAATTATGGTCATTGACTACATATTTGTACATTTTCACCATAACATCTGATTTTTATTTTTAAAAACAAACAAAATGTTTATTGTTGAAAGTTATCTGAGTGAATATAGATGAAGGGATTAACTTGGTGTGTTGAAATAAAAAACATTGAGTATTGTCTTCAATTTGAATTGCTTTAAGAACCAAATTTCCTAACTTTTCACTGGTAGTGCTTTCTACTGGCAGTAGTTTTACAAGGCAAGAAATAAAATAAAGCTTCTTTCATAATTTCTTTGTAATAAACAGGATAATGTATTCCCTTTGTGATTTCTTTGGGCATGAAAAGAAAATAGTTCTGTAATAGATTAACTTGGAACAATATATTAATACACTCTGTTGTCAAAGCAGCAAGTTGTGTAATAAACAAAATTTCTGGCACTTTTAGGGTAATTATTCAAAATGGAAATTGCAATGTGTTTCTCTACCAGCTTGAACAAGGTGGAATCCCTATGTAGGCATATCACTCTGATATCTGGTTTAGTAGAATTTGGTTATCATGTTTCATGTCCATTGTTATGTTAAGTACTAACACAATATTTTTGTGTTCTTTCCTCCCAGTGTGAATCAAACCACTTCATATGAAATTATTTTCCTTTACGAGGGAAGTGTTGATGATAACTGCAAGAGTAAATGATTCCATTTCTTTATCATGGATTTTTCAAATTACAAATTCCTGGACTGATTAAAAACTATGTATAACGAGGTCAAGTTAAGAAGATGTCAATAGAAAGTTTATTTCTTCAACAAGTTCCCTTAAATATTCATATTAAATGACCTCCTTCTTTGTATTTTACACTTGAGAGCTATTTGCTAATTGTTTTGAGTCAAGCCAAGGTGAAACGGTCATTAGATTTTGAATAAAACTGCTGTTTTTGCCTTTCATCTCCAAACATAGAGTATATACAGTCCTGGCTAAGAAGTTTACAGTCTTTGAAAGAGGAAAAAAAATAAATGTGTATATAATTTGTAGAAATTAAAAAATGAATGCACCATCTTTTCAAGAAGGTAGAGTAGTCAATAGGATTAATTCATTCAAGAGAACAGCTTAGGTAAGATTTTGATCCTATACAAAGAAGAGGTCAGGTTGTACTTTTTGGGAAAATAATAAGAGTTTTTAAGTAATAAAATGGTGCAATATATTCAAAATAATTACTTTAGCTGCCATCTGTAGAAATCTTTGAAGGATAGTAAGACTGGAAACAGCCAAATCAGTTAGGAAATTATCACAATGACTGGGGCAACAGATGATGGTAGTAAGTAGGGAGAGACCTGTACCTCTCCATGAGGAGCTAACAAAGAGTATTGATAATTAGATATCAGGAGAAGGAAAGCATGAATATTCTAGGATAATTCCTCAATTTTTATCCTGATCAACTGGAATAAATAATAATGCTACTTAGTGAAATGGAGAGAGAAGGAGGTTGAAGAAAAAATGAATCGAGCGTTCTCCAGTTGGCCGCGTTTAGTCTGAGATGCATACTAGATACTCAAGGGAGATGTCCAGGAGGCATTTGAACATGCAAGTATGACATTTGGTGGAGGGGACAAATTAGAAACAAAGGGATCAGATGCATCTGCATATAATTAGCATTTTAAAGCCACTTAATTAGATGAGTTCAACCAGGAAGAATAAAAGCAATAAGGAAACACAAAACTGCTCACACATTTAAATGTTGAATAGACAAAAAAGAATAAGCAAAGGGAAATGAGAGTATCCAGGAAAGATGGAGAAAACCAGAATAACACGTGATGTCAGAGAAACCTAGAAAGGAAAGTGTTTCTAAAATTAGGGTATAGATGAAATTGTCAAGTGTTGCTGAAAGGGTAATAATTCAGATACTATATATGAAAGCATCAGCTACACTTCCTGGCACATAGTAGGTACTCAATAAATGCTACTTCCGTTCACTTTCTATCCAAGAGGTAGTAGCATTTAGTGGTTAAGAGTGTAGGCTTAAGAGACAGCCTGCCTTAGTTCAAGTTTTTCCTCTCATATTCTGTAGCTGTGTGGCCTTACACAAGTCAATTCACGTTTCAATAGTTTGGTTCCTATAGTTTAAAACGGGGCAACACTAGTGCCTATTTCATAGAGATGAAGCTAACACACTGCAATCAATCAGTCAGGTTAATTACTATTTCATTTCTTATTTATTTTTTTCATGTTATGTATTTTAAAAAATTATCTGGTAATAAATATGAATTACTTCTTAATTTCCATAATGAATACTTGACTGACTTAAATAATTTTATTTCCATAGCCAATGGATAATGAACAAATCCTACCCTTCCTTCCCATACTGTGTGCACATCTGCTTTTAAAGAATATAGGTATTTTTTTATTGATCTAAGTCCTGATTTTGTGTGGGCACAGGAAAAGGAATAAAGAAGAGATGGGGTTGGGGGCACATCCAGAGGCTAGTAACAGTGGAAAATCATTTCCATCCGCAGGACCAAAGCAACAAGAGGAAGAAATGGTGTTAACAGAATCACTTGAGTATTAGAATTGCAAAAGAACAGTTTCCTGGTAGGAAAGAGAAATACAGTTATTACCAGGGACAGACAGGGTGCTGACAAAGGGAGGGAAAGGAGAAGAAATGTACAACTTCTTCTTGCACTTTGTATTTTAATACATTGACACCAATGGCTGTTTCCACGCAGAAACCAACAAGCAAGAGAACTACTCAGAAATTATCTTTCTAAGGCACAGATGGGATAGAGAAGAAGGAGCATAGACTAAGTGGGGCAAAGAAAGAACAGCAAAATATGCTTTGCTATCTCTGGCCAAGTCCCAGTAAGTCATACCCAGATAAGGGTGATTCCTCCCTATTTCAATACACTTCTTCCATGCTGTTGGCCAATCCACAACCAAAATCGTCAGCTCCTTAATCGAATTTCATGTCATACAGGCTTTCACAACAATCAAACAATATGGAATCTCCTTAGCACTTCACTTCTAATTTTAAACACAGTACACACACACACATACACACACACACACCACACACCAACTGAAAGGATGTTTGTAAATTATAAAACTGAAAGGCTTGATCTAAACTTTTCTGGAAAATAACTTCAAAATTTTGTTTATTTCCAAAATTTGGACACAATTCTTTGATTTCACAACATCCCACAACAATGACTTCGTTCTTGTTTTTTACTGAAAACTAAACTGTTGACACCATGGCTTTTGAAAACTAAGCAGATGGGCACGTCTTCATGACTTCATGTTGAGGGTATAAATATTTAGAGAGATAAAAGATAATGTCTATTTTTTAATGTTCATAAATAATATTTGCCAATGTCATTTTATCCATCCATTCATTGCTTACTTGCTGATGTTTAATATGTCTATGATTGTGATGAGAAATTCTTCAATCACCAGTCATTCTAAATAATTTATAGGTAAGAAAAGTAAAGAGGAAAGAAAGAACTAAATAAAATAAAAAAAACAGGCTCAGAGGTCAAGATACTTAAACATGTGAGAATAGGGAAATTGGTCATAATCATGACAAGATGAATGAAAATCCTTTTAAATAAAAATAACAACTTCTCCTTATTTAAACAATCCTCCCCACCTTTTTTTTTCACTGTATAGGCAAAAAAATAAAAATCAGTATTTGGGGGCCAGCCGAGTGGTGTGGTGGTTAAGAGCTGGCTTGGGACGCCAGCGACCCCGGTTCAGATCCCACATATGAGGGCCAGTGACACTGCCTTCTAAAAAAAAAAAAAAAAAAGTGTTTGGCATAGAGTAATGATGGACTTTAGCCAGAGGAGAGTTTGTTCAGAATTCTGTCCCTCCTGTAATCTGGGCAAATTCAACCTACAGCAAAATTATAGCTTCCAGTATCCCTTCAATGAGTTCTGCTGAGAAGGAACTTTGGAATGTAATGACTCCACACTCTTAAGACAGGTCAGCATAAAAATCTTTGCCTTTTGAATAATATCATAAAAACAATTTGCTCTCACTCTGTCTTGTAATCATATCTGAGATTAACAGACTTTAATCCGCAGATACAAAATTAATCATCTTCCGAGTTAAAGTTGCTTTATAAAATGATGGAAACCATTTACTTTCACACAGTAAGCTGGTACTATCCACTATGTTGTCATTTTCAAACAATATCAGATCTTACCCAATTCTTTTGTTTTGAATGAATAGTCTACTATCACAAAATAGATAATAATTATAACTTGCATTTTATCAAACATAGAGTCTGAAAGAAGCGAAAGTCTTACAATGGCAAATCAATAAGTAGTTATCACATATCAACTGAGTACAAAGTCTTATAATCAAAATTAATAAAATAAAATAGTTTATGTTTCTGTGTTCCTTTATTTCTCAGTTTTTTCTTTTTGTTTGAAAGTAATTTATGCAAAGTAATATTTGTGAAACGTAATTTGATCAAATTTACATCTTAGGGTGAATTATGATAGTTTGGTCGACGCTTTGCTCATGTCAAGGACATTCAGTAAATAGATCATGTGCCTCAGGATGCTACATTTTCTGAATCAACAGTAAAGCCATAATTTCCAGACAAGGAAAAGCTAAAGAGGTTCATCACCACGAAACCAATATTATAAAAAATGGTAAGGGACTTCTTTAATAAGAAGAAAAGAAAGATAAAGAAGATGAATAATAAAATGGCAATAAATACACATCTAGCAACAATTACTTTGAATGCAATGGATTTAATGCTGAAAGACTGGATGGATAAGAAAACAAAACCCTTACATATGCTGCCCACAAGAGACTCACTTCAAATCGAAAGACACACACAGACTGAAAGAAAAAGGAAGGAAAAAGATATTTCATGACAATGGAAACAAACTAAAAAGCTGGGGTAGCAATACTTACACCAGACAAAATAGACTTAAAACAAAGGCTATAACAAGAGACAATGAAGGACCAGTAATTCCACTTCAGAATATTTATCTGAAGAAACTCAAAAAGCTGCTTCAAAGGGGACATGTGCAACCGTATGTTCATTGCAGCATTGTTTTCAATGCCCAAGATATGGAGTCAACCTGGGTGTCTGTGGAAGAATGGATAGAGGAGATGGTCCATGTGTACAATGGAATATCACTCAGCCATAAAAAAGAATACAATCTTGTCATCTGCAACAAAGTGAATAGATCCAGAGGGTATTATACTGAATCAAATAAGTCAGGCAGAAAAAGGCAAACGGCATATAATTTCACTTATAAGTGGGATCTAAAAAGTATAATAAATAAATGACAAACAAAACAGACACAAACTCATAGATACCGAGAACATTTTGATGATTGCCAGATGGGAGGGGGTCTGGGGGATAGGTGAAAAGGGGGAAAGGATTAGAGGTACATATTGGTAGTTACAAAATAGTTACAGGAATGTAAAGTACAGCACAGGGAATATAGTCAATAATGTAACTATGCGTAGTGCCAGGTGGGTACTAGATGTATTGGGGTGATTACTTAGTAAGTTATATAAATGTTGAATCACTATGTTGTCCACCTGAAACTAATATTGTATGTCAACTGTAACTAAAAAAATAAAAGTATTTAAAATCCAGGGGAAAAAAAGAGAAGAGCCATGTTAAAGAGATAAGTAATGAGGGAGAGAGTACTACAACAGCCAATGTGTGCTTTAAGTATTCATAGAGTAATATGATCCCAAGTATTCAGCAAACTTTTATGGAGCACCTGAGATTTGAGCTGACACCACAGCAATATTGAGTTAGCCAGTGTATACAGCATATAAGTAACATTTATTTGGAAGCAAAATCTACGAAGTGATGATCTGGCTATTTTGGTTTCCAACATATTTTTAAAATAATAACTCAGATTTAGAATTTGTCTGTTGTATGCAAAATTTCCCTTTAATCCTAAGAACTTACATAGCACAGTATGATCAAGGTACACACTTTAAAAAAAATGCTAAGCTGGATAGACAAAATGTGTTGTGGCTATGAGTGGAGGGGTGAGTCTTTGAGGCTTGACTAGGAGAAAGGCAGTTCTGTGCCCCTTCACTTGATGTAGAGACCCTCAAGCCACAGAACAAATGCAAATGATTTCAGCTGAAACAAATGCAATGCCATTTTAGGTATGCATCCAATTTCCAGGTGTGAATTATTTAAGCATAGTATGGCCTTTTCTAATGCAATGTTATAAAAACCGGGCTATATTTTAATGGCATAAATTCATTTTTCAGCCAATCATAGGAGGATTTTTTTGTAGCCAGTATCAGAATATATTTATTTTGCAAAACTTCTAGCTAGAGTCGTACTAACATGAAGTCATCAAAGTTTCAAGGAAATAACACTTTTACCTTTGACAAAAAGTTTTTTGTTTTCCATAATTACTCTCACTAGTGATAATACATTCTAGAAAATAATATTTTGAGTTACTCTGTTATACAACCTATAAGGAAAAAAATTACTATTTTTATTATATTTTTTCAACTTCATTTTTCACATGAGAACATTGGAGTTCAGAATGATAGTCATTTCCCCAAAGCAGCATAGCAAGGAAGTGTTCTGCTATGATAAAGTGAATTTGTTTCAGTACACTGGGCAGTGTATATTATTTAATGTATGAATGTAATTTTATTGTGCAAAAAGAGTATATTTGAAATGCATGATAAGTATTGTTGGTTATGAGAACCTTTGAATTTTAAGATACTATAGAAACCTTGAAAGAGAGGAACAAATGGATTGTAGATAAAGGGAAGATTCTTTGAATTAATGGGTTGGTGGAGAAAGGAGTACGAATCACTAAAGTAGAAAAGTCTCTCTAATGAGGATTTTTGCTGGCTTGTTTGTTTTCTTTTATTTGTTTAAGTGTTTTCGTGGGAAGGTATGACAAAGTGAAAAGGATGATGGAATCAGGCAGTATTCTATGAAGAACTGGAAAAAAGTTTCCAAAAATTTCCAATAATAAATCCAATATGGCAAATTTGATGAATAGAGTAAGAAAACATGATAGCATTACTGGAGGTTTCTATTGATAAAGATAAGGACAATTTGTACCTATGTCCATTTAATAAATAAATGCAGTACCATCTCCCCATAATACAATCTGTGACTGAAATAATTGCAAGTAACACAAGGTATCTGAGAACCTATCAAAACATTAAAATTAACATTTCATTATGTGTAGTGGAAAGTCTGTCACACTAAATTTTATATTGAGTAGCATATGGTGCAGTAGCACCTCTTCCAAATCAGGTGGTGCCAAGGCAGGTAGTAATGGCTCAGTTAAAGCCTATGATTAAGCTACTTGAATGTAGGGTGGTGATGTCAAATTTCCAAGCAAGGGATGCTGGGAAGAGAAAGTCTATGTAAGCCCTAGAGTTTGGGTAACATCTGGATTTAGGTGTGCTTAAATGAATCATGCTGTTACACAGAGAGGCATGGGGAATGCCAAAGCTGGGAAGTTACATGCTACTAATGCTGCCCTGAGTGCCCACAAATGGTGTAATTTTATTCATCTGCCAGCTGATAAAGTTATACCTTTTTTTTATGGAAAGAACATTTATTTAATTTACTTATAAGCTCTGTCAAACCCCAAGTGTTCAAAATATTGACAGAAAGAACATCAAGCACAGATCAATTCAACACAAGAGGCTTCTACAAGCCTTCTTTTTCACTGAGAACTCTAAACGCCTGTGTTAACACAAAAATATAATTCTGCCTGAATTCAAAGAAATTCCAAAAATTGGACTTAAAAAAGAATGTTGACATGTGCAAGGTACAACTAACTTGATGATTCCTTGGCAGGTGTCAGAAGAAATTAGGAACTTGGCATAAAACAATCTCTACCCTGGGTTAGTAATCAGTTTTTTAAAAGGACACTGGACTTGGTGTTAAAAGACTGGGATTTCAGTCTAAAGATGCCTTTTTTTTCATGATCTGTGTTATTTTGAGCAAGTCATTAAACCCCTTAAAATAAGCTTCCATCTCTTGATTTATATAATTATTCTGATAATACCTGCTTTCACTCATTCAAACCTCAAAGGAATCCATTCCTCATCCTGACTGGGCTCTAGAAACATGGGTTCCTTCTGCCTGATTCATTACCAAAAAGCATCTGACTCTTCTACTCTGCTTCCTTTTACTTATCTAGTGCAATGCCTGTCACACAGTAGATGTTCAATAGACATTGTGAAATCTCATTGAATAATGTACACAAGAGGAAATAAATGAGGTACTCACAAAGATTTATTGAACATGTAAAAGTGAAGAACGTTAGAGAAGGCAAAAGTAGAGGGAGAAAGGGAGGGAGGGAAGGCATAAACACCAGCCTGATTGTAAACTTGCATATAAGCCCATGGAAATTATAAGACGAATGCTTTTAGTCACTATGCACTGAATTAGCCCAATAAGCCCATGGAAATTATAAGACGAATGCTTTTAGTCACTATGCACTGAATTAGCCCATCACACTATGTACCTGATCTTGTGTGACCCTCTCTCCATATTACCTACAGTTAATCTCTAACAGAGCTATCCAAGAGAACTTTCAGCAATGATCGAACATGGTGTGTGTGCCCTGTTCAGTATAGTAACCACTAGCCACATATAGCGGCTGGGCACTTGAATTGTGACTCATGGAACTAAATTTTTAATTTAATTTTAATTAATTTAAAGTTTAACAGTCACATGCAGCTAATGGCCACTGTATTGGATAGCACAGATCTATAACATACATGATTAATATTCCTGCCTGCAGCAGAGGAGGGCTCTGAAGCTAGCATAGTGGCTCAAAATAATATGTGCCTGAAAAAGAGAATCATTGTTAAAGAGACTCCAATTTTAAAAACTGTCTGAGATTTTGTTTTCTAGGACTTGTGGTTCACACATCTCTTTGGCAGATCATTGCATGGTTTCACCAGAAGTAGAAGAGAATTCTACTAGAATTCACCAGAAGAGAATTCAGTTGTGTTCTATTGAACACACTCCTATACCTTCCTGGGACTCAGTTTCCTCATCTGTAAAATGAAGTGGTCGGACTTCACAGGATCACGTTTAAAATCCTTTCCAGCTGCAGGGACTGCATGCAGGGACTGCATGCAATGTACATGCATTGCTGGGAAGAAGCTGCATGCTTGATTTTTAGGTCTCATTTGTTTATTCCTGTCTCATCACCAGAATCTCTCCAATGTGTTTTCCTTTCCCTCTGTGCCTCTTTCTGTTCTGTTCTTTTCCTGTCTGTTTGCAGTTCAAAAGATTTCTCTTGTCTGAATGATTTATCATTCTGGACTTATGTTGTCAGAAAGCTTTGTTTAGATCGAGTCCAGACATACTTCTGTGTTGCTTATGCATTCTAATCAAGAAAGACAACTTCAAATAGACCAAGTTTATCTAAAAAAAAAAAAGAATTAAAACTTTAGGCAAAGGTCAGAAGAGAAGAACATTATAAAATAAACTTGGGATAAAGAACTCCGAAATTTAAATCAAGCTGAGAGGGAAACATGTTTTTCTTTCTCAAAATCAGACTGATTCTTATTTGAAGGGTTCTTTGAGCATTAAACGAGCTGCAGTTGCAGAAATGAGATTTCTGACGTGGCTACTTGGAGTTTATCGGAAAATTCATTGCGGTCCCTCTGGCTCCTCAGGTTCTCTGCACCCTGAGGGGGAAAAAAAAAAAAAAAAAAGATTACACAGTGCCACCTTTTGGAGAATGCAATAATAGCAGCAAAGAGGCCAGATTTAAAAACATTAATTCCATTTCACTCTCAAATGGAAAATTGAAGTGGTAAATATCATTTTCATCTCGTTATAATGTTTAGAAGCTGTATTCCACAGATATTTATGAATCACTCGAGTTTAAAATATAAGTAAAGGCTGAGTTAAAACCCGGATTTGGTTTTCCTCTTTTTTCCAATGGCAGTAAGTCAAGCACATCTGATTTTGTTAAAGCCATATCTGAAATAACAACAAAAGTACAAAGTGCTACCCACAATCCTGATGTCATTATTTTATTTTAGCCTGGAATATGAATACAGATCTACTGGAAATATTAATTATCTGCTCCCAGTCTCTCCGCCCTAGCCTTTAAGATAATCCTTAGCTTTAAGTAGTGTCCTGTTTTTAAAATTGAAAATTGAAAACCAGAGAGATAAATCCCTTTATTCTGCTGGAGAAGAAAATTATTATTTCCCAACCCAGGAAAAAGTGGTGCCAGGAATATAAGTTTCTTGGACTGGGAAAGTCAAAGGCTTTTGAGATCCTACAAAGTGTGATAGAGGATGTAAGCATAATTATTGCTTAATATGTGTAAACATCTTTCACATGTCCCAGGAATTATGTGTATGCCCTGTCACAATAACTGCTGAGCAAAACATTCTACAACTAAACAATAAGGAAGACCTTTAATATGCTTCAGGGATAGAGGTAGGGGGCTATTTGAATTTCATTTTAAGCCATATGGTGATACCCACAAATGTGACTTAGAAGTAGTTCTCATTGGACTGACATATTGAAATCATAAGAATAAAAAAATCTTCTTCATTTAATGTCTTTAACTATTTTCTCTCTCTGAGGGACCTTTCAAACATAATCAATTAAAGGCAAATTTGATAAATGGCTGATTGCTTCCATATTTCTGCATTTATTCTTCCAATATGTTTTGTTTCTGCAACTACCTACACATACAAATTCAATGTTTTTTAATGTTTAGCTTAAGTTGTACTCCAAATCATATTCTGCATTATTCTTGAAATAAACTATCATAAAAGCTTCTGATTTTAAAGTAGGAAATGAGAGTTGCCTTTGTAAATAACATCATAATATGTGGAAGAACAATCTTCACTGAATACAAATATGCTAGCCTGACTTTCTGTATATCACTTCCTTCCCTAGTCCATCCTATAAATTTTAACAAAATTATTTTCCTTGAAAATAAATACATGAAAGAATGGTTACTAAAACAGCATTTTACGTTTTATGTTCTGCCAACATGGGAGAGCTGGAGTTAAAATTCCTCAGCACGCCCAGCTGTGGTTGTCACTCAGAGCTTCCTCCCTTTCCAAAAACCTCAAAATAGCTTATAATGCCACGTACCATATGTGGAGTAATAATTAGGCTTACCAGGGTGCTTTCTGTTGGACAATCTCTTTGGCATAGACAAAGCCATAAAATCCAGCCTTTTACAGTTATCCAGCTTTCTTTCAAATGCTTTAAAGATCATAGCTGTAATATTGCTTGACAGCTTGGCATATTCAGAGCTGACTAATGGGCACTTTTGGATCTGGAGTTTTATGCTTTTTTTTTTTTTCAGGACATCTACCAGAATTTAAATCAATAGTACACATCCACAATCCTTGAACCCTACCAATAAAGTGAAGACAAATATTTTAACAGTATCACTTAGAACTGAGTTTTGCAAAATTAATTTGGACTTCAGTGGAAAAGTAAATATGAAGACCTTCCAAAAAATTTAACATTTGGATGAGCTTCTGGGAGCCCAAAGACAATATCATATTATTTTCCTAATTAGAATCCCTATATCTGGTCTCTTTTCATGGGTGCATAAATCTCTGTAATTTGGGCACACACACTCTATTTGGGGTTGTTCTCCTCCATTTAATTTGCACCCAAACAACCACAAACTAGATGCATTTAAAACATATGACTCAGATTCTGCAGTGTAAAGTACAGGAAGTATCAGAAATGACTGGCAAAAATAAAAGAATATTTAAATATTTATTCAGTAAGACCAGAATGGATTACACTCAGTTTGTCAGGCCTAGATGAGGGGACAGGTCTCAAAAGTCTCCACTCTACCCCTTCAGACACAAATACACACAACAAGCCATATTTGTTCATATCAGCAAGTCTGAGACAGGATTCTTCAGGACTGTGAGACTATGATGGTGCCCTGAATAAAATAAGAAAAAGCTGCTTATAATTATTTGATGATTCATTTTTTCTACACTGTAGCTTCTACCAAATCCTTGCTCAGATATATGTTTAATTAAAAATTCATAGAAGACATTGCAAACAAACGAACAACAACATAAACAAAAACAAAATGGAAGCATGGCTAGCACATGAAACGTATATGTCCAGAATGTTCCTGATAGTTTTCAACTCACCTTACAAACTAGTCTGTTTTGTAATTAATTTTATATACCTTAGCCCATATATGTTTCAGTAATAAAGTATTAAAGTGAGCATTCAAATATCATGTTTAAAGTTCATTTTTTAAATTATTTTTTCTGGGCAAGGACATCCAAGATGGAGGACTAGAGAAACACCATGCTTGTCTCATCCAGTAAACACGTCAAAATTACAACTAAATTATACAACAATCAACTTAGAGAACCATCTGAAGTTTAGCTGAATGGAAGTTTTATAACTAAGGATATAAAGAAGCCACATTGAGACTGGTAGGAGGGATGGACCTCTCTGTGGTGGATGAAAATTGGGAGGGATATCTCAGTTGCAGAGGTTCTCCATGGAGGAGCAAGGAGCCCCAGCCCCATACCAGCCTCCCCAGCCCATAGTACTGCTGACAGGAGGAAGAGCCCCCAAAACATCTGGCTGTGAAAAACAGTGGGGATTTTGACTGTCTGGGTGGGACAGAAGGCTGCAGGAAACCCAGACATCTTCTTAAGGGGCCCACACAGTCACTCACCCTGAGCTTGAGCAAAGGAACGGTGACTCTGGGGGCATCAGAGTCATATGGGGAGAGACTGAGTTGTGTAAATTTGGAGTGAGGGCTGGGGGAACAGTCCCCATTTTCTCTGTATGGGGTCCTCCTCCAGTCAGCCAGCAGGTGGACACCATCTTTACTGTGCTGAACCCGTCCCCACAGGCCAAATCCGAATCTGATTGGTCTGGTGAGCTCTACCTCTCCATTCTGCTGACTCACGGAGACCCTGCCTCCCCCAACTTGCATATTGCGGGAAACTTTATCAGGGGCTGAATCTTATGGGAATGGGCAGGTGGCAGCAGGCTTTTTGTGGAGCTACCCCAGACCCGGTACTGGTGGCAGACACCCTTGGTTTGCAGTGTGGCCTCTCCATGCACCTCCTGGTACAGCACAGGCAGCAACCAACCATGGATCCCTTTATAGCTCCTATTAGGAACTCCCTGGCCAGTCACAGGCAGTGGCTAACCTGGGCCTGCACCAGAGCCCCTCCCAAAAGGCCCCAGGACCAATATACTTGGAAGCTGGCTTCAGACCACAGCAGAACACCACCAAATTAGCCCCACAAGTAGCACACACAAAGAGTGGTCTCAAAGGCACCAGAGCCTCCTGAGGAAAATCCCACTGCATGGGGTAAGCCCCTGCACAGCAGCCTAAGCTATGGATGTGGCCAAAACCCACAGCCAGTCAGCCTGAGGGTCAATCCCACCCACTGACATGCCAGCAGCAACCAAGGCTCAATTATAACAGAAGGGTACACAAGGGACATTGCTGGAGTACCCAGTTCAGGTGGCCAGGAAGACTGTGCCCCTGGGTCTCAACAGGACCCCTACTATATAAGGCCACCTCAGAAGACTGGGAGACATAGCAGATCTACCTACTGCATGGAAATAAATACAGGGAGGCCGCCAAAATGAGGAAACAAAGAAATATGTCCCAAATGAAAGAACAGGAGAAAAATCCAGAAAAAGAAATAAACAAAATGGGGACAAGCAACCTACCAGAGATGGAGTTCAAAACGATGGTTATAAGGATGCTCAAGGGACTTATTGAGAACTTTAAAAGAGAGTGATAGCAAGCATGAAAAAGAACATAGAAACCATAAAAAAGAATCAGTTGGAAGTGAAGAATACAATAAGTAAAATGAAGAATGCACTAGTAGGAATCACTAGCAGACTAGATGAAGCAGAGGATCGAATCAGCAATTTGAAAGACAAAGTAGTAGAAAACTCTGCGGGGGACCAGCCTCCGCTGACCAGGGTTCGAGAAGGTGGACACGGCTTAGGTGATAAAATAAAGACAGAAACGAGTTAACAGTAAAGACAGAAAATGGAGGAAGAGCTCTCCGGTTTATTTCTCACAGGCTTTATATACAGTTTTTAGGTAGGGGGTACGTGCAAGGGTACATGTAGGAAAAATATGCATTACCTCAGTAGATCATTAACTGTTTACCAATAGTCTAAAGGTCAGTGAAACCTTGGTTAGTTTCTTAAGCCGTTTTCTTCCATTAACCCAGATAGCCATCTTTCTTTTGTGTCCCAAGGATCCGGCCATCCTCACCACATTCCTTAGTAAATAGTGAGCACCTTCCAGGTGCAGCAAGGAAACAATAGGAGCAGATAGACAAGTTTATGATTCACCAAGCCCACTAAAGCCAGCCTGCATGCCCCTCAATATTGGGGACCATGGCCCTCAACAAAACTCCCAATCAGAACAGCAAAAAGAAAAAAGAATCCCCCAAATGAGGGTAGTTTAAGGGACCTCTGGGACATCAAGCATAACAACATCCACATCACAGGGTTACTAGAACGAGCAGAGAGAAAGCAAGGAATTGAGAACATATTTGAAGAAATAATGACTGAAAGCTTTCCTAACCTGGTGAAGGAAATAGATGTACACTCCCAGAAAGTGAAAAGAGAGTTTCAACAAGATGAACCCAAACAGGCTCACACCAAGACACATTATAATTAAAATGACAAGGAAAGAATCATAAGCAAGAGAAAAGCAATTAGTTGCCTACAAGGAAGATGCATATGGCTGTTAGCTGATTTCTCAAAGGACAGATAAAGAGCTTTGCAAACACTAAAAAAAGCTAAATTAGTTCATCACCACCAAACCAGTATTACAAGGAATCTTAAAAGGACTTCTTTAAGATGGAAAAAAAGGTCAAAAATAAAATAAAATGGCAATAACTACATATCTATCAACAATTGCTTTCAATGTAAGTGGATTAAATGGCCCAATCAAAAAAAAATAGAGTGGCTGAGTGGATAAGAAAACACAGCCCTTATATATGCTGCCTACAAGAGACTCACTTCAGATTAAAAGACACACAAACACTGAAAGTAAAAGGATGGAAACGTTATCTGAAGAAAATGGAAACAAACAGACAAACAAACAAAAAAAAAACAAATGAAAAGCTGGGGTAGCATTACTGATACCAAACAAAATAAACTTTAAAAGACAAAGAAGGACCCAAAGATCCCACTTCTGGTATTTATCCGAAAAAACCAAAACACTACTTTGAGGGGACATTTGCATCTACATGTTCATTGCAGCATTGTTTGCAATGACCAAGATGTGGAGGGAGCCTGGGTGTCTATGAATGGATGAATGGATAAAGAGGAGGTGGTACATATATACAATGGAATATTGTTGGGCCATGGAAGGGAATAGGTTCTTGCCATCGGCAGAGGCATGGATGGAGCTGGAGGGTATTGTGCTGAGTGAAATATGTCAAACCGCAAAAGATACATTGTGATTTTGTTTATTTGTAGAATCTAAAGAACAAAATAAACAAAATAGAAACAAACTCATAGATGCAGGGAACATTTTGATGGTTGCCAGATAGGAGGGATGTTGAGATAGTGGGTGATAAAGGGGAAAAGATTAAGAAGTACAAATTGGTTGTTACATCGGGATGTAGGGTATAGTATAAGGTTTATAGTCAATAATACTGTAATAATTACGTATGGTGTCAGATGTGCACTAGATTTATTGGTGTGATAGATGGGAGGGCAGTTGGAGGTCAGGGTGAAAAAGGTGAAGGAATTAAGAAGTACACATTGGTAGTTACAAAATAATCATGGTGATATAAAGTAAAGCATAGAGAATATAACCAATAATGTGGTAATAAATATGTATAATGCCCAGTGGGTACTAGACTAGTCAGGGGGATCACTTCTTAAATTATACTCGCCTAAATGTCTAATCAAATGCTGTACACCTGAAATAAATATAAAATAATATTGAATGTCAACTGTAACTGAAAAATTAAAAAGGGGAGAAGGTGAAGGGCAATATGTGGCCCATATTTCCAGGTATAAAACAAATAAGTCATGGGGCTCTAATGTACAGCATGGAGAATATAGTTAACAATATGATAGAAAGGTATGGTGTCAAATGGTTGCTGGACTTATCATGGTGATCTCTTCTTTAGATATATAAATATTGAATAACTATTGTCTACATCTGAAACTAATATAATATTGTATGCTAACTATATTTTAATAAAAATCTTTAAAAAGAAGGGTGACTAAAGGAAAATATAGAGAAAGTAGAAAAAAATAAAACTTTGTTCTGTTTTCAAAAAGATAAGATAGATTCGATATATGTACATGCAGATATACATATGATGTATGTGTGTGTATGGTATGTGTGTGCATGTGTAATTTTTTTGGCCATATTGTGTGCAGGGAGAGTGGGTATTAGATACAGTATGGTCCCCATTACCACAAAATGTTATAAACTTAATGCATGTAATTAAAAATCATTTACACTCAAAAGGGAAATTATTAAAATTCAGAAGTTCTTTGTACTTATACTTTTACAAAATTCAAAAAATAGTATCTTGTTACTTAAAATGATATATTAGGAAAACATGGTTATTAAATCAAAGAGTTTGGTGTTTGAATCTTATTTCTAATACTTTATGTAATATCAAGATCTTATAATCTTGGGAAGTTATTAAGCTCCTAAAGCCCCAGCTTCCTAGTGAGAAAAACCAGACTCCATAGGTTGTGAAGAGGATTTAGTGAGATTACAAAGACATATCTTTTAGATGCCTTGCAATTTCCTGTGCGTTTTCCACAAGGGCTTCTTAGTATATACTAATTTTATTTATTTTGAAAGCCAAATGCCTTTCACTGAAACCACCCTGATGTACAAGAAGAATGAGCACTATTAGTATCAGAATGTTTAAATGGAAATGAAGAAATTCCCTTTAGAAAGGCTTTCTTGTTGCTTTTTGTAAACATACTTTCCTTCCTTACAAAGCTTTGCAAAAAGATCTTTCTTCCAGGTGGCCCCTGATAAATTCCACCCTGCTCAGTTAATCCTGGCATAGAGTTAATCAATTTAAAATCCTCAAAAGAACAAATCACTTCTAAGATTCTGCCAATCATAGTTTATGATAGCAGCAAGTGGGCCATCAGCCATTCATTCATCATTCATTCAGTCATTTATTCAACGAATACTAAGGTGTTAGTCTGTAAGAGTGTTGGATTTCTCCAGAAAAGAGCAGGGAATGCAAATGTGCCTAATTCTTTTATCTAATATCTCAAAATCTTGAGCAGTTTTCCCTATTCATTTTACACTCTTGCATATACACTACATAGTCAAAGATGAAGGGGATAATACTTCCCATAGCTATAAGGTATTTCAATGTGTACGAAGAGCTATTAGCTCATTTGATTTTGACAATCCCATGAGGCCATTATTCTCAACTCAGAAATATGTATAGGATGATAAGAAGTGAAGCTGGCCTCAATGTGAATGCCTCAGTAGATTTACTATGAAGACACTATATCTAATTTTGTGTTTGTAATTTTTAATTTTATTTCATAAAGAAGGCTCTCAATATGTATGGGTTTCAAGACACATAAACCTATCAATATTATCTTTGTCCCCAATAGAACTGTGCTTCTTTATCTTTTGTTTTGTTTCACTGTGTAGTGAAGCTATTGCTTGTAGCAATAGTCCCTAAACTACCCAAACTAATGGTTCTCAACTATACTATACATAGTAGTCATCTGAAGAAAAAATTTTAAAGTTATTCCCAAGTTTCCACCCTATAGTGCTTCTGTTTCAATAATCTTGTTTGCAAATATAAGAGTATATAGCATATATAGCATATGTGATATGCGTATTACATATGATATATGATATATATGTATAATAGATGATTATACTTATATATTACATATATGATATATTTATGCAATACATCTTATATGGAATATATTTTTATTCACATGTGTGTGTATCCTGTACACCTGTATCCCAGTTAAGTCCCCTAGTCTTAAGGTCATATGTTGAGAATCATATACACGCCAATCATTTAAAAAGTGATAGTAACCTTAGAATTCATCTGCTAGTAACATTCCTCATTTTAAGATAAACTGAAGTTGTTGCTCCCCTGTTGGATGGTTTCCAATTCAAAAATGATGACAACTCCAAGGGTCTAGAGAGGTGGTAGAAGGCTCAGTTTGGTTAAACACTCTTTCACAGTAGCCCTTTGAGCAGACATTTGGAGGTCTTCATTGTGTCAGGCCTGCCATAGACCCAGCTAATCATTCAGAACACTTTGGTATGACCCCACCACTAAACTTCAGTTCCACTTTCACAGTAGCCACCACAAAAAGGAAGTCATATAGATTGGCCCTAAAATAAAACGTAAATGACTTCCACATCTCCACTTTGTAGATTCTATCTATATACAGCACTTTTAGTCACATTGCTCACTCACCTTATTTCTCTTTAAATCCTGTCTCAATTTTAACCTCTGTTTCTTTCACGGGGTCACTACTTCTTGTCAACCACCTGGTTCTGTCTCATTCCAACAGTTCACAGCCTCCTGTTTCTCCACTCCTCCATTCCATCTGCCATAAAGCAGGCACTGCAAAACCATTATTAAGATCTTTAGAGATGCCACCTGCTGCCTAGTGTTGTCTATGAATCATTCCACATTATAAATATTACCTTTGCAGGGTGTGTGGCCTGGGATCCCAGAGAGACTGGGTCAAATAATTTAACATCATAATTATCCTCATGGCCTGGAGGACTACAACATTCAAATATTATTTCACCAGTAAAAGCAATGGCTTCTAAAAAGAATACAATAGCCTCCTTTCTCCTTATCCCCTTCCCACTGTCTAACCAAATATCAGTCCTGAATCAAAGATTCTGGAAGACAACACCCTTTTTAAGTTATGCTAAGAATCAACCAAGAAATGCAATGTAGCCGAGACTCAAAAGAAATCATTTAGAGATTTTGAATATAATGGAATAATGAGTCTTAGAAAATATATACTAATATAGGATTAGTTGAAGGTGATCAAACGTAATCATTGACTCAGACAGGAATGAATTGAAGGAATGAAAACAAAGCTCTGTTTCTCCACCCATTCTTTTACTAAACAACAAAAATTTCTTTAGTGTTACCATTTAGCACTATTATTTTTATAATTACAAATTTACAGTATATTTAAATAAATATTTAATCCCAAATACTAAATCATATCTATTATCAAAATTACATATTATTAAAATCATTTAAATATCTGTATGAAATACAAAGCTGATTAAATGACTTAAATGATATGTATCTTGTATATATACAATTATATTTCCTTTATTCTAAAGGATTTATATATGTGAGACATTTTTCAAATAATATAAGACCTCATCATGTGTATTACTTTATAAAGTAAATCTTAACAGCATGATGTAAATGGTTCTGAAACCAAAATATCAATTACGTACTACTCTCAACAACATAGCAATATGCATAATTAACTACTTAAACTTAATAGAATAACCCAGCACCACCACCTGCTGTTTGAAACAGAAAATTCAATTTAGTGAGTTCAATTTGGAGTTAAGGAAACAGGAGCTCAAAATGTGGTGCAGTTATAAATCATCATGAGGATAAAGTACCATTATCACCACTGTTATCTCTCAGATTTTAAGGGTTTTTAAATCATGTATTTTTTGAGCATATGTGCAGATTTTTTAAATATATTGATATTCTGAAAAATAAAAGAGCTAAGTGGAACAAAACAAGAAAAGCCAAGTCAAATAAATAAACACTTTCAACCTGAGTATTCTGTTGTGCT
The DNA here is from genome assembly GCA_033961575.1 of Aselliscus stoliczkanus. Lineage (NCBI taxonomy): Eukaryota > Metazoa > Chordata > Mammalia > Chiroptera > Hipposideridae > Aselliscus > Aselliscus stoliczkanus. The sequence goes on along the minus strand of CM066727.1, from coordinate 120,840,013 downwards.
ATAAAGATAAGAGAATTTGTTTTTTCTACCACAGAATCTCATCAGGTTTCAGTCTTATTGATTACTCTTAATGACTACACTTGTTTATTCTTCTGTATGTGTGTTACTGTTAATAGGCATATTATCAATATAAAGGGAAAACATGGCCTTTTCAAATTCAACTGGATTTGAATTCCAACACTTCTACTTGTTATCTTTGAGCTCAGTCTAGCTGAGCAGCCTCTCGGAAAACCAAGCTGCAGATTTTTAAAATTGGGGTCTCAATATGGACTTTGTATCAACATGAGACTTTCAAATACTATATGTAAAGCACTGGGGATGCATGGCATCTCTGATTATATTCTTTTGTTCCACAATTTTTGTATATAAGAAAAATTTAAAAACCTAGGCCTCCTCTACATTTTCAGCTGAAAGTTTATTAGTAATAATACTTTTGTTTGTGCAATGTGTTGCCACACGCTTAGGTTAAATTAACTTAATTTATTTAATTTATAATCTTTTGAGTTCCCTATCTGTAACCTTGGCAACATAGTGGAGCACTATCACTAAAATCCCAAATTTGGAAATTTCAAATCATATCAGACCATGCACAGATGTCAGGGATATCATAAGAACACCTAAGAAGTCTTATCTTTCAAATAAATGTAAAGCATGGGACCTGAATCAGTCACTCAATCAACTTTATAAAAACATCAAATTTATGGTAGGCAAGCCTTACAATTTTAGTCTACAGTCCAATAGGGGATCTTTTGTTTGTTTGTTTGTTTTTGACAAGGAGAAATAGGAGAGGAGTACAAACGTGTTCATGAATATATTTGGATTCATCTGATGATGTAGGGTCACTTTGGAAAGCCTAAGTATCTCCCGCATGGACAAGCCTCCAACAGATTTTAAGAATGAACTTTTTATCCTGTGTTCTGATATAGTCCAATACACAGTAGTGATTTTTAAAAACCTCACGAATACTTAGTTATCCTAGAGAAATAATATTGTGAGTACAGCCATCATTATGAGTCTTCTGTAGAAATTCAATTAGTCGAGAAAAGTGAAATAGAATACCATGGAGCTCTTCAGTTCTACATAGAATTATGCAATGGATGGACAATAGGTAAATAGAGAGATGGATGGATAGATAGCTACATAAGCAGATGGAGAGATCTCAGAAAAGAATTTTACCAAGGAGGACAGGAAAGCTGTTCTTCACACTAGAGTTCCAACTAACGAAAGTCAAAGAAATGATAGAAATAGGAAATCATTATTTGGAAACCCCTCTAGTAATAACTATTCTGGGTAAGAATCATCTATGGATTTGTGGATACAAATATGGTGAGTAGCAGGATGATTATATGACCTCAAAGTAGCTCTCAACAATTATTAATTAAGAAGGGAAACATGGAGAAAATTGGGAGATATCACCTTTACAAAATGGCCTGTTAATGACACATCATGATGCTTTCCCACATCACTCCTGAGGTGTTCCTGTCACAAATGCATAACTGGAATCTAATAATAGGGAAACATCAAACAAACCCAACTGAGGAACATTTTACAAAATAACTGTCCTGTATTCTTAAAAAATATCTGCCATAAAAGACAAAGAAAATTAAGGATCTGTTTCAGAATTAAGGAAGATAAACAGACATGACAGCTCCATGCAGTATGTGATCGTGGAATGGTTAAGAACATTAGTGGTACATATGACTGAATTTGAGTGTGGCTTCTAAGTTAGATACTAGTGTTATTAATGTCAGTTTCTTGATTTTATTTATCATGATAAGGTTAAGTAACAGGAGATGTATGCTGATGTATTCAGATGCAAAGGGTATCATGTCTGCAACTTGCTCTCAAATATTTAAGAAAAATATATACCTGTATTTATATCTAAATCCATAGCCATACCCTTGGATGGGGAGGGAGGGAGAGAGAGAAAGAGAGGTTTAGGTATATGAGAATTTTCTGTACTAGTTTTGCAAATTTCTTGGACATTTGAAATTATTTCAAAATTAAAAATTGAAAATCGTAAAAGAAGAAGAAGGAGGAGGACAAAGAGAAAAAGGGGAAGGGGTGGGAGAGGAAGTGTCCAATGGCTTACGTTCTCAGAAGAGTTTATACCCAAATCCTCTTATTCTTAGTTGTTTCATAACCTCTGTCATGTAAGTATGAATTTACTGAGTGAAGATAATTTAGATGGGAAAGGGGAATAAAGAACCAGGAGCTGGAGTTTGGGATAAACTGCACATCTAATTGAAAACATTTCTTGTACTATCAGTTCTATAAGGACAAGAAGCAGGTGGGTTCTTGCTCACTGTTGTTCATCCAGTTCCAACACAATGCCTGGCACATAGGAAATGCTTGATGAATATGTATTATTATTATTCATCTAATATTATTAGAGGAATAATATACAACATTTACTTTGTGATTTGTTCAATTCGTAGTCTCCTCTTTTGCAATTGTCCTAATTCCTCCCTAAAATCTGTCCACTAAGCTTATAGGGATCGTAAATATATAATTATTCGACCTGAGTAACCCTTTTAATAAGGAAACCAAAGTGTGTGAGACAGCAAAAGATGAAATCTGAGTATTACTTAACAATCAAAGATTGGTATCTCTTTGCTGGCCAATGCTAAGGAGGTTTGTGGTTACCTTACATTCTTTTCCCCCTGGTCAGCAATTCTAAACTTCCTTGAACATTAATTCACCATTAATAGTCTCAAACAGCAGTCAGCAAATTGTGGCAAAAATAAGATAGCTGGTCAAACATAACTTGTATTTCAAACCAAAATCCAGAGTCTCAGCAATATTTAGTTTTTTGGAATATGAACTGTGAAATTTGAAATTACCAGAGTAATTGGAACTGCCAGAGAAGTTTAAAGGAGTCGCAATTAAACTGGACATGTAAACCAGCTGAGGGGAAATGTGCAGCAAGAAATGTCTCAAACCTTTCCATTCTCAGTGACATCTGAATTTTCCTTTATATTAGATGGTGTAGAAAACAGATCAAGCCTGAGAATGCCTGTACACCTTCAATCTAAGGTAATTCCTTAAATAGAAATTTTCAAGATGACAACACATTGATATCATTGCACACTCCACCCATATCTAATAAGTCCAACAGAGAGGTCTGACCCAGTGTCAACAAATCCATACAACCAGGGACACCTATGTGGTGGCCTGGGGTAAAAAAATTGAGGTACATGGATAATGGTTATAGTAGAGTTTTATGTTTTACTTTTTCTGATGGAATTATTGAGACATAGCTAACATAAAATAATTGTACATATTCATTGTGCAAAATTTGATGTTTTACTAGTCATATATGCACCCATAAAATCATCACCAAAATCAAGATATTGAACAAATCTATCACCTCCAAAACGTTCCTCCTGCCCCTTTGTCATCCCTTTGTCTTGCCCTTCCCACCTCTCTTTCATACAAGGCAACTACTTATCTGCTTTCTACCACTCCATGTTAATTTTCATTTGCTAGAGTAGTTAGAAAGGAAGAACCATACATTGTGTTCTTCCTATTTTATATACTTCTTTTACTTAGCATATTTTGATAACATTTACATCCATGTTGCAGCATAAATTCCTTTTCATTATTGATTAGTACTGTTTTATAACTATACAGTAGTTTGTCCATTCATCAGCTGATGAATATTTTGGATTGTTTTCAGTTTTTATCTATTACAAATAGAGCTGATATTAACATCCATGTAAAACTTTCATCAGAACATATGCTTTTACTTCTCCTGAGTAAATAACTAGGAGTAGTTTATCTTTAACTGTTTAAGAAACTGCAAACTATTTTCCAAAGTGGTTGTGCCATTTCACTCTCCTAACAGGAGTGTATGCATGACAGTTTTAATTCCACAACAACCTTGCCAACACTCAGAATAATAGGTCTTTTTTCTTTACTTTAGCCATTCTAATAGATGTGTAGTGTTAGCTCACTGTGTTATCCCATTAATTTGTATTTCCAAAATGACCCTATTCCTTGATGTAAATACACAGCAAGAGGTCAATATACAATAGCTTCTAGGATGTACAACTAGATTAGTTACTATTAATCTTCATTATGCTATGTGGGTGACTTTAGGGAAGCCATAACTACTGAGGGATTCCCCCATGAATGGCAATTGATGTCACCTACAACCAAATGTCAGGAAGATCAGAATATAAATGCAAGGTTGGTCTGTCAAAACCTGTGTTAGGCAGAAGGGCTCCTAGGCAGCATAGTTGCTTTGAGATGCCTATTAGTTGTAAAGCAGAGTAGGTCCCAAACCATATGCTCTGAAATGAAGTGGAAATGAAGAGAATATCAGGATGCATCACAAGTACCTAATGGAACACAATATCAAAATAGAAAAGTTTCTTCAAATTGAAATCTTTTGGGGTTATGCAATAAAAATGAACTACATAATAAGCAGAAAGCCATCACTACTTTTGTCATTTTGAAGACATAACGCTTCAAAAAAATATTTTTGGCTTTTTAAGCTTGGATCAAATACCATTGAAAATATTTTAGCAAGTATCATTATAATAATTTGAGATACTCTGAAAAGAATTCATTGAATAATAGACATAGTAGTTTAAATTATTTGTCTTTTTAACATGTGTAAATTGAGCTCCTGTAGAGTTCTAGGCACTGTTGTTGGCACTAGAGATACACAAAAGAGAACAAAATATATATTAGGTGGTGATAGATATTATGAAGAAAAAAATAATCAAAGAAGGAGGTTGGAGGTTGATATGGACACACTTTAAATCAGAGGATAGGCAACAAATGAACAAGACAAACAAACAAACAAACAAATCACAGACACAGACAACAGTTTAATGTTTACCATAGGGGAAGGGGAGAAGAGGGTGGTAGAAGAGTGAAAAGGGGGTCAAATATATGGTGATGGAAGAACTGACTCTGGGTGATATATAGACGATGTATTATAAAAGCATACACTTGAAACCTATGTAATTTTACTAACCAATGGCACCCCAATAAATTTAATAAAGATAAAAAACTGTTTAAAAATAAATAAGAGGTTAGGAAACTCAACTCTAATAAAGGAATATTTGAACAGGCATCTAAACAAAGTGACAGAGTGAACCATGTAAATCTGGAGACTATTTCAGGTATGGAGAACAGCAAATGCCAAAAATCCAAAGCAGTGGCATATTGGGCATATTCAAGGCACAGCAAGGTGGCTAGTCTGAGCTAAAGCAGGGAATATCAAGAATTAGACTTGGGCCAGCCGAGTGGCTCTGTTGGTTAAAAGCGTGAGCTCTGGGCAACAGGGTCGCTGGTTCGATTCCCACATGGGCCCGAGTGAGCTGCGCCCGAGCTGATATGCCACTGAGCTGTCAACAGGTGGCAAGATGACTCAGCTGGTGAGAGCACATGCTCCTAACAATAAGGTTGCCTGTTCGAATCCCACATGGGATGGTGGGCTACACCCACTCGCAACTAAGAATGAACACAGCACCTTGAGCTGAGGGACCGCAAGATGCTGACTGGTGGCCAGATGGCAACTGGACTTGAAGCTGAGCTAGTGGCACCCTCCACATCTAAGATTGAAGGACCACAACTTGGCTGTTCCCCTTCCCCAACTCCCCAACACTGTTCCTGTTCCCCAATTCCCCCAATAAAATCTTTTTAAAAAATTATACTTAGATAATAGAGTTACCTCTTAGCCTCTTACCTCCCAACAAATGAAACTCATCTCTACTTAAATTCAATAACCACCATGCAAAATAAAGTACTTTAAAAATTCTGATTCTATCAAGTACCTGTCATCAGTTGCTTTTCACATACACTTTATGAATTTCAACATGTCTCTAATCTCTGGGTATATTTAATACCATAGGAAAAATTCCTTTGTATTTGCTGTAGGCTTTTTTCTTCTTTGTTTTTTATGTCTTTGTGGATGTGTCCATTTAGAAAAGGCTATGGCAGGTACAGCTGACAGAACTGAGCTCTGATCTGTTCAGATTCAATTCATAAAATGTAAAGATGATTTCTATTTCAACTTCTCATCACCCACCTGAAAATATAAGAAGAATAAAATGAAAGAGCTGAATTTCAATGTAAGAAAGAAAGAAAAGCTGCATATTTGGAGAGTTTTCCTGGGAACCAGTTTAAAATTGTCAGCAATACTTATCATTGCATGATTAAACAGAAAAAAAATTGTACATAATCACTTCTATTAATTTACTGTAAAACCTAAGTGGTAAAATAAAAACTTTGTGATGAATATCTTATAAAATTGTCCTCTAAAATTCACATTTAGCTTTTTTCTCTTCATAGGGCTATTGTAATATTTTGTTCTTAGTGTTTTCAGGGAAAAGAGGAAGCAAAATAAACATGTCATGAAAATTACTTAAATTGGCTAAGCAAGGGAGAAATTTGTTTATGCACAGCAATCTGCCTCCATGAAGATGATGCAACAATTTATAAACACTATTTTGGTAACATCAGGTTTCTAAAAAAGTGATGAACTAAATTTCTTCTGCTTTGTCTCTGTAACACATCACACAGTTCATAAGTAAGGTGTTAGAAGGCAATTTTGTATCTCCCACTATAAAAGTATGTTTTCAATTTAATTCAGACCAATTCCATGATAAGTAATATGAACCTATCTTATTTTCTGAGACAGGGTACATGATGCTTCTTTCTTCTTGGTCAAGTTTTAGGAGAAAAGAAAATCAAGGTGAGGTTAGGGGAAACAAGACAAGTCTCCATTTAGAGATAAAGTCAGCAAAGTAAAGGGGTGGATAGGATTAATTATATGCCACGGATTCTTCATGAATAACACCTTACAATGGAAGAACTTTCCATTTAAGACATTCATAATAACAAAGCATATTTTGGGGGGTAAACTCAAAGGAGTTATGTCTGCTCTACAAATAGAGAAATTTTCTATATAACCTCTCTTAGCTGTTGTTTTATTAATTTTCTATAAAGATACTGTTCAGCCGAGATTAATACAGAAGCAGCAGACAGTACACACAGTTCTTTGGAGAGCCTGTACTGGTTTTCAAAGCATTCATGAAATATTTATTGAATTGAATAGGTGTAAATATTCACACTAGTGATACCTAATACTAATATATGGCCTTCATGTCAAATCGGCACTTTACCATTCTAAATTGGAAAAGGCAAATGTTTATATTAGCTTCACTTAGAAAGTACAGCTTAAGATACTGAGTCATGTGGCTTAAGCCACAAAATTAAAAATAAAGTCATTTCAACATGACCTTTAAATTCAGTTAGAATTCAGCTTTCTGAATACAAGAAGTAAAGCACACCTACGAGGTCTGGCAATTAAGTTCATGAACTTTTTGCAATGATGTTGTTAACTTTTTTTTGATATCAGAGGGATTAATCATTATGCATTTGTACCAACTGGACAAACAGTTAACCAAGTTTACTGTTTGGAAATGCTGAAAAGGCTGGGTGAAAAAGTTAGATGAAAATGACCTGAACTTTTCACCAACAATTCATGTCTCTTGCATCACGACAATGCACCAGCTCACACGGCATTGTCTGTGAGGGAGTTTTTAGCCAGTAAACAAATATCTGTATTGAAACACCCTCCCTACTCACCTGATCTGGCCCCTAATGACTTCTTTCTTTATGCAAAGATAAAGGAAATATTGAAAGGAAGACATTTTGATGATATTCAGGATCAAAGGTAATATGATGACAGCTCTGATGGCCATTCCAGAAAAAGAGTTCCAAAATTGCTTTAAAGGATCGATTAGGTGCTGGCATTAGTGCATAACTTCCCAAGCGGAGTGCTTCAAAGGTGATCATAGTAATATTCAGCAATAAGGCATTAGCACTTTTTCTAGGATGAGTTTGCTAACTTAATTGTCGGGCTTCATAGAATTGTGTTCTCATTCATCAAGTTGCAAGGATATTTATTTCTTTATGAAAAATAGTTATTTTGGAATTACTGGATTTCCAGTCAAGAAGGTGGAATAGGTAAACACTGTGCTTATATCCTCTCATGACCACATAAAAATTCCAACTAAACTACAGAACAACCATCATTGAGAAGTGCCTGAAGTCTAGCTGAATAGAAGTCCTGCAATTCAGGACATACAGAAGAAGCCACATTGAGACTGGTAGGAGGAGCAGAGACACAGAATGACCGATCCCACACACACATGTGGCATTTAAAAATCTGGATGGGTATCTTAGCTTCAGAGGTCTCTTCCTGAGGAGTAAGGGGTCCCAGCCTGACACCATGCTCCCCAGCCTAAGGTTCCAGTGCAGGGAAGAGAAACCCCCTAACTTCTGGCTGTGAAAACCAGTGTAGGTTGTGGCTGAATGAGATAGAGAATAGCTGGCGTCCAAGGCATTCCTCTTAAGGGGCCTGTGCATGGAATTACTTGCTGATGAACTCACTCACTGTGAACTTCAGCACTGGGCGGGGGGGGGGGGGGCGGGAGGGGGGCGGAAGCTTGAAAGGCACCAGGCATATATGGGGAGGAAATGAATTGTCTGACTTCAGGGCCAGGGTTGGAGGGGAAGCTTTCTCCCAGACAGAAGTACAGGCAGAAACCATTGTTCCTTTGTTGAACCTACTCCCTCCCAGTATGTAGACACGGGCAGCCACTATATTAAGTCATCATCAACCAGGCTAACACACTGCCCTGGTGATTCCCTGAGACCCACCCCACCCAACTTACAGGCCCACCCAAGTCACTTCCAGTGGCTTTTCTATACAAACAGCCTGTCTAGGCTCATGCTACGGACTTTCCTAAAACCTCTCAAAGGTTCACAAATCCCAAACAAGCAGTATCTGGCCTTGCTGTGCCTCATATCTCTGGATGAGCATCCCCAAGCCCTGTATTGATGACAGCCAGCCTCAGTTCATGCTTGGCATCTTCCAGTCACCTGTAAGTCCAGTGAGGGTGGTGACCATCTGTGGATTGCTTTGTGGCTCATTCCAGGTGTTTCTGGGCAGGACACAAATTGCATCTAAATTTGGACTGTGGTGGGGTCCTTCCCATGAGGCCCCAGGGCCAGTATACCCATTGGACAGCTTCAGAATAAGCTGTAGCACCACCCATCTGTGGATGACATACCTAAAAGGGCAGACTGGGCAGGCGTCAGAGCCCTGCTAAAGCAGATCCTGTTCTGTAGTGTGAGCTTCTGTACCAAACACCTCTTTCACTGAAATCATGGCCAGTCCTCACCGAAAATTAGCACTAGGACCAATCTTTCCCACTGATGTGCAAACAGTAACCAAGACTCAACTGTAACAGGAGGGCACACACAACTCACACAAGGGACACACTTACAGCACTCTGCTCAGGTGACCAAGGAGACTGCAACACTGGGCCCCAAAGAACACCTACTATATAAGACTGCTCTACTAAGACCATGACACATAGAAGCTCTACCTAACCTATAGAAACAAACAAAGGGAATCAGACAAAATGGGAAGACAAAGAAACATGTCCCAAATAAAAGATCAGGACAAAGATACAGAAAAAAAATGAACAAAATGGTGACACAGAGTTCAAAACACGGGTCATAAGGATAATAAATGGTTTTAGTGAGAACTTCAACAAAGAGATAGGAAACAAACAAACAAACAAAAATCAGTCAGAAGTGAATAATATAATAACTGAAGTAAATAATACATTAGAGGGAATCAACAGTAGATTAGATGAAGCAGAGGATCAAATCAGCTATTTGGAAGACAAGGTAGCAGAAAACAACCAATTAGAACAGTAAAAAGAAAAAGAAACCCAAATTAATGAGGATAGTTTAGGGGTCTCTGGGACAACATTCATTAAGTGTACCAACATTTACATCATAGGGGTACCAGAAGGAGAAGGGAGAAAGCAAAGGATTGAAAACATATTTGAAGAAATAATGACACAAAACTTCTCTAACCTAGCAAAAGAAATAGACAGAAAGGCCCAGGAAGCACAGAGAATCCCAAAAAAGATGAACCCAAAGACACCAACACCAAGACACATCATAATTAAAGTGCCAAAGGTTAAAGACAAAGAAAAAAATCTTAAAAGGAGGAAGAGAAAAGCAGTTAGTCACCTACAAGGGAGCTGCGTAAGACTATAAGCTGATTTCTCAACAGAAACTTTTCAGGCCAGAAGAGATTGGCACAAAATATTGAACATAATGAAAAGCAAGGACCTACAACCAACATTACTCTACCCAGCAAAACTATCATTTAGGATTTAAGAACAGAGAAAGAGTTTCCCAGACAAGAAAAAGCTAAACGAGTTAATCAACACAAAGCCAGTATTATAAGAAATGTTAAAGGGACTTCTTTAAGAAGAAAAATTTAAAAATATGAATAACAAAACTGCAATAAATACACATCTACCAACAATTACTTTAAATGTAAATGGAGTTAATGCTCTAATCAAAAGACATAGGGTGGGGCTGGCCGAGTGGCGCGGTGGTTAAGCGCTTGTTTGGGAAGCCAGTGGCCCCGGTTCGGTCCCACATATGAGGGCCAGTGACACTGCCCTCAAAAAAAAAAAAAAAAAAAAAAGACATAGGGTGGCTGGATGGGGAAGAAAACAAGACCCTTTCATATGCTGCTTATCAGAAACTCACTTCAAATTGAAAGACACACACCGACTGAAAGTAAAGCCATAGAAAAAGATATTTCATGAAAATGGAAACAACAAACAAACAAAAAAACTGGAATGGCAATACTTATACCAGACAAAATAAACTTTAAAACAAAGGCTATAACCAGACATAGGACCCAGTAATCTCACTTGTGGGTATTTAACCAAAGAAACCCAACACACTACTTCGCAGCTACATATGCATCCACTTGTTCATTGCAGCATTGTTTACAATGGCCAAGATGTGGAGGCAGCCTGGTGTGAATGGATGAATGGATAAAGAGGTGGTACATACACATAATGGAATATCACTGAGCCATAAAAAGAACTGAAACCTTGCCATTTGCAAAAAAATGAATGGACCAAGATGATATTGTGCTGAGTGGAGTAAATCAGACGGAGAAAGATAAATGCAATATGATTTCACTTATATGTGAAATCCAAACAACAAGATAAATGAACAAACAAAACAGAAACAAACTCATAGATACAGAGAACATTTTGATGGTTCCCACATTGGGGGGGGGGAGGGATGAAAACGTAAAGGGATTAAGAAGTACAAATTGGTAGCTAAAAAATTGTTATGGGATGTATAATATAGCATAAGGAATACAGTCAAGAATTTTAATAACTATGTATGGTGTCAGATGCATACTAGATTCATTGGGATGATCACTTCATAAGTTACATAAGTGTCAAATCACTATGCTGTACACCTGAAATTAATATAATATTTTACATAAACTATAATTGAAAATTTAAAAAATATTTAAAAAAGAGAAATAGTTATTTTAGATTCTACATGCTCAAGCATTTTCTTTGCCTTCTTATTTCAGAGAATTCAGGTCTTCAGGGGATTTATGGATCAAGAAAATAATACATTTTTCCATATTATAGAATATTTTTATTGCTAAATATAATTTAATGCCAATCTCTGCAGTATCAATCTCTATTACAGAAGGTCTAATAAACACTGGAGCTGGAAACATTTGTAGATTCTTCAGAGATTTCTGATTTTTAGTTGGCAAGCATCAAAAAAATGATGTTTCATAGAATTGGAAGGAACGTAAGCTGTGCCTTGATGATATGAGCATAAATTGAAAAAAAAAATTTCTTATTTTCTTTTTGTTTTAACAGTGACTTAAACATAGATTATTCATTTATATTTCAATCGAAGTCTTTATGTTAACATGGGGGATACAATGCAGCTACAAGTTTTTTATTATACTTTTGGTATTGTTATGGTTGTTTTTGTTTGTCCACCGTTTCTCTAAATATTTTTTTTTATTGCTCCACTAAGGTTATTTTAAATATGTACATCTCCTCTTCCTTTTGTATGTGCCATTTTTATTCCATTCTGAACATTTGTTAATGCGCCAACCTTCCATGTCTTATTAGGTTCTTTTCAAATCCTCAAATTGTTGTGTAACTGAGTTACAGACAGTCTTGAGAACTAAATTATATTCAGAGTCTGAGCTATGTTTTCGTATTAACAGATCAATATGTTTTGAAACCCCTCAATTAAGTAATAAAACATTTAATCAGCAATTGCCTAGAAAACATTGGGGAACAACAATAAACCTAGGAGAAATAGGTCACCATGGATCCTGATTAGTTTTGGGAGTGCCATTTGCCCCTCCCATCTCCCAAGTCCCTTGAAATCTTTAAGAATACTATGCATTTCCTAGAAGTGGAAACATTACCCCATGAGCTATATAAATTGCAAGATGACCCTAGTAAATTGTATAATGATTCTGACTTGCAGTGTTCCAGAAGAAAATCGGAGTCTGCATTGAAGATGCTTCTCTTTTACATTGCCTTAAAGAATACATATGTATGTACAAATTTTCTAGACACAGGATAAATTTCAGCTTTCTACAAAGAAAGTGCTTGCAACTATAAATCATTCTCAGTGATGACTAAAGACCAGCAGAGAGACCAATGTATGGATATGAAACATAAGTGTTAGAAAACAAAAAGAAAAAGAATTTCACTCCAAATATTTTTCATTGCCATGAATATATTCCGAAGCAAGAATCATACCCCTAGACAAACGAGCCGAATATATTCCTACACACATGATACACTCAAAAAACAAGTGAAAAGGGCCGGCCGAGTGGCGCGGTGGTTAAGTACTAGCTGGGAAGCCAGCGGCCCCGGTTCGGTCCCACATATGAGGGCCAGTGACACTGCTCTCAAAAAAACAAACAAACAAAAAAAACTAACAAAAAATAAGTGAAGCATATCTTTAAGAATCTAATATAAACTAAGAGATCTAATATAAATTAAAACTCGTAGATTTAAAACTATTTAGAAACTAAGCAAAAAGTACAGCTCATTTTCTAATCAGAGACAAATGGTAAATAAGTTTAAGATATACATAGTAAGAAATTAACATCAATTGAACTGTTTTTGAAAAACAATGCCTGGGGGCCGGGCCGGCTGAGTGGCATGGTGGTTAAGAGCTGATGCGGGATGCCAACGGCCTCGGTTCGGGTCCCACATATGAAGGCCAGTGACACTGCCCTCAAAAAAAAAGAAAACCAATGCCTGGGAAATATGTATATGAGATATTTTACCCTCTATCTAGATTCCTTAGGGCTTGGACCATAGTTGGCAGAGAATTGAAGTTAATTAGTCAAGGAGCAGCCAAAAGTATAGGCAATTCTTTAGTGAGTCATGTTTTTTAAATCAAGTCTTAGTTTTGTTTCTGAAATTGTCAGTGTTGCAGATTGGAGCAAATGGAAAAATGCAAATTTGTTGACAGCCTACTATGTGCATTTTATATAAAATTTACATGTAGTGCTCATAACAGCCTCTATCCTAGAATTCACCACACCTGTCATAAAAAAGATGACAAAATGACTGAGACAAATTAGATCATTTGACCCAAATCCTCCAGCAAGCAATGGACAGAATCAAGATTCATCCTCAGGTCTATGTGATTCTGAAGTCAGCTCTCTTTCTCTTCAATTCTGTTACTTTGTATTTCATGAAGACTGTGATGTTCAGTACCTTGGAAGACTGATCTTAAATATCAGGATGCCTATGAGATGGGCAAGACTGAATAACATTCTAAGGGGTGGGAGGAAGATAGGTGAGTTCCCACAGTGCAGACTGTGCACAGTGGGTATTTATGTGGTCCAAAGTCAGGTCTGCTTTTGTGTCTGTCTCTGTCATGTCTTAGGTTTTACTGGATAGTTGCCTGCATGATTCATCTTCCCCATTGATTACACTCAGTGACATCTCAAAGGCAGAAGTCAAAGACCATATCTTCCCTTTTTACGGAAGACCCCGGGGTGGGGAAGCACAGTAGTCAGATAAAGCTGGCCAGATGATTAAAATATTGCAAAGGCCCAGAACACAACAGAAATGATTTGTGAACATGTGAATTAGTGATACAGAAAGGATTTCCTTTTATAGAAACAGGGCAGAACATCGAGTTTTGATATGCACAAATTCCTGTCTGTATCCTTCCATAAAAAATGACCTGAGAGGCAGGGATCCTACGGTTTAAGGGTGATCTGTCCTGGAGTAGATTCTCCACTCTATGCACACTGTGTAATCTGATTTTGTAGCACAGGGCACCCCTCTCTGAAGGCAAATGAAGAAACCCTGGAGTCCTGGACCATGCGTTTATCTTATGCGTTGTTTGCTGAATCACTAGTAACCCAAATCTATCCAAAGTCATCAATTTCTCCAATGCTCAAATTTGAACCAGCTTAGTGTTCTAGCCTCACTCGGGCTAGATAAGGTAATTGCTGATATTTGTTGTAAAGCACTTTATAATTACCAAGGTTCTATCACATATCTACCTAATTTTATTTTTCATAATACTTCATTGAGAAATACTACATTATTATTTTCCAGTTTTCAAGATGATGGAATTGAGGGCCAAAATTGTCACATATCCTATCACAGCACATCATTGATGAATTTGGGGCCAGAATCTGTCTCTCTTCACTACTAGACTGACTTATATAAATATAAACTATGGAGTGTTACATAAATCCTCTTTTATTCAGATGGCAATCCCACAGTATTGGGAACGTTTGGGTACCCATTATGTTTCAGCATATTTCAAAGCAAACGTAAATGGGGATCAAATCTGACCAGTGGAGAGAAAAAAAATCACAGAAACCTGAATAGAATTCTTTTCAAGTTTAAAAATGCAAGAAACCAGGGTCTTGGAAAATACTCTAAATAGGAAGTTTGAAGATGAAGTTGATCTAATTAGGAAAGTGTGAATAAAATATCGAAAAACAAAACCATATGCCATGTAATAGTCTGGAGGTAGATAAAGGAAAGCTGCCTTAGTGTTTAAAAATGAGGAAATCAAAATTACATGATTGGCACTGTCGTCGCCGGGGGTTTGAGGGTGCGGTTCTGGCAGTGAGATGCGCAATGTAAAAAAAGCACGTGGAGCTGCCATGAGGAGGAACCAGCTTCTTTAATCAGTAATAGCAACCATTATATAGAGGTTTTGGGGGAGGAGAGTGCACGGAGTGCGCATGCTCCCTCCCACAAGTATAGGACATGTTTACATAAAGGGCTTATGTAACCATATCCCAGTGCCTGCACTCCGAAGTCAAGGCTGGGGGTCGGGGATCCATGTGTCAGCCTGCACACAGCTGGACATTCCCAGGCCCCATCCCAGGACCTCCGTGGTGTGTGCCTGATAGTGCCTGGGCCCTGTCAGTCTACCCCCTGCAGAGTGATGCTTTGGGACCTGGCCCAAAGAGCGTGTCCCTGTGCACAAAGGCCATAACAGCAATACATAGAGCAACAGAGGACCATGAGGCTAACGGTAATACCTGCCAAGATAAGGCCTGCCCATCACTATGAAGGGCCAAGAGAGTTCCATCAGTGTATAAGAGGGTTGTCCTGCAGGACCTGGATTGCCGAACCTTGTTGTCTATTTCCTGCAAGACCTCCTGTACCTTTTGTTGGTGGTCTGGGATGTAAACACAGCATTCAACATGCAAGAAGGCACATGTCCCCCCCTTGCGCAGCTGTTAACAGGTTTAGGGCCATCCTGTTCTGCAGTACCACCTTTCTCATCTGGGTTGTTTCATCAAGGAGCAGGGCTAAAGAGGCTTGCATAGTGTTCAGGGTATTTGCAACATGTTGGGCAAAGACTTCTACCTGTAGCTCCACGTCTATCACTCCACCCCCGGCAATAAGATGTCTAAGAGGTAAAACCACCAGGCTACCCGCTTTTCCCAGTGACAACAGTGGTAAATGCAGTCCCAATTAGCCGGCCTCTGGGGCAATGTGGGCAGGAGGCAACCATGAATAAAGGGGCATTCCCCACTTGCAGCAGCCTGTTCACCGGGCAGGCAGATATGGCCAGCCATAGCAGCCACAAACCAAGATAGCATCACCTGGGTTCATCGTTCCCACTAGATGGCATCCAGCCCACCAGCGAGTCTGTTACAACAGTAACATTGAGGCAGAGCTCCTCGGGTAACCAGCCCACCATAGAGTTTGGAACTGTGGGGTATTGTTGTTTGACACACACAGGAGCACTGTTAGACAATGTCACATGAATCCCCACCAACGATTGTTGGGAGCCAACAGCACCCCGGTGTCTGACAAGGTCACATTGAAGTAAAGATCCACGCTCAGCACTGGATGTTTAGGGTGCTGTCTTATGGTTGGTCATGTAATATCTCCTGCCTCTGTGAACCCATGTGCCTTTCCTCTACATTGGATCCTATAGGAGACAGTACCCTCACTGCATTTATGGCAAGTTCCTGTGGTACCCCAATGAGAGATGGCTATGCAAGTCAATGATGGGCACGATCTCCTAAAGAGAAGGAGACAACCCAAGCCAGGCTGTAGCCCCCATGGGGACCCCAGGACTGAGAAAAAGGGGACTCAAGCCTCTTGGGAACAGAGGCTCAGACCCCTGGCCACATAGGCCAATAGCCTGTCTGTGAGAAACTGACAGCCTGTCTGTGAGAAACTGATAATAACATCAGTCCTTGAGCTCACTTGCCTATGGCCACTACTGTGAGAGGTCTCCTTGAAAACTAAAGTCTCCAGGCCATGAGAGTTCCGATAAAAGGCAACTTACTGACCATGGGCTATGTTAATCAACAGAGCCTTATTTGAATTCTTTGCCTTGTACATTGTTGTAGCAACAGATACTGAAGCTTTGACTGAGAAAAAAATGCTACCCTCTATTGTAATAATATGTAGCCCTTCGTAGGATAAGAGAAGTTTGAGACCCGCTTTTTAGCTACTAAGTATTGTAATCACATAGGAATAGACTTTAGATAATTTTTACCCTAAACTCAGCTACTGCTAGTCTTTTAGTAATAGCTCAAGTATGTGCCCTATGAGGCTTATGATTATGTTTAGCTGCTGGAATTTGGGATAATGACTAGGTAGTCATGGTAACCACTCTTTAGGCAATATGTAGAGATAAGAAAATCCTTGACATAGAATGGGTCACATTGTACCCTGGAGAGAACAATTACAAGGAAGTGTGGAACTTGACTTGTGATTGAGATAATGGTCAAGAGTCACTATAAAAGGGGACATGCTGTAACAATAAAATGTGACACTTCTCTGAAACTCCCCATGTCTCCATTCCTTTCTTTCACCTCTCTAACTCCGTATCCACCTGAGGGAACCCCTGGACTCACGGGAGCTGGACTCCCACAAACAATCCCCAGCCATTGTCCACAGCTTTGCCGAGGAGAGGGGGGTCATTGTGGTGCTGCTTCTTCAGGAGGGTTTCAACAGCACGGTGGTGAGCATTCCCCTTTGGACTGTTCTGGTCCCAGCGCTGGAGGTCTGTGCAGTTGGTACCGATAGCAGGACCAACTCTCCAGGGCAGTCCTTCAGTGGTCTCTGCTGGCAGCTCTGTGCACACCCAGCAGTGCAAGACGTTGTGCACCTGTGCAAAGGTGTGTACCCAGGATAGGACGCTGTTCCCTGTAGCTAACCTGGGCGATATGTCAGAGCAGATAAAGAAACCATCATGGGTAAGTCATGGCCTTCTGGCAAAATACAAGCTACGTGATCATCCTGCGATAGCACCGTAGTTGGTATGGGGCAGCTCCTGGTCGGTGGTACCACACCTGGGCTCTGTGGGTTGTCGGTAGGGGGCAAGGGTTTATTATACAGGGGTATGGGCCAAAGGCGTAGTGCAGGGGTCCCTCACAAGAGGAACCTGCTTGCCTTGGCTGGTAAAGTTACTTGTACTGTGAGGGCCAGCACCCAAGCCAGGATGTAACCTCCAGGCCCTTCTCTAGACCCTGTTCCCAGGGTTCAAGCAGGGCAACCCAAAGCTCTTGGGTGACCTGAGCCTGCCAACGCCAGGTCCATTCCTGCATCCGACCAGGGACTACTGTGGATGGAACAGGTAGGATTACCATCCCCCCCGTAGCTTAGGCTGTATCTCTGGGTCCAAGGCCCTCGTGACCTGCAGAAGTCGGGGGAGCCCCTCAGTTATCTTACCCAAGAGGGCCTTACCAGTCTTCTGTAGCTACTCATTCAACAGGTAAACAGCTACCAGTACCTGGTTTTCCCAGTGTTTCCACCTGGGGGCCAATACCCTTAACTTCTCCTTCAACAACCCGTTAAAGAAGTTTAACCATACCGGCAGCTTGGGGTCGGTAAGGAACATGTAGTTGCCATTAGACATCATTGTCCTTCACCCAGTGAACCTGTAAAGTGGGTGCCCTGATCACTGGCAATAAGCAAGGGCCGGCCATAGCCAAGTGCCCCAAGGCTAGGTGTGTAGTTGGTCAGCCTGGGCCACAGGGTAAGCAAAACCCAGTCCAGTGGCAGTGTCTACTGCCATCAGGGCACATCAGGCTCCCTGGTCTGTAGGGAGCGGCCCAATAAAGGCTACCTGCCATTCCTGCAGGAGCCACACACACCCCCACCCAGGTATGGATCCCAGGGAGGTGGGCAGATGCCATCTTTGAGGGCTGTGCTCTGCACACCAAGGACATTGCTGGATAGCTTGTTGAGCCTCAGCTCTTGTTAGCTGTAAGCCCCAGCAGGTAGTCGTTAGTCCCATAGTCCAGGCATCCACATGGCCTAGCTTCTTATGAAGCCAAGCGGCCATGGCAGTGGACCCTGGGGGCGCCGCAAGCAAGCACACTCGCACCAAGGCTTCAGCTGCATCATTGCAGGGTGCCTGCAATGGTCAATGGCCTGAGATGTGGTACATGGTGGTGCCCATGTACTGGCCCCATTTCCATAGGTCCTCCCAGAGGTCCTTACCCCATAGGGGATGATGGCTGATCAGCCACTCTTGGACTGCCTACCTGGGTGCCACAGTGTCAAGCCCGGATACACGGCCCAGCTGTCAGTGCAAACATGTACTAGGCCAGGTTCCTTAGTCAAAACCATCCAGACTGCTCGTAACTCAGCCCATTGGCTACAGCGTCTGGTACCTGGGTCATACCAAAAGGTGTCAGTGAGGGGTTGCAGGGCTACAGGCACCCAAGTTGGGGGCTGCCTCCGGCAAGACCTGTCTGTATATCAGGTGTCAGCAGGCACTGTGGGCTTGCCCTCCTCTAAGGGACTAGAAGTCTCCCCCATTTCCACAGGGTCCTCTGCTTGTTCAGAGCAGAAATCGATAGGCCCCAAGAGAGCGTGTAGCTCCTGGGTCAATGGACTAGAGGAGAACTGAGCCCATTGCTCTAAATAGGATCCCCATTTCGTTAGCGTTGGTGCCTGTGCCATGCCGGTTCTCAGCCTTGTTGCCCATAACTGGAGCCAGCTTTCCACTGGGTAAGTTGTCTACACCGTGACGAGGTGCGGGCCCGTGATACTTTCACAGGTCAACAGGGCAGTATATATCACTGCCAATTGCTTTTCCACCAGGGAATACTGTTCTTCAGCTCCCTTCTAAAGCTCGGACCAGAACCCAATAGGGGTCTTTCGCGTGCCCTGTTTCTGCCAGAGACCCCAGCCAAACCCAGGGGTAAGTCAGGAGGAATGGCAGGGTCGGATCAACGACCCTTAGGGTCTGGGCCTGTGCTATGGTATGTTTTGTCACTCTGAACACCTGCTAGGCTTCAGGGGACCAATCTCAGAGCTTCTCTCTGCAAACCAGCCAATGCAAAGGTCGCATTAACATCGCCAGATGTGGAATGAAGGTTCACCAGAACCCCAGTAGCCCCAGGTAAGTCTGCAGCTGCCTCACTGTCTCCAGATGGTGGTATGCTTGAATCTTATCTATAACCTCCTCGGGGACTACTTTTGTCTTACCCGATGAATAAACTCCCAAGAACTTGACAGAGTAGCCAGAGCCCTGGACCTTGAACTCATTGATAGCCCACCCCCCAACCCGTTAGGGCATCTTGGAGACTGTGGGCAGCAATTTCCAGATCTGCAAGAGAAACAGAGGTTAACATTATATCATATATATAGTGAAACAAGTGCACAGTCAGAGGCTTGGTCCATGTAGCTAAGTCCTGCGCTACCAGCCCATGACACAGGGTTGGGCTGTGCTAGTAGCCTTGTGGGAACACTTGAAAGGTCCATTGTCTGCCTTCCCATGTGAAGGCGAACTGTTCTTGGCTGGCAGTGTCAATGTCAACGGAGAAAAAGACATCGGCCATGTCTATCACGTAGTGGAACCGTCCCAATTCCTGTGAGAGGTGATCCATCAACTCTGTGATGTTGGGAACAGCGGAGTACAGCGGGAGGCAGGTCACCTTATTCAGTTCCCAGGTACCGTCAGGTTTCTTCACTGGCCAAACCGGGGAGTTGAACGGGCTATGGGTGGACTATATGACACCTACCTTCTCCAACTTCAAGATAGTACACCGAATCTCCTCATGTCCCCTGGGCAAGTGATATTGTCTGATGTTAACTACTAGCAGGCCCATGGCAGGTAGACAGGTACATGCTGAGGATGTTCTCTAACCACTGTTTTCATCACACACACTCACAAGCAAAATTCCCCCACTGTCGTCATAACTATGAGTCCCCTGAGTACATTCACCCTGAGGATGCATTCAGCAATAGAAGACAGGTAGACTTCATAAGCCCTGGGAAGGAGGCACCAGCCACCATACCCCTCAATAGTGGCTTTTGGGCCCTGAAAACGGTCTGGATTGCCATATATGAGGGTGCTGGCTGCCCCAGTGTCCACACGGGCCAGCACCTGCTGCACATTCCAGGGCGGTCGCCAGTGTATGGTGAGTTCAACCTGTGGCCTCAGGTCATCCGGCTCCCCTATTAACCGGGTGCCCTGGCCCACTTCCTAGTCAGGGAGGAAATCAGCTGGGCTCAACTCCCGAGCACCCCCCTTCTGCTCCTTTGAGGGCAGGGCGTTGAACTTCTGTTCAGGCTGTAGCTTCTGCCAGAGGGCCAGAGGTACCTCCAGGGGCTGGCCATGTAACTTCTCCTTTGCCAGCTCAACAGCCACCAGATCAAACCACAGTTGCCACCAGGTCATTTTAACAGGGTCCACCCCCCCCTACTCCCGTGCCCTGGCTCTTGGGCGGGGCTTTTGTAGCCAGTTTCTGAGGATGGGGGCGTGACTCGCACCCTTTTCAGTTACAGCCTGTGCCTGCACAGTCCGGCCTTGCCGGCGGACTTCCACGTCCCCCAGTCTAGCCAAAGCCCCTGTGACCTCGTAGATGGGCAGGCCTGTGTAGGGAGCTAATAAAGCAGCCATAGTCCCAAAAGTTCCCAGCGGGCCGTTAGCAAGGATAAGGCCTTTCATGCGGGCTGTAAATATCTCATCAGGACTGTTGTACTGCAATGCAAACAACATCTATTGCATGCCCATCTCCCGTATGACTTGCACGAAGTCCAGGTAAGTGCTCCACTTACTAACATGTTCCAGTAAATCCCCTGCATTATCCCAGACCCTGCAGGCAGCAGCCATGAGCCAGTTAATTAGGGTCTGATTATCTGCTTCGGGGTTGGTCTGGGGTACATTTTGCAAATGCTGCCGCAGGGAGGGCACAGTGGTGATGCTGGCCAGCTGTGCCATCTCAGTGGGCCTTAACTCCATGTAATCTGTCCCATTATCCCACAGGAGCAACAACCAGGCAGGGACTCACTCACCCAGGCGCTGTTTGCACTGCTTCACGAGCTCTCACAGCTCCATAGCCGTATAAGCAGTATAAAAATGTGCCTCACGGACTGTCGCGGTCTGGCGGCTCCACCCCCAGGAGCCAGGAGCTCTTAACTTTCACCCTTTGTTGCACCACCAGTCAGGCACTCTGCACCGGCCTCAGTGGGCTGCTAGCCCGGGAGGGCACCTCTGACTCGGGGGACCCTTGGAGCATGTGTTCAGCCCTGCCAGGCGTTGTTCCAAGTCCTTCTCCCGGCACTGTAAGTGCTGGACCTGGTTTGAGTACTCCTGGATGTCATGACTAGCACGTTGTAAGACTGCTAGGAACATCCAGGCCACCCCGCCAGCTACTTCCCGGTGCGCCGGCGGGGCGTTCGGCTCCAACGCTTCCAGGGCTTTCCATACGTCTTCTGGTCGGGGACATACCGCATCCCAGTCCTCTGGCAGAGTCCATGCCAGCAGGTATGCCATGGCCGGATACTAGAGGGAAAACAGGGGCCACATCCTGTCCACCTGGGGCGGTTCCTCTCCCGGGGCGGAAGGGGCACTCACCTCATCCTGCCGCAGACTATGCCAAGTGTGGTCACCAGGGGTGTAGGGGTGCAGTTTTGGTGAGAGACACCCAACATAAAGAAGGCATGCGGAGCCGACATGAGGAGGAACCAGTGTCTTTAATCATTAATAGCAACCCTCATATAGAGGTTTTGGGGGAGGAGAATGCATGGAAATGCACATGCTCCCTCCCACAAGGTAGGGCATGTTTACCAAAAGGATTTATGTAATCGGAGCCCGGAGCCTGTGCAGCAGGCTCCGAAGTCAAGGCCATTGGGCCGGGGATTAGGCTCCATGTGACAGCCTGTACACAGCTGGACATTCCCGGGCCTCATCCCAGGACCTCCATGGTGCATGCTTCAAGGTCCATCTGGCCAGGGGTCAGGGTCCAAGTGTCAGCCTGCACACAGCTGGACATTCCTGGCCCATCCCAGGACTTCTGCGGTGCAGGCCTGAATGCACCCAGGACCTGTCAGGCACCAAAATATTCATCGCTTTAACTCATAAAACAGATTTTTAGCCTATGCTGGATTAGGAAAGAGGTAGATCAAGGAACACAGACAAGGATTGGCATGTAGTCAAGTTTTAATCAATACTTACTGAATGTATGAATGAATGAATGGATGGAATTGTTGCTATAGACATGGTTGAGGAAGGAGGACAAGATCTCATTCTGAGCCATCCTAAAATTTATTTCTCAACTTTTTTTTTTTTTAAATTCTACTTTCCTCCAGCTCATGGATCCATCAGACTCACCTAGCTCTGCACAGACTGAAGAAAGTTCTGGTTGGAGTGGAGGATTTAGGCATGTGATGGTGTGGTGAAACGGAGTTGAGAGAAGACATTTATGGAGAGAAGTACAATATCAGATCTGCAGTAATAACAGCTGCCAGTATTCCCTGTGCTCTAGTTGCTCTACCTTTACTAACTCATTTAATTTGCACAATTCTGGGAAGTAGATATTCCTACCTCAAATTTATTTGTCAAAAATAAAGATAGGAGTATCTGCAGAAAAGGCAGCAGAGCTGAACTTCTAACATATGTCTATCTGAATTAAATGCTTATTGCTATGTTCATTCAACTACTCTCAGACCATAAGGCTAACCCAATGTCTTAATATTGCACATGAGTAATGAGAGGTAATTCAACTGATGCCTAAAGATTATAAAACAGTTATAGATCCAGGTACCCTAAGTCCTTTTTTGGTTAATTTTACATTATAACAAAGCTAGCCTTTAATTTATTTGAAGATAAATTTAAAAAGCATATATCATATGCACCGAGTTAGCATTCTTAATAAAACTGCTAGTTTTATAAGTGAAAGACAAATGAGTTGCCTTTACAGAGACCTTGCCTCTGATATCACATCATCAGGATTAATTGCTGCTGTTCCCATAAAAATCCTCATGGACCCTAGTCCTGGAGAATTTAGCTAGAAGCTCTTGACTCCCTCCTGGTATCGCTAGTCTAGGTAACTGGCTACCCTAGTTACCTAGACCTGGACCATCAGTTTCAAACAGTTATAATCCATGTGCATATCTTAATTTTTTTCTCCATGTTAGGTGGCAAAAAATAAAGGTAAGGATTTGTAATTCTTAAATTAATCAAGGTTACAAAACTGAACTGAATCATATGCTACGTTTTTCTTGCTTGCTTCTAAAGCTATAGTATTATAGTAAAGGGTATCTAGACTTGTGTATAAAATACCCTATCCAGCATCTAAATCTATCCAGAATGTAAAATTCAATGACTTTAAAAGATTTCTTCAAACTACATAAGTTTAGCCTTTGTTTAGCCTTTCTTATATTTCCTAGTATAAATTTGATCTCAGAAAGGTAGATATTTTTATTTATTTAGAGGAGAAAAATTATTTCTTGATTAATTATTTAAATAATTTTGACACAGCTGCTGTCAAAATAATCTTAAAACAAACAAGAAATGATTTTGAATGCTGACTTGGGGTCTTCCAGTTTAAAATGAAAAGAAAAAATTGAAACTGCCATATACTTAGAAACACTAATTATAGACTTGGGTCACAAAATATTCCACAAAAAGTAATCGAAATTTTTTTCCTTTGAAATCACAAAATAATGGCATTAACAGAACATAGTCACATTGAAAAATTGGAATAACAAGAAAGTGAGAAGAAATTCCAAGGTTAATGCCAAAATGCCAAGATAAAATGCAAAGAATGATGATGGTTCTTTACTTTTCAAAGATTAATTTTCCAGTTCTTCTGGGAATAAGAATGGGAGTGCATTGTACCGGTGAAATACCATACTTTGCCACACCTAAAACTTGCTGAGAAAAATAATTATGAAATACTCAATGGTAGTTATTCTTGAAGGTTTGCTGTCAAATTTCATTACTTACCAACTCAGAGTGAGGACACCGCTGTTAGTTGCTAAAATGAAAATGCTTTCTGGTTCTAGAAAACTGCTATGAAATCTCAAACCCTTGGAGTGCAACTAGATGGCACTCGTGAGAAATCAAATATAGACTTACCCTTGTCCTTGTCAGTTGGAAGAGGTAGGAGCTCCTAGCAGGCTTTGCAAAGATGGTGGAATGGTTTTCTCCACATTTACCTTCTTGTATACTGGGGAATGCTACTTTTTGAGTCATTTGTGTCTTGAGTATCCCTATTGAATGTAAATTTTCCTGAACCCACTTTAAGGCAAATAGGTTGAATCTCCTATTCTATGCTGATTCTGTTAGCCAAATACAGCTGCCTAGAGAATGGATTGAGGAATATTTTGAGAAGAAGTTTAGACTTAGTGTGAAACATCACTATGGTGAAATGACCTGTCCATTGGCTGATGGCAGGGGCAAGGGGGAGAGGGATTGGAGAGAGCTTGGTGGAGGATGTGAGTAGAAAAAGCATTCATAATGCTCATTTTCCAGTTCTGTTTTAAATCATTCTTAGTTGATAAGTAAAAAGAATGTCAGGCATGAAATAAAAGTTGTCAAGGCTAATTTTATCTATTAACATCCCCAAAGAAACATATCTTTATATTTATGATGCTAATGACAGCAGAAAATATTCATCTAATAGATAATGATATAACATTTGCATATCTTGACTTGACCTCTGGTCAAGATGGCAAAGTAGGTAAAAACTGTGCTCACCGCCTCCCATGACCACATCAAAATTACAACTAAATTATCGAACAACCACCATGGAGAACCACCTGAAGACTAGCTGAACAGAACTATTACTAAGAATATCAAGAAGGAACCATGTCAAGATTGGTAGGAGGGTTACAGGTGTGAAATGGGCTGGTCTCACACCCAGTTGTGGCAGTTAAAAATAGGGGGGACATCTCAGCTACAGAAGCACCTACTGAGGAGAGAGGTCCCAGCCCCACACTGGGCTCCCCAGCCCAGTGTACCAGTGCTGGAAAGAAAAGTCCCCACAAGAGCTGGCTGTGAAAATTAGCAGAGACTCAGTCCAGGTAAGATAGAGACCCAGGAGTCCTCTTCAGTGACCTGAGAACAGACTCACTCACTCACAACCTCCTAACCTGCAGAGAAAGGGCAGCAGCTCAAAACCACCAGGGACATACAAGGAGAAAATGAATTGTCTAGCTTTAGGCGTGGGCTGGAGGAACAGCTCTCTCAGGGACTAAAGTGCTGGCAGGCACCATATTTCCTTTGTTGATCATTACCCCTACACAGCCTGCAGGTGCTGGAAGGCACCAAACCTGAGTCCCCATCACCCTGGCTAATACCCTCTCAACACACCCCGGTGATTCTCTGAGACCTCACCCCACTCAATTCATGCACCTTTCCCAAACCTCTTTCAGAAGCTAATCCACACAAACAGCCAGTCTCTGCCCATGCTGTCAACTTTCCTGAAATCTCTTAAAGCCCCACAAACCCCAAGTAAGCAGTGGCTGGCTTAGTATGCCCTGGAACTCTTGCTAAGAGGCCCCAAGCCAGGCACTAGTGACAGCCAGGCTTAGTTTACAGCATTACAACTCCCAGGTGTCTCCAAGCCCAGTATAGGAAGCTCTGAACTACAGATGACTTTGTACCTCCTACCAGGTGCTCCTGGGCCAGAAACAGGGAGAAACTGAACTTGGCCTGCACCAGAGCCCCCCAAGGGGCCCCAGAACTAACACTCCCAGTGGCTGGCTTCAGACCACACCAGAACACCACCTAGTTAGTGCTACAACTGACACACCCAAAGGGTGGGCTCAGCAGGTACCAGAATTCTATTTAAGTGAATAGAATTCACCTCTGCAAGGTGAGCCTCTGCACAATAGCTTGTTCACTGTAGTCATGGCCAGTCTTCACAGCCAGTCAGCCTGAAGGTCAGTCCCACCCATTGGCATGCCAACAGCAAATAAAGCTCAACTACAATAGGACAGCACACACAACACACAGAAGGGACATACCTAGAGCACCCAGGTCAAGTGAACAGGGAGATTGCACCACTGGGCCCCACAGGACACCTACTACGTAAGGCCATTCTGCCAAGACTAGAAGATGTACACATCTACCCAATACCTAGAAACAAACAGAGGAAAGCAGCCAAAATGAGGAAACAATAAAATATGTCCCAAATAAAATAACAGTACAAAACACCAGAAAATGAACTAAACAAAATGTAGACAAGCAATGAACTAGGTACAGAGTTCAAAACACTGGTTATAAGGATGCTCAGTGAACTTAGGGGAAGAATAGATGCTCTTAGTGAGAGCTTCAACAAAGAGATAGGAAACAAAAATTGAGATAGAAAACATAAAAAGGACCAGTCAGAAATGGAGAATATAATAACTGGAATTAAGAACACATTAGATGAATTCAACAGCAGATTAGATGAAACAGAGGATCAAGTCAGCTATTGGAAGACAAGGCAGCATAAAACATCTGATCAGAACAGCAAAACAAAAAAAGAATACAACAAAATGAAGATAGTTTAAGGGACTTCTGGAATGACATTCACGCCATAGGGATACCAGAAGGAAAAGAGAGGGAACAAGGAATTGAAAACCCATTTGAAAAAATAATGATAGAAAACTTCCCTAACCTGGCAAAGGAAATAGACATACAAGCCCAGGAAGTGTAGAGAGTTATAAACAAGATGAACTCAAAGAGGCCCACAACAAGACACATTATAAGTACAATGCCAAAAGTTAAAGACAATCTTAAAAGCAGCAAGAGAAAAGCAGTTAGTTACCTACAAGAGAGGTCCTATGAGAATGACAACTGATTTCTCAACAGAAACTTTGCAGGCCAGAAGGGTTTAGCACAAAATATTCAAAGTGATGAAAAGCAAGGACCTACACCCAAGGTCACTCTATCCAGCAAGGCTACTGTTTAGAATCAAAGGAGAAATAAAGATCTTCCCAGACAAGAAAAAGCTGAAGGAGTTCATCACCGCCAACTTCTTTAAGAAGGGGCTTCTTTAAGAAGAAAAATAAAAATTAAAAAGATGCATAAGAAAATATCACCAAAGAAAGAAATTCTCACTGACAAAGGCAAACTCATAATAAAAGCAGTGGATCAACCAACACTAAAATTAGTACAAAGGTTAAAAGGTAAAAGTAGGAAGATCATGTGTTATTATGACAGTAAATTAAGGAATACACACAAACACACACCCACAAGAAAAGTAAAAACTAATGAGAAAAACATAAATGTGGAAGGGGTATGTAAAAATGGTAGTGATTTTAGAGTGTGTTCAATCTTAAGCAACCAACATGTTAAAATAGACTGCTATAAATATAGTTTGGTGTATATGAAGCACATGATAACCATGAAAAAAATCAACAAGAAATAAAGAGAAAGGAATCCAAACACAACACAACAGAAAGTCATTAACATACAAGAGAGCAAGAGAATAAGAAAGGAACAGAGAACTACAAAAACAAGAAAACAATTAATAGCTATAATAACTACATACCTATCAATAATTACTTTAAATGTAAATGGATTAAATATTCCAATCAAAAAACAAATGAATAAAGAAGCAGAGATATGTGTGTGTATATATATATATATATATATATATATATATATATATATATATATGAATCTCAGCCATAAAAAAATAATGAAATGTTGCCATCTGCAATAACATGGATGGACCTAGAGGCTATTATTACACTAACTGAAATAAATCAGACAGAGAAAGACAAATACCATATGATTTCAATTATATTTGGAATCTGAAAAAAGAAACAAACTTATGGATACAGAGAAAAAAACGGATGTTTGCCAGATTAGGGAGGGAGGTTGTGGGGGACTGGATGAAAAAGGTGAAGGGATTAATTAGTACCAATTGGCAGTTAGAAAATAATAATGGGGATATAAAGTACAGCACAAGGAATACAGTCAATAATATGGTAATAATTATGTATGGTGCCACGGGGTTGCAAGGCTATTGGGAGGACCAATTTTTTGTTATCTAAATGTCTAACCACTATGCTGTACACCTAAAACTAATATAATATTGAATGTCAACTGTAATTGAAAAATGAAAAATAATAAAAGTTTTAAAAAAATGTCCATATCCTATGGGAACACATTTGAGTTTAACTGAAGTGGAGCTGAATGCCCAAAAGAAGAATGTATATTATAGACAGTTTTTGTAGTGAGGGATGAGGGAAACTTCCTTCTATATTCTAATTAAATGAATAGCAAACCAGAGATTTAAGTTCTAGCCCAACCAGGGAATTCAGATAAGTCACTTCTCTTTTTCTTCAACTGTCCCCCTAGAGTTAGCTGTATGCTTTGGAGGCAAAAGGTCTGCCTCAAGCTATTACAGGCAATACTTTTACCAAATGTTTTGTCACAGTTCAAGGGTCACCAGGACTCCAGGTTGCAATACCTATTTGTTTGCCATTCACTGCCTAACTGCTAATAAATTACCACATTTTTTTAATGATTATTAACATCCAGGCACTATTTTTTTGTCTTAGCTGGTTGTTGTAGCAAAAGCAATTTAAAATGCAGTAGATATTATAAGACAACAGTATTTAAGTCACTCTTATAACCAGAGGTGAGTTGTTGAGAGTTGCTGGTGGCTACTATCAACATTTACCTTCAGTCCTTGCATCCAAGGAAAGAGGGCGATGCAGGTGTCTGGCACATTACTCAAACTTACGTTCCACTGGGAATTGGGAAATTCTGTCAAAAGGCTGCACTTAAAATTAAAGTCTTTTATTACTATGAGGAATAAAGAAGAAATACCAAAAGATCATTAGCAATCTCTTCCATAATAAGCTTCAGGTCAACAAGCAAAGCCAAAATTGAATATTTACAATCTTTGAGAATATATGTCTACTAAATTCTGGCTCTTTGCTGTACACAATTTCTGTCCCTCAGTTAAATGTTTTCTAGTTGGAGGTCATTTGAAAGAGTTAGCCTTGGAGATAGAGATTCGGATAAACAATCTCTGCTACCAGTTTGTATATAAAAAATACCACTCTTTGTTGGGTGGAGGCTGTTTGGATTTATTCTCATTTTAGCTTGTGATAAAAAAATTTGATGTTTTCAGTTTTTTAACATTTCTTGTTATGGGACTCTCAGTCAATTTTATATTACAAGCCACAGGCAAAAAGATTGTTCCTGGTTTTCTTCCATCTTTGTTTCCAGAAATGTATCCTTTAGCCTAGGAATATACAAATACACACACACACACACACACACACACACACACACACACACACACACACAC
Source organism: Aselliscus stoliczkanus (assembly GCA_033961575.1). Taxonomy (NCBI): domain Eukaryota; kingdom Metazoa; phylum Chordata; class Mammalia; order Chiroptera; family Hipposideridae; genus Aselliscus; species Aselliscus stoliczkanus. Next base: position 120,810,099 of record CM066727.1, on the reverse strand, counting down.
AGACTGGTGGTGCCAAAAAAATGTATACAGGTGGACACTTTGGTCAACCTTGCTCAAGCAGTAGTTCACTGTAATCAAAAGTGTCTGGAAGCTGATGGTAACCACTCTGAGCACCTCTTGTAATTGCATAAGTCAAATGTGACTTATAATTTTTTATCGATATATAGTGAGTATTACAATTTTAAGACAGTTTTCCTTTCTTAAAATGTATGTATGGTGGGCAGGCCAAGTGGCACCTTGGTTAGGAGTTGGCTTGGGATGCCAGCTTTGAGCAGCAGGGCCCTGGTTTGAATGCCACATATAAGGACCAGTGCCACTGTGCCCTCTACAGCTAAGATGGTGAACAACAGCTCGACCTGGAGCTGGGCTGCAGTGAGTAACTGGCAATGGCGTAGACTGCAGTGGGGCTGGCGGGCAGCTGGCGTGCACTTTTGTAAGCTGCCATGAGCTGCCATCCAATGGCTGGTGAGTGACTGCCTCAGCCAGGAAAATCACAATGATGACAATACCAACATAGGCCAGTGAAGCAACGTCCTCCACAACTCCTCCACAACTAGACTGAAGAACAAAAGGACAGCAACTTGTCTGTTCCCCTTCCCCGGTTCTCCTCCCCAAATTCCCCAATAAAGTCTTTTTAAAATATACATATATATATATATATATATATATATATATATATATATATATCATATACATTTTTGGGGAATATATATACAAACAGAAGCAATTAAATATTTAAATGAGGACAGATTTATAAATAACCTATGCAACTTGGGAAAAGGAATATAAACTTAAAAATTATATGTTGTAACACAGATCCCAAACAAACATGGGATGAGGAAATCTTATTATATCACCCTGGGAATTTGTCTCCTTGCCTTCTCTCTAGTTTTTGCATAGGTTGGATTAGTCTTGCCCATGAAATAATATTTCCCATGGTCCAGGAACAGTAACAATGGTTGCAACTGAGGTAATAACTTTTTCTGGGTTCAGGATCACCAAGTGAGCCTGCATAAGACCAGACACCCATGAAGGGTTTGGTAGACAATGGCTATTGAGAGACAAATCAGAAATCTTACTTTCCCCCTCTTCTAAACAGTGGAATTGAGTTTTTAAGAATCAAGGCAAAGAATAAGTACTGTGATCTGACAGTGTCTGACTGCACTTCTAGTTACTGTCTGGAATAATATCTGTTGTTTTGTTGGTATAAACCTTCCCTCTTTCACTGGTATGCTCCTTGTCTTTCCAATATTGTAAAAACAGGAGTCAGTGACCTTGGTAGTGACCTTAGCAAATTTCCTTAATCTCTCTGAGTCTCCCTTTCATTATCTGTAAAAAGGGCAGAATGACCCTTATCATGTAATGTTGTCATAAGAATTTAATGAGTTAAGTATTGGAGTGCTGAGCAGAGTCCCTGGCAGTTAGCAATCAATAATTAATAGTCATTATTACTGCTATTTTCTTGAGACCTAACACAGAGCCTGGCACATGGAAAGTGTTCAATAAATGTATATTAAATATATGAGTCTGATTATGAACTCTTACAGAAAAGTGACTATCTCTTCCCTAGCCCTTACCACATCAATTTACTCCTAGTAGATGGGGAGTACATTTATTCATTGTGTAAGTATTATTTGGGAATTCAAAAATGAACAACCCTGGTGTCTGCAGTAACGAAGTTGAGAGTCCAGTGAGGCTCCACGGTTTTTAATTTTTTACTTTTATAGTTGGTAAGGCTGCCCTGACATGGATATTATGCTTGGTTTCTGTCATCTAAATGATTTCCTTTCTTATCTGTGTTCTAGCGCTGGCCTCAAGCTGACTGACTGTCCATATTGCGCTTATGGATGGCTGGCATCCTAAAACACTTTATCCATAAGGGAAATCCAAGAAGTCACATTTGAAAAGGGAGGTGGTGAATTCTCAATTATAATAGAATATCTATCTTTCAAAAACTTCTGTCTGTGAGAAATTGCCTTGGGCACCGATTCCTCAGATGCTGGGATGGCCGACTTGGGCACTGAGTTAAGCTGCATCGCCATCTAGTGGTCATATAATGTGGTACCCAGGTGCAGATTTTTTAAGGAGTAAGCGAGTGAGTAGGTTTCCTGAGTTGAAGAGAACTCAGGAGTCATCCTGACTATGTCCCTTATTTATACATAACATAAATGAATCAAAAAAAAAGGAAAAGAAAGGAACCAAAGTGTATGTTACTAAGATTTCATTGCAAAACTATCGTCCCATTTTAGTTGCTATTTCCCTCAACAGTGTGTGATATGGAGTGCATGGCCATGGCTGAATGTTTGGGTTTTCTCTCATGTAGCTATATAATCTTCTGTAAACCTGTGTGTTCTTACTTTCAAAATGGGTGTGCCCAAGTTGTTGTATCAATTGAATGATAGGTAATAAGAAAAGACTTTATAAATAATTATTTAAAATAAATCTGTTAATTTTTTAAAAAAGAATATTTTGGTATAAAAAGAGATGCATCTCTTTCAAAGCTGCATTTGCAGTTGAAAGCCAGTCATTCATGCACAGCTTACCTCCACGAGTATGTATCGGGCAGCTGCTATGTCATCATCATAGGAAGGGAGGACACAAAGGTTAGGAAAACAGACTTTACTTTTGAAAAAAATCACAGTTTAATAATGAAGACAGACATTACTTTGAGTAATGTGTTGTAATAACAGATATTCCAGACTGGTACCAACTTTAGTGCTTCATATAAAAAATGAGTGTTCGGTTCTGTCAATTTGGGTGGAGAGGGGGTGCAGAGACAGAAAAGCTTCATATAAGAAAAACTAAGTTTGAATTAACTCTCAGAGAAATACTAGTGGTATGCCAGAGAAATAGATAAGGATGGCTGCGAGGAGGAAATTCTAGACATGGAATGCCAAAACCTTGAAAAAAAAAATATCATAAAGAACACTATCTTCCTATAGTTATGAAAAAAATTCCAGTTCTGGCTCATATTTCTTCAGAACTCATGGCTATCATTCATAACAAATGGCAGATTAATCTGGTTTGGAACCAATATTTCATAGCTTATAACAAAATTTGATATTTTCTTTGATGTTATGAAAACTCAGATCATTTTAAATTGCGGAATATCATATAACCTACAGAATCAATAGATAACAATGGGAATTGAATAGTTTCATGAAATCTCATTTATAATAATGACTCCATTGATTTCTATATTGCATATTTGTCCTTCAGTTCTATGTGTTAACAACTGTTAGTTTTCCTCTCTCTCCTTTTCATGATACTGAATATTTTTTTAAAAATATCTTAACGTCTTAGAATTCATATTTTCTCTTTTTGAATCCCTTCCGGTCTTTCTCACCATCTTTTGACATTAAGAAAATTGCATTTTAGACAGATTGATTGACAGCCATCTATCCACACATCATTCATTCTAAATGGTTCCCTTCTGGGCGCTCTCAGGATAAGAAGTGTTCGTTAGTCCTTCAAAACATAATGGTAAGGACAACTCTGTCAAAAAGACATTTCCATGTACAGTGAAAATCCAAAAATACATTCTTTCAGTGTTTTCCTATGCCTCTACATGTCAAGTTTTGAGAACAGAAAAACTTACAATTTTTTTAGTCATGTAACAAAGTAACAAAATAATCAAAACAAATTTCCTTTAATTAATGGAATAGGAAGTTTGCAAATTGCACAAAAAGCGGACTGTGTTTTAAGAAGTTGTTGTGAGGTTCTCTCCTTCATTTTCTCAACACAAATAGTATAATTTTCAAAAAGGTGTCAAGTCCTGACTTATTGCCTTCTTAGGTCACTCCTTCTGCCTTGAGGTGCCTTCCCCTCCCTGGACTTTTCACTCTTTCAATGACAACTGTTCTTCAAGAGTAAGCCTGGAAATCACATCATCTGGGAGATGTCTCCTGCCTTCCTTTCCTGGAAAATATGCACATTCTACAATCTCCCTTGGCACATGTACTGTCTCACTGTGGCAGATGGATTGCAGGCACAGTCCCAGTTGTTCATGCTTCTCTGTTTCATGTCCTTTGCAGTAAGACTTTGAACCTCCTCCCATCAAGAATCTATTTCCCTATCCTTTGAACCTGGATTAGCCTTGTGACTCATTTTGGCCAACAGAACTCAGAAGAATATTGGTTCACCTGTTCCACACTAGAACTCAGAAAGATTACATTGCTTGAAATCAAGGACTTGTGAGATCCTATTCAAAGGATACTAATTAACTCCTCAGTTTCTCTATCCAGTGGCTCTCACGGACCTACTATCATGATGACACGCACCTACCATCAAGGTAACAAAATACAGATATATTGAAATCTTCCTACATGAAAGAATTTCACTGATGTTGCCAGTACCCTGTACCCTGAGGCCAAGTGACTTTGGACAGTGTCTTTGAGACCAAATGATTATCAAGACTGATACTGAGAAGTGGTTGTTATCAAATATGTATGACTGATGAGGGCCAAACAAAAACAGTTTACATATATACCCTGTGGGATTCTCTCAATCTTAAAAGGATGCTCCTAATTATTGTTTTGACCACTGTCAGTGTTCATCAATTAACAGAAAAGATTATTGGGGAGCATAAATTACTTGGTAGCACTAGACTGTTTAGTGACATAATTATTTTTGGCAGAATAACACAAGTAACAATACCTGGAGATGCCAACTGCCTTGGAACTGAAGGCTTGAAATTGTCCCTTGGTGATTGCAGGTTCTGCCAAACCTCTGTTAAACAACAACAAAAACAAACAAACAAACAAAAAAGCAAAATTTAAAAAAAAAGAACCTGGGCATTTAATGTCCCATCAAGGAGAAATCACTCTAGCTGTGATCACCAGTGTGTTTGGATCCCTAAATCAAAAGAAATGAAATGCTTTCTTTGGTTTTGGTGGCTCCAGTAGGAGATTTCACTGACTTCTTAGTTGTCAGAGTAAAGCTGGGGCATTGAGCTCAAGGAAGAAAAAAGGTAAAGCGTAACTGGAACTGACTCCTACTTTTCTGTCCCCTTCCATAAAGCCCTTCTGTCCTTCATTGATTCCATATGCCTCCTTCATGCTAACTTCCAGGTCCTTAAGAGGAGCATGGGCATGCCAATAGTTTCACCATTTAGGATTTTTTTCAATGTCAGACATACTGTCCTCTTCTCAGGTTACTATGCCTGGCCTAAAACCTCCCCAATCCTGAAAGGTATGTGGGGTGCCTTTTGAATTGTGGCATAACAACAATTCATAGGCATGCATACACACCAATGTTTAATTAGATTCCAAATGGCAGTGACGGACAGTCATCACAGCAGCCTGTAATTCCAGTATTTAATACAAAAATTCAGGTACACCTTCTTGAAAACACCAGATTCTAGAGAGTGAAATTACTCCTAGGAATGAGGTCAGGAAAAATCTAGGATTTCAAAGGGACAATATACATTTCTGGGAGTGAAAAGTGACTATATTTCTGTAAGTAAAAGCTTGAGGTGCCTTCCACTCATACCCATGGAGGTAAGTGGCACCTATATTGCATTAGACCACTTTCTACCCTGTCAGTATATAAGAAATGTGTTGATAGCTTAAAAGAGATACTAGAAATAATAGCTGTCTACAAGAAATAAATTTAATTCTTTCTCATGTAAAATAAATTCAAAGATTTAAAGTCCAGGGCTGCTAAGTTATCTCCTTGGAGTCTTCCCCTTTATGTTTTACCATTGTCTGCATTTGAAATCTATTCTCAAGGTCACCATAGGTCCAATATAGCTACTAGGCGCCTAGGCATCACATCTACAGTCCAACATGGAAAGGGGGAAAGACAGACGAGAACGTCAGATTTTTCTTAGCTGTGTGTCATTTTTTAAAAGGAGCTACCCTGAAGATCCTTACCAAAAACTATTACTTAATATTACAGGCCAGAACGTATTCATGTATCTATGTCTGGCTGGAAGGGATGCTGAGAAATGTCATCTGCTAGCTGGGCACATTACTGACTCAAATTAGCCTAGCACTCTATTACTAAGAAATTAGTAGATAACGGATATTCAGAGGACAACTAGCTCTCCTACATTTGCAATATGAGAGAGCGAGGCATCACATGATCTGACCCTGAACCAATGGAGATGATAAAGGCAAAGGGCAGAAGAACCAGGTTGGGCACCAAGATCCTAAAATTTGGGTGGAGGACTGGAACAATCCAGAAGTCATTAGTGGAATGCCACATTAAGAAGTTCAGGATTTAAGGCCAGAAAAGTAGAAAAGAAACTATGCTGTTCTGTAAATACTATTTCCTGGTTTTGGTAATCTGTCTAGGAAAAGAGCTTTAGGATAAACCTCGGTCAAGATTTTTGGCAGAAACTTTCAATCAGATGTAAGTTCCATGCCTCCATACCCAGTGGAGATCTTGTTCTCAGAGCACTTACCTGGCCTGGAATCTCTCACTGTAAGAAACCCCTGGAGTTAGATGTGCACATATTTCTCTAATCTTTGGAACTAGAGAGTCAGAACAGTTCAATGATGAAATGTCTGTCAACTGGTACAAACAAATTCTGGTAGCCACATGGACATATTCCCTGTGGCACCTGGCTTTCCTAATATATTCCTAAATGACACTGGATTTTCCTTCTTTTTCATTTTTTTTTTTTCTTTTACAATTCAGGAAGATCCTGAGCTCTGCTTCAAAGTGAGTAACAGAGAAATAATGTGTGGGTATCTTTTTCAGTGTTCAGTTAGCTTTATCAATGAATTCTAGAAATTGAACTTTCTAGGCTCTGACACTGACGACTATGATAGGCAATGCGATGGTGTCAGGTAAAGAGTTGGGTCCTGCAAGGAGAGGACAGAGTGTCGCTCTCCACTGGGAACTTCTGGATTAGAGAAAAGGAGCTGTGGCAGGAATCCCACCCCCTATCTAGAATGTAATGGAGAATCAAGGTGCAGGAAGAAAATTGATCTGATCAAGTTAAGAAACTTTGTTAGAGTGAAAATGAACTTCCAGCTTATTTTCATGTACAGGAAGATTTAGAAGGAAAACTTTTCTCACTGAGAGAGTTGAACAAGGATATTAACAGCTTTCGGGGGGAAAACACAGGAGACTTTGACTCCAAAGCACCAAGTAATTATTAAACCGAGTAAAGTGGGGAGATGGGAGTGTGATCTGTAAGAGGTGCCACATGACTGCCCATGGGCCAGATCTCAAACCCCACTGCAGAAACTCTGATCTGTGAGACAAAGCAGGGAAAACCAAAACCAAAGGATTGAGGAAAACCCACTTTGGGAGAGGGTTTTCTGCCACAGGAATAAGTAATGAGGCAGGCCTGACTAAGGTCAATTAGTGAAAGTAACCACACGAGGTGTTCTGGTATAAGACTTCCTAACAGAGCAGGTTATAATGAGAAGTCATGTCTTCGGGCTTATATGATATGTTAGTCTTTATTTTCAGCAAGACTTCTCCATTGCTTCTAGGATAACACACTTAAAATGTTAGAATGATCTCCTTTTCAGCCTTCCAGAGATAAATGCTCTGGTATCAGAACGAAACAATCCCAACATCCCTAATTGTTATCTTTTACCGGCATACCTCTGTAAACTATGTATGTTAAATATTAACTATCCTGCATCCACCAATGTAAAAGAAATACGTATCTCTCCATGTTATTTTTTACCCAACCCTAGAGATTTCCCTGCCTTACTTCTTCTCACCTCCTTAATCTACCACCAGTGGATATCATGTAACTTTCTTACGCTTCCTCCTTTGATTCAAACATATAAAATAAACTGCAAAACTGGGAGCGTTTTCTCAATCCTTTGAGATTTTGCTTCTGGGTCTAGCCTTCAAACGTCAGCTCTTTAAATGTTTCTTGAGGTTGGGAATTTCTTTCCTCGACAGTAACTATCTTCAAAGAGAACGGTTTAGGTTTACTCACCACTCTCGCAGAACTTGGGGTAACACCACTCATACTGTTTTATGTTACTTTGAGGAGGAAGTTACTGTCCTGCAGAAACCAATTCAAGACTCTTCCCACCTCCTAGGGAAACCGAATATCTAGAGAACTATGTACAATTTTGCAGGGCTGCAGGAGATATGAAGGAATACTATTTTGAGATGCTTCATGATACTTGTTTGTTTCTTTCCTAGTAATTCACTTTCATGCTCCTTTTTCTTCTCCATGGGAAGTTGTGCTCAGTGCATCTGGAGAAGAACGTGACCAGGAAGAAAGATACCTAGCTTTTCTTGCTCCTAGCATTAGGGAAGCACTTAGTTAGAAAATGGTCTCCCAGAGAGTAGAAGAGAAGGGAAGACAAAGAGGATAGAGATAAGAGGAGTGATGATTTGGGGTTCGATTTACAGGAGCAGATATGAAGGGGCCACATGGACAGGAATGAAATGTGCCATGGAATAGAGCCACCCATTAAAGACATTGCTTTCAACCCATAGGCTGTAGGAGAATTGAATCGGCTTATAACCAACTCCCCAGCCTCAGCTCCAGTAGGGACTATACACAGGGGGTTGCCCTAGGCCTTTACTAACTTTTCTTTCCCTTAGCACTGTGAAAGGGCTTCGCTAGATGCAGATGGTGAGTTCCTATGCCACGAGATTGGTGAAAGCACATTCCATCCTAGGCAAGGCTGCAGTGACCTTCCCCCTGATCTATTATACCTACTTCTCTACTTGCCCAGTCATATTGGACCTTCCTCTTTGTCCCTTCCCTATCGGTGCAGTTCTCCCTTCTCCACACTGCTGCCCTGCTTTCTAGAATATTCTTCTCATCTGGCCACTTGGCCTCTGCCACTACCTCCTCCAAAAACACACTTAAGTTATAATCATCCCGCAGGTCTCAGCAGAAGCAGCATTCCCTTGCAGAAACCTTTTCTGAACTCTTAAGAGCAGTTAGAGTCTTAAGTACATGTACACCTGAACTGTCATTCCTAAGAAAGTATATCACAGATTGTAAGTGTGCATAAATTATTATTAATGTGAATATCCGATTAATGTCCCTCTGCTCTGTTGGCTCTAAACACACTGAGGACAGGGATAACATCTTTTTGTCAACTATTGTGTCATCAGCACTCCACATAATGCAAGGCCAATAGTAAGTGCCCAATAAATATTTTGTGAGTAAGTATATGAACCTTCATCAAATGATACTGTTTCTGGCATAATAACTGATTTTACACACACACACACACGCACACACGCACAAATGTCTTAAATATATAAGCTAAACAGGTTCATATATGTTAAATAAATGAATTTATGAACGGAATGTTTCAGATGTTGTGTGGTACAGTGGAATAGTACAGCTAGGCAGGCTAGGATTAATTGCAGTTCTTCAACTAACTGCCTTGAATTTAGGCAAGTTCTCTGACCTCTCTGAGCCTCAGTTTCCCTATTTGAGGAACAGGATAATAGAACTTTGAACTTGGTTGTCAAGTTCAAATGAGATCATGTATAATAAGAACTGCCTAGCCCATTGCTTAGTAATACACAGTAAGTAGTAAGCCTGTAATAAACTGTAGCCACTGACATGACGGAATTTGTGTGCAATATGTGTCAAATCAGGAGATAGAGCTCAGTTTAGTTGATTTCCACACAAAAACCATTCTGGATACATAATACGAATTCAATAAATAGTGGTAGAATAAGCAAATGAATAAATCCATTTAGAATGGCTTGAGAACTGCATTATGAACAATTTATTTTTCGAGTATACTAGAACAATTCAGAATCCTGCCACTAGGTGTTGATAAATATATACTTTAAAAACAAGGCCTAGGATTCCTGCATTCTGATTGTGATGTTAAATTTTCTCCTGTAAGTAATATTAGGGCAGAACTACTGATAAGCAAAATGGTGAGCTCGGTCAGTTATCCAGAAGTTTCCAACTCTAGGAGTATCAAGTAAATCAAATTCTCACATTATTCCTTTTTCTTTCCCTTTCTCTTTTCTTCCTCCCCTCCCCTCTCCTTGATATTTTCCTCCCTCCTGCCCCCGCCCCGTGTCTCTGACTCTCTTTCTTATTTTCGTTCTTTCTTTTATAGGAAAGAACAAAGAACAAGACCTTTACTTTAACTCTCGTGATAATTTTCTAAGGCATACACATATATAAACAAGGAAGCTAAGGCCCCTATATCTGGCAACCAGCTGAGCTGGAAAAGTCAACTTTCCACTAGAGCTCAACTGCCTTCAGCTTACACCAATCCAAAACAGAGTTTAAATGCCATTCCACCTTTTTCATTGTGATTCAGCTTCCTTGACTTTTTCCCCAGTTCGTCCATGATTCAGATTTCTTCTATTATAGGAATTTTGCCTGCACTTTATACTGGGAATTCTACCTATTCCACTGTACTCTATTTAATCCCCTGATGTTTGGAGAAAAGACATTTCCTTTTAGTCTCTTTGGAAATCGTCCTCAGAAATATCTTGTTTTAGCCATCCCTCGCTGGATGTGGATCCCATGTTATATATATATACTGTATTAGTTTGATAGGGCAGCCATTACAAAGTACCACAAACTGGATGGCTTAAACAACAGAGGTTTATTTTTTCACAGTTCTGAAGGCTACAAGTTCAAGAACAGTGTCAACAGGGTTGGATTCTTCTGAGACCTCTTTCGTTGACTTGTAGATGGCAGTCTTCTTCCTGTATCTTTACAATGTTTTTTCTCTGTGCATGTGTGTTTAAATTTCCTCTTCTTATATGGGATTAAGGCCCACCCTAATGATCTCATTTTAACTGAATTTCCTTTTTAAATACCTTATCTCCAAATACAGCCACATTCTGAGGTCCTGAGGGATAAGACTTCAATATATGAATTTGGGGAAAACACGATGTATCCCATAAGTCCTCCAATGGTAAGAATTTCTTGATACCATTGACCATAACTGTAATTATTTAAGTGCCTAAGTCATTTTTTAATGTCTATTACATACCCATAAGCTGTAAGTTTCCAGAAGGGCAGGAATCTGGTCTGTTTGGTTGAAAATGTAACCTCAGTATCTGCAATTGTGCCTGGTGCCTACCTAGTACATAGTAGGTTATCTTCTTCCCGTTGTTATTCATATCATCCTCTTTTTTACAAATACCTCTGTAACTCCATGGTCTAGCACAAAGAGGCTGAGTAAATACTTAATTAAAGACAGTTAATAATAAGCAGTTTTTGAAACTACTCACTCTCTTTAGCATGCCATCACTGATGTGACTATCCCTCCCAGCCACATATTTGCATTAGCAAAGAGAGGACGGACATTTTGTATGGTGAGATGTGCTTCATATAGCAAATTAGCCTCAGCTCAGGTTTTAACAAGTTGTACTTTTGATGGCTCAGTAATTACACAAGTTGTGCTCATTTGAGAAAGCAGGCATCCTGCAGCACCATATTTATACACTATCACCCTTGGTCCCAAGCACTGGAGTCTCTGGCCTGGCCCATATTGCCCCAATGCCAGCTGTACCCCTCACTGCATAGAAGGAGTAGAGGGGTCCATGGTACATGGCACATGGTCATTTGTTACATTTCTCATCTTTCTAGACTTTCCTCCAGGTACTCGGGACCATGAATTTTCCCGCCAAAATCGCCCTGAAGTTGTCTCTGAGCTTTGCATAGGCCTTTTCCCAAGATCCATCTTACTGACAGCACCCAGGCCTAAGAGATGGCAGGAGAGTCCTCATGCTGTGGAACAGAGCCAGGTGTGGAATAAAAGGGGGCATAGCATGAGTAAGGGGTCCCTGTTTGATCTCTTAGCTCTGTCTTCCAAAATATAGAAGCAGACCTGGATGTCTTTGCATATTTTATGCTGTAATATCTCACATAATAAAGTATAATAAAATCCATAGAAAAGTTCCCCAAGACTTCACCCCAGGAAATATTATGCCTCTATGGAGTCACATGTGTGATGCCTGGAGTCAGTCAGGCCTAAACATGAAAACCAAATCTACCACTGTCAAATCTGTACTATCTATGTGACTTTGGAAAAGCTACTTAAAATTCTGAGCTTCAGTTTCTCCCATGAAAAATGGATTTGGGGAAAGTTAAATAAGATTATGTATTTATGACAAAATCTTCAGTGGTGTTTCTGTTGCCCTGGAGTTGAGAGCTAGAACCCAAGGCTGGGAGAAAGATGCATCATGTATTCCACATTCAAAGGAGGCATCAGTTAATCAATAACTGGGGCCGGATATCTCCCACAGAGCAACTAAAGAGAGCGCCAAACCCTCCCCATTACTCCCATCATCACCCCAACGCTCTCTCTCAGTCTACCTCAGCAGAATCCTGGCAACAGTAATTAAAGAGGCATAAGAAATGCAAGAAGAAGTAAAATATAGCAATTGCAAAATGCATACACAGCAGAAAAGCAGTAGGAGAAACCCTGGAAATGAAGTATTGAAAATAATAGATCTGGTACTCTTAATGAGTCATGAAATAAATGGCAGCAACATGCAATGTTTGCATTTAAAACATAATTCTGTATAAGTTATTATACCCACAAAGTAAGTTTTCCTTTTTAATAACACTGAGCACATCCACTAACAAAAATGGAGTCCATTTTTTAGCCCTTGACACCGGAAACATTGAGAGAAAAGGTAAAGAGATCACCAGCCAACTGGAAAATGTCATCTAAAAAGGACCAAAGAAATGGGATTCAATGAGTGAAGAGAAAAAGAAAGATAGAAACAACTTCCTTCTTTTTTCAAGCCTGAAAGTATGATTTTTCTTTGTTACCCAGTCTTTGTTTTTTTTTTTAACCTAGTCCTTTAAAAAGACAACATTGGAGGAATTGAATTTATAGAGCAGTAGTACAATTTGCACCAACAATAAATAATTATTCACCAGAAGTATGCTCTGAACATCTAAAATCCTGGCTCTTCCTATGAGCTAAATGATTTCAGGAAGTCACTCAAAATTTCTGGGCCTCAATTTCCTTCTTGGAAGAACAGAGGATCATGATCTCTTCCTGGTAGATATGTAAAAAATGTTTAAAAGTGACTTCTGATGCAAAGAATTAAGAGCGTGTCTTGCAGAGTGCAAATGCTTCACCTATGCCAATTATTTCTGCCCCAGTAGCTCTGAACTTCTGCCCTACAAATAAAATGGAGACAATCTCAGTACCATTTACAGAACCAACAGTTTCTGAAATGTTAATCCCTCTTCATATTTAAGGAGATCAAATTGCTAATTTTCATACCTTTAAAAATTGTCATTTTACTCACATATTGAAAAATGGGGGGCCTGGAAAAGTCAAGTTACTGATACTTTTGGGTCTACAGAGAGGACTAGGAATAAAATCTAGCAAAGGTGGGGTCTTTTAATTTGATGAATAAATAAAGAGATGAAAATAGCTTTGTCATAAATGCTGTATTAAACTGATAAAGTAGTTACTTTTTATTTAACTGAAAAGTCAATAAGGAAGAGTTCTGTTTATCTGGGTAGATGGTGGTGGCATTCCTACACCCCAATCCACTTTGCCAGCTATGGTACCAGCCCCCAGTTGCTGAGATGATAGCTGCTCACAGCTACCACCTTCTCTGGAGAACTCTCTTTAAACCAGTGCTGCCTAACCTGTAAGGTTATGTCCACTGTACCCCATCCTTCTACAACCCACAGCTAATGAGACTGGCCAGGAGTAAAAATGGTGGCACACTTGCCTTAGTGTAGAACTCAATGTCAGGTATAATTAATGCTTCAGAGCTCACCCTGAAATCAGGCTGAAAGTGACTCAGCTGAGACATCATCCTTGCTTAGCTCCTCCTTCTGCTCTGTCTTGCTTCCCTCACACCTTCTTCGGGGTCCTCAATCAAATAGCTCCACCAGAATTCCTGTCTATAGTCCTATTCCGAGGAAACCCAATCTAAGGAGGTTATTAATGATTAATTTTACTTTTGAAAAAAAAACATGAAATTAGGATTCAATTGTAATACAAAAGGGAAAGCATTTAAACTTAGAGTTCTAAAATAACATTAAAATCCTTTTGTCACTTGAAATTAGGCAAATTGTAGAAGATTATGAATGGGATCTTAAAACAGTTAAAGCAGTCCCAATGCATTTGTCGTAGATCAATAAAAGCATAGAAAGGGAATTTGACATATAAAAATAACCCATTAATTTTCTCAATGTTATAAGAGTTTAGAAAAAAATAGTCTTTATCTCCTCCTCCTCAAGCCCAAGTTTGCAGTCTCATGTTTCACAAGTTTTGAGAGAGTATTAATGACTTCAAAGAGCCAGTACAGCAATTTTTGGCCAAAATTCCCAAATAAAGGTGACAGAGATACTTGTCATGCTAATACATATAGGTATTTCATTTTTGGAGCATTAGTGGTATAGACTGTATAAGATTTCAGAGCTTGGGCCGGCCGAGTGGCGCAGCGGTTAAGCGCTGGCTTGGGAAGCCAGCGGCCCCAGTTCGGGTCCCACATATGAGGGCCAGTGACACTGCCCTCAAAAAAAAAAAAAAAAAAAGAGATTTCAGAGCTCAAATATCCTCTTTTTATATTAATAGGAAGATTAAGCTTGAGTATTGCTTAGACTGCCATTCAAAGTCTTTAAGAATAACTGAGTTCAGTCCAAAGAATCATGGCATTTCAAAACTGTAAATTATAGAATTAAATAAGAGAAATTAAGGTCTAGGCCTATCACAATGCATTATTTCCAGTTTCTATGGTGTTTTGTATCAGGTAAAAATATGTTTTTTTAAATATTACCCTACAACTAAACATTCAGAATAGCTCATTGCTAAATATTGACTTAAAATACTATATCATATATGTCTACTTTCTTTTGTCCGAAGCATTTTACAACTGCAACTAGTATTCTTATAAGATGCATCACCATTTCTTTTACAAATCCAGACAGACATCCATATACATAAGTGTTGAAGTTACTGGTGAATCTAGAAATAATATCTAAGAAGAGTCTGCAACTCAGAAGAGATGTGGGGATGAATAACAACTTTAGTTCCAACTGGGCACAGTGAATTTAATCAATACTGATGAAGGATGCTTCAGATTGTAGGAAGCGTGGCCAAAAGACAAGTGTCCAACCTCCCTAATTGCCATGGAAAATCGCAGGCATGCCTCTTCAGCATTCTCAACCATGCTCAAATAACCTAAACTGGTGAAGAGAAAAGTAGCAGAGGATAAGATAAATTGGTTAACCTGAATCAGATTTTGCTGTTGGACAATCTTGTTCATTCTCTGGTTTTAGGTAGTTAAGGATGTCAACAGATATCTGCTATAAGATATCAAGGGTCAAAGAAGTTCATCCAAACTGAGATGAACAGGTTACTTTTCTTTTTCAATTTTATTCTTACTTCACCAGTGAGGGAAGAATATAAGGTGTGATCAAGCAATACGGTGAATGTTTAATTTAAAAAAAGTATTACAGTCAAAGACACATTGCCATTAATCCCCCCAAAGTATTCCCCCTCACTTTGCACACTTATTCCATACTTCTTGCCCCTTTCTGAAGCAATTCTGGAAGTCCTCTTTCGTGAATGTCTTTAATTGTTCTGAATTGATTCAAAACATTTATTTTTCATGGTCATTTTGACTTTGGGGAAGAGCCAGAAGTTGCACGGTGCCAAATCCGATGAATAAGGTGGATGAGGATACACCGTAATGTTTTTATTTGACAGAAATCGCCATACACCAGAAGCAATGTATGACATGGAGCATTGTCATGATGGAAGATGACTTATGACACACTTTAAAACATACCTCTCTCAACTGTAGCTCACACCCAACTGACTGCACCCAACAAGTTGAAACTCGTCACACACTGCTACTAAAGTTCGATGCACCACTTCCCATATTGAAGATGCCCCCCGCCCCCCGCCTTTCTGTTGGATGGCACTCGGCAGCAGCATTCACCATATTTTGTGAACACAATGGAAAGTCACATACCTCTTCTGGTATGGCAATGTCGGTAGCAAAAAAGTAAACATTTTGAATCAATTCAGGACACCGAGGCAGCATGACAGCACAACTAAAGACACTCATGAAAGAAAACTTTCAGGACTGTTTCAGAAACTGGCAAAAAGAATGGGATAAGTGTGTTCGAAGCGAGGGGGAGTATTTTGATGGGGAACAATGGCAATGTGCCTTTTACTGTAATAATTGTTCTTTTTATTTAAACATTCACTGTAGTTTTTTATCACACCTCATATATTAATTCCTTAATGTTGAATAGGGTTGTGGTAAAAGAAACTCTTTTATAAACAAAATGGTTTTGAATGATTTTATGATAGAAAACATTTGATCAGATGATTGTCTTCAGACTCTGGATTTCCACAGGCTAAATATTGTTTGTCTTCTTGGAGGGCTTTGGCAGGTTTTCTCTCCTTAGGAAATGAGTTGGAAAACATCAGTGAGACTTCAAAGCAATGGCTCAAAGTTACCTTCTGATTTATGAAATAGCTATTTCCATCACTTATCAGAACACTGAGTCCTTCCTGTGGAATTGCAACCCTAGTATGTAAATAGAATTGAGAAACTGCTGGTTATCATATTCATTGTAGAAAACAACCCTACCAAAAGTTCCATACCAAAATGATAGGCATCTTTAAAACTGTGTGAGTATAGGAAAATGTTTGATGAATATAAATTTGAAGATTGGGAAACACAATCTTTTTTTCCTTAACTTATGTTCAATGTTATACTTTTCCAAATCAGGGTACTGACTCCCACTCTAAAGTTTCTGTTGATTTCTCCCACTTTTCAATTCCCCTCACTCTCAATAATTGAGTCACAAGCAGTTGGTATCATTCTAATTGTGCTTCTATTTTGTTATCTGAGCTTGATAAAGTTACAGAAGCCCTATAGTTCTTTGTTTTCCATCCCTTAAGTGAGAATCATAAACCAGGAAACCTCATAGTAATAAAAACATTTTTTTTAAAATATTTTATTGGGGAGTTGGTGGAGGGGAACAGCATCGGGGAACCAGTAAAGGAGAACAGAAAAGTTGCTGCACTTTTGTGCTTCAGCCTAGTTGTGGAGGATGTTGCTTCACTGGCCCATGTTGGTATTATCATTTCGTTCTTCCCAGGTGAGGCAGATAGGTTGCCGGCCTCTGGATGGCTGCTCGCAAAAGCTCTTGGCAGCTCACACTGGTTCCCGGACACTCACTGTAGCTTATGGCAGCCCACTACAGCCTACGCCATCACCAGTGACTCACAGCAGGCCAGCTCCAGGTTGAGCTGTTGTTCACCATCTTAGCTGTAGTGGGCAGTGTCACTGGCCCTCATGTGGGATCCGAACCGGGGCCCTGCTGCTCAGAGTTGGTGTCCCAAGCCAGCTCTTAACCAGCACACCACTTTGCCAGCCCAATAAAAACATTTTTAATAAAAATAAATAAAAGTGTAGATGCTGTTCCCAGAGACTCTGATGTGTGAGTTCTTGGTGAGCTTGGGAGATATATCCACATATATATTTTTAGAGAGCTGTCTAGATATTAAGATCATAAGCCAGTGTTAGATACCACTGGACAATATTAGATTATCTGTGAGAACTTTTACAGACTTGTGAATATAAAGTCTATTCTATGGCAATAGAAAATTTTGACATAAAATAATTTCCTCACCTCAAGGTTGCCAATTCTTTGAGTGGCAACTTCTGCAACATTTTCAAATCCTTGGTCACATTGAAAAGCTACATATCTCAATGTGAACGGAGAGATGAGAGAACAGAGAAAAAAATCAAATCCATTAAACTTGGCTTTTAGGAATTGCCTGGCAGCTCTGAGAAGAATAAACTTCATTTTCCCTCAGCTGTGTTGTTATATAAATATATTAGTCAGGGTTCTAGCATAATATAGGTATTGTACTTAAGTAAGATCACTGAGGGAAGTTTATAAAGGGACTCTGTACCCAAATGTGTACAGTGAGAAAGGAACCCAAAAATTGATGCCTCTGAAAGGGGAGGGAACCATTACCAGCAGCTAGAGACTTGAGTTGCCCGGTCAGTGTTGTAGACTTCAGTAGTAATTTGCAATAAACTGGCAGGGAGAAAGACAAGGAACGGGATCCCTGGCCTCAATGTTCTCCCTTCTTCCTTTGTGCCATTGGTCCTAATGCCTCCCATTGACTGATCCCAAATAGGAGAGGGAAGGTGAGGATGATGCAGTGTCTATATAGAATCAGTCTCCTGAGGGCACAGGGCAAAATGCAGAGTTATTTGGAGGAAACAAAGGTGATTAACCTGCACAAAAACCTAGCTGTTCTCAGTGCTTTCCAACCTCCATGTTTAGAATTCAGAATCTCCCTCTTTAAATGTTGTTTCTTACCTTATTTACATGAATACTTCCTATGTAGCTCCATACCCAGCTCAGATGTCATCTGTCCCGTAAAGTTATCCTTGCCCCTTGCCCACAAGCCCCTCTGTGTGCTACCTAAGAACCAAACTGTGAATTTGCTCCTTTCACATCATGTTTTAGGTCCATACTTAAATTATTATTGAATCTCTCATAATATAAATAATCTACGTCAAAGTTTCCTTGAGGTTTTGGGTTGAATCAAATTGAGGGGCCCAATAAAATAGACTTTTATTTGGTTTTCACTGACATATAACAACATATGTGGCTGGTTTGCTCTTTCTCTCCCTGTTGAAATGCCCACGAGGGAAATCACATACCATGGGAATATTGCTTGGTAAAAATGGAAAACTAGATAAACCTTGTGGAACAGGCGTTCTTGGCTGGTGCTCCCAGCTCTGATATCCTGTTGTAGCCAGCCCATACTCGTAAGTGGATTAGTGAGAAAACCACATAACCAAAATATGTGACTATAGTCCCCTCTTCATCTCTGGCCCGCCATCACCTTTTCTAACCTCCACACAACCTAATCTCCATGTCACTGAATTATTTGCAATAAGACAATTCTATGTAATGGAGAATTGCTTCCTTTCCATATTCTATATTTTCAATCATGTGTTCCTATGGATAAATATGGTCAGTTGTGTTGAACTTGGAAAGTGCTCTAATAACTAATCTTGGCAAACCATTTATTAGAAAGGGCTACTTTTGATAAACATTTGTTTTTGTTTTTGTAGATTCTTTTGAACATTTATTTCAGATGCTTTTGAATGACTTTATTTATAGACTATAGTTAAATGAGATCTTGTACGTAAAAGCATTAATGTAATATCTGATTTATAAAAACTCTCAGGGCCGGCCGGATGGCTCAGTTGGTTAAGAGCTCACTCAAGAGAGCCAGCTGAGCTCTGAGCAACAGCAGTTTGAAGCCCAGCCCCAGCTGAGCTGCCAACAGGTAGCAGGATGGCTCAGCTTAAAAACAAAAACAAAAAAAAATTCTCAATAACAAAGTAACCATTATTATGTTTGGCATTGCTCACCATAGCTTACATTAGAAAAACTGTTGTATTTTGATACTTTATTAAATATGATCTCATTTACTCTTCTGAAGTAAGTATTAGTAGGACTCCTTTAATGTTGAGAAAATTAAGACTGAGTGGTTATGTGAGTTTTTCAAACAAAATCACACAGGAGGAAAGCAGCAAATCCCACATTCCAATTCAGCATTTCTAATTTCCAAATCTGGTAACATTTCACAATACAATTTCTCTCTGTGGCAACTAGTTTGTCACATTTCTCTGTGTACATCATAATATACTATTTTCTTTTCTCATACCTTTAAGTTCATCATGCTTCAAATATGGAACCAATCTCTCTTTAGCCTAGGAAACTTTGAGGAGCACCAGGTATAGACTGATGTGTTGGGGACTTGATATGTTGTAGTGACAAACCAGGTTATTTTCTTACATGGATCCATAGCTCTAGGTACAAGGCTCCTGAATTATCTTGGTAAGCACCATCTCCCTGAGTATATGTATCAATTAACTATCAAGGATTCCATTTCTTCTGAACTTGAAGTCTCATTTGTTATTTCCATCTATTATGGGGTAAATTGTGTCCCACCAAAATCCAAAAAGACCTAACCTATAGTACATTAGAATGTGACTATAGCTTGGGCTTTAAAGAGGTAATTAAGTTAAAATTAGGCCATTAGTGTGGGCCCTAATTCAATATGACTGGTGTTCCTCTAAGAAGAGATTAGGACTCACAAAGGGACATTAAGATGTGCCTGTACAGAGAAAAGATCATGTAAAGACAGAGCAAAAAGGGAGCCATCTGTAAACCAAGGAGAGATGCCTCAGAAGAGTACAAACCTGCTGACACCTTGATCTTGGACTTCTAGTCCCAGAACTGTGAGAATATAAATTTCTGTTCTTTAAGCCACCCAGTCAGTGGCATTTCGTTATGATAGTCCTAGCAAACTAAGGCACTAGTTTCTTGAGGAGGAGTCCTAATTTGGACTCACACATTTTCTGGGTTATCCCTTCCTGATGACACTGTCTGTCTGCCTAGGTGGGTGCCAGAGGCTCCCAAACTTCACACTTCTCACTGCACCTCTTTTTCCACTGGCTTTATTCTGATTTGCCAGACTTTCCCAATGTGCAAACCCTACCTGTCACCTTTGCCAGAAGCTGTGGTTTTCACTATATTGTCTGCAGATGCAGCATTAGGCTTCACCTGCCCTTTGATAAGAGAAGAGTACAGCAGCTCCCATCCTCCACCATTCACAGTGCCAGCCTCCCTGAACTCCTCCTGAATTCTAAATAAGCTCTGCTATATTTCACCACTAGGCTGATTCATAACATGCTCTCCTTGGACTTAATTTCTGTCTACTCCCACTTTTCCCTTTGCCTGGTCAATTCCTACCAATCTTTCAAGTCTCCATTTAGAAATAACTTTTTTGAAAAGCTTTCCCTGACCCCACAAGAGTGAAATAGCCCCTTTACACATGTTCTCCCATGCCACCCAACACATCTTATAAAGGTATAGTTCAATGGTTCTCAAACTTGAGTGTGCATCAGAGTCAAACATAGAGTTTGTTAAGTCAAAGACAGTGGGCTTTGAGTTCAGGAGATATGGGATGGGCTCAATAATTTGTGTTTTTAACAAATTACCTGATAATTCAGATACTGTTGGTACTGAGACCACCCTTTGAGAATGACTGCTATCGATAAATAGCCTATTTCCTTCCTTAACTCTTCTGTTTTACCACCAATAAATTATACACCCTTTAAAAGTAAGGATTTTGCCTTTCAAATCACTGTGTCCCCAGGATTTTGCCCTGTGCCAGGAGTGTGGTAGGTACTCAACAAATAATTGTTTTATACATATCTGAATGAAAAATGGGAATTCATTACATCAAACAAAACTTTTTAGAATAAAAGCATGTCAAGAAGATTTTGTTGTACCAAAGATGATTTAAAATAAACAGAAGAATCAATATTCATTTAGAAAGGGCTAAGTGTCTAAAACCATAATGTTGTTTATACTACTTGATATATACACAGAACTATTTCATTGGAACTCTGGCTAGGGTTATTTTGCCTCAGGGAAATGCCGTAAAATATATAGCTGAAAAAGAGAAATGTAAAATAAGACGTGAAAATGGAGCAGTAGGAAAACTGGTCATTATCAAAAGAACACAAAAGGGAGCCAGAACGCAAATACAAAACAGAGGAGCCTCCAACCCCTGTGATTTCTCCACTGGTAAAACTTCAAATCCCAAATCAGAGTGTAGAAGATAGAGTAAATAAAACCCAAAAGTATGTGCTTGCTCAGGCTATGGCAGTCTCACTCTGAAATCGTTGTATGCAGAAGCAGAAACAGCTGCACCCTTTTTGGGCTCAGTTGCTTTACAAGAGTGATTTTGCTGAAGTTTCAGTGTGCCCTGCAGCCAGCCAGCCCCCCTCCCAACCTCCACTCCATGCTCTCATCAACTCATTATGGCAGGGAGCACCATGCAGGGACCCAGTGGGCAGCACATCACCAGCTCAGCAGCAGCTACATAAATATTAGGGCTCTGGGACCTCTGAGGAAGAAAGAATAGGAGGGATTTGTCAGCTCCCCAGTCCTCTTTCCAAGATTTTTCTTTGAATTTCATGAAATGGCAAGACAATCAAGTAGAAAACCATTTTGCTGACAAGGTAGCTCACTGGCAATTTATGTTTCTATGGACTCAATAGACCAAAGCAACATCACATCTTGAACACCTGAGAGGGGTGAAAATGTTCCCTCATGGGTTCACTGACCTGATTGAGTTTATCCTTAACCACCCATTAAAAGGTGGGCACTCAAGTTCATGTCTCTAGCAAAAAGTTCTTTCTAAACGCTAGTTCTCAGTGTGTCTGGAAATCTAATCCAGCCTTCATGCTGGTATCAGTGTCATCAGTATAATAGTTACATCTTATATCACCATTTTCCTCTTCAAAATTCTTCAGGTTTACCCTTTGCCCTTTGGTAGGGTAAACATAGGTCTCAGTTCAACAAGGACTTTCCTGGTTTATACTCTCATCAAGGTAATTAATAAACAGCTCCCTCTTTTTCTCTCAAAAGTACCCCAGTTTAGACTATACATGATTACCCTATCAATAGCATCACATATGAGGCTCTTTATGATCTGGTTCCACCTTAATGTCTGATTTCATTTTATGCTATCCCTTTCCCCCATCCCTTCCACAATCCATAACTAATTAATTATTTTCTCTGAATATTTTCCTTCTGTGCCTTTCACTTGCAGTGCACTCTGCCTAGGTTTTCCTCTCCACCCCCACTAAACTGAGCTGTCCCCTTGTAGATACCTATTTATCTCAGGCTTTCATTGAAAGGCTTCAAAAGTATCTCCTCTAACTTACGTGTTCCTCTTCAATGCCCCTATGGCACCGCAAACCTATGTTCCTTAAAGCACTGGATACCTTATTTCGTAAATATTTCCACATTAATCCATATAATCCAGTCATAAATTAATGTCAAGGAGAGCAGTTATGTTTCTTTATCTTTACATGCGATCTCAATACTGAATGAGTGAATGAAGATAAAGCACATACGTAAAATGACCTAAGGGAAGTAAAAAATAATTTGGAAGGCATATCCACTTCTGAGCATTCTCCATATCCCCTCTTTGAGTCCAAATGCCTAACCCAAAATGGAGCAAAATATGTATTGCAGGGTTTGGTTTAGAATTACCTTCATATCTGCATCTCTTCCGGAAAATGGCATATCCTTCCTAACTAAGGAAAGCTCTGTGATCACTTCCTTGTATGGTCCCTGTGACTCGCAATCCTTTTTACTGCCTAAGCTAGCTAATTGAACTTTACCAGGAACTATCCCAGTGGTCCTTCTAAGTGTCTGGGATGACTCTCTGAGCAGTCTCTCTGTCATGCTCTCCAAGTAGGATGAACTACATTAGCCTTGGGCTATGAGTATATTGTGTGGTGACAGCCTAGCTCATGAACTGAGGTCTGACTGGTAAACATACTCTATGACTCCTGATAATTCTGGGAAATAATACTAAAGGAAGAAAGATAAAATACTAAGAGGGGAGCTCTGAAATGGATTGATTTGGGTTTTTAAATTTATTTTCCATATTCTTTAGTTCTAAGTGTGTCCTACAAATTCTAACACAGGGTGAAAGGTTGAAGATCAAGGGATATCTTGCATTTCTCTGCGTTTAGCATGTGGAATGCCCACATCTTGTATATTTCAGTCAGAAAGATACTTCTGTGGTTTCCATGTTCTCTCACTGCCTTTTAATCCCAATCACTACATCTAAAGCAAAGTTTGTAGACTGCCTGAGATGGTTTTAATGAAGGAGATTTAGTCAGTCCCAAAGGTTATTGTGGTTGTCCGTTGTGTAAAAAGTAATACCAGTGACAAAGTAACACTCAGTAGCTTTCAAGCCCTCTCATCCATCACCAAAAACATCCATCATCAGTTTTGCTACTGATATAAAGTTTTAACAGAATCCTCCACAAAGCATCATGACTCCTTTTCCCACTCTGATCCCAGTGGCACATGTCACCAGCATCAGACACGGAGGCTGTGAGGTTCTCAATACACCTGAGCAAGTGCCTCTTTCCAGGGGTAGTTTGCTGAACAGTACCTGTGTTCATTGGAAGGCTACACTCTGGCACCACAGGCACTGGCCATAGTGTTAGGGGTTTTACAAAATATTCAATCATATATTTTATTATTTTAATCAAAAGAAGCATAGCACTGACATTTCAGTAAGTAAACAAAGGAACAAAATAAGACCTTGTCATGGACATAAGCAGTACTCCTACCCAAACGAAAAACACATTGATTAACAAAGTCTTTCCAAGACAAATCTAAGTCATTATGTGTCAAGGCAAACTACAGTGGTCCTATTTTCAATAACTCCACAGAATGACAAAGAGGTGCTCCAGTCAAAACAAAACAAAACAAACATATATATTTAAAAAAACAAACAGTTATGTGATTTTCACAGCATTTTCCCAATAGTCTTGTGTTCCAAATGGGCATTTAAAAGCATTCTTTTGTAGATCTGTCAGCAGTAACCAACAAATCATCCTCATTTAGAAATTACAGAGACTTTCAAAATGCACAAAAGAGCTACCACTGGAAGGATCAGCTGTAAATAAGTCCCCTTAGGCATCCAGCTATGATGAAGACTATTAATGGTGCCACTTGACACTTTTGCTTTCTGTTCACTTACTCTGAACATATTTAAAAGGGCCCTCATCTAAGAGGTCTATAAGCTTTTGGATTTGTAAAATTCATAGTTATGTGACTAGCCTCTTCTGAATTGTTTACACCTCACAATACGGTGAATCTTTACATAATTAATGACTTTGGGTGCCAATGAAAAGGAATGTTTAGCTGGTATTTACAGATTCCCTTGACTTGCTAAAATAATTTGCTTTACTCGTACCTTGCCTCAAAACTGTGCTTTTTTATGCCACACTTAAGTTTTTACTCACCTTCTTTGCATGTGTTCTTCCAGTATTTCTCATTAATGTAAAAACCATAAAGATAAGCTCTGTTTTATTAAAAATAAAAGAAATATTGAGATTTTGTTCTATTACTCTGAGGTCTGTTATTATCTAGTATTTACTTTTGAAAACCTAATTGAGTTTATACTTACAATATAAATAAATACAATCAATCATTTTCTCACTTGGGGAATATATTTTAGGATAAATATTAGCAATATACAATATATCTTTTGATAAAAGCCAGAACAATTAAGGCAGCAAAAATTCCAATTACATATTATATGTTTATTTTTAATCTTTATATTTCATTTGTTTTTCTGATTAACCATTTTCATTTTTTTATTTCATATAGTTTTAAAAATTTTAGTGACATTGCTTGTTTCAATAAAATCTTCATTTTCCCCATAACGTTTATCTTGTTCCAGTTAAAAGTTTGATTTAGATGGTTTGTTTTCAAAGTGTTGTTGTTTCAATTTGTAGGCTTCACTGCAGACTGTACACTAAATTTTACAAATATCAGTTGGCCCTGCACAAAGTTACACTTCAGCCTAACCCTGTTCCCCTCAAATTACCCTTATCTAAACTTTGGATATCCTCATGTCATTAAATATTTGATTTTCTACACGATCCTCAAAATTTTACATAAAGGTACTTTCTTTTACCCACACTAATCTACTAAATTACACATATGATTCTACTTTTTTTCTCATGTTTTATAGTTTTCATATTAATGTTGCACAAATTGTCTGCTCAACATTGAATGATTCACAAGATTTTTTAAAAGGCCACAGGACAAGTGATGGGCAAATATTAAGCCTATTAAAGTGAAACTTTTAAGCTTAGAAGAGTTTTTATTCTCTTCCCAACCTCTTGCAAAAAAAAAAAGTGGGTTTCTGCTAATGAATTGAGCAGACATCTAATATTTTATATGCCTTTTGAGCTGTGTAACTTAATATTTGGATACTTGATAATTTGTTTTATTATGTAATTGATAAAATGGTGATGTATATTAATGTTAGTTCAACCATATATTTATACAGTCTGGAAATGTGTGGTTATAGTTCTGTGGGAGAAATAATTTGTCAATATTCATCAGCTCGTAAAAATCTAGTACAAGAGCTTAAACATCTAAATAAATAATGAAATGAAAAAAAAAAGGAAGAGTTTTTATACAGACTAACTTTCTGGACAATGGGCTCAACAAAGCTAATTAATCTACACAGGTGATTTTTATCAGTGGGAATGCAGACTGGTGCAGCTGCTATGGAAGGCAGTGTGGAGATTCCTCAAAAAATTAAAAATAGAATTACCATATGACCCAGCAATCTCTCTCTTGGGTATCTACCCAAAAAACCTGAAAACATTTATCTGTAATGATATATGTGCTCCGATTTATTTATGGTGGCCAAGACATGGAAACAACCAAAGTGTCCTTCGATAGATGCTTGGATAAAGAAGTTATGGTATATATACACAGTGGAATACCATTCTGCCATAAGAAAAGATGAAATAGTGCCATTTGAGACAACATGGATGGATCATGAGATTATTATGCTAAGCAAAATAATTTAGACAGAAAATGCAGAGAAACATGATTTCACTGATATGTGGTATATAAAACTGTAAACAACAGAGGAACAAGAAAAACAAACGAAGAAACAAAACTCATAGACACAGACAATAGTTTAGTGGTTACCAGAGGGTAAGGGGAGAGGGGGAGGTGGTAGATGAGGGTAAAAGGGGTCAAATATATGGTGATGGAAGGAGATGACTCTGTTCTCCTTCCCTTGTGACTATATTTCACAATGTGAAATATAGATGATGTATTACAGAATTGTACACCTGAAATCTATGTAACTTAGCTAACAATTGTCTGCCAAATAAACTTGAATTAAAAAAAATTTACACAGATTATTATATAGGACCATAGATTAATGAGATTGAAATGATGACAACCAGGAACACAATGCATGTGCTCTGTGGCATGTTAAGGCACCTGCCACATCTGTGTTCAGTGGCACAGTAAGACACCCACAGACACAGGGACAGACACACATACAAACAGGATAATGAATAATTCTAGAAAAAGCTGTCACATTTTCCATTTAATCTAACAGAGGAAGAAAACCAGATCCTCTGTTCATTCCTATCTGTGAGTTTGGAAGATGGGCGAGTGTTTGAGGGAGTGGGGTAGAGTTGGCCTGAGTTGAGGCTACACAGAAGGGAGCATTAACACAAAACTTAAAAACACTGCATCCATGAGGTGAGAAGGAAAACAGGAGATGTTAGAGGTACCTGTGGTAAACCTGGCCTGCCTCACAGTTTTGCCAAGAACACAGGAATCTCTGTTTAGCATTGCTAAATTTGGATGTCTCCAAGTCATCCAATCTCTCTTTGCCCTTTAGGCATCTAGTAAGTACCCTTTCCCTTTTCTGGTCACCATAAACAATGGAGATGTAGCTAAGTGCAGATTTGTATGTTTCCCCCCTCACAGGTGCCTCAGTTCTCCCAGAAAACAAAATGTACACCATACAAGTGTAGCACTAACCAAATGCTAAGCAGAGAGGTTAAGATACAAAAGGAGGGCCGGCAGAGTGGCACATTGGTTAAGAACTGGTTTTGAGATGCCAGCAGCCCCAGTTCGGATCCCACCCGTGACACTGCTCTGCACAGCTAACAACAGCTCCACCTGGAGCTGGGCTGTGAGAGCCCCGGCGACGGTGTAGGCTGCAGCCCCTGCTGCAGTGGGCTGCCATAGGCTACAGTGAGTGGCCGGCAGCCAGTGTAAGCAGCTGGCAGCCAGCGTGAGCTGCCAATAGCCGTGATGAGCGACCATCCAGAGGCCGGTGACTGATCTGCCTCATCCAGGAAGAGCGCAATGATGATACCAACATGGGCCAATGAAGAACAAAAAGACAGCAATATGTCTGTTCACCGTCCCTGATTCCCCAACGCTGTTCCCCTCCCCCAATTCCCCAATAAAATCTTTAAAAAAAAAAAAGGTACAAAAGGAGTAAAGGACTCTTTACTTTTATTTATTTTTGCCTTTAAGGAGTTTAAATCCAAACACATAAAGAGAACCGGAAATAAACATGATTCTAAAATTTTTATTATTACTATGTATTTATTTTTTAAGCAGACAAGCATGAAACTAAGGAATTACTTGGATGACCAAGTCAGGAGCAAAAACACCAGGTGTAGGGAAGTGAGAAAATAAAATAAGGGCCTTGAATAGAAAAATTGCAATGGGTTCATTTCTGCTGGTGTTCAATATGTTATGCCCTAGCAAACAAATAAGAATTGTGCTGGGTCTCGCTTGATTTATCAGATTCCTTTAATTTACTAAGACTGCATATTAAACTAAATTGTTAGCAGCTGGTTGTCTCCAAAACCCGGGGTAAACTCCTGGGAGCTATTGTGTAGCTGCCTTCTTTAAACCTGTCTCAGTGTGAACCAAATTGATGTTGGAAAGAAAAGGATAACTCTTCCCAAAGTGCCTTATTTCAGCCATTCAAATTCATCTTCAGAAACCCAGGGGACATTTCCCCTGAACAATGTATTCTGTATTGCTTAAAGGAAGGGAAGCTTCTTTCCTAAACTTCTTTGTGCTCCTTTCACTCTGGTAAAAATTTTCCTGAATTTCTGGGCGTTTGCCCACCATATACTGGGCGTCCTTGCTCACAGAAGGCCACAGCAAACCACTTATGCAATCCCAGGCTTGGATCTTGAATCTTTTCACAATATGTCCATGATCCAGATTTCCTGTTAGCATATGTTTAAATGTCAACCTGATGGCTTGCAACTAGATGTAAAAATAATTTTTCTTAAAACAAGCAAACAACAACAAATGAGGTCATAGTCCAAGCTAAAGTACTAAATATTAAGAAAATCTACAACCTGAAACATACTTTAAGAATTAGACATAGATTTGGCCCTTCCTTGCCTCCCCTTCCCTTCCCTCCTCTCCTCTATGCCTCCCCTCTTCTTTTCTCCTCCCCCCTCCCCTTTTTGGAAGAGGTCTCCTTTCCTGTAATAAAATCAGTTTATGTTATAAAATTTCGGTTCAGCTTGTCTCTGTATCCTTTTTGCCCAGTTCAATAGATGACTAATGGAAAAATCAAAGTTTAGGGCATGACTTTTCCCATTTGGCAACTTTCATTTCCTGATAATATTGGATAATTAACAAATTGTGTGTTGTAATGCTTTGTCACTTCAAGTGAGTTTGGGAGAAATACTTTTTGTGCCTACTGAGTAATGGCTTAAATGAAAGAACACGCTCAAAAGAATGCTATATCTCCACGCATAAAACATACTGAATATTTATGATTTTAATTGCTACACACCATGTGCATACTCGTTTGTACAATTATGTACATCTTTAAAGGACAAGGTGAAAGGATGGCTTTATGACTCCATAATTCACCATGAGCAAGTCGTTGAAAATTTCTATTAACTCACGTTGAAAATCTATAAAAATTCTTTGGAAAAAAACCACCTTAGTATTCTTTCTATGGTAACTGGTACTTTTGAGTTTGTGACATAACTAGAAACTATCATACATTTCCTGTGGCTAAAAAGGGAACATTGACTATTTAGACGAGTCTGCCTTTTTACTAAATGGATAATTCTAAACAGAGATGCGGCTCTATTTCTAAGTTGGTTGTTTACAAAAAAAACACATGCTAATATAACAGTGTATGAGGAATTAAAGGGGAAAAAAATGCCGAACACGCCTTGACATGCAAAACGTATTTAGCTGTTTGCTTTAACTACACTGCTTTCATTCTCCAGTCTACCCGCTTCAAGAGCAAGTTTTTTGCGAGGGAGGCTAAAAATAGCCAGCCAAGCCTAACGACTAGCTTCTGATTGGCTCAATGCAAAGGCCACTCAGCCAATGAAAGCTTCTGGGAACAAAAGCTATTCTTTTGTGTGTGAGAGGCTCAACCCACATCAAAACAGCTTCAGGCTGCAGAAATGATTTTGGTTGAGATTTAACAAGGTAATAATGCATTTCAGCCCTCTGAAAGGTTTGAAGCAGAACAAAGGGGGTAGTGAAATCTACAAAACAAATGGAGCTCTCAGGCTTTGATGCGATGAATCATCCGGGTGCCTGAACTACACACATTTGCAAACCCAGACAAGGGAGCTAGGGTTTTTGTTGTTTTATGCTTTCTGTCTGAGATTTTACCTTATTCTCCAAGCATTTTCTCTGCCCAAGGAAGAAACTATCAAAGTTTCATTCTGACTGTGTACACGTTTGTTATTATTTGGTAATGAATAATATGATTTGGTAATGAATAAAAAGCAACTTGTCCACGATTCCTTTTAACATCAAGAAGAGAAAACAAAGGTGGTAAAGCTCCCGAAACCTTGGACTTTGTTTCTGGGTATCAAAACTAGCCCAAGGTCTCAAAGTAAAAGCAGCCCTTGATTAATGCTGTGAGAGGTCTCACGATAAGCAAAATAAAAGTGGAACTTGATTGCAAGCAAAAAGGCGCAGAGCTTTGGGAGGCTTTGGCCACACTAAAGGCATTACGCCTGTAGGGGTCGCTGTTGCACAGCCGACGAACCACTTCACACCGTCTCTCCCCCTTTAATTTTAAATGAAAGGAGAAAATGGGCTTGGTAGGTGCCTTTCAGGTAGGACAAAAGGGAGTAGAGAGTCAGTGTTTGAAACCCTTAAGCATGGTTTATGGTCAATCGCTATGAGGCAAAACATCCCATAACAATACAGATTATTTCACATGCGACTGAAATGCTGTACAGGGCAAAATGTTGCTACAGTAACCACTGGAAATGTTACATAACATATAGGAGCTCATAAACTGTTTCATGACTTTAAACTGGTTTTATTGAACCAGATAATTCAAAGATGGCGAAGCATTTCATGGCCTCCAAGTTCTTAGGAAAGACCCTTTAGAAAGACACACACTTACCTCTGTACAGGTTACCAAGTCCAGAACACTCTTGGCAAAAAAAATACAGATAAGAATATTATTTACATGTTCTCTTTCCAGAAAACTATGGGTTCAACGTATTTTTTTTTTTGTCTTGAATTTAGTTTTTACCATAAACCATTAGTGAATGAAAACTTAATTAAGCTTTATTCTTGGTGTGGCCTAAAAGGCCTACGAAAGTCAAACGTCTCAGTAAAATGGAACCATACTTTTATTGTGTGATTAGGTATAATCAAGGAGCAATATTTCTTTAAGAATTACCTGTTTAAGGAAATGCAGAGTCTATCATAAAATATGGTATTTGCTAATTATTGGTCCCAACTGCATTTATGAACCTGTAATAAAACTTTAGCTGTAAAACATGGATGGGTGGGAGGGCAGAAGGATTGCTGAGAGGAGTATCATATTCACCTAACAAATAAACTAGAATGCCCTTTTATATACTTTTTATTATTGTTGTTTGCATTCAGTTTATAATAGTCTCCTTTGGCAAAAGAAAAAAAAAAGAATGAAAGAAAAATCTACCTAGGAATTATATTCCTAAGCAACAAAGTCCTGAGAGGATTGTGCATGTCGTTTTCAATAGGCAATAGGAAAGAATGTGGGTTCTGTTCCCTTGAAGTACTTTTGAGGGTTTTACAGTCTTGGCTTGATATGTTGGCCCAGAGCCACTTAAAAGAATTCATCACCAACTGTGTAGCTACAACCACCCAGGAGGGAGTGTCCAGGGGTTAGTTTAGAAGCAGGACAGGGTGGGCAGGGAGAGCCTTCCATGCCTTATCTCCTCTGCCTGTCAGCTGCTCAGTTGCTCAAGTCCCAGCTCTGACAGCTGCTTCTGTGCCATCTTCAGGGTGCTCAGTGAGAGGGGAAGAGATGGGAAGAAGAGAAACAAACATCCTCTCCCAACTGCTGCTGCAACTCTGAAACCAGAGTAATAGCACCCAGGCCTAAAGTATCCCTCACAGGACAACCCTCACAAGAAATCAAAGCTGCTTTCTTTCTACAACTGGTCTTCAGTAATATAAAGCCTTATATGAACGTCTGCATATAATGTATGTTTTTTAAACATTATTCCCATTGCTCCCTTGTTTCTCTTCCATTTTGTACCCATGCTTTCCATTCTGAGGGTAACAGACCCTGTGCCTCAGGTTCATCCCTTCAGAGAAGACTGTGGTAAGGCAAGAAGCAGAAGACTGACAGCTTTCTTGGCTTCATTTTCCAGGCCTATGTCAACAATTTAGGAGAGGGTCTTATTGACTGTGGGCCCCTGAGCAGTGGGCACACAGCCCTGGTCCCCAGATGAATGCTGGCGCAGCAGGAATACTTAATATTCAAAACTGAGTTCAATACTCAATATTGGAAGTCCAGAGAAGTTAGGTGGATACAGGGAGAGGTGAGCACACCCAGGTTCCCAACCCTCCAAAGATCCCATCTCGTATATAAGAGATACGAAAGATCTCTTGTACAGTGAAAAAAATCACAATTGACAGTGTCAGCCAGGACATGACAGCTTCTTCCCTGTGTTTGGGAAGATTTAAGCCTCCCAATCTCTGGTGCTATTTTAGGAAGGCTAGAGAAATCCTTGACAATATGGTAGAATTGGGTCTTGGAGTTAAAAGTAGGTTAATTTAAGAAAAATAACACAAAGCCATTTCTTGCATAGCTGAGATTTAAATCACACAAAATCCATACTTTATAATTTCCAACAATCGTGTTATTCACTACTCATTTGATCCTCAGTACAATCCCATAATGGAGTTAAGTGTTTACCACTTAGCATTAACAAAGCAAGCGATTCTCACTTTCATATTATTCTTCATATCACTCTCTGGGATTTGTCATTATTATAATCTCTATCTAATAAACATTTTAAAGTGTTTATAAACACTAAGTTGAGGGATTTGGCAAAGATCATTCAGGCTCTGTCTCCTATGCCAAAGCAAAATTGATAATTGAGGTACTCTCTTGGGTAATTTTATTTTCAAATCCTCCTGCTTTTAAATCACCTGTATCACTCATGTTTTATTGTTCATTTTGGAAACAGAACCACAGGCTCTTGTAAGAGAACTGGCTTGGAAGTTAGATTTTGAGATTAACTGTTATAAAAGCACTTAGGATTTAGTTAGTTTCAGGTGCCAGGAAGAAATTGGTCATAACTAGGAAGCTCAGAGATGAAGGCCAAAGGATACAAAAGACAAAAAAAAAAACACAAAACATCTCTATCTACTGCATGAAGCGGTCACCAGGCAGAAGCCTAGTAATTCTACAATTAGTAGAGTTACTTATTTACAATTATTAGAATTACTCCTACAAAATTTTGGAACTAACTCTACAAAAAAGTTAACAATTGTGACATTATGGATAGACAAGGAATCTAGGATCCCTAAAAGAACAATTAGAATGGGAAACTGTAGGTAATAAATTGGAAGTCCAGAGAATACACACAAGGCCACCAAGTTAGCAGGAAATCTTGGTTAAAGTGGTCTCATTAGTTAAGAATCCAGAACCTCACAAAAGGAATAAAGGCACCAATAATGGAGACGGAGTCAATCCTGAGGATGGAGTCATTTCTTAGGAACTAATGTCAAAGTATAAATGGCTATGGATTCTCAGTCTTGGCTTCATTGTGTTGGCCCAGAGCCAGTTAAAGGAATTCATCACCAACTGTGTAGCCGCAACAACCCAGAAGGGACTGTCCAGCACTTAGTTTAGAAGGAGGATGGAGTGGTCGCAGTGGAAGAAGCTCTGGGCTGTGAGAGCTAATTGCCTTATCTCCCCATGCCTCATCTTCCTCTATCCCCTATGACAAAAATTACACGTGTGGCTTTTATGCCTTTGTTCTTTTATTCAGATTTGACAGCCTCTAGGCAACACCAGTGGATCGAGCATTATTTTGTGTGAAGCCCAGCAGTAGCCTGAGAATCCTTCTCAATAGTGCCCCAAGAAACTATAGCTATTCCATTGAAATTATCATTTGGGGCCTATATAAAGCAAACAAGTTAATACAAACTCCTGGGGAATGAGAATTATGGTTCTATAGAACACAATAACTGTACATCCCAGATTGGCCTGGATTTATATAATTTGTTGCAGAATAGTTATCAATAGTATCCCAATCACCCTCAGAAGGATCCCAGTATGGACTACAATTTATATAGTCCCTCTATTTATGGGGCAAATAAGGAGGCATCCAAGCCTGACTTCTGACTAATCATGTAATCCTAAAGTTGTGTAAAATCTGTCAATCAAGTCAGTGAAGAAAGTATACATCCTGAGTATTTGGTACGATGGAGATAGCACCCGACTTATGCACACCCATCGCGTCTATATGGACTCTGAGCCTCAGATTCCCTTTTAAGGGAAATGAATATCTTCATCCAAAACTAAAGTGGAGTTAGCAGTGACATAAGAAGTACTCAGTGGGTTTTGTGTACTTTAGCCCAGAGGCTCTGAGATGTGGAAAATACCATTTTATATGATATGTTCAGATGAATTTCAAGTGATATTACCATTACGTCTGTTAATGTATTCATTCTCTGAACAAACAGCTGCAGAATGGTTATGTTAGAGGAGCAAATGTCGGGCACATGTGCTGCTGTTCCCAGTTTCCTACCCCCATGGCAGACATCACTAATTGATCACTGAACTCCTTCCCTCTCAGAAGAGGTCCCACATGAGAATCTGTCTCCACAAATGCTCCTGCCAGCCACACCAGTTAAATAGAATTTATGCCAGAACTGAAACCAAGCTGTCCACCGCTGGCCTCCTATATGTCAGACATGGTACTATGAGGTGGGAATACAGAGAAGCCTAAGAAACTATCATCGCTTTGGAGAGGCCCCCTGTCTCTTGGAGAAGGCAAACACTTAAACCATTAATTGCAGTGGTAGAAGGACTCAAGGATGCTTGCAAGTTACTAATCACACCACTGTCTACCATGTCTACCATTTTTTTGTATAGACAAAAAAAAAATTTCTGGATGAATTATAGATGAAACTCTGGGGCAGTCCAAGGAAAACTTGCAGTTAGAAGATATTTAAATTGAAACTTGAAGGATAACTAGGAATAATCAGACTAAGAAGAAGTAAGGGAGTTCAAAGCAGAAAAACACCCCAGCACATGCAAAGACATGCATTGTAAAACAGGGTGAGTGAGAGTAGAATAAGGTGGGACATGGGTGTGGTAGGAGTGAGGATGGCAGGCTAGTAGAGAAGGATTTGATTTTAAGGGATTACTACAAAATACAAATTAGAGCTATGTCCATATTGAAGACGACCTGCTAGAAATTAAAATATTCACCAATTAATTGAAAGGTCTGCATACGCATGAAACGGTTTTTGATGGAATTTTTTTAAAAAATGAAGTAAATAGTAAAGAATTCATTAAGTTACTGAATTCCCACCCCATCATGGCTTAATGTAGCCATGATTCAGATTCCTTATTTCTTGTTCAGTCTTTTGTTTCTTTTTTTTTTCAATCTTTTCTTTCTTTTTCCTCAAACTCTCATCTTAAATAAAGAACAAGCAACCACATCTTCCCTAATACATTAATCAGGTTTTTATGTTTGTTGTTTTATGTTTTTCATCATAAGGTCATGCCACCTTTTCCATCCCAAGGTCATGCTACCATATCTGCATTTAAATTGAAAACATGTATTTGCTGAGGACAAAGTGAAAAATTGCTGTAATATTTTAGCATGTAGGAGGTTCAATTCATTCCTACTAACCCTCAAATATTATTGGAGATGCAGCTTGTCAATTTTCTTACAAACTCACAGGATCTCTGTCAACCTTCAGAATATTTTATTGAGCTCCATTCTTCTGAGTCATTCTGTGGTTGTGCCTGCCTTTTCCAATAAAATTTGTTTAGCTTTGTTGACTGGACCTCCACTAATTTTAAGCCCTATTTGCCATACTGTGTATCTATTTACCTTATACAGCTAGCTTTGGGTTCTAAAATTATCCAGAAATATCTTCTAGAGCACTCAGAGATACTCCTTCCAATATCTCAAATACCATCGGCTTTCCTCTTTGTTACCTAAAATGTGTGTCCTCAAGAAATTTTTTTTAAAAAAAGGTAGATGAAAATGTTCTGAAATAATTGGGTGTATGCCTCTAAAGGGGTTATTATTCTGGGTTCATATTTTGAACCTAAGTTTCACTGAAGCAAAAAAAATGAATATATTTATACATGTGATATAGTTTAGATGTGATATAATTTAGAGGTAGTTTTTCTCAAGATAAATATTAAAATAAATCACAGTTTTTGGGTTTTTTTTTTGTTTTGTTTTGTTTTGTTTTTGGCAAAAGGTTTTCTTCTCTTCCAGTTATAGTTCTCTGATGATTATAACTGATTTGAAAACCTCAAAATATTTTGGGTTTGGTTCAGATAAGCATCTGTGACTTTGAATGTTATTCCAAACTCTTGAGTCCATAAATTAAAAATGTATGAGCAAATGGCTCACACCAGATTTTTGCTCTCAGATACAATCAGCAACAGCAACAAAGCATATGAATGACAAATGCAATATAAATTTTATCTGACCTACAGGCAATCTCAGGCTTATGAGCAGGTTCTTTCCCAAGAGTTTATTTGTAAGTTGCTTAGAACCCAGAATCAGTTACTCATTGAAACAAGGCTACACGGTGCAAGGTCCCAACACCTCAGAGCCTGGCACGGAGTGCTAAGGCACCTAAGTAACTTTTATCATGAATTCTGAGTGGGAGAACAATAATAATGTAGTTATTTATTCAGCTCTAGATGCATTAGGTCATTTAGGGACAGCTCAGAGATAGATACTGCTTTCAGAGTTTATGAGGACAAAGGTTCAAGTTACCTGCACAGAGCACTCAGCTCGTAGGGACAGAATTTAAATTCAGGCACTCTGGCTAATGTCCTCAACCATGTTTCCAGAAAGGACTAGGGTGCGAAAGGGAGTGATAGGCAGAAGAAGTGATTCAGATTAGATGTACAAGGTAGGGGATTTGAGAATGGCCAGCTACCCAGGAGTGGTTACTAATGGTTAATAGGGTGGAATTTCGCCTCTTATTCCTAATTCCTTTTTAATCTTCTCTATTATTTTCATTTTAATATCCTCTTTTATTCTTTCTTCCTTTTCTTTTTCTTCTTTCGTCCTTTGCTTTTTCTTCTTACACCACTATGGAGCCTACTATTAAAGGTGAATTTGGTAATAGGAAAACCTGGAGCTGGACTGACTAAGGGTGACCCATGTCTTCATTTGCCTATGCCTCAGGGATTTCTGGGGACATAGGATTTTTAGTGCTAAAACCAGGAAAATCCCTGGCAAAGTAGGACTAGGTTGGTCACCTTATTGTGTGTATGAGAGGAAGAAGTCTCTATAGAGAGGTTAGGGGGAAGGAAAAGAAGTACCAAAAAGAACTCAGGAGCAGTGACCATGGGCCATCTATGAGCTAGCTGCACTTGGAGCAGCTGGGTGGACACTGAGTTTTAAACTCCAAGTACATTGAGAACATGAAGCAAGCATTTCTGCTTGACCATTTGTCCCCAGTCTTAAGTAATATTTAGACATATGAAATTTAGCCCCAACCTAGGTTATGAGGTTTTGGGAGATTATAGGGCAGAATGGCAAGCAGATTTAATCTGATGAAAGCAACTGGAAAAACAACTCTGTTAAAAGTATCTTTGTCCCAACAGAAAATAAATATTCAGGTGACTCAATGGTATTTTATATTGTTTTTCTTAGTTAGTGATCGAAGGAATAAGTACAGCTATCAACTTAAATTTCCTATGTAGATAATGAAGAGTTTTGTGATAAAATTATATCTTATTGAGAAACAGGTTGAAATGCCCTATAAAATTGTATGCTTTCTATTATGTTCTGGTTTACTCTATAAGGACAGGTTTATTAACTATCACTTGAATTACTGTTCTTATTTTCTTAAAATTGTAATTGGTTGAGAGTTGGAAATATGTTCAAAATACTCAGCTGGAAATATTATGCCATAGTAATACAGTTTGTCTAGGTACAACTTTAAAAAGCATAGAAGTTTGAAATCACCATTATTCATGACTTTTATAATTAGAATTCTATATTATTATGCACAGAAAGCTGGGTTTTCTACTAATTTCCTCCTTCTGGCACTAAAAAGGTAAAAAATTGAAACAATAAGATAATAAATCTATACAACACCCTCAACAGAAACCTAGTTAATGTATTGGCAATTCTTGGTGCACTAACAAACATCTCTGAAATGTCAGTGGCTTATGACATAAATGTTAGTTTTTGTTTGTATTACATGAGGATGAGGGCTGACTTCAGCTCTGTTTGGATCAATGGAACTCAGCTGAATCTTGCTCCTCATATCTGACCATTCTGGGCCTACACTGAAGAAGCAGCTACTCTCTGACACATGATTGTTTTTTATATTTTTTTTTTTGAGGGCTGTGTCACTGGCCCTCATATGTGGGACTGAACCAGGGCCGCTGGCTTCGCAAGCCAGCACTTAACCACCGCGCCACTCGGCTGGCCCAACACATGATATTTTTAGGACAGAGAGTAGAAACTCAAGTGTAGACTGAGTTTGATGCAAATAGTTGGTGCCAGTCACCTATACAACCCCTTTTTTCTACTTTATTCTCACATTACTGCAATACCATACTCACAACACTTCTGACACCCAATGTGTAGGGGATTTTCACACACCAAGCAATTCTGACACACCAGCTGGGTGTTCTACAATTTAACTGAGCTCTGACACAATCTTCCTGGAGGTAGCTTCAGGTCCCACAGGTTAAGGTCTCAGTCTCACAGGACTATCCTGCCCTCTACTTCAGATTCCAATCTCAAGTCCAGGGTGTTACCCATGTTTCTGATCAATAGGCTGTAAGCTGGAGGTCCCCACTATCCTCCTCAGATTCAATTAATTCCCTTGAGCAGCTCACAGAACTCAGGAGAACAGTTTACTTAAGGTTTATTATATAAGAAGCTGATAAAACATACTGATGAATATCTTGATGGATGAGATATGTAGGGCAGGGTGTGGGGGAAGGAGCCTGAGCTCTCTCAGCACCTCCACATCTTCACTGACCTGGAAGCTCTCCAAACACTGTACTTTGGGGAATTTTATAGAGGCTTCTTCACGTAGATATGACCGAACATTAACTCTATCTCCAGCCCCTCTCCCCTCTCTGGAAAATGGGAAGCGGGATGAAAATTCCAAGCTTCAAATCATGGTTTGGCTTTTCTGGTGACCAGCTCCATCAGGAGCTACTAAGGAGTGCACTAAGGGTCTCCTCATTGGAACAAAAGACACTCCTATCATCCAGGAAATTACAAAGGGTTTACCTCTATGTCAGGAACCCAGGTCAAATGACAAATACTGGAATAAAAGATGCTCTTATGTGTGTTCTTATCACTTAGAAAATTATGAGTTTTAGGAGGTCTGTGCAAGGAACTAGGGGCAGAGACCAACATTGTATACATTTTCTATTGTATACAAGCTCTGAGGGTGCTGACAGCATCGAACTCAAACCCTGGTCATGCTATTCAGCCTCTCCGCCTCAGGTCTTTCTCTATGGCTTTGGTGGTCAATTCAGTCTGCACACAGTCCTTGCATAGCATTGGCTCCAAGCTGGTGCTGCAGCTTCGGCCTTCAATGGGTCATTCCAATACTCTCCCAGGCAGGCAGGAAGCTTCTAGATGACATGGTATATAATACATTCCATCTCCATGGCTCACTCCTATACCCCTTTCACTGTGAAGTGGACTGTCTTCCACTGCATTAATTTGTGCATAATTCCAACACTGTAGATCAAATACCTCTTAAGACCCCTGATAGTGGTGCTAGTTGATGATTTGCAACCAGGAGAAGCTAACACACCTTAAATGACTGTCTAATCCTAGACATCCTCTTCCAGGAAGCAAGAGGCCCAGTCTAGTCAATTTTTAGCCAGGTGCCCTGTTGGCCTTCTCAAAGAATAATGCAATGGCAGGACTCAGTGTTGGTCTCTATTGCTGACTGGTTGGATATTTAGAGATGCCAGTAGTTAGAGGGCCCTTGGCAAGAAGGGATTTATGCTGTGGGAACCAGTCTTGTCATCCACATAAGCCACTATGGTCACTTTGTGGATATGCCTATTATGCCTATTTTTGGAGTGAGTGATGATGAAAACTGCCTAATATCAACTGACAGACATTTTCTTTTTTAAACTTGGTTGTTCAATGTCTCTTCTGTGATGAATGCTTTCTAATAGAAATTAACACATGATAAAACAAATTTTACACTTTTGCCTGCTTCTGTATATCCATCAGTATCCTTCCACATCACCTTTCTGTATCTGACATCACTTCACCTAATCTTCTGATCCTTTCCTATCCAGATCCCTGAACAGTTGGCCAGGCTATTGGCCCCTTTCCATGAATCCATATCTCTTCTTACTTGGGGCCACTTCGCATTTCTCACAAAGTGGATGGCCAAGTACACCATTTGAAGTTCTCCTTGTTGGGAAAATTTCCTGTCATCAGTTTATTGTAAGGTCATTCTTAATTGTGGTTATAATGTAGCCACCATCTATTTTTAGCTTATACTCATAAACCAACCTGACATATCCATAAATCAAGTTCAGATTTTTTTCTTCTGTTTCCACTTGTCTTATGGAACCCCTGCACATGACCTTAGGTGCACTGTGAGGGACGGACACTGGTTCAACCAGAGTGGATAACATGGGAACCTGGGTTCCTGTACATGCAACTTACTCACACTATCTGGGCTCATTCTGCTAGATCCAAGATGTATTATTTCCATTTTATAATAGGCTTCTATTGGGCTCACTTGAATTGGGAAGTTCAGGGTACACCGTCACTTGTTTTACTTGACAGTCAAACATTCTATCTCTTCAAGTGCCCAAAGACATACTAGGTGTTGTTTCTTAAAGTATTTATAGTTCTCATTTTAGACAGTACGGCCATGGTCCAGAATCCTAGAAGCCAATGTTGTGATTCTCTCACTGGCTCTTTGTATATACAGTAATACCTTGGTTTGAAGCATAAATTCGTTCTAGAAACAAACTACTCGTATTGCAAGACATTGCTCATTTACCACATTAAAATGTATTAGAAATGTTTGCTCATTTTGCAGAACACTCACAAACCATGTTACTTGCAATCCAAGGTTTTACTGTACTTCAAATTGAACCTTTTCCCACAACTGACACCTCCAACAGTTCAAGATATACTGGGTCACATGGCCCAAATATGAGGACTGCTTGTGCTGTAGCATGGACTGGGTACAGGCCTTTTCCTATTCCAAACTCCACTTGCACCTGGCAGCCTTTTATGTTACACACTATATAGGCCAGACACTAGTCTTAGATGTGGAATGGATTGTCGACAGAGCTCGAAGAGGCCTACCAACTTTTGTACTTCCTTCTTTGTGGTAAAGATAAAAAAATACATTGATTTATCTTTTACTTTGAAGGGGATAACCTACTACACTGCAGACACAGAATACGTAAAATCTTAATAAAAGTGACAGGTCCCTGAAACCTTCTAGGTCTTACCTCACTTTGGAGCCTGTGTGTCTTACCAAGGCTCTGAGCTTGTAAGCCACTTCTTTCTTAGCCTGCCTTGATCAACTGGAGTGTAGTGGAACCATGTGATGTTCTGTGAGATGTCCTCATGGTTCTGATTTCTTTAGATTATGACAGAGGACAGGAGAGTTAACATAGCCAATAGAAAAAAAAAAACAAAAAATGCAAATGTATATTGTTGAGGGTTCTATGTAAGTGCAGACTTTCTCATCTTTTCTTCTGATAGTACAAATGACCCTCTGTAGGTAAAGCTTTCTTCATTGTCCCTCCAACCTTGCCAGTCATCGTCATCACAGCAGCCTCCTGATTTCCAGCACTTAATCATGGCTATCTGTGCTCAGTTTCTTCAGGCTTTCTATCATCTCCATTTCTATTAACAAGCAAAGCTATGTGAAACTTTCTCCTACCATCAGCCCTGATGCTCAGAAAAGAGCCATGACTGAGTAAATTAGGAATTCTGGTATCTGTTTCACCAGCACCTTCCCCATGGCTTTAGTGAATCATGTATCTTATGGGATCTTCTATGGAAAATATTACTTTGATGGGTTTCCTGGCATGACATAATATATCCATTCCACATACCCACTTCCCAGAATCCTTTACTCGTTTTACACCTTGACCATCTTCCAAGGCAATGCAGGCATTTCAACTTTCCCAAGACCTTCTCCAGGTTTCAAAGACCCATTCCAGCAGCAAAGTTTCCCATGACCTGGGGTCCTTACCAGGGCATTAAATCCCATGTTTCAAGAGAATGCCCCCACATCAATAATCTCTTGCTTTTCCAGGCACAATT
This sequence comes from Aselliscus stoliczkanus, assembly GCA_033961575.1. Taxonomy (NCBI): domain Eukaryota; kingdom Metazoa; phylum Chordata; class Mammalia; order Chiroptera; family Hipposideridae; genus Aselliscus; species Aselliscus stoliczkanus. The sequence continues at coordinate 120,767,961 of CM066727.1, read as the reverse complement.
TCCTCCAGTTGATCAAGTATTCTGAAAATCCAACCCCACAGATAACCTCCTGATTCTTGATCCTACATGCTAGCTAATTCTTGAAGCTTCATGGGGTGATTACCTCTTTTCTCATGTATCAGTCTCAGTATGTTTGCATCCCACAACTGGGTTCTGCTAGGATTTAACCATACTTTTCAGCCTGGAGCCTGGAGAGAAGGTTGGGCCATCTCCTGAGGGATGCACTACCTCAAAGGTGCTTCAAAGGGAGCACCTTTGAAGTATAGTCCTGCATGAGAAAACTGCTAGCTCTTAAATGGAGAAAAGCAGGCCAATGCTGCAGGCTCTCAGGTGGCAGATCATTAGGAAAATTTACCCAAATGTCCCCATTCTATGTTTTCATGCCCCAACTTTTCCTAAGCAGAGCTCTGATCTTAGCATAAGAACACTCCTCAACTAAACATACAATTATCTTTGCAGTCCAGAGGCCCTAAATATCAGATCCTGAATTTGCTCTCCACCTATGTTCATTCTCCCTTCACACAAGACATTTATAAGCTACCCAAGACACCTCCTTGCTTTCACACTTACATTTGAGCTATTTGTTAACACTCAGTTTCTTGTTATCTATATTTAGGTCTACAATACAACTTAATAATAATCATCCAATTCCTCTGTCTTTCTATGAGTTCTTTGCTTCATATTTTTCAAATGCCTGAATATTGACCTGGCTGGGGAATTCACATTCCAGAAGACATTTGCCAGTGTTACCACTGATAACAATTTTATCAATTGGACTTCAGTTTTATGCCAGAAACTATCTATGCACCATACACCCCTTGGGAAGGGGTCCTCATTTTCAGTCAGGTGGTAAATGCTGCAGTTGCAAAACTCCATCTTCTTAACTGATATCACAGACCACTTCCAGTATCAATTGTGTCAATTGATTCTTCTGGGAAACAGAAGCCAAGGTTGAGTTAAAAGTGAAAACAAAAAATGTATTAGGGAAAAATACACGTGAAACATTAAAAAGCAAAGGGCACAGGAACAGCCAAGGAAGGCCTTCAAAATATGATGAAGGTCTGGCTCCTGTGAAAGGAGAGAAGGAAGACCATCTGATTGGGTAGGATGAGCCCCACACAGCTGTGCAGCTCTGAGAAAATCTCAGCTAATCTCATGGAAACTCCACTGAAAAGGCTGATTTTTCAGGATCCTAAGCTGCCCTCAAATGAAGGCCCTCTTGTTACACTGCCATACTCATTGGCTGAGCACTGCCCAGGAAACATGCATGAGGCCTTGGCTCAAAGTGGAGGCATAGCTTGAAAGTACCTGCACCCCTGGAGGCTGTGCTCAAACTGAACTTCCTTTGACAGGGATTTGTTTTGTTTAGTTTAGTTTTGAATGGAGGTCTGAATAGCAAACCTCCATGGCTGGCTAAAGACTTCTGATTTATATAGAGCCATTTCAACACTTAATTCAAACAGTTAAAACTTTTTGTCACAACACAAAATAACTCCAAAAAGTATGAGATTAAAAAAAAACACCAATACTTGTTTTGTAATAAACTTCTTTTCACAATTTGCTATTTTTTATCACTCCTCATCTACTCTTATCGTCTTTTTAATATCCTTCTAGATTTATCCCTGTTTTGTCAAACATGTGCCTTCTATCTTTCTACTGTATTGAAATAAAATTTATATCATTATATTTTCTTTCTTCTCATAACTGTGATATTATTTTTTTGTGTAAAATATATGGTTTTTGTTCATCTTTTTAATGATAGAAACCTAATAGCCAGCATAAAATAAGGTTTCTTTTACACACGCACATACACACACACACACACACACACACACACCCCTAACTTGTGCAAGATATTGAATGATGAGAAATAAAAGATATGTACTATTAGGTTGTGGTAAAAGTCATGACACATTTTTGCAACAAAAAAACATGGAAAAAATATGTCATGACTTTTCTGACAACCCAATATTTGGTATCTTACTTCAAGAAGGTCATAGTCTGCTAATCAAAGGGCAGAATTAAATTGTCTTTTCTCACTCCAACTCCCTTCTATCTCCCGCTATCACAAAAATAACACTCCCTTTGTGGAAGATGAAGACAGAATTCTCTTCCCAGTCTCCTTCTAGTTCCTGCTAAGAGAGATTAATTTGCCCGGATGTGAGGATGTTGATCTTCATGAAAGCTCGTCTCTTGCCTAATTAGGAAAAGTTTTCTCATCCATATTATTAACTGGCTTCCTGCTTCTCCCTAATGATACATAATTTCATACTGGGTGAAATAAACTGTTTATTCAATTGTTACTAGAGGAAGTATTCCAATCAGGAAATACAGAACATGATAAAGAGCTTATCTTTTCTAAAGTTCTAACTATACATTTCATCTTAAAGTACAAATCTCCAATAACCACATCATGACATTTAAAAACACATCTATTCAGAATTTCTTAAAGATTTTCAAAGTGAATTTTAGTGGGGTTTTTTGTCCAAGTGAACACTTAAAACAATACTTCCAGGTGAATGATGCTGACTTTCTTTTAGGGACCTGACTTGCTTCCTAACAAAATGATATTCTTATCCAAATATACAATGGATCCAAATCAGAAAATAAATTTATTTTTATAATCATATATTTATATAGTTCTTTAGTATTATATGCCAAACATTGGGCTAAATACTCCAAAATTTACACATCAGAAATGTTAACTGGATCTATGACTCTGAAATATGCAATCGATGCCATTCTTTCAATCCATTCTAAGAAAAATAAATAAAACTAAACCAAAGACTTTGATGGTCCAGAACAAAAAATAATAATTAATTTTGTACTAAGTAGGGGGCTATTATATATGGCTGCTCATGAAACATGCAAAAACTGAGATCATGTCCCTTGGATAAAGACACACTCATTCACTTTGTTTTATGAAATAAACTTTGCATCTTTGCTTTACATATTTTACATAGAACATATTAGTGCGTACAACCTCTCCTCTGTCTTTCTCACAGAATTGGGGTCAATTTTGTCTCTTCTTCTACAATAGAACATGACTGATATACTTTAGCTGGGAAAGTGCGCAGTTGTCTCAGTCTTCCTAGTGTGACTATTGCCTTAGAATGCTGTGCAATAAAAGACTATTCATCATGAACTTGTCTTCTCTTTGAAACATGGAATAAACTTCTTCTGTTAAAGTACTGAGGTGATCAATGGAGTCAGTACAAAATTTACCAGATCTCTTCCTTTATGCATGTTGTTCATTGGCCAACTTTTCATGCAACCAAAGCTAGAGAGAGCACAAAACTTAGACCAAACCATGAGTGGAAATAGCAACAAAAAAAGAATAACATTAACATGTGTTTGGAATGTTAGCGTCTTGAGAATAAAGGAATTTTAAATGTAGTGAGGTGATACAGTGTGGAGGTGGAGATAAAGGATTTTTGGACCTACTGACTCTGAGGCTTTGTCTAGTTTACTTAACTGAGTTTCAAATTCCTCATCTATTTTGTATTTATTTTTCTTTCTTTTTTTTGTTTTTATTTTTCCCTAATCTATTTAAAGTATCAATAATACCTTCGTTATGGGGTTGTTTTAAAGATCAAATTAAATTATCTATCTAAGCACTGACATACAGCTTTGGACCCAATAAGTGCTTAGTAAATTATTAATCATCAATATAGCATACAGCTTCAGAATATTATATTTATTAATGAAAAATATTTGGCAAGAAGTGAATCCTTGCTTTTAGTTTTCTACCAAAATATACCAACTTCTAGAAAAGATATTAAAAAATGGATGAGAGCCCGTAATCACTTACTACAAATATGCTGAAAGAAATATATGTTAGAATGCTGGGGCCCATTTGGTAATTAAAATAATAATTAAATAACATTAAGATCAACCAAATGAAATAAAAGCATTTCTAAATTATTGTATACAGTGACAGGAAATGAAAAGAAAATTCCCTGAAGTCATGGAAACATCTGAACACCATTTTTATCTCCTAATTTTCCTATCTAAGATGTATATGAAAAGCTTTAACAATTTGAAATTCATGGCACACATATTTTATCGAAAATGTTTTGAAGTAAAAACCAGTACAAAGGCATATAAAGGGTTTGTGGGTGGGCTCATCTGCTTACCCTAAACAGTTGAGTCTGACTTGATACCAAGGTTACTGCAGTGTGGGACCTTGACTCTGGTCAAGAGAAGAGCTTTGGGCAGAGACTTGAGCCTTATTAAGTGGACACAAAGCTAGTGTCCCTGGAGACCCGGATGATCCTTTCACGTATTTGGAACAGTTGTAGGGTCTGTCTCCATTTTTATGATGTAGCCTAATGTTATTATGGGCTTCTATGCATTTAAGGTCTAGCAAATTGATCTGATTTGGAGTAAGAAGAAGCCTAAGTATAGAAGTCTTATTCTCACACCTCTAAATGCTGACTACATGTGGTGAGCCCAGAGCTCACAGACCATGTCTGTTCTGTTCATGATCTATTACCGTCTGCTAACACCAAGCACAGAATAGGCTTTGAATAAATAAATGGACTCATTGCCTCTTTCCTTTTTGGATTAGATGCCGAATCAAGATATTAAGACTTTGGGTGGCCAGTTAGTTCAGGTGGTTAGAGCGCAGGCTCTTAACACCAAGATTGATAGGTTACATTCCCACGTGGGCCAGAGAGCTTCACCTTCCACAACTAGATTGAAAACGACTTGACTGGGAGCTGATGGGTCCTGGAAAAACACACTGTTTCCCAATAAAGTTTTTTAAAAACAAGATATTAAAACTTCAACTCAGTTGGATGTCTGTTGGCCCCTTTGCTTCTTCTGGTGGGCTTCTTAGTTTATACTAGAGCTCAATTTCTAGGTTTCTGTCTGGATCTGGCCCTCAACCCCTTCCCTTTAATCCCTAGGCTGCAAGATACTTCCACAGTTAATGAATGATTCTGATATATAAGCTGACCATTTCCAGTTGAGGTTAATGGCTCAACATGTTTTGACTCCCTCTCTAATTTGTTATTCAAAAAGCACCCCACTTTATTCCATCTCTGCCATCTCTATCATGGTATAAAGACAGTTTTAGAAATAAGAAACATTATAAACAAGCTGCAAAAGCAGCAGAGAAAATTTATATCTTCCCAGAGCAAATATTAAATCAATCTCTATGCTTAGCTAAACCAAATAATTTCTGACTTTGCTTTTTGCCACCATAAACATAGAATCCAAGAATAAAGATAACTAAAGAGGGTAGCACAAAGGTCTCTGTTATATTAATTTAACATGGGCTCATGGTTTGTAACGTCTGGCTCCGACATAGAGAGAAGAAGCAATTCATGGCTAAATTAGATGATCCTAACTCAGAATTTCCCTATAGGTCTTATTTTCTACATTTATTATGATTTTTATCATCATCATTTTTATTTCCCTCCTCTGCTTATTTGCCTACTGTAGATCTTATTTGGCAAAGGTCTTGTTCGAACTTTTTTTTTAATTTAATTGTGTTGTTTGTTTTCTGATCATTGAATTTTGAAAGCTCTTTATATATTATGGATACAAGTCCTTTATCAGGTGCGTGATTTGCAAGCATTTTCTCCCAGTCTATCTGTCTTTTCATTCTCCCAAGAGAAGACAAGATCCTGGACCTCCGTGACATTGGTATCTTTTCCCTGTGACTTTCATAGGTCTTTTTTAAAAAAAAAAGTTTGTTTTTTATTTTGATTATACACACACACACACACACACACACACACACACACACACACACAGAGGGTGCCAAAAAAATGTATACACATTTTAAGAAAGGAGAAAACTGTATTAAAATTGTAATGCTCAATATATACCAATAACAAAAGATAAATACAAATCATGTGTATACATTTTTTGGCACCCCCAATGTATGTGTGGGTGTATGTGTGTGTGTGTGTGTGTGTGTGTGTGTGTGTATAATTTAACATAAATTTTACATAACTTTACATAATTTTCTCATTGTATTTAAGAAATCTTTACCTAAGAGAACTTTTATACTTTTAGATTTTACACTTAGGTCTATGATCCATTTTTGTGTAAATTTTGTATATGTTGTAAGATATGGACAATGTTCTCTTTTCCATATGCATATTCCTCGTTCCAGCACTATTTGTTGAAAAAAAAATTATCCTTTTTCCACTGAATTGCTTTTGGACTTTGGTCAAAAATCAACTGAAGATATACAAGTGGGTCCATTTCTAGACTCCATTCTGTTATATTGATATGTGTTTAATTTTATGCAAACCCCACACTCTCTTGATGAGTGTAGATGTATAAATCTTGAAGGCAGATAATGTAAATTCTCCTAGATATCTACTTTTTTACAAAATTTTTTTTTTAAATCCTGCTCTTGATCTTTTTTCATTTCTATATGAATTTCAGAATTATCTTATGGTAATGCCAGCTTTATAGAATGTTATGAAGTATTTCTCCTCTTCAATTGTCTTGAAGACTTTTATGTAGAATTAGTATTTATCATTTCTTTTATAATTGTTTCATATAATTCATAAGTGAAGCCATTTGGGAGTAGAGTTAACTTTAGACTTTGAAGGTGCTTGATCAAGGATGCAAGAATTCATTGACTTAGAGACACCTCTGAAGATGAGAGATAGGTACTTATTACAGGTATTGGTTTACTGTTTGAGCTTCAGTCAGCTCAACTCTCCAGGGTTTATGAAATACCTGATCTATAAGCATTATGTCCCAAACATTAAGATATCCAACCAATGGGCTCACTTCACAGCAAAAAAGATACAGCAATGAACTGCATCATATAGCACACAATTGAAAGTAACCAACTAATAAAGAGCTGGACACACTCTAAAGACCCAGCTGAAGCACCAACTCAGAGGAAAAAACCTGAAAGAATGGTGTGACATCTTTATAATTCAGTATTGACCTTAAATCAGGTGTCTCTCTACTGCTCTGTGACCTGAACAGCAAGAATATATGGGATCTTAAATCCAAGGTATGGAAACAAGGTTGCTCCACTTACCATCACAGTTGAAGAGGAGAATACTAGTATCTAGTGGGTAGAGGCCGGTGATACTAACAACCTACCAGGCACAGGACAACCCTCCTACCACAATGTTTAATCCAGCCCCAAATGTTAATAGTGCTAAAGTTAAGAAATGCTGCTTTCAACTTTTGAGGATGCTTTTGAGGGAACAAGGGAACTACTGTGCTATCAGGGCACTTAGGAGTCTTTGTGGCAAAAATAAAAAAGTTACTATCATCATGCAGGAGTAATTGACCTTCATTGGTAGGAGGAGGTAGGGCTGCTTTTATACAACATGATAGGGAAGAATGTGTGTGGAACTTGGGTGCCATCTTATACTCCCTGTCCTACTATAATTATGAGTGGACATGAGCAACCACTCCTGCTAAGAAACGTATGGTTGCCAAGGGCTCAGATCCATCAGAAACGAAGGTTTAGGTCAAACTAACCAGGTAAGCCAGCTAGAAATGTTGAAGGATAACTGAGGGTGAGAAAAATGTAGAATGGATAGTGGAGGAGAGACTGGATGAGGCAGTTTCTGCCCCAAGACCAACTGCAGCAAGAGGAGTGTGAGGTGTTGCACTTTATCCCATTAACCTCCTTCCATGTTTTCCCTCAGGAAAAGAGGCCCATAAGGACCACAGAGGAGTTGCTCCCCAACACACAGGGAGGAGTGGCACAAGGTGTTGACTGTGATAGCTATGAAGGTGCTTGGGGTAGATTTCCCTTCAAGGCAGAACTTGCCACAAGTTGTGCCCCTAGCTGACTGCCTTTGGCTGCCATGTTGGTAGGATATGCCTCAGCTTCTAGTTGCTGGCTTGCTTTCTCTCTACTTAATACAAAATACTATGCATATGTTTAAAGTTGGAAAAATAGAACACTGATTTATTATTGACATGAATTATGATAGATATTTGGTAGTGGCTTATCAGATGTCTATGATTCCTGTTAGCATCCAGCTTCCTTAATTAAGTTCTTTTTCCCTCCAAGGGAGCAATTCATTTGCATTTCAATTTATATTTCTTTCTGTACACTCAGCAACTGAAAGGATATGTATATGTAATAGTTGTTTCTATCTGTAGAATTGTATTGGTTAACAAGGGAGATGAAATTAATAAAATAATCTTATTTGGGGGAATATATTCTCTGCATTTTGCTTACAATCCCCATAGGCCTGACATACTTGGCCTGTTTTCATAAAGGTTATTTATTCGACGTCTATTTAATCTTGATCATTGAACATCTCCTAGTTGTTTCTTCTTTTCTCATTATGTGGCATCTTAGCAAACCTGATTTATGATTCATATTTTATGCACTTGGATATATATCTTTAACATTTGGAAAATCCCCTTTTCACACTTCTTATTTTCATTTAAACATTTTTGTTGATGATATTTCAGGACATCAGTTTGAAGAGTGATTTTATTTTATTTTATTTTATTTTTTTAAAGATTTTTATTGAGGAATTTGGGGAGGGGAACAGCGTTGGGGAACCGGGGAAGGGGAACAGACAAGTTGCTGTCTTTTTGTTCTTCAGTCTAGTTGCAGAGGACGTTGCTTCACTAGCCCATGTTGGTATCATCATTACACTCTTCCCGGAAGAGGTAGATTGGTCGCTGGCCTCTGGATGGTCACTCACTGCGGCTACTGGCAGCTCACTCCGGCTACTGGCCACTCACGCTGATTGCCTGCCACTCACTGTGGTTTATGGCAGCCCACTGCAGCAGGGGCTGCAGCCTACACCGTCGCTGGGACTTTTGCAGTCCAGCTCCAGGTGGAGCTATTGTTAACCATCTTAGCTGAACCGGGGCCTGGCGTCTCAAGCCAGCTTTTAACCAACGCGCCACTCGGCCGGCCCAATTTTATTTTTTAATAATTTAAAAAATTTACTTATCTTCTTGGCTCCCTCCCTCCCTGCTTCCCTTATGATATTTATTTAGCTTTTGCTTAAAATATTTAAATTCTTTTTTCCTTGCCATGTAGGTCAGTGGAACCTCATGGCTAATAGTCTCAGGGCTTTGATTATTTTTTTATTCAGGTATATTTATATAGATTTTTTTTATTATTATTTTCTTTCTTCAGTAATTAAAAGTAAAATCCTAAGATGCAGATCATGTGCAATATGAAAAAAGCATTATCATCCCCCATTAATTTTATCATGAAGTGCCAGAATATTGAAAAATGTGTATAATGGACATACATATACAGAAGGTGTCAAACATATGTATACACATTTTAAGAAAAGAAAAAACTGTATTAAAATTGTAATACTCCCAGCGGCCCCGGTTCAGTCCCACATATGAGTGCCAGTGACACTGCCCTCAAAAAAAAAAAAAAAATTGTAATAATCTATACCAATAACAAAAGATGAATACAAGTTCATGTGTATACATTTTTTTGGCACCCTTATATATATAAACTGAAAAACATTAGGGACATCAGCTTTGGAAAGTTATCTAGTTAATATTCTAGTGAATCGATGAATAAATAAACACTTGCACTTTATAAGATAGAGATATTAACAAAGTCGCCACATATTGACAATTCTATACAAATGTTGCAGATAAAGTTAATCAATGATAAGTTAATTTGTTGGCCTGGGTAATATTGTATATTTTAATAAGTTTTTAGGGTTTCCTTTTATCTGCTGACAATTCACCTGATTAGAGGATTAGTGTGCTAAAAGGGTGTTTTGTTTTTTTTTTAAAAGAAATAGGCTTGGGAATGTGAATTAACACACATATAATCCATCACTGTCTGATATCAGAATAAAACCCATCTACATCCACATAACTTAATTATTAGGACTGAGAACTGAGCCCACCTGTGTCAACTTGACTTAAGTGTTTGCTCCAGGACAATTCTCACTACGAAGATAAGAAGATAACAGATAAATAAGTTGATTTTTGGCTTCAGGAAATTTGTGCAAACCAACAGCTTGCTCCCCTGGCCAACAGCTCACTTTGCAAACAACATTTTACTTACTGGGTCTGCTTCAAGACCCTTGCCCCACAGGGTCCACCAAGTCTCTGCCACATACTTTGTCCAATCCCAATTAATTTCCCATCTCGAAAGACTGACCATAAGCCAGGAAGGACCAGATGGCAGACCTGACAGATATTCTGCTTAGACCGTCCCCTTCAGAGACAGGACTGAGACTAAGTGGTGTTCTCCCTTATCGCAGTAGGTCTGATAAATTTAGCTTTGCTTGATTAACATATTTTCTGTTTTTTTGGGGGGTAGTTGATGGGAATAGCCATAGCACCCCCCAATAGTCCCCTACTGCTATCCACACCTTTCACATATCGCCATCAGCTCCATCAAACTTCAGTGGTTCCAACTGGATTAATATTTTTAAAAAAATAGGCACACATTAAAATTAAGAAAAAAAAATTCTCCTATACAAAAATTTCCTCATTCTTTGGAATAAGGCTTTATTTGATAAACCAGATGCTTAAAATACAAACCTTATTAATTCTACATTTACAAGAATACATGTGGATATGAACAAAATGTGGAAAAGTGATATCTGGACTGCATGACCTTGGGCAAATTATCTAACCTTTCTAAGTCTCAGCTACCTCAACTGTAAAATAATGATAATAAAACATTTTGAAAATTGCTAACATATATTGAGCACTTACTACATCTGATGTGAAAACTGAAATTAACACACTTTCCTGTTTTTGTGCTAAACAACTCTGGGACTAGGCAAAAATAACAGCTCCATGGGACAGGAAATAATTGTTCCTGGAAGATACACCAATGAAAACAACTCATTTAACAAGACAAACTGCTTTTGCATCAATACTACTTGTACCAGACTCCTTGCCTCACTATGCCCAATGACTCATACCTTTCATCACATCATAAACTGCCCAGTCCCAATCAATCATCTGCTTTGCAAAACTCCTCCCAAAATCAATCATCAGTACGAATTCTAATACCATATACAGAATTCTAATACCATATACATTTTAAGAAAGGAAAAAACTGTATTAAAATTGCAATACTCAGTATACATTGATAACAAAAGATGAATACAAGTCATGCTTGACTTCTGCAGTTACAAGAGGTGCTCCAAGTGGTTACCATCAGCGTCCAGACACTTCTGATTATGTTCTGATTATGTTCTGATTATGGTGAACAACTGCTTGAGTAAGGTTGACCGAAGTGTCCACTTGCATGCATTTTTTTGGTACCCCCGGTATACATACACACACATATACACACAAATACGCACATATATATGCACAAAAGTATGCACACAGGCACATACATACATACATACATATGGCATTACATGGATTTTGTATATATGATATATATGTATATGTATTTTCCCCTGACTTCCTTCTTCTGAGACTCTTCTCAGACCGTAGAATGATATTCCCTTTACTGCACTAGGTTTAATACATTGAGTTCTGCTTGCTCAATTGACTTTTGTGAGGTCCTTTGGGGTTTGACAGATGGCACAAGCCTTTTCCTAAGAATCATATATGCATTAATTTACTTAATCCTCAAAATAGCCCTATGAGGTAGGTAGCATTATTATCCACATTTTACAAAAGAAGAAACTGAGATCGCTAGAATTTACATAACTTAGGAAAATGTTTTTGTGAGGATTAAATATAATAATACAAGAAAAAGCACAGCACAGGTCCTAGCACAAAGTAAGGTTTTTGGAATCTGACTATTATTTTTCTGCACATTAACAATACAAGGGTAAAAATAATCACCTCACCAAAGAGATCTCTACTATGAATACTTTAGTGCTGGGAGAAATGAATGCATTTTTCAAATCCTCAAAATGTTTGGCCATAGAGAAGCTAGAAATTGGGTAATTTTCAGCAACTGTTCATTTCTAACTCTTAGGGGAAAATAACATATTTACAACATGTTAGTTAGTTTTCTAATAATATCTTTTTTATTTAAAAAAAAGTGAGACTTTTCCTTTTTTCTTTTTTTTTTTATATCCTTCTAATCCTTGATCTAGGGTGAGCACATCCTACTCAGATAAATTTTGTATTATTGTCAGAGCTGAGAAGCTAAGGGCTATTGGCCACATCTCATATACATAAGAAGTCAGCCATCTTCATTAGAAGTCTGGGTAGTAAATATTTTAGGCTTTTCCCTCCATGTGGATTCTATCAGAATGACTCAACTTTGCCATTGTATGTAGCACAAAAGCAGCTGTAGATCATATGTAGATAAATGTGTGTGGATGTGTTATAATAAAACTTTATTTACAGAAAGAGTTGGCAGGCAGTTTTTACTCTACAGGCTGTAGCTTGCCAGCAGCTTTTGTACATGCAAGTTTGAAAGCATCTATAGGGTCCTGTAGAAAAGATCCATACAGAATTTTTTCCCTCCTTGATTTTGTACTTGGTTGTGACAATCCCAAGAGGTGCTCATTCACAGATGCAGCCTTGCTTCTCCATTTGCATGACAAATCACTAACTTTTCTGGGTTTTCATGACATTTAATATTATATACTGGTGGCTTCTGTGACAAAATAAAGATATTATAAGTAAACCCTAGCTGGGAAACAACTCAGCTGCTGTAGTGTGTGAGATCTGACAGTCTGGCTGGTATGATGCTCGTGTCACCTGGCTATCCTTCAGAGAAGGGGGTCTCTGTATGATCTTAGACAACAATTTCACTAGGGATAAAGGAAAGACTTTGTCAAATTCAGCACCCAATCCAGTTTCATTATTTTTTTTTAAAAAAAGGAAAACGAAAAACTATGTGGTGATAAGCTTTGCTTACACTTGGCGAAATGTTGCTTCCTTTTCTAAGAGGGGGAAAAAAAGACAAAAAAGCTCATAAAATTTTCAAAAAGCCTTTGACTTCAAATAGCAAAACTACATTTGGATGAGTTAAGTGTGGAGGAATCAAAACCATATGTATTATATTTCTTTTAAAATAAACACTGATTTAGGAATTGAGGGAAAATTCTTGGAAAAGTAGGCTTTAGTCTTCAGACTCCAAATAGTCAAAAACAATGTTAAGAAATTTGATAAACCCAAAGCTGGGTTTACCCATTCTTAATTATAGTGTTTTCATTGTATAACATGTAAAAATAAACAGTCTCAGGAGTGGCCTACATTCGGTTATTTTAGAAGTGTGTGGGGAATTTTTATATATCTCTAGAGTAACCATTGCTCAAATCCTGGATTTGAGGTAAATCACAGCATAGTATTTGAAATGCTAAAATGTTAAATACTTCTTACTCCTCATATTTTATTTTCAAATATCCAGTCTTTACTCCAAATCAGAATTAACAAAATGTTGACTGAGAAAGATTTATACACAATTATCATAAGGTGATTTACTCTGATATAAATCTATACATTTGAAGATTTAGTCATCAAAAAAATGAGAACTTGGTACTCTTAATTAGATGACATTTCTGGATTGGGATTAATGCTCATCACAGACAATCAAAATCAAGCTTTTCTAACCACTGTCTTAATTCAAATTAAAGCAATTGAACTAGCCATTAATTCATTCCCTATCATGATGCAGGAACTTTGCTAGGCACTGAAGATTCAAAAACATGAAGAAATGGTCTCTTAGAGGGATGGAAGGTGAAATGTAGTTAGGCAAACTATTACAACACAGTATAATATTTGCTGTAACACATAGAAATGTAAATCATTCTGACTACAGAGGAGAGATGAACAGTTTTCCAGAAAAGAGTATTAAAACTTCTTAAAGGAAGGGAAATTTGAATTGGGTCATAACAGGTCAATAGGAGTTTGCCTAATGTAAAAAGGAGGTAAAATAAAGCATTCCATGTAATGGGAGTAGCACATGCAAAAATTGGGATTTGGGAAAATCTGGAGCATCTCTGTGTAGCTGGAGTGTAAGGTGGGTAGGAAATGACCAGAGATAAGGCTAGGATGTCAGGCTAAGCTCCATAGAAAAGGACTCCCCAGGTAATGCTTCAGAGCAGTGAAAAAGGTAATTCTGATAGCTACAGGATAATTTTCAGGGGTGTGTGTGTGTGTGTGTGTGTGTGTGTGTGTGTGTTTGTGTATAGGATTGGGGAGGGATGGGAGAGCGCAAAAATAGGGAAGCTTATTAAGATTCTCTGAAAATCCATACTGGCTACTGAAACATAGCTAATTTTGGCAAACACAACTACTATACTGTCACTGAAAAGTAGGTTCTGTGAGAGTAAGGACCATGTCTGGCCTACTTACTCCAATGGTTCCAGCCCTGAGAACAGTCATAGCACATAAGTAATGAGTGTAAGAACCTGTCCAGTAAGTGAATGACAAATGGAAATGTTGTTCTGTATTGATATTAACTGATGTAACAATAAGTCATTAGTGAACTTCAGGTCTGGAAGATCCATAGAAGGAATAATAGCCGGAAAAATAAATCCAAAAGGGCATCTCAGACTTTCCAGCTCATTCACACCAAGCTGGGAGAAGGAGGAGGTGTCTCCTCACAGCAGGGTCAGTAGCTGTGGGGACAGCCTCACCTCCTATATGCTGCCTCACCCAGTTTCTATTTGTTCCCCAAGTGCTGTGCCCCTACCTTCAACACTGTCCTCCCAGTTCAAGGGAAGAGCACTTACCTAAGGAAAATTAAGAAGTGAGTGAAATTCTGTCTTGTGAACCCTCACTCTCCTCTCCTTTCCCCTCTTACCTTTGAATGACATACACTCCTTTACATATTATCTAAAAGCTGCAAGGGATTTCTGGTTTGGGATGTGACATACAAGGAACTTGGAAATCACCACTCGGTCCTAACAAGTAAAAGGTGAAAAGACTGAAAAATCAGAACTTTTCTTGGGTCTGTAGGAAAGGGGAGGGCACAGGGTAAACTGCTCCTCCTAAGACTAGAGGTCAGACTGGGGGATACAGGGAGTTACAGCTTATCAGAGCAGAGGCTTCTTAGCGGAAACCACCTCAGGAGCCAGTGCTGGGGTCAGAAAAATAGGCCACAATCGGTGAATAGCTGGGAGCTCAGTGCAGACAACTCTGAAAGTTAAGAACTCCAGGGGGACCCAGTCATACAGAACCCCATAGTATTGTGAGATTTACCTCTAGGAGCTTGACCAGGCTCTCACAGTAAACACTGGAGAACAATCCACTCCAACTTCTGGCAGAGAGAGGGGAAGTGAAATCATTTTTAAATATGCCAGAGCACTCTCATTTTGGGCTGGGACATTATCAGAGCCTAAGTCACTATGGGAAGGGAAATTCCCAACTCTAGTATTAGTATATGTAGCCATCCTGCTCACCTAAATGAGGAGGGAAAAAAAAATGAGAAATTCTTGTGAACATCACAGTCTCAGAGGTCCCTAAAAGACTGAGACTTAATTATAAAACTATAGAATGTTTTCTCTGACTCCAACATCCCACTACCACATTATGAAATGCCTATTTACAACAATTCTTACTCAGCATATTATGTCTGGCTATCAAGAAAAAAGTTACAAAACATACCAAAAGTCAAGACAACTATTTGGAAAGACAGAGCAAGCTCCAGACCATGCATTTAAAACAACTATGATTAATGCACTAAGGGTTCTAATAAACAAACAACATGCAAGAATAAATAGTGAATATAAGCAGAGATGAAAATCCTAAGAAAGAACCAAAAATAAATGCTACAGATAAAAAAAACAACAACAACACTATAACAGAAATGAAGAATGCCTTTGATGGACTTATTAATAGACTGGGCACAGCTAAGCTAAGAATCTCTGAGCTTGAGTATATATAAGTAAAATCCTCAAAAAGTGAAAAGCAAAGAGAGCACAGACTGTAAAAGAAAAACACAGAATATCCAAGAACTGTGGGAAAACTATAAAAAGTATAACATATGCATAATGATAGTACCAAAAGGAGAAGAAAGAGAAAGAGGAACAGAAGAAATATTTAAAACTATAATGACTGAGAATTTCCCCAAATTAATGTCAGACACCAAACAAAAGATCCAGGGAGCACAGAGGAAATCATGAAGGATACATAAAAACAAAAACAACAAACAACAATAAAAAACTATACCTGTGCATTTATATTCAAACCACAGAAAAATCAAAGAAAAAATCCTTGAAAGAAGACAGAGGGTGTAGAAGGAGCCATCTTGCTACAGAGGAACAAATAAAAGAATTACATCTGTCTTCTCAGAAACCATGCAAGGAAGTAGACAGAGGAGTGAAATATTTAAATTGTTCAGGAGGGAAGGAGTTCCGGTAAGATGGCGGAATAGACGGATGCTCTCCGAACTGCCTCCCAGGATCACATCAAAATTACATGCAACATTTAACCTCGGGAGTTCCCTGAACATTAGATGAACAGAACCTCTAAACGAAGGACCTGAAGAGGAGGCCACGTCAAGTCTGGTAGGAGGGGCGCTGACGAGAGAGAGCGAGCCCTGTGAGGGAAGCCCCAGCTGTGTGGGGAGGCTTCTCCGGTTGAGGGAGAGACCCTCTGGCCCCACACCGAGCTCACTAGCCCAGAGTTGCTTTGCCAGGAAGAGGAGTTCCATAATAGTGGGCAGTAGAAATTAGTGAGGACTCTCTTTGCTCGACTCGGTGAAGCTGGGGGCAGCTGGAGAACCAGTGGGGCCGGCGCATGGGTTTGCTCGCCGGCGAGCACTCACCCAGTTCCTGTTGGGAGGGACTCAACTGAGCACCTTTGGTGCAGAAGCTGGAGGTTTTGGGATTGTTGTTCCACTGGTGCGGAGCTTGCACACGAGCGGCATACAGGAGGCCGCCATTTTTTCAGGGTTGGGCCCTCCCATGGAGGGTCAGAGCCGGGATCCCATTGGTCCGGTGAACTTGGCGCAGGAGTGCGTGCGTGCGTGCGTGAGCATGCGGCCTTGGATTCCCACCCTCCGCCCTGCTTGTGTTGCATTGCCAGGGAAACACCTGGCGGGTGCCCTCCGGCTACATCAGGCTGCTCACTGAGACGCAGGAGTGCCTGAGCGGCCTTGGGTCCCCACCCTCCGCCCTGCTTGTGCTGCGTTTCCAAAGAAACACCGGGCGGGTGCCCTCCGGTTGCATCAGATTGCTCACTGAAATGTGCGTGAGCCACCTTGGGTCCCCACCCTCTGCCCTGCTTCAGCTGCGTTGCCAGGGAAACATAGGGCAGGTGTTCTCCAGCTGCATCACTCTGTTCACTGAAACTCAGTAGCAGACAACCTGCAACAACCTGTGAAGATTTTTTTTTTTTTTTGGGAATGAGCACGATTTCAGAGCACACAGCTATTAATTGTAGAAAGCTCACTGCAACCCTGAGAAAGTGGTCTGCAGATTAAAGAGGACAGAGAGCCCCCTCACCTCTTTCCTTTTTTTTTTTCTTTTTTCTTTTTTCTTTTCTCTTCTTTCTTCTTTCTAGGTGATCTATCTCATACATCGAAGCATTCACAGAACGACAGCCAGAATGAAAAAACAAAGAAACATGTCCCAAGTAAAAGATCAGAAGAAAACTCTAGAAATGGAACTAAATGAAACAGAGGTATCCAAACTTTCAGAGACAGAGTTTAGAACACTGATGATAAGAATGTTTAAGGAACTTAGCAAGGACATAAAGCAAGATAGGGAAACCATAAAAAACAACCTGTTAGAACTAAAGAATACAATAACTGAAATGAATAACACACTCGAAGGAATCACCAGTAGGGTAGATGAAGCAGAGGAGCGGATCAGAGAATTAGAAGACAAACTAGCAGAAATCACCCAGCTGGAACAACAAAAAGAGAAAAGAATAAAAAAGAATGAAAATAGTTTAAGAGACCTCTGGGACAATATGAAATGCAGCAATCTTCACGTCATAGAAATACCAGAAGGAGAAGAGAAGAAGCAAGGGATTGAGAATGTATTAAAAGAAATAATGACTGAAAACTTCCCTACCATGGTGAAGGAAATCGACATACAAGCCCAGGATGTACAGAGAGTTCCTAACAGGCTGAATCCAAACAGGTGCACACCAAGGCACATCATAGTTAAAATGGCAAAGGTTACAGACAGAGACAGAATCCTAAAAGGAGCAAGAGAAAGACAGCAGGTTACATACAAAGGAACTCCTATAAGACTAACAGCTGACTTTTCTTCAGAAACTCTGCAGGCCAGAAGGTAATGGCAGGAGATATTCAAAGTGACACAAAATAAAGGTCTACAACCAAGATTGCTCTACCCAGCATGGCTATCACTTAAAATTGAAGGAGAGATAAAGAGCTTCTCAGAAAAGAGTAAGCTTAAGGAGTTCATTACCACCAAGCCAACATTGCAGGAAATGTTAAAAGAGCTTTTTTAAACAGAAGAAAGGGGAAAACAAGCTAACCCAGGAAGACAAGAAATACAAATAACAAAATGGCAATAAATATACACCTATCAGTAATTACCTTAAATGTGAATGGGCTAAATGCTCCAATCAAAAGACACAGAGTGGCTGAGTGGATAAGAAAACAGGACCCATGCATATGCTGTCTACAAGAGACTCATCTCAGATCAAAAGACACACATAGACTGAAAGTAAAGGGATGGAATAAGATATTTCATGCAAATGGAAATGAGAAAAAAGCTGGAGTAGCAATACTAATTTCGGACAAAATAGACTTTAAAATGAAGACTACAATAAAAGACAAAGAAGGGCACTACATAATAATAAAGGGATCAATTCAACAAGAGGACATAACCCTAGTAAACATCTATGCACCCAACATAGGAGCTCCTAAATATATAAAACAGATTCTGACAGACATAAAGGCAGACATCAACAGTAACACTATCATAGTAGGGGACTTCAACACCCCGTTGTCACCAATGGACAGATCTCCAGACAGAAAATCAACACGGACATAGTGGCCTTACATGACACTTTAGACCAGCTGGATTTAATTGATATTTTTAGAGCATTTCACCCCAATGCTACAGAATATATATTCTTCTCAAGTGCACATGGAACATTTTCTAAGATAGACCACATGTTAGGCTACAAAACAAGTCTCAACAAATTTAAGAAGATTGAAATCATATCAAGTGTCTTCTCTGACCACAATGCTATGAAACTAGAAATCAATTATAAGAAGAAATCTGGAAAGCTTACAAATACATGGAAGCTAAATAACATGCTTCTAAATAGTGAGTGGGTCAAAAATGAGATCAAGGAGGAAATCAAAAGATACCTCGAGACAAATGAAAATGAAAACACCACGACCCAAAATCTCTGGGATGCAACGAAAACAGTCCTAAGAGGGAAGATCATAGCAGTGCAGGCCTACCTAAAGAAGGAAGAAAAATCTCAAATCAACAGACTCTCTCTACACCTAAGGGAACTCGAAAAAAAACAAAACAGCAAAACAAGCCTAAAGGGAGCATAAGGAAGGAAATAATAAAGACCAGAGCAGAAATAAATGAAATAGAAAACAAAAAAACAATACAAAAGATCAATGAAACCAAGAGTTGGTTTTTTGAAAAGATAAACAAAATCGACAAACCCTTAGCATGACTAACCAAGAAAAAGAGAAGGAGGACCCAAATTAATAAAATCAGAAATGAAAAAGGAGAAGTGACAACAGATACCACGGAAATACAGAAAATTTTAAGACAATAATATGAGCAACTATATGCTAAAAATTCGACAATCAGGAAGAAATGGATAAATTTCTAGAAGCATACAATCTACCAAGTCTGAACCAAAAAGAAACAGAAACTCTGAACAGACTGATTCCTGCCAAAGAAATTGAATCAGTAATCAACAATCTTCCAACCAACAAAAGCCCTGGACCAGATGGCTACACAGGTGAATTTTACAAAACATTCAAAAAAGAATTAGTACCTTCTCCTCAAACTATTCAAAAAATACAGAAGGAGGGAAGGCTCCCAAACTCTTTCTATGAAGCCACTATCACCCTGATTCCTAAGTCAGACAAAGATATTACAAAAAAGCAAAACTACAGGCCAATATCACTAATGAACATAGATGCAAAAATTCTCAAGAAAATACTAGCAAACCGAATTCAGTACCTCATTAAAAAGATCATACACCACGATCAAGTGGGATTCATTTCTGGTATGCAAGGCTGGTTCAATATCTGCAAATCAATTAACATAATACATCACATTAACAAAATAAAAATCATATGATCATATCAATCAATGCAGAAAGGCATTTGAAAAATCCAGTAGCCATTTATGATAAAGCCTCTTAACAAAGTGGGAATAGTGGGATCATACCTCAGCATAATAAAGGCTATATATGATAAGCCCACAGCAAACATCGTTCTCAATGGGGAAAGGCTGAAAGCTTTCCCCTTAAGATCAGGAACAAGACAAGGCTGCCCGCTTTCACCACTTCTATTTAACATAGTTCTGGAAGTGCTAGCCACAGCAATCAGACAAGAAAATGAAATAAAAGGCATCCAAATTGGAAAAGAGGAAGTAAAATTGTCATTATATGCAGATGACATGATACTATATAGAGAGAATCCCAAAGACTCCACCAAAAAACTGCTAGAACTGATACACGAATTTGCTAAGGTAGCAGGATACAAAATTAATATTCAGAAATCAGTGGCATTTCTATACACCAATAATAAACTATCAGAAGAAGAAATCAGGAATTCAATCCCTTTTACAATTGCTTCAAAAACAATAAAATATCTAGGAATCAATTTAACTAAAGAAATAAAAGACCTGTACTCACAAAATTATAAGACACTGAAGAGAGAAATCAAAGAAGATACAAATAAATGGAAATACATACCATGTTCATGGATAGGAAGAATTCATATAGTTAAAATGTCAATACTTCTTAAAGCAATATATAGATTCAATGCAATTCCAATCAAACTACTAAGGACATTTTTCTCTGAAATAGAACATAGAATCCTAAAATTTATATGGAGTCACTAAAGACCCAGAATAGCTACAGCAATGTTGAGAAATAAGAACAAAGTGGGAGGCATCACACTACCTGACATCAAAACATACTACAAGGCTACGGTAATCAGAACAGTGTGGTACTGGCATAAAAACAGACACATAGACCAATGGAATAGAATAGAGAGCTCAGGAATAAACCCATCTATATATGGTCATTTAATCTATGACAATAGAAGCAAGAATTTACACTGGAGTAAAGATAGGTCTATTTAATAAATGGTGCTGGGAAAATTGGACCGACACGTGCAAAACAATGAAAATAGACCATCTACTTACACCATATATGAGAACAAACTCAAAATGGATTAAAGACTTAAATGTAAGACTTGAAACTATAAAACTCCTAGAAGAAAATATAGGAAGTAAGTTTGCAAACATTACCCTGAATAATATTTTTACCGATATATCCCCTCGGGCAAGGGAAATGAAAGAAAAAATGAACATATGGGATTACATCAAACTTAAAAGTTTTTTCACAGCAAAGGAAATCATCAATAAAACAAAAAGGCCGCCTACTGAATGGGAGAAGATATTTGCCAATGATATATCTGATAAGGGGTTGATATCCAAAATTTATAAAACACTCATGCAATTCAGCACCAAAAAAACAAACAACCCAATTAAAAAACGGGCAGAGGATATGAGGAGGCATTTCTCTAAAGAGGACATACAGATGGCCAACAGGCATATGAAAAAATGTTCAACCTCACTAATCATCAGAGAAATGCAAATAAAAACTACAATGAGATACCACCTCACTCCAGTCAGAATGACTATCATCAACAAATCAACAAACAACAAGTGTTGGCGAGGGTGTGGAGAAAAGGGAACCCTGGTGCACTGTTGGTGGGACTGCAAATTGGTGCAGCCATTATGGAAATCAGTATGGAGGTATCTCAAAACACTGGAAATGGAACTGCCATATGACCCAGCAATTCCACTCTTGGGAATCTACCCAGAGGAATCCAAGATGCTAATTGGAAAAAATATATGCATCCCTATGTTTATTGCAGTGCTATTTATAATAGCCAAGACTTGGAAACAACCGAAATGCCCATCGATAGATGACTGGCTTAAGAAACTGTGGTACATTTATACAATGGAGTATTATTCCGCTATAAAGAAGAATGAAATTGTACCATTTGAACAATATGGATGGACCTAGAGACTATTATGTTGAGTGAAATAAGTCACCCAGAGAAAGACAAATACCACATGATCTCACTTAAATGTGGAATTTGAAAAACTGAATGAATGAGCATAAGAAACAGAAATAGTCTCATAGATATAGAGGAAAAACAGGGTTGCTAGTTGGGAGGGGGTGGGGATGAGGGAGAAGGGGAAAGGATTAGACAGCATAAATAGGTAACTACAGTATTGTCACAGGGATATGAAAGACAGTTCGGGGAATATAATGTTGTTAAAATTTTGTGGGGTGTCAGATGGTCACATGTTTTGTTAGGGAGACCACTTCATGGATGGAGTAGAGGCTTGATCATGGCACTGTATACCTGAAATTGATCTTGTATAATATTGTATGCCAACTGTAATTGAATATATAGACAGTCACGGGATGTGGATTATATGGTGGAAGGGAGTCAAAGGAATTGTAATAGATAGTATGATATGGGGGGGAAGGAGTGGGAGGGGAGAACTGGGGGAGGGGGGTTGTCACTTTGAGGGGTAAAAAGTATAACTATTGCACTTTGTTGTACACCTGAAGCTAATTAAAAGTATATATAAATAATAATAAAAAAAAAGAAAATTCAAAAAATAAGTAAATAAATAAATAAATAGTTCAGGAGGGGGAAAAAATTAGCAACCTAGAAATTTTATACCCTGCAAAATTATTCTTCAAAAATGGAGAAATACAGACTTTCCTAAGCAAACAAAAAGTGAGGAAATTTTTGTCAGTAGAACTGCCTTGCAAGAAATGTTTAAAGGAATTCTTCAGTGAGAAGGAAAATAATGTAGGTCTAAAACTTAGATCTACATAAAGTAAGGAAGAGTGTCACAGGAAGAGTAAGTGAAGGTAGCAACTGGTGGTTGCTAGGGGCATAAAAGAGAGATGAATAGGCAGAGCACAGGGGAAGTTTAAGGTAATGTAAACTCTCTATATAACATTCTAATGGTAGATATGTCATTATACATTTATCCAAAGCCATAGAATGTACAACATCAAGAGTAAACCCTAATGTAAACAATGGATTTTGGGTGATTAAAAATGTGGCAATTGTAACAAATGTATCACTATGGTGGGTTATGTTGATCATGGGGGAGGTTATGCATGTTTGAGTACACAGGGTACATAGGAACTCTCTGACCATCACCTCAATTTATCTGTGAACCTAAAGCTGTTCTAAAAAAATGAAGTCTTGAAAAAGAAAAAAGAGTCTCTGTCATGGGACAGAGACATGAATACAATCTTTCTTGACTTTGTAGTTGTGTGAGGTTCACTAAGCCTCAGTTTCTAAATTGGTAAAATGGACATAAAAATAAATAATGGCTAATATGAAAATATTTAGTTTGATAAGAGAATGGTAGTCAATAGGTGTTAGTTCTCTTATGCACTGCCTTTCTTTCCCATCTCATAGCCAGCTATGTGCCTGCTCATGTCTTCCTGTTAAAATTGAAGCAATGGATCTTCAGTTATAAGCATTTAAATGGAAACTTATATTCAATTTTTCAGTTTGAAAACTTTGTGTTTATGCAATAAATTTATTTACTTTTTGTTGAAAAATAATTGTACCATAGATCAACTTATCTCTCCCTAAACTAAATAATATTCAGTATGAGTCCAGTCAAATGTCCTAATTAGGACAAAAACAAAGAAACTTAAATTCTGTAAGGACACAGGCTAGCTGAAGTATGTAACTAAAGAATGGGACTCACGGGCCTCCAATTATAAGCAGCCCCATTGACCAAGGGCCCACACACTGTTCCACACCTCCCACAGTCACACCCATTGAATTACTGAGCATTGTGGGGAAACTGAGGCAGACAGTCCATAAAAGACAAAGAACTCCTGAGATAGTCAACCGTCACTCAAGGACTCCTGATGGTGTTGAACATTCCTTAGATTGTAGGAAGATTAAGGATGCATCTGCGCAATCTTTCCTCTCGCTCCTTCACTAAGGGTCAGATCAGCATTGTTTTCAGACAGATCTCCCAGTTTCTTCTAGCTCCCTATCCATTTTCTTTCACACAGTTTTGCTCCCTGATAAAAATTCCTTACAAATTTAATGATACCTTAGTATTTGTTTTTTAGGAGACTGAAAGAAAACATGCTAAAAGGACCCAGTGAAAGATTCTTTCCCACTCCAAAAATATTCATTGATGTCTCCACCTTCAAAAATCAAACTTGCTAAAAATCTTTAAATGGTTTACATTTTCAAAATGAAACAAACATGCAAAGCATGACCTAGCATTGGTTCTACAACCACACAGAGGATGAAATCCAGGCTTCAAGTCCATTGTATATGTGGTCTCCTATCTATTCCCCACATACCTCACACTATAAAGTGATGCACATGATTATCATTCCTCATTCACAATCTGAAAATGCTTCTGTCTTTGCCAGTTTTACTTCTTGGGTTTAAACTGATCTCCACAATTCCACCTCACCATTCAAGTCTTAGCTAAATGGCTTCTTAGCTGCAAGACCTCCTCTCAATCTTTCAAGGAGGAGTACCACCAAAACAATTGTATTGTCTACAGGTGTGCACGTGGCTGAGAAACAGAGCTAACTGTATCTCTGATCACACTGTGTGTGATTTTTTGTGTTCTCCACAGTGTTTAAACAAAAGCCTGATACATTGCAAAGGCTAAGTTTAATAAAAAGATGAATCAGTCAATGCTATGTAAAGAAAATAGAATGGATTTCGGAAATAGGACAATTTGGGTTTAAATCTCAGACCCTTCATTTGCTAGTTGTGTGATTTGAGGTAAATCACTTAATTTCTCTGAGGTTTGAAAAATGGGCATAGTAGATTTCATACTACAGAGGATTTTGAGGATTAAATTAGATCATCCATTTATTTTTATTCATCAAAAAATGGGCACTTCCTATAGCCAAGCAAGCACTGTATTAAGTTTTGAGGATACATCAATGAATGAGTTAGGTTACTTAACCTCAGAAACTTTTAATTTAGTTGTGTAGATAACAGTAAAAAAAATAGTAGATAAATTGCAGGTTGTCATAAATTTTATGAATAAAAAAGGTATGATGCTGTGCTAGATAATGATGGGAAGGGTACAAACATTAGGATGATCAGAAAAAGTGTCTTTCAGGAAGAGCTGGACAGTACATAGAATATGCTCTGATAAGTCAAGGTTCCATCAGAGTAACAAAACAAATAGGACACACACACACACATTGTGCAATTATTTCTCACCAAAAAGAAATGCATATATTTCACAATTAAACACAAAATCCTCTAACTGCAAACACACACACATATATATAATCCGTAGTGTGTGAGTGTGTGTTTGTATAAATATACTATATAGTATGAATTTATACACTTATGTATAATCTACATGTTCACTACAATGATTTGTCTTAAGTGATAGGCTACCTACGCAAGTCCAAAACCCATAGGGCAGGCCATAAACTAATGCAAGCAAGGGCCGGCCGAGTGGCACTGTGGTTAAGCGCTGGCTTGGGAAGCCAGCGGCCCCATTTCGGGTCCCACATATGAGGGCCAGTGACACTGCCCTTCAAAAAAAAAAAAAAAAAAAAGGTGGTATTTCTTATATTTTTAGTGAAATCTGTTTTCCTCTTTCAAATGATTGGACTGGGCTCACCCAAATTATCAAAGATAATCTCCTTTACTTAAAGTCAACTGATTGTAGACGTTAATCACATTTATCAAAAGTCTTCCAAGCAACATCAACATGAATGCTTAATTGAATAACTGAGTACTAAAAAGCTATCCAAGTTGACCCACAAAATTGACTACAGCATGTTCTAAGATGTTAATTCCTTTGCCGTAACTTGTTTAACTTAAAGCATACTTTGAAGGACCTGGATGTATCATTCTCCCAGGGCTTTTAAGCATCTCTCATATCAAAACCACAGTAAATAAGGGTTTTAAAAATAAAGTTGTTGAATTTTCTTGAAATGAAACAACAGATTAGTCAATCTTTCCTGTTGTGAAATTCTATATCATGACAGCTGAATAGGATGAATTCCAGGCCATTCATTATTTTTAAATATACAAAAAAAAGAAAAATAGTAGAAAAGATTACATTGCTCTAAAACACCCAGCAGGCAGTACAACTATCAAATATCTTTAAATGATTAATAGGAAAAACAACTGTATTTCCTTCCTTGTGGAACCTCATATTTTGGTTTCTAGATAAATGTGTTTTTAATATTTATTTAATATTGATTAAATACCCACATCTTCCATATTAAAACTAAATTGAAAGTATATTTATTTTGCAAGTAAATATTAAGCAACATGTGAGCTGAAAACCCAAGTTAAAAATCACTATAGAAAATTTGTTAAATAAATCACATGGAAAATGGACTGAAAAATATAAGTCCTTATTCCTCTTTATTTATCAAGCATAAATACTCTTTTTTTTTCTTTACATGAAAATATAATTTTAAATTAATGGATGTTCATTTTCTTTTTTCTCTTCCCCTGGGTTCTTAAATTCCAAACAGTAGAGTCTGACCTCTTCGTTTAATAAATGTGAATGGACGTTGGTATTTCTTGTGAGCTTTTCCCCTGTGAAACAAGGAGCATCACTTTTGGCAGAGCTCCACAAAAGTGTCAGATATGATATTGATCAAAGAAGGCGGAAGAGCCCCTGGACTCATTGCAATTTATTATTGATTAGGCTATTCTGTCACATTAACTGGAAACAAATGCTTTCACTAGATTTTGGAGTCGTTCTGTTTTGGGGTATGAGGGAGCTTGGTTTAGTCCAACTGTGGAAACATTTTTATGTGCCTATCCAGCTCCTGCTCTGACCACAGTACTCTGTAGCCTGATGGAGGCTGCTTACAGTCATCTTGAACATACCAGCTATAACCCCTAGTTGGTACTTTGAGATCCAGTTTTTGCTTCTGACCACAGAATGGAAGGCTGGACTATTGCTGTAATTCAGAGTTATGCTCTTCTCCAATGTTATTTGGCTTTCTTAACACCATTTGAACCCCTGTTCTCGCCCTCAAAATTATTTTTAAAACACATTTTAAAATAAAAGTAGTCCCATTTTCTACTAGAAGGAAAATATCTATCAAGTTAAGGAATGTTGTCTGAAATGTTCAAATCACTATAACTGTTACAGTGGTGAATAATAGCTCAATAATAATGAAAAAGCATAAATTTATATTTCATTGAATAATAAAATATATGCTGATTTTTAAAGATTAAATTGGAAAAATTATACAAGAATGAAACAGATGAGGAAACTGAGAAATGGGAAGATACCTAAATTACTCAGGTCTCACTGTGAGGTGTGGCAATTTTTAACGCCTTATCAATCACTCAGGGCTTATATTATAAGGCTTGCATGTTTGGTAAATGCCATATGTTGTAATTTTTTCCCCTATGATACATGATGCACATTAGTATAATAAAGGTTCTGAAGTGAAGAAACTTGAGCTTGTGTTGCCTAAACTTATTTGATTTTTTCCCTCTTCTCTCTCTCTTTTTCTTTCTTTCTTTCTTTCTTTCTTTCTTTCTTTCTTTCTTTCTTTCTTTCTTTCTCTCTCTCTCTCTCTCTCTCTCTCTCTCTCTCTCTCTCTCTCTCTCTCTCTTTCTTTCTTTCATTTTTCCAATTAATATCCTAAGGAGCTAGTGCTTTCTGGAATACATTTTAGGAAATATTATGCTAGATTCTGCAGCTGGTGCAAAGGATGGTCAAAGAAAGTTGGGCTTTAGAACCAACAAAAATATTGTCCCTAGGATTCAATGGAGAAAGGTTTGCAGAGGAGAAAGGCAGTGGTGAAATGCACTTAAAGATCAAAGAGAGGACTAAAGAATAGAACATTGTTTTTTATTGGGATAGGAACTCTAGTGACAAGTGGTATAAAGCTATAGGCAAAACTAGATCTCAAGGATATAAGTGATAAAACCCTATTAACAGCAATTTGGCTCCATTCATCTAGTTGTCAAAGAAAATGGAAGACTAGTTAAGAAAGATAACTGTATTAAGTGAATTGGGTATTGCTTGTTTTAACAAAAGTTTTCTGTGTTTCAAGTTAGAAGGGGAAAACTGATTGAGAGGAAAAAATTATAGATCAGAAACAAAGCTTCCAGTAAAGAGATTAGATAAAAATACATAGACTCATCTCTCCCTTCCAAAACCCAATATCCTTAAGATTCCATTTGAGGATCCATTATTATTAAGATGCCAATTCTTTCCAAATTGACCTGTAGATTCAATGCAATCCCTATCAAAATGCCAGCAGGCATTTTTGTAGAATTAGAAAGCTGATTTTAAAATGCATATAAAAGGGCAAAGGACCTAGAATAGTCAAGAAAACTTTGAAAATGAACCAAGTTGCAGGAATACTACTAGATATCTAGACGTATTATAAAAGTATAGTAATCAAGACAGTGCAGTATTGGTGTCATAACAGTCAAATAAGCCAATAAGTTAATATTCCATATATAGAAGAGGATTTGAATCTTAATATTGAGAAAGCTTGCTGAATATCCAGCAGAAGCCATAGTTATGTAAAAATTGTAAAATTTTAGAATATCCCAACAATTATTCCTAATAGCTGAGCATAACATCCTGACTCTAACTTTCATTTGCCAATAAAAAAATTTGGCAAAATTTTTTTTAAATTTTGTGTTCTAAAATTTCCTATATTTTTTCTATAAATCCTGTCAGGAAATAAGATTATTTAAAATCAGAACACATGTGTAAAAAAATATGAAAACTCATTTTCTTTTAGGATCACATTAAATAATAATAATAATAATGTGTAGAGAAATGATGAGATTCTCAATATCTCCTCTCTCCCCACAAACAAGGGAAGGTTTTATAGAGGATTTCATGTTGGGTGATGTGAATTTCAGTGAGAGTATGACTCCCAGTTGCCAGTGAAAATGTAAATTTAGAGAAAAGAGATGTCCAGGTATGGTCATCATGGGAAAAGAGCCAAATCAGCTGCACCAAATACAAATATATTGGACTAATCATAATGTGTTTCTTTTGTGACACACTATTTGCTGAGCTGTTGTGGTTCCCAAGTTACAGTGAATGTTGCTTATCACCCTGTGAGAAATGCAACCAACTGAATGGTTTATTTTTTCATGTCCTGGGTGTGTCTGGCTCTGCTTGACCATATTGGCACATATTGGCAGAGAGCAGGGCAACTAGGCAGGGAGGGATGGCAACTCAGGGCAGCCCTGCATCCTGCTCTCCTGGGAGCAGGAAACAGCTCAGAGACAAGTCCTGGGCTCCACATACCAGCTCAGTGTCCACAGCACAGAAATCAGGCTCAGCTGTGTTTTGAAATCAAGGCCTGGGTGGCTTCTTTGCCATTGTTTTTTTAAGGCATGCAATACTGAAGAAAATCAATTTAGCACAAGTGTTTGGTTTCTTATAATCCTTAACTGCTGGTATTTCCTAGAATTTGGATCACTCTTTATCACCGCTCTCCCTCATGGATGAGAGGATTTTTCAAACTTGATTATTTCAAAAGATGTGCAAATTTTCTCATTAAGACAGATGATGTTATTTTCACAGATACTGGGTGGCACTGCCTGCTCAGAGCATAAATTGTGTTCAAAAAGAAAAATATGTTCATTCAATTAAAAACTCCATGGAGTTCCTGATTATTGGAGTTCTCTTGTTAAATAATGTCATAAACTGACCTCTCCTCAAAAGAAATTTGTTAATGAATCCATGAAACATTTGCTCATTTTTATTCCATCGAGATACATTTATAGAGCACCCAAATTATGCTTGGTAAAATGAGGTGTTCTGGAGAAGGCACAAAAAGATTAAGAATAGAAAAACCATAGAATATTTTAATAAACATTCACAAAGGAGTGCTACAACAGAAGGATATAAAGTGTTACAAGAGCACAAAAGGAGGTCATTGGGAAAAGTTTCCCTCAGAAGATGATATTTGAACTGTTCCCTGGGGGAAAAATACGAGTTTACTGAGATGGGGTAGAATGTGTCGCAAACAGAACAAAGGCAGACGATTAAGGTTTTGGCATTTTTAAAACAGCATGGAGTTTACTGAAGTGGAAACACAGGTGTACCTGGGGCAGGTGAGGAATTTAAAGAGACACGAAGCCAGAAAAGTTATTCAGAATAACAGTAAAAAACAAGCAAAGTAACTTTTTTTTTTTACACTGAAAGTAAAAGGGAACCAAAGAAGGTTTCTTAAAAAAGGATTAACATAATTAAACAGATTAATAGCTTAGAAATATTACCATGGAGGGGTGAGAGAGGTGGTCTGGAAAGAATGGTAAACAAAGGGAGGCAAACAAAAAGTGTAAATCTCTGAATTAACATTTTCTCTCTTCTAAATATTTATAATTCCTGAAAGATAAGAGCTTTGATGTTGAGAGGAAATCCCTTAGTCATCTGAAGATCCAGCACTAATGATAAATGCACTTCTGGACTGTTCACTTGCTAAAGGAATATGCCTGGCATATATAGGATTTAGAGAGAGCTGATAGCCCAGAACCGAAGAGAGTGTCATATCCCCAGACATTCAAAGAGGGGTAGAGAACTGTTTTCATAGTAAATGGTTAAAACTTTGGATGGCTAATCTATTTTGTGTTAGACCAAATGCATTCCAAGAATTTTTGTTGGTGGAATTGCATATTATATATATATGAAAATTTTGGCAAATCTCAGGTATGATGCTGTTTGGACAAATACCTTCAAAGGCTAATTAAGAAAGATTGCTGTTGTTTTGCAGTGCTATGGAATAGGAAAATCACTTATATTTTCTTTAGGGAAAAAAAATAGATTTCAGCCAATGAGGTTTATGTGTATAGTGAAATCTTACAAAGCTCCATGTTGGAATAATTGTGTATCCTGAATTGTCAATAAGCTCTGGCATAGTCACTCTAAAGGTCTGAGGAATACATCCAATACATTGTAAGTTGGCCATTTCAGCTCCTGAATTGGACTGATCATGTGATTGACCTAAAACTATTTTCACAGAGCTTGATCATGTAAATACTTGGGGCTCCAATGCCTTGTGAAATGCAGAACTTGTTTAGTTTAGCCTTCTCCTCAAACCAAACCCAAACTGCAGCATGTAAGAAAATGTAAGAAAACCTCATATTATTGTTTCTCAATTTATTTTCAAGTGACTGCTCATTGAACATTCCTCAAACGTTATTGCTTTGTTTCTTCTTCTTCACGGGGATGAGTGGATAAAGAAGATGTGGTACATACACACAATGGAATACTATTCTGCCATAAGAAAAGATGAAATAGTGCTATTTGTGACAATATGGATGGATCTTCAGATTATTATTCTAAGCAAAATAAATGTGACAGAATAAGTAGAGAACCATATGATTTCACTTATATGTGGGATATAAAACTGAAAGCAACAAAGTAACAAAACAAACAAAGAAACAAAAACTCATAGACACAGACAATGGTTTAGTGGTTACCAGAGGGTAAGGGAGGAGGGAGGTAGATGAGGGTAAAAGGGATCAAACATATGGTGATAGAAGGAGAACTGACTCTGGGTGCTGAACACACAATGTGAATATAGATGATGTATTACAGAATCGTACACTTGAAACCTATGTAATTTTACTAACCACTGTTGCCCCAATAAACTTAATTAAAAAATAATTCAATTAAAAATTAATACTCACAATGAGTTAGACATCGTGCTGGATACTAATTCAAAGATGATTAAGACCTTCCAAGAAATCATCTGTAAATGCTAGTAGAAATGTGGACTGATGTGCCATCTTCCATAATCCCTTAACTACAATTCCGAAATGTAGAAAACATCAAACACAGATTTGCCTGCAAGTCTTGCTCTAAAATGATATGAATTAGGTTATTTATGCTCTCTATGCTATTTAATGAGAATATTCACACATTGTGCTGTATAGGATTAACATGTTTAATTACAGGGTGCTGCCCCAGACAGATACTCCTAATGATGTTGCATGATATATGGCCATGTGTTGTATTACCTTTCTAAAATCTGAAAAATTCTGAATTTTGAAACACATCTGACTTGGAAAATTTTATATAAGCAATTGTGGATCTATATTTCCCTCTTACAATATTGTCAAACCTTTTGACATATGAAATCAGCTGTATAAATCAAACTATTAGCATTTACCCCAAATGTTTTATTTTATATACTACATTTAAACAGTAAAAGCTTCTCAGACCTCCTACACAGTTTACTTGGCAATGCTAAAAGAAAACATAAAAGTAGAAAGACTCATTATATTTTAAAATAAGTTTTTCTATACTTTTCAATGTTGCTTTTCTTTCTTTTTTTTTTCTCTCTAGTGCAAGTCAATTTTTAGAAATTGGTCCTTTTCCCCTTTGTTACTTGTGTTTGGTACTATTATGCAGATTGCTGTGGAGGATTTCCATGGAATTCCAGTGAGCTAGAGAACCCATGTTGAAAACCATCATTTAAAAGGACTATTTTAGGTGATATATTAAATAGTGCAAACGCAAGACAAAACTCTGCCCCTCATTTTTGTATATGGCATAGAACCAAGACCTTCTCTCATTCTTAACCAGGACCCAAGTTAAATGAATTCCTTATGTGCCTCGTGTTTTTCAGTTTTCAGTTCATCTTGTGCAGTCACACAAATGAATACTAAAAGCTGGACTAAGTCTAACAAGAAAAAAACACAACAGGATTCAAAAGGAGGTAATTAAATACCTCAAGAGCTGTAAGGCCAATATTAAAAAATATGAAAAAACTGGGCCGGCCGAGTGGCGTGGTAGTTAAGTGCTGGCTTGGGAAGCCAGCGGCCCTGGTTCGGGTCCACATGTGAGGGCCAGTGACACTGCCCTCAAAAAAAAAAAAAATATGAAAAAACTGGTCTCCTTTTAATATTTTAGCATACCTCTTCTATTATCTGTACAAATACAGCTTTTTAGCTAGATATTAATCAAATGGCAAAAGTACTTAGAGGTTCAATTCAAAGGTTCAGTTTAACCATATTCTTTGTTTATAGAAATTGTCTGGTCCATATAATATTCTTATCTTTGGTGTGGCCCATCATGAGCCATTGGCTCAGGAATTTCCCATATTTCTTGATTCCCAGAATCAAAATATATTTGAAACATATCAAATATGTGAGCTATGATAAAAAATACAGTGCATGTTTAAGTAAAATTATTATGGTATATGACACATTGCCATTAATGCCCCTCAACATACTCCCCCTCACTTCAAACACACTTATCCCATTGTTCTTGCCACTTTCTGAAGCAGCTCTGGAAGTCCTCTTTTGTGAGTGTCTTTAGTTGCACCATCATGGCTGCCTCGATGTCCTGAATCATTTTGACTTTGGGGAAGAGGCAGAAGTTGCATGGTGCCAGATCTGGTGAATAAAGTGGATGAGGACACCCCATGATGTTTTTATTTGACAGAAATTGCCACAGCAGAAGTGATGTGTGACATGGAGCATTGTCATGATGGAGGATGAAACCGTTTGCCCATTTCTCAGGCAGTTTTCTATGCACATCATTTCTAAACACAGGTAAGGACACAAAGGAGGACTTCCAGAACTGCTTCAGAAAGTGACAGGAATGATGGGATAAAAGTGTTTGAAGCAAGGGGGAATATGTTGAGGGGGGTTAATGGCAATGTGTCTTTTACTGTAATACATTTTTTAAATTTAAATATTCACTATATTTTTTTATCATACCTCATATATATTTTAGATATGTATTAGCTATAGATTGCTTGGAGGAGTGTGTGTGTGTGTGTGTGTGTGTGTGTGTGTGTGTGTGTGTGTGTGTTTTACTGTTTGGCTTCCCTGATGCATGTAAACTATGTGATATGAAGAGCCACAGGCTAGGCATATGTTAGAAAGGATTACAATTGTTAAATAAAAACAGTTAGTTGTGGACGTGATGTTATAAGAGGTGATTTCCAAACTGTTTTCTATGGAAGTTTAGTTCTTAAAGGTGTCTTGTGAGGATCATTAACATTTGATTCTACTGTAATACTTCAACTGTAGTAAATTGTTAAGACACACATTCAAATGTGTTATATACTGAATTTTAACACATTGTAGACCACCAGCATATTGACTTCTGCTGCCAGGTTAATTCATTTTTGTGAAGGCCTTAACATAAAATCTTTCCTACCATCTCTGGGACTATATTTGAATTTGCAAACATGTGTCCTTCATTAAGATGCTTCCAGCTCTGGGCTTTGTAACACATCTGTGCATGCCTGTACACACACACACACACACACACACACACACACACACACACACCACACACACCAGAGATAAGGTTGCACCCTCCCAATCGTAAGAGTCAAGATGTTCTATTTTCTAAACAACCCAGTAAATTACAAAAATAAATTGAATTCCAAGGCTGATCTGACTTCAGTGGTCACCTAAATTGTTGTCTGACAGTTTTGTGTTTGTCAACCAGGGTTTTCACTTCTTTTCATGTTGTGCAATTTAATGTTTACAAGGTATATGCATCATTATTGTAAAAACAAGAAAAGAACAGATAAAGAATCATGACACAATAAACTATAATTTTAATCTCTTTTGCATTCAATTTATTTTTTAAAAGAATATTTCACTGGGAGAATATTTGGAAAACACTATTTTAGATGAAGTGATTTTAAAAATTGTACTTGCAGTCATGCTGATTTGTAACTGATAAGTACTCAGGCAACTGATTCAAATTGTTCTCTCTCTTTTACTATCATTGTGTACTTAGGTAATGAATTTAAGATAATTTCTAATATGCTTTTTTAATAGCAAAATGAAGTTCAGAATAGTCACCTCCATGGTCACTGTAGGGTTAAATTAGAACACTGTACACTGTTTCTAGCTCACAGTAAGTACTGAAATATATGGTGCTTTTCTTAAGAAAATATTTTGAAAAAATTAAATATATTAAATTATTTTTTAAACAAATTAATTAAAATGTATAAAATTTCGTTGTTTATGCTGTAAACAAAACTATATTACTTAGGTTTTTCCACAGCGTTTATCCAAACAGATATAAAGTATTTAAGAGCTGGGTTTTACTGGAATATGCTAAGATCAATTATATTTCACATTTTCTCAACTTTCCTAAATTGAATTTCCCAGTGTGCAGATGGCATGAAGCTTTCTCTGAGTAGTGAAATGCCAGGCTGGGAATGGGGGGATGCACACTGTTATTGTGAGTGGGTGGAAAAGTACTTGGATGAGTTCCAGGATAGAAGGTAACCCGATGAAAGGGAAAAAAAAGCACTATAGGATGCTCATGAAATGATGCTTTCAAGCAACCCTTAGAAAGCAAAAGTGGAAAGGACAGCCACTATGGGAAGTTCCCCAATTAAATGAGCTCTCAGCACTGCTGACAATAAAATGATGGGCATCAGCTAGTTTCCTGGAAACCAACCAGAGAATGTACCTGTATTCAAAACCATGGTGTATCTACACCTGGAGCACAATTTGCAAAGCGGGCCTTTAGGAAAAACAAATAAATCCAAGGAATTGTCAGTGGAAGTAATCATGTGTTTAAGGGACTATACATCTGACTATAAAATTGAAAAATACTCTCCCATTTAAAATAGGATATCTAGGGCTGGCCGAGTGGCATGGTGGTTAAGCGCTGGTTTTGGGACGCCAGCGGCCCGGTTCGGTCCCACATATGAGGGCCAGTGACACTGCCCTCAAAAAACAAAACAAAAAAAGGTAAATAAATAAAATAGGATATCTATCATCTATGGTACACACACAAGCACACACACACACACACACACACACACACACACACACACACACACAAAACAATCATCATAAGAGCTGTCTGAAAGCAAAATCGTGATATAAACAGAATTTGCTTCATCTTGCCCCTTAGGAAGCTCTTAGTAGTGGCCTGCTGTGAGGCAAAACAAGTTAAATTTGCCTCGTATATGACTATTTATAAAGCAATTGTATATCTGTTATCTCATTTAGTCCTGAAAAGATTTCCTAGGAGTTCCTGTGGAGTTCCTGTGGAGGGAGAGGAAAGGCTGGCTCAGAGTCCCACAGAAAGTTCTGCATGTTTACTCAGCCACTCATATTACTGAGCACCATCAATACTGACCGCATTCTGGGGAGAAATGGAAGCCACTAAGACAAAGTATTTTTTATAGATAGATCTATGAATTCCTCCTGTCATTTCAAAGGATGTTTTTACAATTTTTACAACGTTTTTTCCTCCCTAAGTCCATATCACTGCATGCTTCCTGTAGATATTTTAATTATTTTTAGTTTGTTAAATGCAAACATAAATTAACTTCGTATTGCGTACGATTACTTAGTTTTTTTTCTAGATTGAAATTTGTATTGGCGGAACTTGTTTCCCTCTCCCATGCCAGTTTTAAACATAACAAATAAAATATTTGATACCTGAGGTTTTCCACTTCTTTATATTGTCAAAGATCATTCAGAACGCTCCGTTATAAAATTTTCCATTAAACCAGTTCTTTTTGATATTTCATTTTTGGTGGTTTTGAATGATGAGATCTGAATTGAGATTAAAACCAATTAACCTTGAAGTTATTGTGATGCAAATCAGAACTTTTTCCAGAACTGGGCAAATGGCCAAAACTTTTTGTTTATTTGGATTTAAATAATCTCTGAACATTCTTCTTACATAAGATAGGTACAGTACAGGTGGAACTAAGTGGTCTGATTAAAAACCTTTCATTTTTATTCAAAACTGTCATACTGTGAGAATAAAACATAAATATTCCCTGGCATTAAAAAGGAAAAACAAAAAACAAAAAACTGTAGGGATGTTTTACCAGGATGCAGGCTTGCCTGGAGTGTTAACCTTTGTAAAGATACGACTTACAAACAACCATCTCCCTGTGGGCCGCCTTTCAAAGTCCCCCTCTCAATTGTCAGAATCATACCAGAATTGTACGGAAACCCTCTTTGTTCTCCACTTGCTGATGCAGCAATTGCAACATAACTGAATATTTGATGGTGGTTAAAAATGTCAGCCAGCATGCAAACACAAACCAACCAAGAACGGCAACAACAAAACCCAGTCTAAGAATGTCAAGTGCAATGTTTTTTATTAATGTACCCTTTTTATTTGTTTGTTCCTCTGTATTTTTCCTTAACTCATTTTTATCTGTGATTACATGCCTATTTTCTAGAACCTTGACCCTATTTTTCACATTTGAAGCTTAACATGTTCCTTTTACTATGCAATGACTTTCAGATCACCAGCAAACCATGAGAAATAGATGTCATATAGACAAATGAAAAATGTATTGTAAAGGTGAGAAAAAAGAAGACCAAGCACAGGCAACTAAAGTGATATATTCTATATCAGGGATTTTGGAAGCATTGAATTTGATATTCTGATGATGAAGTGGTATATGAATCAGTTAGCTTCCTAATGTTTCCAGGTCATGTTAAGCATGTAAGGGCAGAACTTGTTAAAGAAAATCAAAACTAGTTCTGTGATACTGAGGGTATTTAATTCTTTTCATCCTTGAAATCAGGCTCAGCAATAAATAATGCACATGCGTTTTTTTGTAACAAAGCACCACTTAATTAGAAAAAAATGAATTTTGTGTCATTGTCTAAATGAGGAATACTCTATGTAACGTACATAATATACATTATTAATTGCCCATTTGGGGATAAAATTAATTCAATTTAGAAAGTTATTTTTCCCTGAAGTCAGCAGAAAGTATAAGCAAACACATTTTAACTAAAGGTATATACTTTTTATCTATGCTCAGAGTGTTAGAAATTATAAAATATTAAGTTATGAGTAAATTGAGACCAGCATGGAAAAACAGATAGAAGTATTGAAAATGCCCGCTTGAATAAGCAAGCATTCATGAAAAGTGTGAATATAGACCCTTCTCTTGCATAGTAGGAGGAAATACCATGGAGGAAAAGGCAGGAGCTGAACCTGCTTACAGGTGTAAATAACTGGACTGATGGGGTAAAAGGACCATTTCAGGCTTGGGGATGGAAACCAAGGTGAAGTACGGAGGGAGGTGTGAATGAGAACTTTTCACAGAACTAATCTGCCTGTTTCCTATTTTCTGAGCATGCCTTGTGTTTTCCTACCTCAGCACCTTTGCTGGAACCCAGTAGACCATGAATGCTTGCCAACTACCTCCTAATGATTTCCCATGTGGAAATGCTATGCAGATGATAAAATCAAGCCTAAATGCCACATTCCTCACTTTCTAATCAAGCAGTGAGCTCTACCATCTCTAAGCTCATATATAACACTTTATAAAACACCATACAATAATTTGTCATTACTCTATACTAGGCAAGACCTTTACATATGCACATTAGCTCACTGAATTTTTGCCAACAGCCTTATAGATCCATTATTCAGTTTAAAGATAAGGGAATATGCTAGAAAAGATAATAACATACAGTTAGGAAGTAGAGGATTTGGATTCAAACCAAGATCAATTCTTATTTTATTTTTATTGAATCCTTCTTTTATGTAACAATTTTCTGTGAATTCTGTGTTTCTTTACTGAGTGAAATACTTAGAGTTATAAGCAAAGACATCCTTTCAAACTAAGTTAAGTTTAAGGATGCTGTGATTGTAATGTGGGATTATATCACAGAATTTAAGGGCAGGGAGGACAACAGAACCTTATGAAGGAGTGATATGAAAGATGACCAATCACAAAATGGATTGGGATCTCTAGCTCTGGCATTGTTTCTTGCATTTCTCTACCCCTGCCACAATGTGGTTTGGATGGGATCAACATCATTCCCTAATTCAGGGTTCAACCTGTTGGTCTAAGTTGCGCAAGGTGACCTCCAGCCAAGGTCTCAGACTATCAGCGCTTGTCCTTCCCTGGATACAGTGTTGATTTCTGGGTTCAGCATATGACACAAGTGGGACAAATCAAAATGAAACCAAAACCTTTTATTATGATGGTAGGAAAAAGGGGAGTTCTCTTTTTTTGATGGATAATTTCTGGATGTGAGTCCTAGGATGACTGTCAGTTTACTATCATGAATAAAGATGATGTAAGGTCAAAGTCAGTAAATGAAACAGGGTAGTAACTCGGGGAACCAGAGCTGGGCCCTGATCAAACTGCATCTGAACTTTAAGTGGTAGATGCATCATTATTCCAGAATATACACTGCCTATTCTTCTAAGAATTATATTTACCTACCCCACTGACATCAGCCTTTGCTTTGGGAGTTGAAATCAATGCATGTGATTTCTAAGAAGCTTTAAAAGCCAATCTATAGTCCCAGTGTTTCTCTCTGTATTATTCCATGAGATATCCAAGGAAGGGGCTGCTCCTTCAGCCTGCATACATAAGTAGACACTTGAGGTAGAGAAGTGGCTTGCTTCAAAGAAACCTTTATTGTACGCTACTGCAATTTTGGAATTCTTCCTATAGCATAGCCTAGTGAAAAGCGACTACTACTGTCTCTGATCTTTGACATAAAATAAGCCAATGCAAGTCCTTTATTGTTGAAGTCAGTATGAGTTTTTCTGTTATTTTTCTGTTGAAAATATATTTACATGAAAAACCAGTTTTAGTCAGTTGAATAATTTTATCAACCCCAGGTGGTATCAGGGAAGCCTTTTAACATGAAAACTTCCTAAAGATATATCATTATATAACCCTGCCTCTGTAGTGACTGACACTTAGTGGTTGTGGCTCCAAGGACGGAAGCCACCATCTTTGTGGACATCCACATTAAATGGGAAAGCCCTTTTCAAGTTTTTTTTAATGATCTTAATGAAATCATGAAGAATGAATTGAATATAATACATAGAATTTTACCATTTGTATAGCTTAGAAGTGTTTTTCTTTTATGTAAAATAAGCTCTCCCTCATAACAAATAAAATCAAAAGCCAAAGCACATGAATGGATCTCTTTGATGCTTGTTTCAAAGCATTTCAGAACAGTTAATTACAGCAATACTCTCAGAAATAGTTAAGTGCTATTATTTCTTTTCCATACATGGGGAAGTGAAAACTCTGCAAGTTTAAATACCTTTCTTGGAGACCACACAGCAAGTCACTGACGGAACTCAGTATTCCTCACCCCATTGACCTCTACAATCTCAGTGTGGTCTGTAAACTTTTTACATCGGAACATTCACAGGAAGAGGAGACTTAATACCAAAACACTCTATCAACAGTAAACCACGGAATTTTAGTGCTTGCTGCCTGCCATTTATAGGCTGTTTTGAGACCACCTTTAGGATCAGCATGTTACCTGAATTAAGTTACTGAAAGTCCAGCAAACCAGCATCTGTTCTAAATGCCTTTGAGCCATCAGCACAGATGGGAAAATGCCCTGCTCAAGTATCCCTCCGACACATCCTCTTCCCTCCCTCTAATTCAATTGAATTACTGTGGCAGAGCTGAAAGAAAGAATAAGAGAAACCAAAAGACCTACTGATAGAAAAACAATCATTTTTCCCCCCAAAAGAATGATTACCTGTTTCAAAATAATTATAATAGTAGTAGTAGTAATAATATATTGTTATACCTGGTCAACATGTCCAAACTTTTAGCAATTTTAATAACTATATCAGATACATCACCCAACCATTCTGATACACTATGTAAATGGTAAAGATTTAGTTATCAAGAAAAAAAATGGACACAATAGAAAATGATGTTTCACCAGCCACTTACAGAGATACATCCCAAGCGTCAGGGTTGTAACTAAAACTTCTAACTTTTCACAGTGAGCTTTGACCTCACTTTGCAAACTATGTGATTTCTTTGAGGCCTTACAGCAAAACATGACTATATGAATCTAAAAATGTATACTACTTTGCTTTAGCAACTTTTCCCAAGATTATGGATGTTCTCTATATAAGCATAATATGTTTAATGCTTAAATTGTCATAGTTGTACATATATTTAAGCCAAAAGACTATTAGCTACAGTATTCTAAAATTTGAGATTTCACTCTTAAAACAGAAAACATTCCTATTGTTGCTTTACTTTAATTTTTTAACTATCTAAAACATGCCAAAATTGTACTACTGAGCCTATTTTTAACATGCCTCCCCCCCAAAAAAATAGGTACAACTCTACTTAATTAATTCAAGGAAAATAGAACTGTTCTTAGATGCTTAGATCTTCCTAAGAGAAACTAGGAGTTTCTCAGCTCTCATTAATTCCATGGAATATTTCATGCAATATTATGTGTGTCTTGCTTTATTTTCCCCATTGTGTTAATTTAACAATTAGCCTAAGTAAATTTTTCCAACATCACTATAGGTGCCAAAGATAGGAGATATCTATGGGCATATAAAAACAAAAGCAGAAGCCCAAACTTTCAAAAAACAGTACTTCCTGTGAACCCACAAAAACATTGTAAATATCAACCCAAAGATAAACATCAAATATCATTACTCTTTTTTGATGCCAACATCTGATAAGCAAAACCAGAATAGTTGGCGCAAATAATTACTCTGCTATGTTCATAAATGTCGATTTTTCTGATCTTTATTTTAAAAATCAATTATTATTTCTTTGTTCATTCACATGTGCAAACATTTCATATCATAAAAAATTCTCAGTCTGAATATAAGCTCTTGCTGTTGACATTTCACTTTTGGAAGAGCTAGCTATTACATAACACCTTATTCACTTCGACTAATTCATCCATTATTTATATATTTTTTCTTAAAATAAAAATCCAAGCAAACAGCTCCAGCCTGTGGAAATCATGACTAAGTAACAATGGCAAATTTTGGGAGAGGTAGGAGGCCTGCTGTCCCACTGCTTTGTCAATAGATGCTTATCTTAAATTTTGGTGAATTGGCAATGCTATGAACTTAGACTTCTGTTTATGTATTCTGTGAAATGTATGGAATTGAGCAAATTATTAAATAGACTTATGGTCAGAAAACAATGCAGAAGCCAGGAGAAAACACTGGCCTTTAAGCTGGAAAAAAATCTTGTGACATTTGTAAAAGACGTTGCCAAAACTCCATGTGTATTTTGTCAAAATATAATAGTGGCTTTGGCAATTGTGGATGCAGCTGGGGATAGCGTTCTTTCAGTGCTTTTTAAATATTTACCACTTCAAAGAATGAGGGTTTCTAACATTTACCTTTCACTACAGCCCTGAAATGCTACTGTTTATATTGGAAAACAAAGATCATAACATATTCTCTTGGAAAAAAAAGAGTTATGATGCGAAATGCAATTTCAAAATAACATCCTGTGAACACTGAGGAATTGAGCAAGAGAGATTGATTTTACACATACACACACACACCACACACACACACTTTATTGAAGTTATTGATTCTTTCAAAGCATAATGCGGATTTTATTTTTAAATGTCTGCATTTTAAAGACATTTTTCATAATTCTCTAGGCAAGATGAAGGTAGATGAGGATAATAATGATATATATCATTCATGTATGTATGCGTTCATTCATCAAACATTAATTTATCTCATGCAATGTGCCAGGTCCTGAGAATACAAAATCAACCATCATATGATCCTTTGCCTTCACAATCCATTTGGGAGAAACACAACTCATTATAAACATTACAGCATGAAAAATGCTAACTCAGGCATTTCTAAAGATTGCTAAAAGAGACTGGAATAGGGACACCTTAATCAAATTTGAGTACTAGGAAAATACTCAAAGAAAGGCCATTTTTATGCTGGGTTTTCAAGGATTTAACTGTACACATTAAAAGGGCCCAGCAGGATTAACAGGAGAGAATTCCAGGCAGAGGGAACAGCATGGGAAGGAACAGAACAGCATAGCATGGTTGGAGGGGTACAAAGTGATTTTGCTGGAGTGGATAATTAGGCTGAAAGACAAGCAGGTATCAGATTAAGAGAGCCACTGCATGCAAAACTAAGGGGGCAGGTGGTTCAGATAAGATTTGCATTTTAGAAAGGTTACTCAGGGAGAAAATCAGGAGATGCACCATACAAGAACCAGTCATCAGTTCCTTCTCTGTTCTTCTCTCTTTTTTCTATCACATCAGACAGCACACCCAGTTAACAACCCTATCTGCAAGACAGAGTGTCTTTTTATTTATTCAAATTCTGCCTTGGGCATACAAAACCACCTACATACACAGAAGTGTCCAGGGTCTCCTTTCTGAAATCCCCTTCATTGACACCAACCCAGAAGGTTAATTTTAAGAAACTGAGTTAAGGTATGCTAATACCGACGAGAGCTGTAAATGAGTTAATTAGCACATTTCTGCCCTTGCTGCGTTTCACAGATCAGAATTTATAGAGAAGAGAATCTGTAGTTCAATTTGTGACCCACTAGAGTTGCAAAGGAATGAAGAGGGAGAAATAAAAGAGAACAGTAGGGAGATAAGAGAGCTTAGTATCATGAAGTCTTCCAAGTGATGGAAAAGAAAGAGGGCAGAGTTGTGGAACTAGGAAGGGTGGGCCCAGGACAAAAACATGGGGGAGGAATACTTGAGTGGTGTGGTGGAAAGAGCTGGGAACTTTTGTTTTAAAATATTTTACTGGGGAATTGGGGGAAAGGAATAGCATTGGGGAATTGGGGAAGGGAAACAGACAAGTTGCTGTCCTTTTGTTCTTCAGTATAGTTGCGGAGGACTTTGCTTCACTGGCCCATGTTGGTACCTTCATTGCCCTCTTCCCGGGTGAGGCAGTCGCTCACTGGCAATTGGACGACGGTTCACGGTGGCTCACAGCAGCTTACGCACGAAAGCTCACACCAGCTGCTGGCCAGCCCCACTGCAGCCTAGCCATTGCTGGGGACTCATGGCAGCCCAGCTCCAGGTTGAGCTGTTGCGCCATCTTAGCTGTAGAGGGTACAGCGTCACTGGCCCTCATGTGGGATCCAAACCAGGGTCCTGCTGCTCAGCGCTGGAGTCCCAAGCCAACCTCTAACTCACGTGCCACTTGGCC
This sequence comes from Aselliscus stoliczkanus, assembly GCA_033961575.1. Taxonomy (NCBI): domain Eukaryota; kingdom Metazoa; phylum Chordata; class Mammalia; order Chiroptera; family Hipposideridae; genus Aselliscus; species Aselliscus stoliczkanus. Next base: position 120,723,961 of record CM066727.1, on the reverse strand, counting down.
AGCCCAAGAAAGAAACTTCTAATTGTGATATTGTGATTTCCATTTGAGAGTTGTTTTTATTTTCTACCTTGGGCAAATCATTTCATTCTCCTGACCGATCTGTTTCTTCAGAAAAATAACACAACATTAAAAAAATCTCTGAGGGGCCGGCTGAATGGCTCAGTTGGTTAAGAGCTCACTCAAGGGTGTGAGCTGAGCTCTGAGCAACAGCAGTTCGATGCCCAGCCCGAGCTGAGCTGCCATTGAGCTGCCAACAGTTGGCAGGATGGCTCAGCTAAAAAAAAAAAATCTCTGAAATCCCTTCATGTTCTAATATGCTAATGTTCATCTATTTCACAATTTTGTCCAAGACTGCTCCTAACACATATACTCTATTCTTGGTTCTTTTTCTTTTTTTAAACTTCTTTTATGCTCTTCTTCTTGAAAGGAACAGTAGTAGATAAAAAGCATTAAAAATTCACTTAATGAATATTTCAGTGATGGATATGTATAAAATTGAGTTTGCTTTTAAAAGGAAACCAAATTGTTTGGTCTTTGTCCCAGGTTCCTGGGAGAAAGCTTCTAAATCCTTGCAATTTCCGGAGGAGTATCTGTTTTTCATGGTGGGTTCCAGGCTGCACCTGAGTTTATGTAAATAAGGTGACTAAGTGGGTCTCTAGATAGTTTCAGGATGGTAACTGGTCATATCAAAAAGATCAATCAGATAGAGGGTTGAGCTTTGAGCCACATGATATCAGCCTGACCTCTTATCTCCAGAGAGTGGGTAGGAGCTTGGTATTTGAGTTCCATCTCATGGTCAATGATTCAATCATCCCTAAGTAATAGAACCCCAATAAAAACTATGGACTCTGGTGCTCTCAGGTAAGCTTCCCTTGTTGGTAATTATCCATCCATGGGCCAGGAGTGTGACATATCCTGACAACATGGAAGCTTCACATTTGGGACCCTCACAGGCTTTACACAATGTGTTTCTTTCTTTGGTTCAGATTTGTATCTATTTGCTATAATAAAAGTGTAGTCATATATATAGCATTTTCCTAAGTTCTGTGAGTCCTTTCAGTGAATTATTGAATCCGAAGGGATAGTGGAAATCCCCAGATTAGTAGCCAGTTGATCAAAGTATGGCTGGCAAGGCACCCCTAAACTAGTAGCTGATATATGACATAAGGGTAGTCTTATCAGACTATTCCTTTAACCTGTAAAGTCTGTGCCAGATATGGGTACTTAGCATCAGAATTACATTGTAAGGACTTATTGAATATTTTAGCAGATTTTCAAAATTAAATTTTTAAGAAACATTTGGTGACATATTTTCATAATTAAACTCTCTGAGGGCCTGCTAAGTGGCGCTGTGGTTAAGGACTGGCTTGGGAAGCCAGCAGCCCCGGTTCGGGTCCCACATCCAGTGACACTGTCCTCAAAAAAAAACAAAAAACAAAAAAAACTCTCTGGAGTGCCACTGCTTCATTACATTAGCCATAAAATAGTTAAACGTGGATGCAACAGAAGCACATAGCCTTCTCAAAGGGAAGAATTAACATTATTGAGTTGCTGCTAAAAGAAAAGATTCAATAAAGACAGGTCTTTTGAAACTATCAAACAGGAAAAAAGGACAGAGAAAAACAAGGGGGGAGGACATCAAATTTCTTATAATTTCTTTAGAGACTCAGTGATGCACAGTAAAAAGAAAATAATAAATCAGAAAAGTTGATACAAGGATTCATTATGATATTATATCAGATCAAGAACTTTAGAATATAGCTCATTAAAAAAACACCAATTGGGGCCAGCCGAGTGGCGCATTGGTTAAGCGCTGGTTTTGGGATGCCAGCGGCCCCGGTTCGGATCCCACATGAGGGCCAGTGACACTGCCCTCTATAGCTAACAACAGCTCCACCTGGAGCTGGGCTGTACGAGCCCCAGCGACAGTGTAGGCTGCAGCCCCTGCTGCAGTGGGCTGCCAAGGCTACAGTGAGTGGCAGGCAGCCAGCGTGAACGGCTGGCAGCCAGCGCAAGCTACCAATAGCCGCAGTGAGTGACCATCCAGAGGCCAGCGACTGATCTGCCTCATCCGGGAAGAGCTCAATGACGATACAACATGTACCAGTGAAGCAACTTCCTCCACAATTAGACTGAAGAACAAAAAGACAGCAACTTGTCTGTTCCCCTTCCCCAATGCCCCAACGCTGTTCACCTCCGCCAATTCCCCAATAAAATCTTTAAAAAACAACCAAAAAACAAACAAACAAAAAAAAACACCAATTGTATTTGAAAAACCTGGTGAAAGAGAAGTATGGTAAGATTTTATGAAAAGTATCACTTATTTACCAATGCATAAAGAATGTTGAAACTCATCCCAGTGAGATGTAATTGTGACCCACCTTAAAAATGTTATATGGCTTTTTCCCCATTGAGATAATACTAATTTTTAAGAAAAAAAATAATGCCAGGACAACTCAATTACTTTTTCACATAGTTTACTTTTTCAATAATGCAAATAAGCTGACATAATGCATATTGACTTTCATGAGATGGTTTGAGTTTAGTTTAACTTATGGAAATTTATTGAATTATCATGTGTCCTTTTCATAAATACATTTTCAAATGTTAGATTGTTTACCTGGATAGCAATGTCTTGTTTTAGAGGGCAGCATTTAATTCAGAGGAGAAGGCAATCCATGTGATATACAGTTGCAATCATTGGAAAATAGAGGAGGAATACATAGAAAGTTCAATCCTTAAAAGCACCATCAGATTCTGTTAAGGTTTCTTTCAGAGATTCTACACATGGCAGAAGAAACAGAGAGCTCTTTGAATCATAATTCTCGGCATTCAAGTGAATTAGTCGTCTGCGCTAAGGCACCTGTCACTTCCAGAGTCTGGTGATCACCCTGGTGTGAGGTGGGAGTGCAGCTAAGAAACATGACTAAAGTATAATGTTCCTCTGACTGATGATTTGTGTAGCTACCACTACCTCTTTCCGGATGAGAACCTTTGGAGCTCTGAAACCAGAGAACAATCTTTCATTGGTTCATTAATCTTCCCAACCAACTCTTATTCATCATTTAACGCCCAGAAACCACATTGGCAAAATGAATTACTCCATTATCTAAGTCGCTATAGCTTTTGTAAGAAGCATTTTAATATGGACATGCAACTACATATATATTTTTCTTTCTAAATTTCTTGCTAACCAGAATTTTGCACATTGATCATGTGTGTATGTGTATCAAACACATATGTGCATGGAATCGTACATAAATTCTATGTATGTCAGGATTCTAACAGATAGACTGTAAAAGGCCAAGTTTCTATAACAAAGGGAGACAGCAATTTAAATAAAGTAGGAGAGGGCCGGCCAAGTGGCGCATTGGTTAAGAGCTGGTTTTGGGATGCCAGCGGCCCCGGTTCGAATCCCACATATGAGGGCCAGTGACACTGCCCTCTACAGCTAACAACAGCTCCACCTGGAGCTGGGCTGTGCGAGCCCCGTCGACGGTGTAGCTGCAGCCCCTGCTGCAGTGGGCTGCCATAGGCTACAGTGAGTGGCGGGCAGCCAGAGTGAGCAGCTGGCAGCCAGCATGAGCTGCCAATAGGCGCCATGAGCGACCATCCAGAGGCCGGTGACCGATCTGCCTCATCCGGGAAGAGTGCAATGACGATGCCAACATGGGCCAGTGAAGCAACATCCTCCGCAGCTGGACTGGGGAACAAAAGGACAGCAACTTGTCTGTTCCCCTTCCCCGATTCCCTAACGCTCTTCCCCTCCCCCAATTCCCCAGTAAAATCTTTAAAATAAATAAATAAATACATAAATAAAGTAGGAGATTTTATCCTTTATATGTAAGAGTCTCAAGCTGGGCAGTTGAGGCTGACAAAGATGTTCTGCTGTACAAAGTCAATCAGGGAGTCTGTCACTAAGTTATTCCATCCTCTTGTTTTCCTGTCCTTTAAGGTGTTGCCTTTCTTACATTGTTAAAGCTGGGTCACCCCTGTCCATGTTCCAGCTCACAATAAAAAAGAAAGGAAAAGTAGAAAAGTGTTTGCTCTTTATTGTAATACCAATGCTTAGAAGTGCCCACTAATTGCTTCACTAACTTACTTACTACACTCAGTCACATGGCCACATCTACCTGCAAAGGAAGCTGGGATATGTAGTCTTCAATGGTGTGGCCATATGCTTCCATTACCAGGAAAGAAGGAGAATGGTTGTCAGGGGAAGTCCAGCAATTTGCCATGTTTACTGCATATATGACTTACAGTAACAAAGGGTGATACAGCAACAATCCAAAGAGTAAAAAACAAAAAGGCACCTGAATGGTCTTTAGAAGTGTTTCTCAACTAGGGGCATTTTGTCCCACCAAGCAACTCTTGGCAATGTCTGGAGACATTTTTGGTTGTTATAACAGCAGAAAGGTTGCTACTGGCATCTAGCACACAGAGGCCAAAGAGTGACTAATCATCCTACAATATACCAAAGAACAGCCCAAATCACAAAGAATTACCTGGCTCCAAATATCAAGTTGAGAAACTCTATATAACAAATTTCATCTCTCCAAAATACTGCATGTCATTTGGAATAAACTGGAACATATAAGTTATATAAGGACAACATGTGAGAGATATTGATGTTTCTTTTGCTGGTTTACCTCTGGCACACCCTCCTTGACTTTAAGCAACTTGAAATTAGAAATCTTGTTTTGTTGTTTTCATTACAGCCATGAGGGCTATTAGTCCATGTTTCTGAATAAATAATGGTGAATATAGAGTATCCTTTCTGTGCATTGCCCTATTCCAATGTCTGTGGTGATTGCTGCAAAACTCATGGACCCTGTTCTCAAGGTCCTTGCCATTGATACTCGTTGTTTCTGTCATTTCTCTTTCCTTATCCTCTCCCCACACTACTGGTTATTTCTACTCATTTCTATCACATTTGCAGAGATATCTGTGTTGGGTGTTGAACATTGGCCTCCTACATCTTAGGCCACCTTATCTAGAGAGGCCTGTTAGTGACCTATAGCGATGCCATCACATTAAGAAGTACCTTACCTCAAATATTTTCTGTCAAAGCATGCCAAACCAGGAAGCAGCTCTGAATCATTAACTTTTTAACAACTTGGCTCAGGTGGAAACAGAATTAAGATTTACAGGACTATAAAGGAGGTGGTTGTTATTTAACAATTCAAAATGGTAAATGGAAAGAAAATCCCAGGCTTTATAAGATCTTGTGGCATAACCAGTACATTCAAAATGCTGAAAGGAATGAATTAGGGAAATGTGTATTTGATGAGTTTCATATAAACTTTTGACCTCAAGCGTTGCAAAATTGCTTTTCAACCCCTGAGTCTTCATTTTTTTTTCTTTGTCTTCTGTCTCCCTGTCTCTAGTTTTCTGTCTCTGTTTGTCTCTCTCTTTCTCTCTCTCCCCTTCCCTCCCTGTTTTCCTCTTCCCATTTTTCTTCCTCTCTCCTTCACTTCATTTCTAGACCATCAATTCAGGCTTGCCTCTATCTGACCTAGAATGCTTTTGCAAACTTCCTTAATCTAGGTCAGAGATAATACAATATGAAAGCTTATCTCTCTCAATCATACATCCCCTAATTTTCCCAGAGACAAATTTGAGTTTTCAGCACTGCGTCAGTGTTCTCCAGTAGGTAAAAAAGTATTATGGTTATTATCAAGCACACCGCAAGGAATCACAAGAAAAGCTACACTGTGCATGGAGCTTATTGAATTGCAAACAGCTTTCTCAGAAATCAAGGCCCAGCCCCACCATGCAAATCAGATGCTTACATAATGCAAGTTCCTTAGAGGGTGACAAAGGAGTGATGGGATTAAGATGCCCCTTTGTGGTGTGGCAAAGCTTTTCTGTCTTCTTGCTTAAAGCAGAACATTGGCAGTATTAACTGGATGGGCACAAAATGTACCTACAGCTATTGAATGCACCTATTTTTCTTGTTAGACATTATAACAAACCTCTTTCCAAGGGATTTAAAGCAGCTGGAAACTACTAGGATGTTTCTGCCCTTTTCCCTACCTTTCCTGTCTCTCCATATTCCTCCCCACCCTTTCCATAATCCTTACATATGCATATTTGAAAAAAAAAAACAACTGGTCCCTGCATGAATGAAAAGAAATCCATCTCCTTCTGCCTGGATTCCATAATGTAGCATCATTTCATAATACCAATTGTGCACACATGTGCTACAGTGCTTTTTTTGTTTGTTACAGATGGCACACAGAATTAGGACCAGTGATCCAGCAGTCATTTTGCATAAAGCTAGATTCCAGTTTGACAGGCGCTATGCATCACCACATATCCTTAAAAAACATGCTCTGCTGTGTTTACACGTGTCTTCCCAGCAGTTGATTTCTAAGTATGGGTGCTGCTGCATGGCATGTATTGGAGACTGTAATATACCTCCTAGTGTGCAATTCAAATGAAGCCAACTGTATTTCCTACTGGATTACCCTATCTTCCTTTCTTTTCTACTTTTGTCTTCTCTCGATTTTCTCCTCCCTATTTCCTCCCTTAACATTTTCCCCTTTTGAACATATTTTTTTTCCTTTCCTAGTAATCTAGAGAATCCTTGAAAATCTTAGTCTTAGTCTTTATACCTTCAGGTTCTGGCCTTAAAGGGATGTTAATAAATGTTTATTAAATAAACTCTTGAGATTATATTTCTATAGTGGAAGCATATTCATCTAAAATTATGGCATAATTCTAATGCATAGAAATTTTATCTTTGTCATTGCTCTCAAAATAACCACTTGTGTCATCACCATTGACATAACATCATCATCCACAATGTGTGCCTACTCTCCACACAGAGCATTTTAGGTATTATTTTAATTGTATACCTTATTAGTGCTCATCTATAAAATGGAGAAAATAATAGCATCTTTTCCATAGGCTTCTTGTGAAGGCTAAATGGAATGATATGCAGAAAGTGTTTATTACCTGAAAAGAAGTATTGTGTGTTAGCTATTGACATAATGATTATTATTTTAATTTTCACCTTATTGTTGAATTTAAACAGAGAAATATTAAATAAATAAATAAAGGTGGAGATTGACCAAAATTTTAAGAGAAAAATAGTTCAAAAGGCGTTACCCTTACCATGAAAGTTTTCTTTATCATAGGTTGAAAGTACAGTGCAATTATACTTATGTCAAAAATTTATCTGTGAAGTTATTCTTTTTGTTAAAGCATTCCATTTTATAATTTTTATGCTTGATATCAAACAAAGCTTTGAATAGTGGATGAATCTCATTTCTATGGCAATATCTAAAAGACAAAATCTGCTCTAAAGAACAAATGCCAGCCTGCCTTTTTCTCTTTCTCCCTTTTTCTTTTCCTGCTTTGATGGTCTTTGATTTTGGTTAATGCTTGTTGGAGTTAATGATAAAATTTCATTTTGTTATATAGGCAAAATACACAGATAATTATAGGTTAAAATAAATATTTAAGGATTTAAGTAAATATTTACATCAGGGATGAGGGAGTTAACATATTTAAAAATATATAATTTTTTCTTTTTTTGGGGGCCGGCTGAGTAGCGCTTTGGTTAAGAGCTGGTTTTGGGATGCCAGCAGCCCCGGTTCGGATCCCACATATGAGGGCCAGTGACACTGCCCTCTACAGCTAACAACAGCTTCACCTGGAGCTGGGCTGTGCAAACCCTGGCGACGGTGTTGGCTACAGCCCCTGCTGCAGTGGGCTGCCATAGGCTACAGTGAGTGGCCGGCAGCCAGCGTGAACGGCTGGCAGCCAGCGTGAGCTGCCAATAGCTGCAGTGAGCGACCATCCAGAGGCCGGCGACCGATCTGCCTGACTGAAGAACAAAAGGACAGCAACTTGTCTGTTACCCGATACCCCAACGCTGTTCCCCTCCCCAATTCCCCAATTTAAAATATATATATATATATATATATATATATATATATATATATATATATATATATACTTTTTTGTTGTTTAGAAGAAAGGGCTCACAAAGATGAAAAGAAATAATTATTAAAATGAACTGAACGTTTCTGGCTGATCATATTTTAGTGACTCATACCATTTCTTATAAGATGTACCTTATTTCCTGTACAGCTAAGAAAGAAAAAAAAAATCAGCCAATCAAATGATACAAGGCCTTATCACTTAGACTTTTTAACTTCAAATACTAAAAGAGTTTAATTAGACTTATTTAAACATTAATTTTGAACATGGTTGTCTTGTGTCTACATAAAAAGAAAAGATCAGAAAATTACATTTCTTAAGGTATTCCTAAAATGTCTTCCTATCCAGAATCTGAGTCTTTTCAATCACCTGTTGAGTCAGAGATATTGATATCCTTGTTTTCCCACATGATATCATCCTGTACACCAAAAGAATATTGCTGATGTAGCATTTCTTAAGAGAGTCTATTATGTATAGGAATTTAGAGCTACTGGTGCTCAGGTTTTAAGCTATCTTGCCTTTATGTAAGATCACTCTGCTGTTAATGCTGCTACACACTTCCGTTTTATCACTGCTACTGCCCCCACCACACTACGCAGTTAGTGTTTAAAAAGTGTTACCCTAGTGTATGGTATCCAGGTTTTGGGTGTTGTTTTATTTTGTTTTTCAAAATCACTAAAAACCATTCTGAAAGTTTTGCTCATAGTACTTCTACTGCTTAACCATGCTCAGGCAATGATAATTACATGATTGCTCAGGTAACAAGATTGGCTGATCAATTACAATTGAAAGAGGAGATAAGTTGCAAGACATATCTTAATTTCAGTGTTAAAATAAGAAAAAGATGTGTGTCTTGGAGTCGATGAAATAAATAGGGTAGTGAATAAATACATGGAACAAGGTTCAAGCTTTCTAGGAGGAACAAAAACAGAAAAATTACAGCTAAACCAAAATTCTGCTTTCAATTAAGATGTAAAAAAACAAAAAAAAAAATGTTTACCTCCTTTTGATAGTTAATCAATGCCCTTCTAGATAACACATGGAACAAAGGTCTCAAGGGAAATTTTAAAAAATCAAATGAAGGGCTGGACAAGTGGTTCAGTTGGTTAAGAGTTGACTTAGGGCACATGCTTTGAGCAACAGGACTGCCGGTTTGATTCCCACATGGGCCAGTGGGCATGGGTGATTTGGCCCTGAGCTAAGTTCTAATGTATGAGACTCACAGACTGTGGAAGATACCTTGATCCTTTCTTGTGTGAGAGACAATAAAAGGAGCATTTAGGCCTGATTTGGGGCTCAGTCCATGAGGCTGGAGTCCCCTGGCACCACATGCATCATCTCTCTCTTTCTTAATCTTTCACTGTCCCTTCTCGCTCTCCTACTGCTCTGTCATGCTGGACGCAACAGGAAATAATATTTAGAAATATATAAAAAGAATGATACAGCATGCATGAGCAACATTTATTCTTGAAATGCAAGACTGATTTACCATATAAAAATAAATCCTTGTAATTTACTATATCAAAACCATTTAGTGGAAAAAAGTACAATCCAACAGATACAATAAAATAATTTCAAAACAATTCAACATATATTTTTAAAAAATCTTTAGCAATGAGTAGAAGAGAACTTCTTTAGTTTGATAAAGGACATCTAAAAAAACCCATAACTGACAGCATAGTTAAAACTAAAAGGATAGTGCTTTCCTCATAATGCAGTGAACAACAATAGACTGTCCAATCTTACCACTTTTATGTAACATTGTATGGGAGGCCCTGCCCAATGTGATAAGGCAAACTAAATAAATTAAAAGGCATACAGACTCGAAAGGAAGAAACTTAATTATCTTTAGTTGTACAGCTAATCATACATCGTGGTCATGTATGAATACAATACCAAAGAATGTACAAACTATCTCCTAAAAATTGTAAATGAGATTAAAAAGGTCACAAAATATATGATCAACTTACAAAAATTATATTTTATATATTAGTACTGAACACTTGGATACTGAAATAAATGTAAAATTTTTCATAATTTATAATAGCATTAAAAAGGAAATATGAAACACCTAGAGATTAATCCAACTAATCTAATTGTGCAATAGCTTTGTGCTGAAAATAGAAAAACTCATGAGAGAAACATTAAACGATTGAAATACATTGAGAGATATACTCTGCTCATGGATTATAAAACCTAATATTGCAAAATTGTCAATTCTTCCAAAGTTCATATGTAGACTTAAAAGAATACTGATCACAGTCCAAGGATGTTTATTTTTAGACATTGGGAAGGTGATTCTATAGTTTATATAGAAAGGCAATGGCCCAAGATTAGCCAACCAATTTTGAAATGGGAGAACAAATTTGGAGAAAACACAAAGCCTGATTTCAAAGCTTACCATAAAGCTTCAATAATCAAGACTGTGGTTTTAGTAATAGGATAGACATATTGAGTTATGGAACAAAATAAATAGTACAAAATAGACCCACATGTCTATAGTCAATTGATTTTTGACAAATTTAATGTGCCAAGGTAATTAGAGAGAGAAAGTATACCCTTTTTAACAAATTGTGCTGCAGATAAAAAACAAAATGAAACACCTTACTCCTTTTTTCCCCACACATTATATACAAAAATAGATAAACTTAAAATAGATCATAGACTTAAATGTAAAACTTAGAGACTATAAAACTACTAGAAGAAAATACAAGAGTAAACCTTTGTGATCTTGGGTCAGGCAAATATCATATAACACACAAAAGCACAAACCACACAATAAAAATTGATAATCTGTGCCTCTAAAATTAAAACTTACTGCTCTCTAAAGAACTTTTAAAACACAATAATAAGACCCACAATCCAATAAAAGTGAACAAAAGTTTTAAAAAGAAACTTTATACACACAGAAAAAAACTATAGATGTCAAATAAACACATGAAAAGACACTTGGCATCATTAATCATTAGGAAAATTCAAATGTAAGTCACAATGAGATATTTTTACTACATACCCACTAGCCTGGTAAAATTACGGGAAAAATAAAGAAATTACTGGTGAGGATGCAAGGTGTCTGCAATTCCCATAGATTGTTAGTAGAAATGGAAAATGGTATTGCCACCTCACAAAACAGTTGGGCAGCACGGTACAAAGTTAAATATATAGTTACCATATGAACAAACCATCCCAAAACAAGATGTTTTTACAAGTGTTGAAAATACAAAGACCCGTCCGTACCTGAATGTTCATAACAGTTAGGTGCATAATCACCAAAACTGGAAACAATTCAAATTCCATCAACTAGTGAATGAATACACAAATTGTGGCTCATCCATAAAAATAGAACACTTCTAAGCAAAACAGAACAAACTAATGATACATCAATAACACCATGCTCTTAGCATGAAGCTAAGTGCAAAAAGCCAGTCAAAATGATCACATAACCTATGTTTTCATTCTGTGCTATTCTGGAAGAAGCAAAATGATAGCAACAAAAATCAAATGAATGATTTGCAGGGGCTGAGTTTAGATGGAACCTTCCACACTACATAAGTAAACAAGGTAACTTTTTAGGGAGATGGAAATATATATAATAAATTGTGGTTGAGGTTGTACACAGTATACAATTGTCAGATTCAACAAACTGTACAACTAAAACATGCAATTTTTGCTGTATATAAGTCACATTTCAACAATAATGAAAAAAAAAAACAACTAAACCAAAAAAAAAAAAATCAAAATGGTATTGTTATTGAGTTTATATCTTTCAGCTGAGACTATGAAAACATTTTAGGAAATAATTTGGCAAAATATGTCAAAAGTCTTAAGTATATTCCTACATTTCGCCCATACATCTCCATTCTGATATTTGAAGATAACAATATAGCGTGTAAGAAAAATTACAGCCATAAATATGTTTGCTACAGGATTATTTATAATGGAAAAAACAAAGAACTTACCTTAAGATCTAACCACATGTGAATCACTAAGATTCAGAGAAACTCTTGGTTCAGACTTTCAATAAGTAAGAAGCCTATTGAATAAAATAAAAAAAGATCATGATGCAGTGTAAATTTAGTAACATACCCAAATTTATCTTGTGATAAACAATGACTAATCAAACACACACACATGTACTTCTCATTCCCCAGAGTTGTTATTAAAAGTACAGAAGTAGGAGCTAAGTGATCTCACATTTTTATTGCTTCTCTTTTCCCTTTCAACTAACTCTCAACCCCTATTTCCCTTCAACTCCCCCAGCCTCTGGAAACCACTATTCTACTCTCTGTTTCTGAATTTGACTTTGTAAGGCTAAGTGATAATCCATTGTTATGTACCAGGTATGATCAAAAACCATGGTGAATGCTGCTGCTGAGTGCCATCCAGTGGAAAGGCAAGGATCTTCAATACTGGAAGTGGCGCTTAGAATCTTAGTAACAGTGTGTGACAAGTTTCAACTTGTTCGGTGCAGTCAGTCGGGTGTGAGCTACGGTTGAGAGAAGATGTGTTTTAAAGTGTGCCATAAAATCATCCTCCATCATGACAATGCTCTGTGTCACATATCGCTTCTGGTATACTGCAATTTCTGTCAAATAAAAACATTATGCTGTGTCCTCATCCATCTCATTCACCAGATCTGGCACCTTGCAAGATCTGGCTCTTCCCCAAAGTCAAAATGATTCAGGACATCCAGGCAGTCATGACAATGCAACTGAAGATGCTCATGAAAGAGGACTTCCAGAATGGTTTCAGCAAGTGGCAGGAACTATGGGATACGTTCGAACATTTCGAACAAAGTATTAGAAGCTAGAGGGAGTGTTTTGAGGGGTATTAATGGCAATATGTCTTTTACTGTAATATATATTTTTTTAATTTAAACATTCACCGTATTTTTGGACCACACCTCATATATATTACATTTTCTTTATCCATTCAGCACTCACTGGGGTTGTCTCCATAAATTGGCTATTGTGAAAAATGCTGCAATGAACATGGTAGTACAAATACCTGTTCAAGAGAGTGATTTCATCTCTTTTAGATATATAACCAGAAGTGGAATTGCTGAATCATATGGTAGCTCAACTTTTAATTTCTTGAGGAACCTCCATACTGTTTTCCAGTATGGGAAACTGGCTGTACCAGTTTACGTTCCCACCCAACATCACACAAGAGTTCCTTTTTCTCCACATCCTTAGCAGTATTTGTTATCTCTTATCTTCTTGATAATAGACATTATAACAGGTATGAGATGATATTTCATTGTGGTTTTGATTTGCATTTTCCTGATTAGTGATGTTGAGCACCTTTTCATGTACCTGTTGACCATTTGTATGTCTTTTTGGAAAAATGTTTATTCAGGTCCTTTGCCCATTTTTGTTTCTTTAAATTGGATTATTCTTTTTTTTTTTTTCATGTGTACATGATCCCTGTATATTCTGGATATTAACCTTTATCAGCCTGGCCTGAGCTTCTGGTTGTGTCTCAAACTTTTGAGCTTGTCCAAGCAGCTGCCTTTGCTTTCAATAGCTCTCAGTGGTTGAAAGTGAGTCAAGACCCATCAGTGTCCCCAAAATAGAGAGGGTGCCAAAAAAAGTATACATAGTTTAAGAAAGGAAAAAACTGAATGAAAATTGTAACACTCAATATATACCGATAACAAAAGATGAATACAAGTCATGTGTATATATGTTTTTTGGCAACCACCAAAAATTTATTTACCCCTGGTAAATAAATACAGATAAATAAATAATCAATCCATCTTCTTTGGAACACTATTACATTACCATTAGACTAAAAATTGGAACATGAGCCTTTATCTGCTCCCTTGATCCCATGAGGTGTATAGGCATGGGGAAAGGAGGTGGTGGAAGAGACAGGGGTGGGGGAAGGCATGGGGGTGAGAGTGTGATGTTCTTATGCCCATTAAAAACTGCTTTTTTTGTTTACTGTGGGACTCATGAATGCAAGATCCACTGGCTATCCGAGCCAGGCAATCTGGGGGTCCATCACTCCGGCAGCAGTCTCAACAGCTGGGTACCATAAGTGTGTACAAAATACTTCCAGAGACATGTTGCTGATCTGGTTTTATCATTAGAGAGAGCCAGAGAGAGAGTAGGGGTTGGGGATGCCCCTAGCTCCCCAGGGCTCTGGGGAGGATTTCAGGCAGCTCCTAGAAGTGTACTATGTTAGAAGCTGGACCCTCAGGAAACAGCTTGTTAAGTATGCAGTCAAAATGGAAGGTAGGCATTTTTGTCTGCTCCCTCTGCCTTGAAACTTGAGGATATAACGTGTGAGTGCTTGTAGACTCATTAAGAACTATTTCTTGTTTGCTATAGTCCTATGGGTCTCACAGACACAAGCCATGAGTGCCTTGTCACCACTGTATTTCCACCCCCCACCAAATGCAATACTGGCACATAATACATGCTCACATAATTGTTTAACAGTTGGATGAACTGAATCAAGGATATCCTAAATAAGTGGAGAAAAGTTTGTCAAGACAGCCATAGGAAAGGTAAATATCTAGCTAGTTTATATTGTACAAATTAACTTCAGAACAGTAGTTTCTAATGCAGGTATACATCAAAAAAATTTAAAAAAAAAACTTAAAAATACAGATCCTTGGGCTCTGCTGCATATCTACTGAGTTAGAATCTCTCGTCACAGATATTTAAACACAAATGCTTTGTGGGTTTTCTAACATGGTCAATTACCTCTGCTCTAAAATGAGTTTTCCTAATATGAGTTGAAGTGTTCTGAACTTTCAATTTTAGCACAGTTACACAAAACTCTGTTTAGAAAAAACTTTAGGATAATCTATTTCAGATTTTTCATTACGAACACCCTCTCAATGGCTTGCAGAACTATGAATATGTAAAATTATTCCAGCATATTTCCTATATAAAAATTCTACTACTTGAATTTTTTTTTCTTCTTATTCTAACAATTACCATTTTATTCCCCCATCCTAGTCCCTTAAAGTGTAACAGATTTCAAGATTTAAAATGTGCCCTTAGGGCCGGCCGAGTGGCGCGGTGGTTAAGCACTGGCTTCGTAAGCCAGCGGCTCCATTTTGGTTCCACATGTGAGGGCCAGTGACACTGCCCTCAAAAAAAAAAAAAAAAAGTACCCTTGTCACTCCTAAGTACAAGGAGCCAAGTAAGTTCAGATGATGTCTTACAGAGTAATTGCCTTCTTTTCATACTAAGAAAAGTTGTCTCTCAAGTCTTCTTTCCCTGGCTTGTCCATATAACTTAGACAAGTGTATCAACATTTAGCAACCTTAAATGTATGCCAGATAGTAGCATGCACATAATAGACATTTTTGTACTCAATAACCATCTCATAAATGATTCTGTGCTGAATGTGCATATTAAGATCCCAACAATGACATGTGTTCAAAAGTGGATAAATAATTCATATCTGCTATTTATGTTGGCCAATGATAACATTAAATAAAATGCTTTAAATGAAATCTAATGAAAAGACCATTTCACACCAAGCTCTTCCCACCAATAGCATGCTCTAATTCTCAGTCAGAATAGATATGACCTCTGCGTAGAAAAGAAAAACATCACAGTTGGAATATGGTAAAAAAAAAAAAAAAAGAAAGAAAGAAAGAAAGAAAGAATCTGGGGCCAGCCGAGTGGCACATTGGTTAAGATCTGGTTTTGGGATGCCAGCGGCCCCGGTTCGGATCCCACATATGAGGGCCAGTGACACTGCCCTCTACAGCTAATAACAGCTCTACCTGGAGCTGGGCTGTGAGCCCCGGTGATGGTGTGGGCTGCAGCCCCTGCTGCAGTGGGCTGCCATAGGCTACAGTGAGCGGCCTGCAGCCAGCATGAGCGGCTGGCAGCCAGCGTGAGCTGCCAATAGCCACGGTGAGCGACATCCAGAGGCCAGTGACCCATCTGCCTCATCTGGGAAGAGCGCAATGACGATGCCAACATGGGACAGTGAAGTAACATCCTCCATAACTAGACTGAAGAACAAAAAAACAGAAACTTGTCTGTACCCCTTCCCCGATTCCCCAACGCTGTTCCGCTGTTCCCCTCCCCCAATTCCCCAATAAAATCTTTTTAAAAAAAAGAAAAAGAATCTGTAAAGAGAGACTGAGGGCATTCATTTTAAAATGTGGATGTAAATGGTACTTTTGCCCCTTCAATTTTATTTTTTATTTTTTAAAATTTTTTATTATTTTTTTATTGCCTCTTCAATTTTAAATCAGAGAATATGTGTCTAGAGTTGAAAATAGACTCTAGTAATAAAGGTAATTCACTAGTATACAGAGCCATTCATATTCATAGAAAAAAGGTAATTTTAAGACTAGTGAATGCTCGTTTTTTGTTTGTTTTTAAATCAATCAAGACAGGAATGTATAAAATAGAAAGTGGAAGTCCTTCCTTTCAGTACCACTATTTTTGAGGCAGCTATATAATTCTCTAGTAACTGAAAATTTCTAAATAAATTTCTAGTAGTTCTCTACACATATATAGAGATATGTACATGCATGTGTATGAATGTGTGAGTGTGTGAGTATGTGAGTATGTGTGTATCGGTGTGTGTGTATGACAGGTATCCTATACAGAAATCCTAATGGCTTCAATAAATTTGGTAGTGCCTTTCTGGCAGCATGTAATAGAGATACTCACATCACTGAAGGGAGAACAGAGAGCTCCTAATTGCCTATCACATTACTTTTAGACCTAAATGGATGTTACATTATTCAGGATTAAGAGATACATTTCCAAAGCACCAAGCAAGATGGATGCCTCAGAATCTCTCATTTGCCCCCAAAACTGTTCATTGTTTGCCTTTTCATTTCTTTGTCATTGCCATGGTGAGGGATACCTTCAGTGCACGGTATTGTTTGCAGGATAATTTTTGCTACATAAAAAGGATTAATTTTTTTTCTGCCATTTTCCATTTTCATCACCAATTTCCAACTGTCATGAAAGTGAGCTCTGTTTTTACATGACATTCCATTCTTATTACCATCTTTGTCCCAAGAATGAAAGTCTGTAATGAGAGCAAAGCTATCGCTGGCATAGGAGGGCTGTTATAATTCACTCTCATGACAAAGATAGTAATAAGAAATGACAGTGGCACAAAATGAATTCTTTCCAATCCCAGCCTCTTGGATGATAATGAAAACAGAAGATGGCACCAACTTTATTCATCTTCATGACACCTATTGTGACAGGATTGAAAGCTGCAGCGACAAACCCATCTGAAGTTACAATTCCCCGGTCTCATTCCTATCGTGTGTTTAACAAACAAAGTAAAACAACAAAACACCCTCCATACTATAATTTCTCATGGGACTCCAGTTATGGGGAGGCTTTCAGAGATTGCAGACTTTCCTTTACTGTTTCAGCTGAAAGCATTTCAGAGAGGATGAAATGCTTCCATCTCCTAAAATCCTGTTTTCTTTTTTTTACTATGAAATCATTTTAGCAATGCCTCTAAAAGAAGGGATGGTAAACAGGAGGGGCAGAATATGCAAATAAAGACAGTTTTTGAAGTTAAAATTCAATTCTCTGATTCCCCTGGAAAAAAAACAAAATTAAGGTATAAAATTTTCAACTAATGCAACTAACACAGACTCCAAACCATTCTTGCCTATCTTTCCTCTCCTCTCCCCCCTATATCTTTTTGAACTATGATTGATACCTTTATAAAATCTAAAATGAATTCAGATTTAAGTTGATCCAATCTCTGCATTTTACAGATGAGAAAAATAAAAAGCTTAGAAAGGTGAAGCAGCTTATCCACCATCACCCAAATGGTGCCAGAATACTCATTCACAATTTTTCAATCTGATTTTTCTAGGATGTAAATTGCAAATGCCAAAGAGAAAGGTAGCAGGAAGTATAGTTTATTCTGCTCCATTTCTTTGCAGTTGCTTTATAAAGGGAAGGTGGCATTCTCTCAAGGAATTCATTTTGAAGATACCTGGCTCTGTCTGTGCCTTTGGGCCAATCATGCTTCTGAGTTTCTACTATAAAACAAGTTTAGAAAATTGGAAATGGTGTACTGCAAAGTCTATTTTAAATAGGGTAAATAAAGTGGTCACCTTATTCTTTCCTCTCCGTACTATCTTCAAATACAGCTTTCTTTCACCTCTTTCTCGCTGTTTCTAACTGTTCTGTGATCATGAGCTAGGCAGCGTGCAAAGTAAAGTGGCAAAAGCTCTACCCCCTTGCTGGGAATTTCTGTGCTACACCATCTCATGGCACAGGCAATGGACTCTTTGGATGACTTCTTACAACTCGCCTTCCACTTCTGGCTAAAGCAAAATGGTCCATTTTTCCTCTTGGCAGACACCTGAATCCTTTAAAAAACATTTAAGCCTGGCTGCTTTTCTAGGTATCCAGGCAGTCCATGTGCAAATGCATGGCACTGGCCCTGACATGCTCCAGGAGTGAGGCCAATTCACTGTATCCTTTATCCTTGCTTTGCAAATGGGGCCTGCTCTCGGCAACATCCTTGCATTCAGAATTATTCAGGCAAGACACAAGCACCATTTTCTGCCTCTGCAAAACTTCAGGGAACACATGCTAAGCTGGAGGCATCTATTCTCTACCAGTATGGGCAGGTCTATGCATTTTTGCAGCTAACAAGCATTTGGCAAGGAACTGGGAGTGTGTTAGTGAAATGTCAATATCCCCTTTTGACAGATGTTCTAATCTCTGGGTGGTTTTTGGGAGACCTCCTTACTTGACTGGAAGCTAGAGGGAATGGGATAGTCAGTCATTCTCTCACACACACACACACACACACACACACACACACACACACACACATCCATTAAATCCCTTCACTGACTTCCTTCTGCAACAATCTCTAGCCTTTGTTTACATTAGCTATTGGGAATCCAACTATTGATCATTGGACCAGTTTGGCCATTTGGGGATGAATCTATTGCTTCTATTTAGATAAGTAACACAACTTGTCCTTCATTGTCTCAGCTTTCTGACTTTAAATTGTGAGACTTATAGTCTTACTGCATTATTTACATATCTTACATGGTTGTTGTAATAACTTTTTGATATTGTGATAGCTTATTTTATATTCGTGCTAAATGGTGATATAGTAATGCCTGAGTTATGGGCAACTGAAGTATAGAGAGTGGAAGTACCTTCTTCTGATGCAAGAAATCAGTGCTGTAGCTAAGTCAAACATTTTAAGAAATATAAAGTGAAAAACGTATGCAACAAAACACTGTCATTTTTAAGCAATCAAAAAATCTAGAAGGGCCGGCCGAGTGGCACGGTGGTTAAGAACTGGCCTGGGAAGCCAGCGGCCCCAGTTCGGTCCCACATATGAGGGCCAGTGACACTGCCCTCAAAAACAAAAACAAAAAACAAAACAAAAATAAAAAAACAAACAAAAAAAACAAATCTAGAAGTCTTAGACCTCTCCATGTTTTATGATTTCTGTGACATTGTAGAGCTCAACTGTAATTTACATTTTAGCTACTCTACACTGAGGATCCAGCATGGCTTCCACCCCATCCAGAATTGGTCAGAGTTCTTGTTCTTGGGAAATTATTACCCTGTAAATAGATCTTTGTACATAATGAAGCGTTCCTGGTTTAAGTGGCAGCCAGATACCACCAGATCTGTGCAGCAGTGTATTTGGGCTGAATTTTTGTCAGTCCAAGATAACATGCTGAAATTTCCTCCAAGAGTTCCTTTACCTACACATAGGCTTTTAGGGGCTAAATTTTATAACCATCATTCTCTTTTTTTTTTTTTTTTTAATTTTATTGGGGAATTGGGGAGGGGAAGAGCATTGGGGAATCCAGGAAGGGGAACAGACAAGTTGCTGTCCTTTTGTTCTTCAGTCTAGTTGCAGAGGATGTTGCTTCACTGGCGCATGTTGGTATTATCATTGCGCTTTTCCCGGATGAGGCAGATCTGTTGTCGGCCTCTGGACGGCCACTCATGACGGCTCTTCGCAGCTCACTCCAGCTGCTAGCTGCTCACGCTGGCTGCCGGCCACTCACTGTAGCTTATGGCATTCTACTGCAGCACGGGCTGCTGCCTACACCGTTGCTGGCCACTCTGGGCAGCCCAGGTCCAGGTCAAGCTGCTGTTCACCATCTTAGCTGTAGAGGGAAGTGTCACTGGCCCTCATGCGGGATCCGAACTGGGACCCTGCTACTCAGAGTCAGCATCCCAAGCCAGCTCTTAACCAATGAGCCACTCAGCCGGCCCCATCATTCTCCTTTTATACTTCCCTTTGAACACTTTCAGGCAAATGAAGAAATTTCAGACAGATAAAGAAAACATTCTAATGAACAATAGTAATTTTGATGGGAAAAATGCTCCAGATTTGTAGACCTGCCTCTTCCATTGATTAATATAACACCTACTCTGGTAACTGTATTTTGAGACCTAATGTGTGCAAGCCTTGGTGTTCTGTATCCTTGGACAATTAACTTCACTTCTGTAGGATTTTGTTGGTTTGTCTACAATATGAGCAAGATTAGAATTAGATTTGTAGTTTGCAATCTGTTCTGAGGACCTCTTGCTTTCTGCTGAGATACTCAACTGCTCCCACAGAGAAAGAAAGGAGAGGATGAGTGAATTGTAGGGCTGCCGTGCAGTTGCTTAATCAATGGAAGAATTTTGCTTTTATCATTTTATTACTGGGCTTCTACACAAGATTGATTTTTGAAAATGAAGTTCAACTCTAAAACTACGGCATTAGATTTTCCTTCTGACTCTACTTAATTATGAAATAGTACATGATTGCAAAATTCCCAGATCAGGAAAGTTAACTCACATTCCTTCTAAGACATAGGATGAGACTGCAGTCACATGAAATTGCTCTGACACTCAGCTTGACATCACTTGCCTAATTTTTTTAGTGAGCAAGTAATACCACAAAACAGGATGTCCCCTTGCCATATTCACCCCAGGCAGAAAAAGGCTTTATTTAAAATGCATATTATGGGGCTCAAAGTAAACTTGAAAATTTCAATAAAGTTGACAAAAAGTCAAACAAATGTTCTTCAGATGTTACCATACTATGTCTTCACATAGTAACAAGTCAGCCATGATGTGACTATATAGTTGTAGTTTCTCAATGGGAGCTATTTCTATGGCTTCCAATCTTAGCACTTTTAACAAAGGAACATTATTGTACAATTTATTTTAGCTTAAAAATAACTGGGTGGGCCGGCCGAGTGGCTCAGTTGGTTAAGAACTCGCTCAAGAGTGCGAGCTGAGTTCTGAGCAACAGCAGTTTGATGCCCAGCCCGAGCTATGCTTAAGCTGCTGCTGAGCTGCCAACAGGTGGCAGGATGGCTCAGCTAAAAAAAAAAAAATAAAACAACTGGGTGTTAGTCCAATAATGCAGGTAAAGACAAAAGCTGTGCTAAGAAAGTGCTATGGATATTTTCTATAGTGATTCAAACTATATAAAGTTAATATCAAAAGACAATATTGGGAAAAAAGATTAAATGGATATAAAAATCTTCGATTCTATTTCTAAACCTATTTTTGTAGTCAAATAAGATATTTGCAAGAAAAAATATTAGTTTTTAATTTTCATATTTTTCCATTTGTAGTCTAGAGGATTTGCTAGAGAGTATATGAGATCTTCACATACTTTTGAAAAATTAATATTACTTTTGGTGATTAAGGCATCAGTAAGATTAAAAAGATGACTCAAACATTCCATTCCTGATGACTTGGAGTAAAATCACAATTACCACTTTGTCTTCCTGTTTGGTTAAATACAGTGTTCCAGTGTATTTGGATTGCTATAGTAAGTCAAGCTTAAGAAAAATGCACATATGAAAACCTGCTTGCAATTATATTGCCTGACAGTCAGGCAAAATGTAATTAAAAGGTCTGAATTGTACAGGTGCTAAAAAGAAGTGTATAACAAAATAAGCAAACCATAATGTAAGGAACTCCAGTTGGGTTATTAACATATTATGATCTTAACTATGACTTTCCAGTGTTATAATCCCAGGTCTATTGCTAAGGAATGGAGGTTATAAAAGTAGGTTGTCAAAATCTTTATCAGAGTTATTTTAACATTATTTCTAAAGAAAATTTATTGTTTAATTATAAAGGTACTATAACTACAATCTAGAAAATGTGTAAAATGATGAAAAGAAAAATAATTGTCTATTATTCCAATACTCAAGCAATTATTATTATTATTATTATTATTATTATTATTATTTTGGTGGAATTCCTTCTAGGGTTTCTTCATTTGCTTTTATTGACTTTTTTTTGTTTGTTTACAATTCTAATGTGTGCACATAACATTTTCTACCCTGCCTTTTCACTTTATTGTGCATATTTAATAGAGTTTTATACTTTCAAAATGTGTCTAGTTTATGTCTTAGGAAACTGTTTGGTAAGAGAAAGTGGTCAGAATGGCACTGAGCCTTAGGCCTGGTCCAGAAGGTATTTTCACTTTGCTATGAAGCTTGCAACACTAGGTTTTGGATTTTCATTCCCTGGAACCATTTTATGAGAAATGCTTTGCTTTATGCTGAATACTAAATATGGGACAAAGTCCCCATCAATTAAGGCTTGGAAGAAGGCCAGACCTAAATCACTGGGGTAGAATCTTTGCATCTCAGCTTCATAGGGATCACAGTATAAAGACACCAGATGATACAGGACACCATAATTGCTGCCCATGGAAGCCAAAGAGAGGCATTTGAATCTACAGAGATGAAAGCACTGCTTTCAAGGACACCTGAAGGCATGTTATGAAACCAAAAGGTATAATAAAATAAAAATTACCTGGAAGACTAACTGTAATGTATAAACCATTGTATAAGTGAGTGTAACTTTAATTTTTTTTTTAAAAAGCATATAAGTAATTCAAACACTAAGAGCCCCTGCAATTTCATTCCTGGAGATTGAAAAAAATAAACATGGAAACCTGTAAAATCAACCTTATGTGCATATGTGTGGGCATGATTTGGCTTCAGTATGCATGGGAGCACTATCTTAGTAATGTCTAAATTATAAACTGTACTTTAAGTAATCCAAAAAAAGGCCAAAATCCATGAAAAATTTTGGAAAGGCTGAATTTCTCCAAAACTTCCAACAGTTTCATTCAGCATTCAAAAACCACCTAGTTTAATATTACAGAGGTTAAAGATTCTAACCACTTAGAATGTTATAGTCACAACAAAATTTATGACAATATTTTCCAGGGTATGGAAAAAACTAGAATTCCTAGAGAACAGACTGAAAGTTCACTTCAAAATCTTTAAAAAAACACATAAACTGACGCTGTTATTCTTAAACTTTTTCCCCCATCTAGTTTCTTCAGTTTTCAGAAGTTTGACTATGACGTCCTAAATGTAGTTTTCTTTCTACTTATACTACATGAGGTTTGTAGGCCCTCTTGAATCTATGGCTTGATAACTATTCATGTCTAGGAAATTCTCAGCCATTATTACTTCCACTATTCCCTCTTTGATTAAAGATATGTTAAATATTTCTCTCCCATCTTACATGCCTCTTGGCTTTTTGCTGTATATTTTTTTCTCTCTCTGCTTTGCCTCAGGTGCTCTCTATTGCTTTATGATCTGACTTACTAATTTTTTCTTTTTTTTTTTGCTATTTCTAATCTGCTAATAAACTACTCTAGTAAATTCTTCATTCTAGTCATTTTCTTTACCTATAGAATTCCCATTTGACAGGGTGTGTGTCTGTTTGTACTAGCTGTCTACTAAAATTTCCCATTCTTTACTCTATTTTCTTGAATTGTACATCAATTGTGTTATTTAAACATCTTTGATAGTTCTCTGATAACCCATGAATCTATTTCAATTGTCTGTTTTTCTCTTGATTTTGTTCAATTGGTCCTTTTAACATTCCTTTAATTTTTAATTTGATATGGAAATGATATTGAGTTGTCGGAAAGTCATGATGCATTGTTACAATGAAAAACAGAAAAAATACATCATGGCTTTTCCAACAACCCAATAGATTACAAAAATGTCTACTCTATGGATAATGTAACCTCGTTCCAAAGAAGATTAATTATTCATTATTTATTTATTTATTTATTTATTTATTTATTTATTTATTTTTGTAGAAGGCAGAATATCAAAAAATTACCTTAACCCTTTCATGAGTTGATATTAGTTTTTTTGTTTGTTTATGTTTTGTTTTTTTAAGATAGTTATGTTTTTATTTTTGTCCTCGTTATTCTGTCATGGCCTTTCTGGGAACACAGGGAAAAGCTGTAGGTATTTAGTAAATCCTTCTGATTTGGTGGAACTTGGACTTTAGCAGTAGACAAATACCGAATCCTATTTTTGTTTTGTTTTTCCTCTCCTAGCTGCTGTTTCCATTGGTTTTCTTGCATGCATAATTAAAAATTATCAACATCTTTAAGAGAATCAGTAGATTTGGAGACTTATCAGAAGCCTTCCTTTTGGTGGATATTTTCACTCAATTAATGCCTTCTCTTTCAGTCTCAAACTCTGTCTTCTGTCTCCTAAGTCCTATAAGACTCATGTTTCATTTGGACTCTATTCCCTCACATAGAAAAAATTCCAGCTAAATGTGAAACTCACCTAATGTTCTTTCCTTCTTGCAATGATTGTAGTCCCTCCTGTTTCTAACTACTTTGGTTGTATTCCAGTGATTTCAAACAGTTGTATTTTATGTCTTATTCAGCTTTAATAATTGTAACAGCAGAAAAGTTAGTCCAATATAAGTCACTGTGTCATAATTGGAATCACTCTTTTTTTTTTTTTTTTTTGAGGGCAGTGTCACTGGCCCTCATATGTGGGACCGAACTGGGGCCGCTGGCTTCCCAAGCCAGCGCTTAACCACTGCACCACTCGGCCGGCCCTGTCATAATTGGAATCAGAACTACACTTCTAGAAAATAAATTTATCAAAGGAAATAATTATGGACATGGCAAATATTTAGCTACACAGATAATCTACAACAGCAATTATTCTATAGGTGAAACACTGGAAACAACCTATAGGTCTGACAATTGGGTATTATTTTAATAAATTATAATTTATCCACTGTAAATCAGAATTGCTCTCACCTTTAGAGGCAATTGAGATAATGAATTATAAGTGTGACCAAGCATTGTATGTGCGCTTGTGTGTGTGTTTTCTTCCAGTGACATTTACTCCACAGGTGCAAGGATAGATAGGTCAAGAGTTAGACTTAACTTGACAACGCTTACTCCAAAACTCCAACCAAGGCCTATTTCTGTCTAACTTAAGACAAACAGAATGTGTTGAGAACATTGGATGGCTCACATTGGATGAACTCAGGTAGGGATGGGGTTACACTGCTAGGGCTATTAGGGATAGCTTAAAAGATCGTATGCTCAACTGCTCCTGTGAAGACACCACTGCCAACATCTCTCAGCAGAGACATTACTGCTGGTCCCCTTGGTATCATTGATATTTGACACTGGAAGTTACTGGCAGAAACATCATGACCGCTGCTTTAAAAAACTAGAAACAGATTTAACCACTGTGACACCCCATTTCTGAGAGATTCTAAATTGTTTCTTAATGACTACAACTTATTTCTCAAACAGGTATATCCTTCTAAAACGAAATAATTTCCGGTAGTTCATGTAATAATAGAGCCAGCATCATACTCATGGCTATGAGTAATTCTGCATATAATTCAGAATTATACACATAAATTATTTAGCTTTTGATTCTCTGGGCAAACTGAGCCTGCAACTGCAAGGATGTTCACCATGCATTGTCCCTCTCCTCCATCCTTCCTTTTTGAAAGGCTGTTTCCTGCATACATGATTTGTCTGCATATGATTCTGCATTAGCTCAATATTTCCTTGCTCCTCAAGTTTTCAGGCCAACCTGGATCCAAACAATGAGTTTTCAGATTTCCCCTTTAGTCTAAGTTTAAGCTTCTTAACTTGGTAGATGGGCCAGCTTTTTCTGAAACCTGTAGGCATGAACATTATCTCCTGGAAGTCTTCTACTTTCCTTTATGATAGTTACTAAATTTAGCAGTCCTTTCACATATGTTGCATAATTTATTTACTGCTGTACATACCAACACTGTAATTAATAGCACTTGAAGAATATGAAACACTCAATAACCATTTTAATAAGATTTTATAACATTTTTTTCATAATTAATGAATAAATCAGATCTATCTCGTTTCTTTAGAGATTCCGTTTATATTTCTACCTCTCATTTGCCTTATACTTTCATGTGGCTTCCTAGAAGGGAAGGATGAAATTGCCATCTTTGTTATTTTTAAAACCATGAAAATAGCCAGTTAGTAAATGTTTATTGAGCTGAATTAGTAGATATGCAATAATAATACTAAATGGCTGTCAGTAGGAAAAGTCTAGAGGAACCACTTCTATACCGCTAATCAAAAATTAGTGTCATTCAGCAGGTTACATACAAAGGAACTCCTATAAGACTAACAGCTGACTTGTCTAAAGAAACTCTGCAGGCCGGAAGGGAGTGGCAGGAGATATTGGAAGTGACACAAAATAAAGGCGTACAACCAAGATTGCTCTACCCATCACGGCTATCACTTAAAATTGAAGGAGAGAGAAAGAGCTTCTCAGAAAAGAATAAGCTTAAGGAAGTGATTACCACCAAGCCAGCACTGCAAGAAATATTAAAAGGGCTTTTGTTAACAAAAGAAAGGGATAAACAACCTAACCTAGGAAGACCAGGAATACAAATAACAAAATGGCAATACATATGCCCCTATCAATAATCATTTTAAATGTGAATGGGCTAAATGCTCCAATCAAAAGACAGAGAGTGGCTGAGTGGATAAGAAAATAGGACCCATGTATATGCTGTTTACAGATGGAATAAGATATTTCATGCAAATGGAAATGAGAAGAAAAAGCTGGAGTAGCAGTACTTATTTTGGACAAAATAGATTTTAAAATGAAGACTACAATAAAAGACAAAGAAGGGCTCTATAACCCTAATAAACATCTATACACCCAACATAGGAGCTCCTAATTATATATAACAGAATTTGACAGACATAAAGACAGAGATAAACAGTAACACTATCGTAGTAGGGGACTTCAACACCCATTGTCACCAATGGACAGATCCTCTAGACTGAAAATCAACATGGAAAGAGTGGCCTTAAATGACACTTTAGACCAGCTGGACTTCAATGATATTTTTAGAGCATTTCACCCTGAAACAACAGAATATACATTCTTCTCAAGTGCACATTGGACATTTTCCAAGATAGCACATGTTAGGCTACAAAACAAGTCTCAGTAAATTTAAGAAGATTGAAATCATATCAAGCAGATTATAAAGGAAAAACTGATGGTTGCTGGCTGGGAGGGGGTGGGGATAAAGGAGGGGGGGAGGTTTTGGACAGAGTAGGTGGGTAACTACAATGTTGCCGCAAGGATATGGGGGGCAGTTCTGGAAATGTAATTGATAATGTTGTGAAGAGACTATTATGTTAAGCGAAATAAGTCAGTTGGAGAAAGAAAAATACCATATGATCTCACTGATATGTGGAATCTGAAAAACTGAATGAAAGAGCAAAGTAAACAGAAACAGACTCATACACATAGAGGAAAAACTGAGGGTTGCTAGGCAGGAGGGGGGGTTGGGTTAAGGAAGAAGGGGAAGGTATTAGACAGCATAAATAGGAAACTACAATATTGCCACAGGGATTTGAAACACAGTTCGGGGAATATAATAATGTAAAATTTTGTGGCGTTTCAGATGGTCACATGTCTTGTTAGGGAGACCACTTCATGGATGGAGTAGAGGCTTGATCGCTGCACTGTTTACCTGAAGCTGATGTTGTATAATATTGTATGCCAACTGTAATTGAATATGTAGATAGTCACGGGATGTGGAGTATGCTGTGGAAAGGAGTCAAAGTAATTGTAATAGACATGTATGATATTGTGGGGGGAGTGGGGTGGTGAACTGGGGGAGAGGAGTTGTCATTTTGAGGGGTAAAATGTGTAACTATTGCACTGTGTTGTACACCTGAAACTAATTTTAAAAAAAGACGTTTATTTCACAATAAAATAATTTTTTAAAAAAATACCTTCTAGGTACAGACATACTATTTAGGGTACAGTATATACAAATATAGCAGTATAATTCAATTTTAAAAAATTAGTTTCATTGATTATTAAATAATACATTTTTCTTTACCTGTATCTACCTTTAAGAAAGAAAAGGATATGAATACCAAATATTCTGATTGTTGAGTGTTACTGAATACAGAGAATGTGGTAATAAGAAGGTTACATTTATTCTACATAAATTTTATTTTAGTGATATACCTTTCATCTAACTATATAACAACAAATTATCAAACTAAAACCATTATGGAGCAATCTGGAAATTATTTATTCAGCCTCTAGTTTTATGAAATCGAATGAGAGCCAGAAAAAAGCAAATGAACAAAATCAATCAAATAAACCTACAGATTTTAATAAGATAAGACTTGCACAGAATTGAGGTGAAACATAATCATGTTATGGAATATTTTGTGTTAATAACTTGTCCATTAAAATGATGACATAGAAAACTATTGAAAAAAGATAGCTTAGCCATTAGACAAAAAAAAAACAAATTGATATTTGTAGACTATCATATTTGCCTTCTGCAAGAGGCAACACAGAAGACCAATCTCTCAAGTTTATACTTCCACTAAGTGACTCCACTGTTGTCAACATTTGGAATGATCAGACTTTAAATTTAATATCCCTGGTGAGTCTTTAGCAATATTTCGTGTGACTTTTTATTTGCATTTCTTTGATTACTAAATAAATTGAGCTCCTTTTCATCTGTTTATTTGACTATCTTCTCTTCTGAAGTATTTGCTCAAAACTTGCATATTTTTCCATTTGGATCTTTCTCCATCTAATTGATTTGTAGGAGTTCTTACATATCAAAATATAAGATCCTTGAAAGCTATATGTATTTCAATATCTTCTCTCACTCGGGTTGACTTTTCTGCTTTTTAAATAATATCCTTACTAAGCTGACGTCCTTAATTTTAATAAACAATTGAAAATATTTTCTTTTATTATTCTTTTTATATCTGTAAAGGAAAAACATACTATGGTTCTCCTTTACACTACACAGACTACTCTGAATGCTTCTGTACTCTAGACACCAGATGTGTGTGTGTGGGGAGTGGGAGGTGGGGGTGGATGGTTCCCACACCAGATAATCCCATGATACCAGCTGGAAGTCCTAGAATTTATAACTCAGTTCTCACTCTACCCACTTGAAGATAATGTCATATCCCACATGTTAAGGATTGATCCTATAGGACTTCCCCTGCTTCAGATGCTAATAACAAGTTCAGGTTGTTACCTATACTTCTGATCTACCAGCTATAGATCAGAGGTTCCCACAGCCTCCTCCTTGAGTTTGATTCATTTGCTAGAGTGGCTGACAAAACCCAGGAAAACATTTTACTTACTAATTACTGGTTTATTATAAAAGGATATGACTCAGGAATAGCTAGATGGGAGAGGTACATAGAGCAAGGGATGTGTAGCTTTCATGCCCAGTTGAGGTAGACCACCATCCCAGAACCTTCACATGTTCACCAACCCAGAAGCTCCTAGAATCCAGTCCTTTTAGGTTTTTATGGAAGTTTCATTACATAGGCATGATTGAGTAAATCACTGACCATTGGTGATTGAACAATATCCAGCCCTTCCCTCCTCTTGGGAGGTAGGGGATGGGGAGGATGGGACTGAAAGTCCCAACCCTCTAATCATGTTTGGTTCCTCTGGCAACAAGCCCCATCCTTAGAGGCTTTCAAAAGTCACTTGAATAACATAAACTCAGGTGTGGTTGAAAGAGACTTGTTATGAATAGCAAAAGATGCTTCTTTCACCTTTATGTCTCTGAAGCCATTTCAGGAACTAAGGACAAAAACACATAACAGAAGATGACCTTACTGATGTACTCAGGAAATTACAAGTGTTTTGGGAGCTATGTGCTAGAAACCCATGTTAGACCAAATATATATTTCTTATTATAAATCACAATATTACTGTACCCTATTTAAGAAATTCTCCCTCCAAAGCTTTTAGTGTCTTATGTCTTTTTCAAGGAGCCATTTTTATTTTACCTTGTACATTTAGAAATCTAAATACACCTGAGATAAAATTTTGTGAATGCTATAAGTGCTAATTAAAAAAACAAAAACAAAAAACACATACAACAACAAAAAAGAAAAACAGATATCTAAATGGTCCAGAAACCTTTCTTGAAAATAGATATGTAATGTTAGCTTTGTTACAAATCAAGTGTCCATATAAGTGTGGTTCTGGTTTTGGAGTCTTTATTTTTCCTTTGGTTAGTTTATTAATTGTTTGTACCTATATCACACTGTATTAATAAAGCTTTATAAATGTTGTTAAAAACAAGTCGACAGGCCCCAAATGGAGCTGCTTTTGCTCCGTATCACTAAACCAAGACTTAATTACCATTTTTTGGTTCTCCCAGAAATAGAATCTTAAACCAGCCAATCAGAAAAAGGCAGGATCAGCACTAGCTAGCTCATCTGCCTGGTAGACCCTTGCCATTCACTATGAAAAGTAAACCTGCAATAGCCAACCCACTTCTTTGCCTCATATAACCTCCTTATTCCTGCTCCCTAAGTCTCTCATTTTGTACAGCTCCTCGGAGCTCCTTTCTATCTGTTAAATTGGATGCTGCCCAATTCGAAATAATGTTTGCTCAAATAAATTCTTTAAAAAATATATACCTCGATTTACCTTTTAGCTGTTCTTAGTATCTAAGAGCGACCCGAAGGAGACCCCTCCCACACAGTCCCAGGAGCAAGGAGCACCCAGAAGTAGGTACCTACTGAGCCCAGAGCTCCAGCTCCCAGCTTTCTAGCTGCTTCAGGAGGCGGTGGGTAAGAACCTCTCCGATCCTAACCCCGCAGCTTTTGTGCCATGAGCTTTCAGATTTTTTTGAGCTTTCCTTTTTCCAGACTGATTCAGAAAACCACTGGAGTCAGACGGTTCTAACTTAAAAACCGCATCCGGTCCAGGTCGAACTGGGTCCATTTTATAGAAACCGGACTGCTTTGGGTATCGAAGTGGGTCTGACTTAAGCTGGGTGGGTCCGGGGTTAGATTGATTGATTATGACTAAGAGTAGGCTGAGCCCAGTACAAGGCCTCAGGTGAATAAAATTTTGTTTTAAGGTGAAACAGGCAGGTTAACCTTACTAAAGATAGTCTTGAATTACAATGGTCACAGCTGAGAACTGTTAACCTAGATAAGCCTATTCATTTGCAAGGCATACCAGAGAAAAAGGGGTCTCAGCCAAGCACTCACTATAAAAGGTACAGGGAAAATATTTTTCCTCCTGCACACTTCCTGTTACCAGGGTGAGACTTGCTCCAGAGCCTGCAGACTGGATCCTAGGAAAATTGGAAGAAGACAGTGAAAGGCGACAATTGTTAACAGATCTCTCTATCTGTGGTGAAGTCCAAAGAGGAAGGTAAAATGTCATGTCATCCCTTCCTTTCCAAGTTCAGATTATCAGGGGAAAACATTTTTAAGAATTAGAACTTTGAATTTTGAGTCGTGAATTTGTTTCCTTGGTCTTGATCCTCTCTATCCCAAGAATAGCTGTTGCCTTCTTGTTTTCTTGTGTCCTGTGAAATTGGCCTGGCAACTGTCAGGTTAGTAACTGTCAGTTTTTTACCCCCAAAAATACAGTCAGGTCTTGGGGACCAATACTCTGAACTGCACTCCAGACATTGGGAATTATCCTGGTTAAAAAAATCATAGTCGTTGATACACAGTATTCTCCCAAAAGCTTTAAATGCATGTTCACAGCTGTTAACAACCAAGCAAATGATCTCCCTAAGAACACAACTTCTGGTAGGCCGGTGGGGAACAAACACAAACAAGGAGAGAGACCAACTAAAAGAACGTGAACCTTGACCTCATGACCTGTGAATGCCACACAGATTCTGCAAAAACTGTGCGAACTCCAGAGTGGTAGCTGGGAGTAGCACTTAATTTTTTATAAAGTATTTCAGTTAGTGGGAGAGGCTTATCAAAAATGGGGAATTGTTAAAAACAAGACAACAGGCCAAAAATAGAGCCATTTGTGCTAAATCCCAAATCACCAAACTGAAACTTAAAGTTTTGGCTCTCCCAGAAATGTAATCTTAAACCAGTAATTCAGTAATTGCCTGGTTAGCACTAGTTAGGTCTTCTACCTGATAGGCCCCTGTCACTGCATAAAGGAAAGGAAACTTGCAATAACCCATTTTTTCTGGGTTTTAGCCTGGTATAACTTCCTTGTTCTGGTTTCTTTCTGTCTATAAAAGCCTTTCATTTTGTAGACTCAGAGCTCTTTTCTATCTGCTAGATTAGATGATGCTCAATTCAAATCAATTTTTGCTCAAATAAACTCATAATTTTTAATGTGCCTCAGTTTATCTTTTAACAGTCTTGATAACTGTTAAAGCAACTCCTTCATCATTGTTTTTATTATTTAAGAGAGCATTGGCTGTTTTCCTTTCTTGATAAATTTTAGAACATGTCTGTCATGCTTCACAGAGATTTGTTGGGATTTTGGCTGGAGTAATATTGAACTTTAATATCAATTCGAGTGAAACAGATATCTTTATAATACTAACTCATCCAAACCATGAACATGTTATGACCCTCTGTTTTATTTATGTGCTCTTTAATTTTATTAATAATACTATTTTATAGTTTTCAGTGAAGAGGACTTGCACATTTTCTTGTTATACTTAGTTATTTGATGATGTTTTAAATAATACCTCTTATTGCATAAACATCAAATTATAACATACCTACAGAAAAGTACAAAATTAATATGGGCACAGCTCTATGGATATTTACAACCCACCATACTCATATAACATGAAAGCAGATCAAGAAATAGAACATCATCAGTACCTCAAAAGCTCCCATTAAGCCCCATTCCAGGCTCTATCATGACTTCTCAAAAAAATTTAGCTTTGCCTATTCTTCATGTTTACATAAATGAAACAACACGGTATGTATTATTCTAGCATCTTGTATAGTATCTTTCCCCCAGGTCTATTTGTAAGATTTATCCATGCTGTTGTTTGTTGTTATAGTTTGTTCATCCTTGTGCCAAGATAGTAGTCTGTTTAATGAATATACCACAATTTATTTATCCAAGTTACTAGTTACAGACATTTGGATTGTCTCTCATTTTTAGCCACTAAGAATAGTGTTCTTATGAACATTGATATTTTTTCCTGGTTTTAAAATTTTTGCTGTTAGGAACAATGCCATTTTATATATATATATATATATATATATATATAAATATATATATATATATATATATATATATATATATATATATATATATATTTATACATGTCTTTTGATAGATATACATGTATCTGTATTTCTGTTGGATATATACCTGGGAGAATACTGTATCATAGGCTATGCATATATGCATTTTTAGCCCATACTTCCAAACTGTTTTCAAAAGTTTCTATGCCAATTTGCATTCCCACTTTGCATGAGATTTCCAATGACTCCTCATCCTTGCCAAAATTCAGTATTGCATGTCTTTTTCATCTTAGCCATTCTGGTGTGTTTATGCATAAAGTGGTATTTCACTGCAATTTTAATTTTCCTTTCCTTAAAGACTAATAAAATCAATCAATTTTTTATTTGCTTATTATCCATTTATTTTACTTTATTGTGAAGTGTCTATTCAAGACTTCTGACATGGTCTATTGATTACTATTCGATATATTGATCAATTTTCTAGTCTATTTGATTATCTTTTAAATTGATTTGTTAAAGTTCTTCATACATTTAAAAGATGCTTCAGGGCCGGAAGAATGGCGCAGTAGTTAAACGCTGGCTTGGGAAGTCCCGTTTCGGGTCCCACATATGAGGGCCAGTGACACTGCCCTCGAGAAAAAAAAAAAAAAAGATGCTTCACTTGTTAACCATATATTGTGAAAATATCTCCTCCATCTCTGAATTTTTGTTTTTAAGGATTTATTTTGACAAATAGATTAACTTTAATGCAGCCCAATTTTTCATTTTTTCTTTATATTTAGAGTTATTATTCACTGTTTAAGAAATTTACACCACATCAAGGTTATAAGATATCCCTTATGTCATGTTTTCTTTGAAAAGGATTATTATTTTACCATAGCTATTTACTTTTACTCTCTCTCTGGAATTGAGTCTTATATAGTGTGGGGTTAGTATCACTTATTGCAAAGACCAAACTTTCCACTCACTACATTGTCAGTTTTATCGTAAATTAGGTGGCTGTATGTGTGTGGTTCTGTTCTCTCCTTCTAGGATCTTTATTTGCCTTTTTCTTTTTTTCTTACTGAGATTTATTCTGGATATTTTCTGTTAGGTTTTCTTCCAACTCACAAATTTATTTTTTATTTATGTCTTCTTAACTGCTAAACCCATCTCCAGAGTGTTTTTTTTAAAATTATTACCTTTTTAAATTTCTATAATTTTATTTTAAAACATCTTTTCTTTAGCTTCCAAGTTTCTTCTTAAATTCTCACTAACCCTATTCATCTCCTTGAACATAATAATCAATTTTTATTGAAAATCTGCATCTGACAACTGCAGAAGCCTTAAGCCTCTTGTTTCTGGCACATGCTGTCCAATTCCTTTGTGCCTGGTCAAGTTCCTTTGAGACCTGGACATTGTATATGGAAAACAATTAGAAGCCAAGAACTATATGCTCTTTCTCCAAAGACGGTAGACTTCTCTTTCTGCCAGGTGTCTGACTCTAGAAAGTTACCATCTCTAATCTGATTTCAGAGATTGAAGTGATTCCAAGCTAGGTTTCCATCCCTGCCAGGGCCAGAGGACTTCCTAGTCAACCTTTGTGGGTGCATATTGTTCTCTGGTGCTGTCCCCATCCTCTTGGATCTGGTACCCGGATTTTCATCCCTGTCCCCATGAGACACTCAGCAGTATCATTCCTCAATGGGACAATTGTTTTGAATTAGTCCATAATTACTGGCAACAAAACTTTTTCTCAAGAACTTTTAAAGTAATTTTCCAAACAAGCCAAATTTTCCCCTGAAATAAATCCTGTTGTTATGAATTCAGGCAGTAACAAATATTTCCAGATAATTAGGCATCAAGTCCTTCATTTAGGGGTACTAGCTCCTAATTCTACATCCCACTAGCTTCTTTCTGAAGATTGTGTGTTATTGTTATTATGCAAAGCTTTAAGGTGTCTTAAGCAGGGAACATGCACAAAATTTGACTCAGCAAATCGAAAAGTATAAGTGGTGTTGCTTCAGAGGTAGCAGAAAGTGGGTCCTAGAAATGTCCGAGATGCTAGTATAGATCATATGTTCATGGGAAAGCTTTGGGGTTTCAGAATAGGGATCAGGAGCAATGATATTATACACACAGAGAGTGCCCAAATATGTATACATATTTTAAGAAGGGAAACAACTATATTAAAATTGTAATATTCAGTATATACTGATAACAAAAGATGAGTACAAATCATGTGTATACATTTTTTGGCACCCCCACTATCTCAGGTCTGGATGAGATAGAGGGAAAAGGAAGAGACTTCCCTTGCTGTGAACCTGGAATGTTTTGTAGGGAGATGGGAAGAGATGAACTGTTAGGATGTATAATCAGAATTCTGCCTCTGTGTTTTTCCCATTATTCAGAAAACTAATGTTTATTTACTTTTTATTGGCATATAATTGGCACACAATATCCTATTAGTTTCAGCTGTACATTGTAGTGTTTTGTTACTTATGTACATTATGAAATGATCCCCACACTAAGTCTAGTTACCATCTGTCACCATATAAAATTATTATAATATTATTGACTATGTTCCTTATGATATACATCCCCATGACTTAATTATTTTATATCTGGAGCTATGTACATCTTAATCCTCTTTACCTATGTTGCCCAATCCCCCCTCTGGTAACCACCACAGTGTTTCTTGTATCTATGAGTCTCTTTCTATTACGTTTAGTTTAAATACACCAATAAATAAAATAACCTTCCCAGAAGAGTTTGCTTTATAAGGCTGATGATGCTCCCTCAGCAGTTGAGGGCTAGCCTAACAGAAAGGATAACAGAAGATGGGAGAGCTCTGAAACTGGAGCAACAAAGAGCATCCATGAGCCCTGCGGTGCTCTGTGGACATCTAGGAGTAGCTGTTGGAATGGAAGGGATTATGGAGGGGAGGGCTCAGCCATCCCTATTGATTGTGTTGCCATAAAAGGAATACCCACATCGGTTCCATTTTTCTTTGCTGAGCTAGTAGGCTAAGGCAAACCTCTTACCAGTGATGCAAATAGGTAAGTACTATAAAAGACATAAATGATAAGCTCCAGTGAAAGTAGGGGGTTTGTGGCTGGTTTTGTTTCTAATGGACTGCCTGTCATGCTTCATGCCCAGGGTGGCAGGTAATCAGGAAAGAAGACAGGAAGGAAGGAGAAAAGGGAAATTTGTTTGTTCAGGAGTTCCATGAATTTTAATGCATGTGAACTAACGTGTTACTGAAAAAGGACAAAACAAAGAGAATCCATGAATTGCAGGTGTTTATTCTTGCTATTCAGCCCAATTTAATGTGTCTGTCTATTACTAATAAACGAGTTTTTTCCAAAGTAGCTATTCTATTACCTCAGGGTCAGCCTGTGGTACTTTCCTGGTTAAAGCAATCAATTGCTAATTTATATTTTTTCAAGTAATATAATAAAATTTGTATTTCAGAATATAATATTCTCTTCCATACATCGAAGCATAGAACTCCCAGCTATCTAATGAGTGTTTTATACAATATTTCAGCAGACTTGAAGATCTCGATACACTCCCCCTTTCCTGCTTCCTTCCCCAGTCCCCCATCCTGCCCACACACAGATACAGACTTACCTTCCTGAATCCTACCATTATGCTCCCTGGAAATTATATGGCTTTCTATCTGGGTGAGAATGCAAAACAGGCTCCAAACATTCCAGAAGATTTTATAAACTCTGCCATCTGCACATCTGGTATGTAGGATGCCTGTCATGCCCTTTAATCAGCAACATACATAGCCGTGCTTTGGGCACTTGTCAGAGAGTTACACCACAAATTAACTGCGAATAACTAGGGCTTGTCAAAATTCACTTGAACATGGGATGATTTAAAGAGACAAGCTAACCAGCTACTCTTACATAGTCTCCAAGTTGTGACCCATGTTAGGAAATACAGTCAAGACACAACATTGCTGAATAATGTCATTCATCATCTTAAAGTTAAAATCAGAATATGTGTAATAAAAGAGAATTCATCTTAACAAAGATTCTTTGTTGTCAGTTGCTTCCGCAAAGCATGCGTGCGCGCGCGCGCGCGCACACACACACACACACAATTTTTAGAACTGTTTTAGTTTCATAATAAAATTGAGGGGAAGGTACAGAGACTTTCCATGTACTTCCTGCCCCAGCACCTGCATCACCTCCTCTATTTTCAACATCCTTACCCGAGTGATACATTTGTTACAATTGTTTAACCTACGTTCACAAAGCATAGTTGCCCAAAGGCCATAGTTTACATTATGGTTTACTCTCGGTGTTTTACATCCTATGGGTTTCGACAAATGTACAATGGCATGTATCTGTCATTATGATATTATCCAGAATAGTTTCACTGCCCTAAAAATCCTCAATGCACTGCCTATTCATCCCTCCTATGGCCCCCCACCTCCCCAAATGGTGGCAACCACTGATCTTTTCACCATCTCCATAGTTCTGTCATATACTTACAATTATACAGTATACAGCCTTTTCAGAATGGCTCCTTGCATATAGTAATATGCATTTAAGGTTCCTGTATGTTTTTATGGCTCAACAGATCATTTCTTTTTAGTGCTGAATAACACCATTGTCTGAATGTGCTACAGTTTATTTATCTATTCAGCTACTGGAAGATATCCTGGTTGCTTCCAGGTTTTGGCAATTATAAATAAAGCTGCTGTAAACATCTATGTACAGGCTTTTGTGTGAATGTTAGGTTTCAACTACTTTGGGCAAATACCAAGAAGTGTTATTGTTGGATCATATGCTAAGAGTATGTTTAGTTTTACTGAAAAAAAAAAAAAAAAAAAGCCAAACTGTCTTCCAAAGTACTATTTTGCATTCCCACC
Source organism: Aselliscus stoliczkanus (assembly GCA_033961575.1). Taxonomy (NCBI): domain Eukaryota; kingdom Metazoa; phylum Chordata; class Mammalia; order Chiroptera; family Hipposideridae; genus Aselliscus; species Aselliscus stoliczkanus. The sequence goes on along the minus strand of CM066727.1, from coordinate 120,685,827 downwards.
AGCAATGAGAGAGAGTTCGTGTAGCTCCACAACCTCTCTAGCATTTGATGTTGTCAGTGTTCTGGATTTTGGCCATTCTCATAGGTTGTAGTAGTGTCTCATTGTTGTTTTAATTTGCATTTCCTTGATGACATATGATGTTGAGTATCTTTTCATTTGATTATTTTCTATATGTATATCTTCTTTGGTGAGGTGCTATTACTGTATTTGGCTCGTTTTTATTTTTTTATTTTATTTTATTTTATTGTTTTAGAGGGCAGTGTCACTGGCCCTCACATGTGGGATCCGAACCGGGGCCGCTGGCATCCCAAGCCAGCTCTTAACCACCGTGCCACTTGGCTGGCCCTCATTTTTAAATCAGATTGTTTTCCTATAGCTGAATTTGAATTTTAAAAGTTCTTTAATATATTCTGCATAAGAGTTGGTTTTTTTTTGTTTGTTCTGTTTTGTTTTGTTTTTTTATCAAATGTGTCTTCAGTCTGTGGTTTATTTTTTCATTCTCTTGACAGTGTCTTTGTAGCACAGACTTTTAATTTTAATGAAATCCATCTTATCAGTTATCTCTCTCTCATGGATCATGTCTTTGGTGTTGTATCTAAAAATTCATCACCAAACCCAGAATCATCTAGATTTTTTCCTGTGTTATCTTCTAGAAGTTTTGCATTTTCATTTAGGTTTGTGATTTATTTTAAATTATGTTTTATGAAGGATGTAAGATCTGTGTCTGCATTCATTCTTTTTGTGTGTAAATGTCCAGTGTTAACAAAAAAATTTTTCATTTTTTGGAGAACTATATTTTCACTTATTGCCCAATTATCATTTATAATACTTTAATGATCTATGAGATAAATTAATCCTAGAAATCAGAATAAAATATATAATCTTTCCAAATGACTTTACTATGATTTATTTAGTGGACAACTAAATTATTTTTTTCCCTTGGTTGTCAGGAAGCTCAGGGAATAATTTAGTATTATATTTCCATTTAGTAAAATTGAAGCGATAACAACATAAAAAGGAAAGTATTATGCTGGGTGCTGTAGGGGATACAGAGTAAATGGCCCAATCCACACTTTAGTCAAAATTACTGTCCAGCATACTGCTATGGGAGAAGCTAAGGCAAGTGTATGAGCAAGGTTGAGTAGGATACTATTGGTTCATAAATACTGAATTAAGAGGAGGGCAAGAAGAAAAAGTAAACATCTAGATCTGGGACTCTATGAAGAGTCCTGTATGAAGGAGATCAGCATTTTGGTTTAACTTTTACTAAAGATTTGGAGGGGAGGAAAAGTATTTCAGGTAGAAGAAAGTAATGACATATATAGGGATTATTGAACAATCTTGTTTGATTGGAGCAAAGGATGTATGATATCGTGAAGTGTGAAATAAGCATGGAAAGGTATTTTGTATATTGTGTGTGGCTTTGAAAGCTACAGTGAAGAACTTCAGTTATTAATTCATATATTTTTTTTTCTATTTCTGGTGAAAGGTAGTCTGTATGTTAAGTTTAGAAAATTAATAATTGTGTTTTCTCTTCAAAAAATGTAAGCTATCTCAAATTCATTCTAATGGTAGCTAAAAATAAATATCACAATGTATAAATGTTGGTAAGAAAAACAAAACTCCATACCATTCATTTTAAAAATATAATTCAAAATAGTTATCTGATGTAGAATAGAAAGGGGATAAAATGATAACTATATTTGCCTACATTCTCTATTAGCAAGGCATTATGTAAATTATTTTTCCATATTTTATTTATTCATCATAAAAATCTGGTCAATAGGCATTTTTAATCTCAATTTTATATGTAATATTTTGAAGCCCAGATAAATTCAATAACTTTACCAAAGACTCATAGCTTATAAGTGTTCAAATCCAGATTGGAAGACAGAACTCTAAAGCTCATTTTCTTCCCATGACACTGTACCATACCTAATATAACCTAGTGATCAATTTGTCCTAATTTCCACATTTTAGCTGATTCTTCTGACACAAATTAATGTATTTTCATATAAATGTAACTTCACTAATACTCATTCTGATTTTTTTTAAAAAATACATAAAACAAAATAAACTGGTAGAGAGGAAAATCTAGAACATGAAATCCATTTTTGTTTTATTTACAAGAGTTTAATATAGATGTAATTTGTCAACAGAGTCAGCTGGTGAAAATGGAATCTTGGATGATGGTTATATTACTATTTTATTTTTTGGAAAATGTTGAGACAATTCATTTTGAGAATAGGAGCTGTATGGGTATAGTTTCTGTGCCTATGCCTATCCCTATCTCTGTCCCTATCCCTGTCCCTATGCCTATCCCTATCCCTGTCCTTATCCCTATCCCTATACCTGTCCCTGTCCCTATTCATATCCCTATTTCTATGCCAGTACCTATTGAGCCTGTTTTGTAATTGTTCTCTGCAAATGTTGATTGACTGCAATCATCCTGGAAATAGCCAAATGGCCCAATCTTGTTGGTTCAGACATTCTAGCATTTAATAAATTTCAGATTTCAGGGACGCATACCAAGAAAGATGGAGGCATCCAAGGCTCTTTAGAGTTCAGAAAAGAAAGCGACTTTCTTTGTAAAGCTGCATTCTGTGCGCCAAGACAAAATAAGATCTTTGACATTAGTTCTTCTCAGGGCTCATACCTTTGACTAGAGAAAAGAATTAGCCTCTCTCAATGTAGTATTTACATCACAACTGAAATACTCAACCTTTTCTTTTGTTCACTTATTTATGTTTCAATTAAGAATAAAATAAGGCTTGCTATAAGAAGTGCTAGACAGAAGGAACCCAGCCCTGCTCCATCACCATCCAGTTCAACACTTTCAACAGCTATTGATTAATATGGTAGAAAGCTCGACTCTGTACCACAACATTTACTATTCTCCATGTTGTGTCTCCGTCTGGTCATTCTAATATTATCTCCACTACAATTTTTCATGTACCCAGCACACCACCTAAATGGAAATATTTGACGTTTCCCAAAACATCCCTGTATCTTCTTGGTATGTCATTACAAACAAGACCAGCCGGGTCCCTGCTCTCATGGAACTTATTTTTCATCTTCTAGATATGCAGTGCAGATCTTGCAAGGCTGCACCAGCCTGTGTGTATAAAAAGGACCACACTAGTTGCAATAATAATTATATCAGCCAGCCCTGCTAATGAGCAAACTGTTACCATCCCTTCAAAAAGCTCCTTAGTTCTGGGCTGGCCAAGTGGCGCGGTGGTTAAGCACTGGCTTGGGAAGCCAGCAGCCCCGGTTTGGGTCCCACATGTGAGGGCCAGTGACACTGCCCTCAAAAAAAAAAAACAAACTCTTTAGTTCTATCTGAGGAGTTTCAAAAGGTTCTCACTTAACTCATAAATTTCCTCTTTGCTATCATATGGCATTGACTGTGTTCTCTTTTGGCATCTGTTGTTGACTTCCCCAAAGCTGTAAATTATTCACGTGTCAAAACAGCATTGTGTTTCCCCAATTCCTCTGTGGTCCAAACAGAAACAGGATAATGTCTCTATTTCTCTGTGTCACACGTTTCCATCTAAAAAAGAAAGTATATGGCTTGCAAACACATGTCTCAGAGAATTGTCATAAAATAATAGTTTCTTTCCTGCTCATAGCTCCTATCTCCATATAGCTGAAGCTATTACTTTTTAATAGTAGTAGATATTTTCTCAAGAAACACATATTTCTGATTATGTTTGGACAACATTAAACAGAGACATTTTCCTTAAAGTTATCACGTGCTTTGGTTATGAGTGGTCTGCTTATCTTTTAAATCTAGCAATTTATGTGTCAGGCAAATTATTTTACTTTTCTTAACTAATATGAAAACAACTGTAGGAAAATGAAAACCAAACTTTCCTGTGTTGAGAGAGTTTAGTAGAAAACATGATGTCATTTAAATAGAGTAGGCTCTTCACAAGGTAAAATGGTCACTTACTGGATTTTTTTTAAGTCCATGGGACCAGTCTTGGGGACCAGTCTTTAAAAGAGAGTCCAAACTGCCCTTCCTAGCCCCATCTTTGTCCATCTCAACCTAATACAATGTGAACGCTTGCATCAGCTCCTTCCTGCTCATTCAGCCCAAACCCCTCAAAGTCAAGTGGTACAAATTACGCTCTGTTGATTCATTCTAACTGCCCAAGGAAGTCCAAAATACAGCAGTAAGCAGAGGCTAGGCCATAGCTGGCATCGTTGTTTCAGTTTTCTACATACCTAACTTTTCATCCTTTCTAGTTTTAGATTCTTTAGAAGAATAAAGCAGATTTTGCTCATTACTGTAACTCCCGGGATTCCCGGCACATAGTATACACTTGAAAAATGATGTTGAATTGGCTACTTTTGACCATATTATACATTCTAAATCCAATTATCCTAAATTAAATATTACCACATATAGTATTTGGTATCACTCTCAAATCACTTAGGAAGGCATATTTACTCATAAAATAACTTAAAACATTATTATATTACTCAAAGCTAATTATTTTTTTGTTTTATAAAGGTTTTCCCTCTCTTTAATCAAATGTATGTTGTGTAGACACTGTCTTTAAAGCAGCTGCTAAAGCACTTAGATAATGTTACAAAGCCATCTGATAGAAAAACAATTATATTAGTGTGACTCATATGATACTAGACAAGGGATGATTAAACCATCAGTTCCCTGGAGCTACTTCTGAGCTACTGCTGCTGGAGGGATACAAAGGAAATATAGCAGTGGCTATATTTTGCACAATAGGGGGATTCATTTTTGGTGGGAACTCTTCCAGGCAAATTAGATTTAAGATATCATTCTCATCAGAAATAATAAACCTAAAAGAGAATGCAGACAGCAAAGGAAATTGATATTCAGAATTCTCAGAGAAACAGAAAGCTGAAGCCTCACAGCCTTTGCAATGTTCTGAAAATGTATTTAAAGGAAGCAAAGCTTATGGCAGAAATAAAACATACAACTTTTGCACTTAAAGTTGGTACTTTTGAGACTAGACACAAAAAAGCATTTGGCTTAGTAAAAAATACCCTGAATCAACAAGTAGTCATACCAAGAAACGTGTAAGTTGAGATAAAGTGAGCTTCATTCACAGCCAAATTCTCCCAACTTAAATGAAAACAGCCACTCTGGCCACATGTTACTCTCCTCTGTTTATTGAAAGGGAATGGAGAATGGACTCAGAAAACAAGGCATGTATTTTTGAGCATTCCATATTGTAACTACACCTATTTCTTATAGTGTATAGTTTATTTTTCTTAACAAATGCTTTTTTTGCCTGTATAAAACCTATACTGATAAACACCTCTGGTTATTATTATTAATATATAATAGCCTGAATGGAACCATCAAAGTTTCTAGAGTCGATATATTAGTGTGTGGGTGGAGTTAAACCATTGCCCCTTAAAGAACAGGGTCTCAATGAGGCTTCTTTCTCTCTGAATGTGACATAGTTCAAATGAATACAGGCCAGAAAAGATTGCTTTGTAAAGAAACTGAAAAAGCAGCACACATAAAATTATTCCATAAGGTCAAAAATAAAAAGGTTATAAAATATGTGACCTAGGGCCAGCCAAATGGCTTAGTGGTTAAGAGCTCGCTCAAGAGTGTGAGCTGAGCTCTGAGCAACAGCAGTTCGATGCCCAGCCTAGATGAACTGCTGCTGAGCTGCCAACAGGTGGCAGGGTGGCTCAGCTAAAAAAAAAAAAAAAAAAAAAAAAAAAAATTAAAAGATCTGATGACCCAGAGACAATATGCTATGGAGAAAGAACTGAGAGGGACCAAAAAAAAAAAAAAAAAAAATTAAAAGATCTGATGACCCAGAGACAATATGCTATGGAGAAAGAACTGAGAGGGACAAAAAAAAAAAAAAAAAAAGGGTTCTAGTATTGGCTCACCTCTAACTAGTTCAAATCCTTATTTGCCCCTTAGTGGTCAGAAGAGGCCATTATTGAGAGCCTGTAAAACTAGGCTTTCATCTTAAAAATCACACTGCACACCTTTCTTGGCTGCCATTGGTACCCGGGCACCATTCTCTGGACTAAGTAGGATACATAGTTGATCCATACACTGTTGTGAGAACCCATCTGATTCAGTAAGGGGCTCTTGACTAATAGGGTCCCACCTTAATCTCCCACTAAGCACCACCCCACATGAGACTTAAGCAAGGTAAGATGTACCTTCAAAAGTAAAACAAAAAAACATTGGCTTTATATAGCTCCTCAGAGCCTTTCGCTGGTCTCCTGTTTCCTGATTTGAACTTGTTAAAAAATATTTCAGATAGAAACACACTGGTGACACTTTGAAAAGGACAGTTGTTGAACTGATGACATAATTTTAAGAGTATGGAATTAGTAGTGGTCCCCAAGTAGATACACAAATATTATATGATATTTTTCTTGCACATTAAAACATATTCAGCTATGTGCTATGTAAAAGCAATTTTCTTTTCTAAAAAGAAGCCTAGCTTTTTTCCAGAAGTAGACTCTGGATATCACCACATCTGGATATTTTATCTATAAAACTACAAGTCAGGCATCTTGATTTTTTAAAATGTCTGTGAATGCTTAAATGCGAGGGATTTCAGAACAAATTTAAAAACTTTGATATAAAATTATTGAATTAATAGCACCTCTGAAGAAGAAGGGTCTAAAAGATGATCCAATCTAGACATTAATCTCATCTATACTATAAATGAGAATATATAGATCCAGAAAAAATATATATATTATGTCCTCCCTAAAAGACTTTTTTTTATCCCAAAAGCCTCAAAAGTGTTGTTGGTTTCTTGACTTACTAAACATAAAAAACCCTTCTAATATAATAATAGCATTTATTTCAAAGGTCATTTGTTGTGTAATCTCAACTAACTGTAACAGAACTGACATTTAGTAATTTAAAAAAAAACAAAGCACTGTAGCACTAAAGCTCCTTAATGAACCAAAATTAGCTTATTAAATTTTGAAGCTAAAGCTTCTTCACTTATCTATGGGTGATCCCTCAGTCCCTCCCTCAAGAAATATTTATAATTGTTTGAGACCCAGTGAAAATAATCTCATTTCTCAACTTTGGCAAATTCTATCACATTCAAAATAACAAATGCAAAAAGAGTAATTAGCACATACTATGGGATGGCATGTAGTGAGTATGCAGGGGTGATAAAAACAACTATTGTTCCTGCTTTCGTGGAGTTTACAGCCTGGGTGAGGAATAGACAGAATCCGAAGGAACAAGCCACTGACAACAGGAGAAAGAGTATCTGCAGAATGACAGAATGAAAGAGAACAACAAACTGTAGAAAAGTAGATGTGAGTTTCCAAGTAACATCATTTTTTGGACTCATTTAGCTTAAGTTCACACTGCCCTGTACAAGTCAGGAGTTCCTGAGCATATCTCTCCAATACAATATTTTCTAGTATCCGATGCTCTAAATAGACTTGGCTATCAAGAAAATATTCAGTAAGCTCTATCTGAAAAGGCAGAAGAATGTTGGCATGTTGTAGACATCTTTAACAGGGATCTTATCTTGAGCCAGGTCTGTTTCTAAGGATAGAGGTTCAAGGATATTTGGTTATATCTGGGGAATAGTTGAGGCATCCCACAATGTCAACTCACTGGAAGATGCATCATGTAAGGGAGCTCAAAACAAAGAAAGATGTAGCTCAGTACAGCAAATTGACCCAATAATGAGCCTCACCTGGCAACTCAGGTACCAACTCTCATGTCATTTCTGTATATATTCCGTTGCGTAAAACAAGTCACATAGCCACATCTAACTTCAAGGGGTGAGAAAATATAACACTACCTTATTCCTAGGAAGAGGAGAATCAGAAATATTGCAACATTAGTACTTTACCAAATAAAGTCAAATGGAACTGAGTAATGAAGATCAAAGAATATATATGGAAATGGATGCACTTGAGAGGGATTTTGTACAGATCAGTAATAGAGGTGATGAAATCAATGGTCTGCACCTAAGATCCAACAAAATAGAACAAACAAATAAAACTTGAGGCAGTTATTTCAACTAAACCATAAAACAAATCTCTACCCAAACATCATTTTATGGTCCGCCACTGTGTTGTAGGATACCCTTTGGCCTTGGCATAGTGAATACATGGGCAGCTCTCAATTAGTCCCAGGAAGAGCAGCAGTAAAGCTTTTATTACTCAAAAGGGCAGCATAAAGTAGCAACGGGACCCCCAGAACCTAGTGGAGTGGCAGCATCGGGTAGGGGTTGGGGCTAAGGAGAGGGGCGAAGGTAGAGCCCATTTGCTTCTCTAGGTGCAATGGCATAGTGATGTCACCATCTGGCAAAAATGGTGGAGCCCAGTGAAGCAGGATTAGGGGACATACACCCAGTGGAGAAGCAGCTCCAGGGATAGAAGAGAAGTGGGCTTTCCATTAGAGTTCAGGGGAGAATGCAGTGGCCACTGGCGCAGGGGGAATACTGTGTTAGATGCCTCTGGAGGTGGGTCATAAGCAGAGAGCAGTAAAGAGTTTATAAAACTCAGGTATCTGTAGCCTCATTGGCTTGAGGGCATTTGTATTACAAATAGTATCTGTTTTTGGTTTTTGAAGGTTGAGGTATAAAGGAATATAATTCAGGTAACCAGAAAACCCCCAAACACAAAATCACTCATTTTATGATGATCTGAGTATACATAAAGCATCAATGTAATTGAGTAAATGTTTCAACTATTCTATCCTAACCTTTCCAATGAGAAGTTAAAATGCTGCCAATACAAGAAAAACCCTACCAATCAGTTTGTTGGAGATTACAATAATGAGAGAGGAAGGACTGAGTCTTTCCCTGAGATTATAAATCAATGCAAACTGGGTGTCAGTCTCCAGATTAACACTTCAGAGAGGAAAGAGGGAGAGACAGCATAAAGTAACACAGTATAGAAAATAAAATGATCAGATTAATCCATTTGATATGTCAAAGAGAATTAAGAGGGCCGGCCAAGTGGCGTGGTGGTTAAGTGCTGGCTTGGGAAGCCAGCGGCCCTGGTTCGGGTCCCACATATGAGGGTCAGTGACACTGCCCTCAAAAAAAAAAAGAATGAAATAAAATAAAATAAAATAAATAAAAAAGAGAATTAAGAGGGGATCTCAAAATCACACTGAGGCTGAAATCATCAGTTATAGGAAGAATGGGTCCATCATTAACACTAAGATGGAAACAAAGAAGAGAGGGTGCTTGAAGAAAAATATCATAATTTCTGGTTTGGAAAAAAATCATCCATATCTGAAACTCAGGACACCCATAAATTGAGTAGATAATTGATACCAAACAGGAAAGGTATTACTTTGAAATGATGAGATCTATTCCTCGGATATTTTCCAATGCCACAGACTCTGATATTAGAAACCTGGAGGAAAAAAGTCTCCAATTTCCCAAACATGTAATTACACATGTCATTAAATATGTAATAAACTCATCTACAAATTCAGTATTACAGGATCTAAGTTGTATATGAAGAGTAGTGGAGTAATAGAAGGAGAATGAGATATGGAGCAGAAGATAGAGATTTCACGATAGGCCAACCATTGCATGTCCTCTGGCAAAGAACTTTGCCTCTGACCTTCTATTTCCAGGGCTATAAAATGGAAAAAATTATGAAACTTACTATATCTTCCAGATGTATTAGCCCTCTCAAAGGAAATCACATATTTTAAAATGCTTTCTTAGAGGAAATGTACTATAAAGCATTACTTATTATTCTAAAATGTTCTTGCATTATTTCTTTTCCTAGTAACTGCATGTAGTGGGACTGATGAATCTGAGGAACATCCACTGCATGATGGATGAAAAGAAAAGTGAGACAAAGTGATGCCGCCTGTCACTGTTACAGAAATTGTTCCTGTTAAAGTGACCATTGGACAGAAAAGACAGGTGAAATTAGGAAAAGTGTTTACACCAAGCATCCATAGAGAAATAAAAGGTGAAATGTCCTAATTCTTGAGCCAAAATACAATTTTAAAAGGGAGCTATAAAATCCTTTTTTTTTTTTTTTCAGAATCTGAGTTATATTCAATTTTGTACTTTTTACACTAAACTTTAAAGGCACATTGACAATTGAAGTTGAACATTTATATTTCAATAGATATTTGTATATTCTTCAGATGGAGGAAAACATCATATTTGACAAACGCATGTTTGCCAAAGTTGCATCATTTTTTTTTTTAACAAGGCCGACCATATGTTAGGTAATCACTATGCTCTAGGATGAAATTCAATAGAACAAGTGGTTTGGACAACCACAAATGACAAAATGAACTGTAAGGCCAATCTGGCAGATTGTACAGAAATGAATAACAACAACAACAATAATATCAGTTTAATTAAACCTAGTTGAATTGGAAAACATATTGATTATATATTTCAAGCAAAAGAAGATGTGATTGAAACACTTTGACCGGGCCGGCTGAGTGGCACGGTGGTTAAGCGGTGGCTTGGGAAGCCAGCGGCCCCGGTTCAGTCTCACATAAGAGGGCCAGTGACACTGCCCTAAAAAACAAACAAACAAACAAACAAAACGAAAAAAAGAAACCCCTTTACCTGTTACATTCCACCTACTTGAAATTCTTATTATGGTCCTGTTGGGTCTCATCTCTACACTTTCCAATTATCATCATAGGTCAAAATCGCCTTTTCTTTCTTAATTCCAGCCATCACGGCCTTCACTAGGTCTTCTTTACGCACTATACTCTTTTTACTTTTCAGAGACTTCAAGCAAACTCTGTCTGCCATGTTCCTCCTCCTTCACCCCACTAACGCTGATTCTCTTCATCATATCTCAAGGTCCCTTTTTCATTGAAGCTATCCCTAACCCTCCAAACTTGGCTGGCTTCTGCTCTTCACTCATGGTTTTCATGTTTCTTCCTGGCACTTATTTTTATTCTTATCGATGTCTATCTGGCCCACACAATAATAAATCCCTTAAGGATAGAATCCATATGTATTTTTTCTCATTATTTTATCCCTAATACCTATAAAAGTGCCTGAATATTATAGGCAATCTATATGTATTTGTTAAATGACAGACTTAATATTTAGCCTCTAAATGGCAGAGATCCCATACAGTTCTCAATTTATAAATAAATTCATTCATTCATTCCCTCTAGGAAACCCAAGTGCTGAAATTCTTTACACAATATTTTTGTTGGCCATGTTGAGCTAGTTATACAAAATCAGTAGTAGAAAGGAAATGACAAAGTTTATGTTCAAGGGAGCAGTTTACCTCAATCTGTAGAGCATAAAAGGACAGTCTGCTCCATTCTCTGTTAATATTCATTCCCATTCTGTTACCTGAGGTGAATGGGTATTCTTGTACATAAGCTGAGGGCAAAGTTCTCCAAGTGTTTCAACTCTGTTACTGAGTGTGTGTGTGAGACATCAATTAATCAATCAATCAATCAATCAATCATCTCTATAAAGCTCTTGCAATAACTTCTAAAACCAATTTGTACTTTAATTTGAGTGAAACTTAAAATTCTCACAGCACTCAGCACTTAAAAGCTAATCAATACCTGTCTTCCCTCTCAAGATTGCTCCTGAGTTTTATTATCCTGTGGAGCCATTGTGGTCAGAGTAAGATGTCCCATTTATGGGTAGGCTCTAGTTTTCAGGGCATACCAGCCACAGTGGTACAAGATCTCTTTTAGAAAAAGGAGTGATAATAATATGGATTCAGCACCATATTTAAATGTGATGAATCATTAAAACTGTATAAGGAAGAGAGTTTGTAGGACTCTGGAGGTTTTGAAAGGTCATATATATGAAACGAAGTTGAGAAACACTTCAACTGAGCCTAGTCCCGTGTGGTTTAAAACTAAATAAGGGAAAGCAGCATGGTGAAGTAGGATTTACTTAGCATCACAAGATCTAATTGAACCACCATGTCCACTTCTTAATAGCTGCATAATTTTAAGTACATGTTTGACCTCTCTGAACTTTACTTACCTTAATATGTTTAATGGTAAATATAGAAATGACCTCACAGGGTTCTACTAAAAAAACAACCAAACAAAAACAAACAAAAAAAAAACTTAATGCCTACTCTTTTTTGAGCCCTGTGCCAAATACATGTACCTGTAAATTTTATCTGAACTTCCTGTAAAGCCATATTAACATCCCCAGCTTGCAGTGGAGAGCAAAGAGGTCAAAGTCAGACAACTAGTAATTCTGAGAGTGAATGGTACTGAATGAGATCTTTTGGAGCCTCTATCAAAACTCTAGGACCCTATTGCCACAGCTCCTGAAGCTTCAGACCAAATCTCAGCAACCTTGAACTACGAAATGATCCTCAGTGGTCTCTGACCTTGGCCAATGGCATTGCTTGCCTTAAAGTCCTGTGCCACTTTTTTTTTTCCTGTTTGTCACAGGATACTCCCCTGTGATTCCTTATCCACTGATTTTGTGCTCAGTTTATCCAACATGAGATAAATAGGGTAGGGACCCTCTATGAATACAGATATCATGACAATCATCATTACTGCCCTTCTACCTCTATCTTGTCATGTTGAAGAATTTGTAGCATTAATTTAAAAAATAACTTACATGAAAGGCATGTATGTCCTGGATTTTGAGAGGCTGAGATCATTATATTTAAAAGTGGTTAGAGTTTAGGCCCTCTTCACAATGCCTGCTCATCTGCATACTCACTCTTTCTAGCCCAGCAGAGACAACATATGTGACAGTAGAAGCATAGAATAGGAGAACAATAAGTTAAATTCTCTCTGTGGCAAAGTAAAAAGTCATCATAAAAGTCTGGCCCCAAAACTTGGCCCCAAAATTTTTACATATAAATTATCCAGAAAACACATTAGATGTTTAACTAATACTTTTAGAGTTTCGGAAAGCAGAGGTTTCGGAGGGAAGATTCTGGCCTGGATGTTGGAACACCTGGTTGTAAATCTTGGTTCTACCATTTATAAGCTGTGTCAGTTTGTCCAGAGTCACAAAGTGTTACCCTGCTTCCTTATGAAATGTTCATGAGGATACCTAAGTTCAAATGAAATAACATGGAGAGTGAAGCAAGGATAGGATTCCGATATTATTGTTTTGATTTTACGTAGTAAACTCATTTTTTCATTGTAGATACTATTTAACAAAACATGTTCTGAAGAATGCAAGTTTTGTAAGAATAGTAATGTAAGTTATTTTTATAAGGCTTTGTGTTCAAACATGTTTGGAAAATTCTCGATTAAAGTTATCCTCTTACCCCATTCTTCTCAGAGCCTTTAATGTGCTAAGGCAAATCTTCAGAAAGGGAGAATTCAATTCAATATTTTTTCAAGTTTATTTAACCTCATGCCTTATATTTTCCAGAATTAGTATTATCCAGAACACATTTTGGGAACTACACCATTTTGGAGAACCGATTAATACCATGTTGAAATTTGTATTATCAAATAAAACTTTTTCTATACATGACAATAATGGTTACCAAACATTGAGACTTTTCTATGTGCCATGAACTGAGCTAAATGTTTTAAACCATGTAACATGATTTAAATTACTTAACAATCATTTGAATTGCATGGCTCATCCTTGTTTTATAAGTGACAGAAATGAAGCTTAGAGACTTTAAGTAACTTACCCAAACTAATGAGTCACAAGGCCAGGATTTAGATCCAAACCAAGGTTCATGTCCTTGTTTGCTATTAATCATTTGTTTGAATAACTGAATGGCTGAGCCCTGGGAACCTACATGAGACGTATTTAAAACAGCACAGAGCAATTCTGTGAAAACTGACAAAATTTAGGAAGGAGATTCTACCCTTTTCTCTGGCAGTTCAATTCCTCTAAGCTTCTAGGAGAAGAGAAGTTGTTCAGCTCATGGATCAGAGTCATGATCATCCCCTGAGCCCACTCAGGACCACTTCTGAGGCATTTTCTGCCCTCATTCAGGCTTGGACCAGTCTGGTCGTGAAGCCACACGTAGCCTTCCTCTTCTCCATAGTGTTTGCCTGTCAGTGTAATGAGCAGGTCGGAGCAGAGCCTGCGTTAAGGTAGGCCTGCCTACATCTTTCACTCTCTGTTTTTCTTTTATACACTTGTAATCAGGATTGGCAGATAGGCTCCTGTTTGTATCATATAGGAAGAGGGCTAGAACAAGAGATGCTCTGAGAGGCTTCAGGCCCATCCTAAGTGTTCCAGAGTTCAGAATTGTAGAACTTGGTTTGTTTTTAATTTCAAAAGTCTTCTTGAGCAGAGAGTTCCATGCAACAAAGTCAAAAGTTAGACGTGTTTGATGAGTAATCACAGCAGAATCAAAGTACAATGAAAAATAACAGAACCTTGAACATAGAATACTGAGATAAAGATTAATCATTCAAGAATATATGTGTAACTCAATTCAACAGTAACTGGAATACAGAATTTCAGAATTTTAGGACTTATGTAGAAATTAAGAATCTATGTACTTTATATAAAGAGACCTATTTTTATTTCACCCAAACTAATTTAATTATTTCTATAGTAAAGTTTTAAGGAAATTGGTGTGACCCATAAAACAAGATGAGTTCATATGATCAAATCTCTTAAAACATGCCAAACATGTCTATATTTGATCTCATCATAAAATCAGAAGTTAGGGCCAGCCGAGTGGCGCGGTGGTTAAGCGCTGGCTTGGGAAGCCAGCGGTCCCAGTTCGGTCCCACATATGAGGGCCAGTGACACTGCCCTCAAAAAAATAAACAAAAATAAAATAAAATAAAATCAGAAGTTTATAATTCAGTCAAATAAGAAAGACATTGAGCATAAAATTATTCCATTACTAAGGTTGATCCAGTGCTGTCAAATGGCTTTGATCAGCAGTTTTCATATTTTTTAAAATAAAAAAAAATACTTTCTGTAAATAATGTTTTACAAAGCCCAATATGTAAAGCGGAAAGAAAGAGAGCCTGTCTATGAGAAGCAAGAGAAGGAGTCTGGAAAAGCTGTCTGCTCAGAACTTCCCTCTGCAGGCTTCCGCAGACCAGACCCTCAGGTCCAAAGCGAGTCCCCAGGAATTCACAGAGCACTGCCTGCCTAGAAGCCACTGGTCCAGACAATGCTTCAGAGACACGTTGAGGAGAGGCGATTTTTCTCTGTTATTTAAGTTGACAGGTAACACTAAACACATGCATTAGGCCACAAAATAAAGAAGAAAGAATTTTAGAGCTGGAATAGACCTTGATAATATACAGCGTAATGTCCACCAATTTTATGCATAAGGAAACAGGCACAGAGAATTTAACCAACTTGGCCAGTATCACATAACTAATTAGTGGCAGAGTCAGGAATAAAATTCCTGCCTCCTGATACAGCCTGGTGCTCTCCTAATATACTACATGGACCTATATAAACATATGGAGGCAACATATCTTTTTCCAAAATACTTTAGCACAAGAAGGAACATATAAAATATATTTAAAATGTATCAGGCCATTCCTTCAATAAGAGATGTGAGTATAATGTCTTCAGCGAGCTATTAGTAATCAATGAATATGTATGATTTCTGAAGTCACTCCCTGGTGTTCTGCACAGAAGAGCACTGAGAAGGTATCTACTTACCATCCACCTGCCCCTTCTCTAGTGGAGAAGCCACTGCCCAGCGGGACACTTTCCTCTTTAGTCCTCTGACCACCCAGATCAGATGCTGATGAATAGCTGCCCAACAGATGATTCTTTAGCAGTTCCAAAGGTTTACATTTGCCATCATCAAAGTATTCAAAAAAAAATCAAAGATCATGACAATTTAATATTCTCATGCTTGATCAGGTGGATCAATATTAAACTGTCACTTTTTAAATCAAAAGTAGCCAAATAATGGCATTTTCATATGATTAGCCTATACACGGTAGCTATATATTGGCAATTTCTACAGCTTGTTATCTACAAAAGAGTTTTCACCACTTGGGCAGAAAGAAAGTAGCAAACTTTAAATCACACCACAATAGATCTTACATGATGGCATGTTGGGAATGTGAAAACATGCTCCACTGTATTGCTGCATATTTTTTGTTCTTTAAGTATTTCGCCTGTCCAACACATAGAAATGCACCTGTAACCCTGCATTGTTGACAGGTTCGGTTCTGAGTTGGTTGTCTTGACCATTCCCATACAATGAAAATGGTCTTTTTAAAAATTATTTCTTCTTTGGATCTGACCTCATGATTGATCTTCCTGATCATTGATCTCCTTCCTTCATGAACCACTATATCCGATATTCTCTCTCTTTTTAAATCTGAAAATACCTTAATTTATGGATATCTAATATACTGAGTTGTTTGACTATTTAGAACTTAGTAGTCTGCAAAATAATATCACACGGTACATTTAATGGTAGATATGTAATTTGATAATGAAGTCCTCAAGATGTAGCTACTATAGAAGAGATTCGGTAGGAGACTAGGATTGCTAATACAAGATAAATTGTAACTTTCAAAGGTAGAATGAGCAAGGTTTATATAGACCATCCAGTTATAGTTCTAGGCATGTTACTGCTTTCACTAGTGATGCAATGACAGTGTATAATATCATTCAAGGTAACTGGGTGTAAATTAAACTGGGCTTTGAATAAATGAAAAAGAAATTGGGGCATCCATTTACTAATATTTAAAATATTAATAAATATTTCCTGATGAAAAATGTGGCATAGCTAGGCCATTTTTTAAAGATATGCTAGAATACTTTTAAAATAAATGACTTGTGCTTTAAAGCCTATTTCAAAGACTAACCAAATTTATAATGCTTTGTCTCAGCTAATTCCCTCCAGCTGCAATTTAAGCTTCTTTTAGTAAATCTGTTCTTTTTCATGTTTTAATTGGTGTTCACAAAAGATATTTTTACCATGGATTTCCAAGGGACCAAAGTTCCACTCAAGAAAGCTTGGAAGCCTGAATATTAAAGGAGAATTTCAAAGTAACAGTGAAAACAGCAAGATTGCATTTGTGTTACAAGATTACAAGAAGAGAGAACAAATGGTCACAAATATCTGATGGGAAAATTATGGCAATCTTCATGAACTTTACGTCATGAAGTGTTTTCTACTTTTTAGATATCTCTTCTCCATGTCTTTGGACAAAATTTGAACAATGCTAAGCCTCCAAATACAGTCTACTAAGTGTGCATTTTAAAGGCTCTTTGAATGCAGAAGTGATTGAGATTCTACAAATTGACAAGAAAGGAATTAACTTTCTGATGCCTTTAACACTCCTTTAAAATTTCTTTGTGTCTTGTGTGTTGCTTCCCAAATCGAGATGGAATCTGGTCAGGTACTGAAACCTTCAGAAATTAAGGAATTAATTTAAAAAGACAGAAAGTAAAGTTTTTGATCATAAAAAAGGCAAAATTAAGGTTTCTGGAAAGAAGTGGAACTTCCACTATCTTTAAGAACGGTTCAAGGACTGGAATTATGAAGAACAAGTGTTTCTGAAATTTTACTTTATGCAGTAGCAAACAGAATTTTTCTTAAGGAAGTCTTCCTCGATATGTTATCATGAAAGTGATGCTCTTATTACCTCATAGAAATTCAGTCTCACATACAAAGTCATTATTTTGAACACTTATTATATCCAAGAAATGTATACATGGACTTTTTAATCTTACTCTTCATATAGCTCTGGGAAGATATTCTTATATTCATTTAAATAAGAAATTGCAGAACCATAGAAATTAGGTAACCTGACCATGGTACACAGAAAATGAGTGACTAAACCACAATTCAAACTCCAATGAATTTTTCTCATTTCCACTCTGTGACAGCAAGCATACTTGGATTCAATTATGTCCCCAGAAATAGACTCTTCTGATATTATATAAATATATTTAAAATAATTAGCCTGTAAGAATGTATTAGTTTTGTCCCTTGAAATCTTTATTATTTAGGGGGCTCTGTTTTGCAAGGAATGAGAGTATTTTCACTGTCAGTATTCCAAAACTTTAATTTAATTCTCATTATACTAATTTACATAGTAATTTTATTCCAATTTCTATTTTGCCTAATTTGACAAGAAAATTCCAGTACTAGTAAAATTTACATTAAAACTCATGTAGGAATACGACTCACCATATTGATAGCCTTAGGCACCCACTATTATGTTAAAGTATAGTGTTAAGTGAATATTAGATATAAAATCTAGGACATATATCATAATGAAGAATGTAAGAGGCTTTGTTTATTTAGTGGTAGGAAAGATCAATTATATTGGTGATACTAAATATTAGGAAGGAAAATAAGATTGTTGTAATAACTTGAATAAATAAACCCTAGAAATTATATTCTTATAAGGGTGTGTATGTGTGTATGAATACTAATCAACTCTGATAAGAGAATAGTAAGATAAACATTTTAAATACTGTTAATGAGAATATAAATAGTTTTAGTGTCAATGAGAATATAAATTCCTCCCACATCCTTAATATTTTCTAATAGTCTTAAAATATTAAAACTTTTTGACCATGTAACTGGATTTCTAGAAATCTCTTAGGATAAAAATAACCACAGATGCAGATAAAACTTATATACAATGTTGTTGATTATGGTGTTATTTTATATAACAAAAAATTAGAAACATTTTTTACATCCCACAATAGGGTAATGGCTAAAAATTATGCTAGTTTTACATATTAGATAACTGTATAGCAATTGAAAATTATATTTACACAAACATTTGATGGTATGATGAAGAATACATTATAAAATTACCTACGTAGGAACTCAATTATATGTGCATACATATACCTATGAAGAAAACAGAAAAAAATACCAAAATATTAATAGTGGTCATCGCTAATAAAGTTTTTTTTTCTTTGTTCCTGTCTATTTTTATTCCCAAAAGTGTTGTGACTATTGTATTTTTAACAAAAATAAAACTTCTTTAAAATTAATAAGTTCTTGGGAAATTGTGCCCTTAGAGGTTCGGATGGAGGCCTCAATGCGTCACTAGGGTGATTCCAAGAAAACACCCTCCATGAACGTGTATACCCATGTGGATATAGCAGCTGGGGTCCACATTCTGGTATATTGCTTTATCCTAGTCTGACAGTCTGAGCACTTTTCACTTGCCTCTGTTTGGAAAACTTCTACAAGAAATAATGCTATAGAAAGTGTGATGATTTTTTTTATTTATTTATCACATAACAATTTTAGATATAAGTATTGTGATTTAAGTAGAGTTAATAGACGGGACAGAGTGGTTCTAAGAGAACACTTCCTGAGTTTCCAGTTTGAAATAAATACTTTACATACATTATCTCTTTTAACAACACGTTTTACAGATTAGGAAGCTGAAGCTCTTGGAGACTAACATAGAACCATGTTAAGTTAGAGGAAGAATAAGAAGTCTGTACTCTTCCTACTACGTATACTGGGGCACTGCCTTTGAGTTTCATTATGTGCGTGGTGTCAGAAATACGAGCCCTGACAAGTTCACAAACTTGTTGCAACGATGTTGCTAACCTTTTTTGTTATCAGGAGGATTATTCATTATGAATTTGTACCAACTGAACAAACAGTTAACCAAGTTTACTATTTGGAAGTACTGAAAAGGCTGCTTGAAAAAGTTAGACAACCTGAACTTTTCACCAATTTGTGGCTCTTGCATCATGACAATGCACCAGCTAACACGGCACTGCCTTTGAGAGAGTTTTTAGCCAGTAAACAAATAACTATATTGGAACACCCTCCCTACTCACCTGATCTGGCCCCCAAATGACTTCTTTCTTTACCTGAAGATAAAGGAAATATTGAAAGGAAGACATTTTTATGACATTCAAGACATCAAGAGTAATCTGATGAAGGCGCTGATGGCCATTCCAGAAAAAGAGTTCCAAAATTGCTTTGAAGGGTGGACTAGGTGCTGCATTGGTGCACAGCTTCCCAAGGGGAGTACTTCGAGGGTGATCGTAGTAATATTCAGCAATGAGGTATGGAACACTTTTTCTAGGATGAGTTCAAGAACTTGTCAGACCAATATAATCACCTTTCTGCATAACTTTTCAGAGAAACTGAGCTGACAAGGACTCATCTATAAAGTAAAATTGGGTCAAACTATGCTTTCCTAAGATAGTTCTCACAGTTCAGACAGAGAACATAAAATGTGTTGTTGAGCTTACACATGTAGTGGAATGAACTGAACTAACCCATATGCTTGAATAAATACAGGCAGCCTCTGTCATTGCATTTTTTATGTTTTATACACACAAATAAGAGTCTAAAATATAATTTAAGTCTAAAATATATTTAGGTTTAAATTAGTAATTATCCAAATCCATTTGCATATTGCCTCTCTAAATCCAGATGGCCTTAATATAAAGCTATGTAAAGATATTGTTTTTATTTATGTCCACAAATTTATGTTAGAAATACAGATAAATTCTAAACCAGTACATTCAAATAAGCTAAATAAAATGCAAGAGTGACAGCAAAGGGGAAGCTTATATTACATCTGTTAGAGATATGCTTTGGAGAAATCTACTTTTCTATGCACAGTGGGACTCACTCCAGATAGCAATTCAAAGCTGTATTTTTCATTTCTGAAAATCACAACAAAACCCCTGTTTGCTAATTTTTTTATTGTTGAAAAATCAGTCATATATATATGACTGACATATATTCAAATAAATGAATACACAGCATATGAAAGAGCTGCTAGGTGTAAATCCACTATTTTAATCAATGCTAAATAGCAGCACTGGGCTGATTTCAAGGAAACTTATTGTTATAATTGACAGCCTTCTCCAACTACTCCAGGATGTTATTTTAAAGGTCTTAGGAATTAAAATTAAATGTTTTAAGCCTTTTCAAACTATCCCAGAAAGGAAAAGCCAGTTTGTGCCTGCTCTCCAGAGCATTAAGGGGGAACTGCATTTGGCTGAGTTCAAAAAATATCCCTTTAATGTGAGCGACTAGAAGAACTGTGATTGAACAATGCTAAATAACCACCCCTGAAGATTAAAAAACAAACTGAGGGCTATTTAATCAGCAAAACTAATTCTAAAACAGAAAATTGTCCTTATACATTTAAAGTCATTAAATATTACTTTTTAAAATATAATTTGGCATCCATACCATTATGAATAAGTAAAATTAAATGTCTGTTTTAACAGAATAAAGCAAAGCAAAACAGGACCCATTTCAACCAACTATTACTTTCATGAGCTTCTTTTCAAGAGCTATAGCTTAATAAAGGTTGCTTTCCTCCAATAAAATTCTAGACATTCACATAAGTGTAAATGGTGACTTTTTTCTTAAAAGATTAACATACTTGAAATTTAAAATACTCAGTGTATATCAAATAGAGTTATCTTAAGACTCTCAGATGTTTTTTCCCATCTTGTACTCTAATATACATCTTTTTGAAGAATTCAGTTTAAAATGTATTTATTTGAGAACTGACTGTAAAGTTCTGAATAATAATGAAAACCTTTCCCAACAAAATATTTGTAGAAATGATTTGGAGTAGAAAGTCCAAATGGATTATTCATTCTAGTCTAACATGATGCTTTGGAGATCAGTAAATGAGGACCCAAAATGACAAAACTGAGAATGTGGTTCCCAGGTCCTGCCTCTCCAATTGTCCCTCCAATGTTGATCTCCACCTACACAATAAGTACTTTAAAAACTTAAATTGACTTCATTTTTTAAAGTAAATGCTCTAAAACCTGGAAAGGGTAAGCTTTTTGTTTCTTAAATACCTCCCTCCAGCCTTGCCCAATAGGCATGAGCTGAAAAGAAAATTCCATAATGCAAGTTCATTAGAGAGGCATGCAATAGATCAAAAGCAAGTATAAATGCATATTGTTTCTTTCTAGGATCTGAGTTCAAGACAAAACTCAAAAAAGCACCAATCTGCTTTTTACTCTTTATTCATTACAATGATATACTTAAATAATAGATGTCAAACTGGTAACATTTCTAGAAGATGCTCTTCAGGGGGATTGATATTTCTGGGCTAGTAAAATATGAAATTGTGTTAGTTCATATGAGGAACTGCATTATTTTTCCAATGTTTTTAAGAAAACCTAGATAGGATATAAATTAAAGTGACCACCTCAATAGAGGACCTAGAAAATGATTTAGTGGGCATGACTGTTCCATTGTAATAAGTAAGACTTTTCTATTGCAATTAGATATTAGTCAGTGTTTAACATGCCAATAAAAATATTACCCTAGCTCCACTGTTCTATTCACCTATTTGATCAAGTAACAATGGCTTATCTAGTGCTACATATAAAGCTTTCATAAGGAGGAATATGAGACATTGCTCACTTATTTTTATATTTCATTCTCAAAGAGTAAGATGGAAAATTTGAATTTTTGTTTGGAGAGAAATTAAAGGAGAATGATTAGATCTCTTAGCACAGGAAGCTGCATTTGACTCTTTTATTTTCTTCTAATTTTTCCATGAGATGGGGATAATTGTAGGAAGTTGAAAATAATGGCTCAGAACTTCAGAGATTTCTGATTTTTAAATGTGTTTGAAGCACTAGATTTCAATGAAAATCTTAAGCAGAGCTCCAAAGGGAAGTTTCTGAGCTGTCATCTCTAACAGGGATTGGGAGAGATCAGAGTCCAGGGAAATCCAGCCCATTGTCTCTGTGGCATTGGCGTCTTCACAGAATCCTAGGTCTCTGAAGAATACAGCCTTAAAAGTATGCTTGTGAATGATACAAAAGACTAGGGGAATAAGTGAGGGAATTAGTCTGTGAGTGTCATTACCTTGCTAGGTTAATACATATTATTTATGATAGATAACCAAGTCTGCAGAAGGTCTGAACCATAGAGATAGAAATTTGAGATAGAAAATGGCTAAGACTGTTGACTAAACCTAGAACTGAAAATGAATTCATGAGGAACATTCTAAAAGAAATATGTACATATCATAGTTAGATTAAGTTTAGAAAGAAGGATTAGTAATAATAATAATCATTAGCTACTTTAATAGTTGCTCGATAAGTCTACTCTAGTAATTAAACAAGACATCTCTTTTTAAAAATTAATTATTCAAGTGTTTGCAAATTTTTGTGTCTGTCTGGAAATAATTGGACAGAAAAAAAAGTCCTAAGATCTTAATATTTTGAAATACTTTGTGTTAATAAACTAATAAATGTCCAAGCTATAAAACTAAAAATAATACGTGTTTATGAAGAATGAATCTTAATATTCATTTTAATAATTAATGGGAATATGAAGTGCCTCTCCAATAAGAAGAGAAAGTCATTTTCACATTAGAAATGATTTATATTCATGAAAATTGTTAATCTACTTACTAGATTGAATCAGGATATTGGCATATTAGCCCATATATTTACGTCTTAAGAGGACCTTCATTATGGTTTATTTTCCTCAAAATAAATATATATATATATATTATACTAAAAGAGGTAGAAGAGAAGCTGTCTCCAAATGTCCATTTTAATTTTGTCTGTTTTTCTAAATTGAATTTGGTAACCAGGGCACATGGCCATTTGGCTAGAGACTGTGTTTCCTATTCTTCTTTGCACGGAGTGACTATGTTTGGGCCAGTGGGGCCTTGCAAAAATATGTTCAACTTCTATATTATTTTCTTAAAGATAAAGCTGCCATCCCAATATATCCTTGTTTCTCTTATTCTTGGCCAAGGACAGCAGCTGTAGTAGATCTTAGATCCAAAGATAGAAGCCATATGTTAAGATGATATAGCCACCTGATCCATCAGAGTCCTTGTGGACCACACACTTATTATAAGAGAAAAATATTCTATCTAATTCAAGGCCCTGCATTTTGAGGTTTCTTTGTAATAAATCTTTATCCTATGCCTTAGCTAATAAAGAACTTGGTGTCATAAGAGGTATGATGCCATAAAAAAAGAATAGGTGGAATTGTCTCAGTGCTTGAGTTGTAGACTACAAGGAGATGAATATTACAAGCTGGAAAGCTAATGATCTTTATTATAGCATGGCAAAATATTTAGTAAAACTCTAAGCTGTAAAGAAAGGAAGATGAGGGCCGGCTGAGTGGCGTGGTACTGGCTTGGGAAGCCAGCAACCCCGGTTCGGGTCCCACATGAGAGGGCCAGTGACACTGCCCTCAAAATAAATAAATAAATAAATAAAAATTAAAATTAAAAATAAAAAATAAAAAAAGAAAGGAAGATGATACCTATGAATTATTGGGTTGTCGGAAAAGTCATGACATTTTTTTTCTATGTTTTTCATTGCAAAAATGCATCATGACTTTTCTGACAACCCAATATTTTTCTCTAAGGAAGATTATCAGGAAAAGTCTAAATATTTACATTAGCTGCCCATTAATACTTTTGTCCAAATAAAATATAAAACAGAAGCATGAGTAAGGATGCCAATGTGCGAGATAAAAAGGAATAGGCCTTGTTAAGAGAGTCTGTCCCTGACAGAAATCTAAACATTAACTTGAGATACTTGACTAATACTTCTTATAAAAGAAAAATCCCCTGATTATATGTCCCAACTAGCAGATGATAAAACTTTGTTACAGACTGAATGTTTGTGTTCCCTCAAAATTCATATGTTAAAACCCAATATCCAATGGGTTGGTATTAAGAGGTGGGGCCTTTGGGAAATCGTTAGATCATGATGGTGGAAACGTCCTGAATGGAGTTGGTGTCCTTATAACAGAGACTAGAGAGAGCTCTCTTTCCAGTTCCACCATGTGAGGACCCAGTGAGAAGACAACTGTCAATGAACTAGGAATTAGACCCTAGCAAGACACCACATCTGCCAGCACTTTGATCTTAAACTTCCTAATCCCACTGTGAGAAATAAATGTTTGTTGTTTAAACCACCTTGTCTATGGTATTTTGTTATAGTAGCCTGAGCAGACTAAGACATGCTCAGAGCCCTTCTCAAGAGCTTCCCATTCGTACTTCTCAGCAAGACAATAGGAGCTCTGCCCAGTTACAAAGATCAAATAAAATCATGTTAACGTCTCACCATTACCTCTATTTTGAGTGAGATAATCCTAGAATAGAAAGCAGAAAATCGGAATGAAGAATCTCCAGGTTTTGGAGAGATCACCAAATATGATAATTTTTACATGGAATCTGAGTAGAAAGCAAATAGACAGAAGCCTCACTTTTTAAGGGAAATTAATATTGTGGAAAAAAAACAAAACAGCCCCACATCTGGCCTACAAGCAAGACTTTATATTACCAAATGTGCATCAGCAAGAAGCAGGCTATGGAAACTATACAGACCCCAAAGAGAACATATCTTCCAAAACTCATTTTGAATTTGGCCACAAAGCACAATGGTCAAGGGAAAACTTCCAGAAGGTTCCAGATATCATGGAAGATAGTGGCCAACAGAGTGATCTAAGAGAGCAAAATCAAGGTGAGCTAAGCAGGTAATGGGGTATTTCAAAGTTTCTACATATCAGGATAGAACTACTCTGGAACACTGAGTGCTCTATGTTTTCTATTGTTATCTATTAATGGGTTATTTTTCTACTCCATTGTATATTATAAGATGGGGCTAAGGATGGTGAATATTTTCTATGTGTGTGGAAAAAAGTATGCAGAGGGGCAGATTATTGTTAACAATCCCTCAATATCTGTTCTGCTTTTATCTCTCTTAGTACTTCATGTATGTTTAAGGCAAAGAGTGGGCACAGGATACCCAGGAGAGATTGTATCTCCTAGCATTGCTAGCAACTAGGGTATCCTTGTGATTAAGTTTGAGCCAATGAAATGTGAATGAATGTTACACATGAATGAATGAGTAAACATTGAAAACTGTCCCCAATTACAGATGGAAAATGCTAATAGTAAAAAAGAAAGGTGCAGGAATTAAAATTCTGATATAGTGGGGAAAACCACAGTTTCCCAATTAAGATTCAAATTATGCCCCAAAATTCTCTCTAAAATATTACCAAATCACCATAGTGAACTAACATTCGATAATTTAGATTACGTCATATAACTTGAGTTACTCCTGACTTCTAATTTTAACCCAATTAGAAGGAAAAGTATTTGATTTGAAATTAAACATTTTTATTCTTTTTGCTTCTTCATGTTCCAAATTGAGCATAAATTAGAAAAAAAAAGCATGCTAATAATTAGGCAGCTAATCCAAATTAATTTTTGCCAGTTCAAATTTTTGAGCATCTACTCTAGATATTAAATTTCTTGTTTTTACTGATTTTTAGAACTTATCAATATGCTTTTTCATTTTGCTTGTCATGGCTTATTTAATTATATGTTTCTGCATTTTAAATTGCAAAACATACTCAGTATGTTCTTTTTCAAATTTTATAGAAAACTGCAGGTACAGATGGTCCATTAATAGCAATAAAAAGGCCAATTAAAATTATGTAAAACCCTTTAGAAAGCAATTCATTCCACAGCTATCTCAAGGAAAGTGTCTGTGTTTAAAATCTAATGTGATAAGACTTCCTGCTGATATCACAAGTCATCCTAAAAGAAGTGTTGTATAATCTGAATTTTCTGTTTTTGTTTAGAAGGATATGCTATCTAATTAATTTGAATAAACAATAACTATGAATAGGACTGCAATCTGTCATAGTTAGGTCCTAATTGTTTATATGATGTGATAGACAGTGACATTCAAAAACACACATTTCTGAATCATGTGTCTATGAATGCTCCCTATTGGTACAATAGAAGTTTGCTATTATCTAGAATTATTATGCTTATTAATATTTCTGTAGAAATAGTGGTTTCAGAACCACTAGTGGTTTCAGAACCACCTGTGATTGAATGGGGCACAAAGATGTAGTGAATAGCAATACATTTTGGAACCAAAACACACGGGTTTGAATCTTCCCTACATTCTTTTTTATTTGTGTCTGTTTGGGAATATCTCTCCTAATCTTATTTTTCAGCTATACAATGATAATAATTAGGGGCACGTCTTTAAAGAGTTGTAAAGATATCATTCTAGATGTGAAAATACTTTATATATTTTTAAGTCCAAGCAAATATGATTGGGTTGTCGGAAAAGTCATGACGTATTTTGCCTATGTTTTTCAAAGGTCACTTATTTATATAAAGAACAAAGATCAATCAATGATATGTTGCCTGTTTTGTTCGATAGCCTTTTGCCATCTTACAATGAGCTTCATAAGGACCTGTTTTTATTTGCAAAAAACTGAACAAGGTGCTGATTTACAGCCTCATCTGAATTGAATGTTATACCACGCAAGGAGTTTTGAAGAGAGCGAAACAAGTGGAAGTCTGACAATGCGAGGTCAGGTGAGGTGGGTGTGACAACACATCCCATCCAAGCTCCAATAATTTTTGACGGGTGATCAAACTTGTGTGTGGTCTCGCGTTGTCATGATGGAACACAACTCATTTACAATTAACGAGTTCTGGATGTTTCTGGATAATGGATTAGTTCAAACTGTCCAATTGCCAACAGTACACATTCGAATTGATTGTTTGGCTCCTTGGTAGGAGCTTGAAAAACACGACACCTTTCAAATCTCACTACACTGAGAGCATAACCTTCCTCTGATGAACGTCTGCTTTCCATATCATTTGAGATGAATCATCACATAGGGACCAAGACTTTTTGTGCACCATATTGTTGTAAATAATCCACTTCTCATCACCAGTTAACGTTCACTTCAAAAAAGAATTGATTTTCTCATGTTTAATGAGCATATCGCAGATGTTTATACGCACCATCAAATGAACTTCTTTGAGTTCATGCGGAACCAAATATCAAGCTTGCTTACGTATCCCAGCTTCTTCTGGTGGTCGTGAATGCTTGAATGATGGATGTTCAATGTTTCTGCAATCTCTTATGTGTGTAACATGGGTTTGACTTGATCAATGCCTTTATTTTGTCGTCATCAACCTCTGTGGGCCTCCCTGACAGAGGAGCATCGTTGAGATCAAAATCACCAGCATGGAATTTCATGAACCATTTTTGACACTGACGTTCTTGTAGAGCATTGTCACCGTAAACTTTATGCAACTTTTCACAAGCTTGATGCTAGTTCTTCCCTTTATGGAAGTAAAACAGTAAAATGTGGCAAAAATACACAGTTTGGTATCCCATCTTCAATTTGTTGTAAAATCTCCAAAACTCAACCAAATTGCTCAATTTATTTTTAGAATGAAGCTAGAACTCTCAGCTGTCAAATGACATAGTAATAACATAGATGTGAATGACTCTAGTACTTCCAAAAATGAACTAGTGCCATCTGCTCCAAACATGTGTCATGACTTTTCTGACAACCCAATAATTAGTATTATATATCTAGATTGGGAAGAGAGAAGGCAAGATAAACTAAAAGACTTGCCTCCTGAGGCAAATGACTGTGCCTTTGCGTTAGTTTTTTTAAAGAGGTGTGAGGAATAACATGAGGAAAAACTTGTTTCAGTGACAGAGAGGAGGAAAAATAACAGCTTTCTGAAGAGGAATAGAAGAGCTAGAGTAGCAAATTGGAGAAAGACTCAGGAAGGAAGAAAGAAGGTGCATGTTTAAAAAAGATATACGAGGTCTGCCAATTAAGTTTGTGAAACTCATCCTAGAAAAAGTGCTACATACCTCATTGCTGAATATGACTACAGTCACCTTTGAAGTAGTCCCCTTGAGAAGCTGTGGACTGATGCTTGCACCTAGTCCACCCTTCAAAACAGTTTTGGAACTCTTTTTCTGGAATGGTCATCAGAGCTGTCATTGTATTACCCTTAATGTCCTGAATGTCATCAAAATGTCTTCCTTTCAATATTTCCTTTATCTTCAGGTAAATAAAGAAGTGATTGAGGGCCAGATCAGGTAAGTAGGGAGGGTGTTCCAATACCGTTATTTGTTTACTGTCTAAAAACTCCCTCACAAACAGTGCATATGAGTTAGTGCATTATTGTGATGCAAGAGCCATGAAATGTTGGTGAAAAGTTCAGGTTGCCTAACTTTTTCATGCAGCCTTTTCAGCAATTCCAAATAGTAAACTTGGTTAACTCTTTGTCCAGTTGGTACAAATTCATAATGAATAATCCCTCTGATATCAGAAAAGGTTAGAAACATCATTGCAACAAAGTTCACAAACTTAATTGTCTGACCTTGGTATGAGTAAATGAATAAAGACTTCTCCACTGATGCCTTGTCAGAATATTAACATGGAGAAGTAAAGACTATGGCCCAGTAAAGAATTCTAATAGGGCCAGCTGAGTGGCTCATCAATTAAGATTTGGCTCAAGAGCACAAGCTCTGAGCAGCAGGACCCTGGTTCAGATCCCACATGAGGGCCAGTGATGCTGTGTCCTCTACAGCTCAGAAGGTGAACAACAGCTCAACCTGGAGCTGGCCTGCTGTGACTCACTGGCAACGGCGTAGGCTGCAGTGGGGCTGCAGTGAGCTGCTGTAAGCTACTGTGAGTGGCTGGCAGCTGACATAAGTGGCTGTCCAATGGCCGGCAACCCATCTGCCTTATCTGGGAAGAATACAATGTCACAATACCAACATGGGCCAATGAAGCTCTGTCCTCCACAACTAGACTGAAAAACAAAAGGACAGCAACTTGTCTGTTCCCCTTCCCGGATTCCCCAACTCTGTTCCCTCTCCCAATTCCCCAATGGAATCTTAAAAAAAACAAAACAAAAAAAAACAAAACAGGAATTCTGATAGATTGCTCTCTTTCAGAAATGTATTCTGTTGATACCCCCAACTGTGAGCTTATCTATATATGAGTGAAAGGATTAGGTTAAAATAATACAAGATATGTCCCACTTTTAAAGTATGTAGCCAATAGATGTGAAAATGTCATTCTTCAATAAGAATGTATCTTTGGAGATTGAAGAACCAGAGATATTTCAATTAAGGAGCATAATCAGATTATACCTGATCAACAAAGAAGAAAGCAGGGTACCTCCAAATTTCAGAAGCAGCTGTGTGATAATTATACCCTAATTAATTTCCTTCGTGTGTGTGTATGTGTATGTGTTTCTCAGTATTATGTCTTCATTCTATTCAGTAATTTAAAAGAATCTTAATTTCCTTGCAGTTATTTGGAGTTTATTGTGCACCAGGATGCTGAAATGCTGAGTTTAGAGCAACTTTCTCTGTTGCTTTTTAATAATGTTGCAGTTGAATTGCATTCCTTGTACACAATCTATGTGAGGTAAAATAATAATAATAAAGAAAAACTATTCTGTATTCATAGTACAAAAGGAACTGTATACTGAATGGTCTCAATTCATAATATGACTATGGAATTCTGATATGAAGTGAATCCAAAGATGGGTGTTTTTCCGGGGGGCCCAGTTTCTCTTAGCTTATCACTTAAAACCCTTTGAAAGATTTCACAGGGATTAATGGTCAGCACCCAGGGAGGAAGTGGGGCTGTTACAGCACTGATGAGCTGTGCTGACACAGACTTCATTCTTTTGCATTCTGGTGTACCAGGCACACATTTTTTGCCTTCATCACCACTCTAAAAAGATAAAAGCCTCTTGAAGTCAGTGGGAGATTCATTTTTAAATTAGTTCTGTAGGAAGCAGAGTAATTTGAGAAACTGGGCTGCAGATACTATTTAAATAAGGCAGACCTACACAATGCCAACATTATTATTTGAACTCTCTCCTTGGTGTGTGTGTGTGTGTGTGTGTGTGTGTGTAGGAGCCGTTGCATTTGAGTCCTTTTTGATTCAGTAACTTCCATAGTTCAGGAAGCCCCCCAGTATTTGTTTGTACAATTTCTGTGTGCATATAATTTTGCATAAATATCAAAACCAGTGCTCATCAAGAACAGACTGAGAGTAAGCTCTCCATGTATTCATACCCTTAAAATATGGTTTGTGTATGTTAATTACAGTATGGTCCTCACTGGAAGCAACTGGTAGATACAAAGGGCTTTTTTTTGAAACTGGGTTTTAAGAATGGAGCAAAAATAAGGAGTATTATGCATTGGGAAGAAACCAGGACACGTTGCCCTTTCATACCTCAAACTTCCAGCAGTAGTTAAATTGAGGGAAGATACCAGGTGCCCATACACCATGTAATTGTCCATTTGCTACATGTCAGGAATGGGGGGATAAAACCATTTTTTGAAACTCCCCAGTAATTGACATGTTATGCAAAAGATGAAAAACATTATTTCAGTCCTTCATTCCACCATGGATCTGATCAGCCTGCTTTCATAAAAGTATGTAATCCTGTTTCTCCATTTCCGTCTTGAAGCAACAGATTAGTAATCTCAGGGAGCATCTCCGGAGGGAGTTCTGGGGGAAATCGAAATCATCAAGAGATACTCTGCAAAAGAATTACAGAAGAGACACTTTCACAGATGCTTACCATGAAAGCAAATACAGGTGGCTGTCAGGAGAGAACTGTGTAGGTTCTCAATTACGAGACTGGCAAACTGCAGGCAGTTAAAAAACTTTAACCCATTGTCTCTGATTGCAACTTGCTCACTCTAAAGAGAGGAACAAAGGACAACTCAACGATTAATGTGACTGTGTGTGTATTTTCCCAACTTGGCTTCTAGGAGGATTTGAGTTTAAGGAGAAGTATTAAAGGAGAGGAGACAGTTACTCTGAGAAGAATGGTTATTGTGCAGGGCTTTGGAGTTAGTCAATGGTATGAGCATGTCACATAAGCAGGAAATAGAGCAACAAGCAATTCAGTGTTACCGCCTGAATGCGGCAAGAGATTAGGCTGGAGAGTCAGAAGTCTTATAAACTACCGTATGTATATTTACACAAATGCATGGATACATGTATTTGCATAGAAGTGACACAATAGGTTCACGTATTCAAATAAGCATAGCTTCCATAAATCTGTACTTTTGCTCTCACTTTCCCTTGCACCCAAGTCTCTCCACACACAAGAGCTGCATGATTTACTTATTCCTTGCCATCTCTTTCATTTCATAGATCTTTGCATAATGCTTTGTCTGCAGTATGCTCTCCATTAAGATAGGTTTACTAACACTGTGACCAGAGTATTTCCAAATGGTTTGGATTTCAACTTTGGAGACAGCAACAGAATTGACATGCGTAGGCACAACAAAGTGATAAAGAAAAATCAGAGCTCTTGACCTCTCCAAGCAGACACATTTGCAATTAGCCAAGAAGCATGAGTTACCTCCTCCAAGGGGCCAGGGACATGGCCAGGATCCTTGCATTATTATTTCATTTCCAGTTTATTAGTCCATCATTGGAAGGATCACCTGACTTGTTTGTAGAAGCAAATGAATACATTTAGGCTAATAAGAAAAGAACTTACACACACAATGCATTATATAGATGATGTATTATGCAATTGTGCACTTGAAACCTATGTAATTGTACTAACCATTGTCACCCTGATAAATTTAATAAAGAAAGAAAAAGAAAAGAACTTACCTGAAGGAGGGAAGTAAAAGAAAAGATATAAAAGCTTGAATCAAGAACAGCAATCCGGATTTGAAGATAGCCAAAGTGTTTGTGAATACAGCATGAATACATGGTGAGTAGAAATAAATGCATGTAACTACTATAGACTATCTAGCTTTCTCTAATGGAGTTTTGTACACTGGGATAACTGAACTTCATCTATCAATGTACTCAAAACCTTTAAGAAAAATTATGATAATATTTCTGTCATGTCGCATATATCTTTCCATGGAGGAGTTAACTCCCAAAGAGCCTACATTGATTTATTCTTTAAGTAAAGGTGGCAGAGTAAATAAAACTATAATGTTAAATAACAACTGGCTCAAAGTTCCCCTAGGGAGAAAACTATCTTGTTTAGGAAAACACCTTGATATTCTGCTTTAGATGTGAAAACCCTGAGGGCATGTTTTGGGAGGATCCTATATGGAAAAAAAGATAAAATTATCTGTCCAAAAACATGTAATAGATACACTTAAAAGAAAACAAAAAAACAGGAGAAAGCAGAAAATAAGACCTTACTCTCTCTGAAGGAGAGGGAGAGAGAGAGAGAGAAAGAGAGAGAGAGAACCGTTAGAGATTTGGATAGTGATTAGTCGCCATTACTCTTGGAAGGTCTTTATTACTGGAAAAAAATGACAGACAGTTGTCAGTCACAGGTGTGCCTGGTGATGTCCTATTTGTCCTTGACCTATGGCCCTCTAGATTCAGTTCTTCACTCTGGCTGCTGGACATTCTGACCAACAGTGTCCTCAGGAGCACCAACAGATGCTTCACTAAGGACCATCTGTGGTGTGTAGCTACCCAGAGACAACAGATTCCAACAGATCTTTCTATAAACATCCCTTTCATAGTCCCACCTCTGCGGCAGGACTTGCCTCGCTTCTCACTCAGGTTCTCTTTATAAACTTCGACTTGTCCTTTCGCACCAGTGCTTTGGGAGAACTGGTTTAAGACTTTTACTGATCCTCTCACTGTTTGAGACCTTCGCTTTTCCAGTGCTTCCAGAAATTATGTAAGACCTATTTTTTATAACAATTAATTCTTCACATTCAAAATGATCCCGCTTCCTCAATGGAATCTTGGCTAATTCATAATTCAGACTTTTAGAAGTGGGGTGTTTGTAGCTCAGAAACCTAAAACATGTGGTAATGGCTTGAGAATTAGTGTCAGGTGGAGGCTGGAAAAGAAGCAAGAAATTTATTAGGAAAGGCTGGGAAAATGGCCCAAGACACTATGTTGGAGAAAAGATGACCCATATTATGTTGTAGAGAAAAAAAGTGTGAAAAGACTTGCCTGCAATAATGAGCAAGTCAGAAAATGTACCTCATGAACATGAATATCTATCTTCATTTCAACATAGAATGTTGGAAGTGCCAACTAGCTTCTAGCTGTATATATGATAAAGCATGGGAAGATAAAGACAGGTTAAAGAAGGAATCATTCTGTTTATAAGCAGCATGTAGAAGAAATGTAGAAATCACAGGACTTATTGGACTGAAAAATAAAGCTATCTTTCATTCCAACTATTGGCAGCCAGTAAGAAATTCTCAAGGTGAAATGAAGCCTGGGGCCAAAGATCAAGTCAAGGGCTTATTGCTAGGGCCCCTTGTTAAGACCTCTGAAAAATTTAAAGTGATGTCACACATTTAACCCCTGGCAGTATGTTGAAGAACTACCCAACCAACCCATAGAATTGTGAAAAATAATAAGTCATGTATTTAAGCCCCTAAAATTTTGTAGTGACTTGTTGCACAGCTCACAAATTCAAGAGTTATCTCTAATTAATTTCCTTAAGATAATACACTTTGAACCAAACTCTACTTGATACACAAATCTTAAACATGGACAGCCTGACTCTCCCTTTCCTTTTATTCCAGGTAAGTAAATAATTCAGTTTTCATAAAGGTATTACTTATATTTTAATTTGTAACCCAGTTTTTGCCATCATTACACTATATAATTTTTCATAATGATGTACTCCTTGCAGATAATACGTATTTTCATTGTAATGGAAGTTTTCTAAAGATAACGTGCCCAATGGTTGAATACATCATTGGAGACCATAGTTTGAGTTCAAAAAAAGTTGCTTGATATGTCAACTGCTAATGAGTCAATAGTTTACTACGTCACTTACCTAATCTGTATATTTCTCTCAGAACCAGAATATAGATGGAGATTTTCAAACTAATCAAAAAAGTTCATTG
Organism: Aselliscus stoliczkanus; assembly: GCA_033961575.1. Taxonomy (NCBI): domain Eukaryota; kingdom Metazoa; phylum Chordata; class Mammalia; order Chiroptera; family Hipposideridae; genus Aselliscus; species Aselliscus stoliczkanus. The sequence continues at coordinate 120,651,262 of CM066727.1, read as the reverse complement.
CTTATTTTTTAATTCTTAAACATGATGAGTTTTATATAATGGATGAATGAATTGTTGGAGCAAGTTGAATCTCAATCGGAAAAATTTTTGTTCATCATTGCTAATCATACAATATTGGACTCAGTTTGGAAACTCATTACAGAAAATGCAGAAGGAAGGTTGTCAGTACTATCTAAAAGATACATTTTTTTTTAATAGTTGAAACTTTGCTATAACCAGGCTGGCAGTACTTTTTTCATGATAAAAATATTATGCAAGGGCAAACTGCAAGTGAAAAAAATTGGCTGACTAGTAAATCTCTATAACAGAGAAGCTTTTCATTAATATGGAAGACAAAGATGTCCATTTTTCGTGTTTCAAATGAATTATTTCCAAATATAAATGGCAAAGAGTATCATGTAGGTGAAATGAGAAGCTACTAGGATGATTTAGAGGGGAAAACAATTCACGCATGTTCATGGTTAGGAGTCAAAGTGTTCTAGGAAGCAGCCTTAACCAGCACAGTTCCACAGCTGTTTCAATGCCTCGTCTAGTATCTAAAATGCTTAAAAAGGAAAAAGTAAATAACATATATTAGTTTAGCAAATGTAGAAGAAATTTAGACATATAGCCTTTGGTGTGAATTCCTGGAAGAGCTAGGTTCCATCCTCATGCAGTTATCAATGTCACTCATTGGACATCAGTCATCCCCTTGGAAAAGTCAGAGACATCTCAAAAACTAAGTGCCTGATGTCAAAACCTAACTTATTTGACTTAATTGGCACAGCAAGTATGAGAACTTAGAAGTCATTCTTACAACTGATTAATCACATTTCTCTCCTTGAAAATCTTCCTAATTTCCAGAATTCTTTTAGATGAAAGCTGTTTACATAATGGGATATTTACAGCTATAGAAATATTTATGATCATAGACTTGAAAAAGGAAAGGAAAAAAAATATTACAGGAGATGAAAGAGGGATTAAGAAAGTGGTAATGAAATGAAAAGTCAGCAAAATGAAATAAATTTATGACATATGCTTTCCTTGAGGCTTGGCTACCTTTCTAAAATTATTAGGGATGCCCCAGGTAATGGCAGAAATCTGATGACTCTAGGTCAAGTGATTAAGCACTTACAGTGTATTGATTAGTCTCCCTGTCTAGGAAGATGGAACTCATGACCAAAATAAGATGTATATTTTCTACCTCTAAAAGAAGGAATTGTACAAATTGAAGTTTTCCATTTCTAGCCCCAAAGTAGAGGCCTATCCCAAAGTCAATTTATCTAAACTGGAAACAATAATCATTTTTAAAATTCATCATTTAAAACTCTTAGGAATCTCCTCTGACCAGTGATTATAAAGGATTTCTCATTATTATTTTAGCCTGGAACCAGTGTCCAATAATCCCCTAAGGTCTGTGTGCATCCCTTTTACTAGCATGCAGTTTCCCAAATAAGTATCTATACATTCCTTTGGATAAAGCTATTTCCACAGATACACTTCTGATGTTATTTTAAGGTCCTTCATGAGGAATGTCCATTCATACCTTAAATTGATACTCAGGTCTTAGATATGAGGAAGGGCTATGATTTTCTAGAACGGTGACCCAAGTCCAGCCTCTCTTAAAGTCAAAGTGGTGTACATGTGGAATAGGACCCTAGCAGGCTACCTATATGTTAGCTCTTGGGAATGTCATAATCATTAATCATCAACAAATCTCTCTGAGAACCACATTCAGACTACCACATCGGCTCTGCTGACTTAGATAAAACATGTCCAATTTGCCTTAGCTATGTAAACAGCATGTCATAGTCCTAGCCATCTCAGAATCCTCCTATCTCCAACAGAATTAGGGACCCTATTTTAATTATAATCCACCTCCCACCTGAATGGTGATGCTTCCCTTACTAATGTAGATCTCAAGGTCATGGTGAAGGGAGTGGTCTGGACCCTCTCACAAAACAAGTCGTGGGCTCATGATGATTCAAGCATGATAAACCTATCCCAGCCTTCCTATTTCTCAAAGTCCTTGTATTTTATCTGGTAAATTATACCTGAGAAATTTCTGTAATTTTAACTTTATTTAGGGTAAGCTACTATTGAATCACAGTTTCTATCAATCAGAACCACAGCGTTGAATTCAGAATCTCTGATAAATTCATTGGCTACCAATAAATTAATCCAGACCTTTGTTTGAGAATCCTGGAAATTCATTCCCACATTAATTACTAAATGTTTTACTAATAAAAGTTGGGAAACTCTAAAGGTCTCTTCTATATATGTCTTCTTCTTGGCTTAAATTTATAATTTGTCTTTCAGGTCATTCTCTCCAAAGAAAATATAAGCTATATGAAAAAGGGGTCTTTGTCCTATTCATTTTTGCATGAAGGTGGCATTTAATGATATTTAGTGAATGAAATAATAAATTAGTATTTTGAATTGTAGGGGGCGACTGGTTAGTTCCATTGGTTAGAGTGTGGTGCTGATAATACTAAGGCTGCCTATTCGATCCCCCCATGAGCCACTGTGAACTGTGCCCTCCCTAAAAGAGTCAACTATACCATTGTAGCATAAAATTATGCAATGTGTAACCAATGACCATGGCTGTTCCCTAATAAAGTTTTTTTTATATATATATATATATATATATATATATATATATATATATATATATATATGAGAGAGAGACAGAGAGAGACAGAGAGACAGAGAGACAGAGAGAGAGAGAGACAGAGAGAGAGAATTGTAGATCTGGAAACAATGGAAAATGGTAAAACAAAAGGAGAATTGACTCCTACAGGTGTGACTATGTTAGGGGAGAAACTTTGCAATGTGTTAGCACTTTATAGAGTTTATATGTTGAATTCTCTGTGTTCAAGTCCATTTCACACCCAGTGTGTGTATAGTATGGCTTCTTATTACTAAAGTTTACACAAACATTATATTCATTAGTTTTTTGTTTGTTTGTTTGTTTTTTAGCTGAGCCATCCTGCCACCTGTTGGCAGCTCAACGGCAACTCAGCTCGGGCTGGCATCGAACCACCATTGCTCAGAGCTCAGCTTACACTCTTGAGTGAGCTTTTAACCAACTGAGCCACTCGCCTGACCCCATATTCATTAGTTTTAATCCCAAAGCCTTTTGCTCTCTGTGAGAAGTGATTAAGTAATAATTTTCTTAATAAAATATAGCATTATCACTTTCTAAATAAATGCAATATTGTCATTCAGAGCAATAAAAATTAGTCTAAAAATTAGAATGACTGATTCTTAAGCAAGAGCCTTTCTGTTGAGAGTCTCCTTAAATAAGTGTTCTGATACATACACACCCCAATATGATAAGTGCATTGAACGATTTCTTTGTATTATGTATTAAGATGATTCTTTGAGCTCTTTCTGCTGCCCTGTAAGATACTGCAATTTTCCCCAAAGCTAGGATCTGCAGAAAGTAAACCTTGACCTCATTTAGTCAATTGCTGTATATTTAAAATTGGAAGTTCTTAAGTGAAACAAGTTGCTAAGTTTTCTGTTTTTCCTCATGGCACTTTTGCTAAATTAAATTAAAACTGAACTGTAAGAAATAATGTTTTCACTGCCTCCTTCTTTACAAAATAGAAGCCTACACTGGAACTGGGAAAAGACTACCCAACAAGCCAGACTTTGGTCAGCCTCATACCATTTCTTGGCACGTTGCCTGGGCTTGTCCTAGCTATTTAGTGGTAAAGGGGAATTAATCTTCAATTTCACTTCATCATAAACCAAAAAAGCACTCTGGTTCCCTAGACTACCATCTTTTTCTTACATCAAATAAATATGAGAGCTTCTGTTGTAAATTAAGCAGTGTTTCCCCCTGAAGCCTCTCTCTGGAAACTCCCCTGTTTAGAAGATGATAGATAATATCTTCAAAAGCTTCATTCTCCATGAAATTCCTTTCTCAATCTGGACTATCTTCCTTGTGATTTCTCCTTGGCTAAATTGCTTTTAATTACGTTCCTGTTTGCTTTTTGTCTCATCTTCTGAAATAAATTTAGCATTAGTATGATATGTCCCAACAAGCCATGCAGTTTTATTACTTTTCCAATCTGGATTTTTTAAATAAAGAGAAAATTTAATAGCTCATATTTCTTCCTACCTTCATCCCCATCAATGAACATTTCAAACCTGACTTGAATATATAAAACAGAATAATATTCTGAACATTCAGATAAGTTCCCCAAATTAGTTAAAAGTTAAAACATTTAAAGTTAGTATTAAAATTAAAAGTACTTCTCAAAATTGATGATACTTGAAAAAAAGAAAATGATGATTTCTAACATCTAAAACAAGCAGTTAATTTGGAATATTTAGTGCAAATTTGCTCAAGCTTTTTTGGGGAAGGAAAAGAGGTGTTTTAATTTCCTATTTCTGTGTAACCAAGTACTGCAAATTTAGCAGAATAACACAGTACCTCATAATCTGTAGGTCAGAAGAGTGACATGATATAGCCAGCTCTTTTGTCAGGGTATCGCAAAGCTAACTCAGAGTGTTTCAGGGTTGACGTCTTGTATAGAGACTCTGGAGGAAATTCACTTCCAAATTCATTTCTGTTGGCAGAATTTAGTTCCTTTCATTTGTAAGACTTAGGTCTATGTTTCCTTACTGGTTGTCATCCAAAGGTTGCTTTCAGCTCTCAGAGGCCTCCCACATTCATTTTTCGCTATGTGGCCTGCTCTATCTTCAGATCAGCAACTATATATTGCATCCTCCTTGTGTTTTCAATTTCTGATCTCCTCCATCTCTTTCCTTGAGACCCAGATTTTAGAGGCTACTGTGATCAGATAAGATCCACCTGAATAATCTCCCTATCTTAATATCAACTTATATGGAAACTTACATCTGCAAAATCCTTTTTGACATATAATGTAACATAACTATGAGAATGATATCTACCACTAATCACAGGTTCCACTCACATTCAAGGAGAGATTATACAAGATCAAGGGGTCATTGGACATCCTCTAGAATTCAGCCTACCACAAGGGGCAAGACATAAATTTGAAGGAGCCTTTTGAAAATTGCTCATTTTTACTATTTTTTTAAGACAATGCTAAAATAATTATTTCATATAAAGCATTATTGAATGATATGGAAGTTTACATGGTTATTGACTATTAAAGTGAAATTTTAGTTTTAGTCATAAAATATTCATAGATGTGTTGCCATAATGGCTCTCAAAAACCAACTTCTTTGTCATTTTTTAAATAAAATGTTTCAATCTATTTAATCATACTGGCTTCAGCAATCTCATTCATATAGAAATAAAGGCCTTGACAGCTAAGTAGCTAATGAATGCAATAGAATTTTTGGCACCTTGTCATTTGCTGCCATCTCTCCCACCACCTCTGTGCTCCAGGGAATTAGCTATTTGAAGAGGTGTCAAAGGGCCTGAAACAGGGTTGGAGTTTGCATGTTAAATGACACCATTTTGACTCAATTCTAAATATTCTGGATAAGAGTAAATAGCCAAAAGTAGTCAACAGTTCAAAATAATAAATTAAAAAATATAGTATGCAATAAGTGCAATCATATTAATAAAGATGCAAAAACTTATTGCTCTCGAATCATAAGATTCATTTGAAAGAACAAGAAAATAATATACAGGCAAATTAGAAATGCCTCTATATAAATTTCTATTTTATTTAATAAAAATTATTCTGTCAACTGCATTTTTATTTTATTTTTTTTTCATTTTGACAGTTTAGTGAATAGGTGTTTCAGTCCTTTCAAATCACATTTTTATGTGCCTATTTTGCACTACCTCCTATTTCCAAATTCATTTGAATTACTATGTCATGAGAATCTGATATCAAACTGAAATTCCTCATTTGGCTAAAATAACATAGACATCACAGCAGGCCAGTGCCACTGCAGAAAGGAAACTAATATTCATTATGTATCATCTTACATTTCTTAGGTTGTATTTGTAAAGAGTTGCTAATGCAAGGAGTTTTATCTTACAAATTCTTAGGCACTTACAAAGTAACAAAATATGTTTATAAATATTCTTCTGAATTTAAAAATATTTTCTCCTTTGCATCAGAAAATGGGTTCTTTCCTCCTGAAACTCCTAGGATACTGCTCAACAGCCTGGGGTGGTTGGCACTTAGTTTTTAGTCCAGGTACTATAATAATAGCAACCACCAACTATTATTATGTCCAAGAAATGGCTCAAAGCTTTCCTCCAAAAACTATAAAAATATTATCATTTTGATGAAACAGGTGAAAAACTGAGATCAGAAACATTTGACAATTTACTCAAAGTAGTAAGTGACAGAGTGGAAATTATTTTAATTCAGGGTTTTTTAAATCCTTTAGGCTAACCAATTACATAGAAAACATAAAGGCCTACAGCACAAGGAAAAATAAAGATCAACTCATCTAATCTCAGTATGGCAGTCATGATTCTGTTTTAGTGAAAATACTTCATGCTTCTCAATCACCACTCATTGTCCATTTGTACCACCTTTTTTTCCTTCTTCAAAAATATTGTGGATTTGTTTTGTAGCTCTTGACTCACAAAGTACAATATTATATCTTAGAACAGAAAACTCTCTCTTTCTAGAGTAATAAATGTATGAGAATTGCTCCTTAAAATAGGATTAGAGCACTCCACAAGTAAGGAGGCAAACAGTTAGTCTCCATGGCAGCTGAATAGTCTGCAAAGAGAATGGTGAACATGAAGGATTTGAAAAGTGGGAACAATCTGTGTGAATTGTGAGGAGTCCTAAAGAGAGCCAGATTGCACTTGGAGTCTCTTTGGGGGCAAAGAGAGATTGATGAAGATGCAGATAATGAGTATGCCTCTTAACAGGCAAAATGTTTATTAAAGTGACATCATGGTGGGGTCAGCCAAGTGGTGTGTTGGTTAAGAGCTGACTTGGGAAGCCAGCTCTGAACAGCAGGGCCCCCGTTCTGATCCCATATGAGGGTCAGTGATGCTGCGCCCTCTATAGCTAAGATGGTGTACCACAGCTTGACCTGGAATTGGGTTGCTGTGAGTCACCGGAGTCAGCGTAAGCTGCAGCCCCTGCTGCAATGGGTTGCCATAAAGCTACCATAAGCAGCCGCCAACTGGCGTGAGCTGGTCAGCGTGAGCTGCCAAAAGCATCCATGAGCGACCATCCAGTGGCCAGTGACCGATCTGCCTCACCTGGGAAGAGTGCAATGACGATACCAACATGGGCCAGTAAACCAACGTCCTCCACAACTAGACTGAAGAACAAAAGGACAGCAAGTTGTCTGCTCCCCTTCCCTGAATTCCCCAATGATGTTCCCCTCCCCCAATTCCCCAATAAAAAATCTTTTAAAAAAAAAGTGACATCACAGTGGAAAGGCTGTAAAGGAGCACTGTTAAACCCAGGAAGGCAGTTGAAGGAAAACTTGAGATTTGCAAATTTTGAAGAGTTTGATCCTAGAGCAAATTGTTTAAAATAACTTTTTACATATTAAAAGGGTTCAATATATTTATCAAATGGATATCAAATAAATGTGTGAGTGAATGGAATGTGTTCCCCATTCCTATAGTGAATTAGTACTTTGACTATGGCTATTTGGATACCACTGAATAACTGAATATTATAACCATTAAGAGTAAGTATTTGACTTCATGAATTAGGATACCATTATCAGTATAAATAATCTTTTCTATTATAAAACAAATAGTCTCCTTCCATTAAGAATACTTATATCTTTCATAAAAATCTTGGGTATGAGTTTTCATATCTTTCTATCTATATGTGTGTGTGTGTATATATCTATATATACATGTATTTGTGTTTCAAACTCATATTTTAAATGTAGCTTTTGCTAAATTTGCTTGTTTATGTGTAACCCACTAATGCAAATACATGGGAAACTTAAGAAATAGGAAAAAATAACTATAAGTGGTAAAAATTCATTTCTGTCAGTTTAGATTTAGATTAGATTTGCTTTGCAGCTTATGTGATTTAGAAAGTTAGAATCCCAATTTTACTGGCCTAAGGAATGGGAGTTTGACCCCCTGCTTCAGTCACAGGCTGATGATAGCCATGATCATGATTATTATTATTTTGCTATTTTATTCCAGGGAAGATTTAGGTAATTACCTTAGGTTAACAGATTATTATACTTTATGGTAGACATATCTACATGACCTGGCTCTCTACATGACTTTGTTTCTCTACCTTTCTGTGGACATTAGCCTGCAGTCATGCAGAATATGAAGTCTGACAATTAAGTTCTCAAACTTTGTTGCAATGATGTTGCTGAACCTTTTTGATATCAGAGGGATTATTCATTAGGAATTTGTACCAACTGGACAAACAGTTAACCAAGCTTACTATTTGGTGCTAAAAAGTTTATGAAGTGCTAAAAATGCTGTGTGAAATGTTAGATGAAAACGACCTGAACTTTTCACCAACAATCCATGGCTCTTGCATCACAACAATGTACCAGCTCACATGGCACTGTCAGTGAGGGAGTTTTTAGCCAGTAAACAAATAACTGTACTGGAATACCCTCCCTACTCACCTGATCTGGCCCCCAATGACATCTTTTTTACCCAAAGATAAAGGAAATATTGATAGGAAGACATTTTGATGACATTCAGGACATCAAGGGTAATCCAACGACAGCTCTGATGGCCATTCCAGGGAGAGTTCCAAAATTGCTTTGAAGGGTGGACTAGGTGCTGACATTGGTGCATAGCTTCCCAAGGGGAGTACTTCAAAGGTGACCATAGTGATAATCAGCAATGAGGTATGTAGCACTTGTTCTAGGATGAGTTCACGAACTCAATTGCCTGATCTCGTATGAGAGATTTAAAAAAGACATAAAACCATGGCGCCTAAATGATCTTTCTTTTTACATTGACTTTTGTTTTCAAATAAAATAAAATGTTATTAAGGTCAGTTTGTTTTCAAAATGAGATCCACTTGTGGCATTAAGTATAACTTTTATATTACTTAATAGCATATGTGTAAATTCACAATAACAGTTCTTTTCAAAGGCAGCAAACCCACATTTCTACTCCTCTTCCTGTCTGAATCAGCAAACTTTTTAAAGATTTGATTAATCAAGCAGCTATACATGAGTTTACCATAAGAAGCTGATTTTCTGTGCAATAGAGAGGACAAAAATTTTATTAATAATTAATAATTTTTTTAAATTATAAAACTTCTTATTAAGTTAAATCATAGTACTAAGCTGAAATATGTGCTATGTAGGTACATAACTATTTTTCAGCATATTTTATGTATTATAAAAGTATAATATAAAAAGGCCTAGATATCTATGTAATACTGAAATCTTTTGTCTGTAATTATATCTAACATTAGAGGCAGAAGTTTTAGGAAAATATTTTCAATTGTTACTTGTCCTTCCTTTACTTACTTAATTTCAATGAGAAACAGAAATGTTAACTAGGAAGTTAAAAAATAACATATAGACAGTACTTTCAAAGAAGGACATATTTAGTCCATAAGATTAGATAAAATTTTAAAGATTTATAAAACTCAGTCTTGGGGATGATGTAGGAAAATGAATAGTGACATATGTCATGCATTGTTGGTAGAAGGATCTTTTTCAGCTTAACAACATTTAAAACATTAAAGGGATGTATGATTTTTACTCCAGCAATTTCATTCTAGAGAAATATTTGCATTTGCACACTTAGTTAGATATGATTCATATAAGGGAGATCATTGTAGCACCATTTGTAATTTGTAAAGTTATAAGATAAGAATTTATCCAAAGAGCAAATATTTATAAAGGTATCCTCTGTCTATACAAGTAAATGCCTAGTAATCATAAAGACTTAAATGTTGTATTTTGCTATCATTATAAGAGAAAAGGTACACTTATTGGTACTGACATGAAAAGTTCTTCAAGTATGTGTTGAGTGAATAAAAGCTAGACACAGAAAAGAATGTATAGCAAGTATGGTCTCATTTGCTTGAAATATAACAACTGGGCTTATTTGCATATGTAGAGAATTAAAACAGCAAAACTCACACTAAGCAGGAAACAGTGATCATCTCAGACAGAGTTGGAAAGCAGAAAAAGGAAAATGAGGAATCTCACTTTTCATTTTATACATGCTTATATTGTTCGACATTTTACAACTAGAATGTATGCCTTTTGTGATTTTCAAAACAACGTATAGTAACTATATAGCTTCTATATGTAGTTCCTAATTGTAAATGGTAAAGTCTATACATTTAATAGCACCATGTTATTAATTTCATCTGGCTTTCTGATTAAGTACTGACATTTCAACATTAGTAATGTCGCTGAGATCTTTTATTCTCCTCCCCCAGCCACAGTTTATGTGAAAAACTAATTTGACTGGTCGTTTATGTGTTTTCTTTTTTCAAAGGAAGTGGTTATTGTACTGATTGATAGTCCTCAAAAACCAATTAGAAGATTCAAATAAGCAATATGAACAGTTTGTTTTCAGGTTGCTGCTGGTGTTTCAAAATTTTAAATTGTAAGTACAAATAGAACTTTAAAATATTATGGAAGTTATAATTATTTCAGTAAATTTTAAAAAAAACTTTATGAAATTGTCTTTTAATGTAAAATTAAGCAATTATTTAGTGAAATAATGTAACCACATTTGTTCAGGATTTAATTTTATCTTATAAAATATCTGCATTAAGTCCATTATAACAGGTGTTTCATGATATATTCACTGGCATTTGCACAGTGCTGAGTACATTGTAGACTTTGAATAAATATTTCTTAATTTACTCATTTTTATTGACCATCAACAGGAAACTGCCTTTTTGACATCTTTTGTAGTAATGAAAAACACAACTTATTAAAAAAAACAAGCATTAAGTTCAAAATAATAAAAATAGAAACATCTGCCTGTGTTCAGATATAGGATTGTGAAAATAATGACTTAGAATATTTATTCTGTCATCATCTAACTGTACCTCTTATGACTATGACTTAGAACTTGATAAGAATTAAATAAGAAGTATACCAGGACTTTATAACATCAGTGTCTGATGTCTCTTTTCTGCTTATGATTCTTATGTTTTTATTGACTTCCCATTGCTATCTGTAAATGTCAAACTCCTTGGCATATCAACCAGAGTGGATCCTTGATATGGGCTTGCCAAACATAGCTCACTTCACATCCACACCATGCTAGCTGCCTTCTTCCCTGGTGTATTGCTGGATTATTCCCCTAGCTAATCTGGTACTAGAGAAAAATCAAATTTACACCCATCCCACCCCATATCCCCCCGATGATAAGAGATTCATTTGGAGAAATATATCCACAATTTTGCCATCAGAAAATCTAGGAAGATGCTATTTTAATTTCAGCATGCATGTATATCAGCATGCATGCCCCATCTAAAAAAATAACATTTTATTTTGAATTTTCTTCTAAAAATCTTCATCTAGCCCTACCCCACTAATTTCACATGTGTTTCTCTCTCTTCTTTAAATCCATCTTCTTGATCCATGGCACCATAGCTCACCCTACCCAGGCTATTGTTCATCTTCCCCTTCACCTGGCTGACTTAATTCATTCACCAAGACAAAGCTGCTGGCATCGTCTCTGCCAGGAACACATTCTTCATACCATCCTCTTAGGTTAGGCATCCTTTCTTTGTGTTTCCAGCAATGAATCACAAACATAAATCTATTATTATGCATACTCACTCCATTGTAACCATTTATTTATATGTCTCTTCACTAAACAAGAGCTGGTTTACTGCATCAATGAATGAGGGACTGAATGAGTGAATGAATAGAGAATGCTTATTTTAACTTTTTGTGTATTTCAAATTTTTTAAAAGTATCTTTTCTCAAATTTTTACATGTATATAATACAGTATACTATTCATACAATAAAGCGCTAGCTGCTGAACTAAAGAACAAAATAGAATAAATTATGTTCACTCATCTAGTAGAAGGCTATTAATTTATCTTTTTGAAAGCACCATTGATGAGGCCAAAATTGCCTAAAGGAAGAGTGGCATTGAACAATAAGCAGTTTTTATTTAATTGGCATTTAAGTCACTTTCAAAGGATGCTTGGTCAAAGAGATGTATAGTAGCTTTATGCTGAGCACTATTTAATTATTTCAGTCCTCATCTGTCACATTAGCACTCTCCTGTCTCATTTTCAGTGCCCCCAAAGCAATGTAGTTGATGGATTATGGAAAATAAATCTAGTGTAGAAATACTGATAATTTGCTCGAGGTCAAAAAAGAAAAAACAGGCAAGAGTTATTTGCAAAAAAAGAAAAAACAGGCAAGAGTAATTTGCAACTACTAAATTGCTAGATGTAGTGCTTTGGTTTGCTGCCCTATAAAGGTAGGAGGGAGGCTTGACAAGAGTCAAGATTCTTTAGAGTAATATGCAAATCAAAAGTTTACCAGCTTTCTAAATCCTTTTACTCCATCAGTTAATCTCAGTAATGACCTACTTTTCAGAACATTGAATATGCTTGGCTACCTAATCACATTATCTCACTTCTGCAAACTTTGAAGTGGGAAAGATAGAGAGAGATCTATAGATATCTGTAGATCTATCTATCCATATATGAAAACATTGATAAAGCACAGCTGCCTGTCATACTCCCAATCTTCTCAAAAAAACAAGTGATTTATAGCATGATGAGATCAAATCTTCCTCCACGCCATGCTAATGGCTATATTTTAAAACTCAGTTAGCTTTAGCGGAAGTCATGCAATAGCCCAGACTGATGACATTAATGTCAGATCTTTGAACAAATCTAGTTAATGTGAAGGCAGAAAAGAAAGATGATCTCATTTTGGAAACAACAATAAAAATGATGCTATTCAGTAAGGAACTGAGACCATGAGGGTTTAGTGTGTTATATATTTGAGCTTGTCTTTTACTAGCCAACTTTTCACTATAAAATACATTAAAAACTCGTTTATAGAGAATGTAGCTCAGAACTGATATAAAGTGCTTGTTTTGCTGAGAGAATATGATTAGCTTGTTTCTGCCTGTACATCCAGAAGTGTTTATTGAAGGCCTACTATGTTCATAGTATTACACAAAGGGCTATAAAAAGACTACAAAGATAAGGAAGAACATATCGAAACTCAGAGACTTGTAAGTGGGAAATACAAGATATACTCATATAAATATATCTTATTTAATATATGTATATTAAATATAAACATATGCATATTTTAAAATAGGTAATCTGTATGATGAATGTCTTAGTTCATGTTCTCTAGAAGCCGAGGCTAATTAACATATGGATTTTTATTCACATAATGTATTGGTGTCTCCTTTAAAGAGAAAGAAGGTGAGGGAAGCAGGATATAGCAAGGGGAAAAGAAAGCAAGGATGTAGTCCCATATGGAGGCTAGTTTCAATCTGACCACATGGAGTTTTGGGAAAAGATTGCATGGCAAAGTGGTTCCAGCCTTGGGAGAAAGGGGCCAATATTTTGCACCCCATGCCATCAGCCATGGACCAAGCTCTGCCTCCATAGATACAGAGGTGGGCATCAGTGCTGCCTGGTTAAGGTGACCACCATTTGGCTGAAGGCACACCTCCAGCAAAGGGGACAGCTGTGAGTTATCCTCAGTCAACAGAACAGCAAGGAATGGGTTTTGGGGGGGGGGAGGGGTGGGCATCAACAGCACCAGTATAGTTCACAACTTCCAGCTCTCAGATTCACTTCCTTTTCACATTAAGTTCAATCCATCCAGGCACAGCTTTTTTGAGCTATTTGTTGGTCACAATTTCTGGGGAAACTTTCAAGAGAAGACTTACTGGGATGCACTCCGAGCTGTGCTGCTACAGTTCTTTAGGCTATAACTGATACTACTCATGTCCCTTCTCTATCACCCACTCTAGGTTGTCTCCTCCTCATCTAATACTTCGGTTGGTATGGATCCTTTGCCTGTGTGTTTATTTAGATCCTCATTCCTGAGAGACCTGAGCTCCTATTATCATGCCCCTAAACACCACAGTTGATCTGCTTGTACATTTGAAATTATAACTGGGCCAGGGAATAGCAGGAGCCCACCAGCAAATCACCTAAGTGCTGTGTATATACTTATCTTTATGAAGCAGCACTTTCATTTCCCTGGTGGAGCCCCATTTTCTGTAGGAGCCAGAAATTCTAGACCCACATAGCTTAAAAGAACAGAGAGAAGGAGTGATAGTGAGTGCTGGCACACCCTTACTTGCCAGACCCATAGAGTCTATCTATTGGTGATATAACACTATATAATAGTTATTGGTTAAGGTGTATACTGCTCTGTGAAGGATAGGGCCCCATCTCAGCACTACGTCATCTCCAAATTGAAGCTTCAGCTGTTCTTTCAAAAGATTATTTCATCAATCTATTAGCCCAGCACCTTCTGCCTCTTGATAGTACAATATATGGTAGGATAAATGGATCCTATGTTTCTGTACCCACTGCCATATTTCTTTGGCTGTAATGATCTGAAACAATGTTATTTTTACATTATAGTTTTTAAGACATGGGATATCAAGGAGAAACATCATTCAAGGATTTTTTTAAATCTCCTTTCAGGGAAAGAGATTAGTGTAATTTCTATTTTACACAGCAGTTGTATCATGTTAGATTTAATCATGACCTTGTTATTGTCTTTACTTGGAGATTGAGTATGATTTAAGGAGATGTGTATGAGCACCAGTTGACAAAGGGTGGGCTTATCATGATTAATTTTTATGTATCACCTTGACTAACCATGGAATGCCTAGATTAAACATTTCTTTTTTTTAAAGATTTTATTAGGGAATTGGGGGAGGGGAACCGTGTAGCGGAATTGGGGAAGGAGAACAGACAAGTTGCTGTCCTTTTGTTCTTCAGTCTAGTTGTGGAGGACGTTGCTTCACTGGCCCATGTTGGCATCATCATTGCGTTCCTCCCGGATGAGGCAGATTTGTCGCTAGCCTCTGGACAGTCGCTCATGGCGGCTCTTGGCAGCTCATGCTGGCTGCCAGCCACTCACTGTAGCCTATGGCAGCCCACTGCAGCAGAGGCTGCAGCCCACACCATTGCCCACCATCTTAGCTATAGAGGCAACATTCACCATCTTAGCTATAGAAGCAACCAGGTTGTTTACCACCTTAGCTGTAGAGGTCAGTGTCACTGGGCCTCATATGTATGTCTGAACTGGGGCCCCGCTGCTCAGAGCTGACATCCCACGCCAGCTCCTAAGCAACGCGCCCCTCGGCCGGCCCCAGATTAAACATTTCTGAATGTGTCTGTGAAGGTGTTTCTGGATAAGTTTAGGATTTGAATTAGTAGACTCTGTAAAGTAGATTGCCTTCCCCAGTGCTGGTGGGCATCACTGAAGTCTTGAATGAAAAAAAAAGGCAGCAAAAGAAGGAATCCACCCCTTCTCTTGTAACTCAATGTTTCAGCTGGGATATCTCATTTTATCTTTTTCTGCTCTCGGACAGCGATTACACCATCAGGTCAATCAGTTCTTAGCCTTCAGGCTGAATTATACCACTGGCTTTACTGGGTTTCCAACTTGCAGACTGTAAATTATGGGTCTTCTCAGTCTCCGTAAACCTGTGAGCTAATTACTCGTGTGTGTGTGTGTGTGTGTGTGTGTGTGTGTGTGTATAAAACTATTATTATTATTTTCTATTGGTTTTGTTTCTCTGTAGAACCCTAACTAATACAAGGCGAGTTTGCAGATGTGATAAATCAATGATTTTACAATAGGGAGGTTATCGTGGATTATCCAGATGGGGACAATGTACTACAAGGACCTTTAAAAGATGAGAAGAAGGCAGAAGAGTGAGAATCAGAGAAGGAAATGTGATGATGGAAACAGATATCAGAGTGATTGTTCATTTTTAAAAGTGGAGGGACCATGAGGCAAGGAATGCAGGCATTCCTAGAAGCTGGAAATGACAAGAAAATGGATTCTCTCTTAGAGATGATAGAAGAAAAATAGTCCTAAATCATTTTTTGTAATTTTAGGCCAATGAGATCCATTTCTTACTCCTGACCTCCAGACTGTAAGACAATACATTTTTGCTGTTTTAAGGTCTTATACTTTGGGTAATTTGACACAGGAATAAAAATGCTGTGATTTCTAAGATATAAGGGATCTGATATAATCTGCTTGCCAACACATGGATGACTGATTTACTTATGTTGCTCCATTTGAACCTAGCTTTGGTCTTTGCTTCTGTAAGATCAGACATTTAACAGCAACAATAGTTAGGATAGTCTCGGTGAGATGGGGCCAAAGCTGATGAGTCAACACATAATCTCTCTCTCTCCAACCATAGTTACAATATGCATGAACCCATTTTGCTAGCACAGAGCTGTCTGAGGACAGAAGCTGACTGATATTAACTAGTAGATTATCCTCTTCACTTGGTGGTTTAGTGTCTCTTCTATAGCAGGAATAACAAGTAATATAACGATGCTCATGCTTTGCATTCATTTCCACAAATCTATACACGTCTCTTCCCCAAATCTCCTTCTCACGGAGACTTCTAATCTCACTCATTTTTGGCCCTTGACCAAACAGCTAAATCATTCATTTCTGCCCTTGAGTCTCTGTATACCCTTTCATAAAGCTACTTCTATCTCACATAAAGTAGACAACCAGATGAACTTTCCAATACTCTCCCCATTGGGAGGGTTTCCCTTTACCACTGTCTTATAGGACTACCTCTGGCTGAAACTTTGTTGCAAGAACAACCAACTTCTATCATACAACTATATATCAAATTGGCCCATTTATGAATTCAGTTTGGGCTTGTTCTTTCCTCCTCTGTTAGCTGGTCATAGTTCATAAAGCCATAGTTGTAAGCTGAGAAATGGTATAATGCAACAATTTGTGGCATGAATTTCTGGGCCACCTTTTGGTACAGATTACTATAATTGCTGGCCTGCTTAATTCTAATCCCAGATATTCAATATCCATCTTATGATAAATGGCTGATTAGCAGGGCCGGCCGAGCGGTGCGATGGTTAAGAGCTGTCTTGGGAAGCCAGCTTTCCCGGTTCGGGTCCCACATATCAGGGCCAGTGACACTGCCCTCAAAATAAATAAATAAATAAATAAATAAATAAATAAATAAATAAATAGCTGATTAGCTTGCTTTATCTGACAGCTTGCTTTATCTACAATTATCTCACAGTAACCAGCACATGAAGCTTACTTGATTTTCCAGTCAGGCACTCATCTTCTATCATGGCCTATAGCTTGTCATGAGCTCTTCTGTCAAATGATTCATAAGTTCTCTGCTGCAGATGGCATGGCCAAGTGCCATAATGTTAGAGTTCTGTGCTGTGATTTCTTACTGGTCTTGCCAGAGGCTCCATTTGCTATCTTTCCCTACCATAGACACCTCTACTACCATGGTACTACCAGGTTATATGCCTCAAGTTCATGGATGCTTATATTTGTTAGAGCAGCTGTTCTTGCTCTGACCCCCTTGAAATGAGCAGTCTAAAATGTAACCTAAAAATTGTGTCAGATTAGTATTTCTAAGTCTGGAATGTGCTATCTACCAATGGATGTCAAAATCAATGGGCAAAAGTTTGAGGAGAAATAGGATATTAGCATAATCTCAAAGTATCTCCCCCAATATATTTATCAATTATTAAGAGAAATATAGTAACTCTATAGTGGGCAAACTCAGCAAACACCATTTTTACCAAGTGACCAAGATTAATACACTACCAATTAAACATTAAAATCTTGTATTTCTGAACATTATGCACTGAGAAGGATATAACGCTTCTGTGGCATTCTTACCAAAAGATGCATAACCTTAATTTTATTATGAGAAAACATCAGACAAATCCAAAAATTATACAAAATAATTGACCAGTGATCATCAAAATTCCAACATCATAAAATATAAGGAAAGATTTAGGAAATTTTGGAGATTGAAAGAGATAATTAAATGCAGTATGATATCCTGAATTAGCTACTGGAAGAGTAAAAGGAACATTAGGAGAAAAAAACTGGTGAAATTCAAGTAAGTTTTATAGTTTAATGAGTGATACTCTGCCAATGATAATACCCTGGTTTTGGTTACTTGTACAGTGATTATGTAAGTTAACATCAGAGGAACAAGACTATAAAGTATATGTGAATTCTCTGTAGAACAGTTGTAACTTTTGTTGTGAATCTAAAAATATTTCACAATAAGGCCGGGAAGTGGCGCTTTGGTTAAGAGTTGGATTGGGATGCCAGCTCTGAGCAGCAGGGCCCTGGTTCGTTTCCCACATAGAGGGCCAGTGACAGTGTGCCCTCTACAGCTAAGATGGTGAACAACAGCTCCACCTGGAGCTGGGCTGCTGTGGGGTGACAGCGATGGCATAGGCTGCAGTGGGGCTGGCCGGCAGCTGGCATGGCATTCTTTTTGTTTGTTTGTTTTTTGAGGGCAGTGTCACTGGCCCTCATATGTGGGACCGAACCAGGGCCGCTGGCTTCCCAGGCCAGAGCTTAACGACCGCGCCACTCGGCCAGCCCTTGACATGGCATTCTTGAGCTGCTGTGAGAGGCCATTCAATGGCCGGGGAGCAACTGCCTCACCAAGGAAGAGTGCAATGATAATACCAACATGGGCCAGTGAAACGATGTCCTTCACAACTAGACCGAAGAACAAAAGGACAGCAACTTTTCTGTTCCCCTTCCCCAATTCCCCAAAGCTGTTCCCCTCCCCCAATTCCCAAATAAAATCTTAAAAAAAAAATTCACAATATAAAAGTAAAAACAAACATAAAAATGTAACTGAATTAAATACTCTATTTTTTATTCAGGTTGGATAGAAGAACAAAACCCAACTATATGCTGCTTACTAAAAATATATTTTACATAAAACACATAGGTTGAAATTAAAATGATGTAACAATATGCAAATGAAATCTCTTGTAACTAAATTAATATTAGACAAAAAGTATAACAAGAAATATTACCAGTGATAAAATGGGATATTCCATAACAATAAAAAGGTACATTTTAAAAAAAGCCACAAAAATCCTAAATGTATATGCACCTCATAAAAGACTTTCAAAATAAATGGAGCAAAATTGACAGAAGTAACAGAAGAGTAGAAATATCCACGGAGTTAGAGATTTAATAAGCCTCTATAAGTAATTTTTAGTAAAAGTGGACCAAAATATCAGTAAAAATATTAAAATTAATAAAAGATCTACCTGATTGACATTTTTAGAACACAACACTCAATAACTGAAGAATACATGCTTACAAGTAATGAATTAGGAAGAAAATCCTAAAATGGGAAAAGTCTTAAGAGATTGACCATGTAGGTCTTTTACATCAACACAAAGAATTTCTATTTACTCCAAAGGGCAATGAGATGACATTGAAGAATTTTAGCACGGATGTGAATGATATAAATGAATTACATATTTTTTACTTACCAAAATCTACCCCAGATATCATCAGATGGGTGTTAAGCAAAACATGTAAACAGATTTGGGCCATGAAAAAGAAGATTCTAAAAGCCAAACAAAACAAAAAGTAGGTTATCAACACCTAATAATTTTTAACATATAAAAATAAAATTTACAGAATAAAGGAAGATTTTTGATAATGAGGCATCTGCTAGGCCCAATTATGAATGACAAATAAGGAAAGAGAGCCAATCTTAATTCTACTCCCAAAATATACATACACAGGCACACACAGACACATACACACACAGTCCAGTGTCAGCGGGAAGAAATTATCCTGGCTCAGAACTTTCCAAGATATTCTTGTAGTATAAATGAAGTTTCCTAATTCTGTTGTTTTAACCACAAACTCCACGGTTCAATCTCTATATGATTTTGCAAAATTTTAGTCATTGCTATAGTAAGAGAATCTAGAGATAGCGTATCTCTGCTTGAGATTTACATTTTCAAGTACTAGATATTTCTAGGCCATCGGTCAGATGGATAACCTCACAAGCTGCTGTGTAACCTTGAGGCACCCATTTGGACCAAGGACATTCAGAAAAAAAGGGCTGAACACAGAGATTTAATAGTGGAGAGCTAAAGCGAGTTTTCATACCCTTTCAGTGTAACAAATTTAAGGATACACTAAGATAACGCAAAACATTAACTCTTCCCTGTAATTTTTTTTGCCTCTATTTGTGTTTCATATTTTCATGGGACTATCCAGAGGATCCATTTTGGCTTGTTTACGCCATGCCTGAAATAATCTTTTAACCTTTAGATTTCCAATCTGAAGAAACTGACAAAGCAAAATCTAACCTGACTTGAAATGTAAATGTTGACCTAGTTTTCTCTTTCATGTTGCTCCCTCAGTAATGATTTGTGTGAAATGGGAACAGATGGCAATGCATTACTTGTAGGGGGGGAAAAAAAAAGTTTTACTTGTAAAATGTTCCTCTTCACTCAATAACATATTGCCATCAATAAATGTTTTATTTGCTTCATTTAATTACTCTAGCCCAGAATCCTTTGGCCAGGCAAGTCTAATAAAAATTCAAATGGATGATATTGTTCTGGAAGGAAAGTAGAAAAATAATGATAATATAAACTATTTAGGTGGAGAAATATTAGAGACTAAAAGGTTTGTGTCCCAGTCTGAAGAGATGGCTAGGGCAAGTTTTGAAATAAGCTGTGGAATTCGCCTCCTTCCTTCCTTCCTTTCTTCCTTCCTTCCTTCCCTCCTTCTTTCCCCCACAGCTTGAGTCTTATAAATGACTACCTTGACTAGAGGCATCCCGTTAAAAAACAGCATGTCTCCCTGTACTATTGGACATAATGGACATAAGTTCTAGATGACTTACTCGTATGCATCAGTGTCAGCCTGTGTCATGGTGGAAACTGAATCCTCTCCAGCTGGTTCAAATGAAGGGACTTTACAGAAACGACTAGTCTTAGAGTTCCCAAAGTTGAATTTCCTGATCATGGTCCCAAGATTGAATTTCTAAAACTGTTTTGTGGCTGTATAATAAGCTGAAATTGTGGCAGGACAATTGTACCAATCAGATCGTTAGTCCAATGTTCTCTTGTTAGTCCAATATTCTCTCAGCGTCAGTTCCAATACTCTTTCTACCTAATACGGTCTGCAGATCTTACTTATGCTGCTAGGGAAGCTCTGCGTGAATTATTATGAAAGACACTGGTGGCATAAAGTATAGGGTGATGTCTGGAATATCTAGGCTTGATGCCTCTACATGGTACCAGTTTCAATGATTCCTAATACAATGGAGTGAAAAGGACACTAAAGAACTAAATTCATGTTCTAATTACAATCATAAATAGTATGCATGAATCTCCTTCCTTAATATGACAGGACCAAACCCAGTGTGGGGCACATAGTAGATATTATTTAATAAGTGTTTGATGAACAAATGAATGAGTGATGTGTGGTATACGAGGGCACACAGAGGAAATGGACAGTTCTACCTGGGGAATGGGAGAGGAGAGAGAAAGGCATACATACAGGAGATGCTTTAGCTAGCCTTTCTGAGTTGCAGATTTTTATCGTCTGCTAAGGAATACATGTAAGGGAACTGAAGACAAAGCAAGAATCATATGAAAAGATGAGAATCACATAGGATGATTAAAGAATGGAAGTTACTCAGCAAAACTGTTGCCCATCCTAAAAAGAGATGGTTGTGTTTGGAAATAAGGCACGAAAAGAGATAAGGAATAGGCTCATTTGCCACGATAAAGCATTTAGATTGGAGTTAAGGAGATCAGAGAGCATGAAGGAGGAGGGCTCTTAGAGGCAAAAGAGTATTTCTCTGGATGTATATATAAATATATAATAATCATGGTATCTATATCTATACCTATAGGTATATTATTGGTCACACTCACTAAAGAGAATGGGGAAGACTTGTTATTACTTTATTCATTGTATGATTCTCTTGAATCTTCAGGAAGTGGTGCCAAATAATCAAACCCAAATGGAGTTGCTCATATTATTATCCCACTGTCTAGTCATGAAGGGAGTGATACAGCCAATGCCTGACAAAGCATGTCAGGCTTTCATGGCTGCCTCTCCAAACTTCAAGCTTTTCTGATAAATGGCCTCAACCCTTGCACTGAACTGTCAGGAGTAAACATGAATGAGCAGATAGTAGTGTTTAGAATTAGTTTGTATTCATCTTATACAATTTCACCTAATTTCAAATGGGGACATATTTTGAAACTGTTAGTCTAAGTAATTTAAAGCTAAACCCTATTGACTTTAGAGTTTCAGGTTCAGAAATGAGGAAATTAGCAAATGTTGTTGAATTATTTCTCTCTTTTCATTTTAAAGTAAGCTACCTCCTCCTTGACTCAGCTACCTCCTCATTCCTTCTATTTGTTTAGAGGTGTTGAGATTCCAGACTGGGAGCTAATTCCTACCCCCAAATTTCTAAAGTGAGTATGAATCTCAGTCCATAAATATGACCATCTAAGTAACAAAATTTGTCTGATGTTTTAAAACTCAACTTAATTTCTTATATAGAACCTCCATTACACCACTAATGGGAACCTTGACCTCTTAAACTGTTAGGATATCTTCCCTGTGTTCATATGACAGCTTTAGTTCCCGGATATTACGCAGGCTGGGTAGGTGGACGGATGGAGAATGAAGGTGGGGGAAGGGGAAGCAATCTACTTTTCAGTCATTTGTCCACGGTGATTTTCACTGGAACATCCATTTTCCCCATCTGTCTGGTTCCTTTCAGATCCAGGGATTCTCTGCTATTCTGAGCCATGATTCTGGCATGACTTTTTTTTTTTTTTTTCCCGCAGACTGCATATGGGGCCATCTGCCTTACATGACCCACAGCTATTTCTTTCCTGGGTCTTGTGGCCTTCCCAGCAGCACTGTAGTATACAGTTTTCCCCTGCTTTGGGGACACACAGACCTCTCTATTTAGCTCGCCATTTCTTTCCTACCCCAAGCCAGAGGTCTCTTTACAAGGCAGGCTATTTTGTGGGGAGTTATTTTTGTATGCTAGTTTATTTCAAGGTAATCCATCAATTCCTTCCAAATTTTTTTTCATGTTTATATATTTGTAAACCAAAACTAGAAAGACTTGTGGGGAGTTATAAGAAGAGAAAAAGATAATATCTCAAAATGTTTACCCACCCTGGTTTTATATATCATATCATATATTATGAATTAGCACATTCGAACTTTGGCATCCATAAATATCCTTTCGTGAGGAGAGGGAAAAAAAAATCATACCACACACCTATAGATTCAAACTCAGTTTTACTGAACCAAAGTCTACTGAATATTTACTATTTGTAAGGCACTTTGCATAACACATAGTTGAAGAAAAACAAGATTCCTGTCCCAGAGGAATCTGCAGCCTAGTGAAGAAGGAAGATGAGAACATAAATAACAATAATGCAAAACCTAAAATGATTAATCTGCCCACATGAGTCATGAACAAAGAGCTTTGGGAGCATCAAGAAAGCCATAAATTTTAATCAGGGGACTGGAGAAAACTTCAGACCTAGTGCTGAGTCATAGCCTTCCAATAAACAGAATGTTAACAGCTCTCTGGGCAATTTGGGGTGGTGGGGGTGCAGATGATTACTCACTGCTTCTTCCTCCCTTGTACAAGAGCATTTGTGTGCCTTGGAGGTCCAGAATGTAAAGGCAGTTTTCTGCTAAGGGATTCTTCACAATCTTCCTTTCCCATGGTTAGAGTCCCCTCTGCCATTACATACTTTTGTGAAGCTGATACATATTTGTCTTTTGTTGTTGTTAGTGTTGGTGTGTGTGTGTGTGTGTGTGTGTGTGTGTCCGGAGTGCTCTTTTTTCCACCTGAGAGGCTGACTGATTCCAAATTCTGAATCGCTCTGTATTTGGCATTTTCTGACTAGCTCAACTTTGTTCAGAAGTCTTGAAAATTCAGAGGCTTTATAAAAATAAAATGGTCAATGTAGCAGCAGAAAAAATAGGATTTCTTTCTTTTCTTTTCTTGTTTTGTTTGTTTTTGTAAATAAATGCTGAAATCTTAGAAGTATCTTACTAGAAGCCAACCAAGAAGTTCTACATGCTTGTGATTCCAACAGTATGACATTCTGGAAAGGGTAAAACTATGGAGACAGTAAAAGATCAGTAGTTGCTATTGGTTGGAGACATGGGGAGGGATGTACAGGCAGAGCACAGAGGATTTTTAGGGCATTGAAAATACCCTGGGGCCGGCCAAGTGGCGTGTTGGTTAAGAGCTGGCTTGGAACGCCAGTCGCCCCCGTTCAGATCTCACATATGAGGACCAGTGACACTGCCCTCTACAGCTAAGATAGTGAACAACAGCTCCACCTGGAGCTGGGCTGCTGTGAGTCCCTGGGACATCATAGCTGTAGCCCCTGCTTCAGTGGGCTGCCATAGGCTACAGTGAGTGGCCAACAGCCAGCGGGAGCAGCTGGCAACCAGTGTGAGCTGCCAATAGCCGTGATGAGTGGCCGTCCAGAGGCTGGTGACCAATCTGCCTCACCCAAGAAGAGTGCAATGACGATACCAACATGAGCCAGTGAAGCAACGTCCTCCACTAGACTGAAGAAAAAAAGACAGCAACTTGTCTGTTCCCTTTCCTCGATTCCCCAATGCTGTTCCTCCTCCCCTCAATTTCTCAATAAAATCTTTTAAAAAAAAAAGAAGAGAAAATACTCTGTGTACCATAGTGATGATGGATATATGTCATTACACATTTTTCCAAACCCATTCAATGTACACTGAGAGTTAACATTAATGGACACTTTAGATTTTGGGTGACAATGATATATCGATGTAGGTTTATCACTTGTAACAAATGTGCCACTCTGGTAAGGAGTTTTCATAGTGGTGGAGGCTGTGTATATGTGGGGACAGGGAAAATGGGAACTGTAGTTTCAGCTCAGTTTTGCTATGAACCTAAAACGGCCCTAAAAAATAAAATCATTGAAAAAAAACACACCCTAAAAACATATTAATGTACATTGTTTCCTCTATCTCATGCCCCCACCAATTAGGAACTGCTTTTATTTTCATTTAGCTATGGTAGTGCCTTTTGATTATCTGTCCTAGTCTCTGTTGTTTGTCAGCCTTGGTAAGTGGTAGGTAAATCTTTTGCTATCCTGGTCCATATTAAAAAAGATTGGCTATATTTTTGCTTCCTGTAATAAGTATCGTGCCTTGATGTATACTTCAAAGAGGTATGACAAAGATAAGACAAGACAAAAAAGAAAGGAAAAAATCAATATGGGGAAATATCATTTCTGATTGCTGTGAACAATTTCAATATTCCCTATTTGTTTTATCACTCAAAGAAAAACTCTGATGACATACAAGGCTTTTTTAGCACCATACAAAATTTGTTTATGATACTGAGAGAAGATAATCTGCCCTGGCCAGTCAACATGGTAACCTCTAAAAGTGAAGATTATGTCACTTCTTAGGGAGAACTGACTAGGAAAAAATCTTTTGAAAAGTTTAAAATGGAGAGTAAGGAGGTACTGGTACTAATTTTGCACAGCTGCTCTCCTCCCTGACTCTGCTAATAAGAATGACTCACACTATTTTCTAGAACCAATGACATCCCCCCCTTGATGAAAATGTACCTCCGTTCAGTTCTTTGTGGTTATTGTCTCCACAGCCCATAATCAGGATTCCAGATACCTTTGTGATGGCTTGTAAAGAGATTACTGCATGTTCCTAAAGAGAAAAAATAAATAGAAGAAGTGAAACATAATCTGCTCTGAAGAAGTTGTAAAAGGAAGCAAAAACTCAATTATGTCTGCCTTGCAAAGATTTGGGAGGCAGGCCCGCAGCAGTAAGGTAGAAACATTGAAGAAACCAGATGACTACTTATGGTAGAATATTTTTGTGGAAATTCTTAATGTTATTTGTCTTAAAATAAACTTTTAAACAAGATTTTTTTTTTAAGTTTCTACTGTCAGTACTAGCACCTATAAAGCACAGTGTGTATCAATTATTCTGCCCTTCTGTTTTATTTCTTAAATAATATAGTAATCAAGAGACTGTATTGGGGGCTGACTAATGTGTAAAAGGGCATCAGCTATTTCATTGAGAGGGTACAATCTTATTGGGCTGGTACAGCGTCCTGTAGTGGTGAGCTTAGAGAGGATTCATATAAAGTCCGCAAACTATTTGTAAACCTAAACCATTGGGTGGCATGACATGTCATTCTTATTACTTACACTGACATAGCAAACAATGAAGGGGTAATTCATTCAACTTAAATGTAAGAAAAACACTGTCTTTATATTTGAGCCAATGTGAACAACTCAGGGTCACTCTTTGCTCTCTCTTTTTTGAAAAGAAGCAGCTCCCCCACCATCTGGCTTTACATGATTATTATAGCAAATCCTGTAGAGATATGTAATTTACATTAAAATTAAAAAATGTACAACTGTTTTTTTGCCTAGAGATAGATTTCCACATGTGCACATGAAAGTGTGTTCCAAGATTTTTATTGGAGCAAAAGATAGAAAGTTATCTAAATGTCTTCCATGGGCAGGAGATTGAAAAATGATGATGGCGCCATACAATGTAATATGATTTTGTTTTTTAGAAAGAATGAGGGCATGCTATGTGGGTCATTAAGAAATAATACCAAAATATACTCTAAAATGATGATATAGCAAGTAGACATATCCTAAGTGCTTTTCGCATATTAACTTATTTGATCCTCACCACAATGCCCTCAAGTAGAACTCATAATTCCCATGTTACCGATGAGTTAACAGGACACCAAAAGCTTAGGTAAGCTGCTCAAGGTCACACAGCCAGTCAAGGGTAATGTCAGGATTTGATCCCAGATAGTCTAACTACAGAGTCCACACTATGACACACTGAGTAATACTGTAATGTTCCGAATATGTATATAACATATTGCTAGTGTGTGAAAACTATCAGATAAGGCGGTGCTCTGCCATTTTTTTTCTGCTCCCATACTATAAACAAGGATCCTTTTTTGGTCTACTTAGTGCCTGTTTTTTTGTTTGTTTTTTCTTATTTTTGTGCCTTTTTTGGGTGATTCTGCTGTTTAACAGGGTTCCAGGCATAGTACTGAAATGCTGTCTAGTGTTCCGAAGCGCAAGGATACCGCTGTACGTCTTAGAGAGAAAATATGTGTGTTAGGTCAGCTTGGTTCAGGCATGAGGTACCGTTCTGGTGGCTGGGAGTTCGACATCAAGGAATCATAAATAAGGTGTCTTTAAACAGAAGTCCACATGAGACAAAGTCAAAGTTGATCACAATGATGTGACCGGAAGCTCTCAGGAACCTCTGTGTTTCCTATAGGAGTAATGATACAGTAGTTGTTCATACAGTGTTCATGGAGACTCCGTGGAACCGAACTACTGTGAATAATAAGTACACATATATATTATTATATACACATATACAGAGGGTGCCAATGAAATGTATACACATTCTAAGAAAGGAAAACTGTATCAAAATCATAATACTCAATATATACCGATAACAAAAGATGAGTACAAGTCACGTTTGACTTCTGCAATTACAATAGATGCTCAAAGTGGTTACCATCAGTGTAATTTTAATACAGTTTTTTTTTCCTTTCTTAAAATGTCTATACATGTTTTTGGCACTCTCTGTATTTGCTTAGAAAAATCTTTAAAAGGTGATAAACTGTATACAGTTTAGGGGAGAGAAAGTAAGATATTGGGACTCAGAAGTGGGAGAAAGACTTACTTATCTCCTTATGAAATTTTACCATGTGCATTATCTATTGAAGTATTTTCATGTATACAGTACAGAGAAAGGGAACATTTCCCAAAGTTCTGCATAATTTCACCTTCCTTCAATTAGTTTTATGAATAATTTTCTAAGCTTTTAAAATGCAAATATAATATATTGTATCGTATCTTGTTTTTAAAGCTTTTTATGCTGAACTTCTTTCTAGGTCAAAACATTTCCTTCTACATCCCACCACAAACACAGTGCCTTCTGAGGTACAGATATCACAAATCTCTGTCTTTCCTGACTGCCCTCCCTCAACTGGCATTTCTGCAAGAGTACAGCAGCAACAAAATCATACCATGACTCTGAAATTTAAAGTAAGGGCATAGAAGAGGGCATATCAAGAAATGAAGTGAATCTCCTGAAAAGTTTTGCAAAGTTTTGTTTTTATTTCTCAGCCCAATCCAGAGAATATTTATTACAAAAATGGGAGAGAAAGGAATTTACTCTGAGTCAGTCACATACTAGGCACTGCATATATATTTTTTGATCCTCACACTACTTGATGTAGACATAATTATTCCCATTTCATGGACAGAGAAAATAGGCTTCCCCAAATCAAACCATTCATGTCTCTAGAAAGCAGAGAAGAGAGCCCTTTTCTATACTGACCTTCAGTTGAGAGATGGATATTTATGGGTATTTTTGTCCAAATCCTGATATTTGACTGTAATTTCTGCAGGGTTCTGGGCCATTTTTATTGATATAGCCAATTTATACAACATTAAATGTCATGCAGTGACCCCCCAAAGACTACATAATAGATATAATGTGAATCCCAGAACACAATAATCAGACTGCAGGAATCAAAAATGCATACCACTCATTGCATCAGACACTGAAAGTCTAACCCTTTCAGCACGTTCATCTTTCCTAATGACACAGCTCTTCACCAGGGATAAGATTTTGGTTTTGCTATTTAAAAAAGAAAGAAAGAAAGAAAGAAAGAAAGAAAGAAAGAAAGAAAGAAAGAAAGAAAGAAAGAAAGAAAGAAAGAAAGAAAGAGAGAGGACCCCCTTCAAGATACTGACATTCCAGCTTAAAGAAAAGATACTGAAAACAGAAACCTTCTTAAGATAATGGTTTCTAGTACTGAGTTAAACTGAATATAAATGAAGTCAAGAAATTATTCTCATGATAGTAGTATTTCTTTTCTTTTTAATTGAAGTTTATTGGGGTGACAATGGTTAGTAAATTTGCATAGATTTCAGGTGTACAATTCTGTAATACATCATCTATATATCAAATTGTGTGTTCACCACCCAGAGTCAGTTCTTCCATCACCATATATTTGATCCCGTTTACCCTCATCTACGATTGTAGTATTTCAATTAGAACTGCTGGTGTACTACATTTTTAAAGTTTGAATTGTAATATCCACTAATTTCCTCTAGAGGGAGAATAAAACAAGAAGAGGAAAATAGAATATTAAAAGGTGGATAAAGTAGAATGAGCTTTAAGATTGCCGCTTAACCGAGAGAAAACGTTTTGCCAAAGCTACCATAAACAAAACCACAGTGGTTAGCTTTATTTTTATATATTGTCTAAATGTAATTGAATCAACCTCTAAAGAAGTAATGTTGTGAGTTTCCTTTTAATTTTGAATTAATAAAAAAATTGTATGCACCTACTACTTCAACTTTATAAATTGCAGCCATATCTATATTATAAAAGACTTTTTAAAATAGTGTGTGTAATTCTTAGTATTCATGCAATAAATACGATGCTCATCTACTTAAATATACAAGCAAAGCAGTCTAAGAAAAGGAGGCATTCTGCAAAGCAAATTTCCCGATGCTATGTGGATTTCTGCATACAATTAAATATCAAGATGATTATTCCTCCTTCCCCCACAATTTCCTTAGGATGGACAATGTTCTGATAAAATGATCCAATCTTTTCAAATTTGGAGACTCAGAGAAGAAATACTGAAATAAGCATTTATGTGCATTTACAAGTACTGAAATCCAGGTAGCTTTAATGTTATTACAAAACCGGAAGAAATAAACATCAAAGGGAGGTGAGATCACTGTCTCCCGAAATAAAGGTTACCACAAGAGAAGCAATCCTGGAAGAAAATTATCCTCTTTCTGAACAATATGGTGATTAGCCTTTCCTGCTTTCTCCTGAGGAAGAGGTGATGTAACTGGTCAGAAGCACTGGCCTATTTTCTGTGCTGCCTATGGTGGGTTGGATGAGATGAAAATAAACATCTTACATAACAGGCCGGCTGTGTACTCCGTCTTTTTCTTTTTTCCCAAAGAGATTTTCCCAGCATGAATTCTACATGTACAATTAACATTGGAGAAATTTCAGCTAAAAAATCTGTTAGGTTTATAAACAGATCAACAAATACAGTCCAAGTATGCTGCTTCCCATTTCCCTTACCCACCCTACCTCCCTTACACACAAGCCTGCGCGCGCGCACACGCCCATCACCACCACCACTGCCACTATCACCTCTGCCCCTCCTGTAATCAAAAAAGCTCTTTACTGAGAGAAAAGGGAGAACAAGCAAGTTAAAATTGAAATTGGTCTTCAGTTGTAACAAAACAGAAGATTGCAGATTAGAGGCATTGTCTAATTGCAGTGATGTAAACCGAACTCCCCCAGGGCTTGCTTTCTCAAAATTGAAGACAATGAATTAAAGATTATGAGCCTGACCCAAAAGATGTGTCCCTGCCATGGTGGCCATTATCGTCACTAAAAAAGCAAACTCAGCAGAAGGAATTTTCCATTGTAATTTGTAATAATAAACAAAAACTTGGAGTTTTCTGTCATAAATCCTGTTTTATATGAAGGGTTTATCAATCTATAAACTTTGGCATTCATTGTGGAGGCTATTTATGGAGTGAATATATTAAGCTGAGCATTCAACTTGATTTCCCTAATTCTTAAAGATATGCTAAAACCAGAGTTACCAAAAGGCCAAAGGAAACATGTGCTTGAATGGCCTGGATAAAAACTCATTTGAAATCAGCCATATAATTCACAGTGGTTTGGATGGAGCCCTAGCAGTCTTAGTTTCGAGAAAATAATCACAGCGTTTACTCAGTAAAGTAAATATTTGAATATCTATCCTATGCCTAGCACACAACAAATATTGAGTAACTTAAATAGTATAGAGTTGAACTGACACTATGAGATGCTTTTTCGTATTGTTTAGCATTAAAGATAACTTACTTTATTCTACAGTTCAAGACAGGAAAAGCATTAGAACTAAATGCAAAGGAGTAGATGATGAGTTAAGACTGTCTGATCCTTCCTGTCATATGAACAATCACCATTTTTCTGTCCCAAGTAAAAGCCACTTTGGAAAAGGCCAAAATGCAACTCTTTTATTAGGTACATATGCATAATGTAAAGTCAAGAAAGCTGGTCATATACCTATGTGTCCATTGGAGGTGTTTACCTACGTTCAGAGGCTACTGTAATCTATATAATATGCACTAGCATGCTACATAAACACAGCAACACCTATTTGTTTGAAGGGAGAATATGTATGTCATGAGTCAGCTGTGTTACTTTGGAAAGATAATTGAATTTGTATTCTAAAGATTTGCATTTAAATATCAACTTTGATTTTTACTGCCCATAAGATCTTAGGCAATTAATTATACTTCTCTAAGTGTCAGCTTTCTCATCTATAATGTGAAAACAATGATGCTTTTAAGAGGTGTTGTAAGGAATAAAAATGAAAACATGTGCAAAAGTATCTAACTGCACAATAAATCATTGGATATGAATATGTATATATGTATGTATGTATATATATGACTGAATTATCAAAGTCATAGATATTTATTCAGTAGTTTCACAAAGAAGCAAGATAGAATTATTTAATATTTACCAAAAAAAGGAAACAATCAAATTTTGAGTTTTTAGAGTAATTATTACTTTTTACTTGGCTTAAAGAATGATAATGACTCATATATTGTATAAGGATGTATAGCTATTTGCATTGAATAGGTAATATTCAAATTAATTTCCAATTGTTGAATCAAATATGTTTTAATGCCTATTTTATGTGTAATAATAGAAGGGAATAAGAATACATTATTTCAGTACTTTATTGCCTTCTAGGAGATTTCAACATTCTTAGGAAGATGATAAATTAAAGAAACAATTATAAGATATTAGCATTATTATTACATTATGTAAGATATAGTATAAATATCTTAGGATACTTATATATATCTAGAAGCTAAATGGATATTTTAATGAATTAATAACAGTTATTGCTTTCATATGCATTTCCAAGATGGCAAAATCTGTTTATATATGGAAGACATTCTTCTGGAAAACATGCTTTATTAGAGTTTAAAAAAGAATTCTAATTGCTTCAAATATTTCCATGAGGTTTTGGAGAAAAATATTTCTCGAGGTAGTGTTTTTTTGATGTTAAACAACTCAAGTCTGGGAAGGTTTAAAGTTGATAATACTTTAAAAGATAAAACAAAAAAGATGAACATCTCAGATAAATATCCTTATAACAAAATGCATATCTTTAAAAAAAAATACATGTACAAAACAAGAACTTAGAGATTTACTGAAATAGTTTCATGTCATAGTTATATGAGAAAATAAAATAAAATAAACCTATGGAATCATGGCCTTTCTTTATAAGCTTTGAATCACCAGTGTAAAAATTTGTGGTGAAGTCTTATTGACTTTACAGTTTAGGGTTTTATTTTACTATTTCTGAGGAAATTCTAACTGAAGGAAATTTAGATTTCATGGGTTCTGGAAAAAAGAGGAAGAAACCCAGCTTTCTTTCTCTTTGTGTAGAATCTCAAGTCCAGATGCTGGCTTTTTTCTTCATGAAAATTCATAATGTATCTATTATAACTTCCTAATTAAAGCCACACATGTATGAATAATGTTTTGAAAATTAGTCACTATCCACTTTACATATGTTAACATATATTATGTTTTAGAATCTTTTCCTGTCAAATAGCTCAGTGTACTCCATAACTTAAAATAAAATGGTACTTCTATTAACTTTTTACTCATCTATTGGGTGCAGGGATTTTACAATATTGACATGTGCATAAAGCTAGAGTTACTTATTTTCTAAAATGCACCTAAAACTTGCAATGAAAAGTGTGTTTTGTTTTATTTTTCTTACACCTCCAAAGAGTAGTAACTTTTCATTCATTAGACAAATAATTTTTAAGTGTCTACTTCATGCCAGTAACCCTTGAAAGCATCTGGAACATATTGGTAAACAAAGCACAAAAACCTATCTTTAGCTCCTATTTTGAACCAACAGTAAACTGAAAATACAACTAAGTTAATTCTGTAACATTTTAGAAGGTAGTAAGTGATGTGGAGAGCAATGGAACAAGGTGAATGGTCAGAGAAGGCAGTGTAGTTTTGAGTGGAGTGGTCAGGTTTGGCACAGGAGAAATGGACATTTAAACAAAGATCTGAAAGAGGTGGGGGAGGAGAGACTTGAGTGTCTTACTGCCACTTGAACACAGCACAGTGTTCAGGAGTCTGGTGCTACCATTAACTTAGCTTAATGATCCTGGCCAAGTATTTTGCTCCTTTAGCTATAAAATAAGAACAGGGAAAATACCTCTTCAAGATTGTGTTGGGGCAAAATAAAACGCTTTATTCCACAAATACGTTGTTCAGTGCCAACAGGGGGATAAGCATTCAAAACGAATGGCACACAGTCTTGAGCTCTTGAGGAACTTGCATTCTAATAATGATGACCTTCTAACAATGAACAACAGCAGTGTATTTCAAAGCTTTGGGGAGATTGTTATGTATTCTGTAATTGAATATATATGTAAAACCAGAATTGCCTTTCTCATTTGTCATCCATTTAGACTTTTGCATCATCATACCTGGTCATCTCAATCTTCCTAAAGCTTCACTTTTGCTGTCTCTGACTTCTATTGTTCTGTAGCCCTCCTCACTCTCAGTTGCTCATTCTCCATTTCATTCACTGACTCTTTTCCTTCTTTCAGATCCTTTATAAATAGTATGTTTTAAGACTTCTTTCTCAGTGTTCCTTTTTTCTCTGTTCATTCATGCCATGGGCAATTTAAATATTTCTGATTTTAAATATCACCTCTAAAGAAATATTCACCCCTCTACCTTAACTAAACTCTGAGCTGAGATAGAAGTTAAAAACTACGTGAAAAAACTTAATTTTTTTATTGCTAAGACTAAGACAGAAAATACAGCTTTACATAGTAACCCAATGCTGGCTAACTGAACCTTATAATCCCTTGCCCATTTAGGGAGGCAAAACTTTACCTCTACTCTCCTAGGATCGCTGTCTGGGCCTGAGAACTGAGTTCACATTAGAAAGGTTAATAGGAGAAAGACATACAGATTTTACATGTACATGGGAGCCCGCATAGGAAATGGATGACCCCAAATTATGTTCAGCCATATTGTCTGGCAAAGCATTGCAGAGTTTCTTCAATAAAATTAAAAGATAACTTTAAGATACTCATACAATAAAAAGGGTAAAGATTCCCCAGTAAAAAAACCAAACAAACAAAAAAACTAATCATGATAATCTACAAATATTCCAAATGCAAATATAAATTCTCCAAAATTATCAAATTCCCAGACAGCCATTAAATGAATTTTCAAGTTGAATTCTAACAGTTAATGGCATTAAATTAAAAATAAAATTCCATGTGAATTACAAGTTTACAGAAAGAAGGGTCAAGTCAAAGCTTCATCCTCAGCTATTCCTATCTCAGACTTGGCTAGAGAAGTTCTTGAGGCCTGGGCAGAACTGAGGCTCCATCAGCAGTTTAAGCCCAGGCTATTGTTTGTTAGAATGGTTATAGTTCTTTCAAACCTCGGAATTTTACACCTCATATTTTTTTAAGTGGAGGTATTTAATGTATTAGTTATGTTTTTATTGAAGCATAATTTACAGACTAACATGTACAGATCTTAAGTGTACAGTTCAATTAATTTGGACAAATGTATGCTTCACACCTCTAGTAAGAAGTGAAATGTTTCTTGTTACTCCTGGAAGTTCCATTGTATCAATTCCTAGTCAATTCCTGTCCCTCCAGTAGCAATCTCTCTGATTCAGCATACATCAGTTTTGCCTCATTTAGAAATGCATATACATAGAATATCATAAAGTATGTATACGTTAGTGTCCTGTTTTGTTCACTCGAGATCTTTTTGAAATTCACCTATGTGGTTATGTGTATCACAGTACATTCCTTTTTATTACTGAGTGGTATTCTAGTGTAGGGATATGGCACATATTTATTTTAAAATTCATTCTTCTCTTTCCAGTTTTTTGGGTGTTATGAATAAAGCCACTATGGACATTTTACATAGGGTTTTTTGGATATATTATCATTTTCCCTAAACAAATACCTAGGAGTAGAATTCCTAGACTTTAGGATTGAAGAATATTTAATTTTATAAGAAACTACCGAAAAATGTCCAAAGTATATAATTTTGTACTCCTACAGCAATATTTGAGAGTTCAGGTTGCTCTGCATCCCTGCCAACACTTAACAGTCCATTCTATCCATTTTTAGGTGTGTAGTGGTAACTTACTGTGGTTTTAATTTTTTTCCTTCATAGTGCTGGAGTCCAGACATCCAAAATTGTTACAGCACTGGCCTCACACCAGTTTTTGGTTTTGTCTTTGTTTTACAGACAATACAGCCCCCAGCTTCTAGAGTACTTTTGCTCCTAGGCAAAATTATACATCTAGTACTCAGCAATATAAAAAACAAACCACCAAAAAAAATAGCACAAACGCTTTGGTATTTGAGTGAAGGAAAGAGTAGATGGAGAGATTCTGCTTGTTTTTAACCTTACTAGAATGCCAGTTAGACTAATCTACCTACAATCTTTAACCTATTGACATAATCTCAACTGCAAGAAATCTACCAGCAAGAGGTTAAATTACATCCTAAGCATTTAGTATTTCTGGAAAGGCAAGAGCCACATATGCATTACCCGTTAATGTTAATTTTCCTCTGTAGTCCTTTCATTGTCACTAGGTGGTTTCCAAGGTCACCTTGTTCATCTAACTAAGCTAGTGGATGAGGATAAAGCAGAAAGGATGATGTGAGTAGTGTTTACATGAGCCAGGCCTCAACACAGCACACCATTTCCATTCATATTCTACTGACTAAAACTCAATCACATGGACATAGCTAATTGCAAGGGAGATTAGAAAATGAGTTGAGATGAGGTGGCATCTCTTCATTCCAGTCTAGCCTTCAATGCCAGGTCATACTCTGCCTGCAGAGTCATTGCCTGTGACTACTAAAACTGTTAATAATTTGCCAGCATCTGCTTGGCTGGATTCTTCTGATACTCTCTAAAAAGTCCCCAGACCTTTACTGAGCCTCCTGTATGCACTTTCCCCACCTTCACCACCTGAAGGGGGGCCCTAGCACCTTCCCTGTGGTCTGAATGCCTTTGTTTAAGGCTCATGTTTTCTTAGGGCCTTGCCTCTGTAAAAACATCCCCTTTGCTTGTGGACAAAGCCACCACAGTCGAAGGTCACTCAATGAAGTCAAAACACTTTGACCCAACGTTTCAAGTTTTTGTTCAGGCTATAGCAATTCAAATCTGGCCAATATAAGCTTCCAGGAGTCATGGAGGTTAAAACATCTTACCTACACATAAGTTAATGCAGCATATCTTTCAGGCCTTAGCTGAAATTTCATTTCCTTAGGAAGTTTACTTCGACTTCTTAGAAGGTGCCATCGTTCTATGTTATATACTTTTTATTTTCCTAAGGGAACTTACCACAATTAAAACTAGTTATTTATTTAATTCGTTTTTGTTTTCTCTTTTCTACTAAGATATAAGCTTTATGATGGTAGAGAACTTGTCTGTCTTATTTATTCATCACTGTTACCCTCATTTCCAAAGAGAATATCCAGCATTTAGTAGATATTCAATAAATATTTGTTTAATTAATATATCAAACCTTCAAGACACTCCACAGTATGCATTCCAACATACATCAGCAGCTTAGATATTCAAAAAAGAGTGAGTGTCCTCAAAACCACATTATATTCCTACTGCAATAATGTGGTTCACAATTAACCTAGTCCTTGGAATATCTTTGATGTCCTGTCTCAGTCTGAAGGTGCCGTAACTATCCTTCTATGCCACCTTTTAAAATGTTCATGTTCTCCAAAACCCATGTTTGACATCCTCCATGAATGATCATCTCTCCTTGCCTCCTTTAAACTCGAACAGAATGACATACCTCAACATATTCTTTATTACGTTACAGTGATTTGTATTCTTGTCTTGATCCTCAATAAGACTATAGATTTCTTTAAGGCAGAGATCATTCTCTGTAGCTATACTAGTTCCTGCTACAGTACCTGGTACAAACCTTTTTTCTTCCAATAGTAATCGAATTTAATACCACAGGAAATAGGCTAAATATCACTCAGTCACAGACCTAAAAACTCATTAATGAAGACCATGTTATAAAAGCCACAGCTTCAAGGTTCGATTTATACCAGTCTAATGATTGTGAGCCAAGCACCCTTCTTTTGAAAGGTCTCCTCTTTTCCTTCCCATTCCCTTTCTTTCTTTCTTTCTCTTTCTTTCTTTCTTTCTTTCTTTCTTTCTTTCTTTTTCTTTCTTTCTTTCTTTCTTTCTTTCTTTCTTTCTTTCTTTCTTTCTTTCTTTCTCTCTCTCTGTCTTTTTCTTTCTTTCTCTCTCTCTCTCTCTCTCTCTCTCTCTCTCTGTCTTTCCCCTCCCCCCTTCCCTCCCTCCCTTTCTCCCTTCCTTCCTGCTTCTGTTTTTTCTCTCTCTCATATTCTTTAGCATATAGACAACAATGATGCAATTAAACAAGCACTCTACTTGAAGTAAGGAAAGTCTGTATTGGAACGTTACCTCTTCTCCTTACTAACTTTTACCAAGAACCATTTCCTAGACAGTTCCAACCAGATACTTTAAATTCAGTATCCCTTGAATTTATAAAGCATTCTAGAATTGATACACTGTTTTCATTGACATTTAATGAATTCTCCTCTATATCCTATGAGGATGGTTTAAAAGATCAAATTGTCTTCATCTCAAAACCAGTTACCCATACTTATTAACTTATTTTCTTTTTCAATTATTTCATTGTCTCTCAGGCACTGAAGGTAGAAAACTGATATCTCCCGTCTAATAAGTATTCAA
The DNA here is from genome assembly GCA_033961575.1 of Aselliscus stoliczkanus. Lineage (NCBI taxonomy): Eukaryota > Metazoa > Chordata > Mammalia > Chiroptera > Hipposideridae > Aselliscus > Aselliscus stoliczkanus. The sequence continues at coordinate 120,613,386 of CM066727.1, read as the reverse complement.
ATCCTAGAAATTGCTTCTTCATAATTTTTCCCCTTCCTCCTTTCTTCCTCCCTTCCTTTCTCTCTCTCTCTTTCTTTCTTTCTTTCTTTCTTTCTTTCTTTCTTTCTTTCTTTCTTTCTTTCTTTCTTTCTTTCTTTCTTTCTTCCTTTCTCTTTTTAGCAAAATAAAATAGCCAAATTTAATGCATACATATGTATGGGAATCCCACATGCAGGAGATCCCACATGCAGGAGAGGTTAGGTAATTTCTCCTATTTCCACTTTTACTGACACCCCTCCTATCTAAGGCCTTAGTCCATTTAAATCTGTATGGATACAAATAATCTCAACCAAACTGTTTTTCATGTCTCCCAGGGAAAAAATTTTATCACAGTCACTTTAATATCCTAATATAAAATTATCATTTTACCACTCCCAGTTGAAAAAATACTGTGACATCCCTCTCAGAATGATCTATAAGTTGTACTATCTAATATGGAAGCCATTAGTCACATGTGGTTATTTAAATTTAAATTAATTAAGATGCAATACAATTTAAAATTCAGTTCCTTAGGTGCACTAACCACATTTCAAGTGTTCGATAGTCACCTGTGGCTAGTGGCCATCATATTGTACAGTGCAGATATAGAATATTTCCATCATGGCTTAAGATTTTATTGGACCGACCAAGCTAAATAGATCTGCTAGCTTTGAAGGACGCGCTAACCACAAATATGCCACTTTGGTGTATGATTATTTTAAGCTAAAATCACTTGAGAAACAATAAATACAGGTGAGACCTCCTCTGACCTCCCCTTATCTGCCTAAAGACAATTCCTCCAAAAGGAACTCAACTGCCATAAATCCCTTCTCCTGGTGTTCCGTCCACCAGGGAAGATTGACTCCTATCAAAACAGAGGAGACTAGAAGTTGACACCACATCCAAACAAACTTTGTCACAAACTGTCATATAGCCCGTCTATTCTTCTATGGACCCATTTATCTTTCTCTAAATATTCACTCTCCACTAAGTTGCCTATATCACTGCTTCCCTTCTTCTGTAAAGATGGTAACATAAGCTCTCAAATTTTATCATTTTGAGGGGGGTTATTCACTGTTTTTCCTGTGATGCCCCTATGCACATAATATTAAAAATTAATAAATTGGTATGCCTGCTCTCCTGTTACTCTGCCTATTGTCAGTTCATTTCATAGACACAGCTATTGTAACTAAGAAATAGAAGGAAAGTTTTTATTTCCCTACAGCCTGTGTTTAAGACCTCGTACAATCTGGCCAGATTTTATGTTTGCAACCTTATCTTCCACTATTTGAACATTTATCTTCCCTATTTGAATCCTCCATTCCATTTAAGCTGGTTTACCTGCTCTCCATGAAGTTCCAGGCTTTGTGTGTGCTTGCCCCCTGGGATCTTTATTCTCTTCTTACTTTTTTCAAATCTGCCAATCATATTGGCCCAGTGACACTCACTGTCAGGGTCATTGTCAGGGTCACACAAATGCAAGGCCAGCATTTGAGAGTGGGGACCTCCTTAAATCCTACATACCTCTTCTACCCATTCAGCCCACAGTTACTTTTTCTCACCTCCGAATAGCTATAGCACCTATTAGTGTCTTTCAGAACACTCGATGACCTTGACCTCACACTGTTATTTGACCAGTTGTGTGGTCTCGTGGAAAAATGCATAGGGTTTTTATTCAGAAAATATGGTTTTGTATCAAGGCTCCACCACATCCTAACCACGTCTTTGGGCAAATCACGCTGGTTTCCACATCTGTAAAATGGAGTTAAAAATAGCACCAACCCTATTTCTTTCACTGAGATTTTCTGAAGTTTAAGTGCATGTTTCTGTGAATGTTGTAATACCCAATGCAAATAGTTGTGATAATAGAAGTCATAAATGTTGCTGTTGTTCCCAGTATGATATAGTTTGCTTCTTATCATTTTCATGATAAGATCATGTTGAATTGTGTCTCCAACAGTGCCATAAAGATAGCAAGTTCTTAATATAATTATTATTTGTTGAATTTGAACATTAAAGTATTTCTACAGAGTATATTAAATATATATGTATTTATATGTATAAATATATTAATATATATTACATATATATTTAACCTTTTTTCTTCAACTAAAATTAAGAAGTAAATGTTTTAAGTATAAACTATTGAGAAGCAAATCCTATATCAGAGTAATGGATTTTTAATAAAATGTAATTTTTGTTTGTCTTCGTGATAAGAAAATGTAAAAATAAACTTATCCAGATAATTTTATCAATTCTCCCCCATAGTGTCTTTATTCTAAAATTTCTACACTAAGCAAAATTCAGAGAAAACTAAATCCAAAGTAGTTTTAGATAGAGTTAGCCAAATATTCAATTGGAGGTGTCTTTCTGTTCATTTAGACTCATTCTATTTATTATTTTGAAAGGATCAGGATTATTGCGATTTTTCTTTTCTTTTCTGAATTCTGAAAGGTTAGACTTATTGCTGACAGTTAAAAATCCCCAGCAGCTTTCTTACCAGCTGTTCTTTTTCAGTTGCAAGGACATGGCTGAGCCGAAATGAGGAAAATGTTAAAACTGGCTGCCCCACGGTCAGGGCAGAGGGCACTCTGTGTTCACTCAGGCACTCAGGGAAACGCATGTCTACTTTGGCACCATGACTTGGCTTTATGGGACTTTCTTGGCTAGCAACAGAGCCCACAGACACACCACATGCCAAGGGGGAAGGCTTGCAATTGAAAGCAATATTCAGATTCAGTAAAAATCATCCCCTGGAAAAGGTAAGATTGAAATCAACTCTGAGGGAGCCCTCATGGGACTCCACAAAAGTTTGCCTTACACCTTTTTTTTTTTTTTTTTTTTGGCTCATAGGTCTAGGAAAAGCAAAAGAGCAAAGATATGTTTCTATGTTGGGTAGAGGCGGGCATCTATGGAGCTGGCATATTTTACCTTCAAAGTACTGCACTTGGCTCGGCATCAGGAGTTGGGCCACGATCCTTTTCCTTAGCAGAAAACAAAATTTTGAGAATATCATATTGAATAAGGATTCAAAGGGAATTTAGTGGGCTCAAAAAGACCTGAAGGGAAGTAAGATTGCAAAAGCTCACCTTTCTGTCTCTTGACTTAAACTTCTTTTTAATGAATATTTATTGAGCTGCAGTTTCATGACTGAGAAGTAATTATGGACCAGAAGAAAGAGACGAGTTAGGCCTTCAAGAAATTCCTAACCTATTGGCTTTGAGACAGCCAACTGAGTTCATGAGCGCTGTAAAGTGCTGCCTCTGTGGAGTGAGTAATGTCTGGTTGTGTCTAGGATCACAGATTCTCCTCAACAAAAGCTTCCTGTGAAAACTGGAATCAGCTTTAAAGGTGGGAGAATGCAGCTCAGTATCTCTACAGCTTTATAAGAAGAACGAAGAGGCAAATATAATTCCCCACTCAGGAGGAAAGAAATGAAATCATCTTTCCTTGTCTCTGGGAAAAATATGTTGTTTTTTTTTAATTCCTGAGAATAAGTGACATAAATGCTGAACTAAAGTTTGGTTTGTCAGAAGTGGCAATTACAAAAATTTCTCAAGATTGCTTGACATGTTAGTAAATGAATGATTGTGAAGTAAATTAACTAGAGCATGTACATATGTCTGGTAGATTCTTAACAAACTGTTTAGGTCCAGGTAAACAAAAAGCTCAGCATTGAAGTTGAGAGGGCGATTTAGCCAAGCAATAGTTTGCAAATGCTTCCCATATGGAAAGGAAACCAAACATTTTACCCAGTAAATGTGCTGTAATTTGATTTCTTAAGTTACACACACACACACACACACACACACACACACACACCACACGACATACACATATGAATATATGTTCATCTATATGATATATATATATTATGTATATTTACAGTAAAACCTTGGATTGCGAGTAACTTGATTTGCGTGTATTCCACAAGATGAGCAAACATTTCTAATACATTTTAATGTGATAAACGAGCGATGTCTTGCAATACAAGTAGTTTGTTTCCTGAACAAATATTGCTCACAAACCAAGGTATTACTGTATTTATGCACATATATACATATGGATAAAGCAGTCAAAGAAATGAAAAGCCTCAGAAGGGATAATAAAGTTTCATCATCTTTCTTCCTGACTAAACCGTGACAGACCCTGAGGGATTATCAAGGTCTCTTCTCACCCCAGGTAATTTCTAACTATGGGCAATATTAAAGAAGCATCCCCATCAGAGCTGCCATTTAGGGATTGAGGCCTTCTCCTTGGGAGGGACATTTCATCCTTGAGACACAATAGGGGCCAGAGTAAATGTATCTTGGAGTTGAGGTTTAGGGATAACTCTAGATTAGAGGCTTTAGGGAAGGAAGTATAAAAGGGAATGAGGTTTTCATTCTGTTGCTCAGGTCCACTTAGCTTGATAGGAAACCATGTCAAAACTTAGTAGATGTCTTCCATGTGTTCATTGCACCATTATTTACAGTAGCCAAGATAAAGAGGCAGTCTGGGTGTCCTTGAATGGATGACTGGATAAAGACGAGGTGGTACATATATACAATGGAATACTACTCAGCCATAATAAAGAATGAAATCTTGCCACCTGCAACAACATGGGTGGACCTGGGAATTATTGCACTGAGTGGAGTATGGCAGACAGAGAAAGACAAACGCCATATGATTTCACTTACATGTGGAATCTAAAGAACAAAATAAATGAACAAAACAAAAACAAACTCGTAGATAGAGAGAACATTTGAGGATTGCCATATGGGAAGGGAGTTGAGGGGCAGGGTGAAAAAGTAGAAGGGATTAAGAAGTACAAATTCATAGTTATGAAATAGCCATGGAGTTGTAGAGTATAGCATAAGGAATATAGTCAACAATGTAATAGCCATGTATGGTATCAGATGCATCTTAGATTTATTGGGGTGATCACTTTTGAAGTTTTAAAAATGTCTAATCACTATGTTGTATGCCTGAAACTAAGATAATAGAGTATGTCAACTGTAATTGAAAAATAAAAAATATTTAAAAAATTAGTAGATGTTTTATTCTAAATGTATTTAATTGCAAGTAATTAAAGTAGAGGATGACTAACTTAAACTACAAACAGGGTTATATTGGAGACAAGCTTGGGTAGCTCATGGAATTGAAGTAGATACCGAACTAAATCTCTGGAAGAGTATAAACAAATATAGCTCAGGAGGTTTCAGCAATGGACGTTTGTAAAATTTTTCTCTAGAGATCTGGCATTAATGTGAATTAGTTGTTGCCTTTCCATTCAAGATTCCAAGTCCTTGGGAGAAAGAATGTGGTTAGCTCTGCAGCTATGGAAGGTGATAGTTATCTTGGACCTACCTTTGGACATTAGGGATGGTCACATATGTGAGTTGTAAACAGGGCAAAAATGATATGGATTTCAAAGGAGAAGATTTGATTTTTAAATAATGCACATATGGCCAGAGCAATCCTGTTATATCTGGGGAATCTGAGTGAAATAGTAGATAACCAGAAGGGGTGCAAAATCGATAACAAAGGAACAACCCATCCCTTCCTCACTGACACTAAAAATCAAAATATCAGTGTGCTAGTCTTCAAGGACCAAATGTATGGAGAGATCCTGGGTTGATCACAACTTAATTCATAGACATTTCTGTTCCTACAGGAACAGAAAAGTGTTAAAAAGGAAGAAAAGGGGCCGGTTGAGTGGCTCAGTTGGTTAGGAGGTTGCTCAAGAGTGTGAGCTCTGAGCAACAGGGTCACCAGTTCGATTCCCACATGGGCCAATGAGCTGTGCCCGAGCTGAGATGAGCTGCCACTGAGCTGCCAACAGGTGGCAGGATGGCTCAGCTGGTGAGAGTACATGCTCCTAACAACAAGGTTGCCCGTTCAAGGTGGTGGGCTATGCCCGCCTGCAACTAAAGACTGAAATTGGCACCTTGAGCTGAGCTGCCACCAGGGTGGCTCAGGGCATAGAGAGTACACTCTTAACAAGGCTGCTGGTTTGACTCCCACATGAGATGGTGGCTACACACACCCGTGACTAAGACTGAACACAGCACCTTGAGCTGAGTGGTGCGATTGTACTTGGAGCTGAGCTTGCTGTGCCCTCCACAACTAAAATAAGGACAACAACTTAGCTGTTCCCCTTTCCCAATTCCCCAACACTGTTCTCCTCCCCCAATTCCCCAACACTGTTCCCCTCCCCCCAATTCCCCAATAAAAATCTTTAAAAAATAAAAATTAAAAAAAAAGAAGAGAAAACAATCTTAGTTCTTGAGTATGGCAGAAGTAAGAGGGGAAAAGACATAATATATGTTAGGGGCTGTGTGTTAAGCTGGGACTTCATAAATTAAAAGCTCCTGATTTAATTATGATTATATTCATTAGAACATCTTAAGACATAAAACAAGCCATTGGGATTTTATAGACATCTTGGTTGAATCATCATTCAAGATCATTTAGATACTTTTGCTCTATTCCTATGTTGGCCTCAAATCTTCAGATGACTGGTTCTATTTCCCTTGAGACAGTAGTAGAAGAGAGACAACATGGGCTTTTTAACATTCTAACAGAATTCCGCTCTGCACAGTACTAATTGCTTGAATAATCAATGTGGTTAGCCCATGGAAAAGTTCTCAGAACACAGTATGTTCTAAGCAAGTAAAAGTATGTTTTCCTTGACTTTCCCAATATTGTGAAAGAGATGCCCAGGGGAGCAGATATTAGTATTCTGGTCTGTGGAAAGGTACATTGCCTATTGTATTACTATCAAATTTTGGGACAAGGTTATAGAGAAATCCTTTCAGAATTTGCTTACCATGGGTCGGTCTTGCAGAATATCTGAGTATCAGATGAAATAAGAGGATCCTAGTTTCTGGATGCTTAGCAAAACTGAGATTGATCCTCATCTTTTATGGTTGCAGAAAGATGTTGCTGATAAAACAAGTAGCAAGGCACCACCCTGCCTTAAACAACTTTTACTACCACTCTATCCGTTTATCAAGAGGCATGCACACTCCTCCTGGATCATGTATTCACTGCAATCTTGTATGATATTATTTGAAAGCTAAGGAAGGGAGCTCTTTAGTATATGTTCTGATTATTCTCCTAAGCTCAAGTCAGAAGTGATTTGGCTTCTATCAAACAGTTAGTTGTAGGTTAGTTGTGAATGATACTGGAATGATTCCTAGGTAGTACCTCCAAATATGCACATGTGTGTACCACACAGTTCTCAGCTGATATGTACTGAAATTTTTGCTAGTAATATTTTAAGGGAAGATACATCAACTCATTTAAAATGCACCAGAAAAGATAATCATATGAAGCTACCCACAAATAAATCCCTTTGTCAAATGATGCTTGTAAATAAAGAGTTTTTAAATACTGGATTTGCTAAAATACATAACTCATGCTTTATGTGAATCTACAAATTCTAATATCAAAGGGAGAGTGGTTCCCTAGTGACCATCAGTACACACGCACACACACACACACACACACACACACACACACACACACACACACACACACACAGATACTCATCTACTCTCCCCCAAATATCCATACATAATTAACTGATGAATGAATTGAAAGCTCCTGCAGTTTGTGTGGCCACTGGTGAAGAAGCTCTATTCTGCTACTTCAAATAAATATAACTAACTCCTGCCAGGGATGGTATCAGCCAAACAATAGCAATGCTGTCTCTTGACTATAGTTCTGCCAGGCCTTTGAGCCTTTGGGAACCAAGCAGATGGAATTCTTCACCAAGCCATGGCTCTGCCTCCAGAAAGCATCTTTGTTATGACAAATGGCAGCTTGTATTCATCCATCCTCACTACTGGTGGGAAGGGAAAAAGACCCCACCACAGAACAAAATAAAACTGGAAAGAATCCTATAGAATATCCCAACCAATATTTTCAGACGTCTGAATTTCATAAAGTAGCAACATTTGAAAATATAACTAAAATTTTTAGAAAATAAAATAACTAGGGAGAAAGAGGGCAGATATTGACAGGATTTTAAATAGTGAAAACAAAAAAAAAGTATTAAAAAATACCACTGTTAATTTAAAGATGGCAGCTTCGATTTAGCACCTCTCTTTTATTTCTTAGAAATCATCAAAGGCAGGAAAGAGACTAGCAGTAGAAGGAGCAGTACAAAATACAATTTCAACAAAACGAGGAAAAAGGACCCCCAAATTTTGGAGTAGGTGAGGGGTTTTCAAGAACAGTGCAACAGGAGTGTGGCAAAGAACATGGAAGCTACTCTACAAATCTCAGAATATCAGAGTACTTTTCTGGAGACATTTTCTGAAGAGGGAAAAGGGGGTCAAATATATGGTGATAAAAGGAGAACTGATTATGGGTGTTAAGCACACAATTTGATATATAGATGATGTATTATAGAATAATACAATTTTAAACATATCTAAATTTACTAACCAATGTCACCCCAATAAATTTAATAAAAACATCTAAACATTTATGTGCAGCAGCATCAGAAGTGGATGTACACATCAACAACACAAAACTTGCATAATTACAATTTCATTTTGGGAAGAAGAGGGAGGCTGAATGATAGACTATAGTTGAAAGAAGTAGTCTGTCTCCCTGTAAGCAAAAATGAAGAGAGAGTTACAGGTATAGGCATCGGGATAGAGACAGATAACATAGATAGAGATAATGATACAGATAGATATAAATATATAGATAGATATAGATGATATAGATATAGACATCTTTGTGAAAAGTGCCACAGCTACCATTCCCATTGGCTCAAGAAAAAGATGGAATAAACAAACTTTCACCCAAAATCCTTAGTCCTAAGAAAATTTAGGCAAATTCTGAGTTCTCTTCATAAAACTCTACTGAGAAAAAAAAAAGGGGGTCCAGAAAATATACAACTTCAAAATTAAATACTCAAAATATAACTCAAAAATGATTGATTAAAACATGGTACAAAAATCAAGAGTAAATAACAGAAAAAAACAGATATTAAGCTATCACAAGAAAATTGTTTTAGGGGAGTATATTCAAAAGATACCAGGTGTCTTGCCATCATTAAAAATGATACCAAAATATTTCTCCTGGTGAAATAACAATACAAAGAGGAGATAAAGTTGCTTAAGGAGAATATGTGCATAAAAGAGGGAAATATAAAATATGAGTTAGTAGAACTTTGAAAAGAAGTAGAATATAAAAGTAAAAACAGAAATAAAAATGAATTTGGAAGATCCAATCATTGGAGCACTGAAGGAAAACTATAGTCATATACAGAACAAGTACATAAAAATAATTTTGAATCTGGCACATGAAAAAATGCTTAGTATTATTAGTTATCAGGAAAATGAAAGTTAAAAATCTCAGTCAGGTACCACTACACACACATTAGAGTGACTAAAATGAAAAGACTGACAAGTGCAATTATTGGGCGGTTGTGGAGCACCCTGACTCTCATACGTTGCTAGTAAGAATGAAATTGATACAACCATTTTGCAAAAAGGTTTGGTCGTTGCTTATAAAGATAAACGTGTATGTACCTTAGACACAGAAATTCTACTTCTAGATATTTATCCAATAGAAATGAAAACAAAGAAATGAAAAGAATGTTTTTTTTAATAGGAGAATATTTATACCAGTTTTATTCATAATAACCCTGAACTGGAAATAATCCATATATACATTCACAGAACAAAGGGTATATAATGAATATTTATTCTTTGGAATGATACGAAGCCATCAAAAAGAACAAATCACTAACATGTCCAATATCATAAATAAAATATCACAGACCAGATGCTGAGTGAAAGAAGCTCTATGTAAAATATCATATACTGTATGATTTGATTTATGTGAAATTCTAGAACAGGCAAACTTAACTTTTTTTTTTTTTAAAAAAGGGAAGCATGACTGCCTCTGGGGCATAGGTGGGTGGAGAGATAAAAAAGATATAAGAGAACTTTCTGGAGTGATAGAAATATTTTATATCTTGATGGATGTGGGTTAAAAAAGTGTATTCATTTGTCAAAATTATGCTGTCAAGATTTGTGAATTTAATTGTATGCACATTTAACTAAAAGAAGACAACTAATAACAATGAATAATCAAGTGGGATTTGGTGAGTGAGTGGAAGTACAGATAAAATAAAAATGACAGTATTTTGATAATTTTTGAGGCTAAGAAATGGCCGCATGGGGATTCATTCAATCATTCCACTTTCTTTGTATGGATTTGAATTCTTCCCAAATCGTTAAAAATTCTGAAATAAGAAAAGACTTTATTCTACATATAGAATTGACATAACACTTGAAAGAAAACTGCTTTTTTTGGCCTGAATTCTATTTTATCTGTTATTAACATCATGACTCATTTTTGCTTTATACTTACATTTGCCTGTTATTTCTTTACCAACTATTTTCATTTTAACCATCTAAATTTCTTTAAGTGTATGTCTTTAGATAGCCTTGATTTGGATTTAGCTTTGTTAGCCAAACTGAAAAAGGAATCTTTTAGTATGTACAATAAAGTCACATTATTGAATGACTGATAAATTTAGTCTTAATTCTACAATGTTGTTTCATGTTATTTTAAAAATGTTTTTGCTTTGCAGTTTCATTTCTCTATGGTTTTGGTATTTCTTTTGATATTTAGAAGGCACATAGTTTTGCTCTAATGGTTACCTTTATATTAATAATTCTACATAATACCTTTAGTCACCTCTTTCTTTGGAAACTTAGTTTTCACTATGAGTAATATTGAAACTAGGCAATACCTGCCTCTTTTCTCACTTCTCTTCTTTCTTAATTTTTTTTTTTTTTAAGATTTTTACTGGGGAATTGGGCAAGGGGAACAGTGTTGGGGAGTTGGGGGAGGGGTCCAGCAAAGTTGTTGTTCTTCAATCTTCTTCAATCTCTATTGTGGAGGGCGCCAGTCACCATCTGCCTTCCTATCAGCAGCTTGTGGCCTCTGAACTCAAGGTGCTGTGTTCAGTCTTAGTTGCAGGTGGGCGTAGCCACCATCCCCTGAGGGAGTCAAACCAGCAGCCTTGTTGTTAAGAGCACACGCCCTATCCACTGAGCCATCCGGGCAGCAGCTCAGCTCAAGGTGCTGAGTTCAGTCTTAGTTGCAGGTGGGTGTAGCCGACCATCGAACAGGCAATCTTGTTGTTTCACCAACTGAGCCATCCTGCCACCTGTTGGCAGCTCAGCGACAACTCAGCTAGGGCACAGCGTTTACTGGCCCATGTGGGAATCAAACCGGTAGCCCTGTTGCTCAGAGCTTGCTCTCTAAGCCAACTCTTAACCAACAGCCACTCGGCCAGCCCTTCTTTCCTCCTGATTCTCCAGCTTTAATCACTGGTATAATTTAGGTTTAATGTTTTTTTTTAATTCCTAAGTATATATGATTTCTACTTGATTTATAAATTTCAAGTTATACTAGCATACTCTGTATTGTTATCTATGAAAATATCAGGGAACTAATTCTACTTTTGGTTAATTCTCTCCTTTCTCATATTTTTATGTGGAATATCTCCTTTCTTAGACCATATTACCTTTACATACTATTCTGTCAAGATTTATCTTTATCTTTTTGTCTTGTTTCTACAGTTAAATATATTCAATTCACACTCTCCATAGACTCTAGGATGAAATATGTCTGGTCATTTAGTAGTGGAGGAAGCTCATTCTTTAGTAGGTTTTAGAGGAAGTGCTCATGGGAATGATATTCCCAGATGGCGAGCTTATTTCATAGCTGTATCTGATTGGTTGTCAATGGCCTTACATTTGAAGGACATAAAAATCTGTGTCTCATATTTCTTTCCTTGTCATAAAAAATCATGTCAGTTTCTAACTCAAAAATATATTTCATTGTTTCCCTGTTTTGTTTTTATTGAGGTAAAATTTACATACACTAAAATTCACAAAATTCACCCCTTTTTAAAAAAGTGTATGGTTCTGATGCTTCCAAATGCGCTCAAGTTGTTGTAAGAATTCAACTTCACGTGGCTATAGGACTAAGGTCCTAATGTCCTTGCTGATTGTGAGCTGGGGATTAATCTCAGCTTCTAAAGACTGTGTTCCTTGGCTCATGTCCTCCCGCTATCTTCAAAACCAGCAGTTGTAGGTTGAATCCTTCTTACCCATTGACTCCCCCTGACCTCCCTTTCTGCCTCATTTGTCCGGCCCTCATCATTTGCTTTATCTTTTTGACTGTCTCTTCTGCCTCCCTCTTTTTTTTCAAGGACTTGTATGACTAATTTGGGCCCACCCAGATGATCCAGGATAAGCTCCCTTTTTTAAGGTCAGCTGATTAGTAACTTTAATTACATCTGCAATGTCCTTTCATAACCATACCTAAATTTGTGTTTGATTAGATTATCTTTATGATAGGAATGAGGAATTTAGGGGGGCATCTTTAGAATTCTGCCTACCTCATACATGCAAAAACAAACTCATTTGATTTCATTCAAAAGGGAAATATAAATTAAGCACACACAGAGATAGCATTTTTCACAACAGCCAGGCAAAGACCAAAGAGTATGATAGAATATTGATGAAGGAGAAGGGTAACAGAAACTTGATATGTTACTGGTAGGATTTTTAATTGGTATGCTATCTATAGAGGGTAACATAGCAAAATCTATCAAAATTACAAATATTAATACCTGTTTACCCAGAAATTCTACCTCTAGGAAAATTTTCTGCAGATATCACATATGTACAAAATGACCTCTGTACAAGGTTGATTACTGCACATTAATTTTTGTAGCAAAATATTGAAACAATTTAAAAGCCCAGGGGACTAGTTAATAAGTCAGAATGACTTGATATCAAAAGAATGTAATATAGAATACATAAAAACAATGTATATGCTGTTATGAAATGATAAGAAAGGTATTATTTCAAAAAGAAGATATTGAACAGTGGGTACTTTATGTAACGAGTTGTACAGAGAGGAGAAGCAGAATATATACTTATAGGTATTCACTTGCATTTGTATTAAATATCCTTGAAAGTATACAAGAAAAACAATAACAAAGGGTGCCTTCAGGGAAGAGAAATTGATGGCAGCTTATGTCTGGGATGAGACCTTTTGGAACATTCTGAATCTTGGACCATATGAATGTATAACCTATTCAATAGTTAAATGACTAAACTGTGTAAAGTTCTTTCCACTAACACTACCATTCTTAAAATTAATTAATTTTTTTACTGAAGAAGCAGGCATTTAATGAGCACTTAATATGCACTAAAGAGCCCACAGGGCACCTTGTGGGCATCACCTCTTTCCATCCTTAGAACAGCCTGTACGGTTAGTACTATTCTCCTCCTTTTACAGTTGAGAAGACAGAGAGAGACTCAAAGAGACATGCCATCGCCCTTGATTACACAGGAGCTCTGGCGTTTGGCATGGGTTTGACCCAAGGCATTTTTTTATATCACAATTTTAACCACCGTATGACAATAACACTATACAACTGAAAAAGAAAGGATAATATAACCTCAAAATAAAGACTATCCTTTTAAATAAAATATCTACCTTTCTATAAAGTTAAATGCATTGCCTTTCTATTTCCCATTTTGTATGCACAGTGGCATTAGTGCCAAATTAGAGTTTCAGAAATACTGATAGAGTCCAGTCTGCAGCCAGATGCTGAAGTCTCTCATGTAACACCTCCCAAAGAAAGACACAATGCTTCTCCTTGAAAAACTGCAGTGATACTGAATGTGTCCATGAAGTGGCTTCCTGAGAAAGCAGTCCTTTCCCTGTACTAATGCAAGCTTCAGTGCTAGAAAGCTTGTGCGACATTGGTGGGAAATACGCCCCTCACGCACCCTCTGTGCCCTTGTCCTCAGTGTGCCCTGTGGAGCCACCATGGAGGTTCTAATTAATTCCTCCTCCTATGACAGCTCTTCCAACATTCAAACTATTTCCCTTTCAATGTTAAACCCTCCAAGATTCGCTGTTTCTTACACAACAAGAATTCAGTCTCTCAGCTGTATGAACAGATAATTCTCTGCAGCACTTCAGTTTGTCAACGTTTTCTGTAGAATATTTTATAGGGGAAGACTGACCAACAGTAAGTAGACAGAAATTACCACCTCCAGTTACTGAATATCATCCTATTAACAAAAACAAGCACAGATTATCTTAAAGACAAGAGAATCAGCCAGGTTACTGAGCAGGCTGGCATGTACAACCCTTAGTTATTTTTCACATTTGCAAATCATAGGATTCCCACCATCATGAATGGGGAGAGAGAGAGAGAGAGAGAGAGAGAGAGAGAGAGAGAGAGAGAGAGAGAGAGAGAGAATGCCTTGCTTTAAGGGTAAGACTTTAATATTAACTTATTACATTTAATTTATTTAGAGTCAGCTTGTTGAAAAAAAGGCAGAGGCCAAATTTAAAGGAAAGAAGTGAGAAAGTCATGAGAAGTTAAAAATAGGAAAAAGAAACATAAAGAAAGCTAAAATATACACCAGTATGAATATAGTATTTTTCTCATTAATGGTATGTTTATTGAAGCTCCAGGATTTTCACATTAAATATTTGAAATACTTTCGCATCTAAGGTATGATGTTAGCTTTGAGTTTGTCATGTATGGCCTTTATTATGTTGAACTATGTTCCCCTTTATTCCCACTTTACAGAGCATTTTTATCATAAATGGATGATAGATTTTCTCAAATGCTTTTCTACATTTATTGACATGATCATATGATTTTTATCTTTCAATTTGTTTATGTGCAGTTGTTGAAACAAACTTGGATACCAGGAATGAATCTCACTTGATTATGGTGTATAATCTTTTTAATGAATTGCTGAATTCAGCTTGCTAATATTTTGTTGAGGATTTTTGTATCTATGTTCATCAAGGATATTGACCTATAATTTTTTTTTTTAATAATACCTTTGGTTTTGGAATCAGGGTAATGGTGCCTTGTAAAATGAGCTTGGAAGCTTTCCCCACTCTTGAATTTTTTGGAATTTGAAAAGGAAAACTGTTAACTCTCCTTTGAATGTTTGGCAAAATTCACCTGTAAAGTCGTTCAATCCAGAACTTTTGTTTGTTGGGAGATTTTTGATTAATGATTCGATTTCAATTGGTTGGTTCAGGTTTTCTGTTTCTTCTTGATTCAGTCTTGGAAGATTGTATGTTTCTAGGAATTTATCCATTTCTTCCGGATTGTCCAATTTATTGGTATATAATTGTGTGTAATGTTTTCTTATAATCCTTTGTATTTCTCTATTGTCAGTTTTCACTTCTCCTCTTTCGTTTCTGATTTTATTTATTTGGGTCCTCTTGATGAGTCTGGTTAAAGGTTCATTAATTTTCTTTATCTTTTCAAAGAACCATCTCATGGTTTCATTGGTCTTTTGTATTTTTTTTTTAGACTCTATTTTGTTTATTTCAGCTCTAGTCTTTATTATTACCTTCTTTCTACTCACTTTGGGCTTTGTTTGCTGTTCTTTTTCGAGTTCCTTTAAGTGTAAGTTTAGATTGTTTACTTATTTCTCTCATGATGCTTATTTTCTAGTAGGGAAGTCAGACAGTAAATTCATTAGCAAGTAAATAATTTCAGATAATGGTCTTTATAAATAAAATGCAGCAGAGTTTTTTTTCCAGTATAAACTGGAGTGGGGGATTGAGCTTAGATTGGATGACAGAGTTAAGAATATCTGAGGAGAAGATTTGAGTTGAGACTTGAATGATAAGAAGGACCATTCAAGTGAAGGTGTGGGGAGAGGTGAGGCTTGCAGAAGAACCTCTGGCAAAAGCAGAAAGCAGGAAAGTTCAGTCATGAAAGCATGCCAGAAGAGTGGGGACAGAGAGTACATAGAACACTTGGTCACAGAGCTAGGAAAGGACAAGCCTACAGAGGGTTTTAAAGACTTGGGTAACATGTATGGGTTATATTCTCAATTTGATAGGAATATAAAAAAATCACAGGATCTGGTTTCAATGTAAACATCACTATCCAGTGGTAAAAACCGTATTGTTATAACTTTAAAAATATTGAATATAATTTTATCAATCTTCTACTAAAAGAAGTAAAACTGGCTGTGTATTGATAATTTCTAGACACATTGGTCATTTGTGCCTGGAGAGACTTTTCCTGGGAAAGAAAAGTTCTTGGGAACCTGAAAAGATCCTGAGAAATTTGCCTAAAAATGTTAACAATAAACAATGTTGCAAATAGTGTAAAAATAAGTGAATACTAAAATCTAAGTAAATAATAATAACTCCACTCTGAGCAAACTTATTTCCTTTCCATGTATGATTCTGCACTGATAAAAGTTCTGTGACTGTCCTGGGCTCTCACTATATTGTCTGTTGAATTTTTATTCTAAGCTATATTTGCTCTCCAGTCACAGAAACTGCCATTGTTAGAAACCTTTTGATAGACTTTATAATAAAAGATAAATGTTGTACCATGAAAGAAAAGTACGCTTTAATTTAGAAATTGTAGAAAAAAGTATTCTCTAGATTTCTTATTTTACATTTTCTTTCAGTTAATGAAAAAAATGACAAATTCCCCATGAAGTTATGAAGCAGCTAAAAGTAGAAAGCAACGTTAACTAATACAATAAAATATAATCTATGATTAATTATTGAGCACATATTCCTGAATTAGGCACTACCCGAGGTTAGGGACATGAGCAACTTCACTGAGGGAGAAAATTGAATTTACCAGGCATGAGTTCCCTCCGGTGTCATGACTCAAACTTGACTATAATAATAATATAATAGCCATCATTTATAAAGTGGATACTATGTGTCCAGCACTGTGAAGTGATTTGCATATATTATCACATTTGTTCTTGGTAAGAGTCCTTTGAAGGAGATATTGTTACCTTCCTTTTTGTAGATGAGGAAACTGGAACTCACCCAGTGAGCACGATGTGGGGTTAGGTTCCCTCACTCTTTCGGGGGTAAGGGGACCTCTGCAATTGAGTTATGCCTCCCGATATTCAATTGCCTCATGCAGGTGTGGGGCTGGCCCTGTTCACATCTCTGCCCCTCCTATCAGTCTTGATGTGGCTTCTTTATATCTATAGTCATAAAACTTCTGTTCAGCTAGACTTCAGATGGTTCTCCAGGTTAATTGTTCTATAATGTAGTTGTAATTTTAATGTGGTCACAGGAAGAAGCAAGCTCAGCATTTATCTACTCTGCCATCTTGGATTCCCTCTTCCCTTTATCTTCTTTTAGATAAAATTGCCTTTTCATTCCTTTCAGCCCAAAACTCTAGGGTCTTAACTGAGAGTTCATTAAATGATCAGCAAAAACAACAAAAAAAAGTTTTTTGAGGGAAATACCCTGCTTATTTGTTTGCTAATGTCCACTTCTTTGTAGGAATTAATTCACTTTCTGCCTAGAAAAAAATTAAGTCAGACCTAAGATTTCACAAAACTTCCTCTCCCCCAGGTCTAGGGTTTAATTCAATTCAATTGCAAAATTATTTCTTTACATCTACCATGTTTTGGGTACTCTGTTTATTGGAAACAAAAATGAATAAAATGAGGCCTGCATTCAAATATTTTACAGTTTTGTTTGCTGCAAAAGAGAAGCAAACAAACAATTATAATGTAGTATGCTAAGAGCTGTGATTGAGTAAAACAGGGATGCCATCAAAACTTTGGAGTGGCATGTATTAGTTAGCTTGAGCTGCCATAACAAAATACCATAGACCGAATGCATAAGCTCTGGAGGCTCGAAAGTCCAAGGTCAGGGTTTTGGCAGTTTTGTTTCTGGTTAGGGTTCTCTTCCTGACTTCAGAGGACTGCTCACTGTGTCCTCACCTGGCAGAGAGAGAGCAAGACCTGGTCTTGCTTCCTCTTCTTCTAAGGACACCTAACATGGTAGAGCCCCATCCTTAGGACCTTTATGAACATCACTACCTGCTTATAAGCACTTTCTCTAAATACAGTAACATTTGGGGTTAGGGTTCGAACAACTGAATTTTGTGGACACACAATTCAAGCCATAGCAAGGCATCCAAGGCAGAGAGAGGCTGATAAATATCATGGGGAAACAGCAACCTAGGAGTAGTCATTTACATTAGTCAGGGAAATGGTTAGGACCTTTCAAGTAGAGGGGACAGTTAAGCACAGATGAGAGCAAGAAATTGAATGATGACGGCTGATGGCATATAAAATGTAAATCAGAGAGTGAGGCCACTGTTGGGGCCTGGAGGTGTAAATTCAGGTGTCACCAGCTGATTGTAAGAAATAGGATGAGAGTTCACGTCAGATTGAACATGATCACCAAGGTAGTGACTGAAGATACATAAAAGGTCCGGTGATTAAGCCCTGGTTTGCTGAGAGGAGGAGGACCCAACAGAGGAGACTGAGGAGTGACCAGTGAGGTACAGGGAAGGAAGGCCTCTAGAGTGTGAGTCCTGGATACCCAGTGAAGCCTGTGTTTCAAAGGAGACAGTAATCAAGGGTGTGAGGACTGCCACTATATAGTACTTGCAGCTGTGAAGTCAAGGCCTGGCTGAAGTGGGTTCAAGATCTAAGAACAGGACAAGCATGTCTATAGATAAGGCTTCAAGAATTTTGCTCTCAGTTTAAACAATGGATGGTATATATTATGGACACAGCTCCAGATAGGAATAGAGGTCCTGCAAGCTCCCCAAAGCATCTAACTGCTCTAAAATCCACACTCTGTTCTGAAAATGTAAGTTTATATTTATGTCTAAAACCACCTGGAATGCATTTGAACATATAATATAAAACAAAAAAGGTTAACTGAAAATAACTGACAAGCCCACATTTTGAAATATGAACTATACATAGTTTATTAAACAGCCTTCCAAAGCTTGATTAGATATTTAGCTAATAGAAAATTACACATTTTTGGCTTTGGTTTTGACTTCCAATTCCTCTTCTAGATAAAAATCAGTAAACTCTTTAGCTATATTAAGTTAGGGGAAGTACCTCTGTTCTGGCTTTATTCAAATCTGCATTTTTATGTTTGGAGGCCCCAGTCTATTCTTCATCTGTTGTTATTATTTAGTTCTCTTATGTTATGAATTAGAATGGTTATTTTTTATAATAGTTACCTCCTTTTTTTCTGTGGTTTGTTTTGTTTTAATCGACTCTGGAGAACTCTTACTACTTCGAGTGTTGTGCAAACATTTAACTAAATACTATAACTTCATCAAGTGTATACCTCAGATTTTTATGTCCATTAACATGCTCTCTGATATATTATGAGTTTCCCCAAGTATGGCTCCCTTTGATCTGCATGTAATTCATGTGGCTTTATGAATTGCTATTTTATTTCCACATACAGCAGGGACATCCAAGGGTGACTCCAATGATTCTCAACCTTGTGTGAGTCTCTCCCTTTCGACACAGGTGGAATGTGTGACTTACTTCTATCTAATGGAATATGGCAAAGGTAATGGGATGCCACTCCTATGATTCTGTTATGTTATATAAGACTGAGACTGGAGAGAGATTCTCCTGAACACCTTGAATAATCCTACAGCCATTGTGAACTGCTTGTGGAGGGGTCCACATGGCAAGGACCTGTGGTGCCCTGTAGGACCTGAGGGTGGCCTTCAGCCACATTCAGTACAAAGCCAGCACCCTCGGTCATACAGCCTCAGTCATAGAGCCTCAAGGACATAAATTCTTCCAACAACCCAAATGAGCTTGTAAGGAATTCTTTCCTGACATGCTTCCAGGCAGGTTTGTGGGGCCCTAATCATTAGATCCAATTAAAACATGCCCAGACTCTTGACACAGAAACTGTGAGATAATAGATGTGTGCTGCTTTAAGCCAATAAATTTGAGGTAATTTGTTACGAAGCAAAAGAAAACCAATACACAAAGCTTTATTTGTTTTTTATTAAGAGTATGTCTCATTATCTACAGATTCATGGCTTTTCTTAGACCCACTCTGCCATTAAGGAGCTGTTTCAACAAATTTAAATTTATATTGATAGTTATATTGGGTCATTTCTATTATCATATTTTGTATTATTTATTTGTAGCACCTTTTTTTGTTTCTTTTGTTCCCTCATTTTTTATTTTTAATAGAAAAATTTGAATATCCTTCTCCTTGCTTAAAAATTACGCATTCTATTTTTGTTCTTTTAGCAATGGCTCTTAATATCTATGCTTATAATTATGTAACCTTATTTATTTCTTAAACCGACTAATATCTCTATTTTTTTCCCTAACAAGACAAGTATTTTAGCATGCTGTCATATCAGTTTGGTCTCTTTCATGCTATTGTATTGATATTATCTATCATTTTAGTTAACAACAATTGTGCCACCTCAACTTCTCTTGCTTCTGTAGCATCTCCCAGACTGTTTTCTTAAAGAGAATTTCTTTCATTAATAAAAATGTTTTGATTTGATCTTTGGCAAAGCCTATGAGGCCTTATATGACTAAGAATATTTTCATTGTGCCTTCACTTTGCAGTGACAATTTTATTGGCTATAAATTTGTTTCATGGCTTCTTTTCCTTCAACCTTAAAAAATTGTTGTTCCATGACTGTATAGGTTTTATTGCTTTTATTAAGTGTGATCAAATGTAATTTTTTTTTTTGAGGGCAATGTCACTGGCCCTCATATGTGGGACCTGAACCGGGGCCCCTGGATTCCCAAGCCAGCGCTTAACCAATGCGCCACTCGGCCGGCCCTCAAATGTAATTCTTATTCTTCCTTAAGTAATCTGTTTTTTATCTCTGAAAGCTGTTAGACTTCCTTTTCGACTTTGATATTCTTAAATGTCACCCACATGTATCTAGATGTAGATACATGTTTTTCCCCTTGTCCTTCCTACATAAGCGTTCCAGGAACTCCTTCAATCTAATGTCTTTAATCTCATTAATTCTGAATTTATCTCCTGCATTTCTCCAAATATTTCCTTCTCTTCATTTTTATTTTTCTCTCCTTAAGTTCATATTATTTTAAAGTTGGGACTGCTACTCTTATGCTCCATATCTCTTAGCTTTCACTTATCCTTTCCTGTGGCCCTCCGGTCTTCCAACTCATCATTTCCTTTTCAAGTGAGATCCACCTTCTGTTTAATAAAACCTCATCTACTGGTTTCTCTACTTCGACTATTATAGTGCTTGTATCAAACGTGCTTCTTTTTTATGATTTATTTTTACTTGTCTGATGCTGCTAATATCATTCCTTATATTCTTTAATATATTTATTATGACTGGTTTTTTTTCTTTGTTTTTTTTTTATTAGTTTCAGGTGTGCAACACAATGCAATAGTTATACTCTTTACCCCCCAAAGTGACAACCCTCCTCCTCCAGTTCGCCACCCCACTCCCCCCCCCATATCATACATATCTATCACAACTCCCCTGACTGCCCTCCACAGTATACTCCACATCCCATGACCATCCACATATTCAATTACAGTTGGCATACAATACTATACAACATCAGCTTCAGGTGTACAGTGCAGTGATCAAGCCTCTACTCCATCCATGAAGTGGTCTCCCTAACAAGACATGTGACTATCTGACACGCCACAAAATTTTTACAACATTATTATATTCCCCAAACTGTGTTTCATATCCCTGTGGCAATATTGTAGTTGTTTATTTATGCTGTCTAATCCCTTCCCCTTCCCCCCATCCCCATACCCCTCCCAACTAGCAACCCTAAGTTTTTCCTCTACATCTATGAGTCTGTTTACTTTGATTGTTCACTCCGCTCTTCAGACTCCACACACAATGGAGATCACATGGTACCTGTCCTTCTCCAACTGACTTATTTCACACAACATAATAGTCTCTTCACAACATTATCAATTACATTCCCAGAACTGCCCCCATATTCCTGCAGCAACATTGTAGTCCCACCTACTCTGTCCAAAACCTTCCCCCTCTCCCTCTTCCCCACTCTCTCCCAACCAGCAACCATCAGTTTTTCCTTTATATCTGCTTGATATGACTTCAATTTTCTTAAATTTACTGAGACTTGTTTTGTGGCCTAACATGGTCTATCTTGGAAAATGTCCCATGTGTACTTGAGAAGAATGTATATTCTGTTTTTTCAGGGTGAAATACTCTAAAAATATCAATGAAGTCCAACTGGTCTAAAGTATCATTTAAGGCACCTCTTTCTGTGTTGATTTTCTGTCTAAAGGGTCTGTCCATTGGTGACAATGGTGTTGAAGTCCCCTACTATGATAGTGTTACTGTTGATCTCTGTCTTTATGTCTGTCAAAATCTGTTATATGTAATTAGGAGTTCCTATGTTGGGTGCATAGATGTTTATTAGGGTTATAGTGCCCTTCTTTGACTTTTATTGTAGTCATTTTAAAGTCTATTTTGTCCAAAATAAGTATTGGTACTCCAGCTTTTTTTCCCTCATTTCCATTTGCATGAAATATCTCATTCCATCTGTAAACAGCATATACATGTGTCCTATTTTCTTATCCACTCAGCCACTCTCTGTTTTTTGATTGGAGCATTTAGCCCATTCACATTTAAAATGATTATTGATAGGTGCATATGTATTGCCGCTTTGTTATTTGTATTCCTGGTCTTCCTGGTTAGCTTGTTTACCCCCTTCTTTTGTTTAAAAAAGCCCTTTTAACATTTCTTGCAATGGTGGCTTGGTGGCAATGAATTCCTTAAGTTTATTCTTTTCTGAGAAGCTCTTTATTTCTCCTTCAATTTTAAGTGATAGCCATGCTGGTTAGAGCAATCTTGGTTGTAGGCCGTTATTTTGTGTCATTTTGAATATCTCCTGCCACTCCCTTGTGGCCTGCGGCGGAATTTCTGTAGACAAGTCAGCTGTTAGTCTAACAGGAGTTCCTTTGTATGTAACCTGCTGTCCTTCTCTTGCAGCCTCTAGGATTCTGTCTCTGTCTTTAACCTTTGACATTTTAACTATGATGTGTCTTGGTGTGGACCTGTTTGGGTTCAGCTTGTTTGGAACCCTCTGCACTTCCTGGGCATGTATGTTGATTTCCTTCACCAGGGTAGGGAAGTTTTCAGTCATTATTTTTTCAAATACATTTTCGACCCCTTGCTTTTTCTCCTCTCCTTCTGGTATTCCTATCAGTCGAAGGTGGTTGCGTTTCACCTTGTCCCATAGGGCTCTTAAACTGTTTTCATTGTTTTTTATTCTTTGGTCTTTTTGTTGTGCCAATTGGATGATTTCTGCTATTTTATCTTCCAACTCGCTGATCCGCTCCTCTGCTTCATCTACTCTATTGGTGATTCCTTCGAATGTGTTCTTCATTTTAGTTATTGTATCCTTTAGTTCTAAGAGGTTGTTTTTTATGGTTTCCCTATCCTTCTTTATGTCCTCGCTGTTCCTTAAACATTCTTATCATCAGTGTTCTAAACTCTGTCTCTGAAAGGTTGGATCCCTCTGTTTTATTTAGTTCCATTTCTAGAGGTTTCTTCTGATCTTTTACTTGTGACATGTTTCTTTGTTTCCCCATTCTGACTGTTGCTCTGGGATTGCTTTGATGTATTAGATAGATCACCAGGAGAGCCCTGGCTGGATGATGCAGGCACACAGCTCACGGCCCAAAACTCCCAGGAAAACTCTCAGTCTCAGCCTGTCCCAATCAGCCGCTCGCAGATCAGGCTGAGCAGCCCAACAACCAATCATCAGCCTGGCAACTCTGCATGCGCAGTGCGGAGAGTGGGGACCCTAGGCGACTCATGCACTCCCAGGTCTCAGTGAGCAGCCATTGGAGCCAGAGGGCACCCGTCCAGAGTTTCCCTGGCAACGCAGTATAAGCCAGGCGGAGGGTGGGGATCCAAGGCCGCATGCGCGCACATGCACACACGTATTTCTGCGCCAATTCCACCAGACCAATGAGGTCTCGGACCTGATCCTTCCTGGGAGGGCCCAACCCTGACAAAATGGCGCCCTCCCTACACCACTCGTGTGCGGGCTCCACACCAGGGGAACAAAAGTCCAAAAACCTCCAGCCTTTGCACCAAAGGTGCTCAGTTCAGTCCGTCCCCACAGGCTCCCGGCTCACACAGCCACTCCCTCCACCAGGAACCAGGTAAGTGCTCACCGGCGAGCAAGCCCGGGCGCCGGCCCCACTGATTCTCCAGCCGCTCTCAGCCTCACTGAGCTGAGCAAAGAGAGTCCTCACTAATTTACTGCCAGTTATCTTAGAACTCCTGTTCCCGGCAAAGGAACTCTGGGCTGGTGAGCTTGGTGTGCGGCCGGAGGGTCTCTCCCCCAACCGGAGAAGCCTCCCCACAGCTGAGGTTTCCCTCACGGTGTTCGCCCTCTCTCGTCTCCGCCCCTCGTACCAGATCCGACATGGCCTCCTGTTAAAGTTCTTTGTTTAATGGTTTTGTTCCTCCAGTATTCCGGGGACCTCCAGGGTTGAATGCTGTATAATTTGCTTGTAATTTTGGTGTGATCCTGGGATGCATTTAGCACAGTGTCTGTCTATTGTGCCTTTTTACCGGAAGTCCAGTTATGACTGTTTTTAATTTTTGGTTCATCTGTTCCAATAGCTCTGCTTCAAAGGCATGTTAATTCTACTTTAGCAGTATAGATCAATGTGGCGTTTAATTTTTTGCCTTTCTTTTCCAGTAATATTATTCTTCAAGTCTCTCTTTTGTCTTGTGATTTCACATTTGGCTTTTTTCTTTAATCCTGTGTGTTGGGAAGGGGGCTAAGTCAGGCCTTGGTCTGTAACAATAGTGATAAATTTAGAGAGATGAGGAAGGAAGAAGCCCAATGTAGAGAGCTCCCACCACCACAGGCCCACTTCCCCAGGGAAACCCTTGGGCCCCAACAACATCTTTATACTCTTTAGGAGAAGCAGCATAGGGAGATGAAATTTCTCTAGGTTATAACCCACCAGCCTGGGAGATATAGAAGGGACAGGGAGGAGGAGGTAATGCTCAGGGACATCATTTATTCTCCAATTGTTTTATCAACTCCTTGCCCTAGAAAAGATTTGCAAGACCTGTATACTACCCCAGGGACACCAGCAGCAGCAGACTGGTCCATAGGGGTCTAAAGTTATGGGGTAATCAATGATTGTGCCACACACCTGTGGTAGACACCAAAAAGCAAGAGATAATCCTCCAACTCAAGGGCACCCTGCAGACTTCCCCTCCCCCACTCCTTCAGAATGTACTGGCTCAAACAACTGTCATAGCTGGTGTTTAGGGAGGGCCACCAGTTCATGCTAGCTCACTGTTTTCTTTTCGTTGTTTTTTTTTTAACTGAGCCATCCTGCCACCTGTTGGCAGCTCAGCAGCAACTCAGCTCGGGCTGGGCATTGAACCGCCGTTGCTTAGAGCTCAGCTCACACTCTTAAGCGAGCTCTTAACCGACTAAGCCACTCGGCCGGCCCTTTTTTTTTTTTTTTTAATGAAAGTTTACTGGGGGGAAGGAGTGATAGATGAGGGTAAAAAAGGATCAAATATATGGTGCTAGCTCGCTCTTTTCATTGCATACTTTTCCTCTATGCAATTTTAGGTCTGTCTCTACATCGGTTCTGAGTTTCAGCAGAGAAATGAATTTTTTTCTAGAAGATAAAATCTTCTAAGTCCAATCAAATTGAAAAGTACTACCAATCCCACAAGACTCACGAACTCAGATATTTTGGGTATCGAACATCAAGCTCTTTTTTTGCAGCTGTAGCCACTTGGGATGTTATTGTTTAATCAGTTAAATTCATTTGTGTAATTATTTAATACAACCAAACATTCATATCCACTCCTCATAATCTATATGAGAACCAGAAAGTCCTAAAAAATGGTGACACAGCTCATTCACTGCTAGTCAGAAAACATTCATTGAACAATTTCCATGTGCTAGTCTCTAGGCTATGAGAACAAAAATAACTAAGATTGGGTACTTGTCTTCGAAAGGATCTTCACTAAACAATTTATAACTGGTATAAAGTCTTAAGTAATTATAATTAAGTACATTCATAGAATTTGTACAAAGCCCTAATGGAGCATAGAGAAAGGAACTCCTAACTTAACAGGGAAAAGTACAAAGATTTCCCAGATAAGTCACCTGATGATGTGGCACAATGTCAAAGTCATGGCATTCTAGACTCTCAGCAAACTTATTAACCAGGCCTTCCCTCATTTACTCCAAAATCTCTATGCAAGGACTCTGCCTGCCATTGAAGAGAAAAACAAAATCAAAATAATCTGATCTATTACTTCCAGAACCTACATATTCATTATTTGCTAAACCAGTTTGGTTTAAATGAGTTCTGGATCCTTGGAAGTGTGGTTTGTGGTAATCCAGCACCTACCTGTCCAGGTGAGGGCTAACATCTATACAAAGGGGTGAGCACTGTGTTTTTGAAACCCTGACATCTGGTCCTATATATATTCCAGATGAAGACGGGAAAACCATGAGAAGTTTATCACATGTTTTGTTACTATTTCATTTTTACTATTTGCTCTATCTGGGACCACTAAATAAATCAGTGCTATGAGCTGAGTTAGAAGTGACAGCTGCTGAACGTCCAGCATATACCTTACTATCAAATCTACATGAGCCCAATAATTATGCAGCAAGGTATACTTCACCTACCTCGTCTCATATTCTTACTCTGGATGAAACAACTTTGCAAATAAAATGAACCAATTACTTATTTAACAAAAACATAGTGGTGTCACTGTTTCTTAGATACTAGAGTAGGTGCTAGGATTATAGAAATAACCAACACAAAGAATCCCTGCTTCACAGACTTTATAGTCTTATGAGGCACACAAGCATTGACCAAGTAATTATAAATGTGATAAATGCTATAAAAAAGGACATACAGGGTGCTGTGAAAACAGAGGAGAGGGGCTTAAAAAAGTGGCTTCCTCTGAAAAGCCACTATAGGAAACTGAGATTTCACATTAAAATCCATAGGGCTGGAATTGTATACTTCAGTTTTTAGAGATTGTATTGTGAATGGCTGTGCTTCTGACATCAGAATACCCATGAGGGGTCTAGAAGCCACAGGATAAACACAATGCATATTCCTAGAGCTTGAGTTTCACTTGAAGATTTGGGAAAACAAACATATTTTACATTAAAACAAATATAGACATATTATGGAATATACTGTATGCATGTTAAAGATAAAAGATGAAACTTCAAAGAAATTTCACACTTGCTGTGATTCCCTTTGAACTACATCCCCAGACTCCCTCGGGCTATATATTCATTCTCCTCTGCCTTTAGGGGTACTTTATTATCAAAAATAATGTTTATCAAGCAGTAGAAAGACCATGGATTCAAACATATTTGAATTCTGATTTCAGGCCTGGCGCCACTAAGAACGACTGGGTAGACTTTACCAAGCTAGGAAACCTCTGTGGTGCAGTTTCCTTGCATGCAACATAGAGGTAATGCTGACCTCTTATTAACATCACTGTGAAGCTTTAATGAGAGAGCAGATGAAAAAAAAGAAAATGCAGGGCGGTGTTTGCTACAAAATAAGCACTCAATCAATATCAGTTTCCTGTTCCCAATATCTATGAGATCAATAGTTATCTAACATTCTTACTGCTTAAACTCAGCACAGCTAGAGCTACATAAGGAACAACCAAGGAAAACAGGCTTTCCAAAGCCCTGTGTTATGCTCCCATCTGTTTATCCATTAGCATACTAGCTACTGTAATAACAGCTAACAAACGTGAGTGTGTGCGTGTGGTGAATCGGAAACACTTGTAAACTGTAATTTAAGGAAACCAAACAAACAAACCTACCCATTTTCCATATGTTGATGCAGTTTTACTCTGTGTTGCTATTTTTTACCATTTCATATTGACAGAAAAAAACAAAAACTTCTTTTGTGAATGGAGGATAGAATTAAAGAGTCTAAGAGCTCTGCATCAGTATACATTCATAAAGTAAAATTATGATTATGATTATAAGGATATGCTAATAAAGGGCTCTGTGAGTCTCAATACTGGGTGCTTCCGTATCTAGACAGCCAGCATATTCATTTTTTCTTAAACTCAATTTTGACTGAATTTTGTTCTCACCTTCAATGTCCTAAACATCAATGAATGAGGCAAACTGAAAATTTTAAGGGCATTTAGATATGGATAAGAGAGAAAAGTCTGATTACGTCTAGCTATTTTTCAAATACGATAAACAGATATAAGGTTTATTTTCATTTTTCCCAAGTATTTTATATTTAAAATGGAATCAAATATCTTAATATTATAACAGATTAAATAGAATTTCTATTTGTTTCACTTCATGTGATGAGAAAAGAAAACATATCAGGGTTGTTTTTATTCTCAAGTCTTTGTGACTTAAAATATATGATTCTATAATTAAAGTGTGATGGCATGAACTTGAGCTGTTGCATACAGATTGCTCATTAGGATCTGCAGTGAAGCAAATAGGAGAAGGTTCATTAGGAACATGGTGAGGCTGAGCCACGCTGCCTATGGAGAAGGTCAAGTCCGGCTCACAGGTATTAATCACACCAGGATCATCACCTGCATCAGAAAAGGTCCGGGGCAGTGATTCCCAGTGCAGAAAAACATGACTGCCTGCCAAGTTCTAAATGAAACAAAGGGAGGCTTCAGTAACTCACAATCGGAGTCATAGAATTATGGTCTTTCCAGTGTGAAAAGAACCAAGAATCCTAGTTGCCTTAAGGCAAGACAATATATAACTGTCTTTGAACTGTTATAAATGGATGCGTGTCTGGTGTTTCCTTAAGGCCTCTGATAGTGGCTACTCCACATTATTGCTCACATGTGGGCTGACTGACTCTAACAGCTAGGCATGAACATAAATCATCATGTGCTTACTGCATGGGCAGTCGCACCAATACATTCCCTTCTGGCCCTGAGTTAACCAGTGTAAACAGAAGTTACTGCCAATAGTTTCCTCATTTCAATGTTTTGTGGCCAGCCCGCTCTGATGAGGCCTTTCTTCTGTCTGGGTCTTCGGCAAAGGTGGCATCTCATCACATGTCCCACCACCTTTCATATTTGCAGTGGAAGCTGATGGTCCCTACAGCAGAGATCAGTCTCCTCTACCTGCCTGGAAAGCTTCCCACTAAGTCCTCAGGCCCATAGTGAAAGACAGAGCTCTATATAGTGAAAGGGAGGAGAAAGAAATGCTACACCTCAAGCTTTTCTCTTGAAAAACTGTTTTCTGTATCAATTATTTTTCATGAATATGTAAAGAACCAAGGTTTTTTTACAGGACCGCTTGAGTTTCTGGAAGCTCTTCAATTCATTTGACAACTTCAGGAATCTAAAATGAAGACTAGATGCTACACAGTATGTGCTCAATAGATATCTTAAGGAATGCTAACATTCTTTGTTAATTCACCTTTCTTTTCTGATTAAAAATCCCTAAGAAACGTTTTCATTATTCTGTACCTTTGTGTATTTCTTAAAGTAAAATTGGTCTTCATGGAGAAAAGATAAGCACTCTCTAATTCTGGAGCCTAAATACTAAATCTACATCTTTCAGGAACACTTAGTATAAAAGTCAGTTAGGGTCGTTTTGTTGTAAACAAACACTGACACCAGGTAATTTTAGCTAAAAAGAACATCAGGGATCTAACACAATCAAAGAGAAAACTGAACAGCAAACCCGAGAAATAACAAGAGACAAGCAGCTCATTGAGATAGAAGGAACCAGAAATGTCACCTCACTAAGGGAACTTTCGTGATAAATATCAGGGTGCTGTTAGAAAGCAAGAATGAATGATACATATTTTGTTTATTGTTATATATTCCTGAGAAATTGTATGGCGGATTTACACCCTCAATTATTCCATAAAAATCTATGCTGAGTAAACAGTTATTGATATTAATGGTGATCAAGAGTTCTTCATCAACCTTTAAGTGCGGCTTCTCACCAGAATTGACATCACCCTCTCTTTTGTCAAGTCCCTCCTTTCTTTAGCAGAATAACATTTCCAAGTAAAAATTAGTGTGAAGAGAATCAAGAATCCTTACTTTCTTAGCCATAGTAATAGATAACTTAAAGTCCAAGATGTTGATCACAGATATTCATCAGAGTAGTGAATTAAATGGATGCCTGTCTGTGATTTTAATTCATAAACTGGATACAAAGTTTCACAAAGATTTTGGAAGTGAATAGCCTTGATCATGTGTACATCCAAAAGCTGCAGCAGTATCGTTCCTCTGTCTAAAGTAGTTCTCTGTTCCTGTAGTAATGACTAATTACTCCTTCCTTGAATGCTCATGGTCTCCAGTTCTGAAATTCTCCAAAAGGGGCTGGTACGTGCTGACATTTTTTATTACACTTGCTGTGTGACCCAGATGAAGGCTGCTCCTTTTCACTTACATTTTCTCCTCATTTATTTTCTTATTCAGGGAAGGGCTCTGGGAAACAGCACACCTGAAATTATGTCTGGTTAATTTATAGTTCCTGTGTTGTTCTTATTCTGCATTGGCAGTAATAAATCTTTGAGTCTTTGTCCTCACATAGTTTGATCTTTAACGCATGTGGAAAATTGACTTCTTTTTAAGGTGGGCTGGGAATGTATCGAGTGACACAGTTTAATTAAAACATCAATCTAACTGTCCACTCATTGTGAAGAAATTTGAGAGGACCCATCATTGATTGGAATAATCCTAGAAATTGTGTCAGAATTCCTGAGTTTAATCAGATGTGCTTTTATAAGATAATTTTACAGCCCTGAAATTTCAGTGATGATGCCAGTCATCATATAAGGTGGTTGTGCAAATTATCTGATATGATCTATGTACTCACTCATTCCTTCTTTCAACAAATATTATTTGAGCTCCTACTACACAGCAATCCCCATGCTAGGCACTTGGAACCCAGAAGTAAATAAAACAGAATATGCCTCATGAACCTTACATGTTATTGGGAGAAGAAAGATATTAAACACATACATGCATATGGAAACAGAATAATTTTGATAATAATAGGGGGTTTGAATGAAATAAAACAAAGTAATGGAACGGGGGTGATGATAGCTATTATAATTTAATTATGAGGATCAAAGGAGACCTCTCTGAGTAGATAACATTTGAATCAAGACATGGATGATGAAAACAAGCTGACCAGGCAAAAGGCTAGGGAAACACTTTCTGGGCAGAAAGAACAGCTGGTGAAATGTTTAGGAGAAAAAGCTTGGCATGTTGGAAGATTATCTGCCTGGGACAGGATGGGCATTGAAATAACCTGGGTGAGGCAAGCAGGGACCAGACATTGGAAAATAATAAGAAATTTGGATTTTATTATAATTACAACAGAAAAACATTGTAAGATTTCAATCAGGAGAATAATTAGATTTAAACATTAGGATCCAATGTTCTGCTCTTTTAAAATTGGTTGTAGAAGGGGGATGTAGAAACTGAAAATAACCTGGATGCATTTACCCAGGTATATATTGCCCAGGGGTTTGAATACATGGCCAGGAAAATACTGAGAAGTGGTAGGATTTGGTATATATTTGAGAGGGCAAGCTGACAGGATTTTCTGATAGATTGGATACCAGGAAATTGTGCTGAAGAAAGGAATCTTGGATGAGGTATGAGTTTTTGAACTGGAAAACTAATAGGATGAATAGTAATGAAAATCGTTGCTATGTGGAATATTTGGGAAGAAAGGTTGGAAGGGTGGTGGTGGGGGTGGAGGGAAATAGACAAACAGAGTAAAAAATTAAGATTTAGGGGCATAAGTTTGAGATACTTTATAACAATCCAAGTAGAAATACCTGTATGAATCTAGAGCTCAGGGTTAGAAATGATAGTTGGAGATATAATAAACAATAATTATTGTACATATATAAAACAGGTGCTAAATATAGCCAACCAGCTATTAAAAACATCCGTTCTGTAATATTTTCTAAGTCTTTACCTTCTTACTACCTATCTGTATAATTCTTATGTATAATTAGTAAATGTGAGTGGCATCTGAATCACAAAGGTTTAAGAAATACAGATTTTACCATATTATTTACCTGTAACGCTTCTGTTTTATGAAATCTGGAGTTGAAAACATAAGATATAATTTCATATTCATTAATATTTCATTTTGTGAAGAAAATCATTAACTATTACATAAGCTTTTTTTCCAATTCAAATAACTCCAGTTAATCTTAAATTTCTCTTAATATTTCCAAAAAAATCTATGTATAAACAGCTAAGGAATAGTCATAATCTGGACTTGATTTTTAAAAATTAATTCATCAGAATTGTCATTATATGCAGATGGCATGACACTATATATAGAGAATCCCAAAGACTCCACCAAAAAACTGCTAGAACTGATAAACAAATTTGGTAAGGTAGCAGAATACAAAATTAATATTCAGAAATTAGTTGCATTTGCATACACCAATAATAAACTATCAGAAGAAATCAGGAAATCAATCCCTTTTACAATTGCTTCAAAAACAATAAAATATCTAGGAATCAATTTAACTAAAGAAGTAAAAGACCTGTACTGAGAAAATTATGAGACACTGAAGAGAGAAATCAAAGAAGATACAAATAAATGGAAATACATACCATGTTCATGGATAGGAAGAATTCATATAGTTAAAATGTCAGGGCCGGCCAAGTGGCGCGGTGGTTGAGCGCTGGCTTGGGAAGCCGGCGGCCCTGGTTCAGGTCCCACATACGAGGGCCAGTGACACTGCTCTCAAAAAAAAAAAATGTCAGTACTGCCTAAGACAATATATAGATTCAATGCAATTCCAATCAAACTACCAAGGACATTTTTTCTCAGAAATAGAACAGATAATCCTAAAATTTATATGGAACCACAAAAGATCCCGAATAGCCACGGCAATCTTGAGAAATAAGAACAAAGTGGGAGGTATCACGTACCTGACATCAAAACGTACTACAAGGCTACAGTAATCAAAACAGTATGGTACTGGCATAAAACAGACACATAGACCAATGGAACAGAATAGAGAGCCCAGGAATAAACCATCCATATATGGTCATTTAATCTATGACAATGGAAGCAAGAATTTACACTGGAGTAAAGATAGTCTATTTAATAAATGGTGCTTGGAAAATTGTCTGACACATGCAAAAAAAATGAAAATGGACCACCTACTTACACATATATGAGAACAAACTCAAAATGGATTAAAGACTTAAATGTAAGACCTGAAACCATAAAACTCCTAGAAGAAAACATAGGGAGTAAGTTTGCAGATATTACCCTCAGTAATATTTTTACTGATATATCCCCTCGGGCAAGGGAAATAAAAGAAAAAATGAACATATGGGATTACATCAAACTTAAGAGTTTTCTCACAGCAAAGGAAATCATCAATTAAAAAAAAAGGCAGCCTACTGAATGGGAGAATATATTTGCCAACGATATATCTGATAAGGGGTTAATATCCAAAATTTATAAAACACTCATGAAACTCAACACCAAGGAAACAAACAACCCAATTAAAAAATGGGCAGAGGATATGAAGAGGCATTTCTCTAAAGAGGACATACAGATGTGTGGGAAGCCGACAGCCACCCAGTGTCTGACAAGGCCACATTGCCCTGCTCAGCACTGGATAATAGGGGTGCTGCCTTATGGTTGGTCATGTAATATCTCCTGCCTCTATGAACCCATGTGCCTTTCCTCCTATAGGAGACAATATACTCACTGCATTTATGGCAACTTCCTGTGATACCCCAATGAGCTAACTACGCAGCCAAAGATGGGTAAGATCTCCTAGAAAAGAGGGGAGACAACCTAAGCCAGGCAGTAGTTCCGTGGGGACCCCTGAACTCATACTGGGGACTCAAGCCCCTTGGAAACTGAGGCACAGACTTCTGACAACTTAGGCCAAAAAAAAAGCATGCCTGTGAGAGGCTGATGCACTTGCCTAAGGGCCCTGCTGTGAAAAGTCTCCTCAGAGGCCAAAGGTCTCCAGGCCATGAGAGTTCCAGGCAGCTTGCTGACCATGGAGTATATTAACAACCTTGTGTGAATTCCTTTGTTTAGTGCCTTGTTGCAGCAACAGATACTGAAGCTTTGACTGAGAAACAGATGCAGATCTCTGTAGGATAAGAGGGGTGTGAGACCCCTTTGGTTGCTAGGTATTGTATTTACATAGGAATAAAACTTTATATGCTTTTACCCTAAACATGGTCACAGCTAGTCTTTTAGTAATAATTCAACTATACTCCCTGTGAGTCTAGCTGCTGGAATTTGGGATAATGACTAGGTAGTCATGGTAACCACTCTTTAGGAGATATATAGAGATAAGTCTATCCTTAACATAAGATAGTCATTTTAAACATTCTTTGGATGATAGGCAGAGACTGGGTCTGGTCTCAGAGGTTATCACAGTGTAAGACAAGATAAATCCTTTGATGGAAGAGTAAGTCACAGTGCACCCTGGAGAGAGCACTTACAGGGGAGTAAAAGACTGTGTAAATCCTGAGAACTAGAAACCACCAAACATGTGAAATGCTTTGTGATTGAGGTAATGGTCAAGAATCCCTATAAAAAGGACATATTATTACATTAAAGTGTGACACTCCTGCGAAACTTTTTCGGGTGTCTCCGCTCTCTTTCTTTCTTTCTCTCTTTCCTCTTTTTTCCTCGCCAACTCTGTCCCACCCGAGGGAATCCCTGGTACTTGCGGGGACCAGCCCCCTGCACAGATGGACAACAGGCATATGAAAAGATGTTCAACCTCAGTAATCATCAGAGAAATGCAAATAAACACCACAATGAGATACTACCTCACTCCCGTCAGAATGGCTATCATCGATAAATCAACCAACAACAAGTGCTGGCGAGGTTGTGGAGAAAAGGGAACCTTGGTGCACTGTTGGTGGGACTGCAGATTGGTGCAGCCATTATGGAAATCAGTATGGCAGTATCTCAAAATACTGGAAATGGAACTACCGTATGACCCAGCAATTCTACTCTTGGGTATCTACCCAGAAGAATCCAAGACTCTAATTTGAAAAAATATATGCACCCCTATGTTTATTTCAGCACTATTTACAATAGCCAAGACTTGGAAACAACCAAAATGCCCATCGGTAGATGACTGGATTAAGAAACTGTGGTACATTTATACAATGGAGTATTACTCCGCTATAAAGAAGAATAAAATCGTACCATTTGCAACGATATGGATGGACCTAGAGAACATCATGTTGAGTGAAATAAGTCAGTCGGAGAAAGACAAATACCATATGATCTTACTTATATGTGGAATCTAAAAATCTGAAAGAATGAACAAAGTAAACAGAAACAGTCTTATAGATATAGAGGAAAAACTGAGGGTTGCTAGGTGGGAGGGGGGTGGGGATGAGGGAGAAGGGGAAGGGATTAGACAGTATAAATAGACAACTACAATATTGCCACAGGGATATGAAAGACAGTTCGGGGAATATAATAATGTCGTAAATATTTTATGGGGTGCCAGATGGTCACATGTCTTGTTAGAGAGACCACTTCTTGGATGGAGTAGAGGCTCGATCACTGCACTGTATACCTGAAACTGCTGTTGCATAATATTGTATGCCAATTGTAATTGAATATATAGAAAATCATGGGATGTGGAGTATACTGTGGAAGGGAGTCAAAGGAAATGTAATAGATATGTATGATATGGAGGGGATGAGTGGGGTGGCAAATTGGGTGGGGGGTTGTCACTTTGAGGGGTAAAAAGTATAACTATTGCACTGTGTTGTACACCTGAAAGTAAGTTTTTTAAAAAATGTTTATTTCACAATAAATAAAAGAATTTAAAAAAAAATTCATCAGAAGAATGTGTAGGAGTAGTAGGTCTTATCAGTGGCTTCAATTTGTTTATTTCTGTCAGGCTTTCTATAATTTATTATTAGAATTAATATTTTGAGAAATAAACATGGAAACCTGCTTAGTAAAGAGGAGATGAATAATTCAAAACAGTTTTTATTTACAAAGGGAGAAGACTATGCTTGAAAAGTCTACAGAAGATTAAGAAGATTTGCCATCATACACACACACACACACACACACACACACACACACAGAGAGAGAGAGAGAGAGAGAGAGAGACAGACAGAGACAGAGAGACAGAGGCAGAGACAGAGACAGAAAGAGAGAGAATAAGAAAATTGATGGTACCATGCAATAAACCCTTTGCAATTTGCTTTCATACATCTTTTGTTTCTGAGACAGAACTGGAGGCTAGGAAAGAACAAGTGTGAAATGACAGAAGTAACTGGAAGCCTAGAAGTACAAAAAGAATGATAGTGCTCTATACTGATAAGCTGGAAAGGTTTCTGTTAAGAAAGTATGTAGCAGTTGGTCGAAGTTTATTCATCTTCAAAGTTTCAGGCTTCTTGGATTCAGAGAATATAGTACTTACTAATCTTTTGAACCGTAAGATAACATTTTGAATAAGGATTGTATGATTTCACTGGAAGGGAAATATTCTAAATCCCTCCACTAGAAATTGATGGCTTGTATTGAAAACTGTCTGACACATTCTAAAGTCTGAATATAGATCCAACACTAGGCAAGCAATGCCAGGTCTTGTTTTGTCAGAATTTTGTCTTCCAGAATGGTATTGTTTGATGCTAGAAATCTAGATTTTTGGTGCAGTTCCCCTTCTTCACGGTAGGGCACAAGAATCTAAATCATTGGAAGTAACAGAATCAGAAACCATGTTTCACACTCTCGCCTGAGCCTCATGGGCAAAGACTGATTCT
Organism: Aselliscus stoliczkanus; assembly: GCA_033961575.1. Taxonomy (NCBI): domain Eukaryota; kingdom Metazoa; phylum Chordata; class Mammalia; order Chiroptera; family Hipposideridae; genus Aselliscus; species Aselliscus stoliczkanus. The sequence continues at coordinate 120,576,719 of CM066727.1, read as the reverse complement.
GTGCTGTGAAAAGCTCTTCCAGAAGAAAGAGCAGAAATGGAGAGCATCCCAGGATGAGAATGCACAGGGCAAGCCGCATCAAGGTCAAAAATGTAGACCAGCATACAGCTGCAGAAACAAAGAAAGTGGGCATACAAGTAGGGTCATTAGTGAGACTGGGGATATGGAAAACAAGAGGATGCTCAGAGGCAGTGAAGGGGAAAGATAAGAGCTCAGGCTCTGGAGTCAGACTGTCCTCCTCCCAGCATGGATCTGCCCTGAGGAGCTGTGTGACCTTGGGCAAGTGGTCGAACAACTCTGTTTTGTTTCTCCACTGATAGAATGAAGATAATAATTGCACCTACCTCATAAGCTACTACTGTGGGGTTTAAATGAGTTAGTATGTTTAATAGAGTTAGAATGCTACCAGGCAAGTAATAAGGCCTTGGTAAGTATTGAGATTTTATTTTCAAATCTTAGGAGAGCTTAAGAATGAGTTTGAAAAAATTATGTGAGGCAAAGTTTCAAGTAATATTTGCAATGTCTTTCTCTTTACCCAAGGCCCCTCTTAGTAGGAAGACACAGAAACATATGAGCGCACGCGTGCACACGCACACACACACACACACACACACACAATCCAGCCAATCATGGGGCAGCATGAAGTGAATAAGGAACATACTTAAGGAGTAGCTTGGTGTGTTTTAACCTAAAAATTATAAGCAGAGATTAAGGAATTATGTGATGGCTCCAGAGGGAAAAAAAGTAGAAAATTCTTCAGGGCGTATTATTGATATTTTATGAGAATTTGACAAGGCAGTACATCAGAGAATGAGTGATAAATTTGTGTAGAGTAATAAAGGCTTCAGAAGGTAATAAGAAATTGGACCTTGCATTCACAAGGTGATCTAAGAAGCTTAGTAATTACCTAAATGAAAGGACATGGCAATTTCCATTGTCACAATTCAAATATAGGGGTCACTTATGGTGACAATGTTATTGATGCCATTCTATCTTCTGTAGCACAAGAAGCTTTGAGAGGGAAACAGCTTACAATAGTTTCCTGTTCATTTTACCATCATTTCAATGAGATATTTTAACCTTATCTATAAAGCATTTTAAATACTAGAGCCTTCTCATAGAAAAGCTTTGTGGTCTGAACACAACATCAAAAGTATGATTGTGAACAACAAAGACACTTCAATAAAAACTAGTCCCGAGGACTTATGATAGTGGTACTTTTATTTTCATATTACTGAAGATGTTTACATGCAAAATTATGATGCCTTAACCATACTTCCATCTCTTCTGGCAAATTCAAGACATATTAAGGGGATTCTTTTATATTTGAAGTTGTCCTAAATAATTTCCATCAAAATTATATAACAAGATAATTACAGTCATGAATTATTATATTGATAATCTATGCCCAATGCATCATCATAGGAATCATTTAGGTAATAGAAAGATAATGTTCCCCAGTAATTTCCTGCATCGGGGGGTCCCCAAGACCACTCCTATTTGACGATTCCCCGTCAAGACTCACAGGATTCAGCCTGCAGTCACTCCCATGGCAAAGATTTATTACAGGGAAAGGATACAAAACAAAACCAGCCAAGTGAAAAGGGCACATGGGGCAAAGTTCAGAGGAAAACAGATACAAGCTACCAAGAGTTGCCTCCCACTGGAATCACACCGAACATGCTTAATTCCTTCATCCAATGAGTTGTAACAATGCATTTGAAATGTTATCCACTAGGAAAGCTTGTTAGAGACTCAGTGCCTGGGGTTTTATTGGGGGCTGGTCACACGGGCACCCTCTGAGTAACATGTACCAAAATTTCAGACTCTCAAAACAAAAGCAAGTTCTCAACATAAACCATATTGTTCATGCAAACATTTCAGGTACAGTAAGCCATTTGTACCATTTAGAGAAAATTCTATATCAGTGTAGGGAGCTATTTGCCAGTCACGTGGCTAGACACCCAGCCAAGAGACAACCTTGTAAGATGACTTTTCTTTCCTTTTTTTTTTTTTTTTTTTTTTTAAGCTGAGCCATCCCGCCACCTGTTGGCAACTCAGAAGCTGCTCAGCTCAGGCCAAGAATCCAACTGGCAACGCTGTTGCTCAGAGCTCGCACTCTTAACCAACTGAGCCACTCGGCCAGCCCATAAGTTGACTTTTCTAAGGATACCAGTCCCATGCTCTCTTCTGCACATGTACCAAGATAGACTTTCAGGCCATTTTTCAAGTCTGAGAAGAAGGGAGCTTAGCTTTCCTGAACTTGACTTGCCTAATGAAACTGTCAGAAATAGTAGCATGGTTCCACAATGTGGGTCACTGCCAACTGACAAGTGTCTAAGTTCTGTTAACGCATGTTATCACTGCCACCTAACCACTGCTTTTCCTTTTACTTTTTTCTTTAAAGAATGATCATTTCCTGACCCATTTTTAAAGAAAAAAATCTGAGGTAGCACTTAGAAAGGTCAGAATTCCATCTACCAAAAGTGTGTTTATCTAATTCTACTAAAGGACATCTTCACAAATATCAAAACGAAGTGGGCAAATTTCTATGACAGAGATTCACGTATCTTCAAGAAATTACAGTCAATTCTTGTTTTTCTTCAAAATTGTAAGTTCCAAATTGGGAGACAAGAAACATAGAAATCATTTTTGACATGCCCCCTTCTCATCATTTATAATGTTAATTATTAAACTGCATATCTATAGATAGATAGATAGATAGCTATAAAGAGATTTATTATGAGAAATTGGCACATGCAGTTGTGGAGGCTGAGAAGTCCCACAATCTTCAGTAGTCCAGCGGGAAACCTGGGAATGCTGGTTGTGTAGTTCTAGTCTAAGGTGAGGAGGCCTGTCCCAGCACAAAGACAGTCAAGCTGAGAGAGAGAGAGTCAATGTTCCCTTCTCCTGTCTTTTTGTTCTATTCAGGCCTTCAATAAATAGAAAGATGCTCACCCCACACTGGGGAGGGCAATATGCTTTATCAGTCTACTGATTCAAATGCTAATCACTCAAAAACATCCTCATGACACACCCAGAAATAGTGTTTAACCAACTCTCTGGGCACCAGCGGCCCAGTCAAGCTGATGTATACAATGAACCATTACATATAGCATCTTTCTAGATGATTTTGTTGCAAATATATAAAATTCTCACCCTCTTCTCTCTCTCTCTCTCTCTCTCTCTCTCTCTCTCTCTCTCTCTCTCTCTCTCTCTCTCTCTCTTTCTCTCTTTCTCTCTCTCTTAACTAAGAAACACATAATTATTTTTTTTTAATTAGGTAATACAGCATTGACTATAACCCTGAAAATCTGCCATACCTATTACCCAAACCATACTTCCCAGGACTTTCCTTACCTGACTTGTTTAACACCTAACATAGTGTCATGCTTACATAACATTTTGAAAGGTTTTTTTCAGGGCTTTAGTTTTCACTTCATGTATACGATAGCCCACCACCACTGCCATTTGTTTTCCATGGATGGAAACTTTTTGATATGTTAAGGTCTATGACTGACCTATTTTCCAATTGCAATAACACTGGACTGAGGTGACTAATGGAAAGTATTCACTGATGACTGCATAGCAATAGTTGGATGTAAACAATCTATACACACTCTCCTCTTTTAATTACTCTGTACTTTTCTGCCATGTTTAAATCTGAAAAATTAGCTAGATGGTGAACTGCATTGTTTTCTTGCCATTATAGAGCCACATGGTTGCACTGGAAATGCTTCTAAATATCTGTGTAGTAAAGAATTTGACCTCATGTTAACTGGTCTAGACTATGTCCCCATCTCTTGGGAGGTAATCTCTAAACCCTTGGAATTTTGTGAGTAATAGGAGTGTATTTGTTATTCACAATAGGCCCATTAGACCACATCTGATAGTTTATGCTAATGAGGTGAGATATGGTAGGGCCCTCTGGCCATGTGATATCTGTCTGACCTCTAGAAAGGGGGCTTTCAGTGAATTTAGTGAGTACTAATAAATTATCCAAATTGAGCACAAGTTTTAAGAGTCCTGCCAAACTTGCAGTGGCTGACTGAAGTGAGAGCAGTCTTGGGGACTGTGCATTCATATTTTGCAATTTGCCTAATGCCAGGTAATCTCTAAGAGCAAAACAAAATAGAAAAACACCAACTAACATAGATAGTATAAATATGTGGAAACATGTATTAGGAGTCGCACAATGAAAAAAATTCCTTGAAATGACAAATTTGATAGCCACTGGGTGCCTGATAGAAATCCATGCCATATAGCCTTTTCTGATATATACATTGAATTGCCAACTAATACTGTGTTTCAGTTTGTTATCAATATGTCTTAAATATAATCCATTAATACAGAAGGCTGAGAAGTAAAGATTTATTTTCTGGAAGCTTGAAAAATAAATCCATATCTGTTAACATCTTTACCCCAACAGTTTTGCTATATCCATCACCATTGTCTATTTCCTAATGCATATTCCTGCCCTAAAAATCTGCATAGTGATTTCTGATTTCAGGACTTGAGACGCATTTTTACTTTCTTCCTGTATTGATTTTCTTCCCACTCTTTGTCAGGTTCACAGCTACTCATCTTTAAGTTTTAAGTTAAATTAAATTTACATCATTATGTATTTATTTATTATAACTAATAATTATATTTATATTTGTATAAATATATTTACATATGCAGATGTATGTATATGGATGTGTGTATTTAATACATTTGACTACTTGACTGTAAACTCTGGTTTGTTCTCCATTATATCATAATGTGTTTTATATGTTACTTGGAACATCAGAGATACTATTAAAAAAACAAAAACCTTGCCTATCTTAACTGTGATCTTTACAAACAGGTTTTAGGGATGTAAGATATTTGGTTGAAAGGAAATAAATAATAATGAGTTGGGAAGCTTAGCAATTGTTTATCTCCAGAGGTGAGGAGATGGGTGGAACAAGCAGGAAATGCCTGCAGAAGATGATGAAGAAAAGGATTTGGAGCTCTGTATATCCTTCTTTGGTGAGACCAGAAAGCCAGCAGTAGAGACACAGAGAATGTGCTTAAGGGGCTTCTGGGCAAGAGATTCATAATAAAGCACTGAAGAACTCAATGTGAGACAGCTGGTGGAACCAGTCAGTCCATTCGCATCTGGACTGGAGTGAGTAAATTAGAGACTATTCTTTCCCAAAGTCTGGGGCAGAGGGGAAGAGCCTATCTTAGGCACAAATACAGATAAAACTATGAAATAAGACTTCTATGTTAAGCCAGAACAAGCTAAATTCTGTGATATAATGTGTGCACTAATCCCACAGAACCAGTTTATAATTTGTGCCCCAAGATTGACCATGTAAGGCAATTTTTAAAAAAACTCACTCAGACCGTCTTTGAGTTCCCTGATGGCAGCACCAAGCTTGTTACCACCCAAGAGCTTGCACATGCTCTCTCTCCCTGTGTCTGGAGCATTTTCCAAACTCTGTCTGGTTAACCCTTATTCATCCTTTCAGACCCAAATTCAAGACTTCTTTTTAAAAGGCTTTCTGCATTCCACCCAATTTAAATCAGTGTGCTGCTGACTTTCTAAAAGAGTACTCATTAGACATATATATGAATTATTCTTATCTAAATTTATGACAATTTATATACACTTTTGTGTTTGTATTTGTTGGACAAACTCTCTACTAGCCTATTAAGGTTAGAATTATAAGATTAGACTTTATATCTATTTTGTTTATAACTGTGTCTAACTCTTAGTCTATTGTCCAACACAATGATTAATAAATATTGATTGAATGAATGAATACTGTTAATGACTGTGTACTAAACTAAATCCCATAAATAGGAGCAATGGAGAATTCAGAGGCTGTGAGCACAAAGTCCCAAACCCCTGATGGAAAATTCCTACTAAATCTGCAGTGATAAAATACACACTCAAGGATGGGTACCTTTTTGTTGTGGGTGCCTTAATGGTTTTAATATAACTTATCCATGTTATGTTTTCTTTAAGATATAATCATACCTTTCAGGGCTTGTTAATTGGCCTGATTAGTTGCAAGTTAGTAAATGCATTATGTCTTTTTCAGAGTGTATTATCCAAAAGAAGAGAGTCTGTCAGGTGGAAATAAATTAAATTGAATTAATCTCACTAAGCAAAATCAGATGATCCAGACAAAGCCATATTTTGAAAGAGGTTTATTTATGCAGAATAAACAAATTGCCCTATAAGTGTCCACTAATTTTAGAAATAGAACAAAAATAAAAGGCCACATGAGTGCTTATTAAGTCAGATGATTTTTTAATCCTGTTTTTCAAAAGAAATGAGCTAATGGTATGGATAAACTTGATCCTCTTATATATATTTTTTGAATAACCACATACCAAATATCTACTTTAACAACCTATTATCATAAAACCCACATTAATTTCTGCGAACTTTAGTGAACAGCCAATGGTGGGTGGGACTAATGGGGCCCTACTTTCTGTAATTAGGGATGCCATCTGACTTTGTTACTGCCTTAGATTAGTTCTTAACTGAAATCGTTTATATATGACTGTTACCATTAATGGGAAAGAATATTAAATGTGGATTATATCCTTCATAGTCTAGCTAGCTGGGCATCTTGGACTTAACACCCCCATCTGTGACCCTTTACAATACATTAAGCACACCTTTTCAGCAGTAGCCCTATTACAGTTAATCATGCTGAGGAAGAGATTGCACTAAACGTATTAGAAAGGCACTGACATTAACCAAATGCTAGTCAGATGTGTCAGGGAACAAAGAACTAAATCTGTGTTTTCAATGGATTTTGAGCTTTTAAATCAATGGTATCTGAGTCTTCCCATCCATCAATATGGGGATTGCTGGTCTCTCAGATTACAGCGAGGTGTGGCCACATGTTATGTTAGTAAAACTATAATATTTAACTCATCTATTTGTGTAGGGAATTTAGATGCATTGTTTTGCTGTTTGTTTATCTGTAATGTATATTTCCTTTCAATAAAAAGCAATATGCAATAAAGTACCTGAAGTTTCAGGACATTACACAGGTTTTTAAATTCCTCAGGAAAAAAATATAAGTCAAGTAATAAGTACAATGATAATCTCAGCAGTATATAGAATGCACTGTAATAATAGTTTTCATTTTTCGAAACTCCATTGCCTCCTGATAAATGATATAGCATTACACTATGAAAAGTGTAAATGTTAATGGGAGATATAAAATGCTTGGGAAGGATGTGCTTCTGAGAGCCCTGAAACATAGAGAGGAAAGGAGACAATGTGACTGTACAGGAACCAGGGAACTGGGACGTGCATATATCAAGGATGATTATTAAATTGCATTGTTCTTCTTCAACCTAATAAGGTAAAATGAGGAAAGGTCTGATGGGTGGGCCTGCCTTAAACTGAGGTTAGCCTGAGGTCCATAAGTAAGCTCTTTAACAAAGAACAGATATTCCTGTGATTCGCTGTGGGACGTAGACCAAACTATAAAGGGGAAGTTGATAAAAGGCAATTGCAGATTCATTGCTATTTAAGAAGAAAATATTGTTGACAAGAGTCTAACCTATCCACATGTAGTTTCAGGTTTTGTTAATCCCCTACACTTGATTAGCAAACTGTGCATAATTCACACCATAGAGCAGCTTTAGTTCTTCTCAGGAAATATTTTACTATATTTTTAAGGTCCAAAATTTCAAACACACATTTCAATTTTACTTTGTGTATTTAAAGCCTTAATATTCATATAACATTTCACTTGAAAATTCTACTCCTAGGAATTATTATTTTTTATTCATAAATTATTAGCTAATACACATATGGTATTTGCTGTGAGTCAGTCATGGACTACAAACTTTATAAACATCTACAATCTCAACTGCTGCACATAGCAACCCTATGAGATAGGTACAATTACATTTCACAGGTGAGGAAACGGAGGCATAGAAAGTTTAAGTAGTTTACCTAAGGCCACATAACTATTGGCATACAAGGATGTGAACTCACAGTGTCTGGTTCCTGGGGACTGTGCTCTTAACCACGAGAGAATATTGCCTCTTATTAAATTGGGAATACCAGCTAACTAAAATGATGAAACCCCCTTAGGTACAATAATTGGGGACTCGTTAAGGAAGTTATGGCATATCTACATAGCACATGACTTCAATATTATTTTATGCTAAGGAACATGATCATGCTGTTAGGCAGAAGTTAGTAAATGGAGGAGGGGGAGGGTGGGAGGAGGTCCATAGTGTCCACAGAAAAAAAACTTATAAATAGCTTTGATTAAGTGCCTCCAGCCACATATCTGTTTTTACAACAGATGACAAGATGTGGTCTGGAGCAAGATAAGTATCTGAGTCAATAGACCTCCACCCATCTTAGGAGGTCATGCCCTCCTTTGAAAGAGCATGCACCATTTTTCCTGCCAAATCAGTAGGTAACTCCCTCACCCCATGCGGCAAACTATAAGTCCTCGGGACAAGGGGCTTAGTGAGCATGCTCTCTCCATTTCTCTCCCTTTCCCTCCCTCTCTCCCACCTTGGCTGAGACCACTCTCTTCTCTGAGAATGTATCACTAATAAACCCTACTTGCATACAATTGGCTTGCTCACCTTTGATTCTTCACTGTGTCAGCAAGAAGAACTGAGCCTCCCATAACAATGCTATATTAATTAATCAAAAAGTGATCTTAGTCATAGAAAATGAATGCTGTGGGGCAGAATTCCCAGCTGACCAGATAAGGACATGTAGCACAAAGAAGAATTAAATCTATGTTGATCTAAGCCATTGAAGTTGTGAATTGCTCATTACTTCAGCAAAACATAGTCTATCTTAACTAATAAATTATTAATTGGCATATGTTCTAAATACTAAGACAGAATTTAAAGAAAATAAACCTATGGATAGTGGTGAAGATAAATTCTAACCACCTAAATAGATTATTCTGGAATAGAAAAGAGCGCACAGAAGCACTTCAGTTCAATTGTCATCATCTGTGGAATCAGATGCATTTATTTTTAAAACACTACCTTTTAACTGTTACTGATATTTAAACCTCAGTCTCCTTGTCCAAAAAATGTGAATCATTTGCTTTGAGAATTCAATAAAACAAAAAATAAGGTACTTAGCACAAAACTTAGCATATAATAACTGAAATCATAGTCGCTCTTATTATTCATGGGGTGCCCATCTTAGCAACATGATAGAGCAACGAATTGGAGCTAGAGTTTCTCCAAGAGAAAAACTACTTTCTATTGTCAGACAAGGACTCACTTGTCTCTATCTTTCAGCTACTTTTAGATTCTGGGCAGAAGAGGTAGGAGGTGGAGGGGCTTAAACCACATGCCACATCCATTTATATAAGGTATAATGACTGTAGCCTTTCACATAATATACATTTCACAAATAAAGAAACCAAAGTTCTTTAGGCCAACTCAAAAGCCAGTAAACCAGGACTCCCAATTTCTCTTAGCTAAATAGTCACATTTCAGGACATTTTTATTGATGCCTAATAGCAACAGTTCAGAGAATAGAAGTATTGGAGAACCAAAAATAAATGAACACATTTTTCTGGTCAAGATGGCAGAGTAGGTAAAAGCTGTGCTTGTTTCATCTCTCGACCACATCAAAATTACAACTAAGCTATAGAACAACCATCCCTGAGACTCACCTTGAAGACTAGCTGAATCAAAAAGTCCTATAACTAGGGACATGCAAATGAAGCCACCTCGGGACTAGTAGTAGGGACAGAGACAGTGAAGCAGCTGGTCCAACACCTACATGAGACTATTAAAAATAATGAGGGATATCTCAGTTGTAGGGTTCCCACTTGAGGAGTGAGAGGTCCCAGCCCCACACCAACCTCCCCAGCCCAGGGTTCCACTGCTGGTGAGAGGAGTCCCCATAACTTCTGGCTGTGAAAATCAGTGGAGATTGTGGCTGAGTGAGACTAAGGCATCTGCAGTCCCAGACATTCCTCTTAAAGGGCCGATGCATGGACTTAATCACTGACAGGCTCATTTGCCCTGAGCTGGGGCAGTAGCTCCAAAGGTGCCAGGGACACCTAGGGAGGAACTGAGTTGTCTGGCCTCAGCACAAGGGCTAGAGTGACAACTTTCTCCCAAAGGAGCTGGAAGAAGCCATTGTTTCTTTGTTGCGTCCTCCCTAATCCTGACATGCAGATGCAGGTGGCCACCATATTTGAGTTCCCATGAATCACTCCAACCTGGTGATTCACCGAGACTCCCCAATCCAACTTTCAGGCACACCCAAGCTGCTTCCAGAGGCTTTTCCATATAAACTGCCTCTCTTTGCTCATTCTAAAGACTTCTCAAAAATCTCTCAAAGGTTCACAAAACCTAAACAGGTAGCGTTTGGTTTTGGCATATCCAGTACATCTGGCTGAGCAGCCCTAAGCCAGGCACTAGTGACAGCCAGCTTTTGTTCAAGGTTTGGCCTCTAGAGGCACCTACAAGCACAGCACAGGTTGTGGGTATCTCTGGATTGCTTTGTGGCTCATGCCAGGTGGCGCCTGGCAGGGCACAGGCTGTGGTTGAACTTGGCCTGCAGCAAGGTCCCCCCTAGGAGGCTCTGGGGTTGGTATGCCCAGGGGCCAGCTTAGGAATGAGATGCAGCATCACCCAGCTGCCTCCATGAACAACACACCCAAAGGGCAGACTGGTACCAGGTACCAGGGCCCTGCTGAGGCAGATCCTGCTCCATAGGGTCAGGCCCTGCATTACAGCTTCTCCAGTATAGTCACTGCCAGGCCTCACAACAAATGAGCCTGAGGGTCAATTGCTCCAATTGACATGCAGACAGCAGCCAAGGCTCAACTACAACAGGAGGGCACACAAAACCCACACAAGGGAAACACCTGGAACACCTGCCTCTGGTGACCAGGGAGACTGTGCCACTGGGCCCCACAGGACACCTACTACATAAGCCCACTCTACTAAGATTAGTCGATATTACAGCCCTACCTAATACATAGAAACAAATACAGGGAGGCAGCCAAAATGGGGAGACAAAGAAATATGTCCCAAATAAAAGAACAAAACAAAGTTTGGGGAAAAAAACCATAAACTTAAATAAAATGGAGACAAGCTATCTACCAGATGCAGAGTTCCAAACACTGGTTATAAGGATGCTCAGTGATCTCAGGGAGAACTTCAGCAGAGAGATAGGAAACATAAAAATGGAGATAGAAAACATAAAAAAGAACCAGTCAGAAATAATGAATACAATAACTGAAATAAAGAATATATCGGAGGTAATCCATGGTAGGTTAGATGAAGCAGAAAATTGAATGAGAAATTTAGAAGATAAGATATCAGAACAAAACCAATCAGAACAGCAAAAAGACAAAAGAATGAGGAGAGTTTCAGGGGCCTCTGGGACAACATCAAACACATTAACCCATTGTGGACTGGCGATGCAGATTTGAGTCTATACATTTAAATGCCCCGACTTCAATGTGTTAACATTCACATCATAGGGCTACCAGAAGGAGAAGAGAAAGAGAGCAAGGAACTAAAAACCTATTTGAAAAAATAATGATGAAAAACTTCCCTAACCTGGAGAAGGAAATAGACATACAAGCCCAGAGAGTCCCAAACAAGGTGAACCCATAATTAAAATGCCAAAGGTTAAAGACAAAGAAAGAATCTTAAAAGCAGCAAGAGGAAAGCAGTTAGTTACCTACAATGGAGCTCCCATAAGACTGTCAACTATTTTCTCAATAGACTTTTCAGGAAAGAAGGGAGTGGCAGGAAATATTCAAAGTTGTGAAAAGCAAGGACCTACCACCAACATTACTCTGCCCAGCAAAGCTATCATTTAGCTTCCCAGGCAAGAAAAAGCTAAAAAGGAGTTCATCACCACCAAACCAGTATTGCAAGGAGTTTTAATGGGACTCCTTTAAGACAAAAAAGCAAAAAACAAAACAAAAGTATGAATAATAAAATAGCAATAATTCTTGGGTTGTCAGAAAAGTCATGATGTATTTATTCTATGTTTTTCATTGCATTTTTGCATATCTACCATATCTATCATACATATCTATCAATAATTACTTTAAATGTAAATGGATTAAGTGCTCTAATCAAAAGATAGGGTGGCTGACTGGATAAGGAAACAAAACCTTTACATATGTTGCCTACAAGAGACTCACTTCAGTTTGGAAGGCATACACAGACTGAAAGTAAAGGGATGACAAAAGATATTTCATGAAAGTGAAAATGAAAAATAAAAAAGCTGGGAAAGCAATACCTATACCAGACAAAATGGAGTTTAAATGAAAGGCTATAGCAAAAGACAAATAAGGACCCAGTAATCTCACTCTGGGTATTTAGCTGAAAAGACCCAAAACACCACTTTTAGGGGACATATGCATCCATATATTCATTGCAGCATGATTTACAATGCCCAAGATGTGGAGGCAGCCTGGGTGTTCATTGATGAAAGAATGGATAAATTAAAGGTGGTACATATATACAATGGAACATTGCTTGGCCAGGGAAGGAAATGGATTCCTGCCATCTGAAGTAGCATGGATGGACCTGGAGGGTGTTGTGTTGAGTGGGTATCAGACAGAGAAAGACAGATACAATCTGATTTCACCTACATGTGGAATCTAAAGAAAATATACAAACAAATAAAACAGAAACAAACTTATAGATACAGAGAACATTTTGATGGTTGCCAGATGGGAGGGAGACTGGATGGGTAAGTGAAAAAAGGGAAGAGATTAAGAAGTACAAATTGGTTGTTACAAAGTAGCCATGGGATGTAGGGTATAGCATAAGGAATATAGTCAATAATATTGTAATAACTATGTATGGTGTCCAATGGGTACTAGATTTATTAGGTTGATGGCAGGGGGTTGCAGGGGCAGGATTAAAAATGTGAAGGGATTAAGAAGTACAAATTTGTAGTTACAAAATAGTCGTGGGATTATAAAGTGAAACATAGGGAATATAGTCAATAATATGGTATAACTATGTATGAGGTATGATCAAAAGATATAGTGAATGTTTAAGTTAAAAAAAATTACTAGGGCTGGCTGAGTGGCTCAGTTGGTTAAGAGCTTGCTTAAGAGTGCGAGCTGAGCTCTGAGCAACAGCGGTTCGATGCCCAGCCTGAGCTGAGCTGCTGCTGAGCTGCCAACAGGTGGCAGGATGGCTCAGCTAAAAAAAAAAAAAAAATTATTACAGGGGCTGGCCGAGTGGCACATTGGTTAAGAGCTGGCTTGGGACACCAGCTCTGAGCAGTAGGACCCTGGTTTGGATCCCACATATGAGGTCCACTGACACTGCCCTCTACAGCTAAGATGGTGAACAACAGCTCCCCCTGGAGCTGGGCTGCCATGAGGCGATGGTGTAAGCTGCAGCCCCTGTTGCGGTGGGGTGCTGTAAGCTACAGTGAGTGGCCAGTAGCCAGCATGAGAGGCTGGCAGCTGGAGTGAGCTGCCAAGAGCAGCCATGAGCGGCTGCCCAGTGGCCCGTGGCAGCGACCCATCTGCCTCATCCGGGAAGAGCGCAATGATCACAATACCAACATGGGCCAGTGAAGCAACGTCCTCCACAACTAGACTGAAGAACAAAGGGACAGCGGCTTGTCTGTTCCCCTTCCCGGGTTCCCCAATGCTGTTGCCCTCCCCCAATTCCCCAATAAAATCTTTAGAAAAACCACAAAAACAAAACAAAACAAAAATTATTACAGTAAAAGGCACATTGCCATTAATCTCCCTCAAAATATCCCCTTGCTTTGAATACACTTATCCCATCATTTTTGCCACTTTCTGAAGCAGTTCTGGAAGTCTTTCGTGAGTGTCTTTAGTTCGCTGTTGTGGCTATCTCAATGTCCTGACTCAATTCAAAACATTTACCTTTCATGATCATTTTGACTTTGGAGAAGAGCCAGAAGTCTCACGGTGCCATATCCAGTGAATAAAGTGAATGAGGACACAGAGTAATGTTTTTATTTGACAGAAATTGCCATACCAGAAACGATGTGTGACACTGAGCATTGTCATGATGGAGGATGATTGATAGCACACTTTAAAACACAGCTTCTCTGAACTGTAGCTCATGCTCAACTGACTACACGGAACAAGTTAAAACTTGTCACACACTGTTACTAAGTTTCGACGCACCACTTTCCGTATTGTAGATCCCTGCCTTTCTGTTGGATGGCACGCAGCAACAGCATTCGCCATAGTTTTTTATCACACCTTATATAGTGCCAGGTGGATACTAGATTAGTCAGGGGGATCATTTCTTAAATTATATTAATGTCTAACTGTATGCTGTATACCTGAAATTAATATAAAATGATATTAAATGTCAACTGTAATTGAAAAGTTTTAAAAGGGGGCTTAAAAAAAGAAGGGAATTAAGAGGTTCAAATTTTCAGGTATAAAGCAAATAACTCATAAGGATGTATTGTACAGATTGGGCAATATAATCAAGAATATTGTAATAGCATGGTGCAGTATCAGATGATTGCTAGACATACCATGGTGATCACTTCAAGTATACAAATGTTGAATAACAACGGTGTACACCTGAAACTAATATTATATTGTATGTTAGCTATATTTTCATAAAAACATCTTTTTGAAAAATGAGTGAGGGGCCGCTGAGTGGCATGGTGTTTAAGCGCTGGTTTGGGAAGCCAGCAGCCCCGGTTCGGGTCCCACATATGAGGGCCAGTGACACTGCCCTCAAAAAAAAAAAAAGAAAAAAACAAAACAATGAGTGAATACTAGAAACCTCTACCATGCCAACTCTTAGAGCTTCCTTAATAAATTTAAGCTTGCCATAAAGAAATAAAAATAAAAAACAGTTCAGGGAGAGATTGTAGCAGTGGCATGCCTGAGAAGATATCACCCCTGAGACTTCACTGAAAAAACCTAAAAATACCTCCAGTCTATGGAGTTTCACCAGGATGGCCAACAGATGGTTTTAAACAACAGGAAGGAGCTGGTGTTGGTGAATAATAACCTATCTTCTTTGATTGAACTCTCCCATAATTTGTGTGTGATACAAGAAAAGATTAGGTTTAGTCTGAGCAATACTAAATTCTTGGATTGGTGTTGACTCCACTATCCCTTATAACTAACAAACAAACAGTACAAGTTATGCTAACTAACAGAACCAGAAAGCCTGAGAAGGGGTAAATTAAATGTTGTATATGACAAAAAACAAAATATTGACAAAGAGATAATAATAAGGTAAAATGAATACCATACCACTCCTTCAACAAAATTATCAAGTCTTAATATGAACTCTGAACAATCTGACAAACATGTCTTTAAAAGGTATATGGCAAGGAAAAAAAGATGGTGTTGGCAAATTCTGCTTTGACCAAGGTTTATATTATTGTCTTTCATGAAAAATATTTTACCTTGAGTGTTCATTTCTCACTAAATATTAATGAAGAGAACATTTATGTCTTAGAAGGTTGATTTAAATTTGCTCTATAACTATTTAGACAGATCCCACACATGCTTAGGAGAAGAAATAAGAGATCAATATCAATTCATCCATATCTACTAAAATACATGTTTTCTTCTCAAGGACTACTTTATAACTGCCATTTTAAATTTAGGAGTTAGAGTCCCTATAAAACAAAATTAACGTGGCCATTGGAAATTTAAAGAGATCCTGCCCTTACTTTTTTTATTTTTAAAGTAGAATCAATGTTCCTAGTGTATTTTTTAAGTTTATATGCATAGAAAATAATTTATTATCTAAATAAATAAATTTAAAACTTAGATATTAAAATTATTGTGTGAGGTGATGCAAATTACTGACTTTTTCTGTATTTTTGTACTGAAATTGAATCCAATTGTTACATACAATTCTGGTATTGTTAAAAGTCTAGTTTTTATTTATTAGAGAAAACAGGATGATCTCATGATCACCATATTTAGATTTTTATGAGCACATCTAAGAATACAGATTCATCCCAACTGTTTAGAGTTTTGAATGATCCAATATATTTTTTATGTCTAATGAATTATAAGCTTTGCTCATTGAAATCCTTGAGTTCCAAAGAAATATAAATTGCCCCAAGATGGGATGTATTAAAATATTATGATACCGCCTAATTATCATTACTTTTATCTCCTTTATGCGAAAGGATTTAGGGGTAGATTCTATCCTATGGGATTTGATTCTTAAATTGATCAACTAGCAGGTGGATTGATAGATAGATAATATATCAATCATTCACTTGCCTTTAGTTTTATATATTTAACTATTCTCTGATTACCTACTGAAATGATATTTTTATGAAGTAGAAAAAAATCCAAGAACTCAGTTGCAGATATTATTCATTTCTATATTCCATTATGTTCTAATCTTTGAGAATACTTCATATTTAAGGATCTAATTCTGTCAGGTTTATAAGTTTTGGCAATATCACAAAGACTTTTTTCACTTTTCATTTAATGCATATGATATGAGTATTTTTTTAATTCTACAATATTGGTTTAAAATATCATTTAGAAAAAAGCAATAAAAGCCTGCCATTTATTTTACTCATATCATTATGTAAAGGTTAAGAATGTAATTACTTAGGAGAACTTAGAAACTTTAGAGTTCATAGATTATATTGTAAACCATTTACTTAAATAAAAGTGTTTCTATTTTTCCTAATAGATTATCTTTTCTGGATGTGGGCATGTTAATGATTATTGCTATGTAGTCTTAAAAGTTTACTTGAAATAGAAAGCCTGTGCACATATGTACATACCATAGGCACAGACAAGATTTCTATGAAGTTGTATTTCCATATCAACAATTAGTCACAGTGCTTTGCATATGCAGCTATATATTTTATTATATAGAAATGGGGACAGTACTAAAGATAACATAGAAATGGAAATATAATTAAATAGCTAAGATATATAATTCTGGTCCAGAAAATTTCTCTCTTGGTCATGTATGTTGGAAAATAATAGCAAGATGAGTAAAATTATTTCCAAGAGTGTCTCTGTATGAGAAAAAACCCCTTTACTCTCACACTACTGCCACACTCACTACACTTATCATACCAGACACGTGTTTTGTTTTGTTTTGTTTTCCCCCAGCCAAGAAATTCTCTGTGACACCAGCTGGGTGCCCTACAATTTAACTCAATTCTGACACTGTCTACTTGGAGATAACATCAGGTCCCACAGGTTAAGGACTCAGTCCCACAAGACTGTTCCTCTCCCTCTCCCCACCTGAAATGCCAGGCATAAGTCCGAGGTCATCTCCTGTATTTCTGACCAACCAGCTATAAAGCAGAGTTCCCACGGTCCCCTCCTTGAGTTTAATTACTTGCTAGAATGGCTCACAGAACTCAGGGAAATACTTATGTTTACCAATTGATTGTATAATAAAGGATATGAAAAAGGATATAAATAAACACACTAACGAAAGAACTTCATAGAGCAAGGTATGGGGAGAGGGCTTGAAGCTTCTATGCCTTTGCCAGCATGCCAACCCCTTTGAACCTCCAAGCGTTCAGCAACCCAGAAGCTCTCCAAATATCATACCGTTTTTTTTTTGTGTGTGTGTTTTTGTTTTTTATCATGGAGGCTTCATCATGTAATCATGATTAATAATTACCTTCATTTCCAGTCCCTCTCCCCTCTCTGGAGAACGGAGGGTGGGACTTCTAATCATACTGACTAGCCCCATCCAGGAGCTACTCAGGACCCCACCAGTCACCTCATTAGAACAAAAGGCCTTGATCATCTCTGAAATCCCAAGGGATTTAGAAGCTCTGTGCCAGGAACTGGGCTCAAAGACCAAATATCATAATAAAAGATGCTACTAGTATCCTTACCACTTAGGAAATTACAAGGGTTTTAGAAACTCTATACTGGGAATCAGAGGCAGCAACCGATATATGTGTGTGTGTGTGTGTGTGTGTGTGTGTATATATTTTTTTTTTTCTATTATTGCACAGCATCCTTGCAAGGGATTTGTTGAAAATTTTAGTCATAATCATTTGGTCTGGAACAATTTTAAAGAAACAGCATTTATATTGTTGTTTTCTCCTTGCCTGTTCCAACAGGATACTATGTACATACCCCCATTTTACTGATATGATGCAGTACTGGTATTACTTATTCTCATGTCTATTTGATTTTACTATATTGTGAACTTCTTAAGCCCAGAAATACATTTTAGCTATGCTTTTACTATATCTATATATGACACCTGGAGCAGATCATTGTCTAATACCTTTCCCCTTTTTGACAAAATTATTTTGAGTAATAATCATAAAATGTAACAAATATATTTTATCTGTGAACTAAAAGATGCACTTGCCAACGCAAAATATTACACCTGACAGTTTGCACTCCACTGATTTAAATTTTAAGCACAGATACAAAGTGGGGACAGAGAATAATAAGATTTTAAGACTGTAGTAACTCAAGTTCTGTTTCTTCATCTTTACAATGTATTATTTTTGTCTTTTAGAAATAGCTGTGTAAGTGAAGAAATACAGAGTAGCACAAGGGTTGGAGAAATACATGGATGGCTAACTGTATAACTTGGAGTTTTCCAAATTAACTTTCATACACATTATAAAAATTCAATAGTAGTTGCAACAATATTTTATAATATTTACACTCACAAAATAATTTGGAGAAGTAGAGAATTTTGTTATTGACTTTGTTTACAACAGCCGGTATGTGGTGATAAAAAGAAGACCGACTTTTTCTTGTCTTTATTACTGTTTTCAAATTCTCTATGGACAATGCACGGCTTGCCTTCACCTGAGGCAGACAGCAGCCAGCCCCCTGTCCTAAGTACTCCGTTGGTTGTGTCTAGACAATTTCTATTATATCGTATATGATAAATACAATTTTGATGAATGAGATATTATGTTATTAAGAAGTATCCTTAAACCTACTATTATTTTATATTTTTGTAGGCTTGAGAAATACCATCAGGTACAAAAATAATTTGCTGCTGTGTTTTTAGATAATTGTTCTCTGTTGCTGCTAAAAACCACTAAGCCACACATTTTACTTACAGTTTGAGAATCTAAAGCACATATGACACTGTATGAATCAGTTCTTACTGTAGTTTGTATAGCAGCTTTTAGCATCTCAGATAATATATTTCAAAATGAAAACCAGTGGGATAATATTATTATACAATGAGCGGAATGTGTAAACACAGTGCACATGGAATGCATATTAATTCACTCCTTTGTTTTCCTGCTTGATTTATGATGCCTGGCATTTGGAAAGTGGGGACAGTATTAAAGAAGTGAGAAACCAGAAAATTATTATCGCCAGACTTATAGTCTACTGTTAAAATAGTTTTTACTCATATTATTGAAATGGTGAAGACCCACAAAACTATTTTGTTATCTGCATCTCATTTAACTGTTGACAATAAATTTTAAAAACCCATAAATATTTACTATCAAATTGGTAACATAATATTTTACTGTTTATTCTTTCATTTCTGTTTTATAATATTAAAGCAAAACTGCTATTTTGAACTTCCCATATCAGTTTGAATTTTTTTTATTTCTTATATTTTAAAGTATATATCAAGAAAAAGAAGTGTAGTCGTAAGTTCTTTACGATTTATCAACAAGTATTGAAAAATATATTTGGATACTATCTACTTTTTCTCACCCAGAATACCCTGCTTTAATTTGATTTCCATATCATGAAGTATATAGTAAGCAGGAAAAAGGAGAGTTACTGAAAGTCACTGCTGTAGGATTTTTAAAAAGAATATTAAGATGACCATAATTATTTATTCTGTCAAGCAAATGTCTTACTTGATGTTGTAAAGGAATGTTAAAATATTGACTATCTCTAATAAGTACAGCATATACATTTGCAGTATATTTTTTGCAAAATAGGTCATTCCCTTTGTTTTATCCAGGCCCCTGGGTGGGGAGTGCCTTTCCACATGGACCCTGGGCTTAGCTATGGCTATGTGGCTAGCTTTGGTCAATGGGATAATAGCAAATGTGCCGTAAGTTAAGAATTGAATTTTTTGTGTAGGCATTGAGGATCACTTTCTCTTGCAGCTTTAGTGAGACTGCAGTCTGCACTATGTCAAAAGGCCCAGGCAAGCCTGCTGGATATGATGAGATCAAGGCCCTGTCACTCCAGGTACTTCCGCTGCCCTGGTGGACAGCCTGCCACCTGCCAGGTGTACTGCCATCATCTGACTGTTTAGCTGGATGCAGACACAGAAGGGATTGTAGCAGAGGTCAGCCCAGCCTGTTCAGACCAAAAAAACCTGGCCCAGCTAACCCACAAAACAGTGGGCTAAATAAAGTAAGTGTTCTATGCCACTACGTTTCAAAGGCAGATGTTATGCAGTAAAAGTTAACAAATAAAATATGCTTAGAAAACTTCCAAACACCCAGCCAACATGGTCAAGCTAGCAATCCCATACAAAGAGGAAGTTTATTTGAAACTTGAAAACACTGATGACCCTATAAACACAAGTTGTTCTTGCACCACCTCTAATTGCTGTCCTTTTTCCTAATAAAACTGCTGAAACCTTACCCTGTTTGGCAATGTGATGAACGCAATGATAGTCAAGTTCTACCAGGAATACTGGGAAAACATGAAGCATAGCACATGGGTATATTAGGAAACACTGATTACATTTTGAAGTGCTAGATATTGAGATAAGCACTTCCCATGCATTGTCTCATTTATCCCTCAAAGAATGCTACATCTTTACTATCCATTTTAAAGGGAAAAGATGAGACAAAGAGAGTCTGTTACTAGCCCAAGGTAACCCATATAGTAAGGTGATGAATTAGGACCCAAATGCATGGGTGTGTGACTCAGAAAGTATTTAAATAATTCAACATGCAATTTTTAGAAAAACTTAAAACTACCAGAGCTTAAAGAAATTTTACAAGTATGTAATTAACATCCCTTTAAAAGATGAAGAGAGAATGATCTAGAGAAGACAAATTCAAGATTTCACAGCTGGAGAGTGGCATAGGGGGAATTAGAGTCTCAATTCACACATGGTTAAATATGATTTCTATATATCGTATACTTTGGGTAACCAGTATGGTGGGTGATAGTGGGTGAATTGTTGGTGGAAGTGGCCAAGATATAGAAAATATCCCATCAAAACTTGAGGTTGGCAACTGCCAGTTTCCCTACGAATGTTCCATCATCAGGTCATTATTTATCTAAGGAAATCTCAAATTTCTAGGTTTTCTAATTTAAGGAATTTTCAGAGACAATTATATGAGCAGTTCCCTATATCTAGCAATATACTTTCTCTCATTTCCTTTTCTGAGATGAAAACACAATTGGTATTTTTACTGGCGAGGTTAAAGCACATTCAAACAAGGTTCTCTTTAATCAATTCAGTAAGAGCTAGAGCTGGAATTAACTATTTTAAAGAAAACATTTGAGAAGACTCCTTTACTGTTAAGGAAAATGAAATGTTAGTAACAGCGTTTTGGCAGCAGAATGTCCCCGATTAAAGAGGAAATGGAAGCTATTTTGAATCGGACTTTCAATTACCTATTCCAAATTTCTAAATCACCTCTAATATTATGTGTCTTTAAATTTTTTGCTCATTGAATGGTCCCTATTTACAATATTATGTTTGGCTGTAGAGTTGAATTCAAGCAGGTGGAAGAATTGCATGATTTAGAAATTTCAGTATTTAGAAGACAATCTTCTTTCTGATCTTACCCGCAACTTAAATTATTTTACATGCTGTGTTGAATATACCATGGCAGAGGCAATGTATTCAAAAGGTTACATTGTCTTTGGAATCACAGATATGTAACAAACAGATGTTATCTCAGGCATTGGAGGATCAAGTGTCTACCAGTCACATTTATTCAGACTTTGATTCAATAGCATTATCAGACCCTTTAAAATAATTTCCTTGATATAAAATAACAAGGTTTGTTTCACCCTGCCCCCCCATTCTCTATTCCTCTGACTTTGTTCTATTTTTCTCTGTAGTACCTATCATCATCATTTAATATGCCATATATTTACTTGTTTATTTGTTAATTGCTAGCCCATGTACATTTCATGAGGTCAACAATATCTGTCATTATTGTATCCTCGGTGTCTAAATGGTACCTAACACTTAGTAAGTGCTCAATAAATATTTTTGAATGGGTAAGTTAATACCCTTACTACTTTGTCTAGTTACATAAAATCCTGCAAAGTTCCTTAACTTTATAAAATTTCAGGTTCTAGAATAACAGATTAGAGGTGAAAACTGTGTTCCAAAGCTAGTATTGTATGATATCTAGTCATATTACCCTCTTCTCATACCTTGGCCCTTCAGTTATTTGTGGGGTTTCTTATGATATATCACAGGTGTAATATGAATAAGTCTATTGCAAGTATCTTCTATTTTTCCTTTCCCTTTCATGCCCTCTCCTCCCCCCTTGCTTCTCCTCCCCTTCTCATCTCTTCTTTCTCACCCCCTCTAATTCACCTATTGCCGTTAGTACTGGTAGACGATGAACTGCTCCCACTAGGCATTTCTATCTCCCACCAGGTCCCTTCTATTTTCAGAATACCCTCCAGTCCCCAACACACACAACCAAGGTTTTGTCTGGGTTCTTGAGATGACTTCTCTTTTAGGAGACACCTAGTGCACCAATTCAAACACAATTCTAGCAGCCTTGATCAATTTTCTTGTGAAATATCCTTGAAACTAAGTAAAAGATACAACACTGACATCATAGGCAGCAAAAGAATGTTAGTTTCTGTCCAGAATTTACGATGGAATTATAGTTATTTTGGACCTAAAAGGAATTTGATGGCTGTTCATTCTAATTTAATGTGTAAGGAAACTAAACCAAAAGAGGCCAAGGGATAAGCTTAATGTGAGTTAGTGAGTAGTGGAAACAATGATAGTTGAGACTAAATAAGCAAAGTAAGCATGGAGGAATGGTGATTTTGAAATATCAATTGGTGTGTGTGTGTATGTGTGTGTGTGTGTGTGTGTGTGTCCACTCCGTGTACTTTCTTGGGGTTTTCTTCTACCTTCTGATTCTTCCCTCTGTTTAGTCAGCAACACATTCATCAAGGGAAGAAACAATTCAACACACTCAAAAAAATGAATAAATTTATAGTTTTTGTGTTTTAGAAGCCTAAAGTTTAAGCCTACAAAATGGAAGACTTGGGTGCTTAAGCAACAAGTTTGGGAGAATGTGCGATGAGTAAGAGAAGAGGTCACCTCACCTAAAACTAGAAAGATGTCTTTGGTTGCACAGGAAAGTTGAGAGATAGAAGAGCATTAGGCCTGAGGATAGAGGTCAGTGGGGCCTGGACTGAGGGAACAGGAACTGGTTCCTACGTGAACAAGAGTGGAATCAGCATCCAGAGATGGAGCAAGTACCACCTGTCCCTCATATCCCTGCAGCCCTATGGAGGAAATGCCACCAAATTCCCAATGGACACCAAAAGTGTTTGAACTCAGGACCCACTTTGGCTGTCCTTCCCATTGGCAACTAGATTCAACTATAGACTTTGACCATTGACCATTAGAAGTTATGGCCACCCCTTGTAGAGGCCTGACCACTGCACTGTACATCTGAAGTTGCCATTGAATAATGTTATATGTCAACTATAATTTAATATATATATTCACGGGATATGGAGTATAGTGTGGGGAGTGGAGTCAATGGAATTGTAATAGATACGTATGATATTGGGGGTGGGGAGTGGTGGATTGGTGTCACCTTGTGAGATGTGAAAAGCATAACTATTGCATTGTTCTGTACACCTGAAACTAATAATAAAAATTTTTTTTAAAACAAGGAAGTTATGGCCACCCCTGATTCTTGTCTTTCCCTGAATGATTATATATATAAAACCCTTCAGTAAAAGTATCAGCTTTACCTTCCAACCTCATCCCCACATATGTTCATTTCCCTCTGTCTTATAGTGCAGTTACTTTGGTCCAGTCCACCCTCAATCTCTCCTGGAATCTTATAATAGCCTTCTAACAACTTTCTAGGGGTGTATTTTTCCTGTTTTCCAGAGAAAATCTATGTTTTACATAGTAGCCAGGATCAAAAAAAGCCAATAAGTAAATCAGATCACTTCACTCTCTCCAGTGGCTTCTTGTATCAGTGACAATAACACCTATCTACCCTGGTTTATCAAGCCCTCTTTAATCTGACCTCACCTACTTCTCTGAACTTATTTCCTACCTCTGTCCTTCTTGTCTACTATCCCTCTGCCATACTGATTTGTTTTCAGTTTCTCAAAAATTCCAAGTTCTTCACATGTTCAGTCAATTTTTCTCTAACTCTTCCCTTTTCCCAGAATAACTTTTCCTCTCAGTTTTCCATAGTTACTTCCTTTTTGTCATTCAGATCTCAGCTGTTCAGAGGGGCCTTTGTTGATCACTAGATTTAAAGTAGCCACCCATTTATTCTCCACCACAAAAAGTCCAACTCTCACACTAATGAATATTTATGATTTATTTGTTTATTTGATTGTTGTCTGTCTTCTCCATTCAGTTGTAAACTCCAGCAGAGAAACTTTTTTGCATTTTTCAATGTTGGCCCCTCATGTCTGCAACAATGTTTAGTACATAATAAATACTCAATTTGATACTGATTATATGAATAGATGAATGAATGAATGAATGAATGACTCTGTCTTTGGACATTGTTTGGATACTATCTGGCTTACCACTTTCAGTGTCCTGGGATACTCATAAGTAATTATGAAGAATTCTGTTCGAGGAGGTTCGGGGAGGTTTTGAAGGAATCTTTCCTCCCAATCCCCCATACATGTGGATTAAGGAATACTGAGGAAACCAGCTAGATATCTGCCCAATAGGGCACACAGTTCCAATACAGGACAGAGATGCTTTTAGTGCATGGATGAAGCTCAATAAATACGAATTGCCTTTTAAATTTATTTTTTAAAATTATATGCTTACATTAAGAGGCAGAAACATGTAATGCTTCACACTTTGAAGTTGGACAGATAATTCCTGACCAGTGCTGCCAATCATTGGTCATATGATTTCAGACAATTTATTTTCTTTTTGGGCTTTGCATGATCAATCATCTGCATAAGGGGAAGCTAGAAGCAGAGTTAAGAGATTTTTGTAAAATTAAAAGAGATGATACTTTAAAAGTAATGAAAATTATGTTATCATAGTTATAACTAATTATAAATTATCACTAATGATAAAGTTATCACTAATAATAGTTAAAATATAATAGTTACCAATTCTGAGTCATTATTAATGATAATAGTTCTTACTAATGATAGTAATTTTTAATAGTTACAGTTAACACTGATGATAACTGTAATTTTTTAAATACTTACGATGTGCTAGGCTATACTGTGAACACTATATACTTATATTAACTCTTCACAACAATTTTAAGCAGTTAGTTTTATACCCATTATATAGGTGAGGAAACTGAGGACCAGAGAATTTAAGTAACTTCTGTAAAGTTCTATAACTAGTCATTTGCCAGAGTTGGAATTTAAATCCTGAAGTTCTGTCTCCAAAGTCTCTACTCTTAGTAGTGAGCGTGGCATAGAATAAACATTAAATTAGTTTTGCATGCTTTTATTCTTTATTTATTAATTTGAATCTTGTTTTGTTATTTATATGAGCTCTTTACATAACTTTTGTCATGCTTGTTACAAGGCAAGATTATTTCTAATATCACAACAGAACATTAAGTATAAAATTGCAGCATTTAGAGAAATATTTGAAGTCCTTTAGTTATTTAAAACTAAAAAGAAGCAATACTGCTTGGGGGGCAATGAAGGCGGTTAGTTTAAATCTAAACCCTCCACACCCATGGGAACAAATGTAACCCTACGTTAGTACATAGCTCCCCTCTGTCCTTACGCCATCCGTGAACAAAGCCACATGCCGCTCGAAGTTCTAAAACGGCTGTTTTCCTTTTGAAATATAATTTTTGATCTGTGCATTGGCCTCCCCTAAACCTGAGAGACCCAATGATCCAGGTCGCAGAAGTGAGGGAAACTGAACCACAGCTCTAGCCTCTGGCTAAATTAATTCCCCTCCACAAGCTTAGGCTCAGTGGCCTCTGTCAGAAGCATGTTGTGTCCAGTATTTGTCTCATCATCTTCAAATTGTACTTTAGAAACACATCTGGGGGTGATATGGCTCCTCATCTGGAGTAAAGATATAATTTTCTGGGTTGATGAGACACAGTAGAAAGGCCACATTCTCTACCGGTTTCAAAGGACGATGGCAATAACCTTTTTATAAGCTTCAGATATGCTGCGCTGCGATGATCTGCGTTCATCTCGGTAAAAGCCATTACTACAGATGGTTCTAATCAAAGACAAGGTCAACGTCAGTGTGGGGGTGGGGCTCACAGATGAGAACAGAGACAATTTTTTGAATTTAACCGATAACAGTTGAAATGTGAAACCCTAAGAAAGAAAACTCTAAGAGCCTTATCTTATTCTTTATTCAGGAATATAATTGTCAAGTTAATGAACTTCAGGATTGTGGCTAGTTTTCCAGGATACACTGATTACAAGTAGTCAAATATTCTCTCCAATTGTCTGCATCTATTTTAACTACATCTTTATTTTGTTGTTGTTGTTGTTCCTAAACTGTGGTCACACAACAACTACATGCATTTCTATTGTACACACATTCCTTGGTTTGGCAACATTACTATTCTGTGTCTAATTGAAAGACCAAACATGAATATATAGAAATAAGCCTTTCTTTATAATGTGAAAATGAAGAATCAAAATGTGCGTAGTAGGGCTGGCCGAGTGGCGTGGTGGTTGGACGCTAGTTTGGGAGGCCAGTGGCCCCTGGTTCGGGTCCCACATGTTAGGGCCAGTGGCACTGTCCTCAAAAAAAAAAAAAAATGCGCGTAGTATTTGCCTTCTTGAATATTGTTTTTTGAAAACAGAGATGAGACTCTAAGACTTTGGAGTGTGGGAGGAATGAGGTAATCTCAGTTTGTAACACATTGGGAGAAAAAGCAAAAATGGGACACTTCAATTATGCAATACTTATTTTAATACAATGTGAGCTGACATATACAATACACAGAATTTAACAAAACGGAAGTAAGCTTGACATTTTGTGTAATGATTAGAGTTTTAAAGACATAAAAAATATCTTTTCAATCATTTAAATATATTAAAAATGTTCTTTATTTCTCTCTATTAATGAATTCTTTGTGTAATTCCCTATCTTTGGTTTTCAGATTTACAGTGCTAATGATAACTTGACATATTTATTTCAAACCTAGATTCCTGGGAACTCATTCTAGAGTATCTGGCCCAGTGGGTCTACAGAAGAGCATGGCAATCTGCTTTTTAAGTATTTAAAGAAACACTATCTGCATTTCCCACCTGAAAGGAATCTCACTATCACTGACTGCCTACTGTGTGTTATTTTTACAAATGATTTATTTCTATGTGTTTTACTGTCTTTTGAGGTAAATATTATATTCCACATTTCATTGCTAGGCTGAGGTGGAAGGATAATACATTCCTCAAGGTCATATAACACTTAAAAGGTAGTGTCAAAATTTGAACAGAGACATGTTTTCAAAGGCCCTTCTCATCCGTATTTACAGACTATCATGCTAAAGTCACATTCATAATCAATACTAGTAATAAAGATTCTTGTTTCTATTTTGTCAAGAAAAACATTAAATAAAGGATAAAATGAAATGTCAAAAGTATGACCATCCTTTGAATGATGGCTTCCAAATTCTCATCAGAAAATCATAAACAATTGGGAGGAAAAATATAAAATAAGCATTAGATTAAGAAAGTAGTTTCTGGGCCGGCCGAGTGGCGCGGTGGTTAAGCGCTGGCTTGGGAAGCCAGCAGCCCCGGTTCGGGTTCCACATATGAGGGCCAGTGACATTGCCCTCAAAAAATAAAAAATAAAAAAATAAAAAAAATAAATAAAAGAAAGTAGTTTCAGGCCGACCCAGTGGCATGTTGGTTAAGAGTTGGCTTGGGATCGTGAGATTTGAGCAGCAGGGCCCCGGTTCGGATCCTACATGAGGGCAAGTGACGCTCCTCCCTCTACAGCTAAGATGGTCAACAACAGCTCGACCTGGAGCTGGGCTGCATAAGCGGCCAACAACAGCATAGGCTGCAGTGGGGCTGCAGTGGGCTGCTGTGAGCTACCGTGAGTGGCCGGCAGCCAGAGTGAGCTGCCTGCAGCCGGTGTAAATGGCTGTCCAGTGACTGGTGACCTATCTGCCTCACCTGGGAAGAGCACAGTGATAATACCAACATGGGCCAGTGAAGCAACGTCCTCCACAACTAGACTGAAGACAGCAACTTGTCTGTTCCGCTCCCCCAATTCTCCAATGAAATCTTTAAAAAAAAAAAAAAGAAAAGAAAGAAATTAATTTAGATATTTCCTGTCAAGATGGTGGAGTAGGTAAACACTATGCTTACCTCCTCTCATGACCACATCAAAATTACAACTACATTGGGCCGGCCAAGTGGCGCGGTGGTTAAGCACCGGCCTTGGAAGCCAGCCGCCTCGGTTCGGTCCCACATATGAGGGCCAGTGACACTGCCCTCAAAAAAAAAAAAAAAAAATTACAACTAAATTACAGAACAACTTGGAGAATCCTCTGAAGTCTAGCTAAAACTAAGTCCTATCTCTAAGGACATACAGAAGAAGCCACCTTGAGACTGGTAAGAGAGGCAGAGATGTAGAATGGACTGGTCCCCCACACACATGTGACCATTAAAAAACAGGAGGAGTATCTCTGTTACAGAGGAACCCCTGGATGAGTGAAGGGTCCCAGCCTCACACCAGGCTCCCAGCCCAAGTTTCTACTGCCAGGGAGAGAAGTCCCTATAATTCCTAGCTGTAAAAACCCAGCATAGGTTGTAGCTGAGTGAGACTGAGGGAAGCTAGGGTGCCAGGAGTTCTTAAAGGAACCACACATGAACTCACTTGCTGGCAGATTTACTCACTCTCAGCTCCGGTGCTGGGGCAGCAGTTTGAAAGTCACCAGGGACACAGCGAAATACTGAATTGTCTGGCTTCAAGGTGAGGGCTAGAGGGAGAGATTTCTTCCCCACAGGGGAGCTGGTGGGAGCCATTGTTTCTTTGTTGAGTTTTCCCCCTTCCCAGCATGCAGACACAGGTGCCACCATATCTCAGACTACATCAACTGGGCTAACGTT
The DNA here is from genome assembly GCA_033961575.1 of Aselliscus stoliczkanus. Classification (NCBI taxonomy): domain Eukaryota; kingdom Metazoa; phylum Chordata; class Mammalia; order Chiroptera; family Hipposideridae; genus Aselliscus; species Aselliscus stoliczkanus. The sequence continues at coordinate 120,547,539 of CM066727.1, read as the reverse complement.
GTTCATCCGCACTGCCCTGGTGATTTCCCTAGACTCTGCCCCACCCAACTTGTGAGCCCACCCAAGCTGCTTCCAGTGGATTTTCTGTACAGCCTTTCTTGGTTCATGCTGTGGACTTTCTTAAAATCTTTAAAAGGTTCACAAAACCGAAATAAGGAGCACCTTGCTTCAAAATGTCTTGTACTCCATGATCAGCAGCCCAAAGCCTGGCACTAGTGACAACCAGCCTTAGTTTGCAGAATGGCCTATCCAAACCCAAAGTTTTGATGGCCATCTGCAGATTGCTTTGTGGCTCATGCCATGTGGCCCTCAACAGGGTACAGGCTGTAGCTGAATTTGGCTTGTGGAGGGTCCCCCTCCCAGGAGGCCTCAGGGCTAGCATGCCCAGTGGCCAGCTTAGGACCGAGCCAGATCATTACCCAACTGCCTCCAAAGATGACATATTCAAAGGGTAGACTGGGCAGGTCACAGAGTCCTGCTAGAGTGAATCCTGCTCTGTGAGGTCAACCCCAGCACAACAATTCCTCCACTGTAGTCACAATCCTTCTTCACAACAAAGCAGCCCAAAAGTGAAACCCACCCATTGATGTGCAAACAGCAACCAAGGCTCAACTACAATGGAAGGGCACAAAAAACTCACACAATGGACATATCTGGAGTACCCAGCTCAGGTGACCAGGGAAATGGTGCCACTTGGCCTCACAGGACACTCACTACATAAGGCCACTCTACTAAGACAGGAAGGCATAGCAACCCTACCTAATACATAGAAACAAAGACAGGGAGGAAACCAAAATGGGGAGACAAAATAACATGTCCCAAATAAAAGAACAGAGGAAAGCTCCAGAAAAAAACTAAACAAAATGGAGAAAAGCAATCTACCAGATGCATAGTTCAAAATACTGGTTATAAGGATGCTCAGCGAGCTCAGGGAGAACTTCAGCAAAGAGCTAGAAAACATAAAAATGAAGCAGTCAGGGCCGGCCGAGTGGCGCAGTGGTTAAGTGCTGGCTTGGGAAGCTACCGGCCCTGGTTCGTGTCCCACATGAGGGCCAGTGACACTGTCCTCAAAAAAAAAGAAAAGAAAAAAAAAGAAGCAGCAGTCAGAAATGAAAAATATAATAACTATTTTTATGTTTCTGATTTTTTCAATATAATAATATAAATATAATAATTGAAATGAAGAATACATTAGAGGAAATCCACAGAAGTTTAGATGAAACAGAATATTGAATCAGTAATTTGGAAGATAAGGTAGCAGAAATCACCCAATCAGAATGCAAAAAGAAAACAAGAATTAAAAAAAAAAAAAGACAATAGTTTCAGGGACCTCTGGGGAAGCATCAAGTGTAATAACATTGACATCATAAGGGTACCAGAAGAAGAGACAGAGAGCAAGGAATTGAAAATCCATTTGAAGAAATAATGATGGAAAACTTCCCTAACCTGGTGAAAGAAATAGACATACAAGTCCAGAGAGTCCTAAACAAGATGAACCCAAAGAGGCCCACACCAAGACACATCATAATTAAAACACCAAATTTTAAAGACAAAGAAAAAATTTTAAATGCAGCAGAAAAAAAGCACTTAGCTACCTACAAGGGAGCTCCCAGCTGATTTCTCAACAGAAACTTTACAGGCCACAAGGGATTGGCAGGAAATATTCAATGTGATGAAAAGTAAAGACTACAACCAAGATTACTCTTCCCAGCAAAGCTACCATTTAGAATCAAAGGCCCTTTGAGTGTGGGTAGACCTGTCCTAATCAGGTGATGGTGCTCAGACAGGAGCCATCACAGAGGTTCAATGCATCACAGGGCCTGTGGTGAGGAACTACAGTAAGCTTTTGGGAGCCACTGGCCTGTAGCCAGCAGAAGAACACAGGGCCTCAGGGCTACAACTACCTAGAATGAAATGCTACCAACAGCCACATAAACTTGAAAAAAGAGGTTCAAGCTCCAGAAAATAACGTACCCCAGCTGATAGTCTGATGAGTCTGAGTAAAGAACTTACCTTAGCCAGGCCTGAACTTCTGACCTATCAAACCATGATATATTTGAATTGTTATGAGCATCTATGTCTGTGTTATATAGGAATAATAATAATAAAAAATAATAATAAAAATACCTTCTGTATGTACTAGCACTGAACTAGGTATATTGGCACAACAATGAACATGACAGACAAAAACCTATGCCCTAATGGACCTAATATACAAACTGGATAAAATTGATAATATAGATGTAAAATACTAAAAATGTATATATAGATTTTTGAGAATGGTAAGTTCTATGAAGAAAGTAAAATTGAATAGGAGCTAGAGATTGGCTTGATGGGAATTAGGGTGGTACATTAACCAAGGTGGTCAGGGAACAAATATCAGAAGAGATGAGTGTTGTGTCAAGGCCAAAATGGTGAAAAGAAGGCACCAATAAAGATTGGGATTTGGATCTTATTCTAAACACTTTGAAGAGTTATAAGCATGAGGGAAGGAGGGAGGTATTTATCTGAATTACTCTTTGAGGATGTTTCAGTGGAAAATGAACTGAAGCAGGTGAGGGTGGAGGGGAAAGTGGAGAAGAAAGTGGAGGGGTTGGGGGGCATGGGGGGGCAGTGGTGGAATCACTGTCCATGAGGGAACCCTGCCATTACATCACCCACGAAAGATCATGAAGCACCAGGCTGAAGAGATAGCCCCCAGACTTGAAAGAGGTGTTTCACATAATGTTGTCATGAATAATACATTATACACGGTTTCTTCCATAATTTATAGTAAAGAAATTTTTCTCTAGGGTAATTCCAAATCCAGATAACACAGACCTTTATCACAATAAGAGTGGGAGAAAGGCCAGATGGAGGAAGGAAGATGGAGGGGGAAATTTTGGTACGATAGTTAGAAAGCAAAGAAAAAAACAATGACTTGATGTTTTCAACAAATTAGTAGACCAGAGGAAACTGGACACAGACTTCTACATACTTAAAATATTTCTTAAGATTATCCAAAGTCACATTTGAAGTCTGACAGTCATTTTGTTTTCCTAGTTACAGATGATAGGAATTCAGTTAACAGGTTTTGTTTGCCGAGGGCATAAATGTCAAAACTATGTAGTGAATTCTGCTTTGTTCAAAATTAAATTATTATGATCACAATAAGTGTTAGACGTCACAAATATTGGAAACTTCTTTACACATATTCTTCTTAATAACATGGATACAGTTCTGCAATGAAAAATTGTAGATATAGCACATATTGTGCATATACTTTCATGTGAAATGTTCTTCATATCTAATTCTCAGGCTAACAGGAAAGAATAACAGTATGCACAGAAAGGTTAGCCTATGGAATTTTTTTGAATTAATTAAGCACAACATGCAAAATAGAAAACACACTTTCCAAAACAACTCCCAGCTCTAATTAGTGAGAGAGAGACAGAGAGAGGGAGAGAGAGAGAGAGAGAGAGAGAGAGAGAGAGAGAGAGAGAGAGAGACAGAGAGACAGAGAGAGAGAAGAGAGAGAGAGAGATTACAATGGAGTAGAATACAGTTTTCTTTTGTCACTCCCTGCTTTCATTCATCTTTCTGTTTTCATTCCTCAAGCAAGCTGTAATAGATGGAATTGTGTCCCCCCAAAATTCATGTTGAAGCTCTAATTCTTAATGTGACTATACTTGGAGATAGGGCCTTTAAGGAGGTAATTAATGTTAAATGAGGTCATAAGGAAGAGGCCCTAATCCAATAGGATTTGTATCATTATAGGAAGAGATAACAGATAGGAATAGAGTTCTCATCAGAAACCAACCCTGATGACACTTTGATCCTGACTTCTGGACTCCAGAACTGTGACAAATCAATTCCTGTTGTTAAAGCCACTCGGTCAGTGGAATTTTGTTATGACAGCTACAGCAGCAATATGTACAGGGTGAATTCAAACTTTATATAAAAATGTCAGATAATCACAAAATTAAAACATCAGTGAAAGCAATAATTTCAAAAAAGATGGGTTTAATACAAACAAACCGATACCCTTATTGTACCACCTAGTGAACACATTTGCTTTGACTGGAGCCACACATATGGAGCCCTCACACTTGGGAATGTTAATGTTGAATTGGCCATTAACGATAAGTTTTAATATGCAAGATTCTAACCAGTTTTTGTCATGTTCTTAACAAAGTTAACTTTACCCTGTTCTGAGTTGAAATTGGCAACTTCTTGTTCTGGAAAGAGCACTGGTTTTGGAGAAAGCATGAATAGAATTCAAGTTTGTATTTTGCAACTTACTCTCCATGTGGAAAAGAATTAACTTCCCAGAGCCTTAGATTCCTTATCTTTAAAATGGGGAAAATAATACTGGTCTCATGAGATTTGTTTTATAAGCTCTCAAAAAAGCTGGATTCCTTCCCTAATGGAGTATTATTTTTCTAACATTCTCAAAAGGGAGAAACCTCCCCTTTTCCTTGATTGTTTTGCCACTTATAAAGATATTCTAAAGCCTTTGGGATTGGCGATGGAGGAAAGCCACTTTTGTTTTTTTCTTATTGTGTGGAGTAAATCTTTCCCCAAAGTCTGTTTTATATATTTTAAAAAAAAACTATAGTTTCAGTTGCTTTGAGCAAGGCTGTTCATTATTCCATTATAAAAGATTCTTGAGCATTTTCACAATGAACAAATTACAGTGGGATTCATTAGGCATTTTCAAGATTGCCACTTTTCTTTGCATTCTTTCTTTCTGCCTTATGCAGAGACACCAACATACTTAGTGTCATAAAAAGTCAAGATGCCTATGATTTCTTGAGCCTAATACTATGCAGAACATATGAAAAGCAAACCATAAATAACTTTTTAAATGCAGCTTTTTGAGATAATGCAGTTGCATGAATTAACAAACCCAAGCTGGAGCAATAAAGGTCTCTTCAGACGTCCCAGGCCAGCAGTAAGCTGGCTCTGTGAGGTCCAGCTCTGACTGAGCTTGGAGACAGGAAAGACATCATTCATTCATAACAATATTTTTAGAAACATTTCATTAAACTTCCAAAGCCTTCTAGGCACATTTGCTTCATCTCCCACTTGCTTGGTGTGGAAAGGCAATTATTCTGTGGTGACAGTGCAGGGATATCTGTAAACAGTTATTACATTTCAATTAGAGCTGCAGGAAACTCTATATATTTGGTTTGCAGGGAATTAATGCAAATCTTTTTTGATGTCTCAATTCACAAGGGGTCCTACCCCACACATTTGGCTCTCAGCAACAGTCAGACCCATTCAAACATCAAAGGCTCTTTTCCCAGCATAAAACCTTTGGCCTGGGGTTAAATTCTCCTAAAGCATTGGTCTGTATTCAAACTCCCAAACCTTCTAGTTACATCACAAGTTTTGCCAAGAGAAGTCTGCCTTTCTGGTATGGAAGAAAGGTTCTGGTAAATCTTTTGTCATAAAACATGTACTTGATCACACTCGTGGGCTTCATTGAATGCTCATAAATCAGTGACACAAGAATTTTTCATTATTGATTACAAGAATGGCAGTGAGATGGAAGAAGAGGAGAAAGTAAGTTAATATTTATTAAATATCTGTGCTGGTCCAGTCACTTTCTTTGAATTACCCCTTTAGATTCTTGCAGTGACACTGCAAGGTAGGTATTAGGTACCACATGCTCCAGATGAGAAAATTAAGATTAAGAAACACACCCAGTGTTTCTACTAGGTAGATTGCAGTGCTGAGAACAAACCCAGGTCTCTGTTGCCAAACTCTATGATGATCCTTTCATCTCTCACTGAACAGAGACTTGAAGAATATGCTTAATATTCATTTTTTTCATTTTCTCATCATTTTTCAAAATTGTCTTTCAGAACAGCTTGGTTGGTATGTCCAATCTTTGTACTAGTATCCCTGATCCTCTTTAAAATTTCTATGTCACTCAAAAGAAAAAATGCAGGTAACAAAGTCAAGTCACGAAGGAGCTATTTCCCCCGCTCCTCAAATGTGTTACATATGGCGGTGGGGGAAGGGAGAACAAGACAGACTGCCAGCAGAACTCACTGAGGAGGATTTCGCACTTCCATCAGTTACCATGAAAGATAACATATGGACTGAACATTTATTCTAAGCAACAGATTTGTTTCTAGTTACTCTCTAGCAGTTGAATGAAAAAAAAAGAAAGAAAGAAAAAAAAATCTTTAACAGTCATCTGAAAATATGCCCCAAAAGCGAGAAGTAAGGTTGATCTTTTTTCAGACTGAAGAGTTAACCTTTAAAAAACTGAGTCATGATGATTCCATTTACATGTATTTATTGAGCTAAGATCATGAGGAATATCTGTTGGGGATGACATGCTGTCTATCCTCAAAAGCTTAAGTTTTATTTTTTGGAGGAAATACATCTATCATAGGCTTATTGCACTATTATTTTGTACTGTTTTTAAGTTATTACTTTCTATTTACTTTAATCATCTTAAAGAGAATCAGCATTTTCAATATCACAACAAAGATAAAAATTTGTATCAATAAATGGGGATACCTTCTTGTTCCTCATCATTATGTTTATAACCCATCATTTGTGTCATGTCACCCAAGTCATTGATTTGAATCTGGAAAGATAATTTTGGGCATTGAAAAATTTTTCAGGCTGAGAAAAAAGGCATTGTCAGGAACCAAAATTAAAAAGATAAGTTTAAAATTGTTCCTACCTCCAGGCTCCTGATATATAAAAGTATCAATAACATTTGTCTAGGTTTGAGTTTTAAAGCACATGCGAGTTAAGTAGGATGAACTTCTTCAAAATACTGTGATTTTTGAAAACAGAAAGCAACAGAAAATGAAAAAGAAAGCCTATAATTGCCTTCAAAAAAAAAAAAACACAACACATATTTTCCCCCATGCTCAGTCAAACCAGTCTTATAAATGGACCCTATTCTGTTCTTGGACCTTTCTTTATGTTGGCCTTCACTTCTTTTAAAGCTAAGTTGAACATTCTTCACCTTCAAGAAGCAAATTCATTCTCTGACAAACATTCCTTCTCACCATTGAGATTTTCTCCTTTTTCCAATCATTGTCAGTGTGTGTACATGAGGTTCTATCTTGCTTTGTAATTGCTCCTTTAAAAATCTATTTATCTGACCTTCTGGGGAAAAAAAATTTCTTTTGGGAATTCATTTCACTGAAGGCTGATCAAAGGGGGGAGAAGATTATAGAATGTAGACTGCTATAGTCTGAGAAGACAGATGCTTATCAAAACATAAAGTAGGTTTAGGATGAATGTGAAATTATCATAAAATCTTGTCATTAAGAAACATAAAAGAAGTCATATTTTAAATGGCAGTAATGGGGGAAGACTAAAATGACATTTTAAAATAAATAAACTTAAAGTTGCAGGATCCAGTGTGGATTTTCACATGCTGGTGGATATGTTGAAAAGATCCCCTTATCTTGAGATTACTATTTTCCAGGCAGCCCAACTTTCCTGTGCCATACCTTTCACCTCCCTGAAACTGGATCATGGCTCTAATACTATGTGCTATGCATAGTCTTTGAAGACATCTCAGTTTACAAGAGCCACAGATTTTAACCTGCCTCATAGAGTTGCTGGAAGGACAAGATGAAATCAGGGATACAAAATGGCTTGTATGGTGCCTGACACACAGAAAAAACTCAAAAATATAATCTGTACCTGGTTTTATATACCTACTTACATTTCCTAGCTTTGTCTACAGAGAGGGTCTAGAAGCAGTGAGACCCCAGGACCAACGAGCACAACCATCACCCAGGCCTTGGTTTCTAAATATTCTCCAATAAAAACAAACAAACCAGGGCTCCTTGGCAGAGAAGAAAAAAAAAACAAAAAATGATTTTAGGGCTGAGACAAGGAAAATTCATGATAAGCCTGGAGTATTTTGTGATGTTAAAAAGTAAGACAGTGAGATAAAGGGGCAGTGGGGAATCATACCAAAAGGACATAGGCAGCAACCTAAAAGTTTCCAATAGTTAAACCTGGAACAAAGTGAACATTAAAATAAATAATAATAGTATTAAATTATAACCCAAACATTAAAATAGATACCCATGAACCCATGTTGATATAACCATATGAAAGGAAAAGTTTTCTAACAGAAAAAAATCCAATTCATTAATTTAGAAGTAATGAGGAAAATAGAAAGTGACCACTATAATTCCACAGCAAGCTCCACTGATGGGTGTTAAAGGATCATCCTTTAAGGAAATACAGGGTATTTGCATAGCCTCAGAGTATCTCACCCAAATTATGTATTAGTTACTGTAATCGTTTTAATTTAAGTTCACAAATTCTTTGAAACTCTTCTCTCCAAGAGATGGTGCTTAATTTCCCTCTCATTTGAATAGGGCTGAACTGAGTAATGCACTTTTTAAGAACAGAATTTGGAAAGGGATAAATAGTAACTTCACAATGGAGAAACCTTCCAGGGAGAGCCTAACCAAGAAATCATGGTCAACCACACCAGTAATAATAAGACACAATGATATCATGAAAAGGAGCATCACCTCTTGTGGTATTGTTTCCCCAAACCATAACTTCAGTCTAATCATGAGAAAACATCAGACAACCCAAATTGAAGGACATTCTACAAAATACCTGACTATTAGCCTTTGAAAGTGTCAAGGTCAAGAGAGACAAGGAAAGACTGAGCAATAGTCATAGATTAGAGAAAACCATGGAGACAATAATTGAATGCAATGTGGGATCTGGACTGGATTCTAGAACAGGAAAAGCACATTGATGGACACACTGGGGAAATCTGAATAAAGTCTAGAGTTTAGTTAACTGCCTGTATCAATGTGAGTGTCTTCATTTTGACAACTGCACTATGTAAGATGTCAACATTAGGGAAAGCTGAATAAAGCCGTTAAGAGAATTCTCTTTACTATCTTCATAGCTTTAAAGCTAAAGCCATTTAAAGTAAAAATTTTTAGTGAAAGTTGTGATTAAAAGAGATAATCCTTGTGAAAATACTTGTAAATTGTATATGAACATCATTATACAGAGGGTGCCAAAATATGTATACCCATTTTAAGAAAGGAAAAATCTGTATTAAAATTGTAATACAATGCATGACACTAGCATTCATTTGATGAACGCCATCTTTTGTGCAAACATCATACTACACTGTTACCGTAATTCAATTCAACTTTGGAAAGTAATCCATAGATAACATCTCTTAAAATGTGTACATTTTTTTGGCACCCCGGTTTTAGTCACTATTATTATGTTTCTAATGATAATGAAAAGCAGAGCTTTAGAAAGTGACAGTATGCTTAACGATTGGGTGGTTTAAATTGATCAGTCCATTTGGCCAAATCAGCGTAATATCCCCAATGTAGACAGAGCATAAGTTGAAGTGAAGATAGCTGTGAGGCCACCTTCCAAGGTGCCCCTCTGTGATACTTGCCTCTTGGTCTTTACACCCTTTTGGAGTCCCCTCCCACACTGAATAGGACCAACATGTATCACCAATAGAATAGGGAGAAAACCTTACTATGTGATTTCCATGTTTAGGTCATTAAAAAATTAGGACTTTCTCCTTGCCATCCTGAAATGATCATCCCGGAGGAAGTCAGGCACAATATTTTGAGGACATACAGTCCGTGGAGAAGGCTCTGTGGGGAGAAAGTAAAGTCTTTTGCCAACTTCCAGCATCATGTGAGTGAGCCTTTTGGAAGCAGGTCCTCCAAGCCCAGTCAAGTGTTCAGTTGATGCAGCCCCTGCAGATAACTTGTCTGCAACCTAGTAAGAGACCCGGAGCCAGAAACATCCAGCTAAGCCCCGTCTGAATTCTTTACCCAAAGAAACAATAAATGCTTATTGTCTTAAGTCATTAAGCTATGGGGTAATTGTTATGGAACAACAGATAACTAATACGGCAATCTTTAAAAAAATAAGCAATAAACTTTTGTCTAGTAAACCATGGCATGAAGCCAACAGTTTGAAAACAGACAAAAACAAACAACTTTTTGGTAGCTTAATGAGAAATGTATGTATTATAGTGCATTCTTTCTTTTCTTTCTTTCCTATTCTCTCTTTGTTTTATTTCTATGATAATCCAGGTTGGGTTTATCTGGAAAGTAGGTATTTGCTGTTTTTCAATTACTGCAATTGCCATGTAACAGTAGGAAGTATAGCAAACTACAAGGAAGAAGGCTAGAGTCAATGCCATCTGAATCTGCCAAAAACAACTTTCACAGGACTGGCAGGGAGCAGAAAGGGTTAGCAGTGGGAGGTAAGCCTTTTTCTGCTGCAGATCTCTTTGTTGCTGTTGTTTTGGTTTTTTATTGTTTGTAATCATCAACATATCAGGTGTCTCTTTCTGGAAATATTATTCAGGAACCACGAAAATGATGTTTTGACACTGAGAGTGTAAACGGAAAGGGTATAGGTTTGAGATTTAAGGTTCTGCTGCTTTACCATTTCCAGACCTGTGGCTTGGGAGAGTTTCAAATTCTTCTATTTTAAACGTTTTCTTTCGTAAAATGAGGGGGTCAAGCAGATAGATACTGTCGAAGCTTCCCGAAACTTCCTAAGGCCTCAGGACTATTTTAGAAATTCAAAGTGCCATATACGTTGCTTCTTTTGAATGAAATAATTTAGCCTTGCTTAATTCAGTTAAAAGCTGTAAATGTCCCAGAAGAATCATTTCTCTAATCACAATTCTCAGTAAAGAGGCATAACCACAGACTTAGCAAATATGTAGATGGAATAAACCTATCTTTGGTGGCTGCAAAACCAAACCTTTGTCTCACGGAACAGCCTCTGCTTTGTGACACTGAGGGCCTACACTTTATCCTATATAATTCTTCCCGGAATTGGTATTTTAAAATTGAGAAGCAATTTAGTGTGTTAGAGAGCCCTGCTATCTATTAGCCCAGGCCAACATTAATGACACATTTTTAATAGAATAATGGGCAGTTGGGCATCTAAACTTTACCCTGCTATGGATCATTTTTGGCAGCTGTGCTTTTTATTCATCAGCCTGATTGAAACTGCTTTCCTGACAGAAGCAAAGACACTCTTCTTTGTTCAGGATTTCCATAAAAGGCAAAATGGAAGTCTTTGCAGACAGACTGGTGTGCCTGAATAAATTTATTTTCCTAGGCTTCCAGCCACAACAGTGAGCAAACAAATGCCTCTTACCTATGTCTTTATGTACACCATAGGATAGCCAATTTATTAAATAATGCTTATTTGCTTTGACTTCTTTCTTCTCTGTTTTAAATCATTGCCCAAACTTGCACTTTTAAATCTTTCCCTTGTAATTCTTAACCTTTAGCCCTAGGCTATTTGAGCAATGTATGGCTGTGTGTGTATTGTCTGTGTTATGTGTGTACACATACATTGTCTATGATATTGGGAGAGGAGGATGAGGCTTTCCTTTTAATCCTCTTTCTTTATAGAGAACAGACCTCAAAGGGTTTCCTTTCCTAGCTTCTTAACTTCTCTTCCAAACATAATGATTCTAGACAGACCAAACAACTGACCAGTGATCCATCGTGTTTTAATCATTTACAGTCGGATTCCTACATGATATGGCCTGATATTTGGTTTTAAAGAATGCTTTTCTGGGGAACACATTCAATCCAGCACTTCTAAGCAATAAATTACCTGTGTATGGAGGTCCTTGACAGCCTGTGTTATTTTTCCTATGTTGAAAATAATGGATGATTTGGGACAATGCTCCTTTTTGAATTAAAACATAAAAGGTTTGAGTTTTAGAGTTCAAGATAGTGAGTAGGCTTTCAACAAACAGACTAGGCCCAAATCTCCCCAAGAGAGGAAAGATTTGGGGGGTGAAGACTTGGGGATGAGAAAGCATAAGCATTTGTACAGACACATTGCTAGGTTTTTGTTTGTTTGTTTGTTTTTGTTTTTCAGGGTTGGGAAACTCAGTTTGTATCTTGCACTGCCCCAGACGCTCAGCCAACTATATAGTTATAGCTTCACTAACATGAGGTGGAGAAGAGTTCTGTGCGATCATCCTGTATCACTCAGGAGAAATCTGTGGTCTCCTGTCCAGCTGGTGAGCTAATCTCTGTCTATCCCCAACTGGGAGGTGGGAGGTGAAAGGTGGGGGGCTGAAACTGTTGGCTCTGTGGAAGGATCACAAGGGACACTGATGAGCATCTGTTTGCATATTGATGCAAATCAATCATCATATATTAAATTATAATACTGCTGTTTAAAGGCTTGTAGAAGAAACAATTATTTTCATATGTAAGCAAATATGTACATGTAAGATAGTTCCCAGAATGGAAAATAATCCCAAAGTAATGATGTGATTTAGATATGGGAACATCTTTTGCCATATAAATAATATTTTAAGTAGTGGTTAGGTTTCTAGGCTAAACAAAAGTGATCTGAATTCCTAGTTATGTTAAACTAGAGTTTTAAGATTTAAATTTAAGATAAGAGTTAGGAATACTGTCCAAGAGACAATCTACCATATGGGTTAAGAATCAGAGATTCTCACTTTTGAGTCTGGGCTGCCCCACTCATTTCATTGGTAGCATCACTTTGGGAAAGTTTTGTGACCTCTCTAAACCCCAGTTTCCTAGTCTGTACATTACAGAGATCAGCAAACTATGGCCTGTGAGCAAAATGTGGCTTGTCAGCTGTTTTGGTATGACTTACAAGCTAATTTTTTTATATCTTTAAGTGTTAAAATCAAAGGAAGAATAATGTTTTGTGATGTGAACATTGTACAAAATTTAAATTTTAAATTTTGTGACCCATAAATAAAGTTGTTTTTTTTTGTTTGTTTTGGTTTTTTTTTTTGAGGGCAGTGTCACTGGCCCTCATATGTGGGACCCGAACCGGGGCCACTGGCTTCCAAAGCCAGCACTTAACCACCGCGCCACTTGGCCAGCCCAATAAAGTTTTATAGAATACAGACAGCTCATTTGTATGCACATAGTCTGTTTTCTATGCTACGGGAAGAAAGTTATGAGAGGGGCTGCATGGCTACCAGAGCCTAAAGTATTTAATCTATGGCCTTCTATAGAAAAAGTGTCTAACCCTGCTCCAATCCCTACCTTGCTGGGTTGTCATAAGAATTGAATGTTACATGAAGTGTTCAGTGCAAGGAATTAGAGTGAGAAAATCCTGGGCTAATGCTGCCCCTGAAAATGAATATGTGGCTATCTGTGCAGTCTTCCCAAAGACTGAAAAAAAAAAAAAAGACAAAAACTGGGAAATAATTCCAACATACTAGCATTTCCCTTCAATTTACAAGAATGCATGATCGTGTCTGAAGGGATTTATAGAACAATGGAACTGTCCCAATTTTGTCAATCAAGTTTAACCTAACAGCAACTGATCTGTAAATTTCCATTAGCTAATTCAGCACTCATTTTCATAAAGGGCAAAATATTGCCATAGATACTACTTCTCTGTTAGTTATTATTCTTGTTATTTTTATGATCAAATATTTCATGATGGGAGTCTCTAAATAAATAGAAGCACATTAATGTGTCTAATAATGAAAAAATACATTCTAAAGATACATTTTATGCTCAGCTTCTTCTCTACTGCAGTAAGAATGATGAATAAAATGTAAGGATATAATTCATGGTAGAGGTTCTTTCTCTCTCTTCTATCTTAAAAGCTACACTACATTGAGTGCTTCCTCTAAGTGCTATACAGAAATTTATTTTTAATTTGTCCAATGGCCCTGTGAGATTAGTGAGAAGCAGAGAATGAGTATAGTTAATTCCACTGATGTGGAAATTGCATACAGATGTAAGCCAAGGGAGAGCATGATGGCACCTTTTGAAATGTATCCCTATCTCCCCACTTTGGTGCAGCCACAGGGGGCCTGTAATTTAGCCTGGACTCATCTCTAATGGGAACATGTGGCTCTGTTTCTAAATGAGTTTCTATTGCAGTTGTAATTATTATTATTAAGTCAATAACCGTAATAGAAGTAGTACAGATGCCACTATTGGTAGTGTTCACTTCTTAGTCCATTCACAAATATTGTGGCCCATTATGTAGCACACCTTGGATTAGGCCCTGGGCACACAATAGAAAACAAAAACTCCCACTCTGTGTATTTTACATCTTAATAAGAAGAGACAGGTCAAAATCAAATTAAAAAGATTAAAAATAAACTATAAAATATCAAGAAATATTAAGTACTATGATTGAGTACCATATTTTGCTGTGTATCATGAACACTTTTTGGCCCAAATTTGTGAGGGAAAAATAAGGATGTGCATTATAAATGGGTAGTACTAATTCTGTAACTATATAGATGTTTTCAATTCTCTTATTTATGCTTATGAGTTAAAAGTGTAATTATAGAAATCAGTAATGATATGCGTATGCAAAATAATACCCTGGAATACAAAAATCAGTTTTGTTTAACTGACCTGATGAGGAACTTGCAACTACCAAGAGTTCCTGGCTTTATACGATTCACAAATGTCGTAAATTTGTTCCCAGTACATAAAATTTCTTGTAACTTGTATCTATTCTTATGTTTTGTAATTACTTGTTACATTAAATTTCTTGTACCATAATATGTTTAAAAATAAATGCTAAAATTCCTTTATAATACAAAAAATAAGTACCTAAATAAATGTAAACAAATAAAAATTTGAATTAAAAAATTAAAACAAAAGATTTTTTTCCCTGAAAGTCTGGGCCAAAAATGTGGGTGTACACTATACACAGCAAAATACATGAGAAAAAGGGAAAGAATATTTTTGATTAGGTGGCCAGATTAAAGTAGGCTATAAGACACGTGGTGGTGACCCCAGAGAGATGTAAGACTATATCTCAGAGATACTCTCCACTAGACAAAGGCTTTACCAATATGAAAGGCCAGTCCAAAGACCCTTGTGCTCAGCCCAAAGTAGAGTGAAGCCTGTCTCAAAGATATCTATGGGTGTGGCTTTGTCTAATGGTATTAACTACAGTAAGGTTTATAAGAAACCAAGAAATCCTTTAATAGAATTATAACCCTAGAAGCACCTCCAGCTTTGACTGAATAGGACAGAAAACATTTACACTGAAAAGCGTTCTCTGGGTCCTTGAACTTTCATGAGCAGGAAGCCAACCGAGAAACTATTCAGCTGCAAACACAGGCCATTTCTAAAGAAAAGAAAGATTACTCATCAAGAGACACGAATATGGAGTGCCACTTCCAGAAAGGAGAATTGAGCCATAATCAAAGACTGGAAACAGGCGCCCACTTGGATTTCATAGATTTTATTGATCAGTAACTATGGGCCTCTGTTTTGCCCAGTTTTATATTATAATTACCCAATCACAGGGTGTGTACAAGGGGTGAAATTGGGGGTGGTAGTCTAATAACTTGTCTCCTAGCTCATAAGCCTTCAAATCAGGAGAAATCATTCTTGAAAAACAGTGACTGAAGAATTTCCCCTGAGACATCTCCTCCTACCCCATTCCACTTCAAACTAATTTAGATGATCACATATGCTGGCCTTGAGCCTGACCTGACCTCATGAGATAAGACTTTGTGGGGTCTTAGGAAAGGGTAAGTTCATTCTTTACATGGGAGAATGGTCAATCATTAGGGCCCAGAATTTTAAAAACTTCATACCCATGAGTCCCTGCAACTCCTAGTAACCACTGATCTTTTTGCTGTCTCTGTAGTTTTGCTTTTTCCAGAATGTGATATAGTTAGAATCATACAGTCTTTAGCCTTTTCAGACTGACTGCTTTCACTAAGCAATATGCATTTAAATTTCCTCCATGTCTTTTTATAGCTTGATAGCTCACTTTTTTAAATTGCTGAATAAGATTCTGTTGTATGGATGTACTTTATCTATTTATCTTTTGAAAGACATCTTGGTTACTTCCATTATCTTGGCAACTATAAATATGCAGTCATATGCAGGTTTTTGCAAGAACAAAAGTTTTTAACTCTTTTGGGTAAATAACCTAACAGCACAATTGCTGGATCATATGGTAAGACCAAATTCAGCTTTGTTAGAAACCTCTGAACTGTCTTCCAATGGAGCTGTACCATTTTGCATCCCCACTGGTCGTGTATACGAGTTCCTATTGCTCCACACCTCCTCAGAATTTGGTTTTGTTAGTATTGTTGTTATTGTTAATTCTTTGGGATGTTTACAGAGATAATCATGTCATCTGTGAACAAAGACAATTTTATACTTTTTCTTCCCAAACTGTATACTCTTGTTTCCTTTTCTTGTCTTATTGCACAGGCTAGCACTTCTATGATGTTGAATAGTAGTGGTGAGAGGGGCATACTTGCCTTGTTTTCAGTCTTAAAGGGAAGGCATCTAGTTTTTCACCATTAAGTATAATGTGAGCTGAAGGTGTTTTGTAAATGATCTATATCAAGTTGAAGAAGTCCACCTTTATTCCCAGATTGCTGACTGTGTATTTTCCTTAACCATAAAAGGGCATTGGATATTGTCAGATTCATTTTCTATATCTATTGATATGATCATACAATTTTTCTTCTTTAGCATGTTGATGTGACGGACTACATTAATTCATTTTCAAATGTTGAAGCAGCCTTTCATATCTGAAAAAAATCACACTTGGTTGTAGTGTATGATTCTTTTCATATATTGTTGGATTTGATATGCTAAAATTTGGTTGAGGAGTTTTTGCATCTATGTTAATAAGAGATATTTGCCCTTATTATCTCTAGTTTTCCTTTCTTATAATGTCTTTTTTTGGTTTTGGAGAATCCAGAATTTTGGCCCCATTTCTTCCTTGATAATTTCTTTCTTGCTTTGAGTATTTCTTTTGTGAAGTCCAGTTCAAGTCTAAATTACTCTCTCTCATATATTAACTTTCCAATTTTGTTTTTTGAAAAATTTTGCAACTGCTCAATATTGCCATTATTTTTTAAATCTAACAGTGATGGTGCTTGGTGTAATCATTTTTATAAAAGTAATTGTGCTGGATAATTTTTAGGTTCTTTTTATTTGGAAAAACTTAGATGCTTTAGTTTTGGAACTTTTTCTTGTATTCTTTGTTTACTAATTGCCTCACTTCTGTGATCTTCTTTTGGAACTTTTTTGGGTCAGTCTTTGTACCTCCTGAACTGATCTGCTATTATTTTCATCTTTTTATGCCTATTGTAATTTCCATTTTATTTTGTTCTACTTTCTGTGAGGATATCTTGGTTTTATCATCTAGTTCTTGGATGAACCTTTAATTTTGATTTTCATATTTCTAGTTTTCAAGAGCTCTTTCTAGATAACTGACAATCCCATTTTTATAGTACTCTATTGGATGCAATGACTTCTCATTTATCTGAGAACATAAATTATAGTTTTAATCATAGTTTTTATCTCTGTATCCCCTATTTTCTATGAGTTCCTTTTTTTCTCTTTGGTGTCTTTATTTTGGGGTGGGACTTCCCTCAATAGCCAGGGAGTTTTGTTGTGTTCATTTTTAAAGATTAAGACATCAGAAGCCTGAATGCAAGCACTATGTGAGGAAATGGAGCCTTCTAGCTGATGAGCTTCTCCTTGAGAGTGATTTATTGGGAATCCTTTTATTTCATACTGGGAACCCCATCCTAATACTTTACATTTTCCTCAAAAAGGAACTATCCAATCTGCTGATGGCAATGTATGCCAAGCAATAGCAGGGGGCTACAACAGCACAGTTCAATGTGTAGACTTTTACTTAATCCTCTGGTTTCAGTTTGGCTCTCCTCTTCTGCTTTCTGCTCTCTTGCTGTCCCTGCGCCCAGGGCTTCTTGTTCTATTTCAGAATAAACCTGCTGCCAGACTTGGGATTGGGTGAGTCCATTGACTGTACACACTAGGGGAGATCTTACCTAGCTGTCTCTAAAGGTTTCCCACCACCTTCTTGGTTACAACACCACACTTTCCCCTGCTGTGTGATATGGCCCAGAGTTGTGGAGAAGGAAGAACTAAACACAGTTCTCATTGCCTTTCTCTCCAGCCAGCACTTTGCTCGCACTTTTTCAGCTCTACTGACTCTTCCAGTCACTTCCTATTTACTGCAAACAGTTGCTGTTTCAGTCTATTATTGTCCCTTTTTGCATCTTTTTTCCAGTTTTTACAATTTTTTAAAAATTAATTTATTGTTTTAAATTAGTTTCAGGTGTACAACACAGTGCAATAGTTATACTATTTTCTCCTCAAAGTGACAACCTCTCTCCCCAATCTGCCCCCTGTATCATATATATCTATTACAATTCCATTGACTCCACTCCCACACTATACTCCACATCTCATGACTATATATATATATATATATATATATATATATATATATATATATACACATATATATATATATATTCAATTATAGTTGACATACAATATTATACACCATCAGCTTCAGGTGTACAGTGCAGTGATCAAGCCTCTACCCCATGCATGAAGTGGTCTCCCTAACATGACATGTGACCATTTGACACCCTACACAATATTTACAATATTAATTATACTTCCCAAACTGTCTTTCATATTTCTGTGGCAATATTGTAGTTACCTATTTATGCTGTCTAATCCCTTCCCCTTCTCCCTAATCTCCACCCTCTCCCAACTAGCAACCATCAGTTTTTCTTCTGTATCTATGAGACTGTTTCTGTTTACTTTGCTTGTTCATTCAGTTTTTTAGATTCCACATATAAGTGAGATCATATGGTATTTGTCTTTCTCCAACTGACTTATTTCACTTAACATAATAGTCTCTAGGTCCAGCCATATTATTGCAAATGGTAAGATTTCATTCTTCTTTATAGCAGAGTAATACTCCATTGTATAAATGTACCACAGTTTCTTAATCCAGTCATTTACCAATGGGCATGTCAGTTGTTTCCAAGTCTCAGCTATTGTAAATAATGCTGCAATAAACATAGGGGTGCATATATTTTTTCAAACTAGTGTCTTGGGTTTTTCTGATGTAAGTGGAACTGCTGGGTCATACGGTAGTTCCATTTCCAGTTTTTTGAGATACTGTCATACTGATTTCCATAATGGCTGCACCAATCTGCAGTCCCACCAGCAGTGCACCAGGATTCCCTTTTCTCCACAACCTCGCCAGCACTTGTTGTTTGTTGATTTATCAATGATAACCATTCTGACCTGAGTGAGGTGGTATTTCATTGAGTTTTTTATTTGTATTTCTCTAATGATTAGTGAGGTTGAACAATTTTTCATATGCCTGTTGGTCATCTGTATGTCCTCTTTAGAGAAATGTCTCTTCATATCCTCTGCCCATTTTTAATTGGTTTGTTTGGGTTTGTTTTTTTTTTTGGTTTTGAGTTGAATGAGTGTTTTATAAATCTTGGACATTAACCCCTTATCAGATATATGGTTGGCAAATATCTTCTCCCATTCAGTAGGCTTCCTTTTTGTTTTATTGATGATTTCCTTTGCTGTGAAAATCTTTTAAGTTCGATGTAATCATATATGTCTATTTTTTCTTTTATTTCCTTTGCCCGAGGGGATATATCAATAAAAATATTACTGAGCATGATGTCTGCAAATTTACTCCCTATGTATTCTTCTAGGAGTTTTATGGTTTCAGGTCTTACACTTAAGTCTTTAATCCATTTTGAATTTGTTCTCGTATATGGCATAAGAAGGGTCCAGTTTCATTTTCTTGCATGTGTCGGTCCAATTTTCCCAGCACCATTTATTAAATAGACTATCTTTAATGTAAATTCTTGCTTCCATTGTCATAGATTAAATGACCATATATGGATGGGTTTATTTCTGGGCTCTTTATTCTGTTCCATTCGTCTATGTGTCTGTTTTTATGCCAGTACCATACTGTTTTGATTATTAAAGGCTTGTAGTATGATTTGATGTCAGGTAGCATGACACCACCCACTTTGTTCTTATTTCTCAAGATTGCTGTGGCTATTCAGGATCTTTTTTGGTTCCATATAAATTTTAGGAATATATGTACTATTTCTGAGAAAAATGTCCTTGGTAGTTTGATTGGAATTGCATTGAATCTATATATTGCCTTAGGTAGTATTGACATTTTAACTATATTAATTCTTCCTATCCATGAACATGCTATGTATTTCCAATTATTTGTATCTTCTTTGGTTTCTCTCTTCAGTGTCTTATAATTTTCTGGATACAGGTCTTTTACTTCTTTGGTTAAATTTATTCTGAGATATTTTACTGTTTTTGAAGCAATTGTGAAAGGGATTGATTTCCGGATTTCTTCTTTTTTTTTTTTTTTAACTGAGCCATCCTGCCACCTGTTGGCAGCTCAACGGCAACTCAGCTCGGGCTGGCATCGAACCACCGTTGCTCAGAGCTCAGCTCGCACTCTTGAGCGAGCTCTTAACCAACTGAGCCACTCGGCCAGCCCCTGATTTCTTCTTCTGATGGTTTATTATTGGTGTATACAAATGCAACTGATTTCTGAATATTAATTTTGTATCCTGCTACCTTACTAAATTAATTTATCAGTTCTAACAGTTTTCTGGTGGAGTCTTTGGGATTCTTTATATATAATATCATGTCATCTGCATATAATGGCAATTTTACTTCCTCCTTTCCAATTTGGATGCCTTTTATTTCATTTTCTTGCCTGATTGCTGGGGCTAGAACTTCCAGAACTATGTTGAATAGAAATGGTGAAAGTGGGCAGGCTTATCTTGTTCCTGATCTTACGGGGAAAGCTTCTAGCCTTTCCCCAATGAGTACAATGCTTGCTGTGGGCTTATCATATACGGTCTTTCTTATGTTGAGATATGATCCCATTATTCCTACTTTGCTAGGAGTTTTTATCATAAATTGCTGCTGGATTTTGTCAAAAGCTTTTTCTGCATCTATTGATATGATCATATGATTTTTATTTTTCATTTTGTTAATGTGATGTATTACATTAATTGATTTGTACATATTGAACCAACCTTGCATACCAGGAATGAATCCCACTTGATCGTGGTGTATGATCTTTTTAATGTGATGCTGAATTCAGTATGCTAGTATTTTGTTGAGGATTTTTGCATCTATGCTCATTAGGGATATTGGCCTACAGTTTTCTTTTTTTTGTAATATCTTCGTCAGATTTTGGGATCAGAGTAATGGTGGCCTCATAAAATGTGCTTGGGAGCCTTTGCTCCTTCTGTATTTTTTTGAATAGTTTGAGGAAAATAGATATTAATTCTTTTTGAATGTTTTGTAAAATTCACCTGTGAAGACATCTGGTCTAGAACTTTTGTTTGTTGGAAGCTTGTTGATTACTGATTCAAGTTCTTTGGTAGTAATCAGTCTGTTCAGATTTTCTGTTTCTTCTTGGTTCAGACTTGGTAGATTGTATGCTTCTAGAAATTTATCCATTTCTTCCAGATTTCGAATTTGTTGGCATATAGTTGCTTGAAGTATTTTCTTAAAATTTTCGGTATTCCTGTAGTATCTGTTGTCATTTCTCCTCTTCATTTCTGATTTTATTAATTTGGGTCCTCTCTCTCTTTTTCTTGGTGAGTCTGGCTAAGGATTTGTCAATTTTGTTTATCTTTTCAAAAAACCAGTTCTTGGTTTCATTGATCTTTTGTATTGTTTTCTTGGTCTTTATTTCATTTATTTCACTCATTTATTTGTGCTCTGGTCTTTATTATTTCCTTTCTTGACTCCCTTTTGGGTTGTTTTGTTGTTCTTTTTCCAGTTCCCTTAGTCATAAAAGTAATCTGTTGATTTGAGATTGTTCTTGTTCCTTTAGGTAGGCCTATACAGCTATGAACTTCCTTGTTAGGACTGCTTTCACTGCATCCCATAGATTTTGGGTTGTTGTGTTTTCATTTTCATTTGTCTCAAGATAGTTTTTAATTTCTTCCTTGATCTCATTTTTGACCCACTCACTTTTTAATAGCATGTTATTCAGCCTTCATGTATTTGTGAGCTTCCCGGATTTCTTCTTATAATTGATTTCTAGTTTCATAGCATTGTGGTCAGAAAAGAAGTTGATATCATTTCAATTCTCTTAAATTTATTAAGACTTGTTGTGTGGCCTAGACTGTGGTCTATCTTGGAAAATGTTCCACGTGCACTTGAGAAGAATATATATTCTGTAGCTTTGGGGTGAAATGATTTAAAAATATCGATTAAATCCAGCTGGTCTAAAGTGTCATTTAATGCAGCTGTTTCCATATTGATTTTCTGCCTGGAGGATCTGTCCATTGGTGACAACCGGGTGTTGAAGTCCCATACTATGTGTCACTGTTGATCTCTGTCTTTATGTCTGTCAAAATCTGTTTTATATATTTAGGAGCTCCTATGTTGGGTGCATAGATGTTTACAAGGGTTATGTCTTCTTGTTGAATTAATCCCTTTATTATTATATAGTCCCTTCTTTGTCTTTTATTGTAGTCTTCATTTTAAAGTTTATTTTGTCCAAAACAAGTATTGCTACTTCAGCTTTATTCTCCTTTCCATTTGCATGAAATATCTTATTCCATCCCTTTACTTTCAGTCTGTGTGTGTCTTTTGATCTGAGATGAGTCTCTTTTTTTTTTTTTTTTTTGAGGGCAGTGTCACTGGCCCTCATATGTGGGATCCGAACCGGGGCCACTGGCATCCCAAGCCAGCTCTTAACCACTGCACCACTCGGCTGGCCCTGAGATGAGTCTCTTGTAGACAGCATATAGATGGGTCCTGTTTTTTATCCACTCAGCCACTCTATGTCTTTTGACTGGAGCACTTAGCGCAGTTACATTTAAAGTGATTATTGATAGGTCCATATGTATTGCCATTTTGTTATTTGTATTTCTGGTCTTCTTAGATTAGTTAGTTTTCCAATTTCTTCTGTTTAAAAAAGCCCTTTTAATATCTCCTGCAATGCCGGCTTGGTGGTAATGAATTCCTTAAGCTTATTCTTTTCTGAGAAGGTCTTTTTCTCTCCTTCAATTTTAAGTGATAGCTGTGCTGGGTAGGCCTTTATTTTACATCATTTTGAATATTTCCTGCCAGTCCCTTCTGGCCTGCAGAGTTTCTGTAGACAAGTCAGCTGTGTTAGTTTAATAGGTGTTCCTTTGTATGTAACCTGCTGTCTTTCTCTTGCTGCTTTTAGGATTCTGTCTTTGTCTTTAACCTTTGCCATTTTAACTATGATGTGTCTTGGTGTGGACCTGTTTGGGTTCAGCTTGTTTGGAACTCTCTGCACTTCCTGAGCTTGTATGTCAATTTCCTTCACCAGGGTAGGGAAGTTTTCAGTCATTATTTCTTCAAATACATTCTCAATCCCTCTTCTCCTTCTGGTATTCCTATGATATGTGTTGTTGTGTTCATGTTGTCCCACAGGTCTCTGAAACTATTTTCATTGTTTTTTTTTTGTTGTTGTTGTTGTTCTTCCAACTGGGTGATTTCTGCTAATTTGTCTTCTAAATCGCTGATCCAGTTCTCTGCTTCATCTAATCGACTGGTGATTCCTTTGAGTGTGTTCTTCATTTCAGTTATTGTATTCTTTAGTTCTAACTGGTTGTTTTTTAGGATTTCTCTATCCTTCTTTATGTCCTCACTAAGTTCCTCAAACATTCTTTTCATCAATGTTCTAAACTCTGTCTCTGAAAGGTTGGATACCTCTGTTTCATTTAGCTCCATTTCTAGAATTTTCTTCTAATCTTTTACTTGGGACATGTTTCTTTGTTTCTTCATTCTGGTGGTCACTTTGTGATTGCTTCAATGTATTAGATAGAACACCTATGCTCCTCAGTTGTTGCTGGGTGATCTTGTAGTATGTGTCCTTTTTATTCAGATTGCACAGTCTCTGTATTCTCTTGTCCTCTGTTTTCCAGAGGTGTCACTTTTGAAGTTGCTATTTAATTGCTTCTGGCTTGTCAGAGAGTGGGATTGACCCTCAGACTGATTAGCTGGGAGGATTAATTCTATTCACAGTGTATGAGATGCTGTGTGGATGTTGATTGCCCTCAGAGGGGGCTTGGCCACTGTGGGTTCTTGTGCCTGTGGAAAATGTCTTTTGAGAGTGCCACTTGTAGGGTCAACCAGGTAGTATTCTGGTTTTGTCTAACACTGGCCTCTGGATATATTGGTTCTGGTGTCTTTGGTGGGGCTCCCACTCAGAGCCATTTCAGATCTGCCTGTTCCGGGTCTGTAGCTACCTGGTAGGTGCCTCAAGGCTGTACGCAGTTTGCTGCTGCCCATTCTGGACCTGGGGTCATGTGGGGATGGTCTCTGTGTGAACTGAAGCTGCCTGCCCCCTATATTGGTCTTGAGGCAGTTTAGGAAAAGGTCCAGGGCTCCCTAGGCCTGTTGCCACCTGACAGATGCGGGTAAAGCCCACCTATTGAAAGAGACTCTTTAGGGGCATGTGTCTGGTTATCAAACCAGGTGTTGAAGGTGCCTCTGCAATGTGGCACTAGCTTGGCAGGATGGAGGTTAAGTGAGTTATGTGACGTGATTGGTAGTTTTTAAGATGTTGATGCAGATTCAGGTCTTATACCAATACCTGGCCTGTGATCCGCTTGTATAGTGTCACAAGGGCACTACAGCCAGCCTCCACCTCGAGCTCACAGATTCACAAAAGCTGCTCTCATGTGGCTGTGGTGCAGGTTTGTGAACACGGAACACCACAAAGATGACCTCAGGGCTCTGAAAACTACCTTTTGTTGTAAGAAACCTTTTCCACAGTTTGTGGGGGTGGTGCCAGTCATCTCAGCACCCAATTGCCCCTGGCAATGCAGCTATAGGTGGGTGAGATGGTGTTACAGGTGCATAAAGGCTTTGGTCAGTAGTCTCTACAAATTCAGTATAGTCTCAGCTCCTGGACCAGTGCTAGGTCCACATCCACTTCATAAAACAAAAACAAAGCAAGGCAACCCAACAACACCAAAAAACAAATACACTCCCACAGAAATTCAATAAGCAATGATCAGACAGGAGAAACAAAAGTATACAAAAGAGACACAAACACAAAAACAGGAGAACAAGTCAATAAAACACTGACCAAAGCAATATCCAGATAAATAAGTCTGAGAAATGACAAAAACAAAACAGATGAAAGAAAAGAAGGAAAAGGAACAAAAAGATGAAAGAGAAATAAAAGAAAAAAATAATAATAAAGAAAAAAAGGGTAAAAAAAAAAAAGGAAAAAAAGAAATTAAAAAAAAAAAGAAAAGGCTCTCTGCCTGCTTTAATCTGCAGACTACTTGCTCAGCAACAGAGAGTCTCTGGGCAACTTAGCACCAGTTATGTTGGAGGGAAGAGCTCAATGCATCATGTGCTGGCCTCCCTCTCAGGCTTGCAGTGAGCTTTCCCCAATTAGCTGCTGTGTGCTCTGCTACTGTGCTCACCACCAAAAATCCTCACAGGTTGTTGTGGGCTGTCTGCAGCTGCAAAAAAAACGCTCTGTGGCCTGTGTAGGTGGGGGTCAGGCACCAGGGGATCAGGGTGCTCCCAGCAGCACAGCTCTAGGTTGGCAGGGCAGGCCCCCAGTTCACCACGGGGTTTGGTCATGCTCCCCAGCAAGTCAGAGCAACATGCACTCTTACACCAGCAACGAGCCCACACAAACATGCCAGGAATCCCCAGCTGGATCTCGCAGGCACACAGCTCAAGTCCCAACACTCCCAGGATAACTCCTAGTCTCAGCCTGTCCCAATCAGCCGCTCACAGATCAAGCAGCCCAACAGCCAATCACCAGCCTGAACTCTGCATGCGCAGTGCAGACAGCGGGGACCCAAGGTGGCTGGCGCACTACCACGCCTCAATGAACAGCCTGTTAGAGCCGGAGCTCGCCCACCAGGCATTTCCTTGGCTGTGTGGAGGGTGGGGCTCCAAGGCAGCATGCGCATACACGCGCACACACACACTGCTGTGCCAATTCCACCAGACCAAGGTGGTCCTGGACCTGACCCTCTGTGAAAGGGCCCAATGGTAAAAAAAAAATGGTCCCCACCTGTGTAGTACTCTTGTGCAAGCCCCACACCAGGGAAACAATGGTCCCAAAACCTCCAGCTCCCACGCCAAAGGCACTCAGTTCAGTCCCTCCCCACAGGCTCCCGGGCCCGGCTCACACAGCTACTCCCTCCACCAGGAACCAGGTGAGTGCTCACAGCGAGCGAGTTCGTGTGCCAGCTCCACTGGTTCTCTAGTCGCCATCAGCCTCACCGAGCTGAGCAAAGAGAGTCCTCACTAATTTCTACTGCCAGTTATCATGGAACTTCTCTTCCCGGCAAAGTAACTCTGGGCTGGTAAGCTCAGTGTGGGGCCAGAAGGTCTCTCCCCAAACTGGAGAGCTTCCCCACAGCTGGGGCATCCCTCAAGGGGTTCACCCTCTCTCATCTCCGCCCCTCCTACCAGACTCGACGTGGCCTCCTCTTTAAGTCGTTCATTTAGAGGTTCTGTTCATCTAGTGTTCAGGGGACTTCTGAGGTTGAATGTTGTATAAATTATTGTGTGATCCTGGGAGACAGTTGGCACAGCGTCTATTCCACCATTTTACCAGAAGTCATTTTTACCATTTTTGATTACTTTCATTTTAATGAGGTTTTAAGAAAGAACAGAAATTAAAATTGTGTATTTAATTTATGTTTCATCAGAAGGCTACTGGATCATTATAAAGATATAAAATGAAATTTTAGAGGTGTTATATTACTTTATCCCAGATATACCAAAAACATATGATTAATCATCTAGACATGCATGCAATTAATTTAAACAAAACCAAATTTGGCTTAAGCATTTGTGTTATTAAAGACCTCAATTTCTAAACTGTATAATTTGTATAATTCTCACTCTCTAAAATTGCTGTCATAAATAGATGCAAAAAGTATTTCCTAGTTATCTAACATTGACAATTGATCTTTTTTCTGTAATGTCACTTATATGAGGTCTTATGAAAGTATATTGAAGCTGAACTTAGGAATGTTGGAGTCCATACAAATCCATAAATGGAGAAAATCCTTTTCATCCTTTGTTCTACTCAGAGCCTCTCTATTTTCATTCAAGAGAAAACTAGAAGTGCAAAAATGTAACAAATGACACGTTTAGATCTTCCAGTGTGCAATGGATTTTTCTCAATATTTTTCCCCATATTGAAGTCTTCGTTTCATCACCTCCTCTATTTTCCCTTTTAAGGAACTCCTCACTGCATGTGATGCCCATCTCCCACTAGACTATGCAATGATTCAGGTCCTCTTCCCCTCCCCTTTCTGCTTCAGTCAGGCACAGCCCAATTGTAGAGTCATAGGAAGGATTACACAGATTGTACCCTATTCATAATGGTCATAGTTCAAGATCAACGTGGACTGAAAATCAACAGGGGTCTGATTGCCAATCCCAGCACCTACAGGGCTGCTTCCCCCCAGATGAGGTGCCGTGTTCTAATTCACACAAAGACTCAGTTTGGACTAACAATAGTTGTGGTCATTCGGATCTCATCTGCATCTCAGTTGTATCAGCATGTGGATGGACAGCTTCTGCAGCACCTTTGATGTGGTTCCTACTGCCCAGTCCTCAGGTATTCCTGGGTCTTGTCATTTTTTTACATTTGACTATCATTAGGATTGTGAGACCCTATAACAGCTCAGTACATTTTACTTTAGCTGAAAACAACCAGGATTGTTGACTATTGCTTGCAACCAAAGATGATATGAAGGATGTATGAATGCATGGATGGAATAGTATTGCCTATTGTTTTTTGGGGGAGGTGAGGAGGGGAAGGAGAGAGATGTGGAGCAGAAAGGGACGATGATACATTGTTGATCAATGTGAGCTCCTCTTCTTCGTAATAGTCTCCATCAAAACTTTCCTTCCCTCTAGCTCTCTAACTTACCTGCCCACCCCTACCCCAACTCCCTGGCTTGTAGCCTGGTGTGAGGGTACCTTGTGCTTTAGACCTATTGCAATTGCTTTGGTTGGCTTTATCCTGATGATGGCTCTGTCAATACAAATAAGAATGGACAATAGTAATAGGAGCGTACAAGACAGTGGGGATGTGAACATCAAAGCGATGAGCAACATTCAGCTTAAAACAAGGTCACTGGCTTTTGATGTGGTGGCTGGATGGGAAGGTGGATCTCAGACCACATGTTTTTAAAGGATCAAGAACCCAAACAGCAGTGCTTTTTTTTAAAAATCACTTTTTGGGAGGGAGGGGCAAGATGGCGGCTGTGAGGAGGGCTCCATGAAATCTCCCCTGGAAATATCCACAATTTGAACTTCTAATACGCTTCAAAGAGACATCTACTCATCACACAGAGCGACTAAGAGTTCCACACAAGGATTGCTGGAAGGTGGGCAGGCCGGGCGAGTAGGGGAAGGCGGCGAGACGCGTGAGGTGCAGCCCGCACCCGCGGCTGCTGAGTCACGGTGAGTGTTGCCCCGGCTCGCTCCCTGCGGCCCGCGGCCCACCTAGAGTTCAGCAAGAGCGCGTTGGTTTGCGGTCTGAGGCAGAAGCTCAGGCCGGGCAAGTGCGGGAGGAGAGAGAGGAGACGACTGTGCAGAGGTGCGAGCTGCACCCGCGTTCCCCAGGAAGCAGGGTGCAGAGCCCCGCAGCGACAGGGCAAGATCAGTCCCTGCACCCTCCCGGTTCAGGGATCAGTCTCTGTGCCCACCGGGTCCCGCGGAGCGCAGAAGCCTGAAACCCGGGAGCAGGGGAAAACAGAGGACTCGCCCGCGGAGAAGCAGCGCGCGCTGGGCGGAGACGCAGGTCCCGGAGAGACAGAGCAGCGCGCGCTGGGCGGAGACGCAGGTCCCGGAGAGACAGAGCGGGGATCGGAGCCGCGTGGAAAGGTGCGCGCAGTCCCCTGAACCCCGGCGGCAGTCCCTCCAGGAGCGCAGCAGGAGAACGGCGCGGGCGCGCGCCGGCTCCAAGGCAGAGGCCTTAAACCGGAGAGCAGGGGAAACACAGGACTCGCCCGCGGAGACGCAGCGCGCCGGCTGGAGTCACAGATCCCGGAGAGACAGAGCGGGGATCGGAGCCACGCAGCACGGTGCGCGCAGTCCCCTAAATCCCGGCAGACCCTTTGGGAGAGCAGCAGGATTTCCGCGCGGGCGCGCCGGCTCCGAGGCAGAAGCCTGGAACCCGGGAGCAGGGGAAAAAGAGGACTCGCTCGGACAAGCAGTGCGCCGGGTGGAGACGCAGGTCCCCGAGAGACGCGGAGCGGGATCTTGGCCACACGGTAGGGTGCGCGCAATTCCCCTAAATCCCGGCAGACCCTTTGGGAGAGCAGCAGGAACCCGCTGGAGCATAAGAGGCAAAGGCCTTAGCTTGAAACAGTGTTGGAACTGGGGCTTTGGTGATTTTTATGTTTTTTATTTTTTTGCCCTTTTTCTACTCTTGAACAGAAATCAAAAAAAAAACACAACCCAATAACTCACCCACTCCCACAAACTTTGTCCACCGCCAAGACAGTCTTAAACTGACTCCTGAAGGGGAGCAATAGGGGCAGACTAGGAAGATATCCTTACCTGCAGGGGGTTGAGAATTTCCACCCAGTAAAGGCAGCAGAGTGAGACTACCCACCCGCCCCACCTTTAGGCAAGGCTTGGGAGGCAGGGCAGGTTCATCTGCTGAGGCACTAATTAACAGATTCTTAGCAGCAGGCTTTTGGTAGTGAGGAATTCTTTAATTCTCCACGGCTGTCAACCAAAAGGGTGCCCAGAGACACTCATTGAGCCTTTGGGGGTGCAGCCTGCCTTGGGACAGGCAAAAGCAAAAGGCAGTGACTTTGTAAAAACCACCAATCACACGTCACAACCACACTCAAGTACAGCAAACCTGCAGTGCCAGGATCACGCTAGGCATCAGGTGGCCTACTGTTCCCACAAGACGCACAGGAATTTTTTGTACAGCAGACAATCTGAAGAGAGCTTGGTGGACTTTAGCCTAGACCAGCACGGGTATTTTTGGTTTGTTTGGTTTTATTCTGTTTTGTTTTTTCCTTTATTGGCTGCTTATCTTGGTTGTTTTTGGTTTTTATTTCTATTTCATTATAATCATATTGTAGTTTTTAATATATGCATATATATATAGGTGTATATAGGTGAATATATGTCCATATATATGGGTGTGTAGACAAATATATATATATATATTTTTTTTTTTTTTTTCTTTTTCTTTTTCTTTCTTTTCTTTTTCTTTTTTCCCCACCCTCACTTTCTCTCTTATTTTATTCATTCTTCTCACTGCTATACTTTTCCTCTTTTCCTTTTTTCTGCAAATTTTATTTTTTAAATTTTTCTTACTTTTTTATTATTATTTTAGTTTATTTTTATTTTTTATTTTTAGGTATAGCTAATCGGTTTCTCATGTTTATTCTATTTTTTATTTTAGGATATTGTATTTTATTTTGTTTCCTCTTCTGTTATTATTGAGTATGTGGTTTTTGTTTTGTTTCTGTTTGGTTTCTTCATTAGTATGATTGATATTTCTGTAAAATTTGACTGTAGTTTGATGGTTTGTTGTTTTTAATTGTGCGAGCATTTTGTTTAATTTTGGTGGCTGCGGAGGTTGTTCTTGTTGATCTGTTATGCTCTAAAATCACTCTGCAGCAGTGGGTCCAAACAAACAGACACAAGAATCATCATACCCGGAGGCCAACTTTAGATAAAACCAGAGCATTTCTGGGTTTGACATACAAGAGTCACACCCAAAAAGAAGTTACTACAGGTACTAAGACCCATAGGGTCCAAGTTTCATCAGAGGGGTCAATCCTCTCACAGCAGCTCATAAACTGCAGAAGCTGCTGATCCTCACAGCTAATCAATCTGGGAGTCAATCCCACCTACTGACAAACCAAAAGTAATCAAAACTAAAACTTCAACAAGTGAGGACGCACGACACAAGGAACACCTCAGATACAAGCACAGGAGAATAGGGAGACTGAGTAATTCAAATATAAAGGACACACACCATATAAGTTTACCCAGAAAAGACTGAGAAATCTGGGGATCTATCTGTTATATTGAAGCAAACACAAAGAGTAAGCCAGAATGGGGAGACAAAGAAACACAACACAAATAAAAGAACAGAAGAAACTTCCTGAATCTGTGGAAATAGAGGAAATAGAGGTAACCAACCTATCGGAGACAGAGTTCAGAACACTGATTATTAGAATGTTCAAGGAAATTAATGAAAATATAAAGAAGGATAGAGAAATCATGAAAAGCAACCAGCTAGAACTTAAGAACACAATTACTGAATTAAATAACAAACTTGATGGAATCACTAGCAGACTGGATGAAGCAGAAAATCGAATCAGTGACTTAGAAGACAAAATAGCAGAGATCACCCATGCGGTACAACAAAAAGAAAAAAGAATGAAAAACATGGAAAATAGTTTAAGAGAGCTGGGGGACAACATCAGACGCAATAACCTAAGGGTCATTGGAGTACCAGAAGGAGAAGAGAGGGAGCAAGGGATTGAGAATATATTTGAAGTAATAATGTCTGAAAACTTCCCTAACCTGGCAAAGGACATTGAAATACAAGCCCAGGAAGTGCAGCGAGTTCCAAACAGGATGATTCCAAACAGGCCCACTCCAAGACACATTATAGTGAAAATGGCAAGGGTTAAGGACAAAGACAGAATCCTTAAAGCAGCAAGGGAACGCAGCAAGTTACTTACAAGGGTACCCCCATAAGATTATCAGCTGACTTTTCTACAGAAACTTTGCAGGCCAGAAGAGAGTGGCAGGAGGTTTTCAAAGTGATGAAAAATAAAGGCCTACAACCAAGATTGCTGTATCCAGCAAGGTTATCATTTAAAATCGAAGGCGAGATAAGGAGCTTTGCAGAAAAAAATAAGTTAAGGGAATTCATTACCACCAAGCCAGCTTTGCAGGAAATGCTAAAAGGGCTTCTTTAAGTAGAAGAGAAAAACAACCTATGAAAGACTACGAACACAAATAAGAAAATGGCAATAAATACACACCTATCAATAATCACATTAAATGTAAATGGATTAAATGCTCCAATAAAAAGACATAGGGTGGCTGAATGGATAAGAAAGCAAGACCCCAGTATATGCTGTATACAAGAGACTCACCTCAGATCCAAAGACTCATACAGGCTGAAAGTAAAGGGATGGAGTAAAATATTTCATGCAAATGGTACTGAGAAAAAAAAGCTGGAGTAGCGATACTTATATCAGATAAAATGGACTTTAAATTGAAGAATATAACAAAGGACAAAGAAGGACACTTCATAGTAATGAAGGGATCGATCCAACAAGAGGACATAACTCTAGTAAACATCTATGCACCTAACATAGGAGCCCCTAAATATATAAAACAGATATTGTCAGACATAAAGACAGAGATCAACAGTAACACTATCATAGTAGGGGACTTCAACACCCCGCTGTCACTAATGGACAGATCCTCCAGACAGAAAATCAATGTGGAAACAGCGACCTTAAATGACACATTAGACCAGCTGGATTTAACAGACATTTTCAGAGCATTTCATCCCAAAGCTACAGAATATACGTTCTTTTCAAGTGCACATGGAACATTTTCTAAGATAGACCACATGTTAGGCCACAAAACAAGTCTCAATAAATTTAAGAAGATTGAAATCATTTCAACTGTATTCTCTGACCACAATGCTATGAAACTAGAAATCAATTATAAGAAGAAATCCGGGAAGCTGACAAATAAATGGAGGCTAAACAATATGCTATTAAATAGTGAGTGGGTCACAAATGAGATCAAGGAGGAAATCAAAAGATACCTCGAGACAAACGAAAATGAAAACACCACGACCCAAAATCTCTGGGATGCTGCGAAAGCAGTCCTAAGAGGGAAGTTTATAGCAGTGCAGGCCTACCTAAAGAAGGAAGAAAAATCTCAAGTCAACAGGTTATCCTTACACCTAAGGGAACTGGAAAAAGAACAGCAAAAGAGGCCCAAGGGGAGTACAAGAAAGGAGATAATAAAGACCAGAGCAGAAATAAACAATATAGAGAACAGAAAAACAATTCAAAGATCAATGAAACCAAGAGCTGGTTTCTTGAGAAGATAAACAAAATTGACAAACCTCTAGCCAGGCTCATCAAAAAAAAAGAGAGAGGACTCAAATTAGCAAAATCAGGAATGAAAGAGGGGAAATGACTACAGACATCACAGAAATACAAAAAATTCTAAGAAATTACTATGAGCAACTATATGCCAACAAATTTGACAATCTGGATGAAATGGATAATTTTCTAGAAGCATACAACCTTCCAAAAGCTAACGCCAGAAGAAACAGAAAATCTAAATACCCTGATTACTACCAAGGAAATTGAATCAGTAATTGACAAGCTCCCAAAAAACAAAAGCCCTGGACCAGATGGCTTCACAAGTGAATTTTATCAAACATTCAAAAAGAACTATCACCTATTCTTCTCAAACTATTCCAAAAATCCAGAAGGAGGGAAGGCTCCCAAACTCTTTTATGAAGCCTCTATCACCCTGATTCCAAAACCAGATAAAGACATCACAAAAAAGGAAAACTACAGGCCAATCTCCCTGATGAATATAGATGCAAAAATTCTCAATAAAATATTAGCAAACAGAATTCAGCAATATATTAAGAAGATCATACATCATGATCAAGTGGGATTCATCCCTAGTGCGCAAGGCTGGTTCAACATAACATCGTAAATCAATTAATGTGATACACCACATCAACAAAATGAAGGATAAAGATCACATGGTCATTTCAATAGATGCAGAAAAAGCATTTGACAAAATCCAACAGCCATTTATGTTAAAAACCCTTAGCAAAGTGGGAATACAGGGATCATATCTCAACATAATAAAAGCCATATATGATAAACCTACAGCTAACATCATACTCAATGGGGAAAAGCTAAAACCATTCCCCTTAAGATCAGGAACAAGACAAGGCTGTCCACTTTCTCCTCTTTTATTCAACATAGTGCTGGAAGTTCTAGCCACAGCAATCAGACAACAAAAAGAAATAAAAGGCATCCAAATTGGCAAGGAAGAAGTAAAATTGTCACTATATGCAGATGACATGATACTGTATATAGAGAACCCCAAAGACTCCATCAAAAAACTCTTGTAACTGATAGACCAATACAGTAAAGTAGCAGGATATAAAAAAAATGTTAAGAAATCATAGTCATTTTCATATACAAATAATAAACTAATGGAAAGCTAAATTAAGAAAACTGTCCCATTTACAATTGCGTCAAGAACTATAAAATACCTAGGAATAAATTTAACCAAAGAAGTGAAAGATCTGTACTCAGAAAATTATAAGACATTGAAGAAAGAAATCATAGAAGATACAAATAAATGGAAACACCTACCATGCTCATGGATAGGAAGAATTAATATAGTTAAAATGTCCATACTGCCTAAAGCAATATATAGATTCAATGCAATTCCTATCAAACTACCAAGGGCATTTTTCACAGAAATAGAAAATATAATCCTAAAGTTTATATGGAATCATAAAAGACCCAGAATAGCCTCGGCAATTCTGAGGAATAAAAACAAAGTTTGGGTGATCACGCTACCAGACATCAAAACCTACTACAAGGCCACAGTAATCAAGACAGTTTGGTATTGGCATAAAAACAGGCACATCGATCAGTGGAACAGAACAGAGAGCCCAGAACTAAATCCAAGCATTTACGGACAGTTAATCTATGACAAGGGAAGCAAGAATTTACACTGGAGTAAAGATAGTCTATTCAATAAATGGTGCTGGGAAAATTGGACTGACACATGCAAAAAAATGAAACTGGATCATCTCCTTACGCCTTATACAAGAACAAATTCAAAATGGATTAAAGACTTAAATGTAAGACCTGAAACCATAAAAAATCCTAAAAAGAAAATATAGGGAGTACATTTGCAGACATTACTCGAGAGCAATATTTTTACTGATACATCCCTACGGGCAAGGGAAGTAAAAGAAAAATGAACATATGGGATTATATCAGACTTAAAAGTTTTTTCACAACAAAGGAAACCATTAATAAAACAAAAAGGAAGCCTACTGAATGGGAGAATATATTTACAACGATATATCTGATAAGGGGTTAATATCCAAAATTTATAAAACACTCATGAAACTCAACACCAAACAAACAACCCAATTAAAAAATGGGCAGAAGATATGAAGAGACATTTCTCTAAAGAGGACATACAGATGGCCAACAGGCATATGAAAAAAGTTCAACCTCACTGGTCATTAGGAAATGCAAATAAAAACCACCATGAGATACCACCTCACTCCAGTCAGAATGGCTATCATCAACAAATCAACAAACAACAAGTGCTGGCGGGGCTGTGGGGAAAAGGGGACCCTGCTGCACTGTTGGTGGGACTGCAGATTGGTGCAGCCACTATGGAAGTCAGTATGGAGGTATCTCAAAGAACTGGAAATAGAGCTACCTTTTGACCCAGCAATTCCACTCCTAGGTATTTATCCTGAAAAAAACCAAGACACTTATTCAAAAAAAGTTATGCACCCCCGATGTTCATAGCAGCACAATTTACAATAGCTAAGACTTGGAAACAACTAAAATGCCCGTCAGTAGATGACTGGATTAAGAAACTGTGGTATATTTATACAATGGAGTATTACTCCGCTATAAAGAAGAATGAAATCGTGCCATTTGCAATGATATGGATGGACCTAGAGACTATAATGTTGAGTGAAGTAAGTCAGTCAGAGAAGGACAAATACCATATGATCTCACTTATATGTGGAATATGAAAAACTGTATGAATGAGCAAAGTAAACAGAAACTGTCTCATAGATATAGAGGAAAAATCAGGGTTGCTAATTTGGAGAGGAATGGGAATGAGGGAGAAGGGGAAGGGATTAGACAGCAAAAATAGGCAACTACAATATTGCTACTGGGATAGGAAAAACAGTTTGGGGAATATAATTTAAATGTTGTAAATATTCTGTGGAATGTCAGATGATCATAGGTCTTGTTAGGTAGACCATTTCATGGATGGAGTAGAGGTTTGATCACTGCACTGTATTACTAAAGTGGAGGTGGTATACCTACTGTAATTGAATATATATAGATAGTCACGGGATGTGGATTATACTGTGGAAGAGAGTCAGAGGAAGAGTAATAGATATGTATGATATGGGGGGGTGGGGGGTGTATTGGGGGTGGGGGTTTGTCACTTTGGGGGGTAAAATGTATAACTATTGCACTGTGTTGTACACCTGAAACTATTGGGGGGTGGGGCGTTGTCACTTTGAGGGGTAAAATGTATAACTATTGCACTGTGTTGTACACCTGAAACTAATTAAAAAAAAAAAAAAAAAAAAAAAAAAGAAATAAAAAAAAAAAAAAAAAAAAAAAAAAAAAATAAAAATCACTTTTTGTCAGAAAGCAGTAAAATGAGAATTTGCAAAGTGAAATAAAATAAATAATCAATCAAAGTTTTCCCCCAAGGTCTGAGTTACCACAAGGACAAAAGAACCTAATCAAAATAAGCCATTTTAGCAGACACATATATTATATTATTAATTCCAGTGTAGAGTGCTCAAAACAAAAAAGAAACAGAATTCAGATGAGCATGTTAAAAAACAGTGTGAGCTTGGCTTCAAGTAGTGCTACCCATAAAGGGAAGAGCAGATAAGCAAATTCAATTTGGAAAATAACGACCCATAATATGAACTTGGACCCAAGTGACAAGCTCTTGATGCAAAATATGGCAAAAGTCTTTGTCATAAAGGCTTATGCAATTGGAACCTTTCAAAATGATAGAGCACCTGCTGTTTTCTTTTTTTTTTCCCTAGTCAGTAAGCCTCACTGGACAATAATATACACCAAGGAATTTATTAAGGAAAAAATAATATTTCAAAGTAGATGTAACAGCCCCCTGTGCTGTATTTGAGAAGATGAAAGCACAAAGCCCATGGAGGATGAGCTGTGCACTAATGCTGACTGTATAAGGAGTCTCCCTGGTTGGCCCTTCATTAGTTGCAGTAGGAAGATGCTGTGATAATTCACACAGAGGCTAGACTGAAGTTTTCTTTACATAATTCAGTTCACCTATAAGTTATTTGTGGTTTTTGTTCATGGATACATGTGAAGTTAGCTGAGTAAATCAATTCAGAAGACACTGGGAAACCACACAGGTGGACTATGTGAGAATGAAACCAATGACCTATCACACACTGAGCTTTAGTTTGCTAAGACACAAATTTGAATCATGGCTCCATAGCTGCAGAGCCCAGCGAGTCACTGGTACATTTTTTGTTGTTGTTCACTGCACGTCTTGAAATAAACAGTACCTCTTATCTTTACATAAAATCAAGATTTTGTTTCACTCCAGGAAAACAGTTGGATGGTAATTGCCTTTGTTTAGAGAATAAATGTGGAATGATGGAATTTAACTTTGGGATCCTTTGGGGCTAGTTCCAAAAGATAAGTTTTTATTCTCCAGACCACCTGACACTGAGGGTAGATTTTGCACCAAATTTGAAGAGTATGCCTATGTTGGTATGACTTAAAATGTTGGCTTTTTAATAAACACAAAATGCATTTGATGGAGCAAGAGCACCAAAATACAGCATGTGTCCTCCAGAGGAGCTGAATTAGGAGCCGGAAGGGGACGTGCCTGGGAGACATGGCATATATACTGTGAGTCCCACATTGAGGGGCACAATGGCAGCTGCTTTTCCTTGCAGGTGTAATTTGCAGGATTGCTGCTTCTCACATGAGAAGTGGTTTGGTATTCAACAGAGATTCATAATTCCTCAGAGCAATTACAGATAGATCATCTTCGAGAACGATCAAAATGCTTGGTCCTTCATTAGAAATGGTCAAGACACTGAAAGACAGCGGTTCATTTTGCTGGTGTTTGTGACAGAAGTTTAGACTAAAGAGTGTAACATTGAATGTAGTAGTAGTTCACCTCTTTGACATAATGAATTGTATTAATGATGATATTAGAAATAAGGAAAAAGGGTATTATTTGTTAATTTAGAGAATTTTCTATTGTTTTAAGGTATGATCAGTCAGCATGTCAAGGGGTAACCATAGTGGAAACAAGACTTGAAAGAGAATTATTCAGCTTCTTTTGGGATCAAATGAATTTCTGGTACCTCGGGCATTAGAGTTCACAGACTTGACATTCGCCAGTCAGACCCTCAGCTAGCATGCCAGCCTGGAACCCTGAGCTAGTTATATATTTCTGAGCCTCAGTGCTTTATCAGTTATATTGAGTTTAAAATACATTCCCTATCTACCTTACAAGAGTGCTCAGAGTATTGAAAAGAAAATAATATCCAAGAAATGTCTCTGCAATCTCACATTACCATTAAAAATAATGAACTACTATTATTTCATGATGAATCTATATGCTAATTTCTAACTATTCCTATCTGTTCCCTGAGACAAATTTATCAACAATGTCTACTAGGGTCACTTTCACTTAGATTAGTTCTACTTATTCTTTGGTACTCAATGCCAAAATACTGCTTTTACAAACAAAATTCTGTACTTCACACTACTGTTTGGCTTTTCCCTCAGTGAGTCCTAATGGAATTAAGTATGTCCATTGAAGGATAGTGTCATGTTTCTTCATTGCCCAAGCTTGGTCTGTTTCCTGGCATCCCAGCTCGTTTCTAAAAATGAAACATGTTTCAGATTTCTTTTCATCTTCCCATGTTATTGTGGTAGGTGAAATAATAGCCTTTCTAAGATGGCCAAGGCCTAATTCCTGGGACCCATAAATACATTACTTCATATGACAAAAAGAGCCCTGTAGATGTGATTAAGGATATTGAGATGTGAGAATAGCTTGTGTTATCTAAGTTAGTCCATTATAACCACAAGAGGTCTTACAATAGGGAGGCAGGAGCACTGGAATCAGAGAAGTCAATGTGACAACAGAAGCAATGGTAGGAGTAATGCGGACCCATGAACCAAGGAATGTGGGTGGCCTCTGAAAGCTAGAAAAGGCAAGGGGATGGATTCTCGCCTTCAGAAGGAACATGTATCTGCTGACCCATTTTAGATTTCTGACCTCCAGGACTGTACGTGAAATGGTGTACTTCAAGCCATTAAGTCTGTGGTGCTTTGTTACAGCAGCAATAAGAAATTAATACAGCTATGTTCACAGGCTATTTTTTATTGTTGGTGGAGGGGTGTTGGTGTTGGTGGTATAGGTTTCATAGCTGAGTCAGGAAACTGAAGACAAAGAAAATGTTAGGGTAGGACCTATCCACCAAACTCATAGTAGCATCATGGCTTCCCTATTTCTTACAAAAGTTAGTAACAGTAAACAGGCTTGGCAATTTTAGAGACCCAAAGAACCTGAGAAATAATAAAATAATACTTAAATAGTTGCGAAGATATTTGTCAGTTGAGAAATTTGGGGAAGGATATAAATGCCATCTAAATATTGTGAATTTCAAGGTATTCAAAACTTTTTTTCTTTACTATATAGGGTTTCTATCTATACCAAACAGCCATATCCCATTTTACTCTTCCAACAATTCTGGGTTATGGTTAATATCACCCATATTAATAGGCAAATTAGGGCTAATACAGCATAAGTTACTTATCTAGGCCGCACAGCTCATAAGTACTATATCCTCACCATTGCCCTGATTACAGAAAGTTGAAATTGTACTTTTGAAATATCAGTCATTTCCTTGTCTCCATGAATGCTCTCCTTGCTAGTGTGTGTGTGTGTGTGTGTGTGTGTGTGTGTGTGTGTGTGTGTGTGTGTCCCTGGCACCTAGCACAGTACTTACTACATAAGAAGACACTTAATTTGATGGTGGAATAACTAGAGATATTGGTTTTCTGTGGCTAAGTCTTAGGTTGAGGAGTGAACAATTCTTTTGGTTGGGGGTCCCTGCTATAGTATCTCATCTAATATGTATTAAACAACCCTTTGACTTGCACTCTGTGATACCTGTGGAAATATAAAAGACTTTTATTGAGATTATTTTTTAAATGAATCAACTAATATATAATAAAACATATAACTATTTAGTTTAAAATAGGTTTCTGGATTAGCCAGAGGCCACTTTTAACTTAAAAAATGCAATAACAATGACTCCAAAAAGAAAATAAACTAACATAGTTCTTCAATAACATGGTAAGAAATTCACAGGAGTTAAATATTTAATCAAAAACATTCAATAAAAGTGGAATTGCTTCTGAAAGCCAGGCTGCATTTTTGGTGGATTAACAGGACAGGCTCCACAAACATTAGCCTAAGCCATTATCTGGAAAATCACTTTCAATCCTAATACAATGAAAATATATTATCCATGCTAATAATAATGTCCCATCTGCTTTAAGCACTTTACAATTGAAAAGCCATACCTGCGGAGAATCTTATGGTTCTGAATTCAAAAATAGCTGCAAGTTGAATGCATGTGGCAGTGTTACCTTATCAGCTGCCGTCTACTGGACTCCTATAGCACTGTGAACCAACCTTTGAAAGTAAGTACCCTAAGTCACCCAGAGGCAAAT
This sequence comes from Aselliscus stoliczkanus, assembly GCA_033961575.1. Classification (NCBI taxonomy): domain Eukaryota; kingdom Metazoa; phylum Chordata; class Mammalia; order Chiroptera; family Hipposideridae; genus Aselliscus; species Aselliscus stoliczkanus. Next base: position 120,507,122 of record CM066727.1, on the reverse strand, counting down.
TTTTGGAGGTAATAGACTATCTCTGGCCAGTGATAAGTGACTGTTCAGTTTTGAAGATATTTAATGTAGCTGCTGTTTCAAGATTGAAGCCTATCCGATATGAGCACCCAAAGTATAAGCTAACAGTATAACCCAAAGCTAATTCCATTTATAAGCCATAATGTTGGAATGCTCAACAAATTTAGAACATCTATCAACCCATTCAGTTAATCAGAAAATACAAAAACTCGAAGGTAAAAGTGAATGTTTCCTTATAATATAGACCATTATTTCAGCTTTAAAGCATTTTAAGCAAGGCAGGTAAGCATTTCTTTCCTCGTATAGAGAGAATGGGACAGATGTATTTCAACTTGGTAGCAAATAGGGAATAAACCAATATAGAAATATCTAAGGAATAAATGAACCAAATAAATAAAAATATTAATAAAATAAAAAACAGTGAATTACTCCTGTTATATGAAAATATCATTCCCTTTCATAGGGAAAATGACAGTCAATGTGTGAATACTGGATAACTAATCAATGTAGCTGGATTTTTAAAATAATGCTTTCAGTTTGTGAAACACGTTGAATATGGTAAGATTTTTTACAATTGTATGTGGTAGGTAAGTTTAGAATAATTTTCATTCTACAGATGAGAAAGCAGAGGCTCAGAGTGACTTAGTTACTACCCAAAGTCACACAAAATAGAGACTTTAGGTCTAAACCTACTGTACATTTCTCAACCCTTGTTTTTTCTTCACCATCTCCACCATTCCTGCTACATTTATCAGCAGAGATTTTAAAGGGATTGCCTACATATGCTATTTCATCAAAGAATAAAAGCCTTAATATTTCTTCTAATGGAATTGAACTGAGACCTGTGCAATTCTCTAAAACCAGCTGAAAGAAAGCAGTAGAAAGGTGACACCAGACTGTTTGATCAGTGCCCAATTCACTAAATACATGTTCACAATGCAATAACTTTTGATGATGTAAATGTACAAACACTTCAAAAAAATTTGGCAAATATTTTCTCTTTTCAGAATACTGAAGAACAGGAAAAATGAAAATCAAGGCAGACTTTCATTATTGAGAATTTCCTGAAGTCTAGCTGAACCAAAGTCCTACAACTAAGGATATACAGAAACCACCTTGAAACTGGTAGGAGGGGTAGAGACAGTGAATAGGCTAGTCCCACACCTGTGTGTGACCACTAAAAATCAGGAGGGATATCTCAGGTGTGGAGGTACCCCCTGGAGGAGCAAGGGGTCACAGCTCCACACAATTTGAGGCTAAACTTGGCCTGTGGAGGGGCCACTCCCGGGAGGTCTCAGGGCTGGCACACAGGGTGGCCAGCTTCAGACTGAGTCGGAGCATCACCTGGCTACCTCCCAGGTTGACACACCCAAAGGGCAGACTGGGCAGTCACCAGAGCCCTGCTAAAGCAAATTCTCTTCCATCTTCTCAGTCCCTTCCCAACAGCTCCTCCACTGTAGTCACAGCCAGTCCTAACAACCAGTCAATCCCTCACATTTATGTGCAAACAGCAACCATGAGACAGCTACAGTGGGAGGGCACACACAACCCACACAAGGGACACACCTGGAGCACCTGGTTCAGGTGACCAGGGAAGTTGTGTCACTGGGCTCCACAGCACACCTACTACATAAAACCACTGTACTAAGACCAAGAAGCATAGCAGCTCTACCTAATACATAGAAACAAACACAGGGAGACAGTCAACATGAGGAGACAAAGAAATATGTCCCAAATAAAAGAACAAAATAAAGCTCCAGAAAAAGAAATAAACAAAATGGAGACAAGCAATCTACCAGACACAGAGTTCAAGTCACTGGTTATAAGGATGCTCAGTGATCTCAGAGAGAACTTCAACAAAGAGATAGGAAACATAAAAATGGTGATAGAAAACATAAAAAAAGAACCAATCAGAAATGGAGAATATAGTAACGAAAATGAAGAATAGATTAGAGAGAATCATCAGTAGATTAGATGAAGCAGAGGATGAAATCAGTGACTTGAAAGATAAGATAGCTGGGGCTGGCTGAGTGGCTCAGCTTAAGAGCGTGAGCTCTGAGCAACAGGGCTGCTGGTTCGATTCCCACATGGGCCAGTGATGCTGCACCTGAGCTGAGCTGCTGCTGAGCTGCCAACAGGTGGAAGGATGGTTCACTGGTGAGAGCACGTGCTCCTAACAACAAGACTGCCTTTTCAATGGTGAGCTATGCCTGCCCTCAACTAAGACTGAACTCGGCACCTTGAGTTGAGCTTCCACCTGGATAGCTCAGAGGATAGAGTGTGCACTCTTAACAACAAGGCTACTGGTTCAACTCTCTCATGGGATAGTGGGTACGCCCACCTGCAACTAAGATTGAACACAGCACCTTGAGCTTAGAGGCCACAAGCTGCTGACTGGCAGCCAGATGGTGACTGGCACCCTCCACAATGAAGATTGAAGAACAACTTGGCTGGTCGCCACCCCCAATTCCCCAACACTGTTCCCTTCCCCCAATTCCCCCTTTTTCTTTTAAAAGAGGAAAGATAAGATAGCTGAAAATACCCAATCAGAACAGGAAAAATAAAAAAGAATCCAAAAAAATGAGAAGTGTAAGGGGTCTCTGGGACAACATCAAGCATGACAACATTTGCATCATAGGGCTACCAGAAGGAGAAGAGACAGAGAGCAAGGAATTGAAAACCTATTTGAAGAAATAATGATGGGAAACGTCCCTAACGTGGCAAAGGAAACAGACATACAAGCCCAGGAAACACAGAGTCTCAAACAAGATAAACCCAATGAGGCCCATACCAAGGCATATTATAATTAAAATTCCAAAAATTAAAGACAAAGGGAGAATGTTAAAAGCAGCAGAAGAAAAACAGTTTGTTACCTACGAAGAGTTCCCATAAGACTATCAACTGATTTCTCAACAGGAACTTTGCAGACCAGAAGGGAGTGGCACAAAATATTCAAAGTGATGAAAAGTAAGAACCTATAGCCAAGATTGCTCTACCCAGCAATGCTATATTTAGAATCAAAGGACAGATAAAGAGCTTCCCAGACAAGAAAAAGCTAAAGGAGTTCATCGCCACCAAACCAGTATTGCAAGGAATCCTAGAGGACATTTTTTAAAACAAAATGAAAAAAAGATTAAAAATATGAATAATAAAATAACTACATATCCATCAATAATTACTTTAAATGTAAATGGATTCAGTGCTCCAATCAAAAGATAGGGTGGCTGACTGGAAAGAAAACAAGACCCTTACATATGCTGCCTACAAGAGACTCACTTCAGATCCAAAGACACACACAGACTGAAAGTAAAGAGACAGAAAAAGATATTTCATTGAAATGCAAATTTTTTTTTTTTTAAAAGCTGTGGTAGCAATACTTATACCAGACAAAATAGACTTTAAAACAAAGGCTATAACAAGAGACAAAGAAGGACCCAGTAATCCCACTTCTGGGTATTTAACCACAGAAACTCAAAATGCTACTTTGAGGGACAAATGCATTCATATGTTCATTTAAGCATTGTCTACAGTGGTCAAGATGTGTAGGTAGCCTTGGTGTCCATTGATGTATGAGTGAGTAAACAGCAGGTGGTACATATATACGATGAAATATTGGTCGGCTGTGGCAGGAAATGGGTTCTTGCCATCTGTGGTGGCATGGATGGACCTGGAGGGTATTGTGCTGAGTGGAGCATGTCAGACCGAGAAAGACAGATGCAATGTGATTCCGTTTATACAAAATATGGAATCTTAAAACAACATAAAGAAACAAAATAGAAACAAATTCATAGGTACAGAGAATATTTTGAGGGGGTAGTGAGAGGGTGGGTGAAAAGGGAAAGGGATTAAGAAGTACAAATTGGTAGTTAAAAAAAGTCATGGGGGCCGGCCGAGTGCACGGTGGTTAAGCACTGGCTTGAGAAGCCAGCGGCCCCAGTTAGGGTCCCACATATGAGGGCCAGTGACACTGCCCTCAAAAAAAAAGAAAGAAAGAAAGAAAAAAAGTCATGGGGAAGTAGGGTACAGCATAAGGAACATAGTCAATAATATTTTAATATTATGAATACATATGGTGTCAGATGGGTACTACTAGAGATATTGGGGTGATAGATGAGAGGGGGGTTGGAAGAGGCTAAAAAGGTGAAGCGATGGAGTACAAATTGGTAAGTATGAAATAGTAATAGGGATGTAAAGTAAAGCATAGGGAATATAGTCAATAATATTGTGATAACATGGCACAGTGTCAGATGGTTGCTGGGCTTATCATGGTGATCACTTCTTTAGGTATATAAATGTTGAATGAATATGGTGTACTCCTGAAACTAATATGATATTGTTAGCTATGTTTTAATAAAAATCTCAAAAAAGGAGACCTTTCAGAGTTAGCAACAAGTAATTCGACTATATCAACAGGAATACTAGTGCATTCCCACAGCTCAAGAGGAAACTCAAAACATAGGTACAAAGACATCCAAAGACATTCTAAAAATGTGAACTTTTCTCCGCAATATTTAAGGTTGATGAATCAGGCATCAGAGAATTGTTCAAGAAAATAAGAGTCCTCTGTAAAGTGTTTGGGACAGATGATAGTATCTTTAATATAGTTCTAAGAGTTTGGGGCCCTGAAAAATTTTTATGTTTACTCTAGGGAGACACTGGCCACAATGTTATGCTCAACCCAAATTTACTATATTTATATTTTAAGAAACTGCTGCTGACACATCTCAACCAGAATGTTTCCCCAAAGCGAACATTAAAAATGTCATGTTTGTACTGTTTGGTTTTATTTGATTAGTTTTCTTATGTATTTTTGTCACTAATTGTTTGTATTTTTATGGTATAAAATATACTTTTAGAAATAGACTTCCTAAAGTACAACATTTGTCAGTAGAAAATGCAGTTAGCATATGACAACATGGAAAAGCTGGGTCCTTAGTTGGAAGATACCCATATAACTAAGGCCACAGTAAACCTTTCTTTGGCAAGAATTATGACTACAATGGCTTAGTCAGTGATTACAAACAGATTATAGCAGCACAGACAATGGTGTGATATGAGCCAAAACGATAAGAACACTTCTGTGAAAGAGGTAAGACTTGAAAAGGACTTTGAAGAAGAGTAACATTTAGCTATGTTGAGAGGGGTCAAAAGGTTTGGAGACACTGAGTGAAGGCTGTGAGTCAGAAACAAGCATGATCCAGAACTGTGAGCAAGCCAGTCAGTCTGGAACAATGAGTTCTTTTCATTTATTCAATAACTATTTATTGAGTAACTAGTTTCTAGCAACATACTAGGTAAGAGAGAAACATGAAAAATAATACATCGTTTTGCTCTCGAAAACCTCATTGTCAAGCTAGAGAAACTCTATTGGTAAGGAATTGTGTTCAGCCTTCTGAAGAAGCAACATGACTGTTATGGCTGAGTCAGAGATTCCAAACAGGTGTACTGAATAGCACATTCTTATTTTATCAGTGGGTTACAGATATGACAAAATAATGCCCTTCCCCCCATTCCTCTGCTGAAATTGGAGAAAGCATTTTTAATATTCAGCTTTGTCTATGAACTTCCTTTTCCTTAAAAGTGTCAAATATTATCATTTTTGTATATTTTGTTGTGTAAAAATCAGGAAACACTGGCTTTACCAACAGTCTGATATTTTGTCATATTCAAGAAACGCATAGTACACAGCCAGCATGATACAGAAGTTTCATAATGTCACAATAGCTTCCTTTTATTTTTGTGTTTCATCATCCTTCATATATGGCTTTATTTTCATGGTTGCCACATGACTCCAAAATGGGTGCTCCATGTCTAACCTCTCATTTATATTCCCAATATGCTCATATTAGGATACCAAAACTTATTCAGAAATCACCAATGTTCCAAATTGTTCTCATTTATCAGAAATGTGTCATGTGAGCAACCTTGGCTGCCAGAGAGTCTGGAGAATACAGATTTTTAGCTGAATACAAGCTACTCAAAATATAATTACAGTTCTTTTAGTAAGAACATGGAGGGGGGTCCCTTTTCTCCACATCCTTGCCAACACTTGTTTGTTGATTTATTGATGATAGTCATTCTGACATGTGTGAAGTGATATCACAGTTATAATTGGCATTTCTCTGAAGATTAGTGATGTTTAGCATCTTTTCATATGTCTATTGGCCATCTGTATGTCCTCTTTAGAGAAAAGTTTATTCACATTCTCTGCTCATTTTTTAATCAAATTGACTTTTTTTTTTTGGTGTTAAGCAGTATGAGATCTTTATATTACTTGGATATTAACCCCTTATAGGATTATCATTGGCAAATACCTTCTCCCATTCAGACAGAGAAAGACAAATACCATATGATCTCACTTACATGTAGAATCTAAAGAACAAAATAAATGAATAAAACAGAAACATACTCATAGATACAGAGAACAAACTGATGGTTGCCAGATGGGAGGGAGTTTGGGGGGGCTAGGTGACAAAGGTGAACGGATTACAAAACACAAATTGGCAGTTACAAAATAGTCATGGGGTGTAAAGTACAGCATAATATTGTAATAACTATGTATGGTGCCAAGCGGGTTCTAGATTTATTGGGGGAATTACTTTGTAAGTTATATAAATGTCTACCTACTATGTTATACACCTTAAACTAACATAATATTGAATGTCAACTGTATTGAAAAATAAGAAAACATTTTTAAAAATTGAAAAAAAATAACAAAGGTGGAAATGATGAAGGTGGGTCTTTTGAGTCTGCTCCAGAGGCTAATAAATAAGCAAACAATTATAATGATATGTATCAACTTTAGTAATATACAGAATATTTTGGGGAAAAAAAGTGAAGGCATACATTAATTTTGCCTGAAGTGGTAAATAGATATTTTATAAATGGCAGGAAAATTGAACAGAGTCTTCACTCTAAAGAATCAGCTTAGTGTAAGCCCAAACTAAGACAGGACAAAAATCCTGAGGAAGTGAAGTATATGGATGGAAATTTGAGTTTCATAACCAAAAAGTCAAAGACATCTGCCAATCTTTGGCTTTTTGAGGCCCAGAGGCTTATATCAGCAAAGGAAGCTTCCTCTATGTTTTTGGATCTGTTCTTTGTGGCTCCAGAACCAGTGCTTGGAGAAGAAAAATTCTATAAGGAGAATCAATGGCAGACCTCAATAAGAGAAGCATTAGCACACCCACTAGGGTGGTTACTATCGACAAAACAGAAAATAAGTCCTGGTAAGGATGTGGAGAAATTGTTACCCTTGTTCACTGTTAGTAGGAACATAAAATGGCACAACTGCTGAGGAGAACCATAAGGTGGTTTCTTAAAAAATTAAAAATGAATAGAAAATCTGATAAAACAATTCCACTAAAGGTTATATCCCAAAAGAACTGAAAGCAGAGTCTCAAAGAGGTATTTGTACAGTCATGTTTATAGCAGCATATTCACAACAACCAAAAGATGGAAGCAACCTTAGTATCCACCAACAGATAAATGGATAACAAGTAAACAAAATGTGGCATATACATACATGGATTATTATTCTGCTTTAAAAAGGGAGGAGATTCTGAAACATACACCATGTTGAGGACATTATACTAAGTAAAATAAAATAGTCACAAAAAGATAAATGTTATATGATTCTACTAATATATGAGGTACCTAGAATAGTCAACATCATAGAGACAGAAAATAGAATGGTGGTTGCCAGGGGCTGGTGGGAGAGAGGAATGGGTAGTGATTGTTTAATATTTATAGAATCTTAATTTTGCAAGGTGAAAAGAGTGCTGGAAACTAGTTGAACAACAATATAAATGTACTTAACTGGTAATGAGCTATACACTAAAAATAGTTAAGATAGTAAAATTAAAAAGGTTAAGGTTGAATGCTTCACACTACAACAATTTCCCATCATCCTGGAGCTTTAAACCTTTAGAATTTCTGAAGTTGTATATGTCTAGTCATGATTTTAAAATATTATTTTATTTTTAATAGTGCTTTTTATGTATTTTTCAAACATTAGTACTATAAAAGAAATATGCTAGAAAATAGGGGAAAAAGAGTAGTGGTAGATGTTGCATGATTTCCTACCTTGCCTATACCATTTTTAAAACCATAGTGAAAACATTGCTCACACAGTCAGGGGCTGCTTTGGAATGAAAGTTATTATTCCGGGGATAAATTGAAATCCAGTTCTTACCTACTTGCCTGGAGTAGGAAGTGACAAGTACCTGAAGGAGAAATGAATTGTCTTTACAGAGGTACCCTTTTTTTGTGTTTGTGTTTGCAAGGATAATGTGGGCAAGACAGAGTATGAAAGGAACAGTGTTCATGGGAAAGGAAAGAGTATGTGCTAAAGTATGGAGGCATGAGAGAGGATGGTGTTCCAGAGTGTGAACGTGATGCAATATGAAAGATGCATAAGAAAGAGTTACTGGAAATGAGACAAGAAAGGTAGGCAGAGATGTTGAGTGCTTACTATGTGTCAGCCAGGTACATGTGTTATTTTGATTCATTCTTACAACTCTCCCATGAGAGAGATACTATTAATATCCCCATACTATAGATGAACAAAGTAAAATATGGGGGAGAAGATGACAGTTAATGTCATAAGAATGATTTGCCTTGGGCAGCATGGGATTAATCTGCCTCATCCATGAGGGTATTGTCTTTCATGAAACAGACAATTCAATATACCAACAGATAGTATGTATTTATTGGAAGCAAGGTAGTGTAAATAATCCTTTACGTGTGTGTCAGTACTGTCCAAAAAGAACTTTCCAGCACCAAGAAATAGATAGTTAAGTGGAATTCTTCCCAACTGACAGGGTCCCATTTACAGGAATTCAGTTATCAGAGAGCCATGAGTGCTTGGGGTATAATTTGAATCTAGGTCTTCTATATTTTTCTACTAAATCTCACAGCCTCACTTCTCTACGGGTTTGGTTGCTTGTTTTTTGTTTGTTTGTTGTTGTTGTTTGTTTGTTTCCTTTTTCACATCCATCACTTTCTTACATAGGTAAGAGTGTATGGCACATTGTTTGGTCTCATTAGCAACCTTTCAAAGGATTTGGTAGTAAGTCCTGTCTCTGAGATGATAATGAAAGCCACAAATGTTTCTCATGGTGATATCTATTATTGATTGCAACTGAATCCACTAAATGCCCAGCCAAAGCTAACATGTGACTTCCAATTCTATTTTATTTCAGAAACACCTTTAACTTTACGGTAAAATTTTTCTATGACTCCTGTTCTGTGTAATCATATTTACTTTTTTTATACAAGAAATTATCAAAAGGCTTTACTGGAACTCTGATGAAATATATAAAGATCTATTGACCTAAATCATGATTTAATACAGAGGAAAAAAGAAAGAAGTGAAATCAAATAATTAATTCATGGGTAGTTTTAATTTGGATATAAATTGAATTGTTTTAAGGATGAGAAAGCATTGTTGAAAATTCATGGCTAATGCAAATTATAGAAAATTTTAAAATATTTATACTTGATTATTTAAATGTGTCCATAATTAGCATATTTTAATTAAGCACTTAATTATTAATGAGTAATATTATGAGGTAAAATAATAGGTAAACTTTATCCACAAGCTTGGCTAGAAAATTGGAAATAAAATGGTGACAGAGGGGATGGATACACCAGGCATGACCGAAGGCAGAGCCCAGGAGCCAACCTTGAGTGGGTGAGGGTAAGCCCCAGGTCCGTGTGCTGTGTGATTCCAGGGATACTTGCAGCCAAGCATAAGCCTCTCCTCAACTCTACTCCAAGCAAGAACAGGCAGAAGAGTGCCTGGAGCAAACAGAAATGAAACAATCACAAGGGATGAGGAGGAAAAAGTGAAAACAAGAGGAAATGGTTTTTCTGGATTAGAAGGAAGAAGAAAAAGACAAGAAAGGAAGAGTGAACTGTAATGTCAGATGCCAATGATATCAAGTGGAACAGACAGGGAAATGGTGGTTTAATTTACCAGTTAGAAAGTCATCATTGATTTTATTGGGGGCCTTTTTTAGTAGACCAGCATGGCCAAAAGCTGGGTTGAAATAGGTGGAGAACAAACAAACAGAGGACAAGGAAGTAGAATGTAGTACGACCCCCGTTTTTTGTTGAGAGAGAGAGAGGAGAGAATTTGTGAGATTTTGAGCTTATTATGGCCTTTATCTTTTTCATACCTCAAGGATGAAGTTATCGGGTGAGAGTAAGGATCAGGGAGGTGGAGCATAGAAGTTAGAGAATGGTTGAAAACTGAAGGGAAGATGTGAGCTGTGCTTTAAAAGGCAAGTAGCATTTACATCAAAATGACAAGAGAATTGCTTTGTGTTTATTTCTTAAAAACTGGATCTGTGGACTCAGAGTGCTGATGCTACAGTATATGTTGATGTACTACTTAGTGTTCTCTGCCAAGAAGCAGGGAGTTCTTTGTTCCATATGCCACAGGATTCCTGTTCCATTAAAGCTATTATGCCTAATATTAATGCATGAAATCTGAGATGCACAATTCCCAGACATTGAGAGCACACTTTGACAGACATACATGTAATAGAAGGCAGTATCCACTCAATATTATCAAAAATAAATGTGCACACTGGTCTCTCCAGAAGGCCAAAAGAACCTTTCAAAGTAAATTGATGGAGTTACAGACACTCTTTTTTAAATGAGGTGAAGAATCCATTTAAAACAATTTTATTAGACTTGTTTGATCTCTAGAAACTTCCTAGAATAAATGCATTCATTCTTTTGTACCAATTACCAAGTCCTAACGTGGGTAACTGTGATACAGTCCACAGCCCACGAGTTGTCTTTAATCTGCCCTTGGAAAAGCACCAAAGCACTACAAAGACTTAAACTGAAATTAAATTGTCTTCAAGCTGCAGACCAGACCAAAGTACGAGCTGAGAAATGCCATGTTAATACAACCTATTCTTTTAAATACTAGCCTCGACTAGAATTGTGTATTGTGGGTTTTCTTACCATTTATAACATGATCTCCAGCTATTTAATGTAACTTTAGTCCACGAATAAATACTTTTCTTCCCATATGAGTATATCACACCATCGTTTGTGGGCTACAAACCCCTGTCAATCAGAGCATTGTACCAGACAGTCTGCCCTTCCATTCTCCCTTGTAAAATTGCCATGGATTACGTCAAGTTGCAATTCCCCTCTGCGCACCAGATAATGAGCTGGCACATGTAGGACAGATCGATGTCAAACAGGAGGGGGAGATAGTTTTGAAGCTCTCATTTTCAGTTGCCATTTGATCCTGTTTGCAGAAATCAATCTCCTCCTCCTTGACAGCTCTGAATGTGTTATCACTGTAGCTTTAGTTCATTGGATAACCAAGAGCTCCCTTTCACTCAGCAGAGCATTTTCCATGAGGGGAAAATGGAAATGGAATATTTCTGCAGTGGTGGGAAAAGAAGGTGAACAAACAAGCAATCTATTGTATGTTGAAAATGAGGTATGCACAAGTATGTGTGTATATGCACATGTGTGACTACAGAGTGGCTACCCATGTGCATGAAAATAGCTACGAAGCTGATACCATCAACATTTATTCCTGAAAATCTCCACGTACTTGGAAACTGAAAGCAACTGCAACTGGGTCACACAGCCTATTGTGTAAATGTCCATAGTCTTTTCCATGTGGATAATGGATATTGGTCAATTTTTAATTCACTGTGCTAATCCATGGAGCAGAAACAAAAATCTAGTATCTATTTGCTTTCAATTATGGTTGAGTTTTTATATTTGTAGAGAGAAAGTTCCCTGGTGATCCAGAAATGGATAATACTCCAAACAAAATAATGAGACCACATATAAGCATCTTAGCTATTGAATTGGGCAGGAGTTGACCACCAAAGAATAGACTTCAGAACAACCTTGAGGGGTCATAATTATAGAAGCCAAAGACCAACAGAAGATGGAAAGAATGTGCAGGTGCTCCACTTTGGAGCACCCATCATAGAGCAGTGTGAGAGGGCATGATGTGTACATCGCAAGGCCATCAGAAAGTAAAGCATAATTGGAAAAGAGACTAACCCATGCCGATTGAGAATTAAGACGCTGGTACAAGTAGAAGACCAGATCAAAATGTGTAATTAAGGATAAAAGCAAGGATGCAGGAAGAAAGCATGAGCTGTGGATATGTAACATCAATCTCTGAAAACATTTAGGGAGGGTAAGGATGATCAAGAAGGCAAAGTATTTCTAGTGGTTACATTGAAAATTAGCTAGCATCAACCCACACTATTGGAGTAAAGTCATATGCTTCCTGTTCAGAAAGTGCTCTCTTCCTGTCCTGTGTGCATGTTAGTATCGACTTGTTCTATTCACTTCCCAGTCACCCCACTCATGGGGCAGAGATCCCTGCCATGAGGTTATAGGATGGCCAAACATCTGACAGGACAGGTGCGGTTGACTGCAGCTTTTGAGTCACCTATACTCACGGCCCAGGGAGAACACCACATGCAATGTAGGAAAACACGGGGGTTGCAAACAGGACCAGAGTGAGCCACAGGGGTCTGGGGGAGGTTTGTAGATATCAGGAGGGTGGGATGACCATCAGTTCTGTGGGAAGATGCAATTGACTTGTTTGAGTAGTCCCACAGACTGGCAGGGAACTGAAAGCCACTGCTCGGGCATAAACAGGCTCTTCACTTGGTCCCCTTGGTAAGGGGAGTTGTTTAGCCAGGAGGTCTCTGTGGGAGCAGAATTGGGTGGGGAACTTGTGATGAGGCCATTTGAGGTCTTCCTCGTTTCACCAGATGTCAAGGCAGCAAACAATACTGGGCTTTAATTTGAGGTCTTACACCACACACCTGAAGAGGGGCCAGAATACTGGCCAATGTAGCACTCCTGCTTTCTCCACGTAGAGCTTCCTTATTGCTTATCTCTGTGCTGGGAATATGCCACCTGTCTGAGAAAAATGATCTACCTAATCTCCCGTGTTTCCCTCTATACTCACAGTTTACAGGAGGCTGTGAAATGCAATGAAAGTTTTGGTTTCTAGTGGTTTGCCTGCTGCTCTCATGGCTATAGGCAAAGCAGAAACAGATAGAAGTAGGACAAGAAACACTGAAGTTCTTAGTGAAACAGCAAGCATTCGAAAATAAGATTTGGTATACATGTGCTGCAGTGAAACTGCTTGGAGGGTGTGGGCATTTCTTGCTATTTTTTTTTCAATACACCTTGAAAAATCCTCATTTACCTAGACAATAATAAAGGTGATAGAAGGTTATTGATATCCATCCATTGAATTACTAATTGGATAATACATTATCCAAAAAAGGTTATATAACTAATTAGACAAAATGTAACATGTATGAAATAATTCTACTCTGGGTACATACAGTGCATTAATTCTTCTGTTTGTCTCTATTTGTACTTGGGGGTGATTCTTCATGCTGTCTTCCTGAAGATATCTTTCAATGATTTCATACACATTCACAAAGTTATTTTCAGAAATTTTACTCTAGTAACTTGGCATCATTTTTGTACTAAAAACAAAATATTATCTACTTTAAAATTTTAGCAACTCCTATACCAAGTCCCTCAAGCAGAAGTGATTGTGCCATTATCTGATATTTAAAGTGCTATGTTCCATTCTCTATTATAGTACTTATCACACTGTAATGATAGTCAGTCTCCCCTCTAGAAGACGAACTTTTTAAAACCAGGTTTGATCTTACTTCTTCTTCATATTAACATCTTCATTATTAACAGTTGCCTAACATATAATATAGCCTTGTAATAAGGTTCTGTGGAATGAGTCAATGAGTTAATAAATGTCATCCCTCTAAACTCTGAATTATATAAACAAATGCCTAGTTCACATTTCCACTGGAAATTTTAATTAGATACTCAAATTTAAGATATCCAAAAAACATCTTAATTTCCATTCTGTCAAATCTTATCAGTGCTTCCTTTCCTCCGGAAATGACATCACTACACACAGTTGCCCAACCCAAAATTGTTCGTGTTAACTAGAGGGAGATATTCCCCAAGTCCTTGATCAGCATGCGCTGCCTATATCCAAAGTGTAACACATATCCATTCATGTATCTCCATTTCTGGTACCATCCCCCAGTCCAAGCCACCATCACTTTTTATCAGCTCTCCTCATTTCCACTCTTGCCCCAGTCTGATCTCCCCATAGCCTCTGGGGTGATCTTTTAAAAATATAAATTGTATGTCACCTTTCTGCTTGATGCCCTCCAGTAAATTCTCAGTATCTCCCACATGAAAGTACCTTGGCCTAAAATGCCTTATATGTTAATCCTTTCTACTCCTCTTACTTCATCTTCCACTGACTGAATTTCCCTCAGTCTGTTCCAAATCTACTGGCCTCAGAGAATCCTCAGATCAGTCCAGCTCATTTTATTATATTGTTTTATTTATGAGTTGTTTCCTTTTCATGAATTACTTGCCCTCTCAATGTGTTCATGACAAGTTCACTTTTGTCATTGAGGAGTCAGCTTAATTTTCATCTCCTAATTAATACCTTTCTGATCTCTCAATCTAAAGCAGCCCCTAAGTCATTCCCTTTCACATCATCTGGCTTTATTTTTATCATATTTATGGTCGTCTAAAATTTTACTTGTTTACTTATGCTGGTCTTTATTGTTCACAGCTAAATTCACATGGCTTCAAATAGTGCCTAGCACATAAAAGACTTTCAGTAAAATAATGTTTGGGAATGAATAAGTTCATGAATGCATTAAGAAACTGAATGAATATATAAATGAGTTTTTGAATAAATGCATAAAGAAATTTTATTTCTTGATATTTATATTATCTTTATTATATCACTGCTAATATGAAATATTATGCATTACGAATTATGATTTATCCATCTCTATGTGACCTATAAAAATTAATGAAATCTGATAAGAAGCAACCTTATAAACTCAGACATATTGAGATTAAGAAAGCTCCTTGACATACTTTTTTTCCACTGACGTAATTCATAAGTAAATTTTTTAAATTTCCTATTGCAACTAGCTTTATTCTATTCTTCTTATCTTCTGTTTTCTTTATCCTTTATAACTTTCTAATGCTGATGAATTCTCCCCCCCCCCATTTTCTTCAAGAGCAAAACTATCAGGTGGGCAGTATTATAGAGTATTTGAATCTTCTCAGGTAATCTGAATATTACCATATTTATTGAAGAAATTGAATTTGAAGTTAAAATCTTTCTCAAATGAATACTCCAGGCCCAGATAGCCTCACTGATTAAATCCACCAAACATGTAAGAAACAAATGACACAAATTCTATGTGAATTCTACCAGAAAATTGCAGAGGAGTAAAACTTCCCAACTCATTTACGAGGCAAGTATTATTCTAATATCAAAATCAGGCAAAGATATAAGAAAATTACAGACCAATATTTCTTGTGAACAAAGATACAAAAATTCCTAATAAAATGTTATCTAATTGAATTGAATAATGTATTAAAAGAAAACATCATGACAAAGTAGGTTTTATCTCAAAAGTGCAAGGTCAACTTAACACTTGAAAACAAATCAATGTAATTCACAATATATGATCATCTCACTAGATACAGAAAAATCATTTGATGAAATCAAACACCCATTCTGTATTAAAAAAAAATCTCCACTAAGTAGGAACGGAAACTATTTTCAATTTAATAAAGAGAATCTCTAATAAACTTACATCTAACATCATTCTTGTTTGTGAAAAACTGAGCTTACTTCCTAATATCACGCACAAGGCAAGGATATCCACTCTTACTACTTCCATTCAACCTTGCACTGGAGATTTTAGGTAGAGCAGTAAGATAAGGAAAGGAAATAAAGCAACCAAGAAATTAAAAAGCTTTAAAACAGTGGACATTGGCATGAAGATAAATAACTTAATGTGAAAAAAATAGAGTCCAGAAATAGACCCTCACATACATGGTCATTTAATTTCTAACAAAGGAGAGAAGAATATTCAATGGAAAAGGATTGTTTTTTCAACAGATAATATTTGGAACAATTGGATTTCCATATGTAATAGTAATAATAATAAAGTTTGATCCATACATTACTCCATACACAAAAATTAACTCAACATGGATCATAGATCTAAAAGTGAAATCGAAAACTAAAAACCTCTAGAAGAAAATACAGAATAAGTCTTTGTGGCTATGGTAAGTGAACAATAGGGACAATATCTCAGCAACCATGGTTCTTACTTTTTAGTTGGGAGTTTAAAATGGCATCAATAATTTCTTTCCTAATAGAATAAATTTACAGATGTTAATAATTTACAAAAATAAAACATTGGAAATATGTAGGTTTAGCATAATAAGGATTCTGCTCTAAAGTTGACTAATAATAAGTTTCTAATCTTTTTCCATTTTCTGTCAGTTGTGCATATATTAAATAAGGGAAAGAAAGACATAGAACTAATTTATTGAGCAGAATGATGTCTATAGTTTTTCAAATGATTTTACCAACGTTATTGTTTTCACCTCAGCTTTTTTAATTCACTGGAAATCCTTGGTTATTTCTCAACCTGTATCCATGACAAGTTGCCTTCGGCTCACAGCTTTTCCCAATGATAACCAGAACAGCTAGGAAACCAACCATTCAACAATGCTCCATGAAAAAACTCAGAGACACTTGGTTTTCCAAAGTTCTGAGAGGCGCCAGCATCACTGAGAAGCTTGCCATCTGGCGGTGGAAGATGCTGTTACAGAACTGATATTAATGGACTATGATAAGATCTCAAAATAATAAAGACCAGCTGGTGGTGTTTAACTGTGAGAAGGCAGGTGGCTGCAATTATAGAAATAAGCAACAAACTCTGAAAGGCAGCCAGAAAAAGGAGGCGGTGCTGACCTCCAGAGAGATATGGAAATGGTTATATAGAACACAGTACCCTGCAAGCAAGATGGACGGGCAATGCACAAGGCTTATTGCTCAATCTATACAATAAAAATAATTCAAGGATGGATGATCAGAAAGCTGAGGGCATCCACTTCAATAAAAAATATGACCCCCTGCCACTTTCCAGGACTGAGTGAGATTTTAGACTGAGAACCAAATGGCTGAAGGAGAGGCCAGGTGCTCGGAAAGAGAACTCCATAACACCATTACAAATGTACATTATGATTATTCCCTTGGTCTTTCTCCAAAGAGAACTACAGTATTTGACAAAGGTAACTATACTGGGAAAAGGGGACTATTCAGACTACTCAGACATTTGAAAATGTCACACACAGAACCTGAGTTGATATTGATATTTGGGAACTTGGAAGCATTATTATGATGCCCCTGTTAGAACGAGGATGTATGGGGACCAACTAACAGAATTCTGATCTAGGTTCAGCTCACCAATAGATCCACCGAGCTCCTGAATCCACTCAGTGGTCATTTCCCCAGCCACTGAATGAATAATTAGAATGGACATATTTTCTAGTTGGCATAACTGATGCATTGATTCCTTGGTCTGTGAGGTAAGAGCTATCAGAGTAGGGAAATCTAAGAGGAAGACTCTGAAAACTCTCCTCTCCTCAATCCAACTAAGATACTAAATGAAAAATGATATTGTATCCTGAGGATTGGCAAAGATTTGGTCCACCTTTAAAGAACTAAATGATGCAGAGGTGATGGTTCTAGTGATATCTCCAAAAAATAGTCTAGTCTCTACAAATATTAGAATGATTTTGGTGAGTTGCAGTAGATTACTTCAAATTCTACCAAGAAGTAGCTGCTGTGAAAGATGCAGTGCAGGTTACAGAACAGATGAAAACAGTCTCAGTATATGGTACGTAGCCATCTATTTGGCAAATGCATTCATTTTCATCCTTGTTGGGAACAAGGAACAGAAGCAGGCTGCCTTCACATAGGACAGGAGACATTTTGCTAACTCTCCTACTCTTTGTCACAAGAGAGGCTGAGGGAACTTGGACCATGTGGCCATTTTGCAAAATTTTATCACAGTGCATTCTATTGATGACATTCTCTTAGTCCGACCAGATGAGCAAGAAATGGAAAATCATTAAGGTCTTCATAAGACACATGTACTATAGAGGATGCAGGGACCTGCCACATCAGTAAGGACTTTAGGGACATGCTGTTTTGGGGAATGTTTGAATATTCCCTGCAAATTAAAAAATGATTTATTACATCTTATTTCTCCCATCGGTAAGAAAGAAACACAAAGATCTACCAAGTGGTACAGAAGATTGTCAAGTTTCAATTGGGCCCTGAGTAGGAATGGGTTTTAGAGCAAATGCAAGCTACAGTGCAAACATCTCTGCCTCTGGGGCCATGCAAACTGGCAGAATCCATGGCATTTGAGATACCTGTGATGGAAAACATGCATTATAGAGTTTATGGCCAGCATCAGTAGGAAAATCACGAAGTAGGTCCTCAGGGTTGTGAAGCAAGGCCGTGCCATCTATAGCAGAAAATTATATACCATTTGAAAAACAGCTCCTGGAATGCTATGCTCCAGGAGGTAGGAGCACCTACTGATGGGGTGTCAAGTAGCCATGCAGCCAAACTGCCCATCATGAGCTGGACTCTGTCAGAACCAAGCTATAAGACCATATGGGACTGACAGCAATTCATTGTCAGATGACGTTATACACAGCTGAGATTGAGCACTGGCTGCAACAGAGAGCACAAGTAAGCCACAGAAACTGGTGTCTCAGACATATATGTCATCCAACTTTGCCACCCTTTCAGCTCTCCCTCTACATAACATTAATTCCACAGAAGAGAAGGAGACCTGTTTAACCAGTTAATAGGGAGAAGAAAGAAAGAAAAAAATGAACTGGATTTATAGATGGCTTGGCTCAATATGTTGATAGAGCCAAAAAATGGAGGGCAGCTACATTTATATAGTCCCACCCCTTGTGACCTTAAGAGACAGAATAGAGGGAAATTCTGCCATTGGGCAGAGCCTTGAGCAATGCACCTAGCTAGTCACTTTGTGTAGAATGAAAAGTAGCCTGAGGTTAAAAAAAATACACACACACACACACACACACACACACACACACACACACAAAGACACAAAGGTTGGACAATTCCATGAACTTTCCACTGTGTAATTATATGTGCATTTAATGAAAAGGTAATTTTCATTATCTTGTGTGTGTGCGTGCGCGTGTGTATGGTGGTAAATGGCCTGGAAACTTCATTAGGGAACTGAAATGAAAAAAAGTTATACACACACACACACACACACACACACACGCAGCTAGGATAAGGAGATCTTGAGAAGAGACATATGGATGGACACAAAGGGGTTGTGACAAAGCACAAGGATTTTGGTTGTGACAAAGCACAAAGGTCTGAATATGTTAATGCCTAATAAAGACTGTCCATCATTGAAAAGGCACTAAATAAACAATGTGACCAGTTGTTGTCAATCTGTCCCTGCATCAACCACCCCAATGATGGCACAATGGAACCCATGGTGGATATGATGGGAAGCTAGTCATGACCAAAAGTACAGGCTCCTCCTCACCAAACCTGATCAAGCCACTGCAGAATGCCTACTTGCCAGCACTAAGCTCCTGATATGGTGTCATGACTCAGTGAAACAAACCAGCACTTGGTGGCATGTAGATTCATTACATTGGGCCCCTCTACCCTGAAAGGACCAATGTATTATCTAGATTATTGATACATGTTTTTGGTATGGGTTTGACTCTACTACTCAGAGCCTCAGCTCACATCACTATCCGAAGGCTCACAAAGTTTGTTCTACTAACGAAATCCCACGTAGTATCACTTCAGTCCAAGGACACTCCTTATAGCAAAGGAGGTGCAGCAGTGATATATTGTCATGCGATCCACAGGTCCCACCACATACTGTACCATTTATAAACTGAGTCACCTGCTTCAGCGTGATGACCAGAAAGGATAAGGTCTCATTTTCCAGGTCACGGGACACACTAATTCAACAACAGTTGTATGGTGCTGAGATCCAACAAGCAGAGTACAGTATATGAATCTAAGAACCAAGGGATAGAAATAAGAGACTATCCTCATATTTGGGGAATATACTCTTTTCCTTCCAGCGACTCCATGCTCTGTGGACCTAGAGGTTCTGGTTCCCAGAGAGAAACCATGGGATGCCAGAATACTTCCATGAAATTTTAAGCCATGACTGACTGCCCTCTACTCACTTCAGGCTCCCCAAGTCAATAAATAAATAAATAAATAAATAAATAAATAAATAAATAAAAAGAAAAAGCAGTCCAAAAAAGGAGACACAATCTATGGTCTATGGTAACATCTCTTGGTACTGCCCTCATCAATCTCAACAGTAAATTAAAAAGCGTAGCATTCATATCCTGAACTATGGGCTCAGACCCCAAATAGATGTTAGTGTCACCAAGACCAGCAGACATGCTAGATGAACTTGAGGGGTGTCTAGGATTGCTTTTAGTATAGGAAGATGGTGACTCTCAGTTGTGATCCCAAGAATAACTATAGCAGGGACTGTACTATGTCCCACCAAACTTTCTGCAGACACTGTCCCTAGGTGGGTGAACGTATTTTTATGAATCAAGTGGAGTTGAGTAACTGAAGGTGCAGACTATAGTGTAAACTGTGCTGCACCTCTCCCTTTCCTGGTCAGGCCTGCAAAACATTCCCTCAGTCATTGGCAGTGTTCTCTGCCTGTGACTAACAGTTGAGTCCATGGTTAGAAATCATGCTTGGCCAAAGAACTGCTTCACTCAAGGTTATGCCACCTCCTGGTGTTAAGTCTTTGCCCGATATCTATCTATTCGATGTGTTTGTATAAAGTCCCTGCCCTACTGCTTCAATTTTGGGCATATCTGAAAGGCCATCCTAGCTTCAGAGATCCCTCTGGAATCGGCAGAGGCTTTTGTTGAAACTGTATCACAGTTAAACTTCTTCCTCTGCTCAATCCTCCTTCCTTCCCTACAACTATTGTTTGAGAATCTGCCCCAATAAACCTACTGCACATAAATCATTGTTTAAAAATCTATTTCTTGGGAAAATGAAATTATGAGATTGACAGATAATTTTCATCCAATCTGAGCTACTCTTTTTGATCAGTAAATTTAACTTATTTACATTTATTGCAATTACAGCTGTACTATGATTGTCTATAGCCATTTTATTTTATGTTTCATGTTCAGCATATTATTTATTTCCTTTCTTCTTTCCTACTTTTTGTTAATTTGAAAGTTGCACATTATATTTTTACAATTGGACTTAATTGATTTATGACTCATTTATGTTTAATATTTTATATCAAATTTCTAAATGTATTATTATTTATATCTTCCTCATTGAAAAGATAAGTTCTTAGTAACGTGTTCTATCCTACCTCATGTTTCTACCATAATATTTTGGTTCTGGATTGTCATTTATACGCATTTCAGGGCACCTTTTTTAAAAAAAATATTAAATTCAACTAAATTATTTACTCACCCTTACTTCCCATATATATTTTCACATCCCCCCTGGAATACTTACTCTTGTTTTTAGTGAAATACTTCCTCTGAGATTCTTTTTAAAATTAGTATTTCTTTGGCAAAAATTCTGAGGTCTTATATACTTCAGAATAATTGTATGTTACTGTCACATTTATATAAACTTAGTCAAATACAGAATTCTATGTCACAGTTTCTTTTCTTTCCTTTGAAAATATTATTTCACTGTATTCTTATTTTAAAACTTTTCAAGAAGTCTTACATCAATCCAAATCTTGCACCTATGGAAGTACTCTATTTTTCTTTTCTTTATAAGATTTTAGAGCCTCCCCTTTCTCCTTCAAAAAATCAATATTCTTAAAATTTAGTTTAATGTTCTTAAGGGTTTTTTTGTTGTTGTTAGTTTCACATTGTTCTGTTTATTCTATTTTGTTTGGCATTTTATGTGGTCAAAATAATCATTTCTTTTCTTCTTTTAATCTGAGAAATTAGGATAAACTATATCTTCAACTATTTCCTTACATTTAGTCATTGTTTATTTTTTATCCCTCATGGGAAATCCATTATATGTCTTCTCAGACTTCTTCTAGCCACCATATGTCTTAACTCTCCATTTTTATTTTGCATCTCTCTATCCCTTACTTATCTCTTTCTAAGAGTTAAGCGTTTTAAGCATGATCTTTCAATTCATTAATTTATTCTTTAGTTATTTTCTTTCTGCTATTCAGTCTATTCATTGAGTTGTTTATTCAATGTATTATATATCTTATACCCAGTATTTTGAATTTGTTCTTGTGCATAACTCTGTACTCCTGCCATACCCATATTTTTCTTTATCTCTTAGATGATATTTTTCATTTAATTCTTCTTTCATTCGGTTAAGGAATTCAGCTTCTTCTCATAAAGCTGTCAAATGTGTTGTCCTTTTTCTGCAGTGATTGTCTTTCCTCAGATAAGTTGTTATGCTGCCCCATGGTCAGTTTTTCCCCTGGAGATATCAACACTGGGCTGATGATGAGTATGGTAGGAAGTAATTACAGCAGCTGAGACTCTACCTGGCAGCCTCCCATAAGTATAGGACTTGGGAATGGAAGTGCTTTAAGGTAGAGAGCCTTTACAAACTCACTCACACCAGGAAATTCCTTGCATCTCCACAAATATCTTACTGGAATATAATTTTCTCACCTTCAGGTTTAGAAAAAGAGGTGGGAGAAGTAGTAAATGGCAGTGGCTAGCCAGTTTACCTTCACTTATTGTTACCTGCACCTCCCCTCAGCTAGAGATTACCACACCATTCTACCTTCAAGCTGAAATGGCACTGCTACTTTTCATTCTTGCATTAATTACTGGCTGGGCAATATTGATGGCAGGCAGGGAGCAGGGAGATATTACAACTAAAAATTTGTCTTTGTACCTCTCTCCCTCTCATTGTATTTGGCCTTCTTTCACTTTGGGGGAGGGACTATTTCCAACTCTACACCAGAACATAACCAGCTCCTGTTTCAAGATTGTTTCATAGTAAATGAATACTAATATCAAGAAATGAAAATTACTGAATATTTAATGTCTGTAATGCAAATATTCTACTTAGATTCATCAACCTCCCTCCTGCTTCTGTGCCTCTCTAGGTTTGGGCTCTGTCAGGAAGGCACAGCAGCTCATATAAGTTTGTCACCCTGTTCATCATTATTTGATCTGTGTCATTTAGACATATTCTTTAAAAATCAGATTTTTGAAACCTCTTTCAAAGTCTGAAAACACATATATGACACCCATTTTTATGTGTGTTTCCTATCTGAAAATGGCATACATTAATCTATCTGTGTTATTTAATAGAAATAGAGACAAAAAATAAAAATAAAAACCTAAGGCAAATTAAGCATAAAGCACCTCAAGCTTGAATTTTGGCACTATTTCAATTTTCAGTTTTTGTTTATGATTCATATAATAATTTGCTTTAGACAAATTAATTAGTTGTATGTGTCAAGCTAGTTAAATGCATGCTAAATATTTTCCCAAGAGAACTAAGTTGAAACGGGGTGCTATTAAAACCTTCAAATGAACAAAACAAGTCACATATTATTAATTAGAACTGGGTAGTGAGGCATATTTTTGGATGTTTGCCAAGGATAATTATGGAACTTCTTTTTTTTTTTATTGGAATAAGATGAGTTAATCAAGAAAAGGTAATCTAGCTCACTATGGTCAGAGCTTGAAAGCATGGCCATAAACTACTCACCTAATCACATTGGGTTAGGGTTGAAAAGCAAGTGAGGTCCAGGGATAATTCTTATGCTATAACTGATACCTGGGAAAGAGCTTTGTACAATTTCTTCATTTTAAGTAAATAAGAAATTGGATATCCAGAAAAATAATGTTATTGACCCAAAGTCACACTGCTAAAATAGCTGGGGGCAGAGCCAGAATTATGAAATGAATTTTTATTCCTACCATAGCTAAAAATGGCTAAAAACATTGCTTAGTCAGTAAGTTTTATTATACATCATTTTACATTAAATCTAAATTGTACTTTGTTTTTGAAAAATTGTTATAAAATTTGTATAAAACTTTTAATAAAAATGTTTCCAAATAATTGAGTCATTGCCAGGAAAGGTTCATTGTCTTTCATAATGGATTTTTTTTTTCTGATTTATGCTTACTTAGAACCCACTCCCTCTTCTTCTCTTTTTTTGGTAGTTCAAGAAATCGTCTTGCCTCCATGATGCATAGTCATAGTGGGACTCTGTTCAATATGTCTACTCCCTATTCCCTAACTCAACAATTTCAATAAGATTCTCTTTCAGGACTTTAAATCTTGAGAAACATGATGTAAGGGCAGGAAAAACTATCAGCTGGAGCATGTTCATTCTGAGTAGTTTCAGTTATCTAGACCCACAGAAATTCCCCAAGTCTTATCTTTCTGAGAGCTTGATTCTCTAGTCTTCTCATCAACCTTCTAATTGTCCTTCTCGTTGCTCTTCTCATCATCCAGCTAATTGATGTCCTTTTTTCTCTGCATGCATTAGCTAGACTCAGATTCTGTCACTTGCAATCACTGGGCCTAACTGATACAATTTCTGTCTCTGTGCCTGAAGCAGGATACAAACTTAATTAGATTGTGTGTGGCCAAGAGTGGTATTGCTCCCAATAAGAATTGAGCAGGCACTCTTCATTTGTCCTAGTGTTTCATTTTCTTTATCTTTTGTAAAAAACACAAACAACATTAGAATTGACAGAATATCTTTACTTGTTAGCAAAAACTATCTATGACTACAGGAAATACCTAGCCCTAAGACTCACCTTAACTAAGTATCCAAATGAAAAGAAGCACTGCCCTAGTGCATGAAGCTCAAGAGAAATACATATGTCTTAAGGGAATTCTCCAAACAAAACTCATAGAACAGAAGTCTTAGACCTAGAAGGATTTAGTACATTCTGCTTTTACTACTAAATATTTAAATTTCCATAATGGCATATATTTGAAAGAAATGGCAAATTGAATACATTTGTTTCAAGGGGATTCTTAAATAAGCCTAGACTGACCTGGGAACAGTAGAAACATTATTCTAAGCCTACAAAATGCACTCGGTAATTATTTTAAATGAGGGGAGTAGTTGGTACAGGAGATGTGGTCAGGAGCCTGCCAATATGGGAGAGTGAACAATGCTTTTGGATATTGTAAGACATCCTGTTCTTTCCATTCTAATTGAAGAAATTGAATTACAAAAAGAAAAGGAGACGGGGAGATGAGAATAAGAAGACAATGAAGAAGAGGAGGAAACTAAAATTTATTATTGATATTAAGAACCTACTATGTGTCAGGTAGATTCTAGGTGATTATGTTAATTATCTCACTTATTCTAACTGCCCTGTAAGATAGATACTATTGTGCTCATTTTATAGTTGAAGAAATCAGGGCTGGAAGAGATTAACTTTCATAAGGTCACGAAACTTGTGAGTTAAAGATAATTTTTAGAATCTGATTAGAGTCTGTCTGATTCAAATTCCATGCTTATGCTACTGTTTCAGCTGCTACTCAACTAATACTGCCACCATTACTACCATTAATAATATTAAGGCATAACTGGAAAGCCTTCATATAAAGTGAGTGAGGAGGTAGTTAGAAAACTTTACTGAAAGAAATTTATTTTCCTTCAGTGTGTCTTCTGTACTTGTGTTTTAATCTTGTGCTATAATCTGATACGCTCTAGTTGAATTCTTGAGTATCCTTCTTTCTCTTCCCATTCTTTTTATCAAGCTAAAAAAATATTTTTTCAATTTAAAATTGGTTCATTATAGCCAATTTCTGCAAGGTGATTTTTGCTACCAAACCATAATAAGGCCCCATTGTATAGCCTATTAATGTATTATCTCTCCTACTTCATTTTACTGAAACCAACACAGGCAAAACTGAGTCTTAAGAGCAGCATAGAAGTGTTATGGTGGAAAGGAGGCATACCAAAAACTTGTGTCACTTAATTACACTTAGCTCCTGAAAACAGTAAAAAATGGACCCTATGTTACTTAAACTTTCTTTTCTCTGCATATGGTTAAGAGAGATGGATCAAAGCACTGGGTTCAAATCTGTTTGATTTTAGACTTTTTAGAGAAAAAATTTCTGTCTATGGCTCTGGTTTTTCATCTGCAAAGTAGATGCATATGATAAAAGAAGTCAATACATGAAAAATATTTGATGTTGTAGTCAAAAAATAGTAGCTCTTAATAACTGTTACCCATTATTTAAATAGGGATTGTGCTAGCAGAGTAAATGTTGCTTTTGGAAAATGTCAGATATCCTGCTCATTCCATTCTAATTGAAGAATTGAGTGACAAATAGAAAAGGAGGAGGAGAGGGGGCAGGGAGAGGAGAGTTCTCTTTCCATTGGGAAACCCTGAGTAGATCTCTAGGAGAGTAAAAACAACTGACCTCTGCCTCTTCTACCTCTTCTGAGTTGTTCTGTTGGACCACAAGTGAGATCTAATTCTTTATTTGAGGCTACATGTTTACATCAAAAGATGGTAAACAGAATTAAAATATGAATGCATGGAATAGATTAAAATGAGAGATAACGTTTGGACTAATCTAATAAAAAACACATTTGAGTGAAAGAAATAAAAATAAAATCTGCATCTACATGGATGAAATTTTAAATGAGTCTTCAAAAAAGGTTCCAAACTTTTATCCATTCTCCACATCAGAAGATCTTAAAAGATAAAAGGACACACTAGCAATTTACAAGTACGCTTAGGCTGGAAGGAAGTCCTTGATGATTCTATTAACACAGGCTTTGAAGTGGCTTAATACAAAGCACATACACTGTAGATTCAGCTTATGGTTGGCAAATATTCTAATAAAATCGATTTTGTTCATACCAAGGGAAATGGTCTAGTGATGGATCAAAAGGCCTTTAAAAAATACAGTAAAACATTTTAGTATCTATATCTGCTCTCACAAATGTCAAAATACCAGACAAAAGAAGTCTAAGTCTTTGGATAACCAAATCTCTTTATCAAATGTGTTAGTATGTTCCCTGGCAGAAAGAATAGGTCCTTGGGGAGAGGGGGAAAAGAGAAGGAAGAAGTGAGGGGAGACAAAGGTCGGGAGAGATGAGATCATCCTTAAGAAAAAGTGCAGCTACCAGACCAGCCAGAACTAGATTTTGGGGCTAGAGAACGGACCCAGGGCTCCATTTTGTCACTTTAGGGGAACTCTAGTTAATTATAGTGAATTATAATATTATTGCCTTGGCAGCCAAGAAAAATTCCCATGACAGTTCCGAGAAGAGCCAAATAAGGACAAAAATCCCTCTTCCAAAGGGAAAGGAGTGGTCAGCGAGGACCTGCCTAGGAATGCCTATAACATCACCCCTAAATCTTGAATATTTCATGTCCTCATTTTAGGAATAATGAATTCCTAAGCCTCTTTGTCCTTCTGGGTAGCTGCTTTTCTCCAGACGTGTCCACTCTCACCATCTTGAGAGTGTACTGTCCTTTTTAAAATAAATCTACTGCTTGCTTGGCTTATTTGGTGCGTCCTTGAATTCTCTCCTGCGATGAACACTAAGAACCCATTTTTCAGCAACAAGTGGAGCTATGATATTTTCGTAGGTCAAATCCCGTTGCTCAGGCAAAACAAAAATCAATTTTCCCAGAGTTTTAAAAACATCTACTTTTACTTTTAGGACAAAACGTCAAATAACAGAAAAGTATCCATTACCATGATTGAGTAAAATAACAACAATGACTCCACGGCTGCGGGAGGGTGTGGGGAGGTAAAATTTTATATATGTACAGTAAAACCTTGGATTACGGGTAATGTGGATTCTGAGTGTTCCGCAAGACGAGCAATCATTTCGAACACATTTTAATGTGGTAAACAAACGATGTCTTGCAATTTGAATAGTTTGTTTCCAGAACAAATTATACTTGCAAACCAAGGTATTTGTGTGTGTGTGTGTGTGTGTGTGTGTGTGTGTGTCTGTGTGTGTACACACACTATAATAAAAAAACCTTACAAATATAAAAAGCAAATGTGGTATTCAAGATTACCCAGGGTGTGAGTAAAGAGCTGAAGACCACTCTAGGAAATAATTGGTGAAAAGTAAATAAGCAAAAATCTTTTGGGAAGAAACTCAACATCTTCAATGTTTCTTCTCTTTGACTTAGCAATTGCAGTCCTGGGAACACATTTCCACAGGAGGCATTGGTATAGGGATTCAGTGTAGGGTTCTCATGTGGTGTATGTTTACTGTATGTGTGTGTGTGCACACATATGTACTATAATGTAACATAGAGTCAGATACAGGTATATACCAAGATTTAGAATGTTAAATAGTTGACATTTCTACAGATGGTCATATGTCTTGTTAGGGAGACCATTTCATGGATGGAGAAGAGGCTTGATCACTGCACTGTACACCTGAAGTTGAGGTTGTATAATATTGTATACCAACTGTAATTGAATATATAGATAGTCACAGGATGTGGATTATAATGTGGAAGGGAGTCAGAGGAATTGTAATAGATATATATGATATGGAGGGGGAAGAGTGGGGTGGCTAAATGGGGGAGGGGGGTTGTCACTTTGAGGGGTAAAAAGTATAACTATTGCACTGTGTTGTACACCTGAAGCTAATTAAAAATAAATAAATAATTTTAAAAAAATAGTTGACATTTCTAAACTGTGGTCTGAAGATACAAAAGGTTTACTCCATACTTCTTATTATATTATAGGTATTTATTTATGTGCAGTCTCCCCTGTCCAGGTACAATTTTTCTCATCTGTGTGTCCTTCTGGCTTACCAAGCTGTGAGTACATAATAAATTTCACTAAATTTTATAATATTAAAATAAAATTTAGAATTGGTTTAAAGTAGCAAATCCTATAGTCTCCTTTGTGCTTACATTTTTAAGCACAAAAAGACCTTTCTTTTTGGAATTTGCCTTTCAAACCGAACCTCCTCCGTCTGCAGCTTTCCCAGGGTCACTTCTTGTGTATTTTCTGCACTAGTCACTTACACAGTTATCTATCTGCTCTGTCCAGTAACCAAGACTTGTCTGGGCAATTTCTAAGAAATTTCCACTCACTCAATTTACTAATTTGTTTTTCCCAGACTAGGATGTTAGGATTAACACTTTACAACTGAATATCTATTTTGAATTTAAGAATCATCCTCCATTTTAAAATACTACTACCCAAAACAGAACTTCTTCAAAATAACATTATAAACTCATTCCTCCATTAGCATCCCAGAGTTTTGTCTTTAGTCTCAAAAGAAATCCTCCATATCTTCAGATATTCAGGTCCATTTCCAAAGCTTGGCTACAATGTAAGGTCAAACCTTTAGAGACAACTTCTTTGTATGTTTGCCCTTTCTCTAGAACGACAGTTCCACTATCTGTTTCTGAAACGTAATCAAAATAAATGCTTCATATTGTCTTGTAATTTCTCTGCTTCCTCTCTACTGCTCTATCTGTTCTAATATATAACAGAAAAAAAGACAAAGAAAAAAACCATATGCATAGATGTGTGGTAAGCTGGATTTCTGTAAATTTTTGAATTGCCATTTCCAGTCTAGGAGGAATCTTACAATGACCTTTATATAACTCTATACATTTTGGCCATCCCTCTGCATAGGGGACTCTATTTATATACTGTTGGTCTCCCAGAAAGCATAAAATAAATCTTATTCAGAATTTATCATTTTTTTTAAGGTTATGGTAAAAAAAAAGATGCATTCTAAAGCAAGGAAGAAAGTGATTTTATTCAACAGCAGTAAGGATAACAGTGATCGTAACAACCTCCTCCTCCTCCTCCTCCTCCATCTTCTATTTGTTGAGACCATATGCCATGACAAGCACATTACATGTATCATCTCACTTAATTTTTACAACTTGATTAAGTAAATATTATTATTCTCTTTGTATTGCTGAGGAAACTGAGGCTCAGAGAGATTAATTACCAAAGGTGACACAGTTAATTACTTACCAATGTGTGATCCCAGGCCTCTTTGACTAATGCCTACATTAGTCATACTATGATTCAATATTTTATTTTTTAAATAATATGGTAGCTCTGCAGAAATGATAAGTAAATAAATAATCTCCAAGATAAAGTCAATCATAAAGCTCATAGGGAATATGTTATTACATAACATATCAATCAGTACTGAATTTTAAAGGGTAAAAAGAATCTGAAGAGGCAAGCACTGAACCACACAAGGTCAGTGTTCTCTGCTGTTTGTTCTACTTCCAAAATGAAACACTGATAAACTAACCAATATTTAAAGGTCTTGCTTGCCTTCCAACCTCACCTGGTTCCATTCTTCCCTTCACTTACTTGTCTCTACCCTCTCCAACATTTCTTAATCTTTCTCTAACAAAACTGTCTCAGGAATTTCATACACTTTTTTTTCCTCCAGTATTAGATCATTCTCCTATCTCCCTGAATATTTAAACAGTTGACTCTTTCTTTAATTCTTCAAGTTTTAATTTGTTACTTTCTCTGAAGTGTTATTCCTGGTCACTATACCTGAGCAAGTCCCATCTTTCACTGCACACTGTTTGTTTCCCTCATAAGTTGTAATTTGCTTTTTCTTTTTCTCCCCTGATTTGCTTGTTGTCTGCCTGGAAGCTTACTGGTTAACCTAGTGTCTGTTTCTTAACTATTGTATATCCAGAGCTTATTTAAAGCCTGCTCTCTAGTTGTTGAATGAATAAATTCTATGTTAACATAAGCTTATAATGTGCAGTGAAAATAATAAATAACTAATGTTTATATATAATGTCAAGGCAACACTTGAATTTATTATATCTCCATGTGACTTCTCATTTTTCCAATATTTCTTATAAATGAAATCCCATAATAATGACCAAAACTCACAGTTATAACCTCACCAAGTCCAACTGACATTGGTATCACACTAAGCCAGTGGGCACTGAATCAAAGTAATCGGGGGTGATGAGAAAATAAGGAAGGCAGTTTCATCTACACTGGAGAAAATTGATTGCATAAACGCAGGATAAGACCTACTGAGCCTGTGTGGATGTGAACAAGTTAAAACATTTTACATATTGAAGAAGCGGACCAATGAAGCACCAAGGAAACTATTTTTAGGACAAATATGCTATGTTTTTTTAAGAAAGACAGTGGGTTGGCACAACATAAGATTCTGACACAAGCTACTAACAGCAAAAGAGGCAACACCCTCACTCATCAAAATTGGACTTACATCCACTGTCCAGAAATCATTTATTAATATTTTATAAGTCCCAGGCCTTCTCATTTGATTTTCAATGTTTAAATACTAAGAGGACATTGGAAATGTTGACTATTAGTTCTGAGGATAGGGGAGAAATCCTTATTATTAATTAACTGATTCAGTCAATTCACAAAATATTTGTTGAATAAATACATTAATCTTGTTATACCAGGGTTAACAGATGGCCTTTTCATGAACTTATTGGAGAATCCTGGGAAAATCTTCATTAAAACCACATACTGTTGGGAAGACCATGCTTCTGAAATTTTATCCCACCCCTGGCTTATTCTTTGCTCCATACTTGCTATTGTCGTACAGTAGGTGACAAAGCGTGGACATGAGTGGCAATGGCAAAAGTAGCCAGTTCTCTGCCTTACAGATTTTGTCCTCTGTAAGCTTGTAATATGATAAAGAACAAGGCAAGACAAACCTGCAGGAGATACAAAGTGGTGCTGTAGAGTTAGATAGCAAATGATAAGTTTTGCCAATATATGTTCAAAAGTTTTTGAGCACTCTCTCACTTACTCTAATGAGCTTCCTATTATTTAATTGTCTTAAATATATTTCTAGATCAACTTAATGTTTCCTGCATACTTTTTTGAGAGTGTTAATAACTTGTGATGGTACTGGTTTCTGAGTGAAAATGCAACTCTATTCATTTTATTAACTTCAACCTGAAAATGCAGACCTTAATTGCTATACAAAGAATATGCCATGTTTTTTTCCAGAACTGCTACATTTTTTTGGTTTACTTAACAGGTTGCATTTAAAGCTACAACTGAATAATCTAATGTTGATATTCCACTTCACATTATGGCAGGAATAATTTTATGATGTTTTATTTTGCTGACCAATTCAGTAGGGCAGCCTTTGGAAGAATCTTTTTAAAGCTAATTAGTCCTGTGATGAGCCCATGATACCTGCAAACACTCCCAACTCATTTGTCTTCAGATTGTCCTATTTCTCTCTAACATGTCTAACAGTCCTGGGTTTAAGGAATGAATACACAACATTTTCTGAGGCAAATTACCTTCAGACTATGCCTATATAAATAAAGAAAATTGATATTTGAAGTATTTATCTAGATAATTTATTTAGATAAAACTTACCCAGATTATTCAAGTTTAGGGCACACTTGTATGATTCTCATGGAACAAAACACCTATAATATCAGGTATTGTTATAAGTCCTAAGGACAGTGTGGGGGAAAACAAAAACAGACAAAAATACTCTTGGAACTTATTTTCCATGAATGAGGGAGTTAGATAAAAACACAAGTGAAGTTAGTAAAATGTAAAACATGTTAGATGGTGATAACTGCCAAGGAGAAAACACAGAGCTGGAAAGCGGAATACAAAGTGTAGGTGTGCTGTAATTTTAGGGGGAAATGATGGAAATTTCCCAGCAAGGGTGCATTCTGGTAAACACAGGAACAAAGTGAGGGAATCTAGGGTTTCAAATATCTGGGGAGAGTCACTCTCAGTCGTGGAAACAGTGAGTACAATGGTCCCAAAGGAGTGTGCCTGGGGTGTCAGGAGCAACAAGGGAGAGTGCAGCAATGTGAGATGAAAGAAGAGGAGGTCAGAGAGATGGGGGAGGAGTGCTGCAAATAGAGGACAGGGAAATTATAAAAATTACTAACAGAGACTTGAGAAGTGTGTCTATAAAGACAGGCAAATACAGCAAATGTGTTCCCTGGCAGGGCCATTACTGTGCCAAAGCTCAGAATAGGTAAGGTGAAGCCTGAGAAATGACCATTGAATGGAGCCATATAGATTTTATCTTCTGCATAAATAATGTTATTTGTCCATATTACTCTACATGTTAGTATAAAAATGAATCTAAAAAAAAATACCGTAACAAGAGGAATGCAATTATTTACTTAAATTGCTCTAGATTGATCTCTGAACATAGAGGCTGGTAGAATAACAATTTCATACAAACCATCATCTTTAAAATAAACTAATATTTGCAGAACATTTAATGTTTACAATGGCTTACAAGTACATTATTGAATGTGCAATATTTGCCAAGTGGAAATAGTAAATATTATCATTATTAGTGTCATTCTACAGGTATGGAACAAGAGCCTCTATGGGGGCAGTGGTCAGTTTCACTTTGCATGTATTGGAAATGGAGTCTAAATCTTGTCATCTGACTCCTACGCTCATTTTTTCCTCTTATACAATGTTGCTTTTGGCTTAAGGATGAGTCCATTGACACAAAAAAGTAGAATACGTATGTATATGTGTGTGTGTAAGTTTGCACATGTATGTGTGTATATATGTATGTATATATATTCATATATAGTTGTCATTATATTTTTTTTAATTGATCTACTAACATTCTCTTAATCATTTTACCCATCACCATCAGCAAGCGAGCATCTGGGAAAGAGACAGGGATTGCAAACTCTGTTGTAGGAGATAGAACAAGTGCTTTGGAACCAGGGGTTAAAATTCCAGTGGTCACAATTTCTATTTGACCTATTGATCCAATCACTTATCACTTCTGGCTTCAATTTCTTTACCTGTATAATACAGATTGTCATATCTACTTTAAAATATTTTAAGCAGTCAAGACACATACTGTGTAAATTTGTCCACTTACCCATTCTAAGGGCTCGTCTAGTTACCATTAGTATGTTGTTCCATACCACCCTTTCTCAGCATCTGTCATACTCCATTATAACGATGAGCCTCTACGTTGGCATTTGGAAGATAATCACTGCCATTTTTCCCATTTTCTCCCAAGAATATGGTAAAATGATGGTTATATAATGAAAAAAATGAAGCTCATGGCATATGTTAAGTGTACAATAAGTGATAATATTATCAATGCCATTATTATATCATCTAGATTCACAAAAGAATCAAACCCATAATTTTAATCCCAATGACAAAAAGCTGATTGACAGAACTGCATTGCGATAACAGGCATTTTGTATCCAATTTGAACCTTTTATCTGTCACATGGCTGTGTTACCGAATGACCTTGCAAAGATAATTGAGCACTGCTGCTAGAACAAATCACTCTCAGATTAATCCTACAGAAGGCAAAACTCAAATTAAAGGTGTCTAACTTTAGCTAGATATTCGCTTATTCTTAATATCTTCCCAGCGTCTGGGGCCACCTTTCCTCTAAATATCTAATGAATCTATATATCAGCTGCTTTTAAAGTAGAGCTGAATACATACTGACTGCTAAACAAATGCTTCTGAAGAGAATTAAAGAATAAATGAATGAACAAATAAATGTGACAGTGGTAATTGTTAGCAAAATCAAAAATTTAAAAATAGAAATATTTTATATTTTCCTATCAAATTCCAAAGAACGACATTCCTGTTTTTTTCTACAAAGAACATAATCTTTTCTTTAAGCTGTACATACATGACATGAAATGTTTTTCTCTTATTAATTTCCTTTCTATACCCAGTTTTTAGACAGCTGAAAATTATGAGTTTACAGAACAAGATGTACTTTCCATTCTTATTTTATGGATGAGTACTATGGCCTGCACTATTATGAAAACAATTCTAAACTGTGCCTTATTAGACTATATTGTGCAATTTATATTCAGAAGATACTATCAGCACCAGGGAACAGACAAATTTAATGAAAGACACAGTGTTCCTGTTGTCCTAATAGTTATTAAAATGACACTCTTCCCAGAAGACATCTACAGTGCCTTTTCAAAGATATTCTGCATGTACTTTGATGGATCAATTTGGGCCTCTAGATATGAATAGCAACATTATAGATCTTAGAAACATACTGTACTCAGCTGTAAGGAGCCCTATCGTCCTCCAGGCTGACTCCTTCTTTTTGCAGGTGAGATACCGAGGCTGACAGAGAATAATTGATACAGCCTATTTCACGTCTAAATTGTGGCAGGAACAGAAGTCCCCTGACATCTAACCAAGGGTTCCTTTCATTTTTATTGTCATTAATGATAACAGTCTGGTAGGACACATAAGCTTTGCCAGATATATCCATATCATCCCTAAAACAGTTCCAAAGGGCAAATAGAAAATATCTAATTTTCTCCATTTCTCAGAGCAGGGACCACAGCCATAAGGGGAGAAGTAACTTAGTTACTATCTATGATTATCTTCATTACTTATCTGTTTATAAATTTTTGTCTGTCCCTTGATAGACTATAAGTTCCATGGGTGACTGCTGAATTCCCTATGTTTAGAACATGCCTAACACATAGAATTTATTCAATAAATATTTGTTGAATAAATTAATATAAATTTACTAAATATGATGGGGGTTACAAAAACTTGTTAAAACTTAGGACTGACCTCTAAGACACACACACACACACACACACACACACACACAGCATAAGGCAGAATGTACTAAATGCTACACAAATTGCATAAGTAAGTTGTAAGACAGTTAAAACAGTCACTGGGGCTCTTGCATTAGGGAGTGTGTGAAAATTGCTAAGTAGCTATGAAGCTTGAGTAAGTTACAAAGTAAGAAAAATGTAGAAGATCCTTCAGAATTTTGTGACACCTTGCAGTTAAGTCCACTATCTCTGTGGGCTGGAAGGTGAGGATGGGCAGGCAGGCTTGATGTAGGGAAACTGAGCCTGTCTAGAGCTTGTAGGGAGAGTAGAAGTCATGATAAATGGTGACAGTATTTGGAAGGCCAACCAGATGCAGCCTAAGAATGATAAAAACATGTTTGATACATACACCAACTTTTTTTTCAGGGCTGTAGAGCAAAACTGGTAGGCCAACATTAAATAAGGGACTATTGGTCATAGGAGACTGGTTGTGATTCATGGTCAGGCCTTTGTGAAGAGAAGGTGAAGGAAGGAAGGAAGGAAGGAAGGAAGGAAGGAAGGAAGGAAGGAAGGAAGGAAGGAAGGAAGGAAGGAAGGAAGGAAGGAAAAGGAAAGAGAGAAGAAGGGAAGGAGAGAAGAAAGGAAGGAAGAGAGGGGAAAAGGGGGAGAGGGAGGGAGGGAGGGAGGAGGAGGAGATGAAGAATAAGGGAAGAAATAAAGTTTTGGAGACACCTACTCTACGCCTAACACTGTGTACACAGTGCTTTCACACACATTTTTATTTAATCCTCACTACAACTCTCCACTTTTAGATAAGAAAATTAATGCTCAATGTAGTTAAGTCAGCCTTCCAAATATCCTTAGAGTGAAGCAGAAACAGGATTCAATGGGAGCCTGTCAGCTCCAAAACCATGTCACCACATGCACTTTCCACCTACTTTGTGCAGTTGCATTATACAGTTTTATATTTTAAAAAATTATGCTTCAGCAATTGCAGAGCCTTTTCACATAATAGCGGTATTCCATCTTTTTAATAACCCTATGATGGTATATTCTTATCCTCATTTTATAGGTGAAGAAACTAAAAATCAAAGAGGTGGTTTATTGTGTCTAAGGGCACATGCTTACATATGGCAGGATGGAAATCAAAGCCATGGTCTGTGGCCCTCAGTTGACAATCTTCTCTACCGTGATATGTACTGAAATCTTTGACACAGTTCATAGCACATTCATACCTACAGAGTGCCCGGGATCCTACAGGGCCTTTCCACATTTAGTCCTCACAAAAAACTCAAAAAGAAACCTATTCACTTGCATTTCATAGATGACAACACTGGAATATATCTCTCTATTCATAATTCTTCTATACAAACAGGAATATGTAAAATTTAAAATTTTGGTATTCAAAGAAAGAAAGAGAGAGGAGGAGGAAGAGGAAGAAAAGAAGAGAAATTCTCAGGACATAAAGGGCAATGTTTTACTTATCATGCCACATCATGCCTCATTGTCAAGTTAACTAAGGTATTACTTTAAACTTCTTTCCACTGCTCATAATCATCCTTTAGCTACATTCAACAAGTTACCAAATCTTGAGGAGTCCCTTTAGAAGAGTAATAAACCCAGAGCCTGTGAGTCTCAGTCTAAGTGTTTCATAAACTCATTAGATGACTGAGATAGTTCTTTCACTTCCTTCTCCCTCATCAATCCACTGCTACTTGCCAAGATGCCCAGGAAATTTAAGGAAAAAGCAGGAAGACTGTGAGACTTTTCATTTATAAGATGCTCTTAGAAGATCTGTATGGAGTCCAAAATCACCATGAAATTCTTTTAACAATTTGTTTTTTAGAAGTTAAAAGCAGAACTAGGTTCACTGTGCAAATTTATAAGATAAGACTTTTGTGCACACACAAATCAAACAAACATTTTACTGATACTTCATTGGGACTTTCCATAAATTCACAGACAAAAATTTAAAATCTTCACAGATATTTGTCTGGAAGTAGCCTTCCTTCCCACTTGTACTTCCAAATTTCTTTTAGGTAGAATCTTTCCAAGCTCCCCAAATATGAGCATTTCCCTCTTCAACTTCCAGAGAACTTTAGATTCCCACTATCATAAAATTCAAAGCATATTCTGTATTTATTTGTTGATGCATTTCCCACATAGATCAAAATTTCTTCAGGCCAGGGTTCACGTCCTTTAACCTATACAAAGGGTTTAATAAATGTCTGTTGAATGAATAGATTAACTTCAGCATTATTTCATATATGGGAAAGGAGTAATGACTTCCAGAAACAGCAGGAAGTAGCGTTGGTTAAGTTGAATTTTTTAAACTGGGTACCTGAGTACAAACGGGGAGCTTCAGGTTCAGAGAAGCATACAACACAAATGTAAGAGCTTTGGTGACAATAATAATACCTAACATTTAGAGTCTGGCAAAAGTCTGAAAGCTGATAAGCACTAACATTTATTCATTAGACCTCTGTGATGTTATTACTAATATGTTATTTTAACTATTTTTATTAATATATGCATATATTAATTTTATATATTATATAATTAACATGTTAAATATCTAACATAAAATATATTCTTCATATTATCATTCTCATTTTATAGATGGGGACATTAAATACTTTTCCACAACATCCTTGCATATATAGGACATGATACAAACTGCCCTGGAAAGGGATTAAGTTTACAGACTATGAGGTTAACTATGAGGGACCAGCACGTGGGAAAGAGTCCTCCAATGCCTGACGGGTACCTCTTCTGGAAACAAGAGAGCAGCAGTCGAGTGTATTGGAAAGTTCCTCCTCGTATGAGCTAGCAGGATTCCTTAGTAGTTGCTACTCTTTACTTGCAGGTTTTGAAACCAGAATGCTGGCTAGATACCATGTCTTCTGCAGATGTCTTAAGTACCCATCCAGAGCTGAGGGGTGGGAAACACAGTGCTGAGGAGACATGAGAACACCTGTGCTCCAATCCAGCCATCTGACAGCAGCCCACTCATGACCTGCCTGCCTTCACTCCTCCTAGGCCTTGGATTTGACCTGTTTGTTCCTTCTCTGACATTTGGATAGAGGGTTGAAATTGAATTTCATTACACAATTGCATCTCTGGTATAGGAGGATAGTATTCTATAATTCATTCATTCATTCATTCATTCATTCATTCTTTCACTCAATGTTCTATGTCCATATAGTTTGTGAAGAGTATTCATTTGTTGCTGACTAAGAACATTAATACACTCATATTTTGTGCCCATTCAGTTGATTAAAAGCATTCATTATTGTTGATGAAGAGCATTTATTCACTTTGGTTAAGAGCATTTATCACTTAGTATTCTGCCTCCATACAGCTGGTAAAAGCATAGGGCGTGGTTATTAGACAGTTTCTAATTTTGAAAACACGATTTCTTAGTTGTCTTACCTTGAACAAATTTCTTTCTGCCTGTCTCTAAAACTCATTGTCTCACTGTAAAACCAAGAAAAATAAGACTTTTTCATAAGATGGTTCAACAACTAAATGAGATGATACAAGTGAAGCTCTTAACACTGGAACCTAGATAGTGCTCAATAAAATGTAGCTATGAATATTAATTATTACCTACTTTTGTAAGAATGCTAACAGTAAAGACTTTCTATAAGAAAAACTAAATAAAAGATAAATTGAGACACAGTACCTAACTATAAGGAACCTATGGTATAGTGCCACCAGAACCTTGTTGGTTTTCAAGACTGTGAAAAATTGGATGGGAGATTAACTAACTAGAGACCTTAAATACTAGCCCAGCTTGCAAATATTTGACAACAAAATACTGGGTTACATAAAAATAGAAGTAAATATTTTGACATAGGCCAGTCAAGTGGCTCAGTTGGTTAAGAATTCGTTTAGAGCGTGTGCTCTGAGCAACAGCGCAGCCAGTTCGATTCCCACATGGGCCAGTGAAAGCTGCACCCTACCTGAGCTGTCACTGAGCTGCCAACAGGTGGCAGGATGGCTCAGCTGGTGTAACAACAAGATTGCCTGTTCCATGGTGGGCTACACGCACCCGCAACTAAAAGATTGAACTCGGGCACCTTGAGCTGAGCTGCCACCCAGATGGCTCAGTGGATAGGGCATGTGCTCTTAACAAGGCTGCTGGGTTTGACTCCCACAAGGGATGGTGGCTACGCCTACCTGCAACTAAGATTGAACACAGCACCTTGAGCTTAGAGGCCACTAGCTGCCGACGGGAAGCCAGATGGTGACTGGCACCCTTCACAACTAAGATTGAAGAACAACAACTTGGCTGGTCTCCTCCCTCAATTCCCCAATACAATCTTTAACAAATAATAAAATAAAATAAAATACTCACCCTTTAAAAAATATATTTTGACATATAAAAAGATAAACATACACACAGCAACATTTAAAATGTTAATGAAGACCATTTTCTAAATTGGTTGATAAAGGTAAAAACACAAAATATTTTGTGCATTAAATGTCATAACTCACTTGATTATGAAAGAACACATTCTTCATTAAAAATAAGTCATGTGCATTATCTGTCCACTGATGTGCAATGTCATTTAAGACATTCCATCATTCTCTGCTTGAGCACTCTTCTGTAATCTGATGAGGTGTCCAGGGAAGAGACAATGATAGCCAAGGCATTAAAATGTAATCAAGATATGCAAATTCATATCTAAATGTGATTTGCTGGGAAAAGAAATTAATCTAGGCATGGTCAAATAAACAATGTGTAATATGGATAATTAATCACCAAATTAGCAGCTGCAGTCCCTTGAGGAAATTATGCAAATAGAAAAGGCCCCCATCCACTGACACAATTAGACCTCTTAATGGCAAACTCTCAACAAAATAACCCTGGGGAACATCACAAAACAAATAGCCCAATCAACCTAAGTGTCCCAAACTCCAATGGAATATTTAATATTATTTAATATTGTTTCTTCACAGTTTAAACTTATCTAGAAGGACTCCATCCTATTTTGCTAGAAAATATTCTAAGATTTCACACTATGGATGGCTCATTGTGTGGTTCCCTCAAAGTTTAGCTTGCCTCTCTCAATCAAATATCTTATTAATGAAATCTGAAATCATGCAAATGATAAGCCTTCATGAATGAGGAAAGGTCAATTATGTATCTCCTGTCAGTAATAGCAAAATTAAGGGAATATTGATGCACCATGAAAATGTGTGCCCTCTGTGACCTGATGTCATCCATTTATTATATCAGCAGCAAAGAAAGGATCTCTACACTTTCCACATAATAAATATTGTTATCTTAGGTAAGAGCATTTTACTTGTATCTCCAAGAGTGATGTCCCATGCCTGTCCCAAAAGTGTATAGTGAAGTAATTCTATTTTTGTTCTTTCTACTCCACCTACATAAAAATAGGTGGCAAAATTACTCCTACAGAATTTTTGAGATTGGGCCTAACAGAACCCATGAGACTCTACTGCTACATCCTCCCCCGCAAAAAATGTCTACCTTTAGAGAGATACCAAAGCTTTCTGAATAGAAATAAAAGATGCTTCAACTACCAGAAAAGGGTTTTATTAAGTATTTTGTTATTATAATTTTTCTGCTGAAAAGTCACAGAAAATGAACTGTATTTGTCCTACAGTTGCTAATATTTAGTTGTACCTATCATTTCTAGGTACCATTAATATTGCTTGACAATATGATTAGTGCTGCCACCTATCTTTTTTATTCCCCCAACCACCCTAACATGGCCAAGGTCAAAGATCTAAGAATTAGCAAACCTAGGCTACAGATTCTTGGTCTCCTGAATCTCCAGGTGGTATGCTGAATGCTACGCTAACTGCTACGTCAGATGATACAACCAAAGTCCCGCAGTCAGGAAATAGCTAAGTTGGGAATAACATGCAGCTGTCCTGTCCGCTCTGCTCAGCTTCTCCATGTTCAGAAAACCACGCCTGATGTGACAGCAGATGCCACTTATGCTGTTCATGTTTGGTTCCTCAGGCTCTCGGGAGGACAGGATTGGGCCTCCCAGACGGCAGTGAAGCCCCTGCCCCTGGGAATAGGGGACCATAGCTGTGACTTATATTTTTGCCCATTTAACCCTTATTTCTTTTCTATATTTCCAAACTTGAGTCCTGTAACAGCCAGATGGGGGCTGGCATCTTCTTCCCTGTAAGAGTTATGTAAGAAGTCATAAATAAGCATCATTAACTATGGCAATGACATACCCTGCTATCCTCATTAGCAAATGTAAAAGCCTACATTTAGAACCACAGTCTCCTAGTATTTTTAATAGTGGAAGCATGATTAGAAATCGTCTCACCTAGTGGTGTCCAAACAATGCTCTGTAGAATGTGAGGGATGCTGAAATGTGTCACAGAGGCCATGGTGGGGGTGAGTGGGAGAGAGAGGGCAGGAGTCCAGACCCCCCATCAAGCTTCAACTAAAGCAAGTCCACATCTCTTTTATAGACTGGATAAATATCTGTGATGTCCTTTGAAGAAAGGGCTTCATAGCTCTTTATACTAATAAAGAATTTTAGTAATGCCTTCCCTAGCCAATGTTCTCTCTTTATCTGAGAATGATCCTATGTGAGTGAACTCCCCAAGGCCACACCTGAGTGACAAGTGTTCCAGCACTCTGTTAGTGCCTACTGCCATCGTGGTATTAAAGCTTGTATATGACCCAGCAGTTTCTGTGACTATACAAATTCCTTCCCTGGTCAGCATTATTACTCTTTCTCTAATTTTATCTAATTACTCTTTCTCTAATTTTAAGGGTCAGTGGGGTTCAAATATTGATTTGACAAGTGAATCTGATGACCAAGTTCTTCCTTTCATATTCCAAAATTCTACAGAGAGACAGCATTGTCAATTCTGTGTACCAATGTGTTCCAATGACTTAGCACACTCCCAATTCATCATCCCCTAACACTTTTCCATATTGACCCAGGATTCTCCAGCTTGTCTGAACCATTCTAGTCTTACTACTAGGTCGCTCTGACCACTGGCTCCATTGCCCATGCATGATCTCACTCTAGTCCTTTGGATCTCATCAATATATCTGATTTTCTCTTTTGAATCTTAGTTCTACTCAAGAACTTTGGCTAAGAATATCAGAATCTTAGCTCTACCTCTTATCAGCTATATAATCTTGACTAGCAGTGTTGGAAATACACTAGATCCACTGCTAAAATATTAGTTACTTTAACTCTTTGGATTCTGATTTTATGGTTGATAAAATTAGGATAATAATATCTGCTTCACCTTCCTTTAGTGTTGCTGTAAATATAACATGAGCTGATATATATGAATGTCCTTTGTGAACTATATTTTATACCAAAGAAATGTATCATTATTCTGAACCTGGTCTCAGTTACACCATCCCTATGTGATAATATAAAGCTGTAAGAAACACCTGGCTATACAGAGATGCCTTACTCAGATATTTCTTTTAAATTTTCCTAAACTTCACGCCCTTGAATCTTCTGTACACTAAGATATCAAATCCCTTGACTTTGTGACATTTCTTTGATCTGGGAGAAGAAAATAACACAAGAAATCCTACCTAAGGAAGGAGTCAGAAACATCAAAGCAGGTAAGTATAGTATGAGGAGAAATGTTCATACCCCAAATATGTTGACTGAAAATTTGTATTATCACAAAGCAGTGATATCAACCACATTCTTTCAGAACAAAGTCTAAGGGTAAGGCTCTGAGTCAAGGCAAAACAAGCTGAGCAAGAAAACTAGAAAACTAAATTGGAGATTTGATTCTGTATGATTTCAAACTAATTTTAAATTTTGCTTTGCATCAGACTCCATACAAACAAACATATGTATCAACACACACACAATACACATACGCTGTACACCCTCCCACATGCCAAATAAATCATTATAATAAAGTATATAACCCTGGGTTTGCTTATCTGAAAAATATGACATGAGTAAGAACCAGGCAGCTTACTTAGCACTGCTTGTTGGACACATTCCTTTGGGATAAGTTGTGATGGAGAGAACCTCATAAATTGGGTCAAGACATGTCCTTGATTCCAAGAAAACTTAGTACAACAATGTTAAGAGTATGTTTGTTGTTTTAGTCACATGATGAAAAGGATATTATAAATTTAATTTTTCCATTGATGAAAGCTATCATTATTATTATTTTAATACCATGTAAAGCGAGCCAAACTAGAAGGTAACTGCTGCAGTCAAGCTAATGGAGAATGGAAAAGTAAAGAAATTGATTGCAAAATCCCCTCTTTAATTTTCGTTACTTTAGCAGCAGTTCCTTTGTCCTCAGGCTTCCTAATTGTTCTTTCTTTCTTCCTTTTTTCTGGGCTTTCCACCCATTCTCTATCAACTGTGGTTTTTCAGCAAAGTGTATTATTATTATTGTTGTTATTGTTATTATTATTATTTAGTTGTGTTTTGTTTCAGAGAACAGGAAATTTTCAAGCATACCTAGTGTTTGGCTTAAACTTGGATAAAGCACAAGCCTCATGGAAGGAAGACTCTTTAAAGATAGAAGTACACCTGCTTTCTACAATTTTATTTCTGTATGATGGATGTTTTGGATGGGAAGATGACATAGCAGCATCATACTC
The DNA here is from genome assembly GCA_033961575.1 of Aselliscus stoliczkanus. NCBI lineage: Eukaryota > Metazoa > Chordata > Mammalia > Chiroptera > Hipposideridae > Aselliscus > Aselliscus stoliczkanus. The sequence continues at coordinate 120,462,997 of CM066727.1, read as the reverse complement.
TGTGGGCAAATAATGGAATTCATCCATGTAGTACAACTTTTTTGTGCTTTTATGGAAAAGGAATATTGGTAAAGAGGCTTGACTATACCTCAAAAATGACTACATGATGGCTGAGTCTATTGTAGACTTTTAGCTTGCTTAATGAATAGCTTGGATGGCTTCATAGTTAATACAGACTCTATTGGGAAAATGCCTAGAATCCCTAAGGAAACAGCCAATATGTATGGGGGGCAGAAATCATAGGGGAGTCATCCAGAACTGAGGTGTAAAAGTAATAACTTTTTTTTTTCACTTAGGCAAAGAACATAGGATCAATCTCCAAACAAAATGAAAAACTTACTCATATGGTCCAAAAGTACAAGCTTCCCTTTAGTTTTCTAACTCTGGTACAACTGATTTTCATATCTTCTTTTCACTTTTCAAATTTCAGCTGTCATATTGGAGATGTTTGGGACAAGTGTCCCTCTCTACCTCTTAACATCCCTTGCCAGCCCTTCAAGAAGAAAAGTTTAAATCATCCTACCAGGTAAAGAACCATGACCAGCTGAAGAGCTTGCTGAAGCCCAACAGAATACAGAATGAGTAGAGGAAGAAGGCAGTAATAAATCCCAGCTACAACTATATGACAGGTTACAGAAACAAGGGCTATATGAGTATCTCCTTCTTTTGTTATAAATATGTCTGTGTGTATATAATTTTAAGAAAACATTTTTTTATTTTCTTCCATTTTTAGTTCCTTATTATGTAACATAATATGTTGATTGATTTTATATTATAGTATTTAAATGACAGGATATTAAGGAGAAGAGGAAATATCATATAAGGACTTTATCTCTTCTTCTGCGGAAGGAGTTCGTGCATTTTTGGTTGTTTGCAGTATGGTTGCATCATGTTAGTTGGAATGATGAGCTTGGTATATTGTCTTTATTTGGCAGTTAAGTGTGTGTAAAGAAGATGTGTATGGGTACCCAACTGAAAAGAGGTAAACTTGTGATGCTTATTATGTGTCAGCTTGACTGGGCCACAAGGTACCCAGATATTCCATCAAACATTATTCTGGGTATGTCTGCAAAGGTGCTTTAGATGAGATTAACACTTAAATTGGTAGATTGACTGAGTAAAGAAGATTGCTCTCCCTAATGTGAGTGGGCCTCATCCAATCAGTTAAATACAAAAAAAAGGGTTACCCTCCCCAGAGGAAAAGACAAGTCTTCCTGCCTGACTATCTTCAAATTCGGACACTGTTTTTTTGTTTTTGAACTGAATTGGTTCTCCTGGGCTCCAGCTCGCTGATTCACTTTGCAGATTTGGAGACTATCTCAGCTCCATAATCATATAAGCCAATTTCTTATAATAAATCTAGATAGATAGATGATAGATAGATAGATAGATAGATAGATAGATATCTGTCTATCAATTGGTCTATCTATATCACATTGGTTCTGTTTCTCTGGAGAACCTTGATTAGTATAGATATTGAAAGAAAAATGAGGGAACTCCTCTAGCCTTTTCTCCTTCTGCTGTAGTGAACATAGAAATCATGGCCTTCATGTGGCATGACTCAAAATGGAGGACACCTGACCTGCATCAGACTTCACCTGAGTGAGAAACATATCTTATGTCACATCACTGAGACAGGTAACACCAAGTATCCTAATACAATATTTTGAGATCCAGGCTTTATTCTATGTCCAGGGAAATGAGATTAAAATTAAGATAGGCTAAAATGAACCAACCAATCTCCTATAATTGCTCTCATTTATGCATGCAGAACCACTAGGCTTTTTATGACTCCCACATATTTTGAGGGACATCCCACAAGGAATGCTACAAATGTGTTTGCAACCCAAATTATCAGCTGTAATGCACAGGTGGTACCCATCATGTTCTGTTTCTGCTCTGGATCTCCTTTTTGAAGGATGATGCCCAACAAGTCACTTGAAGAGCCTGTTCATTTATGCTATCCCTGATAACAACATTTGCAACAAGAAGGCTATCTCTCATTGTTGTCAAAACCACGATGTAATTGATTTTTCAGCAGCAATGGGGACAACTCATATTTCCAATGTTTTGCTAATTTTTATAATCTGGATACCAGCACAAAATGTGCTATATACAAATTTCTGATTTCTTATCAAAATAATTTCTCTAACACTAACTGATCAAAAACAATGATAAAAGCAAAGAGTTTGAAAGAAAAAAAATTATACCATTCCCCTCATTCATTTTCCTCTCTATTCCAACAAAACTGCTTCTATTTTTTTTATTTACAAAATAAATCCCACATATATTTCAATGAATGCTCACCTATACTGATGTATGGTACAGGTTAATATAAGAAAGAAAATAATCATTAAGAATTCTCTTTTTTAGTGATATTAGAGACTTGGCACCATGAGGAGTCCCCTTGATCTCTCCCCTTGAAATTACAACAAGTTAAACAGCTGTAATTCAACAAAGGATTTCCTACACAACACGAAAACACATCTGAGAGATCCACACATTAAAGCATCTGAAGGTGGGAAAATCAGGGCAAATAGGGGAGAAGGGAAGGGAGAAGAGCAGACACGGGTACCATGGACACAGTCCAGGAGCTTAGTAAAGGGAAGGATTGGGGCTGCAGGTGCACCCTCTGTGGCTGGAGCATTCTTGCCTGAGTGATCACCATATAACATGGCTGAATCAAGTGATCAGGGCAGAGATCTTGGGGCAGAGACCCAATATAGAACTTCAACAGTTGTGTTCTAGCAGCCACCATTGCCAGGCAGAAAACAAAGCCAAGGAGCCAAGCTGCCTGCCACCAGCTTCCCAGAGCTCACCATCCTACACCCTCTCATAGGTAGCAACAGGCCCCAGAAGAAACTGTAGCAGTGGGTGTTGGGTTAAAGAGCAGAATATCTACAGTCTTGAGAACTGGACAGACAGTTCCTGAGTGGCAGACTCACACTGCAGCTAATCCCAATGACAAGAGTGGAAAAACAGAAGTGAAGCAGGTGAAGCCTGGCAGTCACCATTATTGGGAGGAGAACTAAGCCACAAACACACCAGCTGCCTCTCTTACCCACCCTGCCACCTCTTTTCATGGCTGATCCCAATGGGGCACCTGGGACACCTCCAGCACTGTAGCACTGCATATGGCTACAGGGGCAGCACTGAAATTTCAAGGGCTCAGAACCCCATTGCCCACCACACTCTCCCATGGAGGTGGTGCCTTGGGAATGAAGTGACTTGGTCAGAGAAGAGAAGTCTACATTTCCAAGGAATACAAGTGATCTCCCACCACCCAGCGACATCTGAAAAGCTAGCCAGAGCAATGCAGAAAAAAATAAAACATTTCAGTGTTACTTACTGAAAAATAAAAGAAAGACCTCTTCTTGCCAAACTGCTATGGAATTAATTCTGGTAGATGCCTAGGAAGAGAAATAATCCATCAATTACTATGAACAACCAAGTTGACAAGGCAACTCAGAAAGAAAATAAAAAGTCTCCAGAAAATAAACTTAAAGACATGGAAATATGTGACTTAAATGCCAGAGAATTCAAGATTGCAGTTCTGAAAAAACTCAATGAGATGCAAGAAAACACAGGCAGGCTATTTAATGAACTCAGAAATAAAATCAAAGAACAAAATGAATATTTTACTAAAGAGATTAAAAATTTTAAAAAGAACCAAATAGAAAGTCTGGAGCTGAAGAACTCATTAAAAGAGATAAAGAATGAAATAACCAGCTTAGGAAATACAGACGACCAGATGGAGGAAAGAATCAATGATATCAAAGATAGAAATCTAGAAATGATGCAGATGGAAGAAGATAGAGGTATGAGAGTTAAAAGAAATAAAAGAACTCTACAAGAACTATCTGACTCCATCAGAATGAGCAATAGAAGAATAATGGGTATAGAAGAAAAAGAGAGGAAGAAGGGAACCTATTCAAACAAATAGTTGGCAAGAACTTCCCAAACCTATGGAAAGAACTGGATCCTTTAATCCAAGAAGCCAAAAGAACACATAATTATCTCATTTCAACAAGGCCTTCTTCAAAGCACATTATATGAAAACTGTCAAAAATTAATGACTAAGAAAGAAATCTCAAGGCAGCCAAGGAAAAGAATATGGTAACCTATAAAGGAAAGCCCATTAGACTATCATCAGATTTTTCAGCAGAAACTCTACAAGTTAGGAGTGAGTGGAATCAAATATTAAAACTATTAAAAGAGAGAAATTATCAGTCAGGAATAGGGCATCCAGCAAAGTTATCCTCTAGATATGATGAAGGAATAAAGAACTTACCAGACATTCAGAAGCTAAGGGAATTTTCCACCACAAGGCATTCATTACAGGAGATACTGAAGGATGTTGTTATACCTGAAACAAAAAGACAAAAGGATACAAAACTCTGAGTAAGATGACAGACAGACAGATGTAAGAAATTGCAATTCCTATTCAGAATAGAGCTCTATACACTTAAACATAACATAAAGGGTAAAGAAGATAAAAACATAAAAAAAGAAAAAGACAAGAAGACAATTTGCAACTGCAACTCAGAAATCAACACACAGTACAAATGAGATAATTTGTAATAATAAAAACATAAAAGGGGAGAGGGTAAAGGCCTGAATTTGCAAAAGGGAATGAACATATGATGCATGCAAGAAGAAAAATGACTACTGTATATATTAAACTTTCTTTTACATAAACTTAATGGTAACTACATTTTAAAAATCCACAACTGAGACACATAATATAAAAATAGAGAAAAAAAAATCATAGAATACCACTAAAGTAGAGTAGCAGACAGAAACACAAAGGCAAAGAAACAATGAAGATATGGAAATACCAGGAAACAAAAGATAAAATGGCAATAGGAAACCCTCAGATAGCAATAATCATGCTAAATGTAAACGGGCTGAACTCACCAATAAAAAGGCACAGAATAGCAGATTGGATTAAAGGACAAAACCCAACCATATGCTGCCTTCAAGAGACACATCTCAGTAAAGACAAACAGAGACTTAAAGTGAAAGAGTGGAAAACAATACTCCAAACAAATGGCATTCAGAGAAAAGCAAGTGTAGCCATACTTATATCTGATAAAAGAGACTTGGAAGGGCCGGCCGAATGGCTCAGTTGGTTAAGAGATCGCTCAAGAGTGCGAGCTGAGCTCTGAGCAACAGCGGTTCGAGGCCAGCCCGAGCTGAGTTGCCGTTGAGCTGCCAACAGGTGGCAGGATGGCTCAGCTTAAAAAAAAAAAAAAGAGACTTGGAAATATAAAAGGTAAAAGAGTCAAAGATGAACATTTCACAACGATAAAGGGGACAATACATCAAGAAGTCTGATAACATTGATCGATATATATGTCCCCAATGAGGGAGCACCAAAATATATAGGACAACTACTGATAGAACTAAAGGGAGAAACAGACAAAAATACAATTATACTAGGGGACCTAAGTACTACATTGACAGCTATAAATAGATCATACAAAAAGAAAATCAATTAGGAGATATCAGCCTTAAATGACACATTAGACCGAATGGACATAATTGACACTTACCAAACCTTTTCTCCCAGAACTCTCAATTATACATTCTTCTCTAGTGAACATGGACCATTCTCAAGTATAGGTCATATGTTGGGACACAAAACTAGCTTCAGCAAACTTAGGAAGATTAAAATCATACCAAGCATATTTTCTGACCACAAAGCTTTAAAATTGGAGATCAACTGCAAAAACAAAGCAGGAAAATCTACAAATATGTGAGATTAAACAACATACTATTAAAGAATGACTGGATCAAACATGAAATAAAAGAAGAGAACAAATGATACATAGAAACAAATGAGAACAAAAATACATCAAATCAAAAATTATTGGAATGCAGTGAAAGAAGTGTTAAAAGGGAAATATATATCATTACAGGCCTATCTCAACAAACAAGAAAAACCCCAGATAAACAACCTACCATTACATCTTAAAGAACTAGAAAAAAAAGAACAAATGAAACCCAAAGTCAGCAGAAAGAAGGAAATAATAAAAATTAGAGCAGAATTAAATGAAATAAAGAACAAAAAGACAATAGAAAAAAGTTAATGCAACCAAGAGCTGGTTCTTTGAAAAGATTGATAAAATTGACAAACACTGGGTAGACTCACTAAGGAGAAAGACACAAATAAACAAAATCAGAAATGAAAGAGGAGAAGATACAACAGATACCACAGAAACACAATGGATCATATAAGACTACTATAAAAAGCTATATGTCACCACATTCAATTAGAAATATATAACCTTCCTAGACTAAACACAAAGAGTTGGAAAATCTAAATAGACTGATCAACAGTAAGGAAATGGAAACAAACATCCAAAACCAACCCCAAAACAAAAGTCCATAACCAGGTGGTTTCACTAGTGAATTCTACCAAACATTCAAAGATGATTTTATACCTGTCCTTCTCAAACTCTTCCAAAAAATTGAAGAAGAGGCAATACTTCCTAAATCATTTTATGAGGCCAACATTACCCAGATACCAAACCCTGGTAAGGGTAACACAAGAAAAGAAAACTACAGGCCAATATCTCTGATAAACACAGACACAAAAATCCTAAACAAAATACTAGCAAGTGGAATACAACAATATATTGAAAAAATTATACATCTCAACCAAGTGAGGTTCATTCCAGGGCTACAAGGATTGTACAACATATGCAAATTGATCAATGTGATGCACCACATAAACAAAATAAAATATAAAAATTATATGATCACATCAATAGATGCAGAAAAAGCATTTGACATAATACAATATCCATTTATGGTTAAAAGACTTAATAAAATAGATATAGAAGGAAACTACCTCAACTTCATAAAGGCTATCTATGAAAAAGCTTCAGGTTATATACTTAATGGTGAAAACGGAGAGATTTTCCTCTTAGATCAAGAATAAGACACGATGCCCCTTTATCACCACTGTTATTCAACATAGCGTTGGAAATGCTAGCCATAGCAATCAGGCAAGAGAAAGAAACAAAAGACATCCAAATTGGGAATGAAGAAGTCAAATTGTTACTTTTTGCAGATGACAAGATTCTTTATATAGAAAATCCTAAAGACTCCAACAAAAAACTATTAGAAACAATAAACAAGTTGCAGGATACAAAATCAATGTATAAAAATCCATTGCACTCCTATATACTAACACTGAAATTTCCACACACAAAAAAAGTAATGGCAAAAATTTCCTTTTGCAGCTGCAATAAAAAGAATAAAATATGTAGGAATAACTAAACAAAGGATGTAAAGTGAAAAACCTATAGACTTAAAACTATAAGACAGCATTAAAAGAAATTGAAGAGGATACAAAGAAATGGAAAGATATTCCATGTTATTGGTTTGAAAGAATCAACGCAGTTAAAATGCCCATATTACCCAAAGCAATACACAATCAAAAGCAATTCCATTGGTATTTTTCAAAGAAATAGAGAACAAAATATCATCAAATATGTATGGAATCACAAAGGACTCTGAACAGCCAAAGCAATCCTGAAAAAAAAGAACAAGGCCAGAGTTATTACACTTCCTGACTTCAAAATAAATACAATTTGACAATAATAAAAACATCATGGTATTGACAGAAAAGCAGTCATGCAGACCAATGGAATAGAATTGAGAACCGAGAAATAAACCAACATACAAGGTGTGATCAAACAATATGGTAAATGTTTAAATTTAAAAAAAATATATTACATATATTACATATAAGGTTGTCAGAAAAGTCAAGCTATATTTTTTCTGTTTTCATTGCAAAAATGCATATATATATATATATATATATATATATATATATATATATATATATAACAGTAAAAAACACATTGCCATTAATCGCTCACAGTACTCTCCCTCTCTTCAAAACCCCTTATCCAATGGTTCTTGCCACTTTCTGAAGCAGTTCTGGAAGTCCTCTTTCATGAGTGTCTTTAGTTGTGCTGTCATGGCTGCCTCGATGTCCTGAATCATTTTGACTTTTGGGAAGAGTCAGAAGTCACAGTGTGTCAGATCCAGTGAATAAGGTGGATGAGGACACACTCTAATGTTTTTATTTGACAGAAATTGCCATATACCAGAATTGATGTGTGACATGGAGTGTTGTCATGATGAAGGATGATTTATGGCACACTTTAAAACACACTCTCAACCATAGCTCACACCTGACTGATTATACCGAACACGTTGAAACTTGTCACAAACTGTTTCTAAGGTTCAACCTGATAACTCCTATATAGAAGATACCTGCCTTTACATTGATTGGCACTTGGCAGCAGTGTTCACCGCATTTTGTGATCACTTTAGGAAGACACCCTGTCACACGTTGCTTCTGGTATGGCAATTTCTGTCAAATAAAAACATTATAGTGTGTCCTCATCCACCGTATTTGCCGGATCTGGCACCTTGTGACTTCTGGCTCTTCCCTAAAGTCAAAATAATTCAGGACATCGAGGCAGCCACAACAGCACAACTGTTATAAAGACACTCATGAAAGAGGACTTCCAGAACTGCTTCAGAAAGTGACAAGAATGATGGGATAAGTGTGTTCAAAATGAGGGGGGTATTTTTAGTGGGATTAATGGCAATGCATCTTTTACTATAATCATTTTTTGTATTTAAACATTCACCATATTTTCTGATCATACCTTGTATGTATGGCCAGGTAACTTTCAATAAAAGAGCCAAAAACATACAATGGAGGGAAAAAACAAAAAACCTCTTCAATAAATGATGCTGAGAAAATTGGAAAGTCACATAAAAAAGAATGAAACTAGAATACTATCTGTCATTGTACACCAACATTAATTCAAAATGGATCAAAGACCTTAATATAAGACCTAAAACAATAAATTGCATTGAAGAAAGCATAGGTACTAAACTCTGAATTTTGGGTTTAGAGAGGATTTTGTGAATTTGACCTCAAAGCAAGGGAATTAAAAGCTAAAATAAGTGAATGGGAGTATATCAAACTAAAAAGCTTCTGCACAGCAAAAAACAAACAAACAAAAAATTAACAAAATAAAGAGGCAACCTATGGAAGGGAGAAAATATTTGCAAACAACACCTCCAACAGATATATAAAAAGATGCTCAACTTCACTATCTATTAGGAAAATGCAAATCAAAACAACATTGAGGGCCGGCCGAGTGGCGCGGTGGCTAGCCAGCAGCCCCGGTTCGGTCCCACAGATGAGGGCCAGTGACACTGCCCTCAAAAAAAAAAAAAAATACATTGAGATATTACCTCACATCTGTTAGAATGATTATTGTCAACAAGAGAATAACAAGTGTTGGAGAGGCTGTGGAGAAAAACGAAAACTTATATACTCCTGGTGAGAATGTAAATTGATACAGCCACTATGGGAAACACTATGGAGTTTCCTTAAAAAATTAAGAACTGGGGCTGGCCGAGTGGCTCAGTTGGTTAAGAGCTCTCACTCAAGAGTGCGAGCTGAGCTCTGGGCAGAAGCAGTTAGATGCCCGGCCTGAGCTGAGCTGCTGTGAGCTGCCAACAGGTGGCAGGATGGCTCAGCTAAACAAAACAAAACAAAACAAAAAAATTCAAAATAAAATTAACATATTACCCAGCAATCCCTCTTCTGGGTATGTGCTCAAAAAATCTGAAAACATTTGTCTGTGAAGATATATGTGCCCCTATGTTCATTGAAGCATTATTCACAGTGACCAAGACATGGAAACAACTGAATAGATGATTGGATAAAGAAGATGTGGTATATACTCACATACACAATGGAATACTACTCTGCCATAAGAAAAGATGAAATATTGCCATTTGTAACAACATGGGTGGATCTTGAGATGATCACACTAAATGAAATAAGTCAGACAGAAAAAGACAAGAACCATATGACTTCACTCAGATGTGGGATATAAAACTGAAAGCAACAAAAGAACAAGACAAACAAACAAAAACATATAAAACCCATAGACACAGAGAACAGTTTAGTGGTTACCAGAGGGTAAGCGGGGTGGGGCAGTGGTAGAAGAGGGTAAAGGGGGTTAAATATATGGTGATGGAAGAATTGGCTTCGGTGGTGAACGCACAGTACAATATATAGATAATGCATTATAGAATTGTACACTTGAAACCTATATAATTTTACTAATCAATGTCAACCCAGTAAATTTAATTTAAAAAAAAAAAATTAAGAGAAAAAATTCTCTTTTACAATGTTAAAAAGTAAAGCTATTTTTAAAATTCATGTAATTGGCAGAACTCATAATTCTTTTTCCCCAATTACTCTAAACTTTATCTTCTTCATCTCTGAGTATCATCATGTACTTCTTACCTTTTCTATCAGTGATCTATAATGTATAAGAAGATGTACAGGGCCGGCTGAGTGGTGCAGTGGTTAAGAGCTGGCTTGGGACACCAGCAGCCCAGGTTCGGATCCCATATATGAGGGCCAGTGACACTGCCCTCAAAAAAAAGAATGTTCTTGATGGATGAATAAAAAAGAATTAATTTAAAAAAATGTACATTTTTACCTAGTCATGTAAATAAACTAAGCTACTGAAGCATTAAAATAAATGTAAATTACAAAAAACATCAAAAGAACCAGTGATATTTAATAGCCCCAAACATCAGAAGACAACAGAACTTGCATTATATCCTGCAATAATTACTTATAATAGTTCAGACCAGAGTAATTCCAAAGGAAAGATAAAATCTGCAACAGAGGTAAGTGATTCTATATGCAACCTATAATAAATGTTTCCATGATACAATTATAGTGATTGCATTTTTATCTAATTGTTAGTGAAAAGATAATGTCACCCAGCACTCAGTAGCATTGAATTATTTGAAAGTGAATCTCTTCCAAAAAATATTTTCATTATGATAAACTTGCTATATTTTTTCTCAAATTTCTGAATGATGCCATTATATACCGATATACAGAAGGTGCAAAAAAATGTATACATATTTTAACAAGGACAAAACTGTATTAAAATTGCAATACTCAATACATACCAATAACAAAAGATGAATACAAGTCATGGGTTTACATTTTTTGGTACCCCTGGTATATATACCTTTTCTTTTCCAAAACACGTATTTATATAAAAAGCTACATTAATCCTTATTAGCTGCTATGAGTATGAAACTCATATTTAGAATATTGATGTTTTATTTTATGTACTTAAAATGGGTTCCTGGACCCAATTTCAACTTGTGTGTGGAGGCATCCCCACACCAACAAGTGATTCTCAGACACCAGTAAGGAGTCCAAAAATTCAGCTCAGTTCTGACAGATCTACACAGATAGCATCAATTTCACAAGTAAGGTGCTCAGTCCCCCAAGATCACTCTCCATGCCAGGTGCTAATCACAAGCCCAGGCTGTTCCCTGTGCCTCTGACCACCCACTGCAAATTGGAGGTTCCAACGAATGGCCCCTCCAACTCAGGATGCCAGTCCCAAGCCCAGATCATTACCTGAACTTCTGACTGACTGGCTATAAATCAGAAGTTTCCAAGACCACCTCCTCAGGTAGTTTACAGAACTCAAGAAACCTGTTTACTCACTAGATGGCTTATTTATTATAAAAGAAATGCGTAGGACAAGATAGAGGGATAGGGCAAGGAGCTTTAATGCCCTCTTCAGGGGTGCCACTGAACCTAAATCACAATTTCACCAATCTGGAAGCTCTCTAAATCCATTCCCTTTGGGTTTTTATGGAGGCTTTGTTACATAGGCATGATTGATTAACTCATTGGCCACTGGTGATTGATTCAACCTCCAGCCCCTCTCCCTTCCCAGGAGTTTAGGGTGAGACTGAAAGTTCCAACCCTCTAATCACATGGTTGGTTTTCATAGCGACCAGCCCCTATCCCTAGGTGGGGGTCCCAAACTCACTATTAACATAACAAAAGACACTTTTATTACTCTCCACACTTTTATTACTCTCATCACTTAGGAAATTCCACAGGATTTGTGAGCTATGAGCCAGGAACCTTGGACTAACACAATATGTATGAGAAATACTTTTTGGTTATCTGAGTGACCCACTATATTTTTTTCTTCTAAATTACAATATCACAGTACTACCTGGCCGTTATTACATACCAGTTTACCAGAGGGTATAGCAATGTGGAAATAAATATTTCTGAAATGTGTGTCCTTCTTGAAGGATTTACCAGATGACTTAAAATACAAAGAGCATTTTTTTTATTGGTTTTCTCTCATTTACTAACAAAAAGCATCAAGAAACAGCATCTGCAGAAAGAGATTAGAAATGATAGAATATCTAGAAGTTAATTTAACAGGAAAGTACACAGTGACAAGAGTAATTTATTTTTAATGGTGGTTGCTTAATTAGATATGATTTCTTTAGATGACCTCCTCATGCTACCATGCTGTCATCCTTCCAGCTCATATCTTTTGCTTCTCAGAAGAGATGTGGGCATGAGGGCTAATGGCTGCATTTAGATTTGACTATGCATTAATGTTGGAATCTGATAGCCTAAGACAGTCTTCTGATTGGCTACAGTCACCTCCAAGATTCTGTAAGTCAGTAGTTGTTTCACTGAAGTAAATCTTGAGTATTGTTTTGTTTTTTATTACTGTACATGCTTTTGGGGAATTTCTTTCACTTTTAGAAACTGTAAGTTCTCAGAGTAGGCTTTCAGATCACATGAAAAATATATTACTTATAATTTCTTTTCATTTGATTTTGCTTCCTTTTTCCTGCTTGCACTCACCAAAACTTAAGACAAACTAAAGATAATTTCTATTTATGCTCTAAAGTGATGATGTTGATTTTTATTCTGAACTTTACTGAAAGGAATAATTAACTCCATCAGGAAAACTAGATACTGTTTCTGGGAAAGCCATTCTATGGTTTCACTTAAAAGAATTGCAGTATGATTTGTTCATGATGTGTTAGACTTTCATGGCAGCACAGTTTAGTATCTTTAAAACTGAGTGGCAGTGGTTTAAGCACATCAACGAAAAGCTGATGACCATTTTTCAAAGGTAGAAAGTAAAAGCAGAAATTGACAAAATCGGTAAATATCCAGAACTCAGAGATTTCTTAAATCAGTCCTAAGAAAGGAGAATTGATCCATACTGATTTCCTTTTCTCAATACACATTGAGAAAATGACACAGAGATTTGTTTTTGTTTCCCTTATCAAAAGGAAATATGGTGTGCTTTGGTAGTCAGTTGAAGGCTTAATGGGAGAACTATGATCATAAAAATGCTTACTACTTTTTACTCAATTAAGGGTTGAGTATCTATATAAAAGTCTGCCCAAAATAGATATGCATTAAGCTTTCCAATACCACTAGCTTCTGAGCACAACACTGAAAGACTTATAAACTTAAAAAGTAGAAGTCAGGGTATAGAAATTAATTTTGAGAGAATATCAGAAGTTTGATTCTATATATATACATATTCACATATGCTCACATTTATGTATATACATATATGCATATACCATATACATACATATGGTTGAGAGTAAAGTAAATGCACTAATCTCTGCCTTCCCAATTGTAATTGCTTAAATCTTACTCTATTTTATCTTTTTTCCTAGACCTTCCTTTTACAGCTTACTTTAATTGATATTTATACTGAATGTTTTATATAGAAGTTTCATGTTTATAGAAAAGCACACTTGATAATGAAAATATTGATTTATCTCTTGCTTCCTAATCTACGACTAGGAAGATGAATAGTGAAGCTAACACATTATCTCAAATGATGATAACAATTTTTATTTCAGGCAAAGTTCCAAGAAGTCACGGCTTGTTTGAAAGACTTAACATATTTTTGTACAGGTATATTAAAAAACAAACAAACAAACAAACAAACAACAATAACAAAAAGCTACCCTTTAAATCAAAGACTTACAATTGTATGTTGGGATAGCTTACTGATGAGGTAAAATAAATATAGTGCAGCAGCACATCAATGGGACAGTAAGTGTTGGGGAAGAAACATATTACAAAACGTAAGACCCTCAGGAGAAACAACCCATAATGAGTGTTCAGAAGCCTAGAAGAGCAGCAACATAAGCTAACATCCTGAGTGAAGAGAAAACTAGACTTTTAATATTGGAAAGACAAAATGAAGTAAGCATGAGGCAGTACATATATAAAGTTACAATCTGCTGAGGTATTATCGGAAGTTTTGCGCCCAATTTGGCAATCGCGTGTTTCTCCCTTAATAATGATTAATACAGAACAATTATAATTATGAAAGTTATGCTACTGATAGTTTTGTTATATACTGATATGGATGATTCTGTCTAGGGAACTGTGATTTAGGGGCTTATGAAGTCATGCAAGCTCCACTCCTAGATTTTGTCCTCTCTGAGGGAGCCTGTTACACATTTTGACAGAACCTTTGTTGGCGCAGTAGACAGATTTCTTTAGCACACAGTATCTGGCCCTAGACGAACTGTGCATTTGCCTATTATGTTCTTACATGGGATCCCTTTCAAGAACAACACCCCATCACATCAGGTCTTGTTTCTCTAGAATCAGAGAGAGAGAATCAGGGTCAATCTCATGTTCTAGTTCCAATCCTCTCTCCACTCATCAAATGGCTCACCAATGCTGTAATATATGCTCATCGTATTTCAGGAGATATTAAACAGAAGTCTTCATCAAAACATGTGCTGTTTTGATATCCGTTCTCTCTGTGCAGAAAACCATACATAACCTGTTTCTCATACGCATGCAGCATTTGAAATGAGAATAGGACAAAATATCAGCTATGAAAGAAACACGTCCACTAGTCTTCAGATAATTCTAGCCTCCCTTCAAGTTTTCCCAAATAGTTTTGGGAATCCCACCTGGACTTATTCTTATTGTAGCACTTATTACAAATGAAGTAAAATGATCTCTTTCTGTGATGCGCCCCATTATACTCTAAGCTCTTTGATGGAGAGGTGTCATATTTGATTTCTTTTTTCATTCTATTCCATCTTCTCTGCTTCTGAAATATCTCTTTTCCAACTCCTTTTCACCAGCTTCACCACTACAACCCTACCCCAAGTTCTCATCATGTTTTGTTTGAATTCATATAGTAGCCCACTAAGTGGTCTCTCTCATTCTGTTCTTATCACTCTATATTCTATCCTACACAATGCAGCCGGAAGGATGTTCTAAAACATATTCAAATCATTGTCCTGAATAACCCCCTCAAATAAATTCCAGTAAAAAGAATGATAAAAGTCAAACCCTTTACCCACTTACTTCTCTAACATGTTTCTTTTAATTTCTCTCTTAGTTCATACACGTTGGGAGAAATGGCTCTCATTCTCTTTCTTAAATATTCTACATGTATTGCCAATTAAAGTCTGCGCCCTTGCCTTCTCTCCTGCTTAGATTTGCTGCTACAAGATTTTTGCATGATTGCCTGCTTCTAGTCACTCAGCTCTCAACTCAAATGTCACCCTCCAGGGAAACCTTCCCTGACTCTAGATATAAGGTTGTCACCCTGCCTCCAACACCCATCCTCATATTTCCCTACTTTATTTTTTTCATAGCACATTTTGGTATCAGAAATGATCACATTTTTTTAATGTGTTTATTGTCTATGTCATTACACTTAAAGATAAATTCCTTGAGAATACAGACTTTACTCTGCTCATTACTGTATTCTCTGTTCTTGGACCTATACCTGATAAATAGTAGAAGCTTAATAAATGTTTTGACTGCCTGGTAAAGAGTTTGTCTTGTTAACCACTCTATGTCCAGTGGCCAGCACAACACTAGACACATTTTAGACACATAAGAATTATGCATTGATTGAATTAGTGTTTTTCCTGAGAATTAATCTTCTTGAAAATTATGTGGTATTATAGATTGAATTGCACTCCCCTAAAGCATATGTTAAATTACTATCCCCTGGTGTCTGTGAATGTGACCTTAGTTGGAAATAAGGTCTTTGCAGATGCAATCAAATTAAGATGAGGTCATACTCTATTAAGGTGGCCCTTACGTCAGTATGACTATTGTCCTTATAAGAAAAGAAAAGACAGAAACAGACACACAGGGAGAACATGGGGTGACAATGGAAGTGGAGATGAGAATGATGTGTCTACAAGCCAGGAATTGCTGGCCACCAGAAGTTAAAAGAAAGGCATGAAGCAGACTCTCCTTCAGAGCTCTCCAGAAAGAACAAACCTTGCTGATACCTTGATTTTAGACTTGTGGTCTTCAGAACAGTGAAAGAATACATTTCAGTTGTTTTAAGCCACCCAGTTTGTGGGAGTTTGTTACAGTAGCCCTAGGAAAAGAATACAAATGGCAAAGAGAGAAAGAAAAGGTTAGGAAGATGAATAAGGATTAAAATGTGAGGTGCCAATGTCTTTTACTGTCATTTCTGTTATGATATGTAAGAAGGTTTTCCAGTTTTTATTATTTACTTGTCATGTGATTTTTAGGTACATATTTTAATACATATTTTAACCTCTCTGAGCCTGTTTTCTCATTTATAAAATGTGGTTTATAATGTGGTTATAAAGCTTATTCTATAGGGTTATTGTGATATCAAAATAGTTAATGTAGTGCATTTAAAACAGTGTCCAGTATGTAGTGGATATTCAATAAATATTCGCCACTATTTTTACTCAGGAGCTGAAAATGTGACTGTGAGTAAAGGCTGGTGTGATAGCTATCAGCTACGTATCAGCATTTTACTCAACAATTTATTCCTCCAGAAAACATTTTTGAGTTCCAGGTATTGTACTTCTCACTTCGTTCCAATGACAGGTTGAGCTCTTTAAGCATCTTCTCTTTGCAAGGATTAAGGAATTTGGAGTCAGTTTGCAACTTAATGCCGAGGTTCACCATAATATCATAAGAGTTATTTCTGTCTAAACCTAGACAGATATACTCATGAGATAATGCCTGAGTATGCATGATCAAGGTGTAGATGAGACTCATAAATAGACCTGGTAAAGCAGGTACATGACTACCTATAGTGGCTACTGTAATATGCTGCCAACGTTCCCTTCAGGGCTGAGGAACATAATTCCTCAGTGGCTTCAAGTGCTTCTGGCTGGTAGTGCATTCTGGAACTTGCTCTTGTCTAAAGAAAGCCAACTCACCTAAAGCCGTGTCCTCTTCCATGAGCAGCCGGCATCCAAGATCGGCTGTTGTAGAGGTACAAAGACCCAGCCTCTCCCCCCCCCCAGACTCAACACAACTCTGAAGGGTCACCCCACTTTAGAGCTCCTCATGGGATCAGTGGAGACCTTTCCTGAGCCTGATTAAGGCCACCTTTTTCCTCTGCCCAATCCCACTTCCTTTTCTTCCCCCATAGGTATCGAACCCAAGAGCAGTCAGTCCCCAGTAGACTTCTTATATTCAAATCTCTGCCTCAAAGTCTTCTTCAAGGGAAACTTTAACTATAACGCCATCTGAAACTAACCAACCAACCTAACACTAATCACTTAGCTCACATGAACTTTTAGAGCCTAAATACTTGCCAGAAAGAAATTTGAATCTGGTCTAAATATGAATAAGATGACCTCATTTGCCATTGGGGGTGGGATTGGGGGGGGCAAGTAAAGGGAAAAACAGTTGTCCATAATTTATGCACATAAAAGTAAAATGTGAATGCATCCTCTTTTCATTGTATCAGTCAACTGGTGAGTCTAAACAGTAAAATTTGCAAAGCCAAAAAAGCATTGCTTATTATGTTGATAGACACATAAAAATGGATGAATGGAAAGGAAGCAGACAATGTTAGAACCTTCGCTAATACCACCTGTACATTTCTATGGCAACTTGGCCATTATAAAGCCTTTCATATGTGTGCTTTCATTTGTATTTTATTTTAGTGCTGACAAAGGTGAAGAACATGTATTATTATTCCCTGTTCAGAAATGAGAAAACTGAACTTTTGAGGTATTTTCCTCAAAGTCCAGTGGAAGAGATAAGAATCTACTCTAAGCTTCTAACCAAGAACCCATTGCTTCTTGAGTCTCCCTGCAAAAAACAACTGAAACTATAGACACAATGCATTCATTCATGAATAATTAAGAAACAATAAAAAGATTTCAATTACATGGACAGATACTTGCTAGGTGGTACTGACTCTGAATTCATTAGAGCTGAAGGAAGGTGAGGGGAATGTTGGAAGGGGGTTAATAAAAAAGTTACCTAAGAAGACTTTGTTGTGGTGCTGATGTATCCAGACGCTGAAACTAGCATTTATTTTCCGATATTTATGGTACATGTTTTGTATGCATTACATAAATTCATCCCAGAAACACTCCTATAAGGTAAGTGCTAATTAGCATACTGGAGAGAAGTGCTGTAATAAAGATCAAGTATTATGGAGGGCTTGCTTTTAAATTCTGCCTCCATGCATATGTGACCCGGGCAATATTTGAAATCTCTAAGCATCAGGTATCTCTTCTCTAAATGAGTGGGTATATAATTATGCCTACTTCATAACGTTATTGTGAAAATTAAGAGAGGTAAACCATGAAAAGTACATAGCATATAATGTAACCTCAATAAATGATAGTTGTATGCAATTTACAAATGAAGGTATATGAACACAGAAAAATTAATAACTTGCCCTAGATCATACAGCATGCTAGCTGCAGGAGATTTTCTAAACCATCATATCCCTTTAGCCTAATATTTCTTCTGTGACAGAATTTACCGTTAGGCCATTTTTCTGACATCTTTAAATGAGACACTGTTGGGACACATAGGAGGTGGTCCCTGTGGCCGCCACATCATAATTGAAACTCCGCTCAGTTGGAGGTAGCAGATGGCCCCTTCTGCTGTGAATTTCTCCTCCAGTTCAGTGAAGAGCCAGTGTTCTCCAGGGCCTCTCTCCCCAAGGATGCTCCAGGCCTCTGGCCAGCAGCCACTGTCTTAAGCTATTGATGCCATAGGTTTGTGCAGAGGCACAGGAAGGCTGGGAGAAAGAAGAAGGGAGGGTCCTTTGTGGACTGACAGATGGATTCAAATTCAGGAAATATAAAAATCCAGTTCAGGAGATATTTCATGTTCAGTGTATTCACTTTCCAAGCACTCTAGCTTTTCAGAATGGAAAGGTGGTGCTCGGATTAAACTTTTTTTTTTTAATCCTCCCCAAACACCATTATTAAACTGATCTTAATACATTTTCTATTAACTAGAATGATCTGAAATTCTGAATCCATCATGTAAGACATGAATAGAATTAGACTACACACTAAAAAATGTGCATACTATAATGCTATACAATTGCCTAGATCATCTTTAAAACAATTAAATGGTGAGTAAGTGACTAAATTGCCACACCGTGTTCTCTGTTTAATTTCAAGGTTGAAGTGTCTTTCTATCACAGATGTGGGTGAAACCCTAGAATGCTGGGGGACAGAATGAAAATTCATGGCTCTTTCTGTTGTTTTGATTTCCACATATTTGCTGGCTTTGTATCATTTGAATAATTATAAGCTTCCAGCATGGTGATAAGATTCACCTACTTTATCATTTGTATTTGAAGTGCTGATCAATTAAAGCTTCTCTAAAACAAAACAACACAAACAAAAAACAAAACAAAACAACAAAAAATCATCCCATATAGCATCAACAAATCTCAGGTTACTACTAGCTGTCTCTGCTCTCTTTTACTAAGGAATCCCATCAGTAAATTCTTATCAATATTTCTATTTGCCTTCTTTTACCCTGACCTGGTCTGTGTTCCTACCCTTGGTCTACTCTTCTTCCTTTACTCATCTAGTCTTATTACTACACTTTTTTTTTTTCTTTTAACGATTTTATTGGGGAATTGGGGGAGGGAAACAGACAAGTTGTTATGCTTTTGTTCTTCAGTCTAGTTGTGGAGGATGTTGCTTCACTGGTCCATGTTGGTATCATCATGTGCTCTTCTCAGGTGAGGCAGATTGGTCACCGGCCTCTGGACAGCCACTCACAGCAGCTCTGGGCAGCAGCTCACACCAGCTTCCAGCCGCTCACACTGGCTGCCGGCCACTCACTGTAGCTTATGGCAGCCCACTGCAGCAGGGGCTGCAGCTGTGCCGTCCGGGGACTCACAGCAGCCCAGCTCCAGGTGGAGCTGTTGTTCACCGTCTTAGCTGTAGAGGGCAGTGTTATTGGCCTCATATGTGGGATCCAAACCAGGGCCCCTGGCGTCCCAAGCCAGCTCTTAACCAATGCGCCACTCGGCTGGCCCATTATTATTACACTTTTAATATGTATTTCAGGAAAGCTTTTAATAAATATGATCATAATTGGGAGGATATTGTTGACTCCATGGATATTGTTGGTTCTCTGATCTACTAGCAGTGCTAAGAGTATATATCCCCAAATTCAGCCATGAAGAAATACAGATTTTTTAAAACGGGAAAATTTGATTTCTTCTTTTGTCATGTCCTATAAGAAAACTGTGCTGGTTAATTTTTTGTGTCAAATTGGCTGGGCCTTGGTGCCCAGATATGTAGTCAAATATTATTCTGGATATTTCTGTGAAGGTGTTTTAGATGAGATTAACATTAAAACCAGTGGACTTTGAGTAAAGCAGGTTGACCTTCCTCGTGTGGGTTAGCCTCATCCAATCAGTTGAAAGCCTGAATAGAACAAAAGGATTAACCAGCCCACAACAGGAGTAAATTCAGCAACAGATGGTCTTTGGACTTGAATTGCAACATTGACCACTCTATGGGTCTCCAGCCTGACAGCCAACCATGTATATTTTAGACTTGTGAGCCTCCATAATAGCCTGAACCAATTTTTAAAAATAAATTTCTTTCTATATATGTAAGCGTCCTATTGGTTCTGTTTCCCTGGAGAACCCTAATACAAAAGGTAATTAACAGAGAACAACTACATCTATTTTACAACTGTAGAAAGAAGGGCAAGTGGTGCGGTGGTTAAAGACTGGCTTGGGACACCAGCGGCCCCGGTTTGGATCCCACATATGAGGGCCAGTGACACTGCCCTCTAAAAAAAAAAAATAGTAAGATCAAGTTTGGGCCGGCCGAGTGGCTCAGTTGGTTAAGAGCTCACTCAAGAGTGCAGGCTGAGCTCTGAGCAACAGCAATTCGATGCCCAGCCTGAGCTGAGCAGCTGCTGAGCTGTCAACAGGTAGCAGGATGGCTCAGCTAAATAAATAAATAAATAAATAAATGTCTAGAATGTTCTCCTGAAGAAGATAATAGACATTTCATGTAAAAAGTCTGTGGTCAAATAAGTTTGAGAAATATGGAATTAAACAAAATTAATCATGTTTCTTTACAGTAGGAACCCAACATCAAAAATGAAGAAGATTAACCGGGAAAACTGGGGAGTCAGGGTGAGAAATCAAGGCAGGGGAATGTTACACACAAGGGCAACTGAGTATGCATGAAGTAAGGGGTCTACAGTTAGTTCAGTCTCCCCAGACCTGGGTGGGGAGGCTAGATCAGGGTTGTCCCTTTGGTACCACCTCCAGTGGCTTCCTTTGCATGTAGGGTACACTTCATATTCCTTGCCTTGGTCTCTAAGAGCAACAGGCCCTTTCCCGTGCTTACCTCTCTGACCTCTGCTCCTACTATATTCCTCTTTGGGGGCTTGTTTTCTGTTTCCCCCGGGGCTTCAAGCTAATCCCCATCTCAGGGTCTTTGCATACCTCTCCATTGTATATTCTTACACCACTGAAATAAGATGATCTCCTTGTTGGCTCCTTCTCATTCCTCAAGTGTTCCTCTGTCAAAAAGATCCGTCCTGTCCATCCTACCTAGAGAACAAGGACCTTCTTGTCTTTTTACCTCTAATGCTTTACTCTTTTTTATATTCTTCATAAATTGAATCAGTATCGGTATCATATTTATTTGTTCATTTTTAATGTGCAATCCGAGCACTTAAAAGCCACCTAAAATATATTGTTCAGTCAGAAATCATTTATTAATTTATTTATCAATCAAGCATTTTCCTGACATCATGTCAGTAAGAGGCATTATGACTGAAGGCGATTCATAAGGTGATCACATTCATGAGTTGAAGAGGAAGGGGAGCTTGTTAGGACCATGAAAGGCAGAGAGGTCCAAATACCATGGTAAAATTCAGCTGGAAATGAGAAGATCAGCAACAAAATGGAGAGCGGGACAAGCGAAGTTACTGAAGAGAGAGAATGACCCAGGTTGCACCACTAGGAAAGCAATGCTGACCAAGCCAGTGCAGTAAACATGATGGCTTGAGATTACGCAGACAGATCCTAGAAAATGGGGCCCAGGGAGGGAGGCAATAAAAGAGACATCAATCTGGAGCAGAAGATAAAATTGTTAAAAGCACTATATCCAAAGTTCAGTACGTGTATTACCATTGAAGGATGATTCTAAGTAGTATACAGATAGGTGTCCTAAGAAATTATTAGTTGAGTATTTACTAATGTGTGCTAGAATATCTGAAGATATGAAAATGATGATTCCATGATATAATGAAAAAATTTTTTTAAAAGAATTCATCAACTTAACACACAAAAAACGTTGAGTGTGCAATTTTACAGTGAATATGCAACATGGGAGAAAATATTCATGAAGGAAGCAAATAAAAGATTAGTTTAGAATATAAGGGGGAAGAAAATGGAACATATTTTACCTTCCACACCATTTTCCTGAACAGTGTCCTCATTTCAACTTATAACAAATTTAAAGCCTGGATCCCAAGCCATGTGGTCTTCTAGCTATAATCTATCACCCAAATTCTAGCACTTTCCTAACTCTACAGACTTCAGCATGGCACAAAGAAAATATCCTTGAACTTAGAAGTGTAAACCATGCCTCTTCCACTTATTAGATGCATAACATATAGGAAGAGACTGAATCCTGATTCTCAGCTCTCTTATCTGTGCCTGCTGAATATGTGCCTGTTGAATCTGACCTCAGCCCACTCTCTCCCAGCCACCTTTTCTGATCTGTCATCCTCATTCTATTCCTTTTACTTTCCACTGCCTCCTCCCCAGTTCTCAAACTCTGTCTGTCAGAATCACCTTGGATCTTGGGAAAATGCAGCTTCCTGGCGCCACCTAGACATTTTGATTTCTTTAGGTCTCTGGTGGCCTCAGATCATCTGCATTCTAGCAAGCACCCTTGTGTTTCTGAAGCAGAGGTGACATATTAGGAAAAGCTCTTTAGCTTGTGGTATCAGCATGAAAGCAATAAAAAAATAAGCAATAGTTGTGATTATTATTGTCGTTAAGTCAGTTCTGAATCAGTGTCCCCTTCCTTCTCTCCACTCTGTCTCCTAGCTTTCTATTCCCACCTGTTTATTGCCCCACTTACTTTTTTCTTTCCATGGTTGTTCAGTCTAACCACACATCTTGGCTTCCCCAGCTCATCTATCACATATTCCACCCTGTGGCTGTCCTTGCCATTCCCTCCAGATTAAGAAACCCACAAGAGAAAGAAAAGTCATCACTATTGAAAAAGGCACATAACTAGCTACACAGTGCACATCTGACTTTGGATGGAAAAATAAAATATATCCCTGAAGCCAAGAGCTCCAGTCTACAGACTTCTATGTTCTCAGAGTCTGGAGAAAATCCGGCTAACCACAGATAATTGTTCAGCTGCCCCTTGCAGCTGCTCTCCAAGCTTGTGTGTAGGTAATCAGTGATGCCCTTCTCAAAACAGCTAATAAGGTTAATATCTACTTTAGGGGGAAATATAAGGAAAGGAAAGTGGAGAAGAGCCATAACTGGAGCACTGAGGGGCCCTCTTCTTTCCCCATGACATAATCTAAAACTGATTAGGGACTCCTTGGCAAGTGCAGGCTGAGATGGTGGATTTTGAGTAGTAGTTATAACATCACACATAAAGGAAGACAGAGATAGTCTTCTGTTCCACCTCCTCCTTGCTAAAGCTTCTCCTCCCCCAAGTACTCCCAGAAGATCTAAGCACAAGCTCTTTTATGCACACATATCCTGCTGAGGGCTGCAGAGTCACAAAACACCCCAGAAAAACAACACCCAGCACACAATATGCACATTGTTTTGATTGAGACATTGCTGTTTGAAATGCATTTATTTCTGCCTCTTGTAAATACTCCTCCACAATAGAAGAAAAAAGTAACAAATCTGTTGTAAATAGAGGCCCAGACATCTTACACTTAAATTACAGTCACGTCATCCCAGTCCTATCCGATCTTTCAATTATAGTCATTAATTGAGGATGTAACCCAGAAACAATTACATCCATGAAATTCTAATGAGTCTCCTGTAGTTAATAGAAAAAGAAAACAATGGGAAATGAATGCATAGTGATGCTGGAGTCTAATCCAATTTTGTCGATTAAAATAAAGAACAGCATTTTTGTAACATATAAATCTGATTCTTTTTCCTCTACCCAGTTTCATTTCTCAGAGAGTGACAGGCCCTCTGCATATATTTGCTTATCTAACAAGTTTATCGAGTTGCTCTCTCAATTATGCCCGGAGCACATCTTGAAAACTCACTGGTGGGGAATATATTTTGCTCAGGGATTCATTTTGGAGAGTATCATATTTCCACATGAAAGTCCATTCGTTATTTACCTGACTTAAGTAAGGTAATATTTGTCATATTTTTATATTAATTATGAAATTATATTAATTATGATTCTGGAAGAACATGGTGGCAGCTTAATTCTGAATCTTTCTCCTCCTAGAAGTAGAGCAATAGGATAATGAAAAGAAAAGGAACAACAACAGAAAAAAATCACAAACTCCATTTGTATTTAAAATAGGAAACAAAGAAAACCCACAAACTTCAAATTGCTATGTGTATGTGATGCCAAAAACAACTGAAACCACAGAGCCAGGCAGGAAGGCCCCAGAGCAGTCATGATGCAGTAGTAGAGAAGATTGGGGAGTGCTGACACTGCAGAGGCCAATCCCAGAAACCAACAGCAAAATAAATACCTACTCTCCAAAAGGTGGGAGTCCAAAACTGTGGGCCAACTGCTTTGAACAGCATTGAAAGACAATTGGGCATGAGAACTGGGGAGGGAAGACTTAAAAATGGCCTAGACAAGAGCAGAAGAGAATGTATTTAGAAAATGTCAGGAAAATTCCACTTTTAAAAGTGAATGGGTCACTCTGTCCCTGGGTAGCAGCCAACAAATAAGCAGAGACGATATACGGCTAAAAGAGGAAACCCTCCAAGTTATGTTTCAAGAGGCAAAGAAAGGATGTCTACATAGAAGTGCCACACTATAAGAGAGGATGTTTGAACGTAGGACTGATTTGCAACAGAAATTCATTTTTTATTTTTTATTTTTATTTTTTTTAAATCCAGATGTCCTCTTAAAGGGCCTGTGCACAGCCTCATTCGCTCGCAGGCACTCATCTTGAACTTTGGTACAGGGATGGTGACTCAGGGGGTTTAGACTGAGGTGTGTGGTACAGGGGTAGGACTGATGTGTGTGGCTTCTCAGCAAGAGCTGGAGGACAGTCATCATTTCCCTGTGACAAGTATTCCTCTCCTGCAGCCAATAAGTGGGTGCCATCTTTCCTGTGTTGAGCCTTCCCCTTCACAGCCAAGTCTGAATCTGACTGGCCTGGTGAGCTCCACTGCTCCACCCTGCTGACTGACTGGGACCTCACCCTACCCAATTCCCCCAATGCCAGAGGCACTTTCTCGGTGTGCAGACAGGCAGCCCTGCCTGCATTGTATTCTTAGAAAACTATTGGAGTCCACAGGCCCCAGGTGAGCAGTGACTGTCTTCTGTGTGCTCTGAGGGTTTTGTTGAGTCACTCCAGGCTCAGCCCCAGTATCAATCCAGAGTCTACAGTAACCTGGTGACCATGACTCTTCCCACTCCAGTGACTCCCTGACACCCTGACTCACCCAAATTGTGCACTTCATGAGTCTCTATCAGTGACTGAACCTTAATGGAGACAGCATGTGGTAGCAAGCCTCGGGGTGGTCTGGCTATTTGTGAAGCTACCTAGTAGTAGTGGCAGACATACTCTGTTCCCAGCATGGACTCTCCCACATGGCACCAGGTTTAGCACAGGCAGCGAACAACTCCGGGTCGCTTTGTAGCTATCACCAGGTAGCTACACAGCAGTGGCTGGTCACAGCAGTGGGTTACCTGGGCCTGCACTGAATCCCTACCCAAGAGGACCCTGAATCAACATGCTTGGAGTTTGGCTTTAGACCACAACAGAACACCACCAAAATAAGCCCCACAAGTGGCTTACACAAAGGGCAGTCTCAACAGGCACCAGAGCCTGTTGGGGCTAATCCCACTCAGTGGGGTAAGCTCCCTGCACAGCAGCCCATAAGCTGTGAATGTGGCCAAACTCCATAGCCAATCAGCCTTAGGGTCAATCCCACCCACTGACATTCTGTTAGCAATCAAGGCTCAGTTATAACAAGAGGACACACATAACCCTCACAAGGGACACTCCTGGAACACCCAGAACAGGTGACCAGGGAAATTGTGCCAGGGCCACACAGGGCATCCACTACTTAAGGCCACCCTGCCAAATCTGGGAGACATAGCTGATTTACCAAATACATAGAAACAAACACAGAGAAGCAGCCAAAATGAAGAAACAAAGAAATGTGTCCCAAATGAAAGAATAAAAGAAAACTTCAAAAAAAAAGAGCTAAACAAAGTGGAGGCAAGTAACCTAGCAGAGACAGAATTCAAAACAATGATTATAAGGATGGTCAAGGAACTTAGCGAGAACCACAACAAAAAGATAGCAAGCATAAAAAAAAACAGAAACCATAAAAAAGAACCATTTGGAAGTGAAGAATATATTAACTGAAATGAAGAGTGTACTAGAAGAATCACCATCAGACTAGATGAAGCAGAGGATTAAATCAGTGATTTTGAAGACAAGGAAGCAGAAAACATCCAATTGGAATAGAAAAAAAAGATAGTTTAAGAGATCTCTGGAACAACATCAAACGTAACAACATTCACATCACATGGTTACCAGAAGGATAAGAAAGAAAGCAAAGGATTAAGAAAGTATTTGAAGAAATAACGACTAAAAACTTTCATAACCTGGTGAAGGAAATAGACATACAAGTCCAGGAAGTGCAGAGAGTCCTAAACAGAATAAACCTAAACAGGCCCATGCCAAGACACGTTATAATTAAAATGGCAAAGGTTAAAGACAAAGAGAGAATCCTAAAAGCTACAAGAGAAAGGCAACTAGTAACTTATAAGGGAGCTCCCATAAGGTTGTCAGCTGATTTATCAACAGAAACTTTGCAGGCCAGAAAGGATTGGCAGGAAATAGTCAAAATAATGAAATGAAGGGACCTACAGCAAGGCTATTATTAACAAACAAACAAACAAACAAACAAACAACAAGTAAAGAACTTCTCAAACAGGAAAAGCTAGAGGAGGTCATCCCCACCAAACCACTATTACAAGACATGTTAGAGGGACTTTAAAACGAAAAAAAAATAAAAAAAAATAAAAACTATGAATAATAAAATGTCAATAGCTACATATCTGTCAATAATTAGTTTCGATGTAAATGAATTAAATGCTCCAATCAAAAGACATGAGGGCTAAATGGATAAGAAAACACAACCCTTACATATGCAACCTACAAGAAACTCACTTCAGATTAAAAGACACAGACAGAAAGCTAAGAGATGGGGTAAAGATATTTCATAAAAATGGAGATTAAAAAAAAAGCAACACATAAAAAGCTTTACAATACTTATACCAGACTAAATATACTTTTAAACAAAGGCTATAACAACAGACAAAGAAGGACCCAGTAATCCCACTTCAGGGTATTTATCCAAAGAAACCTAAATGCTACTTTGAGGGGATATGTGCATCCATATGTTCATTGCAACATTGTTTACAATGGCCAACATGTGGAGGCAGCCTGAGTGTCTGTCAATGGAAAAATGGATAAAGAGAGAAGGTGGTAGATACATACAGTGGAATTTTGCTCTGCCGTGGAAGGGAATGTGTTCTTGCCATTTGCAGTGGCATGGATGGACCTGAGGGGTACTGTGCTGAGTGGAGTGTTGGACAGAGAAAGACAGATACAATGTGATTTCACTTATATGTGGAATCTAAGAAACACTATTAACAAAACAAAAACAGATTGATAAATACAGAAAACATTTTGATGGTTGCCAGATGGGAGGGGGATTGTGGGTATGAGTGGTAAAAGGAGAAGGGATTAAGAAGTACAAATTGTTACAAAGTAGTTATGGGGATGTAGATTATATCATGAGGAATATATTCAATCATATTGTAATAACTATGCATGGTGTCAGATGGGTACTCAGTTTGTTGGGATAATAGATGGGAGGAGGATAGAGAAGGGTGAAAAAGGGGAAGGGATTAAGAAGTATAAATTAGTAATTACAAAATAATTATGGGGATATAAAGTAAAGATAAAGAATATAATCAATGATGTGGTAATAACTACGTATAGTGCCAAGTGGGTACTAGACTGTTCATGGGGATCACTTCTTCTTTTTTATTTTTACTTTTTTTAAAGCTTTTATTGGGGAATTCAGGAAGGGGAACAGCATTGGGGAATGAGATAAAGGGAACAGACAAGTTGTTGTCCTTCTGTTCTTCAATCTAATTGTGGAGGACGTAGCTTCACTGGCCCATGTTCGTATTATCACTGTGCTCTTCCCTGGTGAAGCAGACCTCTGGCCGCCAGCCTCTGGATGGCCGCTCATAGCAGCTCTTGGCAGCTCACGCCAGCTGCCAGCCACTCACGCAGCTTACAGCAGCCCACTGCAGCTTCACTGCACGCTATGTCGTCACTGGCACCTCACGGCAGCCCAGCTCCAGGTCGAGCTGTTTTTTACCGTCTTAGCTGTAGGGGGCGCAGCGTCATAGGCCCTCATGTGGGATCTGAACTGGGGCCTTGATGTTCAGAGCTGGCATCCCAAACCAGCTCTTAACCAACAAGCCACTCGGCCGGCCCTGGGGATCACTTCTTAAATTACAGAAATGTCTAACTGTTATGCTGTACCCCTGAAACTAATATCAAATAATATTGACTGTCAACTTTAATTGAAAAATTTTAAATGGGGAAAAGGTGAAGAGAACTAAGAGGTCTAAATTTTCATGTATAAAACAAAGAATTCATAAGGATATAATGTACAGCATTGGAAATACAGTCAATAGTATTGACTGCATGGTAGTGTCAGACGGTTGCTATACTTATCATGGTGATCACTTCTTTAGGTTTATAAATATTGAATAACTATGGCATACACCTGAACTAATATAACATTATATATTAGCTATATTTTTAATAAAAATCTTTTCAAAATAAACAAATAAATTAAAACAAAAAAGTATTAAATTATGTATATAGAAGACAGGTAATTTAGTACATGTGTAAATGATGGGTTCAAGGAAGAAAAAAAAAATGGAAGAGTATTAATATTTTAAAACATCACTTAAGAAATTATTTGAGAGACTTCCGGTAAGATGGCGGAATAGATAGACGCTGTGCCAACTGCCAGGATCACACCGAAATTACAAATAACTCATATAACATTCAACCTCAGAAGTCCCCTGAACACTAGATGAACAGAACCTCTAAACGAAGGACCTAAAAAGGAGGCCACGTCGGGTCTGGTAGGACGGGCGGAGACGAGAGAGGGCGAACCCCGTGAGGGACGCCTCAGCAGTGGAGAAGCTTCTCCGGTGGAGGGAGAGACCCTCCGGCCCCACACCAAGCTCACCAGCCCATAGTTCCTTTGCCAGGAAGAGGAGTTCCACAATAGCTGGCAGTAAATTAGTGAGGACTCTCTTTGCTCAGCTTGGTGAGGCTGAGAGCAGCTAGAGAACAAGTGGAGCCAACACACAGGCTCACAAACTGGTGAGCACTCACTCGGTCCCTGGTGGAGGGTGTAACTGTGTGAGCCGGGCCCAGGACCTGTGGGGACAGACTGAACTGAGCACCTTTGTCGCAGGAGCTGGAGGTTTTTGGACCAATGTTCCCCTGGTGTGGAGTTTGCACACAAGTAGTGTACAGGAGGTGCCATTTTTGTCAGGGTTGGGCCCTCCCACAGAAAGTCAGGTCCGGGACTGCATTGGTCTGGTGGAATTGGCGCAGGAGTGCATGTGTGCGTGCACACACATGCAGCCTTGGATCCCCACCCTTGGCCCTGCTTGTGCTGCGTTGCCAGGGAAATGTCTGGCAGGCATGCTCCGGGCTCCAACAGGCTGTTCATTGAGACGCAGGAGTGCGCGAGCCGCCTCGGGTCCCCACTCTCCACACTATTGTGCAGAGTTGCCAGGCTGGGTATTGGCTGTTGGGCGGCTCAGCCTGATTTGCGACAGGCTGAGATTAGGACAGGCTGAGACTGGGAGTTTTCCTGGGGGTGTTGGGAATGTGAGCTGTGCACCTCTGTGATCCAACCAGGGCTTTGCTGGGAAGTTTGTGTGGGCTGGTTGCCGGTGCAGAAGTGCATGCTGCTCTGACTTCCTGGGGGCCACTGACCATATCCGGTGGTGCCTTGGGGGCCTGCCTGCCCACCTAGAGCTGTGTTGCCAGAGGTTCCCAGGGCCCCTGGTGCCTGGCCCCCACCTCCACAAGCCACAGAGGGGTTTTTTGCAGCAGCAGACAACCCACAACAAACTGTGAGGATTTTTGGTAGTGAGTACGGTTCCAGAGCACACAGCAGCTAATTGCAGGAAGCTCACTGAAAGCCTGAGAGGGAGGCCGGGGCATAAAACATTGAGCCCTTCCCCCCAATAGCTGGTGCTGAGTCGCCCAGAGACTCTCTATTGCTGAGCAATGGTCTGCAGATTAAAGAGGACGGAGAGCCCCTACCAGGTTTTTTCTTTTCTTTTTTCTTCTTTTCATTTTTCTTCCTTTTTTCCTTTTTTCTTTTTTTTTCTTTTTTCTTTTTTTTTCTAGGTGATCTATCTAAGACATCAAAGCAATCACAGAGCGACAGCCAGAAAGAAGAAACAAAGAAACATGTCTCCAGTAAAAGATCAGAAGAAACTTCTGGAAATGGAACCAAATGAAGCACAGGAATCCAACCATTCAGAGTCAGAGTTTAGAGCACTGATGAAAAGAATATTTAAGGGACATAAAGAAGGATAGGGAAATCATAAAAAAAACAACCAGTTAGAACTAAAGAACACAATAACTGAAATAAAGAGCACACTCAAATGAATCACAAGTAGATTAGATAAAGCAGAGAATCGGATCAGCAATTTAGAAGACAAAATAGCAGAAATCACCCAGTTGGAACAGCAAAAAGAAAAAAGAATAAAAAACAATGAAAATAGTTTAAGAGGCTGTGGGACAACATGAATGCAATAACATTTGAATCATAGATATACTAGTAGGAGAAGAGAAGAAGAAATGGATTGAGAATATATTTGAAGAAATAGTGACTGAAAACTTCCCTACCCTGGTGAAGGAAATTGGCATACAAGCCCAGGAAGAGCAGAGAATTCCAAACAAGCTGAATCCAAACAGGTCCACACCAAGACACATCATAGTTAAAATGGCAAAGCTTAAAGACAAAGACAGAATCCTAAAAGGAGCAAGAGAAAGACAGCAGGTTACATACAAAGGAACTCCTATAAGACTAACAGCTGACTTGTCTACAAAAACTCTGCAGACCAGAAGGGAGTGGCAGGAAATATTCAAAGTGACGCAAAATAAAGGCCTACAACCAAGATTGCTCAACCCAGCACAGCTATCACTTAAAATTGAAGGAGAGACAAAGAGCGTCTCAGAAAAGAATAAGCCTAAAGAATTCATTACCACCAAGCCAGCATTACAGGAAAAGCTAAAAGGGCTTTTTTAAACAGAAGAAAGTGGAAAACAAGCTAACCCAGGAAGATAAGAAATACAAATAACAAAATGGCAAGAAATATGCACCTATCAATAATCACTTTAAATGTGAATGGGCTATATGTTCCAATCAAAAGACATAGACTGGATGAGTGGATAAGAAAACAGGACCCATGCATATGCTGTCTACAACAGACTCATTTCAGATGAGAAGACACACATAGACTGAAAGTAAAGCGATGGAATAAGATAGTTCACACAAATGGAAATGAGAAAAAAGCTGGAGTAGCAATACTTATTTCAGACAAAATAGACTTTAAAATGAAGACTACAATAAAAGATAAAGGGCATTACATAATAATAAAGGGATCGATTCAACAAGAGGACATAACCCTAGTCAACATCTATGCACCCAACATAGGAACTCCTAAATATATAAAACAGATTTTGACAGACATAAAGGCAGAGATCAACAGTAACACTATCACAGTAGGGGACTTCAACACCCCATTGTCACCAATGGACAGATCCTCCAGATAGAAAATCAACACAGACATAGTGGACTTAAATAACACATTAGATCAGCTGGATTTAATTGATATTTTTAGGGCATTTCACCCCAAAGCTACAGAATATACATTCTTCTCAAGTGCACATGGAACATTTTTCAAGATAGACCACATCTTATGCCACAAAACAAGTCTCAACAAATTTAAGAAGATGGAAATCATATCAAGCGTCTTCTCTGACCACAATGCTATGAAACTAGAAATCAATTATAAGAAGAAATCTAGAAAGCTTACAAATACATGGAGGCTGAATAACATGCTACTAAATAGTGAGTGGGTAAAAAATGAGATCAAGGAGGAAATCAGAAGATACTTCAAGACAAATGAAAATGAAAACAACAGGACCCAATATCTCTAGGATGCAGCAAAAGCAGTCCTAGGAAGAAAGTTCATAGCAGTGCAGGCCTACCTAAAGAAGGAAGAAAAATCTTAATTCAACAGACTATCTTTATACCTAAGGGAACTGGAAAAAGAACAGCAAAACAAGTCCAAATGGATTTCAAGGAAGAAAATAATAAACACCAGAGGAGAAATAAATGAAATAGAGAAAAAAAACAAACAAAATATCAATGAAACCAAGATCTGGTTTTTTTTGAAAAGATAAACAAAATCGACAAACTCTTAGCCAGACTCACCAAGAAAAAGAGAGAGGACCCAAATTAATAAAATCAGAAATGAAAGAGAAGTGACAAGAGATACCACAGAAATACCAAAAATTTAAAGAAAATACTAAGAGCATCTATAGGCCAACAAATTCCACAATCTGGAAGAAATGTATAAATTTCTAGAAGCATACAATATACCAAGTCTAAACCAAAAAGAAATAGAATCTCTGAACAGACTGATTACTACCAAAGAAATTGAATCAGTAAACAACAATCTTCCAACAAACAAAAGTCATGTACCAGATGGTTTCACAGGTGAATTTTACAAAACATTCAAAAAAGAATTAATACCTATTCTCTTCAAACTATTCCAAAAAATACAGAAGGAGGGAAGCCTCCCAAGCACATTATATGAGGCCACTATTACTCTGATCCCAAAATCCAACAAATATATTACAAAAAAGAGAAAATTATAGGCCGATATCCCTAATGAATATAGATGCAAAAATCCTCAACAAAATACTAGCAAACTGAATTCAGCATCACATTAAAAAGATCATACACCATGATCAAGTGGGATTCATTCCTGGTATGCAAGGTTGGTTCAATATCCTCAAATCAATTAACATAATACCTCACATTAACAAAATGTAAAATAAAAATCATATGATCATATCAATAGATGCAGAAAAAGCTTTTGACAAAATCCAGCAGCCCTTTATATAAAAAACTCTTAGCAAACTGGAAATAGTGGGATCATATCTCAACATAAGAAAGGCTATGTATGATAAGCCCACAGCAAACACACACTTCTTTTTTTTTTTTTTTTTTTAGAGTGCAGTGTCACTGGCCCTCATATGTGGGATCTGAACCGGGGCCTCTGGCATCCCAAGCCAGCTCTTAAGCCAGTGCACCACTCGGCCGGCTCAAGCCTTTAGCAAACATCGTACTCAATGGGGAAAGGCTAAAAGCTTTCCCCATAAGATTAGGAACAAGACAGGGCTGCCCACTTTCACCATTTCTATTTAACATAGTTCTGAAAGTTCTAGCCACAGCAATCAGGCAAGAAAATGAAGTAAAAGTCATCAAAATTGGAAAGGAGGAAGTAAAATTGTCATTATATGCAGATGACATGATACTATATAGAGAGAATCCCAAAGGCTCCACCAAAATATTGTGAGAACTGATAAACAAATTTAGTAAGGTAGCAGGATACAAAATTAATATTCAGAAATCAGTTGCATTTGTGTACACCAATAAAAAACTATCAAAAGAAGAAATCAGGAAATCAATCCCTTTCACAATTGCTTCAAAAACAATAAAATATCTAGGAATAAATTTAACTAAAGATGTAAAAAACCTGTACTCAGAAAAGTATAAGACACTGAAGAGAGAAATCAAAGAAGACACAAATAAATGGACATACATACCATGTTTATGGATAGGAAGAATTAATATAGTTAAAATGTCAATACTACCTAAGGCAATATATAGATTCAATACAATTCCAATCAAACTACCAAGGACATTTTTCTCAGAAATAGAATATAGAATCCTAAAATTTATATGGAACCATAAAATATCCTGAATAACCATGGCAATCTTGAGAAACAAGAACAAAGTGGGAGGTATCACGCTACCTGACATCAAATCATACTACAAGTCTACAGTAATCAAGACAGTATGGTACTGGCATAAAACAGACACATAGACCAATGGAATAGAATAGAGAGCCCAGGAATAAAGCCATTCATATACGGTCACTTAACCTATGACATTGGAAGCAAGAATTTACATTGGAGTAAAGATAGTCTATTTAATAAATGGTGCTGGGAAAATTGGACTAACATGTGCAGAAAAATGAAAATAGACCACCTGCTTACACCATATACGAGAACATACTCAAAATGGATTAAAAACGTAAATGTAAGACCTGAAAACATTAAATTCCTAGAAGAAAACATAGGGAGTAAGTTTGCAGACATTACCCTGAGTAATATTTTTACTGATATATCCCCTCCAGCAAGGGAAATAAAAGAAAAAATGAACATATGGAATTACATCAAACTTAAGAGTTTTTTCACAGCAAAGGAAATCATCAATAAAACAAAAAGGCAGCCTACTGAATGGGAGAAGATATTTGCCAATGATATATCTGATAAGGGGTTGATATCCAAAATTTATAAAACACTCATTCAACTCAACACCAAAAAAACAAACAACCCAATTAAAAAATGGGCAGAGGATATGAAGAGGCATTTCTCTAAAAAGGATATACAGAGGCCAACAGACATATGAAAAAATGTTCAACCTCAATTATCATCAGAGAAATGCAAATAAAAACCACAATGAGATACCACCTCATTCTGTTCAGAATGGCTATCATCAATAAATCAGCAAACAACAAGTGCTGGTGAGGCTGTGGAGAAAAGGGAACCCTGGTGCACTCTTGGTGGGACTGCAGATTGGTGCAGCCATTATGGAAATCAGTATGGAGGTATCTCAAAATACTGGAAATGGAACTACTGTATGACCCAGCAATTCTACTCTTGGGTATCTACCCAGAAGACTCCAAGACGCTAAATCGAAAAAATATATGTACCCCTTGTTTATTGCAGTGCTGTTTACAATAGCCAAGACTTGGAAACAACTGAAATGCCCAATGTTAGATGACTGGATTAAGAAACTCTGGTACATTTATACAATGGAGTATTACTCTACTATAAAGAAGAATAAAATCATACCATTTGCAACAATATGGATGGACCTAGAGAACATTATAAGTGAAATAAGTCAGTCGGAGAAAGACAAATACCGTATGATCTCACTTATATGTGGAATCTGAAAAACTAAATGAATGAGCAAAGTAAACAGAAACAGTCTCATAGAGGAAAAACTGATGGTTGCTAGTTGGGAGGGGGGTGGGGATAATGGAGAAGGGGAAGGAATTAGACAGCATAAATAGGTAACTACAATATTGCCACAGGGATATGAAAGACACAGGGAATATAATTAATAGTGTTGTAAATATTTTGTGGGGTGTCAGATGGTCACATGTCTTGTTAGGGAGACCACTTCATGGTTGGGGTAGAGGCTTGATCACTGCACTGTACACCTGAAGCTGATGTTGTATAATATTGTATGCCAACTGTAATTGAATGTGTGTATATATATATATATATATATATATATATATATATATATATATATATGCACAGGATGCAGAGTATAGTGTGGAAGGGAGTCAAGGGAATTGTGATAGATATGTATGATATGTGGGAGGAATGGGGTTGCGAATTAGGGGAGGGGGTTGTCACTTTGAGGGGTAAAAAGCATAACTATTGTACTGCATTGTACACCTGAAACCAATTATTTTTTTAAAAAATGTTTATTTCACAATAAAGGAATTTTAAAAAAGTAATTATTTGAACTGAAAGATGTGCACCTATATATTGAATCCGTGTACCAAGACAGATTGGCTCCAACTCATATTTAATAAAATTACTGGGCTTTAAAGATAAAGAAAAAATTCAATGGATAGGCAAAAACATCAATACTCTGGAGAAAAAATATAAGGTTAGTATCTGCGATGGGCTGAATGTTTGTGTCTTTTCAAAATTTGTATGTTAAATGCTAATATCCAACATAATGGTATTTGGAGATGGAAACTTTCTAAAGTGATTAGGTTGTGAGGGTGGAACTGTCATGAATGGGATTAATGCCCTTATAACAGTGGCTCCAAAGAAATTTTAGCCCCTTCCCCATGTGAGTATACAAGAAGGAAGTCTGCAATCCAAAAAAGGGCCCTCACCCAGCTATTCTGGCGCCCTGATCTTAGATTTTCAGTATCCAGAAGTGTGAGAAATAAAGTTATCTTGAGTATAAACTATTAGTCTCTGAAATTTTGTTATGGAAACCAGAACAGGCTAAAACTGTATCAGACTTTTTCCTACAGTATCTTTTAGTGCCAGAGACAGTGAAGAAACACCTACAAGATGTTTAAGGGAGG
Organism: Aselliscus stoliczkanus; assembly: GCA_033961575.1. Classification (NCBI taxonomy): domain Eukaryota; kingdom Metazoa; phylum Chordata; class Mammalia; order Chiroptera; family Hipposideridae; genus Aselliscus; species Aselliscus stoliczkanus. The sequence continues at coordinate 120,426,034 of CM066727.1, read as the reverse complement.
AAAGTTTAAGCCATAAAAGAAAATCAGGTTTGATAATCAGATTACATAGAAAGTAAATCAAAAATTCTTAGAAGAAAGAAAGAGATAAAGAGAGAGAGAGGGAGGAAGGGGGAGAAGTAGGAAGGAGGGGAGGAAGGAAGGAAGGAAGGAAGGAAGGAAGGAAGGAAGGAAGGAAGGAAGGAAGGAAGGAAGGAAGAGAATGAAAGGGAGAAAGGAAAGAAAAAGAAATAGTGAAGTTTAAAATAGTTAAGTTTGGGGCTGGCCGAGTGGCATATTGGCTAAGAGTTGGCTTGGGACACCAGCTCTGAGCAGCAGGGCCCCAGTTCGGATCCCACATGAGGGCCAGTGACACTGAGCCCTCTACAGCTAAGATGGTGAACAACAGCTCGACCTGGAGCTGGGCTGCCGTGAGTCACTGACAATGATGTAGGCTGCAGTGTGGCTGGTGGGCAGCTGGCTTGCACTTTCGTGAGCTGCTGTGAGCAGCCATCCAATGAGCGCAATGATCTTAATACCAACATGGGCCAGTGGAGAGATGTCCTCCACAACTAGACTGAAAAACAAAAGGACAGCAACTTGTCTGTTCCCCTTCCCCGATTCCCCTATGCTGTTCCCCTCCCCGAAATCTTCAAAAAAAAAAAAAAAGTTACGTTTGCAATTAACAATGAATATATAATAGTAATGATTATATATCAAATACTATAGTGCAACTTTAAAACGGGGAGACCATAGAGAATATATTCTCTTTTCAATTGCACTATTTTGATTAATGAAAACAGAGAAATTTGCCTCAGTCAGGAAAAAAGGCAAGAATATCCGCATTCACCATTACATTTCACATTATATTAAGGCTCATAGCCAACCCATTTGTGCAAGAGTACAAAATAGAGTATAAAAAAAAAATCCCCAAAATTAGAAAGGAAGAGGTAAAACTTTTTTGTTGCTGATTGTCTGATTGAATAACTGGTAACCCAAGAGAATCAAACACACAAAAATATAAAGTGACAGAATACAACAAGTTTGCAGGGTATAGAAGTAATATACAGAAATCCATAACATCTATTAAACCATAAACAACCATTTGGGATATAAAATAAAAGACCAATTTATAAAGGCAACAGAAAAAAAATGTCTAAGAAAAATACTTTGGTACATTGTATTTTCTAAAAATGACTTCAGCAATATATCTTATTCCACGTACTCTTAAAATGTGACTTAGACACATGATCAAGAGGTGGGATCCATATCCCTCCTCTTAAATTGGATGGGCTTGTGACTATGGTGGAAATAATGCTATTTGACTTATGAAGTTAAGTTGTCAGGGTTGATAGAGCTTCCGTCAACTTTGACACACTTGCCATTGGAGCACTGGGCACCATGTAAAATGTCCAAGGCCACCATGCTGTGAGGAAGCTCGAAGAGACATAAAGAGGCCATATATAGGTGTCTAAGGTGACAGCCCTAGCTGATTAGTATTAAATGCTAGACATGTGATTGAAGATTAGCTCCAAATAATTCCTGCTGCCAGCCATTGAGATACCCCAGTTTTTGATTCACGTTCAGCCTTCATCTCTTTTCAACTTATATGGAGAAGACAGAGAGAGATCACCAGTCTTTCCTTTCTAAAAGGGGTTGTTTTACACCACAAAGTTTCAGTGGTTGTACAGAAATGATAGCTGTTAGAAATACTTAATAAGAAATATTCAAATCCTTTGTGAGAAAAATTTTAAAACAGTTTTGAAAGACACAAAAGTATACTTGACCAAGGGAAAGATAAGCTTCTGTTTTCAGGTGGTTTTTTTTGCTGGTAGAGCGGTGTTTGTTTATTGTTGCTGTTGCTTTGTTTTCTTTCGGTTGTAACAACGCTGATTCTAAAAGACATATGAAAGTATAAAAAACTAACAATATTTTGGAAAACTATGAAAAAAATGACAGATAAATTATGGGTACTAACACTATCAGATATGGAATCATATTACTAAGCTTTTATAATAAAATAATAGATTCACTAATAAATAGAAAAAACAAAAGAACAGAATATAAAGCCCAGAATTAGATCCAAATATCTATCTAGTCCAGAACTAGAAATTTAGCATATAATAAAGGTGGCATTTCCAAATAAAAGGATAAAAATACATGGTATTGAGCCAACTGGCCAGCCAGCTGGAAAAAAGGCAAAATTGGCCCATACCTCTAATCAAATACCAGAATACTCTCTAAATGTATAAGAATGGAATACCAGAAGTAAAACCTATAAGTACTAGACTAAAACAAGAATAAATTTCTTTATAACTTTAGGGGGAAGAAGCCTGTTTGATTGTGAATAAAAAGACAAAAATCTTAATCAAAAAAATAAATTTAAATATGTAAGAATCAGAAAGTCTCATGACAAAAATATCAATGCAAAGACAAAGGTAAATAAATTAGAAAAATATTTGCAATTTATATCAGAGACATAGGGTTAGTCTAGTTAATGAAAATAGTATTTACAGACCCCAATCTGGTATTGAGGTACCCATAGTAATTATCATTGCTTCCAGGACTTTTTAGTGGATGAACCTAATATCTATATAGATATGTAGATAATAAATATAAATATATATATATATAAGAAAAATGAGAATTAATGATGATTTTACAGTGTTTGCTAGTTCACATATCAAATTACAGTTTTTAAATTAATTTGATTTTATAATTCTTCCATGTGTTAAAAATATTGATTTCTACAAAACTAACAATATGTTCAAAATAACAATAATAACAGATCTAAAGACAAGTCTATTGAATTGAGTCAAATATTTTTTAAATAGGTGTTTGTAGAATACATCTTATTAGGGCTATACAGTAAAAATGTTGTATTTTTCAATCACATGATTGTTTTTGTCTATGTGGTTGTTCTATATGCTATATAAAATTAAGATCATTTCTTTAATCTTTATTCAATGCTTAGTGATTATTTGCATTTATTTTCATTTATTTTCATTTTGTAAAACATTGATTTCAAAATAAAAACAATGCAGTATATATTCAGAGAAGTCTTGCTTCCACCCTAGTTCCTCCACATTTTCTTCCCTTATAAAGAAGAGAGAATTTTCTACATTTTTTTTTTTCACTTAACCAAACACGCGGGAGTCAATTCATATCAGTTAATGAGATCTCCCTCATTACATTTTACAGAAGATCCATACTGTATTATGTAGACATAGTTTGTGGAACCAGCTCACTAGGTTGTTTCTGGGCTTTTGCTATTTTTAAATATTATCAGAATCAATATCCTTATACATACCTCATTTTGTATTTTTGCAAGGGGATCTTTAGGTAGATTTCTAGAAAAAAAATGCTAGATAAAAGAATAAAGACACATTTTGCTGGATATTTCCAAATTCCTCTAGAACAATATTTTGCCTTCCCACTAGCAATAAATGAAAGTGCCTATTTCCCCAGAGCCTTGCCAAATTATCTATGGTCAAAGTCCTTGATGCATTATTTCACTGGTTTGTTTCTTGCAAATCTGTCGTTGTGAGCGAATTTAAGCATCTTGCTCATATGTTTTGTGGCTATTTGCATTATTATTTTTTTTTGAGTTGTCCATTATTAATATTTTTCTATTCATTTTAGGAAACTATATATTAGGAATTTTTACCTATGTGTTATAAGTTGAAGATATTTTCCAATGTGTCATTAATAATTATATTTTGCTTATCTTTTTTTTAAAATTTTTTTTTCAAAAACTATTTTGTGGTACATTGTCAAGTTCTCAGTACAGTGATAAATTCCAGTGGTGAGTCTCCAATCCAGTCCTTGACCCTGAACTCCAGGCATGTGATCTAGCTGCCTATTGAGCATCCCCATTAGTTTAAAACAGACACATAATTCTCCTTTACCTCCTTCAGCCTTCCCAAATGGTTCATGGCAACTCTATCTTTCCAGTAGTTACAGATTTTTTAAAAATTGGCTCCCTGTACTTGCCTTTCTCAATCTAATTTGTCAACAAATCATCTTGGCTTCAGCTTCAAAATCACTTCAGGATTTGCCCACTTTTCACAGTCTTCCTATAACATCTTGGTCCAAGAACAGATCATCTCTTAAATGGATTACTGCAGAAGTCTCCTTATCCTGTTTCCACCTTTGCCATCCCATTGTATAGTCTCCAGACAGTAACTAAAATAACCCTGTTAAAATATTGATCAGATCATTTCATCCTCCTGCTAAAAACCTTCAGATTTATAAGTGAAAGCAAAATCACTCCATTGGCCCATAAGGCCTCACACAATCGGGTCTGTTTCCGACTCCATCTCCTGCTACTTCCCTGCTTGTGGAGCTTGCATGCAAAAAGCCTGGCCTTCCCAATGTTATTGGAATGTACTAGCTGGTGCTCCTCATCAGTTTCTGCAATGCTTCTCACTCCCTCTGGTATCCTTTCCAAAGACACCAGCACGATTCACTCCCTCATTTCCCTGAGACCTTTATTCTAAATCCACCATAGAAATGAGGATTCCCCTGTCTGCCTGGGAAAATTGCACCGCCCAACTCCAAATTCCCTCTCTCTGAGCTGTTTCCTCCCTAATGTGAATTACCAAATGAATTTAATCAACTATAGATTTACTTGCTTTGCTTCTCATTGTTTTCTATACACACACCACAAACAGCACACAAAAACATACAGGATTTTAAGCTCTGCTGCATGATTTCTGTTTATTTGCTAACTGCTGTCTATAGTTTCTGCACCTAGAGTGCTGCCTGTCAGAGAACTGGGGCTCAACACATATTGTTAAATAAATGAATGAATGGGTGAAGTAGATGATTAGGTGGATAGAGGAAATAAGGTAATCTTTTTTCCTGTAAAGTCCTATTACATTGAAGGGTTATTTTTCCATCACCACTCCTAGGCCTAAAGCCCTTTTATTTCAACATTTGCAACTTGACTTGACTGATGAATCCATAATTTTACAGCTCTTACATGGCAACTGCTTATTTTCTTTTTCCTTTTAAACTAATCATGGTGAGAAACAAAAAAACTTCATTTTGTTCAAGAAAGAAAAAAAAGAGCATTATGCAATGAAAATAACTGGCACTTGTTCTGAGTGCTTACTAAGTCCTAGGTGCTTTAACTTTATGGTGTCAACCTAACAAATCCTCACAAAAACATTGAGCAAAACAACATTTCGTGTAGCTATTTTGTGTAGCACATGGATTCAAATAAGAAAATCTATCCCCAGACCCCCAGTGCTCAGCACCATGACAAAACTGTCTCTGTAGTCTTATGTTGTGGAAAATATTACTATCCCCATTTTAAAGATGAAGAAATCGAGGCACTAGATTTTTAGAAACTTCCACTTTTTGAAAGCTAATAAGTATAATCAGAGCTAAAGCCAGGCTTTTACCCATAATGTGTACCAACTTCCACTATGCTGTGCTTTAAGGAAACCTGAACATTAGAAAATGCTTTAGCATTAGGTAAATCCATCCATCCATTTTTCTATCGGTGTATTCATCCAGACAGTCATCATATATTTACTGTTACCTGTTATGGCAACAGATTCTATGCTTGTCAATGGGAATACAAAGCTGAACAGGACAGACATAATCTTCACCTTCAGGGAGTTTATAACCCAGGAAGGTAACATTTGGGGGCACTTAGGAAACGAACATGACAGCCATTCTAAACCATTTATCATGATAGATTTTGGTGCAGGAAAGACTTATTCAAATTTGTAACTATTCTACAAATTTGAATTTTTTTTACATTAGCAACTACACTAAAAACATGTTTTGTGCAATATTCATTGTCTTTTTGATACTTACAATAAAGGATTAACATTTACAGAGAACCAAACAGCAATTAGGAAAGACAAAATATCATATATATTTTTTCTGGTTAAAAATTTACGAACTGGAAGCAACAGACTCCTGAGAAATTGCATTTTCAAACCCCAAGTACATCTATTTTCAGAGCATTTTCACTCATGGAAAATTAGCTGCCTTTCTTTGGAAACCTCTGAAAATGGACATTATAAATATAGTAGAATGACACTTATGATCCCTATGAAAAGAAAAACAAATAAATAATTCCCTTTCAGCTAAGGGACCAGTAAGTAAACAGTTCACATAAATCCATGTGCAATTATAGCTCTTCTGGTATTTTGGAACTCTTCTTAATGTTTGTGTTCTTGCAGGGGTTAAGAATTGAACAGGAATTACATATGCTGTCCTCCTACATAATCATATAGAGGCAGTGTTATTTCTAATGCTGCCCTACGGTTTGCTGAAATGTGGGGGCTAACCATCTGTCATCAATAACGCTGTCAAGAAGATCTGGAAAGTGTTTGATCGGGATTTGGCAGCATGTCATCTGCTAAAATATTGTTGGAGGCAAACTTGGGAAGTTCTGATGCATTTAAAGGAGACACAAATGTCTCAGCACATGGGCGGCCTAAAACTGGGATGGGGAAGTGTTTTATTTAATAGATGCACAGATTTCAGTGCAAATCAATAAAGAAAAGAAGCATTGCTGTGTTTGTATATTCAAGCATATACGCTAGGCTCCACAATACAGCACTTTTCGGGACTCTGAAAAGATGGTATGGGGAAGGAGCATCTGTTGAACACATTAAGGGGAACTCCTTTGGCACTGAAAGAGAAACTGGAGCGTAAGAGAGATTCGAAGAAAGGCCTGGTTGAAAATGAGGCAGTAAGAGACAAAGTAGGACTCTGCTTTTCAGTCAAAGGGAAACGGGTTTGATAAAAGTATGCCATTTCAGGTCCCAATGTTAACATTAGGTCGGAAGAAAAGAGAGAAAAGTTGGGATGGGGTCAGGGTGGAGATGAAAAGCAGGGACATGAAGAATGAAGAGTCCAATTAAAGATAAGACGTGGGTCATTTATAAAAAGGGCCTGATGGAAATATCAGGGAACATTTCTCATTCCAAGCTCTGGAAAATAGCCAGAAAGCTGACCATGGATATCAGAAAACTACCTCAGGATCTAGCGGGCTCGGCTTTCAGAGGGTTTCTGGGTATGATTCTCAAGATGCATCTATGTTAGTCAGCAAGCCTAATAAATATCCAAGAGCAAAGATTTCAAACCACACTGACTTTTACATACAGAAATACTGACAATGAGGGTCTAAATTAATCTGTGGTTACCATGCTGTATTATCAGTGGAGTCTGATTATAAGCAGACTTGGTTAAAACATTAAGGAAATTTTTGGGTGGAAAAGATAAGGCGTCAGAGAGAAAAATTACACCACATAAGGATTTCCCTTCATTCAGAATAGTTTCGTAAGACATGATTTAGGCTTTTTTTAAAAAAAATGGTTTGGATTGATGGAAGAATCCTGGCATTAAATAAAACAAAAAGTATAAACCTTTTTTTTTCTGTTCAATTTCTGTGGGATGTAGGCAAGTCTGTGCCTGACTTTGTTTTCCTATAAAATGGGGATAACAATGTTGATTTCACAGGACTATAGTGAGGTTGTGCTATGAGAAGTCAGAAGAAGCAAACATCTGATACAAGATCAATCAAGTTAAAATTTAATTTGCATTTTCTTAATTAGCATATTATATGTATATATAATGATTACCCCTTAAATGAGGCATCTTCCTTCCTGGAAATTTACAAGAAAAAGATCAACACTCATCAATCTGTATTGCTTAATAAAGCCTGATTGGAATACAGGGCCCCTTCTAGTTTATATTACTTTATGCTCAGTTTATCATTTACACTTATATGTCTTTTATATAGTTAATAATATATTTCTGTGAACTGTGTGTATGTGTTCTTGATTCACTTGTAAATCAGAAATTCTTTTACCACTGATAAAAAGAATGAAGATTGTTTCATCTACAACTTTAAGTACATTTAATTGCCAAATTATTAGTAATGATCTAAAGAGAGAACTGCATGAGAGAAGATGGAAAGTGTCTCCATCATCAATCTTTCACATACTCAAAGTGGGGAGAAAAAATGTTTTCTTTCAACATTAGTATATGCCTGTGGGACAAGACACTTTATCAAGAAAGGGCACGAGGAATTCAATACCATCAGTAGAAAACAGAAAGTAATGAGGCAAAAAGCAATGTCTTATGGGATCTGTGTCACACACACACACACACACACACACACACACACACACTCTCCTCTCTCCCTGATTGACTCCCCTGTCTTCTTAACAATTCTGATACGCCTCCCTAAATAATAAGCAGGGATATGCTAAGAAATAAAGTTTAATTTTAGACTTGCTTTTGATTAAGGGTTAAAACATACTTACATACTCACAAATAAATCCATTAATTCCCTCTGAAACATGTGGTACAATTCCAGACCAAACAAAATGTATTTTGAGATTTATTATTTTTTTTGAATTACTGTTTTCTTTCACAAGTAAGAAAACCCAGAGTTGGCTCTAATTATGTATGTATTTGCATACGTTACAGCTCAATACAGAACTCTAACAATCCCTCGGCAGGAAAGAATAGTTTGCAAACTCAAAAACAACATTTTTGTTCTCTTAAGTAATAATTTAATTAATGCATCTGTCTTGATTACAGCTTTAATAAATGAAATATCTTTTATTTTTATCAATATATTTGAACTTTCCACATCTTTTATATCCTAGAATTAAACTAAATAGTTTTGTTTAAATAATAAGCAATCAAAAAAATCACCCTGGGAATACACATATCATATCACTACATCAAGCAACATTAGTCATTCAAAAAAATAAGTGTTGAATTTTACAGTAATAAATACATTATTATGTATCACTTTTTAGGCTATAGGAGCTGAAGACAAACATAATCCTTATTTTTTCCTCCGTAATAAATTAAAAGGGGAAGTGAGTGAACCGAAGCCACCAGGCCAAGAGAAGAAGCTTCAAAAAACATGACAGTTAAAGGGCCGGCCGAGTGGCACGATGGTTAAGCGCTGGCTTGGGAAGCCAGCGACCCCGGTTTGGGTCCCACATGTGAGGGCCAGTGACACTGCCCTCAAAACAAACAAACAAACAAACAAAAAACCATGACAGTTAACATTCCCTGAGCACTTACTATGTGCCAGGCACCGATTAAGCACATTGCATGTTTTCATTGATCTGATCCTCACAATAGCAATTGCGTGAGGTCAGTAGGTTAACCTCATTCTAAAATGAAATCACAAAAGCCAAGAGGCTGAGTAACTTGACCATAGTTCCCCAGCTGCTGGAGCCAGGATTCAAATTCAGGCTCAGGGTGCCTCCAGGGCTGCTCGAGACACATGTACACCTTCACAAACATTTCCAAATCTCAACTCATAGATTTTATTTACAACATGTTTTGAGTTATTGCATTTTAAAAACTACTATGCGGAGAGAATCAAAGAAATGTTTCAGGTGAGAAGAAGTATAAGATTGACTGCTGTATTTGTCAGGGTTCTCCAGAGAAATAGAACCAACAGAAGTTGCATATACAGAGAGAGGTTTATTTTAGGAATTGGCTCATGAGGTTGTGGAGGATGCCAAGTCCAAAGTTTTCAGAGTAGGCCAGCAGACTGGGGGTCCAGGATCAAAAGGCTGCATCCTGGCAGAATTTCCTCTTCCAGGAGACACTAATCTCTTTCCTATTAAGACCTTCAACTGATTGGATGAGGCCCATCCTTATTAGGAAAAATAGCCTGCTTTACTGGAAGTCTACTGATATAAATGTTAATCTCTACTAACAAATACCTTTACAGAGACATCTAGAATATTTTTTGATCAAATATCTGGGTACTGTGGCCTTGCCAAGTTGACATACAAAGTTAACAATCACAACCGCACTATTTATGTGTTTGTATATTTATAAATTATGGCTGAAAACAAATAGAAAACTCCTTAACAGAGAAAAATAATTAGCTAACTGTAAAGCAACAGTTACTGAGCAACTGTTTCTTGTGAGACAAGTGTGCTAAGTATTGAGACTTTTCAAGGTTCAAGGTTCTTAAAACCTGGGTGGGGATAGGTCAAGGAGAGAGAGACAGAAATATATAAAACCAACTATATTACATTGTGCTGAGTTTTAATTAAGAGGTTGGGACAGAGCTTTGAAGGAATATAAGGAAAGAATAAGGTGCTTCCTCAAGCCCACTCCAGGGGCTGAGAAGAATCTCAAACATGAGGCAGTACTTGAGCCCCATCGAGCAGAGGAAGAAGACCTCACCAGGAAGAGAAAGCTGAAGAACAAACATGTGAAAACACAAACAGAGACAAGGGGTTAAGGATGTGTAAAAAACAGTAAAGCTGGAGCATGGCATTCATGATGGAGAGAGAGATTGGAACAACTTTGTAAGCCCCAGTTGTTGAATTTTCCAACAGAGGGCACGCCATGATCATAGATCCATTTCAGAGCTGCCATAACAAATTCCCAGAAACTTTGTGGCTCAAGTTGGCAATAGGGCCATATTCCCTCTGGAAGCTCCAGGGGAGAATCTTCCTTGTCTCTTCCAGCTTCTTGTGGCCCCTGGCATTCCTTGGCTGTGGCAGCCACACCCAGATCTCTGCCTCAGTCTTCACATGGCCTTCTTCCTATTTGAATCTCTGTGTCTTATTCCATCTTTTAGAGGGAACTCTCACCTTAATCCAGTATAACCTCATCTTGATTCTTACTTTAAGTACATTTGCAAAGACCCTATTTCCAAATAAAAGTAAATTCTGAGGCTCCAGATGGACATGCAGTTTTTGTAAAACAGTACTCTACCTATCACAAGAGATCATTACAGTGGCACAGGCAGGGGAGTGTGAAGGCCTGAGATAAAGAAGGCAGAGGAGATAAAGAGGTAGGCAGGGAAGAGGTGACAGTGACAGGAAGTCACAGTTGGCTGAAGTGGCAGAAATAAAGTGAGGAATTGAGGGCAACTGAAATATTTGTGGTTAGGGAAACCTTGTGGATTCCAGTATCAATGATCAGGAAAGGAACTAATGAGTAAGAACAGGTTTGAGACATGCGTTCTGGGGTATGGAGGACACAGGTAAGTTTAGTTTTACCCAAAGTAAAGTACTTTGAATGAGAATATCCTCAAGGAAAAAGTAAAATGGTTTAGATGGCTGGGTGGATGGTAATGCCATTAACTGAGTGGATGAACGATAGAAAAAAGTTTGTGTTTTTTTTTTTTTTTCAGAACATGAGATTAATTTTTAAAATCTTAAATTTGAAGGGCATTGGTAATATTCAAGGGAAGAAATAGAACATAAATAGGAAATACGTATGCCTTTGGTGAAGAGGGGAAGAACTGACAGTGTTAGCAGTTTCACAGCAAGACGCAGACAACTCACAGAAGACTAAAACCTGTGGACAGGGACAGCAAGAGAACAGTGTCGGTGGAGATAAGGAAGGAGTTTCAGCCAGGAAAGACCAGGAGTATTAAACACTTCAATGAGGATGGGAACTGGGGCTACTCTCATAGAGTGTTATTAGGGATCATAGTTTGCCTTTACCAAGCGGCTGGACTGCAGCATTGGAGCCCAGGCCTGCTGCAGGAAGATGAAGAGTAAATGAAGACAGGAAGTGGAGACACACAATACTGTTAAGTGAGAAATCAAGTTGTTCAACAATTTGTATAGCGAGATCCTGAATAAAAATCTATTTAAGTATGCGTATATGTGCAAAGAAAATATTAGAAATATATACATCAACTATAAAAACGTGCTAACATAGTTATTGCTTTATTCACTAATGAAACTTATTATAAGGTCTTAAATGCACTTATATTAACCTGTTTAATTTTCACAGAAATTCACTGAGGGGTTGCTCCTATACATTTTGCACCTGGGAAATGAAAGCACAGAGGTAAGATTACTTGGCCAATGTCACGTACCTGAGGCATGACAGAGCTAGGACTTAAACCTTGAGTCTCACTCTGGATGCTGTTTACTTAAGCCAATAGTATACTGCCTTCTATCATTTCAACATTTTTCTCTAGCTGGTGGGATTGTAAGTGGTGTTTATTTTTCTTCTTATAACTCTCAAGCATTTTTGCAAATTTTCTACATTCATTTTATAATAAAAAAAGATTTAAGTAATATATTTATAAAGAAAGTGGAGCTAATGACTATATATCTTTCAAACATATGGAAGGAAGAGAAGATTTTAGTAATTTGATGAGTAATATGAAAGAAGAGCATTGCTTTTTTTGTAGTTTTCACTTTTTTTCACTAAGGGGGCTTAAACCAATTTGCAGGCTAAAACTCAGAGGAGGAAGAGAAATCAAAGATACAAGAAAGAAGGTAAGGGAGGGAGCAGGGTATAGATGGGAGCAGAATATGGGCTGTAAGATTTGAGTAATAGTGTTCCTGCAGGGCACATGTGAAAGAATGTTCTAGGCTGAGTGGTGGAGTTCAGAGAGGCAGCCAGATGTTTCCATGGATTACAAGGAGTCTGGGGCACAAGGGAGAAATTTTTAAAAATGAGTAATAGCCTTGAAAGGGATAAGGAGAACATCAAAGGAAAGGAACGGAGAAAAGTTAGTCTAAGATACAAATTTTGAGATTGAAGAAACAGAAGAAATCCATGATTTGAATGTCTATTTTTTTTTTCAGTGGATAAATTCAGTTGTAAAATCTCCTGATAAAATGAGGAGGCAATAGTTTGGTTAAAGTTAAATAAATGTAAAATTTGGAAAACCTTCAGGTGGAATGGAAAGCCTGGTGATGAATACATGCGAGTGGAAACAGTGTCCATTTTTACTACTGCAACAGTGATCTGTTCGTTTACATGCGAGCTCTCACAATGTAGAAATTCTGTCTTTTTCATCCCTGTGGCTCAATGCTTAAAACGCAAGCTAGAAAAAACGGTAAGTATTCTTAATTATAAAAGCTTGGGGTGAGTTTTCTCCTATCATTATCAACTTATGGATAAAATGGGGCATAGAAATGTCAGTGACTCTGAGTTCACTAGTTCTTGCTCCCACCCCCTAAAAGAACCTTCCAGCCACTAAATGCTCAAGCTGTGGAAGTCATGAAGCCCCCAAAGAAACTAGAGGGTGATAGAATCCTGGCTCTGTCATGCATCAGGTATGTTACATTCGCCAAGTAACTTCACCTCTCTGTGCCTTCATTTCTTCCCCTTGTGCAAAATGTATGACAGCAACCCCTCAGGGAATTTCTGTGAAAATTAAACCGGTGAATGATGCCTACCAAAAATTCAAGTTATACATCTGTAAGGTAGAATGAGCCCTGTCCCTGTTCTCAGGGCAGAAGCCTGAACTAGTAATTTTTGGTTCTTTGACAACCAAAGATGTCTGTAAGTCTATCAAACAGGCTGACTGGCTTAATTTGATTTTCTACTTCTTTTCTGCTGTGTGTAACATAATCAGCTTCAGGAAAACGTGTTCACTTCTACCTGATTCCACAGCCACCAGCATGTCTCAGAATTGTTGAGTGCACCAAAATAATGTTTGATGGCAAGGCTGGTTTGACATGAAGTCAAAACAGATGACTTAAAATATTTCTATTTCTTTTTCCACACAATATCAAACAGCCAATTCAACTGACTATGTCAGGAATGGTGTGTGTGTTGGAGGGGCTTATCAATCAAAGACTTTCATTGTCCTTTTCTTTCATGAAACTGGTGACATTGATGGTCAAATCACTAGTGGGTATTTTGGAAGCAAGGCTAAGTGGGGAAATTGTATTCTGTGACCCCTGGAACATGTAGCTTTGTTTCTTTAATTGTGAGGCTAATAACTAACTAAACTTTGTAGGACAGTTTTTTGAGCGATGTGGAATGCTCCATAGAGTTTAAGGTTCTTCTTTTCTTGGCAGATAGCCATAAAAGCTTTCTTTAATAAAGATTTATGAAATTTGACTTATTTGAGTTTGTAGACAAGGCCTCGACCCTAAATTGTAAGCCTTCAAGGAAAATGCTGGAAAAGATGTTCCAATTAAACATGCCACTTCAACTGGACCACCAGAGAGGCTCAATTGGTTAAGAGTGCAAGCTCTGAGCAACAGGGTCACTGGTTTGATTCCCACACGCGCCAGTGAGCTGTGCTTGAGCTGAGCTGCCTCTGAGGCAGGATGGCTCAGAGGATAGAGTGTGCGCTCTTAACAACGAGGCTGCTGGTTCTACTCCCACATGGGATGGTGGATACACCCACCTGCAACTAAGATTGAACTCAGCACCTTTTGCTGAGCGGCATGACTGGACTTGGAGCTGAGCTAGCTGTGCCCTCCACAACTAAGATTGAAGGACAACTTGGCTGTTCCCCTCCCCCAATTCCCCAACACTGTTCCCCTCCCCCAATTCCCCAATAAAATCTTAAAAAAAAAAAAAAAAAAGAAAAAGAATTCATCACAACATGCCTCCAGGAGTGCCTGCCTCTGGGGCTCACAAGGTGCCAGGGATAACAGGAGCTTCTTATGCACGCCATCTATCCATATCAGTCACATGTGATTTAGTCCCCCCAAAACAATTAACTTAAGAAGTTATCTTAAGTTATTTCTCCCTTAGAAAAACAAATGTTTTCCATAACAAGGTTCAGAGACTCTGGGCATTGATTGATGCCTTTTTCCTCTAAAAAGCTGGGGGGGGGGGGTTGTGGGGGAGCTGAGACTGCAGGGCTTTACTTTGGAAATGTACCCAAGTCCCATGCGTCACATTTGTTTCCCTTTCAGTCTGAATTTCTCTGACTGGTCATAAAAGGTACAGTCAACCTTTCCTAAATAACTAATGCTGGGAACATTTATTATCCCTAGCTCCTTAAATTATGAAAATGACAAGTATATAAAATTTCCCATGCAAGTGCTCCTGTGATTTATTTAGCAAGCATCGTGATCTAAGGAGGAGCCCAGTGAGTTCTACTGCTGGGTTACACACATCAAAATTTAATTAAGTTTCTGATCTAATGTCTCCCTTGTTCCATTGATTAGGGAAGTCATGGGTGGACCACGTCATTCTCAGGACTGTCATTGTGAAATCTGAGCAGCCTGTCTCTCTCTCTCTCTCTCTCTCTCTCTCTCTCTCTAGATATAGATATAGATATAGATATAGATATAGATATAGATATAGATATAGATATATAGATATATATATAGATATATAGATATATAGATATATAGATATAGATAGATATAGATAGATATAGATATTTTTTCTATTTGCCCAAGTGTTCTTTTCAAGCCTCTTTAGATTTTCATGAGTGTTACAACTAAGCTAATCTTTTTTCTAATAAATGAACCTTCAAAATTGCACATTATTAAAGTGACTTCTAGAGTTACCACGGCAGCTTCATTATCATGCACAGAGATGAACATTAGCCCAGTGATGGCTGATCTACTCAGGACTGTCAGGAAATGAGAGCTGCATGTAAAGTGCATTCTCCAACAGGACTCACAAGACTTGCTAGATCAAGTGCCGAGACTTTTAGTTTAACAAGTTTAAATGAAAAGGTTTCTATCATATGCGGTACACATCTCTGGTTCCTTAAATGTATTCTTGATGACTCAGGGTCTCTGTTATCAATAGCTTATTGTACTTAGAACTACACAGACTGCTGTTTGATTTTTTAGTCTCCGTTTTCATCTCAATTTGCCAGCTGCTTAGGATGGGAGACCAGGGACATTAAAATTCATTGCAGATCCTGAGAGAGTAAACTTTTGCCCCCCCCCAAAAGAACACAAAAAAACACATAGAATTATATAGATATGTAACCTGAACAGTCCAGGTCCTTTGCTGGGACTTGGCAGGCAGAAATGGCAGATCTGTACTAATCTGTAATGTAGTTGGTCTCTGAACCGTTTTTCTATAGGCAGGATTGGTATTTTGTCCTGGCTTCCCTACTCTCATTGTCCAAAAGATCACTCCTTACCCCTTTAGATTTTTGATGGGTTATTTCTTAACTCCCCTGCACCTCATACCTTAGTAGTTCCTTTAAAAGTTTAGAACTTCCTTAGAAGTTTCTAGGGTCCTGAGCGAGGGGCTAAGGACACAGATCCTGCTTAAGCTCTCTAGGCCTCAGTTTTCTCATCTTTCAAATAATGTTATGTAGAAGAAATGCAGTTATATATTTGGAATACAGAGTATAGTCTCTGACTTATAAAAAGAGTTCAATCAATGAAAACAATTATATGGGTGGAACATGATAGCAGTTATAGATAACATGATTGATACAAATTATTGTAAATACAATTATTTTGGTATCTTGAAGCTTTATTTTGGTTTAAGTATTGGGCTGCCATGAAATGGTTTAGTTAGCTGCCCGTGTGGTATCTTCCTGTGTTTGTATACGAAGTCTGTAGTAAAAAATTAGAGTAGTCTATTCTCTAAGTATACTTACAATGAAAGTAGAGATTATAGGTGTCTGACATAATGCATTGAGCATAAGTCATAGGGGTAGCTTAGTAAAAAAATTATGACTTTGGCTTCAGAGAGAACTAAGTTAAATTCTTGCCTGAATCACTAGCACAGCTCTCAAGCCACTGGGCTTTACTCACCATCTCTGACCCTATGTTTTCTCATCTCTAAAGTAAGGATAATACTACCTCCTTCTTAGATTAGAAAAACATTGTACATTGTAAGTACATAATAAACTTATTGCTGTGGATTTAATTTCTAGATGTAATTACATTTAAAATAAGAATCTCACTTTTCTGCATTGGGATGCAACTGTAAAATAAAACCTGAGTCCACTCCCTGCTGAACGATGGCTCACCAGAAAGAATGATATCTGAGTCCACTCCCTGCTGAATGATGGCTCACTGGGAAGAATGATATTTAAAATTACAGAATGGGCTTCCCCACTGTTACTAAAGCAGTGGATCATCAGTCATATTTCAAGTTAGGAAAAGAACACTTTCCTCTCCTGTTCTTTCTCAAATGTGGAAAAATAGTAAATACATGGGAGCAATTAACATGTATCACCCATCAGCCAAAATAATTGGGCCTTTCATTACTTCCTCCTCGTCTCATTTCCTTCAAGTTTTTCTCAAAAGGTACCTTTACAACGAATAGTCCTATTTAAAACCACAACCCTCTACTCACTTCCAACCCTGCTCTTTATGACATTTATCACTTCCGACCTGCTATACAATTTACTTTGTAAATATTTATTGCAAAAGTTTGCACACAAGAATGTAAGCTCCACAAAGACAGACTTTTTTTCACAGATTACATCTCAAATACCTAAAGCAGTTAATTGATGTTCAGTAATATTTATTAAATACATAAATAAAGTTTTAGTATTGCTTTCCAGAGCCTCTATGTAGAAAGAAAAACAACAACAACAAAAATAGTATTATTATTTTGGGACTAAATTTATAAAAGTTACTGAAGACTAATTTCAATTAATGATAAATTACATTAACAATAGTTTAAACAAAACCAAAGTGAGCCTGTTCCTATTCATTATTTTGAGACTGTAAATTCTTTTTTGCAATGGAAACTTCTGGTTTTAGTTGAATCATACTCTTATCCTCATTTGGTCATTCTGCAATAATGTTTTCTGCACACAGATCTTTACACAGCTAGGAAGAACTTGGGTATGTATTTGACATTCTGTTTTTGACTATATTTCCTCAAGGACATCCTCTTCCATACCTGTCCTGCTCAGAGAATTAACTAGTTGCAGTAACCTTGAGAACCATAAATACCTGTGCTACCTGGCGTTAGTCACACAATGTTGTATTTTAAGGAATGAAACATATTGCATCTCTACGTAGATTCATTCACAAAGGTGGCCTAGATCAGTGTTTCTTCAACTTTAATGTCTGCAGATTACCTGGAAATCTTCCAAAAATGCCTATTAAGAACAGGTAGATCTTAGGTATGGCTCTAAATTCTGTATTTCTAATCAGCTCCTAGGTGATGCTGATGCTATTGATGCAAAAAAAGGGCCTAGATTAAATTATTGTAATTCACACTGACCACATTCACATTTCCTCATGAGTTGAACTTTAATTTTATTTTTAAAAGAGCAGCAATAAGAGAACTTAAACATATATATTTTTTTTAGTTTAAAACTCAAGTCTGGTGACATTTTTACTCAATAACATTAATTATGGATTTCAAGTTTGCATACAATAGCAATAGTTAGTATAAAATAGGGGAGTGTTAGTTTTTAGGAATGATCTAAAGACAGGTGTAGGTTTTATTCTCTAATGAAGTTGAAATTTAGGACTGTGATGAGCCTCACTGAAAGAGAGAAGCAGGAAATGGCAGATTTGTTTTGATAGAGACCAAGAATTTTAAGTGTGTGTTGGCTTTACACTGTCTTTGAAACTCTGTGCTATGAAAACACAGGAGCCAGGAAATGAGCCCAGCCAAGTGATTCCACTCTGTAAAGATGTCAAAGTCAGTTCTCTGCAATATTCAAATACTCCTCTTTCAAAAGTGAATGAAAAAAGTCTTCTATCATTTGTAACTGAGAAAACCAAGAGCACTTTTATGTAATTCATCCACAGCCCCTCAATGAAAAACATCTTTCCTCCTGAAGGCAGCTGAAACTTATATTTCTTATTCTATCTCAGGCTTTGTTTTCTCTGATATTGGGCAAAAGGACTAATTAAACTAATTTTTCTTTGTTCCTTTAAGACAAATCAGCTTCGAAGAATTGGGGGTGTATGTGGAAGAGAGTGACTGATATTGGTGTCTCAGGCACCTCACAGTTTCGTATTTTAACTCCAAATTATAAAAGAGTAATTGCTTTGACCCAACTGCCCTGTGGTGGGCTGGCTGGTCTGAGTTTCCAATTAGTTGCTGGGAGATCAGGTTCTGCACATCTGCTGACCAAGCATTCTCCTAGCTATTAGTAACTGTCTTCACTTGGAGTTGCAGTTTATGACTCAGTTCAACTCTCATGTCTGGGCTGGGCAAAATTAAAGTTCTTACTTAATCCAACATGATGCAATCTAACTGGAAACAGACTGTGTTTCCCTTTTCTTAAAACATTTGGTAGTGGACATCAGAAATATGGTGGCATGAGGGGTGCTCCTTGATACCTGCCCTTGAAGTCACAACAAATCAAACAGTTATGCATATAATTCAACAGAAGATTCCCTACACAACACACAAACACATCAGAGAAAGCCGCGCATGGAAACATCTGAAGGTGGGTGAATTGGGGCGAACAGGAGAGGAGGAAAAGGAGAAGTGCAGAGATAATGGCCTCAGAGTGCAGCCTGGACAGGAGAGAACTGAGACAGGAGAGAACCAGCTATTCTACCTGAGGGATCAGCGTGTAATAAAGCTGGACAAAGTGTTGGGGCAGAGACCTCAGGGCAGAGACTGAATGCAGAAGTGCAACAACTGCAGTCTAACAGTCCTCACTGCCAGGCAGGAAACAAAGCCATGGTACCTGGCTGCCTCTCCACCCTCCCAGAGCTCGCCTTCCCCACCCTTCCTAGTATTAGCAGCAGGCCCCAGAAAATAACAGTAGCAATGTCAGATTAAAAAGCAGAATATCTACAGCCCTGAGAACTAGAGAGACAGTTCCTGAGGGGCAGACTTGCAGTGTACATAATTCCTGTGACAAGGGAGGAGCTATAGGGGCAAGGCAGCTGTGGTCTGGCAGTCGCCATTACTTGGAGAACAAAGCCACAAACACACCAACTGCCTCTCTCAACCCACCCTGTCCCCACCTTTTGCTACTAATCACAGTGGGGACATCCAGCGCTGCTGAAGTACACAACTCTGCATCTGGCTGCAGGGGCAGCACTGGGTTTTCAGGGGCTCAGAACCCCATTACCCACACATCCTCCCATGAGGTGGTACCCTGAGATCAAGGTGACCTGTTCACAGAGGAGAAGCCCACCTCCCCAAGAAATCTCCCACCACGTGAGAAGCTAGAACAGCACAAGAGAAAATAACACACTCCAGTGCTACCTACTGGAAAACAAAAGAAAGACCTCTTCATATAAACCTACTGCAGAATTCATTCTTGTAGATGCTCTGAAAGGAAATAATCCATTAATTGCCATGAATAACCAAGATAACAAGAAAGATTAGAAAGAAAATAAAAAATCTCCAGAGAATGTACTTAAAGACATGAAAATATGTGACTTAAATGACAGAGAATTCAAGATTGCACTTCTGAAAAAACTCAACAAGCTGCAAGAAAACACAGATAGCCAATTTAATGAACTCAGAAATAAAATCAAAGAACAAAATGATTATTTTATCAAAGAGAGTGAAATTTTGAAACAAATAAAAATTGACATTATGTAGCTGGAGAACTCAATAAAAGAGATGAAGGATGAAATAGCCAGCTTAGAAAAATAGAGAAGACCAGATGGAGGAAAAAACAAGTGATATCAAAGATCGAAATCTAGAAATGATGCAGATGGAAGAAGAGAGAGACTTGAGAATTCAAAGAAATTAAAGAACCTCACAAGAACTACCTGACTCCATCAAAAAGAGCAATGTAAGAATAATGGGTATACCAGAAGGAGAAGAGAGGGAAAAGGGCACAGAGACTCTATTCAAACAAATAGTCAACAAGAACTTCCCAAACTTATGGAAAGAACTGGATCCTTGAATCCAAGAAGCAAACAGACCACCTAATTACCTCAATCCTAATGGGCCTCCTCCCAGATATATTGTATTGAAGAAGGAGGTAACCTACAAAAGAAAGCCCATTATATTATCATCAGAATTTTCAACAGAAACTCTATAAGCCGGGAGGGAGTGGGATCAAATATTCAAACTATTGAAAAAGAGAAGTTACCAGCCAAAAATAATATATACCGAAAGGTTATCCTTTACATGTGAAGGAGGAATAAAGACCTTTCCAGATATACAAAAGCTGAGGACATTTTGCACCACAAAGCCTGTATTACAGGAAATATTGAAGATGCTTTTTGACCTGAAACAAAAAGACAAAAGGATACAGAACTATGAACAAGATTACTAACAGACAGACAGAAGCAGGAAACGGCAACCCCTACATAGAATACAGCACTATACAGTAAAACATAACATAAAGGGTAAAGAAGATAACATAAAAAAAAGAAAAAGGGAAGAAGACAAGTTGCTTCTGCAACTCAGAAACCAACACACGTCACAAATAGGGATAATTATAACAAGAAAACCAGAAAAGGGGTGGGAGTAAAGATCTGAATTTGAATTTGCAAAGGGGGATGGAGATAAGAGCATGCTGAAGAAAAAGGACTACTGTGTATATGAAACTTGCTTTAACATAAATTTAATGGTGACCACTCAAAAAAACAAAAAACAAAAAACAAACCCACAACTGAGGCACATAACATAAAAAAGAGGTAACAGGCAAAAATCATAGAATACCACCAAACTAAAAAGACTGACAGACACACAAAGGCAAAGAAACAATGGAGATATGGAAATACCAGAAAACAAAAGATAAAATGGCTATAGGAAATCCTCATATATTAATAATCACCTTAAATGTAAACAGACTGAACTCACCAATAAAAAAGCACAGAGTAGCAGATTGGATCAAAAACCAAAACCCAACTATATGCTGTCTTCAAGAGACACATCTCAGCTACAAGGACAAATATAAACTCAAAATGAAAGAGTGAAAAACGATACTCCAAACAAACGGCATCCAGAGAAAAACAGGTGTAGTCATACTTTTACCTGAGGAAACAGACTTCAGGATAAAAAAGGTAACAAGAGCCAAAGATGGACATTTCATAATGATAAAGGGGACAATACATCAAGATGATATAACACTGATCAATATATATGTTCCCAATCAGTAAAGTTGAAGGATACAAAATCAAAGTACAAAAATCCATTGCATTCTTATATATTAACAATGAAATATCATAAAAAGAAATGAAAAAAAAATTACTTTTGCAATTGCAACAAAAAGAATAAAATACCTAGGAATAAACTTAAAGGATGTGAAGGACCTATACACTGAAAACTATAAGACATTTTTAAAAGAAATTGAAGAAGACACAAAGAAATGGAAAGATATTCTGTGTTCATGGATTGGAAGAATCAACATAGCTAAAATGGCAATATTACCCAAAGCAATAAGCAGATTTAATGCAATTTCCATCAAAATCCCAATGGCATTTTTTCAAGAAGTAGAAAAAAAAAAAAACCCAATCAGAGTTGTATGGAAACACAAAGGACCCTGACTAACCAAAGCAATCCTAAGAAAGAAAGAATAAGGCTAGAGATATCACACTCTTTGAATTCAATTTGTACTATAAAGTGACAATAATCAAAACAGCATGGTACTGGCAGAAAAACAGACACACAGAAATGAAACAGAATTGAGAATCCATAAATAAACCCACATATAAATAGGCAGATAAATTTCGACAAAGGAGCCTGAAACATACCATGAAGAAAATAAAGCCTTTTCAATAAATGGTGCTGGAAAAATTGGAAAGCCATGTGCAAAAGAATGAAACTAGACTGCTATCTGTCACCATGTACCAAAATTAACTCAAAATGGATCAAAATCTAAACATAAGACCTGAAACAATGAATTGCATAGAAGAAAGCATACAGACTTAAACTTATGAACCTTGGGTTTAGAGAAGATGCTATGAATTTGACCTCAAAAGCAAGGGAAGTAAAAGTGAATATAAATGATATGGGACTGCATCAAAATAAAATGCTCTGCACAGCAAAAGAAACTATCAACAAAATAAAGAGGAAACAAACCAAATGGGAAAATATACTTGCAAACAACCCCTCCGATAAGGGACTAATATCCAAAATATAAAAAGAACTCACACAACTCAACAACAAAAAGACAAACAATCCAATTAAAAATGGGCAGAGAACATGAAGAGAAACTTCTCTCAACAAGACATACAAACAACCAACAGATATATGAAAAAAAAATGTTCAATTTCACTAGGTATTAGGGAAATGCAAATCAAAACCACAATGAGAGACCACCTCACACTTGTTAGAATGACTATTATCAACAAGACAAGTTAATAACAAGTGTTGGAGAGGCTGTGGAGAAAAAGGATCCCTTAAACACTGTCGGTGGGAATGTAAACTGGTATAGCCACTAAGAAAAACAGTATGGAGAGTCCTCAAAAAATCAAGAATAGAATTATTAATACCCTATGACCCAGCAATCCCTCTTCTGGGTACCTACCCAGGAAATGGGAAAACATTTATCCATAAAGATATATGTACCCCTATATTCATTGTAGCGTTATTCACGGTGGCCAACACATGGAAACAACCAAAGTGTCCTTCAATAGTGGATAAAGAAGATATGGTACATATACACAATGGAATACTACTCTGCCATAAGAAAAGATAAAATACTGCCATTTGAGACAAAATGGATGGATCTTCAGATTATCATGCTAAGAGAAATAAGTCAGACAGAAAAAGTTTAGAACCATATGTCTTCACTCATATGTGGAATATAAAACTGAAAGCAACAAATGAACAAGACAAACAAATAAAGAAACAAAAACCCATAGGCACCAACAACAGGTTAGTAGTTGCCAGAGGGTAAGCGGGGAGAAGAGGATAAAGGGGGTCAAATATATGGTGATGAAGGAGAACTGACTGGGTGGTGAACACATAATGCAATATATATGTGATGTATTATAGAAATGTACATACACTGAAACCTATATAATTTTACTAACCCATGTCATGCCAATAAATTTATAAATAAATAAAAAATTGGTAATGTCACTGTGAATGGAGCAATTAGGAAAAAAATCAAGGAAGGAAATAAAATTATGGGTTAATTTGGGATTTTAATATTATCAGATAATATTTAATATGACAGAGTTTGGGGATTCTTATGGTCATACTACTACATTGACACTTAAGTATTTACCTTTGAAATTGGATAGACTGAGCATAAAGTTTGCATGACACAAATTAGGTGTAACATGTCAAGATCTCATAATTCTCCTTTCACAGAACATCTGTTTTCTGAAGGAAAGCTGGCAGACCATGTTGCAACTGAAAGTTGGTATTATTTATGACAAAATTAACCTCAGCAGTTAATGTAACACTCTAAAGCAGGGGTTCTTAACATAAGAGTTATGCCTAGACGCTCCTGAAATTATATAGAAGTGGGTACATTGTTTTTCATCAGATTGTCAAATGGTTTTGTGATTTCTCCCAAGAAGGTGAAGAACCATTTCACTTGTATCTATCAAAATTTATAAGAGTCATGACTTTGAGCAGAGGTTCCATTTCCAGGAACCTATCCTACATAAATATCCCCCTAGTGAACAAATCTGAAGTACAAGAAATTTTTTCTGAGTTGTTTGTAATAGTGAAACAATATAAAGATTTTAAATATCCATCCATAGAAAACAGTTTGAAATACTATAGCACATTTATATTATGGAGTATCATACTGCCATTTGAAATAATAAAGTTCAAATGGAACACTAAGATATTATTTTAAGAGTCTTGTTCATCTGATGATCAGTTAAGCATTTATGATGTTCTAGACACATATTTGGTGCTAGGGATAAAAGCGAGGAAATACTGACTCTCCTCTATTTTCATTTTACTTGAGGTCTATATGAAATCAATATGTATTTATAATACATAAAAGTATTAGTGTTTGCTTGTAGGTATGTTTTTGCGTACACATATCAGAAGTTCAGAAGAACATAAATCAAGAAACAAGATTTTAATATCTGGGATTTGAAAAGGAGGATGTAAGAAAAGATTTTCAATTTTTCATTTTCTGAATTTTGTTTAGAGCATATATTGCTTTTGTAATGCTTAAATATTTTTAACCAATTATTTAATCCTCCATAGGGGGAAACATATTGCTTTTAAGCTGAGTACATAACTAGTTATTACAGTCTTCATACACTAACAACTTGTAGGCAAGTTTTTGACTGATCTTTAACAGCTAGTTTAACTATTATTTTGTATTTAAGACAATTTTTAAGGCTGTCCCCTGAATTTTGAGTCCACTGTCACGTAGCAGTGATGACACATGAACCCTCACCTTCTCCTTCTTTGGTTACATTGCGAACATATTAGATAGTTTCTCAGTCCAGTGTTGCTTGGCCTACAAAATACCAACCTCAACCCTGGAAGAATTAACAATTATTTGGGTTAAATCTGCAATTGTTTTGATAAGTATCTATCTAACCACGAACCATGTGCTCTTGGAGACCTTTTCTGCTATGTGTTCAAGTTCCTGAATACAATTTTTCACTCTCTACAACTCAGGCCTCAATATTTGAGTACCACTGATATCATGTTTCACTAATGAAGTCTTTGTGAGAACATGTGCAAAGATATTGTGCCTACTGTGTGATTTTGTTATCTATTGACGCTCCCATGAAAGCAGTACATATGTATTGGCTGAACTCCACTGGGGACCATGCCTGGGGAGCTGGAATAGAGGATTTCACAAATGGTATTTGGGCATTATCAAAAAAGTCACACACACACACACACACACACACACACACACACACACACACACACTAATCTTACACATTATTGCCAGAGATAGAGTTCCCTAATGTTTATCATTATCAATTTTTCTCTTCTTCTGGGGTCATAGGAATGTCACACACTTCAGCCACCTTACCGTTTGGTGGGGCCACAAGTTAGTTCTGGTCAGTGGATGGGGCAAAACCTAATATGCATTAAATCCAAGCTGAAACCCTTAACCGTTAGGAAAACCGCTTCCAACATGCCTTTCCCTTCCAGGGTGCACTCAAAAGCCACACTCCAGCTGGAGGATGCCGCTACAAGGTGAAGATGCATGATGGTAACTCCCTTTTCAGCCTGTGTCCACAAGTGTCCTGCGTGGATGCTAGCTGCATTTGGAGAGTGGCCAGAACCATTCGTATGCAAAATAGTCCTGTGTTAATAACGGAGATGTCAGTGGTGTTTTCCCTGCCGTACCACCTGGCCTGTCTGGACTAACACAGCCATGCCCAGGCCCAATCAAATTTTAGTTTCTTTTAAGCTAGTTTTGTTTAACAGATGGTTTTTAAGAGTCTGCCAGGTACTAAGTGCTGTGTTGGGTACCAAGAATTCAAAGATGAAAAATCTCTAAGCTAAAGGGGCATTTGCATGAGAACCACCTGAAATGCTAAAATAAAAATTCCTGGAACTTAATTCAGATTTATTAGAAGAGAATATCTAGGCATCAGGACTGAGAACACGCCTGTCAGATGAGTCTTGGGCACCTGCATGTTTGGGACTGGTAAATAAGGGCACGTGGGTTATTTTTATGTATTTTTGCAGGTACAATGGTAAGGTGTTGTACCTACCTATGAGTTCTGCTGAACAAGCTGGACCATAATGGCACCATTCAGCCATGTGCTCTGGTCAGGACTATTTCAATGACCCTACAAAGACAACTTTGCTTAAACAGAAGTCAAATCTCCATTTCCAAAATAAATGGAAGAATTGAAGGGATTTTCATTGGCATGGACCTTTTGCTCATTTAAATTTGTTAAAAAGCCACTGATTTTTTAATTTTTTTTTTTTTAGCCGAGCCATCCTGCCACCTGTTGGCAGTTTAACAGCAGCTCAGCTGAGGCTGAACATCGAACTGCTGTTGCTCTGAGCTCAGCTCGCACTCTTGAGCGAGCTCTTAACCAACTGAACCACCTGGCCAGCCCAAAAAGCCACTGATTTTTAAGTGACTATAAATTGTTAATCTTAATTTATAAGTGTATATACATTTTAAATACCAATACTAAGGTAGTGGTGCTGTGGTTGAAGTGGTAATAAATATTTTTAAGAGAGCTTCTTGAATCTGGATTTGGGTATCAAGACAGAAACCACTAATTTTCAAACATTCATTTGTAAAAAAGCGATTGAAACCAAAAGAGGTCTTACTCTTCTAGCAAGACCATTTAAACTCTGACAACTGGTAGGGAGATGTCTTATCCATATGATGAGTGTAAGATTTCCACACAGTCTTTGTTCTAGTACTGATCCAAATAGAATGCACTTTGCAGTTCAATAAATAATTATCCTATAAAGTGTTTGTACTATTCCCATCACTTAGCTGTCTGCAGCCTGTCAACTGCATTTGGGCAGAACTTGGAATGTGAATGAACATAATTGCACACAGCTTGTCATGACCTGTAAAGGTTTATAAGATGGGGAGGCAGGAAAGCTCTCTTTTTACCATCCTGATGACAACAGAAACTGGAATTCTCTGGTAAAAATTTAGCTCCCCAGTCTCGATTTCCAGACCCACTGTAAATTGATTTTCTGTCAAGAAGATGTACAGCTCTTGGAGCATGCTGCCTGGATTCTTATTTATTTATATATTTATTTACTCATTCATTCATTTTGCAGTGGGGTAGCTGTGGCTGCCAAATAAAATAAGCTTCTGGTATAGTAGAATGCATTGAGCCTTTAAAATGTACACCCCATATTGGAAAACACTGCTTTTGGAATGAGGTAAAAATAATTATGGGAGTTAGATGGTTCATGTCTCCTGGGAGCTTTGCATGGAGGTGAACATGCATATCAATAACTTACTGAGAAAATGAAGATTGTGGAATTAGTTAGGGTTTACAGACACACTATAGGTACAATCTAGTGGAAATATACCAAGAAATCATATACTGCCACCTAAATTCCATTTCATTGCCTTCCCTTATAACATTATCTTTCTGTTCAGGTTAAAAAGAAAGTGGGAAATGATAGCTGCAGCTTCTAATGCACAGCTAAAAGAGCACAACAATAATTTATGCAGTGATCCTTGCCCCCCAATTAGTCACTAGTTGGGGGATCACTGCATAAATTATATAAATGTCTAACCATTATGCTGTACTCCTGAAATTAATATAAAATAATATTCGATGTCAACTGTAACTGAAAAAAATGTTAAAAAATAAATAAGCATAATAATAGTTAAGACAGTAATTTATTTCAAGAGTTCCAAATGGAGATTTGTAATGCATATTAACATAGTAAAGGCTCTGAGAAGTCCTGGCAATGACATGTTTCCTAGATTGTTTCTTACACCATCTATTAACTTCCCACATAATACATGGAATATAAGGCTTGATTAACTCTCCAGTCTCATCTCTTATCATTCTGTACCTGAAAATATAACTCAAAGACTCACATCTCTCAATCTCCACAATTTGTACACATGCTGTTCTTTTTTACTTAGATTTTTTGCTCCCCAATCTCATATTGCTATCCCAGTTCTAATAAGCTTAAACCTTCCCTCTACCCTAGGCCACACCTTAGTTACCACTTTGCCTGGGAAGTTGTGCCTAACACCCCAACTATGCACACCTGTGCTGTTTCTCCACTAATCCAGTACTCCCGCCATAGCTACAATCACTGTGCATTACAATGGTGTGTGTAATGACCTTGCTTCCCTGTTGGATGATGCGCTCCGTATGCCCATAGGCTCTGATGTTTTGCTCAATATTTTACCTCCAGCATCTCATATGGTTCTTGGCACATCATAAGTATGAAAGAGATATTTATTAAATTTAAATGAGTATCTTGAACCACTGGTTTAGAGAAATGTTCTTGGAGCTTTTAGATGAAGAGAGCCACAGATTCTCAGTAAATTATTGTTTTTGACTGGAGTGAGTTACATTAGGCCATATAAATGGCTTTATTTTATTTTACCTTATTTTATTTACTTTTTGTCTTTTGTTTTTCTTTATCTTATTTTATTTAATTTAAGTCTCTGTGCTTATCTTGAGGTCACAGTATAGTTTACCAGTGAAAGCCAGGGATGTCCAGACTTTCGGAGCTGCACCGCCATATCCTACTTGGTGTGATTCCATGATACACTCAGCTCTCCCTAAAAATGCCACATGATGTTTATTTCACATTTGCATTTAAATAAACTTACATGGACATGTTTACGCACTATAGCTATGTGCAAACTACTGAGCTGTCTACCGGAATGGCATCCACAGTAGTAGAAAGAATATCCGGTAGACTTGAGGCTGGTTCCTGATTCTTACTCTGGTTCTAATACCCAGGGAAGGTAGGTTTTGTTGTATCCTAGGTGACTCTGAAGACACTGAAGACACAAGAAGCATGTAGCATAACTATATTAGCTGATGTTTCTTAAATGTTTTAATGGCACTGCTACGGAGTGGGGTCATGGCTGATGTCCTGAATGGTCTTTGTTCTTGGATTAGTTTGGTAACTCTGGCATCCTGGAACTCTGTCACAGTGCTTCAGTTTCTCTGGATAATGTTTAATAATGAACCTCTGTACTGGTTAATTTTATGTGTCACCTCGACTGGGTTAAGAGATACCCAGATAGCTGGTAAAAAACAGTATTTCTGGATATGACTGTGAGAGTGTTTGTGGAATAGATGATTAGCATTTGAATTGGTAGGCTGAGTAAAGATCACCCTCACCAGTGTGAGCATCCACCAATCTGTTGGGGGCCTGAACAGAACATAAATGTTGAGGAAGAGTGAATTTGTTCTCTCTACTTGACTTCGGACATCCATCATCTCCTGTCCTTGAACACTAGCGCTTCTGTTTCTTAGGTCCTTAGACTCAGACTAGGACTCACACCATTGGTTCCCCTGATTCATGATCCTTTGGGCTCAGGATAGAACTCTACCACCAGCTATTCTGGGCCTACAGTTATGGAGGGCAGGTTATGGGACTTTTCAGGGTCCATAGTCATGTGAGCCAATCCCTTATTATAAGTCTTTTTTATCTATCATCTACCTATCTATCAATCTATTTACCCTGTTTCCCCCAAAATAAGACTAAGCTATAGCATGATTTTAGGTGCCAAAACATGGCACCTTGGCATACTGAATATTTTAAGCTGAGGGAGTTTGTGGAAAAGTCGCCCTTCTCCCTGAAACAGGTCATAAAAACCTCACATGAGGGGTGTGTGCGCTCCATATCAAGGAGGAATCATGCTAGGGATTCTTCTCTGTCTTTTTTATCTATCATCTATCTATTATCTATCTATCTATCTATCTATCTATCTATCTATCTATCTATCTATCTAATCTCCCTCCCTCCCTCCCTCCCTCCCTCTCTCCCTTCCTCCATCTGTCTACCTCCTATTGGTTCTATTTCTCTGGAGAACACTGATTAATTCACCCTCCTCACAACATAAACTGATTTATTTAGTCAACAGATATTGTAACTAAACATGGTTTTTGGTGTTATACCTATAGAGTTAAGGTTGATCATCTCTAAGGAGTGTGGATATAGATACTGTGAAAAAAGAAAAGCTATAGCTATAAGTGAAAATGGCATGGGTGACAAGAGGGTTTACATTTGGCATCAAGACTTCTTACAATGCAATTATAAAACAATGCCTGCCCTTTAGTAAGGAACAAAGCAGAGCATGTATTTAGGAGTTAGCAGAAACCTTTTGCCTTTGAAACTGTCTCATTAATGCTTTGCAGTGGTTATATCTACATGTTTGCCTCTTCATAGTGAGAGGCATTTTCTAGAATATTTTTTAGATGGCTTAGAGAAATACATGATATTGTCTGTGAGCTATCAGCAGCCCCAATTTGATGTGAAAATCATATTGCCTTAAAAGAAAATAGACAAAAACCACACCAAAACAGAATGTAGAGCAATTATATAGTACAACTTAGAAAAAAAAAGAATAAGTTGAAAATAAAATGCATAATATTATTCAGAGTGGCTGTCTGATAGGTTATTTCTTCTTAGTGTTATGAATTTTTGAAATTTTATATAGTGACAAGGACTTATAAATTTTACTTTATTCATTTCAATTATACAGTTAAAATGTGCATTATTTCTGTAATTGCACAAAATACATAATACTTTGTTTTAAAAAAAAATTAGGATGCACTGGTTAGACCAAATATAGAATGCCATGCACAATGTGAGGCCTTACCTCTGCATTATTCCTGGAATATGTTCCTTTACTTGAAAGGGCATTAAGGAGTCTACAGATTCCAGCATGAATGCCCTGAGAGCATCCTATATCTGTTTACCCATCCTCACTCACTCTGACCTAGCACGTGTGTGCACACTCACTCACACACACACACACACACACACACACACACACCCTCTGTTATATAATAAAAGCCTCCTTTCCTCAATTATCCTCTAGCATCTCTGCAGCCTTGTCCATAAAACTACCTTTCTCATCTTTTGAACCACTCTCTCGGCACACGTAAACACACTCAGAAACATATAATTTCCTCCCATCATAATAAAGCACACTGTTATGTTAGTGGTACATTTTTGCATATACGTTATAACCTCTCACTATGAAACAACTGTTCATTTAGACTTAATAATGGAAAATTATTTATCTGGTTTATTCCCAGTATTCATATTTTATTTATTATTGTAATTAGCTGGATGCATATCAGGAAGATGGAAGGCCATTTGCATTTTCTATGGATAGATTTCTGTGTTTTCCCTGTACCTTTCAGCTCCCCATTAATAAGTTTTAGTAAAAAATAAAAGGAAGCCCAAGTGAAAGGCAGAATCTCGGTACTATCCATGCAACTCTTTTGCAAATGTAAAATTATTCCAAAATAAAATATTTTTAAAAATAAGGGGAGGAGGAGAAAGAAAACCAGAAGCATGGATAGAAGAAAGAAAAGAGCAAGGGAGAAGGTGAGGAAAAAGCAAAGTGCATGGTTTTGGGGACCAAGAGACAGCAGACCTTCGTACATTAATGATATAGTCATTATGCCTGCATTTGTGTGTGTCTGATGATTTGTGGCAATCAGGTTTTGGTATTGAGGCATAGTGTTAATAAGGGCTTATGCACCTCTAAGTCAATTAAATTTGGTTTATTAATGCATAATTCAATATTGTTATGTATAGCAGAACACTTAAAAGGATTTTAAAATTCTATCTTCTGATGTGGCCTGAAATATTTCAAGGAAACACTCACTATCAAGTGAGTGAAAATGAAAAATTATGAAAGCCCTAAAACCCCACAGTTGAGCAGACAAGACAGCTGCTATTATTAAGCACTCCAAATTGAAAGTATAGATTCTATCATTATAAGAACAAAGACAGTGCTGTGATAATTATGGAAACGCTGTAGCTTCCATTTTTGCTCATGCTTTTAGTAGAATATTTAAAGCTACAAAAGGTTAAGATAGAGAGTTCAATTTCTGTATCTTGTTACTCATTTAGATGAATGCATTTTTCTATGAATTGTAATCATAACAAAACTTGCAATCTCTGTGACATCATATTAAAAAAGAGCTGAATTGGACAAGAAATTAAATGATATCACACAGTGTAGACTCGGTGAGGGTAATATTGTTTAATGTCAGTGGTGATTGAAACTATCTTCTAGATGACTGAAGCTTTCTTGGCCTCGTCTGTTTATATTAATTTCTGTGTTTCAAAGGCCATTATCTTAAATTGCATGTTATATAACTTGTGCTGCCTCCCTCCAGCCCACAGCACCACTTCTAAAGCAACTTGACGATGCATATTGTAGGAAAGAAACCTTTCCTAGGCTCAGTATTCAAGGAGATTAAAATCGCGAGACTGTAATGGAAATGGATTAAACTTTGTACAATTTCCTTTTGTCCCATGAATTCAATCCTGTTGTGCTATTTTCTATACTCCTTTCAATCTTTGTCACAAAAATGATCTATGAAAGTGTTAGCACTGCTTAAACGACCCTGTCTTGGTTTTAACCCAGTCAATATCTTACAATTGGATTGGCTCTGAATTTTTCTTCCCTGAGAAAACAAAGCAAGAGACTGGGACAAACCCACCCAACAGATGACAGGACACGGAGAAGGTTATTGTCCTTCAGCTCAAGCAGGCTTAACAAGGACAATCAATGATCTTCATGTTGATCTCAGACAAAAAAAAAGAAAAAAAAAGGGGAAATGTCACAACATAAATCCAATCATGTGACAGCAATTGCACTCATCTGCAAGAGGGAGGCTGACAATAAAAAGGTCCTTCATTCTCAGCACAGCTTCAGGTTTTCAGATTCCAATCGCAGACTCTTCCTCAGATGTCAGCCTTTCCACATTTTCATTAACTACCAGTCTTACCTCTGAGGTAAGATGGAGTCATTCTAATGTTGATGATGTCCACAGACTTTGATATTGCGTTGAATTGACCCAGACAACCAGAGAAAACAAAAACATGCATACGAAGAAGGAGAATAACAGAATTGCTCCCTCAGAACTTGATTTTGATCTTTAGAGGGTCTTTGATGTCAGGCAAAGCTGTTACATCCAATGCACACAGTCTTTAGTACTTTGGTTGCATGCAGATTGAACTCATTTAGTTGAAGTTAAAAAATAAAATATTTTTGCTACTTATTTTTATATTGACTTCTGGTAATTCCATGACTGCTGATAACTAATTCCTCCAAATAAAATCCGTAAATGTTACCACATTAAGTTATGCAGAGATAAAGAATTACATACTTTAATTTAGCTGAAACCAAAAACTGTTCATCTTTTGGTATGTGAACTGGTTGTTTTAGAATAATTTATTTGAAGGCACATATTTTTCAAGTGGCACCTTTTTTCAAGTAGCTATATGGAACATAGGATTAGGGATCAGGAAACCAAGCCTATTGGTGAAAAAATCTAATGAACTACCACAAGAAAATAAAATAAACAGTTATAAATACAGGTAAAGATATTGATATAAACACAGACATTAGGTCAATCATCTAAACTAGAAAATGGGAAATGACATTTTTGCAATCATAGCCAAATTAGAGACTGAAAACAATCTTAATTTAAATGCACACCTTTTAACCTTAGAGTTTGAACTGCTCATTATTCTCCATTGTTTTATGTTATAATGCAAAGCATCTTTTTTCACACGAGAAACAATTCTCCTTTTATAAATCTTCTGATGCTATTCCATCTGAATTTTTATTATTATTATATTTTTATGTGTGGACTGCACTGGTGTTAACATCAACGTTTTCTGGAAACAGGACTAGTGTAATGCGTGGAAACTCTGAGTTGCAACCATTGTTTCTGTCCTTGCCCTTTAAATATCTTCTAACGTGGAATGGTACAGCAAGAGTTAAATAATTTCACAAAGTCTTGTAATAGACTTTAGCATTTCCTAAAATAACAGTTCCTGTGCCTAAAACCATTGTCAATTTCTGAAAATAAATAAATGCACCAACGCTTTGGAAATAATTGTCTCCACATTTTAGAGAACTGGGAATTATTGATAGAATTTTAAAAGATGGGGATGCAAAAAGAAAAAAAAAAGATAGTGATGCAATTTAGTAAACAATATACATAACAAATATTGATAATTAAATTGTTTTATTATAGGCTAAACTGTTGTCATTTGGAATTATGGTTTAATTTTCTTTTAGAAATGGTAAAGTTTATAGTTGGCAATGAGAGTAGTACTGGCTATACGGGGAGTTTTAGAATGTTATGGGAGGCATTTTCTGACTGTATCAATGATGAGTGTGCTAAGACATTTAATGAGTGGGGATGATGTCCTGCAAATATGCTGAGTTGTGCTAGTCAATTTTTAAATATCTTCCCAGACTTTCAAGTTCAGGCATGAAATAGAGTAATTGATCTTCTATTCTAGTTGTGTGTGTTATTTTAATAAAATTACTTTCTTTTTATTTCTTAAAATTATTATTATTATTATTAAAGATTTATTGGGGAATTGGCGGAGGGGAACAGCATTGGGGAAATCAGGGAAGGGGAACAGACAAGTTGCTATCCTTTTGTTCTTCAGTCAAGTTATGGAGGACATTGCTTCACTGGCCCATGTTGGTATTGTGATTATTGCACTCTTCCCAGCTGAGGCAGTCTCTCGCTGGCCATTGGACGGCCACTCATGGCAGCTAACGGCTACTCACGCTGGCTGCCAGCCACTCACGGAAGCTTACTCAGCTCACT
This sequence comes from Aselliscus stoliczkanus, assembly GCA_033961575.1. NCBI lineage: Eukaryota > Metazoa > Chordata > Mammalia > Chiroptera > Hipposideridae > Aselliscus > Aselliscus stoliczkanus. The sequence continues at coordinate 120,391,280 of CM066727.1, read as the reverse complement.
GCAGCCCAGCTGCAGCTATGTCTTTGCTGGTGATTCATGGCAACCCAGCTCTATGTCAAGCTGTTGTTCACCATCTTAGCTGTAGAGGACGCAGTGTCACTGGTCCTCATGTGGGATCCGCACCGGGGCCCTGCTGCTCAGAAATGGCACTCTTAACCAGGGCGTCACTCAGCTGGCCCTTAAAATTATTAAAGCTAGGATATTACACTGATTTTTTAAATTACATAGTTGATCATTTTGTCATCTACTTTCTAAAATTTCATTTTAGAAAAGTAAAGAGTACATTACAAAATATTTGTTATAAAAAGATGTTTTACCTGATAGAGCTATGATCTACAGGGTAAGAAATGAAGAAGGTATTAGGGTAGTAAAGCATAAGATTAAGTCTTAGAAACTCTTAAACTAGAAAATGTCCAAAAAGTATTTTGGTGGCAACTTGTGAAGGATAAAATCTACTGATATCATGTTGTAGTGCTAAACTTTGATTTAATAACTTGACCTTCTCAGCTCTCTTAGTGAACCGGGGAGACAAATGTTGATTTCAGTGATATTTTCAGTAGTTTCTAGGAGTACCATTTCCAACTGCTCAGGAAAAAGGTTTTTCATTGATATTTGTCTATGCCAGGTTTTGTTGTGTGTTGGTAGTGGTGGTAGTGACTGCATGCCCACTTCAGCTCTTCTTGAGACTTATTCATGACATTTCCAAATGGAGCTTCCTAAAGGTAAAGCAACATCTAAGAAAATCAGTCCAGAAATCCTTGTATTAACGGCTCCAACTTTGAAGTATTTACATTCCTTTTTTTATACCCCATCTGTGCTATATGACTGAAGTCTTTCTCCAAAATGTAACCTTTGGAATAAGGTTCAAATACTCAATGTGCAACAAATACCCATGGTATCAAAGAACTCTCTTTTTAGAGAATGACCAGGATGAAGGCATATGTAACCATCCTTACTGGGATTCTGTCAAGCTTCTTAATAATTCAATCACCTAAGTCATAATAATGCTTAAAATATACTCACCTTTATGTTCCTTTTACTTATTAAACAAATATTGACATCTAGCTATATGCTACAGAATTATCTTCAAAGGACATCTTTTTTATCAGTTTTTTCCTCTGAAGCCAAAGGATGATAAATGCAGATAAGATGTATAATAACCCAAGAGAAAGCATCTTATTAATTAAAACCCTAAATTGAACAACATAAAAGGATTGTTTCTAAACTCTATATCAGGTTCTAGGGAACTCACATAAAACTAGCTCATAGGAGGTAGCTAAAAACAAACAACAACAACAACAACAACAACAAAAACTCCTTAGCCCCAATTTAATATAGTGAAAAGTAGGCCTGAGTCAAGAATCACGACTGATCCTGCATGTGAGACCTCTCAGGAGACTAAGTTATAGATAAGCTGCTTCATAAAAACAGGTACAATCACATCAGATATTCATTGGTAGGTGGTGAATTGTCCTTTCTCTAAAAGACATTTCTATCTAAACAATTAGAGTAAACCTCTATGACAAGGGAACACTTTCCACTAGGTAGTATAAGATAAACCCTGTAAATTCTTGTTCTTTTCCCTTTTGTTTACAATATGCCTTCTTGGAGTAACAATTATTTTAGTTATATCCCAGATGTAAGGATGCCATTGTGATATTGTGATCCTATTAGAGCATTTCCTAGGTTTCCCCAATAAAATGTTTCCGAACATGTTTTGACATAGATACTTTTTCAGAGGGATCTTCTTGCCTTTTTTATTCTGGCTTTTTACAAATTTTACATCAACAAGTGACCATGAGGGCCAGCCGAGTGGCTCAGTTGGTTAAGAGTTCACTCAAGAGTGCGAGCCGAGCTCTGAGTAACAGCAGTTCGATGCCCAGCCTGAGCTGAGCTGCCGCTGAGCTGCCAACAGGTGGCAGGATGGTTCAGCTAAAAAAAGAAAATAGTGATTGTGTGTGTGTGTGTGTGTGTGTGTGTGTGTGTGTGTGTGTGATGAAATACAGCTTGGTTACTATCAAGAACATTCTGTAAACGAAGACCTAAATAAGAGATGTAGTCAAGAGTCAGAAAGTGGATGGGTTCAGAACCAAAATGCAAATATAAATGAACACAGCTCAGAATGTCTGTCCTGAATACGACTGGTATAATGTCATCAGCTAATGTGCAAACTGGTATGCCTAGAGATGTCAGGCTGGAAAAAAATGCAAGATCAAGATGTACTGAAGTGAATACAGCATAGTGTGGGATGGTCCAGACCAATCAATTGGAATTATGGAGAGGGAATCATACACAATCTACCAAATAGTTGCATTTGTTTGGACAAGTGGTGCACTGCACAGGTCTAGGAGGCACTTCACATGTTAGTCGCAATGTGTTTGTATATTTATTACAAATTTATAGCCGATAAGAACATATCAAATTCACATAAAGTAGCTCTATAGGCTAAAGGTACCAATTATCATTCTTGTATAGATAGGAAGCAAATAAGATTAAAATTTTATAAAGGAAACCCAGTTACCTTAACTGCTGATCAATGTTGACAACTATGCTCTTCAAAGTTTGACAATATATTTGTGATTGTCATGGAGGACATTTCATGTGGACATTTTTGTCCACAATGGAGGCAGACAAAGTTATCTATTTAGCTTTGTAACCAGCATTTTGTAGTTTATGACTTAGGTTAAATGTAATAGGTTCTCAACCTATAACCTGATTCACAAGAGCTAAAATTTCTACTGTCTTATTAAAAATGTTCCTGTCTTAGAGTTTTATTCAAAATTCTAAAGAAACCTCCCAGATTTCTTTCATCCTCTCTCTCTCCTCCTTCTTCCTCCCTTCTTTCTCTTTCTCTGCCTCTTCTTTTCCTTGCAGTTGTGAGATTTGGGAATTTCCTTGAATTTTCTTAAAATATGTGATTTGCATGATAGAGAGAGAGAGACCAAAGAGAGAAAAAGATCAGAAGAGCGCAAGTTTTAGTAAATGGGCTTGAGATGTTGAGGAAAGGAGGCAGAGGATGCCTCTGTTAATGGCGTTTTAACAACGTGATTCCTGTCACCCCTATTGTAGGATTGATTAACCAATGGTTTATTTTGTAATCCAAAAGCCAAACTAAAGGTGAAAAAATGCTCCTTCTGTCTTGCCAATAATTCCAAGCTTGGAGATGTACATATTCCCATGGGAGGCATACAGCAGGTGTGAAGCATGGGGCTATTGTTGCTGGCTGTTGATTACTCTCTGTGTAATTTTAAAGCTTTCTATTCCCACTTCATGTAATATATCAATAGCACATACATAATTATTATCAGGCCTATTAGAGGTTTGGTCACTCTGACAGACGTCTTCACAACTTCATGTTGTGGGCTCTATTTATTCCCCCCGTCCTCTGGAAAATATCTTATATAAAAATTTAGTATTAATGTATCTAATATGATGTTTACATCTAATGGTGACATTAATTATCTATTTCTAACTTGAATAATTAACCATAATGAGTGTACACATCAGCACTGAGTCAGCATACTTTATCCCCACTAGAGTTTATGGCTAAGATTATTAGATGATGCATAATGAAACTCTAAGGTGTACTTTTGTTTTTAGTATTTGGAATGACCCACTTTCTGATTATGCATCTAAAGACATTTTTTTGTATTAGAGTCCTGGAGATTTTGTCTTAAATTTTTGTATTAGAGATATTCTATCACTGGACAGAAAACGTAAAGTAATCTTTAAATATCTTCACCAGGTTGAGCATTAACCCTGGTGGCCAGCTTCACACCAACCCGGGGACATCATCCAGCTGCATCCAAATATGATCCATCCAGAGGGCAGACTGGGTAGACACCAGAACCTGTTAAAGCAAATCCTGTTCTATAGAGCCAGTCCTTGCACCACAGCTCCACTACCATAGTCATGGCCAGTCATCACAACTGATCAGCCTGTGGTTCAATCTCTCCCACTGACATGCAAACAGCAACCAAGGCTCAACTACAACAGGAGGCACACACAACCCACACAAGGCACACTCCTGGAGCACCCTGCTCTGGTGACCAGGGAGATGGCACCACTGGGTCTCACAGGACACCTACTAAATAAGGCCTCTCTACTAAGACCAGTACACATAGCAGCCCTACCTAATACATAGTAATAAGCACAGGGAGGCAGCCAAAATAAGGAGACAAAGAAACATGTCCCAAATAAAAACGGAAAAAAGCTCCAGAAAAAGAACTAAACAAAATGGAGACAAGCACTTGACCAGATGCTGAGTTCCAAACACTGGTTATAACGATGCTCAATGATCTCAAGGACAACTTCAACAAAGAGACAGGGAACATAAAAATGGAGATAGAAACATAAAAAAGAACCAGTTACAAATAAAGAATACAATAACTGAAATGAAGAATTCATTAGGGGCCAGCTGAGTGGCTCAGTTGGTTAAGAGCGCGAACTCTGAGCAACAGGGTTATCGGTTAGATTCTCACATGGGCCAGTGAGCTGTGCTTGAGCTGAGCTACCACCGAGCTGCCAGCAGGTGACAGGAGAGCACGTGCTCCTAACAACAAAGTTGCCAGTTCAACTCCCATATGGGATGGTGGGCTATGCCCACCTGTCATTAAGATTGAACACGGCACCTAGATTAGATGAAGCAGAGGCTCAAATCAGTGATTTGGAAGATAAGGTAGCAGAAAACACCCAATTAAAACAGCAAAAAATAAAATAAAATAAAATGATGGGAATGTAAGGGGCCTTTGGGACAATATCAAGCATACCAACATTCATTCACATCTTAGGGGAACTAGAAGGAAAAGATAGAGAGCAAGGAATTGGGAATCTATTTGAAGTAATAATGACTGAAAAATTCCCTAACCTAGTGAGGGAAATAGATATACAAGCCCAGAAAGCACAGAGAGTCCCAAACAAGTTAAACCCAAGAAGCTCACATCAAGATACATCATAATTTAAATGCCAAAGGTTAAAGACAAAGAGATAATTTTAACCCTTTTGCCAAGATGGTTGGATATATCTGAATGAATATTTCCATCCACTGATTGTGGATGGAAACTTCCAGAAAGGAAGTTTAGGAAAGCAGATATACATTTTTCTACAATTTTATGTTTTTCAAGAATGAATAACAATAATAAGTTTTTACACATAAAAATAATGTCATTTATATACAAAGCAGCTCAAATTGTTACTAAATGCATAAAACTGTAAAAATATCAACTTTTTGTTTTTTTTTTGTGGATTCTGATACATTTTGACAAAACAACAACTTGAAATCAATTAATGCAGTGGAAGTTAAAAGTAGCAGGAGCAAAGCAGTTAGTAACCTACAAGGGAGTTCCAATAAGATATGAGCTGATTTCTCAACAGAAAGTCTGTAGGCCAGAGGGGATTGGCTGAAAATATTCAAAGTGATTAAAAACAATGACCTGCAACCAAGATTTCTCTACCCAGCAAAGCTATCATTTAGAATCGAAGGACAGGTAAAGAGCTTCCCAGGCTAAAAAAAAGCTAAAGGAGTTCATCACCGCCAAACCAGTGTTACAAGGAATCTTAGAGGGACTCCTATAAGATGAAAAACAAAAAGATAAAGAATATGAATACTAAAATGGCAACAGGTACATATTTATCATCAATTACTATTTTTTTAAATTTTTATTTTATTTTATTTATTTATTTTTTATTTTTATTTTTTATTAGTTTCAGGTGTACAATACAGTGCAATAGTTATACATTTTACCCCTCAAAGTGACAACCCCCCACCCCCAATTCGCCACCCCACTCCCCCCCCATATCATATATATCTATTACTCTTCCTCTGACTCTCTTCCATAGTATAATCCACATCCCGTGACTATCTATATATATTCAATTACAGTAGGTATTCCACCTCTGCTTTAGTAATACAGTGCAGTGATCAAACCTCTACTCCATCCATGAAATGGTCTCCCTAACAAGACCTATGATCATCTGACATTCACAGAATATTTACAACACTATTAATTATATTCCCCAAACTGTTTTTCATATCCCAGTGGCAATATTGTAGTTGCCTATTTTTGCTGTCTAATCCCTTCCCCTTCTCCCTCATCCCCATTCCCCTCCCAATTAGCAACCCTGATTTTTCCTCTATATCTATGAGACAGTTTCTGTTTACTTTGCTCATTCATACAGTTTTTCAGATTCCACATATGAGTGAGATCATATGGTATTTGTCTTTCTCTGACTGACTTATTTCACTTAACATAATAGTATCTAGGTCCATCCATATCATTGCAAATGGTACGATTTCATTCTTCTTTATAGTGGAGTAATACTCCATTGTATAAATATACCACAGTTTTTTGTTTTTGTTTTTTTTAATTTTATTGGGCAACAACTATGGTCATTGGTTATGCATTACTCTCATGTTATAATGGCATAGTGGACTCTTTTAAGGAGGGCACAGCTCACAGTGGCCCATGTGGGGATTGAACTGGCAACCTTGGTGTTATCAGCACCACACTCTAACCAACTGAGCTAACTGGTCCCTGCAACAATTACTTTCAATGTAAATGGATTAAATGTCTAATCAAAAGACAGGGTGACTGAATGGATAAGAAAACTATACCCCAGGGGCCCACCGAGTGGCTCAGTTGGTTAAGAGTTGGCTTGGAAGCTCGAGCTCTGAGCAGCAGGGTCGCTGGTTCAGTCCGCACATGGGCCAGTGATGCTGTGCCCTCTATAGCTAAGATGGTGAACAACAGCTCAACCTGCAGCTGGGCTGCTATGAGTGGCAGGCGACAGCATAGGCTGCAGTGGACTGTCATGAGCTGCCGTGAGTGGCAGGCAGCCAGTGTGAGTGGCAGCAGCCAGTGAGAGATGCCTTGAGTTGCCGTGAGCTGCCATGAGCTGCCATCCAATAGCTGGCAACTGACTGCCTCAGCCGGGAAGAGCGCAATGATCATAATACCAGCATGAGCCAGTGAAGCGATGTCCTCCACAACTAGACTGAAGAACAAAAAGACAGCAACTTGTCTGTTCCCCTTCCTTGATTCCCCAAAGCTGTTCCCTCTCCCAAATCCTCAATAAATCTTAAAAAAAAAAAAAGAAATAAAGAAAACAAGACCCTTATATATGCTACCTATGAAAGAATCACTTCAGATCAAAAGGCACACACAGATAAAAAGTAAAGAGATGGGGAAAAGATATTTCATGAAAATGGAAATGGAAAAAAACAAAAAAGTTGAAGTAGTAATACTTATACCAGACAAAATAGACTTTAAAACAAAGTCTATGACAAGAGAAAACTAAGGACCCAGTAATCCATCTTCTGGGTATTTAGCTGAGGAAACTCAAAACACTACTTTGAAGGGACACGTGCATCCATATGTTCATTGCAGCATTGTTTGATTACAATGGCCAAGATGTGGACACAGCCTGGGTGCCCTTCAATGGAAGAATGAAAAAAGAGGAGGTGGTACATATATACAATGGAATATTGCTTAGCCATGGAAGGAAATTGGTTCTTGCCATCTGCGGCAGCATGGATGGACCTGGGGGATATTGTGCTGAGTGGAGTATGTCGGGCAGACAGAGACACAGATGCAATGTGATTTTGATTATATGTGGAATCAAAAGAACAACATAACCAAATAAAGAAAACAGAAACAAACTCATAGATACAGAGAACATTTTTATGGTTGCCAAATGGGAGGGGAGTTGGAGGTGAGTAAAATGGCAAATTGGTTGCTACACGGTAGTCATGGGGATGTAGGGTATAGCATAAGGAATGTAGTCAATAGTATTGTAATAAATATGTATTGTGACAGATAGGTACTAGATTTGTTGTGGTGATAGATGGGAGGGGTTTGGGGGGCAGGACAATAAAGGTGAAGGGCTAATAAGTACAAATTGGTAATTACAATATAATCACAGAGATGTAATGTAAAGCACACAGGATATAGTCAATAATATGGTAATAAATATGCATAGTGCCAGGTGGTACTAGGCTAGTCAGAGGGATCACTTCTTAAATTATAGAAATATCTAACCACTATGCATATACCTGGAATTAATATAAAATAACATTGAATGTCAAAATAAATAAATACAGTGTAAAAAAATCTGTTTCTCGGGCTGGCTGAGTGGCGCGGTGGTTAAGAGCTGGCTTGGGACGCCAGCGGCCCCGGTTCGGATCCCACATATGAGGGCCAGTGACACTGCCCTCTAAAAAAAAAAAAATCTGCTTCTCTTACTTGAGTTTGAATGTTTTTAAAGAGCTTACAATATTTCTTTTCCATTTTCATGTTTTCTCATTTCTCTGACAGTAAGTGGAAGGTGAGCTGGAAATAACTGTGAGAACTTTATGCTTGGTTTGGCTGAATTTGAGATCTCCATAAGAATTTCCATTTTCTAGCATCGGATATCAATTCCCTATAATGGTATTGGAAAAACACCTGTTGATGGATCACTCGTAAGCTTTAAAGCTGCCTGTTTTACCATGTGTATCTCCCATTGACTTTCATTTATCCTTTACCCCATTAGGAAGTGTATTTAGTTGTATTAAAACTAATTTATCAAATGACATAGCTTGGACTGAGTCCAGGTTGTTCCAATATTTGTGGCTGAGAAGCTGCAAGCCCAAAGAACACACCAGGTGACTGAGTGTGGGTCATAGGTTTAATGAGACTTATTGACCTGGAGGGTCTCCGGTGGTTGCCGGTGGGATGGGTAGTGATCCACATTCAGGTGGAGCAGAAGCAAGGTTACACAGGTCCTGCAAAACAAAGAGAATCCCATGGGAGAAATCACCTGGTAGGCCCTGCAGGTCTGCTTTCATGCACACAGCGTCCCAACAAGCTGGGGGACCTTGACTGGTGGCCAGGATACAGAACTGAGTGTCTGATAAGCAGTATTCCCATGGAGCCAGGACACTGACTGCCTGCTCGCCTACCTGCCTGTGGAACAGGTCCCTACAGACATAAAGAAAGATGCCTCAATACTAACATTGCCTTTCTGCATGTATCAAAGATCCTGGGGGAGCCAGCAGCACTTTTCTATTAGAAAAATAGAAATATCCAGAGGATAGGGAGGACGAAGCATTTTCCATCAGCAGATCTAAGGTCATTTGCTTAGTGGTTAAGTCTCCGGCAATACGACTACCTGGTTGCAAATACTAACTCTTTTATTTAAACCCCAAGTGACCACAGGCAATACACTTTACATTTCTATAACCGAGCTTCCTCATCTATAAAATGGGTGTAATAATAGTATTTCACATTACTGTGAAGTTTTAGTGCAAAGTTCCTGAACAGTAAGCACTGAGGGATATTAGCTGCACTATATTATAGGATAAGGATACCCAGCATTTAGAAGAGTCAGACTTAATCCACTAGGAGTCTGGATGAATTCCACTTTCTCAGAGGTGGGAGGAGGGTTTTTCACTTAAATGAATGTTCCAACAATAAAACTGTGTGAAAAATAAACACAGTCAGACCTCCATCACCAAAAATCTGACTGTCCCTTTCTCATGGATAGTGAAGATATCAACCCCAAATCAGGTCAGCTGTTTTCTGGTTGACCAGGGACCCCTTCTCACTGGAAGATTTGATGGTTTTCCCCATGTTCTGAGATTGTTGGAGGGGAAAGCTGGATGACTACAAGAATGAATTGGCACATAGGGGACATTATTTGATAGTATATCCTTAAAGAAGAGCTGCAGTTGTGTTCCTTTTCTACAGAGAATCATAGCCAGACAGAGAATGTTAGCTCTGACAGCAGGTTTAGAAATATGGCCGGCCGAGTGGTGCGGTGGTTAAGCGCTGGCTTCAGAAGCCAGCGGCCCTGGTTCGGTCCCACATGTGAGGGCCAGTGACACTGCCCTCAAAAAAAAAGAAAAGAAAGAAAGTCTTTATATGAGGGCCAGTGACACTGCCCTCAAAAACAAAAAAAAAAAATAGAAATACATCTAGGAAGCTTTTGAGTTCTACCACATTTGATAAAATCTAGCTATACGGTTGTCAGAGTCTTTCCATTACCTGAAGGAAATCAGTCTTCATCCTCAACATGACCACACAGTTACTTCTCAGGCCACAGAGAGTCAACCTCTAGTTGGATGCCTGGACTCCCATAAGCTCCTTCATTTCTTTTCTTTGCTACTTTTCCTTCAAGCTCCAGATTTCATCCTGCTGTAATATTTTGTGATCAAAGTCCTATTCTAGAAGGAATATGTTAGATCCTTACACTCTGTGGAAAGGATCAGCTATAAAACAGTCTCATTGCTAATTCTGAGTACCACTTCTAGCAAAACCCTAATGCTTGTGTATGATTTAAAAAAGAAAAGACTGTTCATTGCAACAGTGAGGATACCAGGAGCATAGGCAAGAGAGCCACACAAATTGATAGAGAATGAGAAAGAGCTTCTCTAAGATCGTATTGGACCCTGATATCCCACAATGCTCTAATTCCTTTCACCAACACTGGAAAATGCAGCCTTGTTTCTGCTAAAGCAGGAACGCTCTATAGTCAGACAAGTGTTTGCCCAGAAATCAGTTGGTAAAAAATAGATCAGTGATCCAATCAATTTTAAGGAAATTTTGGGTGATCAAGTAGTTTTAGATCATAAAGTGATAATGGTAAAGAGAAAAAAGAGTGGGGGTGAGGGGAGAAAAAATTAGAGGAAAGGAAAGGGAAACTATAAAATAAAATCTATAGCCTGATAAACACACCTGTTCAAAAAGTGCAGAGAACTAAACTTGCTATATTTTAAGGTAATTTCTATGTTTCACATGATTTAGTGATACTATTTAGCACTGTCCCTTTTTCTTTAACTTGTATACCAGTGATTTCAAAAAGTGGAAGAAAACCTTTTTATTTTTTCCATGTTAGATTAAATAATTCAATACACTGCCTCAAACAGTGAAATCTAATCTCACATGACCTCTAAGGTCTTTTTGATCTCTACTCCTCAAGATGCTAGGAGTCCATGAAATGCTAAACACGCAACCCAAATCTGCCATGACCAAGTCGATTTCTGATTTCCATTGTTACGAAGCTTGTGGACTAGATGGATACGGGCTCCACAGAGCAGTGTATAATTTATCTGGTTGTCTTTCTGTGCTTAATCCATCTGTGGGAGTGACAGCTTGACATAATCACTAGCTTCAAATAAGTAATTCCATTCACTATCAGTTTTTAATTTTATTTCCTCATTCCTTTATTGATGCATTAAAATGCTGGTTAATCTGTAGAGCACAGGCAAGCCCAGCGTTGTCAGTATTAATTTCACAGTATTGCATCTTCATGTTTGGCACTACCCAGTAATTAAAGGAAATCATTATAAAGTTGAAATTAAGCTGGAAGTATAATCCTTGCATGAAACCAATAGATGATTCATTACAATCTTTATTATTTTCTTCACATAGTGAAGATTTTCTTCTTGTGCTAAATATTTAGTCACATGCATTTCTTTGTCAATGTCTCTTTTGTTTTATAATGCCCAAACTCCCCTCCAAAAAAACTATGAGGTATGATAAAAAAAAAACAAAAAACAGTGAATGTTTAAATTTTAAAAAATATATTAGAGTGAAAGACACATTTCCATTAATCCCCATCAAAATACGCCCTCCCCACACCTCGCTTCAAAGAACACACATCCCATCATTCTTGCCACTTTCTGAAGCAGTTCTGGAAGTCCTCTTTCGTGAGTGTCTTTAGTTGCGCTATCGTGGCTGCCTCAATGTCCTGAATCGATTCAAAATGTTTACCTTTTGTGGTCATTTTGACTTTGGGGAAGAGCCAGAAGTTGCACAGTGACAGATCTGGTGAAAAAGATGGATGAGGACATACTGTTAAGTGGCAAGAACAATGGGATGAGTCTGTTCAAAGCAAGGGGGAGTATTTTGAAAGGGATTAATGGCAATGGGTCTTTTACCGTAATATTTTTTATTTATTTAAACATTCACTGTATTGTCTGATCACAGCTTGTATCCTCTATGCAGAAGGGAGTTATTCTTTTAACTTTGCTAAGTTTTCAATTTGCTAAGAGCAGTAGTTCTTAAAATGTGGTCCCCAGAGGAGCAGCATTAAAATCCTAAGGAGTCTTAGCCATTTTGGCTGTTATAACAAAATAGCATAGACTGAGTGGCATATAAACAGAAATGTATGTCTCACAACTCTGGAAGCTGAAAGTCCAAGATCAGAATATCAGAATGATCAGGTTCTGGGGGGAGTTCTATTCTATCAATAGTCTTCAGACTACCAACTTCTTATTGTATCATCACATTGCAGAAGGAGGGTGAGAGAACTCTGGGGTTCTTAGGACCTAATTGCCTCCCCACCTCCTGACACCATCACATTGGGGGTTAGGATTTCAACATACAAATGTCAGCAAGGGGAGACTGGGGGACACAAACATTCAGTCCATAACACATGGAGTCTTGTAAAAGTTCAAATTCTACCAAATCAGTAACTCTGGGACTGGGGCCCAACAATCCATGTTTCAACAAGCCTCCTTTGTGATTCTAATATATGCTAAAGTTGGAGAACTATTGATTTAGAGTTTTTAAAGCATTTCAGACACTACACCTACTTGACTCCACATGACAGCCTACAGAGTGATATCATTAACATTATTTTATAAATAAAGAGAGGGAAGCTCAGAAAACCTCAAGGACTTGCTTAATTCATGGAACTAGTAAATTATTCAACCACTGTCTAAACCTGAAATTTAACAATGTTCTTTCTACCACCAATATTCTTTCGGGGATTTTAAAAATATCTCAAAGGAAAAATCATGTGGGGCCCCAATATATAAATTAGATAAAATCAAATTTTTTACTGAAATGAAGCAGGGAAATACAAAGCCATATCCATTTTACACCACCCCCTACCTCCACCCCCATACACACACATTGTCGTGTATTCTCATGATGGACACTCAGCCATCTTTTGCTAAATTCTTCAAACCATAATATACAGGTTCCATTTTAAATTTATATTATAAAATTCACTTTCTCTCCAAATATGCCCAGGTTGGTAAATGCTTTGAATGTAGTGATAAAGAATTTGAGTGTTATCTGTGAATCAGTGATTCTGCCCTTTTGGGCTATGGATTTTTTGTTTTGGAGGGAAGACTAGAATTTTGCAAGAGGTCTGCCAATCTAGAAGCATAATAAGCAGTGACTTTAGAAAGGATGAAGCATATCTCTTTCAAATTTATAATATAAATCTTCAAATGTCTAGTGATCGACACTATATTTATCTAAGAGAACACTAAATTTAGAGTAATTTTATAGCATCATGGATTTTCTCAAGCAACAGACATCAAAAATTCAACTACTAGTACATTGGCGTTAGCAGAATGATTGTTATTAAAAGGGGAATTCAGACTCAAAGTTCGATAATCTTACCATATATGCTTCTTCAAGGTACTCTATAAACTACTCACCACACCTCCTGCTCCAATTCAAATTCAGGGTTGCCTTGATAAAAAACTTCAGTGACTATATAATTTATTACCCAGAATAGGACTTTCTAAGAGTGAAAAAGGGCACTATTAATAATTACACACAAGACAACTGCCATAAACCAGGTCAGCTCTAACAAACAGGGAGGAATAGGATCCCAGTTTCTTCCCTGCCCCTGGGATCTCTTTTCCTACATACATACAGTTTCTTTGGTTAATGCGTAACGCTGGTCATGTCGCTCCCTTGCTCAAAGTCTCCTCATTCCCTGACACAATAAAACTAGGTACTTTGTGCTGACATTAAAGAATCTGCAAGATTTCAGTATGTTTATTTTAATCATGTTCTCCAGTCATAACATAATTTTAGAGGTCTGGTACCAACAATAAAAGGTGGGGTCCCTTGTTCAAAAGTTATTAGAATTTAAATATGGCAACAACAGAGCAATAAAGCAAGCCATGTGGAACTGCACAAGTCACACATGGACTCTGGTCTGGCCTCCAATCAAACCAGCCCATCTACCAGCCCCATGCACATCTGGCATTCCCCCACCTTGCTCAGGTCCTCCTCAGAATGCCTCATCCCTAATCTCTCTCCTTTGAAATGCAATTTGTGCTTTAAAGTCCAGCTTAGAAACTGTTGCTTCTTTCATAACATATATCTTAATTCTGTTAATTTCTTCTTCCTTAAAGCCCTATTCCTATTTTGTTTGCATATTTCTTTTAGGTTCTGTTATATTGCCTTCATCATCTTCTTATATTATCTTAGTCACTCTCACCAGCTAGTTTGCAGTTCAGTTTAGTTATATAAACATAGTAAGAATTCTAAGCATGTTTGCTAAATGAATACATTGGTAAATTTTTAAAATTCACTTTCTTTCCAAATATGTAGAATATTATTGAAACTGAATCCGCACTCATACAGCTCACCACATGACAACTAATAAATTTAGTGACAAGGCATTGGGGCAAGGAAAAGTGACTTTATTCAGAAAGCCAGCAAGCCAAGAAGATGGCAGACTAGCATCCTAAAGACACATCTTGAGAAGGTACAGAATTCAGGCTTCTTTTATATAAAGGGAAGGGGAAATGGGAGGGGCAAGAGGTAATTGATGGCTGTAGACATCTGGGTGCCATGCCAGCAGGGGTATTAGGAAGACTGTGAAACTTATTTCTTTAGTCTAATGGCCCTGGTTAATGTGAGTCTGGTCACAAGTTTCCTGCAAATCTTTCATAAACAATTATTATTTTTGTATATACTTCCCTTAAATCCTTAGGAGAAGCACCTTCTGGTAAGGGGCTGTTTTTGTGAAACTCAAGCTGCAAGCAGAATTCCTCTAATGATTAGCATGTCTATATACAAGACTAAGCAGAAGCTATTAGGCTGAAGGTATTGGGAAAAAAGCAGGCTTGGAATCAGAGAGGCTGAGTATTTCACTTTTTTACATTATTATTTGCTGAGAATATCCCGATTTCATCACGTGTTTTTCAACATTGCCTAAGTATGAGGTCTGACAATTAAGTTCGCAAACTTCTTGCAACGATGTTGCTAACCTTTTTGGATATCAGAGGGATTGTTCATTATGAATTTGTACCAACTGGACAAGCAGCTAACCAAGTTTACTATTTGGAAGTGCTGAACAAGTTGCGTGAAAAAGTTAGACGACCTGAACTTTTCACCAACAATTCATGGCTCTTGCATCATGACAACACACCAGCTCATGCGGCACTCTCTGTGAGGGCGTTTTTAGCCCGTAAACAAATAACTGTATTGGAACACCCTCTCTACTCACCTGATCTGGTCCCCAATGGCTTCTTTCTTTAAAGGAAGATAAAGGAAATACTGAAAGGAAGACATTTGGATGATATTCAGGACACGAAGTGTAATACGACGATTGTTCTGATGGCCATTCCAGAAAAAGAGTGTCAAAATTGCTTTGAAGGGTGGACTAAGTCCTGGCATCAGTGCATAGCTTCCCAAGGGGAGTACTTCAAAGGTGACTATAGTGGTATTCAGTGATAAGGTATGTGGCACTTTTTCTAGGATGAGTTTGCAAACTTTATTGTCTGTCCTCGTATGTATTGGTTTACCCTTGCTTGGGGAAAATTCTTTAATTTATACTTCAATGTATACATAATACTACCCAAAATTCTCTTTGTTCTTATACCTTATGAAGAAGAGAAATATTACTTCCTAGGCACATAACAAGTGTCAAACAATGTAATAGAAACTCACAAAATGTATCTAATTTACTGCTTGCACAATCCATGTATTAGTATGCTTGTTACAAATAAAGCAACTAAGACTTAAGAGATAGAGTACTCTGTCTAAAATCACACAGCCAGGATTCAGAACAATATCTGCCTGTCTCCTATTTAGGCCTCCCACCATACAACACTGCTGTTCTAGGAGCAGTTCATTACGTGATATGCGGTGACAGTTTGTCAATTTTACATTCAGTTTATAAAAAGACCATAAAGAGTTAGGGATGGCGACTGGGCATTTCCACAGTGCATCGGCCTGGCTACAACTTTTCCCTATATCTCAGATAAGAAGGTGAGCCATCCTCAGGATGTGGTCCTTTCTGAGGCTGCTCTAGGAG
Source organism: Aselliscus stoliczkanus (assembly GCA_033961575.1). Classification (NCBI taxonomy): domain Eukaryota; kingdom Metazoa; phylum Chordata; class Mammalia; order Chiroptera; family Hipposideridae; genus Aselliscus; species Aselliscus stoliczkanus. The sequence goes on along the minus strand of CM066727.1, from coordinate 120,375,230 downwards.
ATTGGGTGGCCTGGCAGGGGGTCCGGGATACCCATACAATCATGATCTCCTCTCCCTTCTGATTATAACTGGGCAAATTACAACTCTATGCTCACCCTAGTAATGTTCTGCAGCCTCTAAATATGTGTTGACTAAAAATGAATAAATGTAGATATTATAAACCTCCTGAATCCCCACAGTTGATTCTAATGAGAAATACACCTCTGCTAACAAACCCAAGTGGAAATAAGCACTTAGGATCCCACAAGGGTCCACAGAGCCCCCTCCACCATCCAATGCCAGCCTCCCTTAGGCAAAGGCAGTTTCATACAGAGCTCCCAAATCTTGATTACAGCATATCCTCGAGTTCTTGGTGATTTTACAGATCTTGACTTTGGGCCAGAATTCATAATCCTGATTTGCCTAATCACTGTGAAGCCCCAAGAATCACCCTCAGAATCAAAGCATTATTATTTTCATTTGACAATTAGGAAACAGCTGAAGCTAAAGAGAAACATGTCCATTGCTATGAGCAGCTCACTTCAGGGCAATTACTCTGGGTGGAAGTGAGGGTCTGTGGCCCCTTGGAAATGGGAACAGGTCTGAACAGTCAGCGGAAGGGTTATGCTTAACTGATTAATTAGAAACATCGGTGTTTAAAATGAGGAGACCCTTGTAAACTAAACAGCACCTTTCGGGTGAGTGGGCCTTTTAACACATGCTTTAGAGACCTGCCCTCCCTTTTCTCTCCAGGTCCCAGGTTATCTCAGAGCTTATGGCTTCATTTCTAAGGCAGATCACAGAGCCAGCAATCAGTGAGACTATTTCCCCTCTAATTCTGACACTGACCTGATCCACTCTTTAAGATTCAGCTTCAAAGTCAAATTTCTCTGAATTTCCCTCAATTCCCAAAGAAGAGGATGCAAAATATTACAGTATAAAAGATTATGAATTTTGGATACAGTTCAAATGCTGACACCGATCTCCTTGCTGGTGACCCTGGGTACATGACTTAACTTCTCTGAGTCTCAGATAGCTCTGATGATGATGCTCACCCAATCAGATTTGTTTGTGAAGGTACTTGGTTTTAAATGTTGGCTCCCTTCCCCTTCACAGCACCCCTGCTGTAACCATACCATCATTAACATATTTTGGATTTTGTTTGTAACAGTGCTTGAATATATATGACTTGTCTCCTGTTCTACGATGTAAACTGCTTTTCAAGAAGGGGAGATGTGTACCCTTGTAGGCTCAGTGAACCTCATGTAGCTTATGTGTAGTCCATGCTAAACATGGACTATATGAAATTATTTTTTATTCATGGAAAAGAAAAGAACTTTGCTTCAAAAGTCAAAGAAGGTAATCACTAATATAGGCATTTCCTCAAAGAAGATATACAAATGGAAAAATATTATATAAAAAGATTCTCAACATCATTAATCAGCAGAGAAATGCAAATAAAAACCACAATGAAAACCAGGAGCTGGGGAGGAAGCAATGGGGAGTTGCTGTTCAAATGGGTATAGAGTTTGTCATGCAAGATGAAAAATCTCTAGAGATTTGCTATACAACACTGCATATAGTTAACACCACTGCACTGTACACTTAAAAATTTTAGAGGGTAGATTTCATGTTATGTGTTTTTTACCACAATAAAAAAATAATTATTACTAATAACTTATTGCTAGTCCTGATGTCATGCAAATCTTTTTACATTTAGTACTTTCTTTTTAAAAAAATCTTGAAGGAAGGGAAATATATTTAATGCCTTGCTGCTTTAGTCCACTAGGAGTAAAGAAAGTCAAAATGTAGTCTTCCCTGATCAGAACCTGCCTCTAGAACAGTGGTTCTTCATTTGATTATCACATTTCAACTAGGAGGTCTACAAAAAGTAAAATCATATAGAGTCAAAGAGCTCAAGCTAAGGAGGCAAATCCCAATCTAATCTCTTACTGGCTTTTTCCTTTGAGCAAATTACCTGGGCTTTGGGCACCTTCATTTACTCAGATGTAAAATGAGGGTAATAATAATACTTTTCTCTTAGCGTTGTTATAATGATCAAATGAGATAATACATCTAAAGCTTCTAACTCAGTCAATATAACTATTACTGTTAATTTATACTCACAATGGGTAAAGGACTAAGATGCAAATGACTGTGTGTGTGTGTGTGTGTGTGTGTGTGTGTGTGTGTGTGTGTAATTGGCTTGTTTTATACAGGTTAACCCTATGAAAGCATGATCCTCACTTTTTTATTACTGTTCAAATAACTATTCCATGATGTATTTATTTTTCCAAGTTCAAATTTATTTTCAAAGTGGGTCACTTTAATCTTCTCATTTATAAATTATGGACCCTTTTAAGATAAATTACATGAGCTTTTTCTCTTTTCTTATCTCACCTCCTCATATTTACCTCAGTACCTAGTAGATTGTCTAGATTGTCGATTGTAAGCTCTCAGTAACATTTTTTGAACAAATAAATATTTATAAATTCAACTTTTTGAAAAAAAGTATTGTAACTATTTCATCAGCAGAGAACAGAACTCACTCATTTCTTCCCCAAGCATTTCAAATTCAGCATACTTTAAATGGAATGTTTATGTAAACATTTACCTTCTGAGGAAGCTATTGATGGAAGTGTTTCTATTTTATATAGTTATACAGTCAGGAGGTTATAAGAGACCTAACAGTTCATTTGCTATGATTTCTATGTTTATAAAATAGAAAATTAAAATGCAAATTCACCTAGAGGATTGCTTACTGAGGACTCAGGCCATGGTCTTCTAGTTTTTGTCCTCGGAGGCATTTGATCAAGATCCTTGGCCGCACTGTAGCCAAAATCATTGCTAATATAACACTTTCAGTGGATCTTAGAGTATTTCTGTCTATGGGCGAAAAAATACATTAACATTTACTCCATCATACTGTCTTAAAGTCTCTCTCCTCCAATTACCTACACACACACACACACACACACACACACACACACACACACTGCACACACTTTTGTACTCAGCCAAGGAACACTTGCAAAGTCTGTCTGACCACCAGGGGGCCACCAAGAGAGTGGACAAGCCTAAAACAAACTCCTGCCTAGAATATACCCCCTCATTCTGTCAAGGAAACAATTGCGTAGATTACTAGAATATGAAAAATATTACCTTCCAGAAACTGGAATCTTTGTTTAAATGAAAGTACTATAGTTTCAAAAATGTAATTCTATTAGTAAAATACAAGGCAGTCTAAGAATTTCGATTCAATACATTTTCATTCACTACTGAATTTGAATTGTCATTTCGCTTCAACAGTGACTGGGTATTTTATAATTTAAGAAATTATTAGTAAGTTTTGATGAGATAAATGGTATTGTGAATGTTTTTTTGTAAGCCCTTAGCCCTTAGAAATATGTTTTAACTATCTGGGGATAAAAATGAGATACTGTTCAAAATTTGCTTCAAAATATTTCAAGAAGGAAGAATATACAGGAAAACAGATTAAAGAAATAGGCCATGTTCATTATATAATTATCCAAACAACACAAAATACTTTGGATGCTATCTGTATATATTTGTAATATAACTTTATATTTAAATGACATAAATAGATGGATACAGAGAGGTAATTGATAAATCTCAACTGTTCATAATAACTAGGTTTATAGGATAGGATTACAGAAAACTTATCTTTTTTAAGTTTTTTTTGCATTTTGCATAACAAATATGTGTGAATAGTATAACCAGAAAGATGCTACAAACACAGTGTTCAAAAATTATAAGTATTTAGAGACATTAAAAATTGTATAAAAATGAATATATGTATACAAAGTTACATCCATTTCCCTCTGGTATGTTATAGAATGTAGCCATATCAAATCATTGCTGGGATTTAATGATGGGTTCAAGGTTTCATATGCAAACTACAGGCAAAGTCCTTTCCTCCAAGTGTATTTGTGCCTTAAAGTTTTATTAGAATAGCGATTTTCATCCAAGGAAGGTCCCTCCCACCCAGGGGATATTTGGCCATGTTTAGCAACATATATAGTTGTCATAATTTTGGGAGAAGGTGCTATTGGCATCTAGTGGGCTGAGTCCAGGGATGCTGCAAAACATCCTACAATGCACAGGACAACCTTCACAATACAGAATTTTCCAGCCCAAATTATCAGTAGCACCAAAGTTAGAAAATCCTACCTTAGAGTCATGTTATTTCAGAGCTGGAAACAGTTCTAGTTATACATAATACCTTCATACCGGAGATCAAAAACTAGAAATAGCTTTGCTTCCTCAATAGGTATAGAATCAAATACTACCTACTAGTGAATTAGACCTGAATTAAGGAAAATCCTGTTGAAAATAGCTCACGGTATAAATATTTCTTCTGAGATTTATATTTTGTGGTATCTAAGGGCCTCAACTGAGAAGATTCTTAACTCAAAGATACTAGTGTGGTTAGCCTTGGAATAAGTGTTCAGTGAATTTATCAAAATTAATTCAGACAGTGCTCATTACAATAAGAAATTTCATCTTCACTCCAGAACTCGGCTCAAAATTTGTTGTTCAGTTAGACCTGTTAAAATAGATTTTGCTAAGATTTGTTCTGAATGTCCATGGCCATTTGTAAACAAGGGAGAGCAATTCAGAGGCCAATTTTTCAACAGTTTTAAATTGAACTCTCCCAATACTTGTGAGATAACACAAAGCCTCCATAGAGATGTATAGTGGAGCAGAAATAACAAGGCTAACCAACTCTACTTAATGTTAGAGAAATAATATAAATATTTCCAAACAGTATTACCAACATATACTATCATAACAAAGACATACAGTTTCGATACATTCGTGATTTATGTATGCATTTTAAATAGTCCCTCAGGTAGAAAATCAAGCCCAAAACTCCCTTCAGAAATCTATGGATCTGAGCATGGAGCTTCAATGGCTGTTGACATCACAAAAATAGAGATGATCAGATGTTTCATGCCACCAGTTGGAAGAACACATCACCACCCATGTGTCTGCCCCTGTCTCCCCCCACCAAAAAACAACAAAACAAAACAAAACTTGAATCTAATCAAGTCTTTATCAATTTACCCAAAATCCAGTCAATTAGAAACCCTATGGATCAAATTACCTATGTTCTTTCATACATAAGTTGCAAAAACAAAAAAATTCAGAGGAGTGAAAATGGAGAAAATGTTTAGATGAAAAAGACTTAAACAGCAGGCAAAAGACTTAAAGCAGGCAAAATAAACTCTAGTGTTCAGGAGAGCACATCTGAGTAATAAAATGGTAAAGAAATGGAAGAAAGTGATTCAAGTCCAGGAGAGTGGTTTCATTTAGAAAGGAAGAAAAGGGCTGTGATTGAGACAGAAAACCTGGAGGGTCTCTAGCGCAAGTATCAAAAGTCTGTTTCTTAACCTGAGTGACAGATGCAATGTAATAATTTGCTAAGTTCTACATGTGTTTTATGCAGTTTCCTGTATATTTTATAATACATATTTTTACTTTATAATAAATATTTTCCTAAAATTTTTGTTTTATAATAAAGAATTATTTTATATAAGCAAACCACTAATATTTGCTTAAACATCTCAGGCGATCTTACACATCGAATTGAGGGAAAGGCATATAAAAGTCATATGCAGTGTCCATGGTACCATAAGGTAGGCATTGCCCACTCAGATGACAATGTGGGAGCAGAGTTTGAGTTGAATGTTCTTAAACTCTACTTTCAATACACATTCTTTACCTCACATTCATACTGTCTTATCACCTTAGCTGACACATGCTTGAAAAAAGAATGACTTCCTCATATAAAAGTTAGGTGTTTCCATAATTCTGGTGCTTACTCACTATTTCTATGACAATTTACTGCCATTGGAAACACATATCTTTCATCCATAATGTGTAACGATAGGTACAATATGTTTAGCAAAATTATATTTAACATTTCACTAAATATACATAGTAAAATGGGTGACATTTCAAAACCCTAGTGACTTGTCATTTGCTGGTGGTGTTTAGCTGAGTTACTCTGATCGCATGGCTCATTTGTAGCCAATTCTCAAATAACCATGGGTAACTCATTCATGTGAGACATTGCATTAAAATTTACATCAATAGTCATTGCTTCTAGTCTACAGATGTGTCTGGGGAGACACTTTAGAAAGTATTTGCTCCAGTACCCTGTTTCACAGATGAGGAAAGCGAGACTCAAGACTTGGCCAAGGTTCATCATCTGATAAATGTCAAAAAGATGTACCTAGAATCCAGGTTCACTTGATGCCAGGACCAACGACCTTGCCACCAGCAATTTTTGAACAATATGCACAGTATATTCTTTTTCAGGGTTTTTAGGACTTCACCTGTTTTTAGTGATACTTGCATCACACACACTACTTATGACCCAGAAATACTACCACTACTATGTGGAGGAAAACTGCTTCAAAGGAAAGGTACACATTGGCTATAGCATACCCCTCTCCATTTTAAAATTTTGATTCTGTTTTACAACTCTGTAAGCTACAGGTAACTGTTATCAATGCAAAACTAAAACTTGTCTATAGACACATAAGTCCAATGCTGTGTGCGTTCAGTTGTTCTCTCTTCTCCATTATGGAAGAGGCTGGTTTTGCTCCCACTTTCACATTCATTTTAATATTCTAACTCTATAAATGCATCTATTCTTTGGAGTCTCTTTTGAACTTATTATAGCATCTGTTTGGTTCCCTCATTGATTAATGAGTTAAATGATATTTAATACATGTTCATTTGTATGAAAGTCATGATTTACCTGTGTTGTGTTTTTTTTTAAGATTATCTTTCAACAGTTACTACTACTATAACAATTTCTACTCTCTGAAATACTAATACTAGTGAAGTAACAGGAGGTTTTGCGTCATCAGAAGTTCACCATATTCTTCAAATTGGGCTACTGTTTTACTTGCACCAGAGGACAGTAATCTTCACAAAAACCCTAAGAGGTAGGTAAGTGCTCGCATTAACTTATTTTACAAATGAAGAACCTGAGGCACAGAGAGCTCAATTCACCGGCACCAGGTAACACAGCTGGTGTCATGCCTAAACCTTGATGCCCAGTTGCATCAGACTCCAGAACTCATGCTCTTATTCATAGTACCATACTGATTATCAGCACAGCCCCTTAAGCCAAAATATTTCCTCCACTAGAGAATGGAAACAGAAATACTGACTATTTAGAATGAAGTTAGACAACTTAAGCTAAGCTGATGTTTTATACTAGTTTATGATCTGATTCTTCTTATATTTAGCCTGAAATAAATATCTGCATCTGGGTGGGGGTAAAGGGGATCAACACAAGGTCAGGACAAGGAAGTCATATCTATTTAACTCTTTCAAAGGTTATTCATGTGTTTCAATCATTAGATTAAAAATATTTTGAATACCTACAGTATCACAATTCTAAATAATAAGGTGCAAATGTGCAAGAAAAATATTCTCCATGTGGCAATAATAAAAGTGTTAGAATTTTGCTACCAGAAGCTATCTATTTTCTAATTTTCTACATTATTAAAAATTATGATTAGGCAATATCACCAAATCTAATAAAATATAACTAAATTGTACACAAATGTACCTTTATCCAACAGAATCGCTTTCAAAAGGGTATTTGTAAATATTTTCATACAATAAAACCATATGGCTCTTTCTGACATTATATGTCCTTATTTACCTTTATGCATTGCCCATCTTTTGGCTTTTTTCTTTGCCTTTCTGAATCTTACCAAATTTCTCCATCATCTAGACTACCATGGAATTCTTTTATATTTTTTTCTTTTTTAACTAATCGCATTCCACCTTTATTTATTATCAGAGTCATTTCCCCCTGAATTTTTGCCTGTAGGGGCACTAGCAAGAAGATTGCAAAGTTATGTGGTAGCTTCAAGTCATAGATTCAATTCTTGTAGATCTCTTATGTATCCACTAATGGAAACATTCCCCCAGTGAGAATTTGGATCTCGAATTTGGCAGAACCTAAGTTTGAGGTGATGAGAAATACAAATCCACACATGGATTATTCATTAAGAACGATGATGGAAGAGGCTAATGCTATTTCCAGCCTTTGGTTCCCAGACTCATTTGTTCTAATTGTTGGGTCAGCATATGTCAGTCACAGGTTCAATATACACCCCACACTCTGCAAAGGGTTTTCCCTGAGGACAACTGAAGCATTTTCTATACTTATCTCCTCAATCTCATATTCCATTGTTCATCAAGTGTGACACATTTTGCCTCCTAAAGGTTTCTCACACTTAATCCCAGTATCACTATTTTATTTCAAGACTTTATCATTTACTTGGACTTTGCAATGCTTCCTAATAGTCCTTTTCCTTCTTGTCTCTCATCTACTTTCAGTGCTGCCAATAAGCATGATCCAAATGAAATGCTCTTCACCCCGATCTGTTTCTAGATCTGCTTCTAATCTCCATTAGCTTTTTACTGCATTACTCATTATCCCACCCACAGCTTTAGCTGGCTCTTCAAACTTGACCACTGGCATTCCTTCCTGCTTACTTAGGCAACATTCAAATCCTCCCTCTGGCTACACTGTGTTTCAAATCCTACCTCTGGCTACACTGCCTCATGCCATCCTGGTCTGGCCTACACCTGGACAAGGACAACTGCATCTGGAATGGACTATTGTGGATAATTCTCTTGCCAAATGTTCCTTGGTCTGCCAAGAAGGATATGGACAGTTTTAACCACTGTTCTGGATAAGTTCTTTCACCCCATCGATGCTGTGTATATGCCATTCTGTCTGCTTCAATGTCCTTCCCTACTTCCTACTCATCAAGAATCAGCTCATATAATATATTGCTTTCTCTAGTAAGCCTCCCTCAGGCATAACGAAAATAGTAAGGCTATCCTATAATACTTGACATGCATCAGTAGTATAATAATTGTCACATTAATAATAACACAACAACACATCACTTATTAAACACCTATTGTATGCTTGTCTCTGTGTTAATCACTAGCCTATGTGAACCAGTCTTACTATGGGTTTCTTAAGGAGAGGAACCTTTTTCTCTTCTTGTTCAATGTCTAACAAATAGTTTAAGTCAAGCCTTCATGACTGGTGTTCATAAATAATTACTGAATTTAATTAAACTGAATTGTTTGTGACACACTTAGTTAACCATCTTTCTTTCTACATGATTAACAAAAGAGCAATTCTTTTGTAGTAAGTCACTTTACACATTAAAATTTCAAACTTAATTCTTGCCCGGGATTCATGCTTCCAAACAACTGGTTTTAGTCTTGCATAACGGTTACATTGACCCTGATTGTAGCTTTTTGTCTCCACAATAACAGCTTCCCAGGCAACAGAAAGAACTTTCAAACTTGTTATTCCAATAGGGATTGGCAAAGGTGAGGGCAGAGGCCAGCGGGCAAACATCCCCTTCACGCTTGGCACATGGAGTGTTTGCTGTACTTTCTGTTATGTATGCCAGGGCCTCTGTTTAACTGGGTTAAGGATTAAAGTGTTGAACAAGCAAAGAATTGCTCAACTCCTGGGCAGGTGGGTCTCATTCAGTATTTGACAGGTAAGTCTGTCATTTGAGTATGATCTGTATTTGTTAGGAAATCTCAGTATGGTCTGTGAATAAAGTCTTTTCTGCTCACCAGAGTTGAAAACATTTAGTAGTCTGCTCCTGGGAAACTGAGAGTCTGCCTTGCCTCCTTCATTGAAGCCCGAAACAAATTAAGTTTCCATCTCTCCCCTGGCTATTTGGGTTTTAACAATCTCAAAAGCAGTCTGGTAAACAGGCAAGCAAGACTTCACTTGAGTGCAGCCTTATTTATAATCTAAAGCTAAGGACTTTATGGAATTACAGACCAGGCTGGGGCATGTTAGATCTATAGTAAAGAATCAAAGAATTGCAATTTAGAGGCAGGGGTAGGGCAAGCGAGTGCTGCTGAATGAAAATGGATGCAATTTTCAACATGTCTTGATGTGAGAATGAGGTCAGAAAAGCTGGAGTGTTCATAAAGAGATGTGTGTCACAGCAGAGTGGCAATGGGCCTATGTAAATTAAAGATCTAAGCCAATGTGCAAAGCACGTTTTCAACAAGAAAATAATGCCATTTAAAGAAACTGATTGTTAAAGCAGCCTCATTGCCTAAGATGAGCCTAGTCAATCATTCCACAAATATTTACTGCCTGGTCTTGGAGCTGGAACTACAATACATGTAATACGATGGTAAGCCATAACCCGTGCCCTATGGTTCCAACAGTTTTATAAAAAGCACTAGCAAAAAACAAATATAAAGAGATTTTTTTTTAATCCTACAATTTGTAATAAGGGCCTGAAAGAAACAACAAAATTGCTATTCTGTTTCTACTGATACAGTTACTTAGAAGTGTGCACAGATTCTTCTACTCTGATCTATATCTGTAGAGCACTGGTCCCCCAAAATTCTCTCTCTCTGTCTGTCTGTCTCTGTCTGTCTCTGTCTGTCTCTGTCTCTCTGTCTCTCTCTGTCTCTCTCTCTCTCTCACACACACACACACACACATAGACACACACACACACAGACACACACACACACACACACACACACACACACACACACACTAGACCCTAAACCTTGTGCCACCTCATTCTGATGTCTCTTCCAACCACAAGTTTTGACTGCTTTGGACTTCCACATTATTCAACATGGGAGACCAGAAGGTCTGAATTTTATTTATGGAGGACACAACTGCCAATTAAAATATGGAACTAAACTTAGAGTTTACAAATGTTAAATTGTCTAGAACAATATGATATAAATCACGTAAAGTAAATGACTAACAAGTTTTCTTATTTCATTTAGTTTATGTAGCCATGGATTCTGATTGTTTATTATTGGTAATACTTAGAATGTCACTTCCACACAGACTGCAGTAACTGTTAACAGGCTGCCCCCAAAAATAAATAACTAAATAAATAAAAACCCCAAAAAACAAAAATAACAATTATATAGGAAAAAAAACTGCAGTGAAACTGACATGAAATTATAAGAAACAAAATCATCATTAAAAGATACAAACCTAAGAGTATCACATGGCAGAATCAATCCCTGTTGCCAAAATGATCCATATATTATATTAAAGGAAGGTTATCTCTCAGAGAGAACATTCCTGCCCATCTTCTCATCCACAACAAAATCCTAATAAAATCTGGATTAGAAGAGTCACGTGCCTAGCTCTTTATCAAACATTCTGTGATTGTTCATCCTTACGGCATTAGATTGTAAATCCTCCAACAGGAATATCCATTTTAAAAAATGCTCATTTTAATATATCATAAACATATACAATCAGATTCATTGTGCCTTCCATTTCTTCAGCTAGAAAAATTAAACAAATAAAATCCACAATGGCTTTTTAAATTTTTCTTTTGCTCTCTTTCTTGGTTTTAAATGAACCTGCCATATACAGATTTGAATTAATTTGTGGGTCATGGTATACTATCAATACTGATCCATACAGGGCCCTCTATTATTCTATTTAGTTATTCTGTCATTCATGTCAATAACTAATAAACATCTGTGAACCTAACACCCAGGACAAAACCTAGAACAATTAAAATTGTTTACACAGAATCTGTTCACACAGAGATCCAAGATTGCAGAGGAGATAAACACTATGTCTGCTTCCTTCCATGAACATATTAAAATTAAAACTAATTATAAAACAATCAACCTGGAGAACCATCTGAGGTCTGGCTGAACAAAACTTTTATAACTAAGGATATAAAGAAGAAGCCACATTGAGACTGGTAGGAGAGACAGAGACATGAAATGGGTGGGCCCCAAAACTCTGTGTAGTGCTTGAGAACCCAGAGGGATATCTCAGCTGCAGAGGTTCCCCCTGGAGGAGCAAGAGGCCCCAGCCCCACACCAGCCCATGGTACTGCTTCTGGGAAGAGGAGCCCCCACAGCAGTGAAAAAAGTGGGTTTCTGAATGACCAGGAAGGACAGAAGGCTGAGGGAAACCTAGATGTCCTCTTAAAGGGCCCACACAGAGACTCACACACTCACAGGCACTCACCTTGGACTCGGTGAGTATCAGAGGCATATGAGGGACAGACTAAGGTGTGTGGCTCCAGAGCGGAGGCTGGAGGACAGTCTTCATTTTCCCTGGGAGGGGTCCTTCTCTTCAGTAGTTGGCAGGCAGGTGCCATCTTTCCTGTGTAAAACCCTCCCCCATAGGCCAAATCTGAATCTGATTGGCCTGGTGAACTCCTCTGCTACACCCCGCTGACTCCCTGACACCCTGTCCCACCTAATTCTCCCCAAGCTGAAGGCACTTTCTCTGAGAGCAACCAGCCCTGCCCACATTGCACTCTTTCTTGGAAAACTATGGGAGTCTATGTGCCCCAGGCAGGGGGCAGCTAGCCTCCGTGTGCTCTGATACTTTCTCTGGGTAGCTCCAGGCTCAGCACTGGCATCAACCCAGAGTCTACATTAACATGGTGACCACAGCTTTTCCCACTCTAGTTACCCCTGAGACCCCCACTCACCCAATTCACATATCGTACAAGGCTTTATCAGTGGCTGAACATTAAGGCAGCCAGCAGGTAGCAACAGGCCTTGGGGTTTCGTGGCATTTTGCAAAGCTACCCCAGGCCCGGTACTGGTGGCAGACTTTCTTGGCTCTCAGCGTAACCTTTCCCATGTGCCTCCAGGGTTAGCACAGGCAGTGAACAAGTGTGGATCACTTTGTAGCTCCTATCACATAGTCCCTGGCCAGTCACAGGCAGTGGGAGACCTGGGCCTGCACTGGAGTCCCTCCCAAGAGGCCCCAGAACCAACATACTTGGAGGTTGGGTTCAGACCACAGCAGGGCACTGCCCAATTATTCCCACAAGTGGCACACACAAAAGGTGCTCTCAACAGGTACCAGAGCTCACTGGGGCTAATCCCATTCAGTGGGGTAAGCCCCCTGCACAGCAGCCTGTAAACCGTGGACATGGCCAAACCCCACATCCAATCAGCCTGATCATCAATCCCACCTATTGATATGCCAATAGCAACCTAGGATCAACTGTAATAGGAGGGCACACACAACCCACACAAGGGATACTCCTGGAGCACCTGGATCAGGTGACCAGAGAGACTGTGCCAGAGCCCCACAGGGCACCTACTACATAAGGCCACCCAGCCAAGACTTGGAGATAACATCTACCTAATACATAGAAATAAACAGGTGCACCCAAAATGTGGGACCAAAAAAATACATTCCAAATAAAGAACAGAAACATACTATAGAAAAGTAACTAAACAACATGGAGGCAAGCAACCTTCCAGATACAGAGTTCAAAACAGTGGTTATAAGGATGCCCAAGGAACTTAATGAGAACTTCAAGAACGAGATAGTGAGTGTAAAAAAGGACATAGAAACCATAAAAAATAATCAGTCAGAAATGAAGACTACATTAACTGAAATGAAGAATGCACTAAAAGGAATCACCATCAGACTAGATGTAGCAGAGGACTGAATCAATAATTTGGAAGACAAGGGAGCAAGAAACACTCAATCAGAACAGCAAAAAGAAAAAAGAATCCAAAAAAGATGAGGATGGTTTAAGACTTCTGGGACATGAACTGTAACAACATCCACATCAAAGAAGTGCCAGAAAGAGAAGGGAGAAAGCAGGGATTGAGAACCATTTGAAGAAATAATGACTGAAAATTTTCCGAACCTAATAAAGAAAATAGATATCCAAGTCCAAGAAGCACAGAGAGTCCCAAACAAGAGGAACACAAACAGGCTCACACCAAGACACATTATAATTAGATTGGCAAAAAGTTAAAGAGAATCCTAAAAGGAGCCAGGAAAAGGTAACTAGTAACTTATAACGGAGCTCCCATAAATTGTCAGCTGATTTCTCCACAGAACTTTGCAAGCCAGAAGGGATTGGCACAAAATGTTTAACATGATGAAAAGCAAGGACCTACAACCAAGATTACTCTACCCAGCAAATAAAAGGACAGATAAGGAGCTTCCCAGACAAGAAAAAGCTAAAGAAATTCATCACTACCAAACCAGTATTACAAGAAATATTAGGGAGACTTATTTAAGATGGAAAAAAAAAGTTTCAAAATAAAATGGCAACATGTACATATTTATCAACAATTACTTTCAATGTAAATGGAGTAAATTCTCCACTCAAAAGACATACAAGGGCTGAATGGATAAGAAAACAAAACCCTTATATATGCTGCCTACAAAAGATTCACTTCAGATTGAAAGACACACACAGCTGGAAAGTAAAGAGATGGAAAAAGATATTTCATGAAAATGGAAACAACAACAAAAACCTGGAGTAGCAATACTTATACCAAACAAAGCAGACTTTAAAACAAAGTCTATAACAAGAGAAAAAGAAGGGCCCAGTGATTCCTTTCCAGGGTATTTATCTGAAGAAATCCAAATGCTACTTCGAAGGGACATGTGCCTCCATATGTTCATTGCAGCATTGTTTACAATGGCCAAGATGTGAAGGCAGCCTGGGTGTCCATCGATGGATGAGTGAATAGAGGTGATGGTACATACATACAATGGATTATTGCTCAGACATGGAAGGGGATGGATTCTTGCCATCTGCAGCATCTGGGTTGAACCTGGAGGGTCCTATGCTGAGAGGAGTATATCAGACAGACAGAGAGATGCCATGTGAATTCGCTTATATGTGGAATCTAAGAACAAAATAAACTAACAAAACAGAAACAAACTCGTAGATACAGAGAACACATTGATGGTTGCCAGATGGGAGGGGGTTTGGGGGCGAGTGAAAAAGTGGAAGGAAATAAGAAGTATAAGTTGGTTTTTACACAGTAATCATGGGGATGTACGGTATAGCATAAGGAATATAGTCGATAATATTGTAATAATTATGTATGGTGTCATATCAGTACTATATTTGGTTGGAGCGATAAATGGGAGGGCACTGGGGAGAAGGGTGAAAAAGTGAAGAGATTAAGGAGTACAAACTAGTAATTACAAAATAGTCATGGGGATGTAAAGTACAGCATACAGTGTCAGATGGTTGCTGGACTTATCATGCTGATCACTTCTTTAGGTATATAAATGTTTAATAACTATGGTGTACACCTGAAACTAACATAATATTGTATGTTAGCTATACTTTAATAAAACATAAAATAAATTGGGGGGAAAGTTAATAGTTAAAAAGAGAGAAAAAAGAAATAAATTTAAACAAACTGTTTACACATATCCTGCATTCTTTTCCTCTTGTCCTCCTGCCTACAGCTCCAACCCAATTTACCTACCATATAGCGTTTTGTATTTTTATTCTCTTGTTTTTAAATAATAGTTTCATTACATATAGCATGTGTTTAAGTAATTGTTTTTTATATTGAACTACTATATCACTTATTAAAAGGTTATTATGTTATATGTTACTTGCACAATTTCTGAGATAGTCTTTTCACTCAACAATAGGTATGATTAATCCATGTTGTATATAGCTGTGGTTCATTTATTTTCACCACTGTGTAGTATCACATTTATGAATGATTCATTTTATCTATTCTTGCTTAATGGTTACCTACATTTTATACAAAATGTTTACTTTCTTTTCTTTTTGTTATTATGAACAGTGTCGCTATACACATTTCCTATATATATCTCGTGATGCACATAAGCAAGGCTCACTTGAATTTTTTATAGGAGAGGGACTGATAGGTCATATGATTTGTGAATGTTTATTTTCACAAGATAATGACAAATTGGTTCCCTAAGTGGTTGTATCATTTTATTCTCTTACCAACAATGTATAAGACCTTTTTTTAAAAAAAATTTATTGGGGACAGCCATGGTCATTGGTTACACATTGCTTTCATGCTACCGTGGCATAGTTGACTCTTTTAGGGAGGGCGCAGCTCACAGTGGTCCATGCGGGGATCAAACCAGCAATCTTGGTGTTATTAGCACCACGCTCTAACCAACTGGGCTAACTGGTCACCCCTGTATGAGACATTATTAATCTACATCTTGCCAACAATTAGTATTATCAAACTTTTAAATATTTCAATTAAATGGATGTAAAATGACTTTTCCTTGCAATCATGATTTATAGTAACCTGATTACTAAGTTAGCTATCTTTTCATATGCTTGTTGTCCAATGGCTCTCCAATTGGTTTATTACACAGTTGTACCAAAAAGCTTAATAGTGAATAATTGTTCCTGGGTTGGGAACTCTTTCTAGTCAAACATTCTCTAATTAATTTTCAGAATACAGTAATACCTTGGTTTGTGAGCATAACTCATTCTAGAAATAAACTACTCATATTGCAAAGCATCGCTCATTTACCAAGATAAAATGTATTAGAAATGTTTGCTCGTCTTGCAGAACAATTGCAAACCAAGTTACTTGTAATCCCAAGTTTTTTTTAATTAGCTTTTCAATAAGCAATACATTTATAGGAATTCTATCTATGTAAGTTGACCTGTATGACTGATTTATTTGCCTCTGCTGCGTATTTAGTTTTACCACCTAATAAGTTCAAAATTCCAGAGTGAAAGTTGGTGAATCTCAAAGGCAAGGGATGTTCTCTGAATATTGCTGATCTTTTCATTTATATATGGAAATTAGTTCCAACTTGTCGGAGGTTTCTGTGAATTATGGAATTGAATTATGTTATATGGAGAATCTGATCTTTAGGTGGGTGAAGACTTTTCTTTGATGTCTTCAAACAGATCTATTAAGGACCTCACAAAAGATAATTTTCTATTTCTTTCTTGTTATATAATGATTTATTTGATTCCTAGGAGACACAATTTATGAAAGAGCTCGAGTTGTCTAAAAACTCCTTAGGAAGCTATAAACCCCTGCTCTGCTGACATCATCATACTTAGAAGTAGCAGGAGACATCTACAATTCATTTCATTCATTCAAATGTGGAAATATTAATTATTCATCACTCTATCCAAAGGGTTGTAGGGGATGATCTGATGTGCCACAAGTTTTTCTTCCCTTGGCCATCCAATGTCAACAAACTCTCTTACCTTTGCTAGGTAGAGTAGGAAATGGAGAATAGGATTCAAAAGTCAGAATCATAAATCATAAGAGACAAGTGGTCTCCAGTCCAAATTCTAGGAATGCGACCTTGCTTAATGGCCTATGGCACCACTCCAGGTAAACTCATAATATTTTCATATTCGTATGCTGAGTGATAATATGGCCCCACCAGGGGGAACTGTAGAAATTATGTAGTCAAAACTCAATTACAAGTCCCTCAAAATAAATAGCTTTCCCTTTTTGTAATGAGAATTTGCTATTATTTTTGGCAAAAATTGTAGATAAATTTGTTTGGGGAAATCATTTTACATGTATTTTGCTATGTACTAATCAGCACAGGATTATTCGATTGCTTTTCAGGAAAAAAAGGATATTCCAGTTGCAAATGATATATCACAGATTTACTTTAACTCAGTTTGAACAATAAGCAAAACTTAAATTTCTTATATCTTTCATTGTATGGTTTTATAACAGCCAAACCAAAATAAATCAATCTGTTTCATTTAGTTGAATACCTTAATTTCTCCATTTTAACCAATGTAGGGTTTTGTGATTAGTCCTGGTGTAAGTGTATTGCCATCCATAAATAGAAATTTAACCATTTTGTAAATTGAATAATTTCCACAAATTGGTTATAGTATTTGTTTCCATTGAAAATGCCTGCTATTAATTTGCAACTTGTTTGAAATTTATATATTATCATGCTGTCTTTAGTAGATACAAAGAATATCACACAGTGATGCCAGAGTGGTAAGAGACTGGAAGAGAAGAGAACCAAATAGGAGCATAAGTAGTTAGTCATAGCTATAAATGGAACTTTAGCAATGAAGCAATACCCTGCAATCACTCTTCAAAATACCTATAGTAAAATCACATCTGAAAAATTGCACAAATTACTGACAGAGTATGTGGGGAAGTATGCAGCAGGAACTCAGTACATTCTGACTTTCAGTTAAAGCATATATTCCTCAGCTTTTCACTCTCCAGGGTAAAATAGTACTCTGGCAGTTTTTAACCAATCAACTAACGAATACAGAGGGTGCTAAAAAAATCTATACACATTTTAAGAAAGGAAAAATGTATTAAAATTGTAATAACTCAATATATACCAATAACAAAAGATGAATACAAGTCAGGTTTGACTTCTGCAATTACAAGAGGTGCTCAAAGTGGTTCCCATCAGCATCCAGACACTTCTGATTACGATGAACTACTGCTTGAGCAATGTTGACCAAAGTGTCCACTTGTATACATATTTTTGGCATCACCAGTATTTATTGAATATCTAACATGTGCATAGCACTTTGATAGTAGCAAACAAATCCTATCCTCAAAGAACAATTTACACAAAAAAATATAAAATATATAAATATATAATAAATAGACTTCACTTTTTTATTTTGTGCACTTTTTTCTCTTCATTATTTACTCATTCAACAAACACCCACTCATCACGTACTTAATGCAGGAAGTACCAAGAAGCTCTGTAAGGGATAAAAACATAAATGATATAATTTCTGTCTTCTTCAAAGAGTTTCAAGCCTACTAAGAAAGGTAAATATATGCATACAAGTAACCACAATGATAGCACTGAGTTTGGGATTGGATAAAATGAGCTGATGTGTTTAAAATATTCAGAACAGAGTGATGAGGGAGTGGGGAAGGAGAATTGGATGAAGATGGTCAAAAGGTACAAAATTCCAGTTATAGTAAGACTTAGGGATGTGATGTACAACATGATGACTATAGCTAACACTGCTTGTATGATCTATAGGAAAGTTAAAAGAGTAAATCCTAAGAACTCCAATTACAAAGAAAAACAACATTAATTTTTTTTTATGTCTATATGAGATGATGGATGTAAACTAAACATATCCTTGTAATCATTTCATAATATATGTAAATCAAATCATTATTTTGAACACCTTAAATTTTATAGTGCTCTCTATTGTATCGCAATAAAAATAGAAAGAATAAATAATAAAATAATACATTTTAATTTGAAATAAAAAAAATACTCAGAACAGTGCTTGACATATAGAAAAACTCATGAATGACTTATTATTATTATTATTATTTTTCTAGTATTATTAGAGGTGGATCAACATGGATGTGTAAGAGTTTCTCAAATGGAGAAGAGGGAGAGGTCATGGCTTCTACTTACACATTATTACATCCTTAACTCCATGTGTATTTGTATCCTCTAACTTTGTCCTAAATTTCACACCTATATTCTCAACTCTTACAGCCTCTTTTCCTGGATGACAGAATACAAGCAGTAATTGAGAGGAAGGCAAGAGAGAGATTACACCATTAATAGAATACAGAAAGAAAAGGCCAAGGGTATAACTTTGAAGATCCTCTAAATTTCAAGGATAATAGAAGAAATAAAATCCAAAGAAGATAACAGAGCTAGAGCATTCAGGGAAGTAAAAGATCACAGATGCCAAAGTGAAGACAGAGGCTTTATGGCAAAATGGAAACATTTATACAGTCAGATTGCTTCCTACGTGTTACAGGTAAAGGGTTTTGTTTATTTTTCTACTTTGATGCACACCCAAATATAAGTGTGATATTTTCTAAAAGTCTATGCAGCTCAAACATGTACAATAATAAAATACTGTTTTTACCCCAACCTCTCATAAACCTAGGACATTTAATCACTTGTGGAACTTGGGGGATTACTTCAGATACGCTTCTCATCAGCACCAGCAGACATCATACAGTGATTTAAAATTTGAAGACAAAATCAACAGCTGGTGAGGGCATTGCTGCTTATATTGCAGAGCTGTGCCATCTGTTTAGAGAGAGCAATTTGCAAGATTTCTCAGATAATGTATTTCATGATCATTTCATATGTGGGGTTCGTGATAAATCCTATGGTGACCTTGGTGGAAACAAAGTTGGCATGTATTATAGTTTTGAAAAAACCTCTATCCAGTGATATGATATTGCTACATATTATAGGAATTAAAATAACAATATCAATATAAACATCCACAACATATAGGCGGAATTCTTGATGCTGAGAGCTGTTAAAGTAAAATCACATAATCAGAGATATTTTAGATACGCGGTCTCCAACCTCAGCTATTGTCAGGCTGTGTTTCCTTGTGTTTATTACCAGCTCCCTTTCACTTTTCCCTCAAAAGCTGTGTTTATTACCAGCTCCCTTTCACTTTTCCCTCAAAAGCTGTGTTACAAACTTTTCTTTTTTTCTCAAAACCCAGACTCGATGCCTCCTCCCTCAGCGGACATAGTCTAGTAGATCACCACCGTGAGACCACAAAACAGCAGTTCTTTCCACCTTTGTCTCCTGGTTCCTGGAGTGTATTTCATCCACCTGACCCTTTCAGCATTCCCTCCATTCTTAGTGAGAGAGGATTTCCTCTTTCTATTTAAAGTGCTCTTTCCTGTGAATCCCAATTTCTCCTCGACCTTTTCACCGGGTATCTTTCATCTTCCTCTTCCTCCTTTCTCTTCGTCCTCTTTTCCCTCTGTTTCTTCCTCCCTATCATTCATACTCTCCCTCATCCTCTTCCTTTCCCTCTTTTCCTCTATATCCTGGGTATTTTCCTAAAATTGATACACATTTTTATGTCAAGATGGAGAGTTAAGTCTCTCCAATGTTGAATTAAAAAAAAAAAAAGTCTTGCTTTGACCCATACTCCCCTTTACCTTTACTTTTTACTGTAAAACTCTGAGAAGAGTCTCTTACCACTTGCTATCTCTAGTTGCTGATAAGCAGTTTCTTCTTTACCCTGCTGTGATCTGGCTTTTGTTCCCTGACTCCACTGGCACTGCTCTTAGAAAGGTCACCAAGAATTTTTGTATCTCCAAAGATAATGGATAGTTCTCACCTCTTCTAACATAACTGTCTGCAGCATTTGACCCATTTATTAGCCTCTCCCATTCTGAAAATTCCTACCCTCTCTGTCTCTGAAACATCATACTTTTCAGTGCTTTGAATCTTCATAGATATCAGACTCTCTTGTCTTTCATTTGGCTTGATTTTCTTTTTCTGTCTTGATTTGACTGGTGTCCTGGTCCCAGCAAAATAGAAGAGGCTCATTGATTCTATTTTGTACTTGCACAGAGTGGTCAAAATATTCAATGTTCTATCACAATTATTATATTCTGAACTCTTACCTTTAACAAAGCCATCTAAACAGTACATGCCAGATCACCTAGCAAGGGAAAGATATAGAAAAGAATGTAGGAATTGATCTGTGTGCTATAACTACTGATGCTGAATTCATTACTATTAAGTAAGCAATTAATTACTAGTAAGTAATTATGATATGCTACTTGTTTGGCTCTCCATTCAGGGTCAGTAGCAATTAAATATGAGAAAGTATGGTGCAACTTGGGGTCCTCATGTAGTTTGTTATGATTGACATACGGGGTTCAAAGCAAGGAGTAGTGCGAGGTAAGGATGGACAAATAGAAAGCAGCCTAATCATTAAGAGCTGTGCATGTTTCATGAAGACAGACAGTCTTTCTGTTAATTATAAAGAAACAAACAAATAAAAATGTATGGAAGTTCTAAAAAGACATATGGAAGACCTCATACCCAGAGGTTTTAGATCATTAAGCCTGAGTTGAGGGTCAAGTAAAAGCTCTCATGAAATATTGAAGAAAACCTCCAGTCGAGAACCATTATGCTAAGGAGTCTGTATTTTAGGGGGTAAAATTATATAACTAAGATAATTAACATAATTTAAAATTTTTGACTACTCACTTCAACAGGGCTCTCAGCACCTCTTAGCAATCTATCCACATTCCTCCAAATAGCTTCTACCCTCACTCTACAAGTTGCAGCCAGAGGGCCAGAGGATACAGACTCTCTCATTTTGCCCCAACCAAATTCAAAAACTATCATGTCTGTGACATCCCTATCCTTTTTTATATCCAGTAACTATAGAATCAATTTTGCTTCCCTTTCTAAGACTTATCTGTCCACCTGTGTGGTGGATGACATTTCCCCCTCCCCTCGCAACACACTCTTTCAGGGGCTTCTTTTCTTTGGTAATAGCCTCTTATGCTTCATTCTTCAGATTCTCTCTCTTTTCTCTACTAGATCTTTCTTATTAGCATTCAAAGGTTCCAGCAACTCTAGAAATCTTAAAGAAGTAAGAGGAGGAAAAAGAGGAGGAGGAGAAGGAGGAGGAGGAGGGAAAGAAGAAGAGGAAAAACTTGAAGAAGAAGAAGGAGGAGGGGGAGGACCCTATGACCTAATAACCCTCTCCAGTTATTATCTTTTCTCTTACCTTCATAGCCAAATAACTTTGAAAGTCGTCTTCTTTCTGTCTCTCATTCTGACTTCTCTTGGCACACTGCTAAAACTACTATTGCCAAGATGAGAATGACCAATCTATGGCTAAACATTATAGATACTTTCCAGAACATATAGACTTTTCAGCAGAAATTCAGCACAAGTCATCATTTCTTCCTCTTTGAATCTTTTCTCTTGGCATTTAGGTCCTCCTAGTTTTCCTCCTATTTCTCTTGACCCTCCTTGCTATATAAGTGTTTAATTATAATGTCTCATCACATGCTTTGCTTTTTCTTTATGCTTATTATTATAACTAATTGGTAAACATTGATTTCCTTAGTTACTACTACATCAGGAATAAAAGAGGGACATTCCTAACAATTTTACAAAAATAAACAGGATCATAAAGTAAATTACATTATCTAGATAAAATCCTAGAAACACCCAAATTTGTAAAGCAGACTTAAGAAGACACAGGAAACATAAATAGGCATATAACAAGTAAGGAGGTTTAATTCGTAATAAAGTAACTTTTGATAAATAAAAGCTCAGGTCGACATGACTTCACAGGTGAGCTAAATCAAACATTTAAAAATTAATACCAAACCCCTTCTAAAGAACAAAAGATGAGGAAAAACTTCCCTACTCTTTCCATGAAGTCAGTAGTACAGTGATATTGAAACTACATAAACACATTACAATAAAAGAAAATTATAGCCGAATATTCTTTATGAACATGGATGCAAAAACCCTCAATAAAATACTAGCAAACCAAATTCAGCAACATATAAAAATAATTATATTCCATGACTAATGGAATTTATCTCAAGAATGAAAGGCTGGGCCGGCCGAGTGGCGCAGTGGTTAAGCACTGGCTTCGGAAGCCAGCGGCCCCGGTTCAGGTCCCACATGCGAGGGCCAGTGACACTGCCCTCAAAAAAAAAAAAAAAAAAAAAAGAATGAAAGGCTGTTTTGACACCTGATTATCATGGTATATAGCAATATACCATGCTAATAGAACAAAAGACAAATGTCACATGTTCATCTCAACAGAGGCAGAGAAAGCATTTGACAAAATCCAGCACCCTTTTTGGCTATAACAATTTTAAAAAGAAAAAAAATTAAGAAAGAATGAAAAAAAAAAAAAAGAAAAACTAGGACTACAAAGAACTTCCTTAACCTGACAAAAGGCATCTATGAAAAACCGACAGCTGACATATTTCATGGAGAATCACTGATTCCTTCCCCCTAAGATCAGGAACAATTTTTTTTATTCAAAATTGTACTAGAATTTATGGCTGGAGTAATTAGACAAAAAATAAAATGCATACACATTGAAAAGAAAGAATTTAAACTATTTCCATTTGCAAGTGACATGGTCATATATATGATAGTGTAAGCAAATTCAAAAGAATTCATTAAAAAACTATTACAATTAATAAGTTCAACATTGTGCCTGGATAAATCATCAAAATACAAAAATCAATTGTATTTCTAAACACAAGCCATGAATAATCCAAAAATGAAATTAAGAAAACAATTATAATAATAGCAAACCACTTATAATAATAGCAAAAAGTATAAAATACCTATGAATAAAATTTTAAAGCATAATACTTGTACACTGAAAAATATAAACTAGGGCCAGCTGAGTGGCAGGTTGGTTAAGAGCTGGCTTGGGATGCCAGCAGCCCCAGTTCAGATCCCACATATGAGGGTCAGTGACACTGCCCTCTACAGCTAAAATGATGAACAACAGCTCCACCTGGAGCTGGACTGCTGTGAGTCGCCGGGCAGGCATAGCTGCAGCCCCTGCTGCAGTGGGCAGCCATAGGCTACAGTGAGTGGCAGGCAGCCAGCGTGAACGGCTGGCAGCCAGTGTGAGCTACCAAGAGCCACTGTGAGCAGCTGCCCAGAGGCTGGCAACCAATCTGCCTCGCCTGGGAAGAGCGCAATGATGATAGCAACATGGGCCAGGGAAGCAATGTCCTCCACAACTAGACTGAAGAACAAAAGGACAGCAACTTGTCTGTTCCCCTTCCCCAGTTCCCCAATGATGCTCCTCTCTCCCAATTCCCCAATAAAATCTTTAATAAATAAATAAATAAATAAAAATAAACTATTACTGAAAAATTGATGACAAACTAAATAAATAGAATAACATGATATATTTATGGAAGAGGAGATTTAGCATCGTTATATGTCATAATCTGCAAGTTGATGTACAAATTCAACGTAATCCATATAAAATTTCAGCTAATTTTCCTTTAGGAATTGACAAAATGATTCTAAAATGCATATAGAAATTCAATGAACTCAGAATAACCAAAACAATCTTTAAAAAGATGGACAGGATGGATAGAGGATTCTCACTTTCCATTTTCAAAACTTACTACAAATTTACAGTAATCAAGACAATGTGGTACTGGCATAAGATTAGACAGATAGATCAAAGGAACTGAACTGACAGTCCAGAAAATAAATCCTAATTCATGGCCAATTATTTGGCAACAAGGGTACCAAGACAATTCAATCGGCAAAGGACAGTATTTTTAACAAATGATTCAGGGGAAACTGGAGGTCTACATAAAAATGAATGAAGTTGAACCCTTACCTTATATCATACATAAAAGAATTCAAAATGGACCACAGATCTAAATAGAAGAGCTTAAAATTATCAAACTGGACAATAACTTGGGAGAATATCTCTGTGACCTCGGGTTACCAATAATTTCTTAGTTATGACATAGGAAGCAAAAGCAACAAAAGAAAACATAGATAAATTGTATTTCATCAAACTTAAAAAGAACACCATCTAGAATGTGAAAAGATAACCCAGAGAATGATAGAAAATACTTGCAAAGCATATAAGACATAGGGTTTATAATACTAAATATATAAAGAACTCAATAATTCAATAATAAAAAGACAAATAACCTGCTATAAAATTAATGTTCGTGCCCCAAATTCATATGTTAAATCCTAATGACAAATGTGGTGGCATTAGGTGGTGGGGCCTTTAGGGTGTAATTAGTTCAGGAGGGCTGATCCCTCATCAATGAAATTAGTGTCTTCATAAAGAGTCCCCAGAGCACCCTCACCCCTTTCACCCTGTGACGCACAGCAAGAAGACAGCCTTCTAACAACCAGGAAGCAGGTCCACCAGATGTCAAATCTACAAGTACCTAGGTTCTCGTACTTCTCAGTCTCCAGAACTGTGAGGAATAAATTTTTATTGTTTAAAAGTCACCCAGTCTATGGTAATTTTGTTATAGCAGCCCAACCTGACTAGGACAGAATTTGGTACCAATAAGTTGGGTGCTGCTGTAAGAAATGTCTAAAAATATGTAACTTGCTTTGAAACTGGGTAATGGAAGAATTTCTAGGTGCATGCTAGAAAAAGCGTACATTGCTGTGAATGGGCTGTTAAAGATGATTCCGGCGAGAGCTCAGAAAGAAAAGTGGAGAGCTGTAGCACCTCGATCTTCTGAGAGAATATTTAAGTCCTCCTAAACAGAATGTTGGTAGAAAAATGGACAATAAAAGGCCGTTTGATGAGTCTCAGATGGAAATGAGGAATTGTCATTGGACAATGAAAGAATGACCCTGAAGGCAATTTAGAGATCATCAAGGCTGACCCACCCACACAGGTTCACAGCTGGAAAGGAATTTGCCTCAGAATAAATCTTACATCAAATCCTACCCACATATGATTTATAAGATAATTACGAATATATGACAACTTGGATTTAGACTTTAAAGTTGATGCTGGAATGAGTTAAGAGTTTTGGGGTTGTGGAATGTAACTAATGTGCTTTGCATGTAACAAGGACATGGATTTTGAGGGACTAAGGGCAGAATTCTATAGACTGAATATTTGTGCTTCTCCCCATTTGTTATATATTTTAAATCCTAACACCTAATGTGATGGTACTTGGAGGTGGAACCTTGAAAGTGACTAGATGATGAGGGTGGAGCCCTAAAGAATGGGATTAATGTCCCTATAAAAGAAACCCCAGAGCCTCCTCAGCCCTTCTGCCATGCGATGGACAGCAAGAAGACAGTGTTCCGTGACCCGGGAGCAGTCGCTCACCAGATATGGAATCTATCAGCACTTTGACCTGGTACTTCTCAGTCTCCAGAACTGTGACAAATAAATTTCAGTTGTTTATAAGCCATCCAACCTATGGTGGATTTTTTTACAGAAACCTAAACTGACTGAGTCATAACCCAATTAAAAAATGGGCAACAGATTTGAATAGACATTTCTCTAAATAAGATATATAAATGGCCAATAATGCTCTACATAATTAGTCATTAGAAAAATGTAAATCAAAACCACAATGAAATACTATTTCACACCCATTAAAAAGGCTAAAAATCAGACAATAACAAATGTTGATAAAGATGGGGAGAAATCGGAACCCTCATAAATTACTCATGAAGATATAAAATAATGCAGACATTTTGGAAAACTGGAAGTTCCTCAAATGGGTAATCATGAAGTTTTCATAAGCTCTAGCTATTCCAGTTCTAGATATACCAAAGAGAAAAAGATATGTCCACACAAAAACTTATTCAAGAATGTTCATAGCAACATTATTTATAATACCCAAAAAGTATAAACAATCTAAATATCCATCAACTGATGCATCGATAAAAAAAATGTGGTATATTCATGCAATGAAGTATTGTTTAGCAATAATAAAAATGAACTACCAATACATACTACAACACAAATGAGTTTTGAACATATTATGCTAAGTGAAAGAAGCCAACAAGACTACATATTGTATAATTTCATTTATTTGAACCATTCCAAGACAGTACATCCATGGAGATAGAATAGAATAGTATTAGTTCCCCAATTGACATTCTGGGGAACAGGAATAAAGAATAATTGCTAATGGATATAGATTGAGATTTCTTTTTAGGGTTTTGTAAATGTTATAAAATTAGGCCATGGTGATGGGTATAAAACGCTGAATATACTAAAAAATGCTGAACTGTGAAACAAACAAACAAAACCAGAAACAATAACAAATCTTTCAAAAACTAGGCCCAATGTCACAATATTCCCAATAGCTGAGTAAAAAGCAGAAACTGTATTTCAAGGCCTGAAGGGTGAAATCAGCTAATACAGGCCCAAGCACCCAAGGAGAGCCCAGTAAAGCTAAATTGATGACTCCAAGTTCCTTGATCTGCCAAGGTCCTCCTGAGATCATAACATTCATCCCTCTGCACCATGAAATCAAGGCCAGAGAGCCAGTCCATTTTTAGTGCTGCTTTTAAAGCCATAAAAAAAAAACAGTTTCACAACCTCTTCTGATTATAGTTACTTGATCTAGGTGGAATGCTGAATGGCAGGGGCAAAAGTTGAGCACTCTTATAAGCAGCTCTTGGTAAGAGATGGTGGCAGGATGATAGAGGAGCAAGGGTAAATGCTTCAGAGGAGAGAGGGCTCAAGGACAGGGAGTAAGATTCAGAAGGAGTAGGAAGGAGAGAAGAAAGACAACAGCAGGCAGAAGAGTACTGGGGCAAGAGACAATGAGGATAGAACAGTGACCAAAGAATAAAAGGATAAATCAAAGAAACTTTGATGAGGCTGAAAAGTTTAGAGAAGAAAAATCCTGGAGAAAATAATGGGAAAAAAAGGAAACAAGGTGTTTTTTTCCTTTTAACACTCCTACCTTTGTTTCCTCCCAAATATTGATAAATGTCGAGCAAAACAAGACATTTGGCCCTGCCATTTGCTCTTTGCTTCACCAGCAGAAAAGGCACTTTAAAATGCAGTACTCAGAGTGATGGGAAAATATACAGAATTGGGTTAGCAACGCAGTAGTTCAATACGGTAATTCTAGAACAGAGGAGGGGACCTGCTTTTCATTTTCTCAAGAATTAGCTAACAAATAAATACAAAATGTTCTCTTCTATCAATTTATAAGGAATATTAATGATAAAAATAATCATACAAAATAAGACAAAAATCCACATAATAAGATTTGTTATTGAAAATTGACAGAAATAAAACTTTTCCATAAAATTTCTATCTGCAACATTTGACTTAGAATAAATGGGTTTGATAGATACAGTTCCATAAAACAAAATTTCCAATTGCAGATGCTATAATTGTTGATATGAATTAAAAACTTGATACAAGAATTCGTTATTATTGAAAGTTTTACATGGAAAATAATGATTCTGATGAGAATACTTTCAGTAGAATAAAAATGATCATTTAAAAATTGGGTATGAATTGAGCTAGGTAGGAAGCTGATTAAGAAATGAAATTGGCTTAATGGGAAAGAAATCTCAGGACAGGTATTCTTTGTCCAGGTACATTCTTCTCCACAAGCCCTGGAGACATTTCTGAATGTGTATATGCTGACACATAATAAGGTCTCTATACATATTTCTGACATGGATTTTGAGGGACTAAGGGCAGAGTGCTATAGACTGAATATTTGTGCTCTTCTGATAAACAGAATGATTTCTGATTTAGTTGCTCTTCTGATAAACAGTATGATTTAGTTGCTCTTCTGATAAACAGTGTGAATTCAAGAGACTAAGCAGCCCACATTCCCTGGGCTGGAATTGAGGAGGGAGCAGATGAACTGATAGGTTTTGCAGCCTCTCATTTTTGTGACTAATATAGAGGTTCTGTTCTGAAAGTATCAGGATCTGGCTCCCATTCTGGTTTAACTAAACAAATTTGGAATAAAATGTACTCTTTCTCAAGAGCCAGGCCCTCAGAACTATCCTAAGGATAATTCTGAAAGGCATGAGCAAACCAAGAATAGTTGAGTGGCCATGAAGCTTGCCAAAGGCCTGAAGAAAATCGATGTGGCCTAATTAAATTCAGGAGTGGGGCTAAGTCCATAAATGTTCAGCGGGGGACTCTTCCTACTCCCTGCCTTAATGTTTCCCTGTGGACAAACTTCACTGGTGAAATAGTCCTGTCTCCTTCCCTCACTCACTCCTCTTTATGGGACTGGCAAATTGAAAAAAGGAACTGGGAATGCTCTTCTGAGCTCCCTCTTCTAACTCCCTTGGGAAGCCAGTCTTTCCTCAAAAAAGAAGTAATCTGTGCTTCTTGTTGCTATAAAACTTATAGCACACACTCCTCCTGCCACTATTTCCTCATCAGGAACAATATGACTTTTCTACCTCTCCCTGGAGATCAAAATGAGAAATCGTTCTCTTTCTGGGCATACAATTAGTAAATCCATTGGCCACATATGTTAAGTCATGTTCTCCAATGTACTTTGTCTGACATAAAGCTGATATTTTGATGATCATCCCAACATCCCAACATTTCTTAGATTGTTCCAGACTCAGCAGGGAAGGGAGGAGTGTTATTCATGGACTGCTTAAGCTCCAACATAAACCCCAATTTTCCCTCATCTCCTCCTTTAGCTATTTCCTTTCATGAAAACCTGTGGAATTCTTGTTTATGGTTTGAATGTGTGTATCTTGTGTTCATTTGTTTGTTTTTCTCCTTATTTTTAGGCAAAGGAAATAAAAGTCGGATTTGGGATGCAGTTAGCAATTTGGAGATCTTGTAGAATTTAAAAGCCACACTGCTGCTTTAAATTTAGAGGACACAAACTTTAAGGAAATAAACAGGAATATGAGCAATGAAAAGAAACTAAGGTAGGTAGGGAAGGGAGATATGTTTACTGGGAACAAGCTTATTTCAAGTAGAAAGGACATTTGAAACAAGTAGGACATATTTTAACCTGTGATCTGTAGGTGATGTAAAATAAACAACACTTTCTTGAATACATTTTCTCTTAAAATCTCAGATCATACCCATACTTTTTTTGTTGTTAAATTGATCTCAGATTTGGAAAGTTAGTTTGAATCTCATGTCCTTAACTTTTAAATTAAGTGGGCATTATTAGTAATATTATTACTTTGCAAACAGGTAGATTTTTTTTTTTATTCCCAGGCCATGTTAGATTTATCAATAATGTAATGGGAAAGTGTATGTACCCCAGAGACTAAATTTCTATTTATGCTTATATTTCCTACTAACATCAATAACCACCAAAAAATTGTTACTGCAATTAAATGCAGAAAACAATAAAAGAAATGTTTAGGAAACAAAGGGAAAACTCTGAAATATGAAAATAAAGAGTGCTTCTCTGGCTGTATAGTTGCCCCAGAGGAAATTGTAAAGTAAGGGTTAAGTTTATATCTCAGCTTTTTCTTCCTCCGGGTTCCTCTTCTTAGGCACTTATAAACCTCATGCCACACTTTCAGGACTTTGCACTTGGCCTATCTTGGCTGAGACAAGAGGAAGAAAGCATTCCTATTGCTTTTCCCCAAACACTCCAGTCCATTTGGCTTACTTCTACAGGGCCTTCAAGGCTTAGCTGAAATGTTCCCCTTTCTGGGTTAGAGAACTTTCTCTCTGTCTTGGGTACAAAACAAGAGATGTCTTAGCTCAAAGGTAAGCTGTGGGATAGGAAAAGTGTGAGCAGTTAGTGGCTCTCAACCTCCTGTCACTACAGACACATTTGTCTGCTCTGCTTTTACTTGGTCTAGCTTTGCTGTATTATTCCATCCCAAGCTGAGAGAAATTGAGAGGAATGTCATCCTCTCCATGGGTTTGCCTCTTCAATAGAGGAGCATTCCTATTCACTGAAAATGCTCCAATTGTTTTAACCTATATCCAATAAAATTTCATTGAGATTACTAACAGGTGCAGAACCAATTAACTGATTTGAAGTTTATCAGCAGCAGCAGCATTGTCAGACACTTAATGAGTGTCCCTAGAGTACTGCACATTGCACTAGATGCTAAGAGCTCATCTTCTTTCCCCTGGAGGACATTTTAATGAACAGCAAAATAGTGAAAATCTAGACATAAAAGAGAAAGGGCTAGAGATATAAAAGGAATTAATAATTGGTCCCTAAATAAAGAGCTACCTAGACCTTGCTCATTTCTTTTTAATATCAATAGTCATAAAGTCATTCAAATATATAAACAGGCCTATTTATGCACACAAACTGAATACACAGAGAGCGAGAGGTGATATTATAGATTAAAAGTTGGTTCCCTCCACAATTCACATGTTGAAAATCTAATGCCCAAGGTGATAATATTAAGAAACAGAGCCTTTGGGAATTGCTTAGGTTATGAGGGCTCCCCACTCATGAATGAGTTTAGTGCCTTGTAAAAGAGACCCCAGGGAGCTCCCTCTTGCTGTCTGCCACATGAGAATGCAGTGAGAAGGTGCTCCTCTGAACCAAAAATCAGACCTTTATCAGACACCAGTCCGCTGACCTCATGATCTTATATTTTCCTGCTTCTAAAGCTGTAAGAAATAATTGTTGTTTATAAGCTACCCAGTCAATGGTGTTTTTGTTACAGCAGCCTGAATGGATGACGATGATGATGATGATGATGATGAGGATGATGAGTATAATGCTGATATTGATGATGATGGTGATGACAGATACAGTTGAAAACATGCAAATGCATATAAAAACCTATAGGCTACACAGAGATATACTTATATATGACACACCTATGTTTGTAGATCTTTAGACCTATATACATAGACATAAATGTCTAAAAACATATCGTTAGTACTCTTAATATAATTAAGAGAAATGGATAATGCTTTTGATTTTACTGACTAAAATTGATTGCGTGCAATTAAGGATTTTCCTAAGACATCACCTGAAATTTTAATTCAAATGTGAGCTCCATGGTTAGAAAAAGTGCAGCGATCTTGGATAAAATCCAGGCAAAGGTAATAACCTTGACTGAGGAACTGAGTGAAGAAATGTCAAGACTAAATATTGGGTTGTCGGGAAAATCATGACCTATTTTGTCTATGTTTTTCAAAGGCCATTTATTTATATGAAGAACAAAGATCAATCAATGATATATTGCCCATTTTGTTCGATAACCTTTTGCCATCTTTCATTGAGCTTCATAATTCCTTGTTCATAGAAGGACCTGTCTTTATTTGTGAAAAATTGAACAAGGTGCTGATTTACGGTCTCATCTGAATTGAACGTTATACCACGCAAGGAGTTTTGAAGAGAGCAAAACAAGTGGAAATCTGATGGCACAAGGTCAGGCGACTATGGTGGGTGTGGCAACACATTCCATTCAAGCTCCAATAATTTTTGACGGGTGATCAAACTTGTGTATTGTCTCACATTGTCATGATGGAATACACTCCTTTACAATTAACAAACTCTGGACGTTTCTGGATGATGGATTCATTCAAACTGTCCAATTGCTGACAGTGCACATTCAAATTGATTGTTTGGTTCCTTAGTAGAAGCTCAAAAAACACGAAACCTTTAAAATACCACCACACTGAGAGCATAACCTTCCTCTGATGAATGTCTGCTTTCGATGTCATTTGAGGCAAATCATCACGTCAGGACCAAGACCATTTGCGCACCACATTATTGTACACAATCCACTTCTCATCACCAGTTATCAGTTGCTTCAAAAAAGGATCGTTTTCCTCACGTTCAATGGGTATATTGCAGATGTTTATATGCGCCGTCAAATGAACTTCTTTGAGTTCATGCAAAACCCAAATATCGAGCTTGCTTACTTATTCAAGCTTCTTCCGGTGGTTGTGAATGCTTGAATGATGGATGTTCGATGTTTCTGCAATCTCTCATGTCATGTAAAGTGGGTTTGACTCAATCAATGTCTGTTTTGTCGTCATCAACCTCTCTGACCGAGGTGCGTTGTTGAGATCAAAATCACCAGCATGGAATTTCGAGAGCCATCATTGGCACTGAGGTTCGTGTAGAGCATTGTCACCATAAACCTTATGCAACTTTCCCAAGCTTAATGCTCATTCTTGCCTTTACGGAAGTAAAACAGTAAAATATGGCAAAAATGCAAAGTCCGGTCTCCCATCTTCAACTTGTTGTAAAATCTCCAAAACTCAACCAAATCACTCATTTTTTTTTCTTTTAGAATGAAGCTAGAACTGCCAGCTGTCAAATGACATAACAATAACATACATGTGAATGACTCTAGTACTTCCAAAAACAAACTAGTGCCATCTGTTGCAAACATGCGTCATGACTTTTCCAAAGCCCAACGCAAACAGCTTACTAAAAGTGTAAGTTTAGACCTAATTTAATCTGTAAGCCCCAAAGTAGTATGGAATTAGTTAACCTGGTACAAATGAATTCTCCCAAAGGGCTTTGTCTTTAGCCTGAATAATAGGAAGTTAGTAGGCCCAGAATTGTTAGAGATCTAAATCACTGGTTAATAAAAAAGTTTTCCCGAGCAGTATGTTAGCACTGAACACACTTTAAATAAAATTCAACATTGGCACAGGCCACATTTCCTGGGCTGCAACCCAGTGTTACCTGGGTAGTGTACTGGATAACTAAAAAAGCTTCATTCCTAATGTGTGATATATTTGCCTACTCATTTAAGTGGCATACTTTTGTTAAGGTGGGGTCTACTTAAGAACTGTTCAAAGGTTGGGAGTGTGCCTATGGATGGGGGTAGGTCATAGAAGACCTCACAATATATAAATGTTTGAGCTGGTTCTTGAAGAGAAAGAGGTTAAGAGGAAGACCTAGAGGGGTGCTCAGAATTGTTGGAGAGAAAAATATTGCAGACAATGGGAATGGGATTAACAAATGCCCTAGGGCAGGAAAGAACATGGTTTGAGGAACACAGAAGAGTTAAAAGTGGTTAGATTATAAAACACATGAGGGAGTATAAAATTGAAATCTGAAAAATTACCCATTCCACCCTAAAAAAAACAGATTTTCCACAGGCTTAAGAATCACATCTCTTTGGCAATAGAGATCATGTGACACTCCTCACCTCCACAATTGTATAGTATTTAACATCTGATATTTTCACCTTGGTTAACAATGGTACATTCATCAAAATTCCAATGCTAGTTGGCAAAGCAAACACAGCCTTGGTTCAAAAATTACATAAACAATTTAAATTGGAAAACTGTAAATAAATAAATGTGTATTTATGTATCCCTCAAAAATGCTGCTTTCCATTTTTACCAACTTTTTTTTTTCTCTATATACTAAAGGACTAACCTCATTATAATCCTCAGGAGTATACTATCTTTCCCACAAAAGAGAGAGGGGAAAAGATAAATTTCCAGAGATGGTTTTGCACGCAAATGACAGACACAGGTTTCTAAAAGACAGTTTCCAACTTGTTAATAGTTTTCAATACACAACAGCTGTAATCCATGAAAGAGATAAATATTCATGGCACAGACCATTTATATAGATCAAATATATATTCATGAACAAATGGCTTCCCCTGCTTTTAATGGTGCTTGCTGTTCAGTCAGTGAAGAATGGACCAAGCTCACTCTGGCTGTTATTGCTGAGTTTCTACTGCTCTATCTCCTTAAATGTCAGTTCTGTCATCCTTACAGGCAGGACAACAGCCATGGAAAACACAAAAATGTTCCCAGAACCACTGCCCACCCATTTCAGATTGCACAGCAGCACCTCCCTGCACCAAGTATTAATGACAGATTTTATATGGCTGTCAAATTATTTTGCAAGAAAAGCATTATAAATTCAAACCTTGTGTGTCCACGTGTGCACTGTAATATCCATGGTTGACTCTCCTTTATCAAATATGCCTTGTCACAGCACTGCCCTCCCAACAGGCTTTACCAAGAATCCTGGCGGGAGAATTTGCATACACTGAATACCATTCTCAGGTGATTCTCAACGTCCAGCTGTCATGGTCTCGATCAGTGTTCTATGTAGCATGGAGGCAAAGAAAGGCTGCAGACTATTCAATGAAAGCCTCTGTTATTCAGTAAGGTGTGGTGGATGCTATGTGTTTCTTGAAAATTGGCATATTGTTTGATAAAACTGTTGTTTGCTCCATTAATTTCTCCAGGAGGACAGAAAGAATACAGCCAGGTGATGAAATGTGTCTTTTGTTAAATAAGAATAAGGAGTCATCACAAGGTTTTAGGGCACTGTTCAAAGCCTGTTAAAAACAGTAGTAGTACTAGAAGTAGTAGTAGTAGCAGTAGTAGTGTAGTAGTAGTAACATCATTTAAATTGTAAGATGCAGATAAAAGAGCTGTCAGCTTTGCAGACAGGGTCTCCCTGCTGCCTCTCTCAATTCTTGTCATCTCCCTGCCCTTTTAAAGGGTCACAAGAAAATAATTCCATCAGAAATGCCAACTTTTCCCTTTCTCTCTCATGGGATTTGCTGTCCGTCTACTCTAACAGATGTGCTTTTAAGACCATTATGATAAACTGAAAATATGATTTGCTACCATTCCCTCCCATACTTTTTTTTAAACAAAAATACCTAGTATCTGGATTTTAGTTTGCTAAGTTAATTTATACCTTCTCCCTCTTGGTAGTTTATACAATATATTGCACCAGAATCTAACTTGTCCTATAAAACACGAAATGATTTTAGCTCTTTGTGTTATGAGATTGAGATTGTATATAATAACCAGGGAGAAGAAAGCACTTTGTTGGATATGTCAAGATTCCAGAAATATCATGGATTGTAGCTGTATTGGCTAGGATGAAGGCAAACCTCTCTATAAATGAAATGGTTTCTGTATTTAAAATATAGTTTTATTATTGAAAACAAAGCTAATTTTGCCTTGAATTATATTATGAAAATGAAATCTTTCATCAGAAAATGTTCCTGAAGTTTCCATGAATAAATACAGGAGGTTTTCTAGAGGGTAAGGAGTTCCTACAGACCTACATGAATTCCCTAGGCCCCTCCTACTTCTGATTATACTATTTGAGGCATGTTGCTATCACCTTTTTCCCCATCTCAATGAACTACTTAGTA
The DNA here is from genome assembly GCA_033961575.1 of Aselliscus stoliczkanus. NCBI lineage: Eukaryota > Metazoa > Chordata > Mammalia > Chiroptera > Hipposideridae > Aselliscus > Aselliscus stoliczkanus. Next base: position 120,339,082 of record CM066727.1, on the reverse strand, counting down.
TATGGGTCAGATTTCTCTGGCAACTTTATGTTATCCTTCCTAATGAAGAGGAGTCTATATTGCCATTCAATAGCATATCACAATTGTCAGTTACTTTATCAGAAGTCAAAGTAATATAAAAGACATGGGAATTGATTGCACCTAATTCATTCATTTATTTGAATTATTTTTCCATGCCTATCATGTTCCAAGACTATGCTATTTGCTGTAGACACAACATCTCCTCTTAAGATTTTTTTAGTTTAACAGAGAAACCAAATCAAGTAGCCATAGTTAGAGTGCAGTTTGCTAAGTACTCCAGTGGAGGAAATGTTAAGGGATTTGGAGAGTTTAAGACACTTGCCAAGTTCTCAGAACAAGAAAGCAATAAAGCCTGGATTTGAACCCAAATTTTCATGCTCTTTACTCTACACATACTGCCTCATATGTAGGAATAGCCACTTCAGAACAGCCACAGGAAATTCTCTCCTCCTGTTCTTAGTAGGTCTGCTTAGAATTAACAATCCATGGTTGATCTTAGCCACAAAGTAGGCAGAAGTTGGGAAGCAGATGGGCCGGCCAAGTGGCACGGTGGTTAAGCACTGCCTTGGGAAGCCAGCGGCCCCAGTTCAGGTCCCATATATGAGGGCCAGTGACACTGCCCTCAAAAAAAAAAAAAAAAAAGAAGAAGAAGTTGGGAAGCAGAAAACAGGAATCTCATGACTCATTGAGTGAGGATTCCATTAGAAAACAGGAATGGCAGAAAGGTTCTGGCTGCAGGTGGGGCCTGTTCCTGTTTCCATGATGTTCGTGAATCTCCTTAGGTCTTGGGACAAGTCCAGCTGCTTGCCACATGGATTGAAGCTGGAAAAGGACTCACGCCAGTTCACCCACCCATGGGGAAACTGTTGTCTACTACTCTCAATGGCTTCACTTGATAAAAGGTTGTTGTCTTAAGATGGAGGGATGATAGAATGGATCCAGCCTCCTATTGGTTCCTTTGCTTTGTATTCCCCACCCTAATGTCTGCTGGAGTCCATATTGGAACCCCCAGTCATTCCTTTTGCCACTTCCCCAACTCTCACATGTTAGTGGTTACATTCTCAGTCAACTTTTAGTCCAGTACCAACCATGATGTCTTAGGGTCAAATAATAAACCAATCATGACACAGAAATTAACCATAACATCTCACAATGTTTCATAATTGTGGCCAAACTGAGAACCATCTCCCAAAAGCAGAATGACTTCTTCCCACTGTCCAACATTTCATAATTAACAGGAGGCCCAAGAAGGAATGGAAACTAAGATGGGGAGAAAAAAGGGACTAACTATAAGCCAAATACCATGCTGGACACTTTCTAATATTTTACTTCACCAACAACTCAAAATAACGCTTGCAAATCAGAGAAGGGGGAGGAGATCCAAGATGACAGAATATATAAACACTGTGCTTGCCTCATCCCATGAACACAACAAAATTACAGCTACATTATAGAACAATCAACCTGGAGAACCATCTGAAGTCTAGCTGAACAGAAGTTTTATAATTAAGGATATAAAAAAGAAGCCAGGTCGAGACTAGGAGGGGCAGGGATGCCAAACGGGCTGGTTTGCCACCCATGTGTGGCAGTTGAAAATCAGGAGAGGTATCTCAACTATAGAGGTTCCCCATGTAAGAGCGAGGGACCCCAGCCCCCATACCAGGCTCCCCAGCCTGAAGTACTGGTGCCACGAGGAGGAACCTCCACAACATCTGGCTGTGAAAAACAGCGGAGATTCCGGGTGGGACAGAAGGCTTGGGGAAACTCAGACATTCTCTTAAAGGGACACAGGTACTTACTCAGGGCTCCAGTGAAGTAATTGTGACTCCAAGGGCATCAGAGACATATGGAGAGAAACTGAGTTGTGTAATTTTGGAGCCAGGACTGGAGGGACAGTCTCCATTTTCCCTGTACGGGGCCTTTCTCAATGCAGCCAGTAGGCAGGAGCCATCTTTCTTGTGTTGAGCCAGCCCCTACAGGCCAAGTCTGAATCTGATAGGCCTGTGAGCTCCTCTGCTCCACCCTCCTGACTCATTGAGGGCTCACTGAACTTGTGAATGGGCAGGACTTATTAGCAGCTGAATCTTTTGGGAGCTGGCAAGTGGCAGCAGGCCTCAGGGTGTCCTGGCTTTTTGCAGAGCTACCCCAGACCCACCCCAGACCCGATACTGGTGGCAGCTGTCTTTGGACCAGAGTGAGGCTTCTCCCAGTCACCTTCAGATACAGCACAGGCAGCAACCAACCCTGGATCACCTGTAGCCCCTATCAGGTAGTCCCAAGCTAGTAACAGGCAGTGGGTGACTTAGGCTTGCACCAGAGCCTTCCTAAGAGGGCTCAGAACCAACACACTTTGAGGCTGGCTTCTAGAAGTCAAACCTCTCTATAACTGAAATGGTTTCTGTATATAAAATATCATTTTACTATTGAAAACAAAGCTAATTTTGCCTTGAATTATATTATGAAAATGAAATCTTTCACCAGAAAATGTCCCTGAAGTTTCCATGAATAAATAGAGGAGGTTTTCAAGAGGGTGAGGAGTCCCTGCAGACCTACAGTGAATTCCCTAAGCCCCTCCTACCTCTGATTATACGGTTTGAGGCATGTTGCTATCACCGTTTTCCCCCTCTTAATGAGCTGCTTAGTATATGGGTCAGATTCCTCTGTCAATTTTATGTTATCCTTCCTAGAGAAGAGTAGTCCATATTGCCGTTCAACAGCATATCACAATTGTCCGTTGCTTTATCAGAAGTCAAAGTAATATAAAAGACATGAGAATTGATTGCACCTAATTCATTCTTTTATTTGAATTATTTCTTCCATGCCTATCATGTCCCAGGACTATGCTATTTGCTGTAGACACAGCATCTTCTCTTAATATGTTTTTTATTCTAACAAAGGAGGAATGGGGGTGAGTGAAAAAGAGGAAGGGATTAAGAAGTACAAATTGGTTGTTACACAGCAGTTATGGAGATGTAGGTTATAACACAAGAAATATAGTGAATAATATTGTAATAATTGTGTATGGTATCATATTGGTACTAGATTTTTTTGGGTGATAGATGGGAGGGCATTGGGGATCAGGGTGAAAAAGGTGAAGGCATTAAGGAAAACAAACTGGTAGTTACAAAATAGTCATGGGGATGTAAAGTAAAGCACAGGGAATATGGTTAATAATATGATAATAACTATGTACAGTGCCTGGTGGGTACTAGACTAGTCAGGGGGATCGCTTCTTTAATTAAACAAGTATCTAACCACTTTACTGTACACCTGAAATTAATATAATTATATAGAATGTCAACTGCAATTAAAAAATTTTTAAATGGGAGGAAAAGGTAGAGGGAAATACGAGATACAAATTTCCAGGTATAAAACAAATAAGTTATGGGGACGTAACATACAGCATGGGGAATATAGTCAATGATACTGTCATAACGTGGTACAGTGTCAGATGGGTGCTGATCACTTCTTTAGGTATTTAAATGTTGAATAACTATTGTGTACACCTGAAACTAATATAATATTGTATGCTAGCTATATTTTAATAAAAAATAAAATTAAAAAACCCTTGGAGTCATGTGTTATTGATTGAGAAAGAGAAGTAGTGAGGTTGAATATCATTGCTGAGGTCGCGTAGCCAGTAAGTGCCAGATCCAAGATTTAAACTCAGTCATAGGCCCTTTTCCACTACTGGTGCTTGTTACTGCAGACAGATGTGTCCTGGCATTTAGGTTGAAAGAGGGGGTGAATTCACCTTTACATAGAAACTTAAAAGCATCTTGATCCATCTTTTCTGATCCAAACACAGAAAAATGATAGACCACATATTTTAAAAGGAGAAGCAAAAAAGACATAGAACTACACTGAAAAGCTATTCATGTACCACCAGGAATTCAGTGCCTCAGAGTTACTAGGCAGCACTCCAGAGGGTTGGGAACTAGGTTCCTTCTCCCCATCTCCTGGGAAAACTGCTGCTCTCTGCTCCCTGGAGATGCTGAGGGGAAGCTGTTGAGTCCAGAAAGGAGGACTGGTGGCCCAGACCCAGTTTCCCACTGGTTCTGTAACTGAATTTTCAACAACTGAAATATCACCTCAGCACAGAATCCCTTTGTAAGTGCTGGTTCTGGACTGGGACCCCAAGGGCAAGGTGTGCAGGGAGGGATGTGGAGGCATCAGCTAAGGCCTCCATGGGAAAGATGACCGCAGAGAGAGGGAAAGAAAAACAGTGAAACATGTGGTTAGTTTCTCTCATTAGTTCAGTGTGATTACCTTATCCTAGGACATCATGGATGGGTATTAACTAACAGTTGACTGAGAACCTAAAGATACAGAATGGAGCAGAGGGGGTAAGTACCTACGATAAGACCACAAAAGTGAGCAGGAAAGAATAAGATCAAGCCATAAAATTTGGGTGGTAATTCAGAGCAGCAGTAGCAGGCATTTAGTTGAATTTTGCCAACATGGCCCTAATAAATATAAATCCTTCACTAAATATTCTTAAAAACCTCTTTTAAAACAAAACTCCAAATGCATAAAAAAACTACATATTGTTGATAATTGCAAATTATCAATATAGAATATGAGACTTCATGACCAGTTAAAAAATGATAGTAAATATTCTAAGAATTTGGTAAGCATAATGTGGCCCAGTGTGTATTCATGGACTGGGCATTGCACTAACACATTCTGAGCCCTGAAAATCTACCTCTATAAGTCTCTTTTAGAACCTAACAGTGTTGTTATTTCAGAATTTTTTCACTTTATACATACCGTATATAATATGATTATAGTATACATTTATATATAGTATATACATTATACATGCATTTAATACATACACATTATATATAACTATATATGATATATGTGTATGTATTATATATACATATGTGTATATATACATATTGTATATAATATAATATGTATATTATATAATATATGTAATTTTATATATATATATACACATATATATATATATATATGTATAATTGACTAGCTTTAGAGAAACCCTCAAAAGAATTTGCAGTTGCAAAGGTTTGAAGCTACTTTAAGACCCTTCATAGTGGGAAATTTGCCACTAGAGTTCTTAGCAATCATCTGTAGATATACATGAATATCACAGTTTTTAACTATTGGGCCAGGATAAATTGGCTATTGAATTTAGGACAATTTTTTGGCTTTTAAGAATATTGCAGCTTCTACACTGATATCCTGAGCCAATGTTCATTATTCACATTCTACTGACCACCTTCCAAGCACCAGGAATTCTGTGTAAGATGGGCCTTGAGGACTCTGTGCAGTGGAAGAAAGCTTCCACTTGCAGGGTGCATTAGCCAAAGATCTCCAGAGAAACAGAACCTATTTCTATATATAGAAATAGATTTATTATGAGGGATTAGCTCAGGCAATTATGGACTGAGAAGTCCCACGACGTGCTATCTGCAAACCGGAAGCCTAGGAAAGCCGGTGGTAGAGTTGCAGTCCTAACACAAGGACCTAGGAACCAGGGGGCTGATGGTGTAAACCCCAGTCTATGTCAAAGGCCCAAGAACCAGGGGGAATATGGTGTCAGTCCCAGTCCGAGTTCAGAGGCCCGAACACCAGGAAAGCCAATGTGCAAGGACAGGAAAAGATGGCTGTCTCAGCTCAGGCAGAGAGCAAATTCACACTTTCTCCACCTTTTTGTACTATTCAAGCCCTCAACAAATTGGATGGTGTCCACTTGCATTAGCTAGAGCCATCTGCTTTACTCAGTTCATCAATTCAAACGCTAATCTCTTCCAGAAACACCCTCACAGACACACCCAAAAAGAATGTTTTACCAACTATCTGAGCATCCCTCAGCCCAGTCAAGTTGACACATAAAATTAACCATCACACAGCGATACTTAAAAAAATTTAAATGCAAATCTTCACATGGCTCTAAGTTACCTGATTGTACAATAGTATATTTATACATCCATTTCAAATAACCAATAGAATTATTCAGAGCTCCATCTTCAGCTTCTGATTCCTTTGTTAAAAATTCATCTCCATAGAAACTATCTGTTTTTGGTCACTCAGGCTGGAGCCTAATCAATTTCTTACTGAACTATACCTCTGGCTTGTAAAGACTCTGTATTTACTATGGACAGAATGATTAGCGATACGATTTTTGCTTCACTGAAAGAAGCAATTCAGGAGATACGGGAAAACTGACCGGAGTTCTGACATTTCTTGTTTTCATACCTCAGAACCCAAAAGCAAGATTGTATATATGTTTTTCCCATGTCTTAAAATTACAGAAAAATATACAAAAACAAGCAAGCAAGGTCAAATATAATGATAAAAATCGATATTTATTATTATTATTGGTACTAGCTAATTAATCTTACAGTTATTGATGAAACACAATGTCCCCAGTCTTGAGCAGGACAGGCATATGTGCCTTTGGAACAAGGGCTTTCCAAGTGAAGGTTGGCAAAGTTGTTTGTCCACAAGGGATGTGCCCAGAACTTTTAGAATTACAGGTTACAAAGGCCTGAGGGAACTGATGTCAGCCTCCATGTCTAGTTCTGTCAATCCCCATTTTGAAAATTCCATTATGAGAAAGGCACAGTAAGCCAGCAATTCTTCCAGTAGAGTCCGGGTAAGAAGACTAACTGGGGCAGATGTGTGAAGTAAATCCTCTTAGCTCCCCTGTTTGCTAATGGAGCCTGGATGCTCTACCTCGGAGGCAGGCAGGCAGCAGGAGTCAGAGCAAGGGTGTCATACAATAATATGGATATAGCAAAAACACTTTTTGTTATGCACGTTATGGCTTTTGTACATAAAAGCAAAATAAAACCAGTAAACTATTCCCTGTTGTGGCCCTCTAAGAAATACAGAAACATTCCCACTCCATCCATACCTAATATAGGACTCACAAAATACATGAGCGCAAGGGTACTACCATTTAGGATTCAACACCCCTCCCCTGGCCTCACATTTTAGGTGAGTATGTGCTTCCTTTATGTCTCATTTAGGTTTCAGCATCAGCAAACTCAATTTTCATTTATATAAACGCACTCTTTACAACAGGATGTCGTAGTAGTCTCAAAGTTTCCATTCGCCAATATTTGAAGTAGACTTATTCCCCTTCAATGACTCCTGTCAGGAAAAAAAGCTAATATATATATTATTTTTATTCATGAAGCAGGATGCAGCCAAGTTATTCCCCAAAATATAAATTATACTTATTTAGTCCTTTATGAAAACCCAGGAGGGTAAAGTGACCTATGCGTATGTACAGGTCTTATACTCCTGGGGCTCTTTCATGTGATTTCATTTACTCCTCATGTTATTAGTCCCAATTAACAATATTTAATAAAGAAGATACCAAACCACAAAACCAAAGAAATGTTACCACCCAGCAAGTGTTGTACCTGGGGCTTAAACCCTCCTATACTAAAATCAAAGTTCCTTTCACAATACCAGACTGTTTTCTTTCATCCTAATACCTTCATTTATTTAATCTCTCACTTCCCCAGCATCCTGCATCAAATATAGGGTTAACCAGACAATGGAGGCAAGGGGAGCAAGGAGTGATGAATAAGAATCAATCCCCCAAGATTGAAAAATGTATATAGTTAGCTAGTAAACCTTGTAAAACAGAAACAAAAAAGACAGTGGGGAGAGGAATGATGAAGAGGAAAACAGTGATGCTCACAGGGCTGAGGGCTGGTGTCAATTGACTTTGAAATGAAGGTGAGTGAGAACATATGCTATTTCCTTTCAGATTTCTTATAATTTTCCCCACCCACTAGCTGGATGTTTGTTTGTTTGTATGCTTGTTTGTTTGTTTTTTGGTTTTGTTATCCTAGTCTTGTAGCTACTCAAAGGGAAAAAGAAATCTTTTCAAAGATTAAAGAATTTACTATGGCACTGCTGAGCTGGGGAGCAACTGGAAATTAAAATCAGAGTAGAGAGCTATGGCATCTGGAGGAGACACCTAAATGGAAGAGCAAATAATGGAAAGGGGCAAATTTAATGATCCCCGAGGTTTTGGGATAAGAGAAAAAGAAGTACTCTATTTCTCCTTCAATAATGTAATAGTAGTTGACATGTTTTAGTGCTTTCCATGTTCCCTGAACTGTTTTAAATATATGAAATTTGTTAATTTATTTAATTCTCACAAAATCTTATGGGATATGTACTATTACCCCATTTTATAGAGGAAGAAATTGAGCCCTGGAGAGATAAGTTCCCTGCCATTGTATAAGCATCTGTTTTTCTCCCTTTTTTCTCTTCTCTACTCTACTTAAAACATTTCTTACAGGAGAGACCTGGGTTTCCTTATCTCCCGCTTACTCTTTAACTCATTAAAATTTGATGTCCATCCTCTCCCCTCACCCCCAATAGTCCACAGAAACAGACCTTTCAGAAGCATCATGAATGACCTCTGACCTCCCCATTCCAGTACCTGCTTTTAACTCCTCATCCTACTTCATTCTCCGAAGAATTTCACAGTGTTGCACACCCCTTCCTGGCTTTACTCTTAATTTTGCTAGCCTCAACCATTTTCGTTGTTTCAGCCACCTCTTATGTTTCTGGACATTCCAGCTCTGTCCTTTATCCCCTTTTCTGCACCTAACGAGTGAGTATCAGTAAGATATAGGAGGTATAGGCAGGAGAACATCAGAATAACCTGGGAGATTTTTAAAAAACTATTGATGCCCTCCGCCAAAATGCTGGTTATTCTGATATAGCCCATACCTTCTCAAGGAAAAGAGGCTGGGAGCAGCATGTTACCCCTACCTTGGCAAATACTGAATTTAACCAAGTAGATATTTGAGAAAGAAGAGCTCATCCTTCCTTTTTTTTTTCCTAAAAGATTATAACTCTCTCAATCCCACATCTAAAGTGAATACCACTCCCAAAAAACCACGTTTGCCTGCCTTTCCCTGAATTTAAGAAAAACAAACAAAAAACAGAACTTTTAAATGATGTATGTTGAAACTAATAAAAAGAGGGAACTAGATATGGGGAAGAGAAAAAGTAGGTGGCCCAGGGTCTGTGAGTTTCTACAAAACAACATTGGGGGGGAAAAAAAATAAAGGAAGCTACATCCTTAGAATCCATGTCTGTTTATTATGGGGGAAATGGGCTGACACGTGTAGCCAAATCCAAATGGTCCAGGATGTCCTGGTGTGCTGTGGCAGGAAGTCACCAAGGACAGGGAGAGGCTGGCTTATGCCATATGTTGAGGTGAGAAAGGGATGTTTGGGACTGCAGTCTTTGTGTCTACAAGAGATCCCTCCATTTAAAAATAACAATAAATCACCTAATTGACTATTTGTATGTCAAGCATTGTTCATTAAATAGTCTGAATGAGTAATAAAACTACACTTTATTGGGTTATGGACTTTTCTAGGAAATATATATATATATATATATATATATATATATATATATATATATATATATAGTTTTACTTAATCTTCACAACAGTTTCAAGAAGAAGATACTAGAATCATACTCCTTTAACAAGGAAGTCAAGAATCTTGTCTGGCAAAAAGTAGAGCAGGAATTTGAACCAGGGTCAGTCTGACACTAAAACCAATGCTCTTAAGCAATGTTATTCCACATCTAAATGTGATTACCCAATATCATTAGTCATCGGGGAAATGCACATTAAAACCACAATGACACGCTAGTATTCACCCATCAGAATGACAAAAATGGAGACTGGCAACACCAAGTGTTAGAGGGGGTGTAGAGTGACTGTAACCCATGCATTGCTATTGGGAGTGTAAAATGCTTTAAGTACTTTGGAAGAAAGTAACTCATGAGTTACATGAGTGTATGAATTAGTCAAAATTATACAGTTCAGAGTAGTACATTTTGGTATATGTACATCTAACCTTAAAAAGAACTATATAAAGTAATAATAATAATGTTGGGGGAGGTGGGAAGAGGGGAAAAGTATCGATGAAACAAGCATGGCAGAATGCTGATACTATTAAAGCTTGATGCTAAGCACATGGGGAAACATTATACTATTTCATTCACATGCATATGTTTGTAACTTTCCATAATAAAAAACTTCTAAAAATATGATTACCACATTTTTAGTATCTGAGAAGAACTGAAGTACAAATGAGCAGTTGGCTTGAGGCCAGATCGCTGAACCTAGTGATCTGGTGAAAGCAATCTGGTGAAAAAGGCAAATCAGATCATGTTTTTTGCCTCCTGAGAGACCCACTCCCTACCGTGGAGAATGGAGTGTGAGCTCCTCAGCATGGTTCACAGGATTCTTCACACCAAACATATATACCCAAAGCAGTGTGCAGAGTTCTTTGTAATATATTAGCATATTTACAACTTAGACCATCCCTATCAAGCTATTATCCCATTTTATGGGTAGAAGAATTTATATCAATGAAGGGACTCAAAACTGGAGAGATAATAAGTTGCAGGGCCTAGAGAAACTTCAAGTTATGGACATCTCCTTCAGTTTTTTCCCCCACCATTCATTCTACACTGTCTCCAGCAGAAAGAATCTAAGATGGCTGGCAAGATTACAACCCCTTGCCTAGTACCCTCCCTTTGAGTTTGGGCAGGGCTAGTGAATAGGATGGGATATCTGTAGTTTCTTATCACTTGACTTTGAGTTAATTATAAGGGAGAATATCTTGGTGGGCATAACCTAATCAAGTGAGTGTTTTAGGAGACGATAATATGTCAGGCAGATGCTCTCCTGTTGGCCTCAAAAAATAAAGAAAACTGGCATGCTGTGACAGGGCCTATGTAGATGTTGTGTGGCAAGGACCTGAGGATGACCTCTAGGAGCTTCGAGGGGTCTCCAGCAGACGGACAGCAAGAAAACATTTCCTCAATCACGCAGCCTCAAGGAACTGAATTCTGCCAACAACTGTGTGAGCTTGGAAGAGTTCCCAAGCCTACGATGAGCTCATAGCCTCAGCCAACTCTGAGGTTTCAACCTGGTAAGACTCTGAGCAGATGACCCAGTTAATCCACAGAAACCTTGAGATAATAAATGTTATTTTAAGCAGCTAAGTTGGTGGTCATTTGTTGTCACAATAGAAAATAAATACACCTTCCTTTCTTGTCTCCCTATTCCTCTCAGTGTTCCAGTCACTCTGAACTTTTCTAAGTTTCCTCATTAAAACATGACTGCCTTGACTGTGGTTTTGCGAAGAATATTCTCTCTGCCTAGAATGCTCTCTGCCTAGAATTCCTCTTCTCTGCTTGTTGCAGACTATTCATCTTTCAGGACCCAGGTCAACTCATCCTCTCCTGGAAGCCCTGGCTGATTCCATACTCCCACCACACCCTGTTTCTCTTTCTGTTTCTCCCTTCTCTCACATATGACTTACTTGAGGCCAAGAACTTTTGCTATTCATATTCATATCACTTACAACTAGGACAGTGCTTAGAACATAGTAGCCACTTGGTAAATAGTTAATGGATTAATACACCTATGGTTTTCCATTTGAATGCTTCTGAAGTTTATTCAATTTAACAAACATTTATTTTTTAGGATGTCTTATAGCTGCCATGGATGATAAAAAGATTAATAAGTCATGCTTCCCATTCAAATAAGAGAAATAAGAGTTGCACACCATCAATCATGATGAGAAGTGGAAAATGAGCCACCTAAGACACTGATTCTGGTCTGTGGGGGTCTCATAGAGGGAGAGTAGAGCCCACAGGATGGAGGAGAGCCTACCTATGTCTTCCAGCCTCATCTGTATATTTCAGGGAACAATGCATGTCCATCACTATCAAGGACATTAAAAGGAGGAAGGTAAAAGAATGGCTGCTGTTATCTCTCAGGTAGCTGGATGGGGAGCACGCCTCTCCCAGCAATGCATTGTTCTTTATGAGCAGGGCAGAGCCCCACAGCTGTGAAAATAGTTAGAGGAAAAGGCAGGTCACAGAGCGGGAGAGAATTGTTGAGCAATGTCAGCTTTGCCCTAAGACAGGTCCTGTGGACAGCAGGGCCACGAGACGCCACGCCACCAAGTTTTGCTTGCTGCTGTGTGTGGTGCTACTCACAGGAGCGGGTTCAGCTGCTGGTGGTGTGAAACCCAAGGAAAATGTCTCTGCCGCTGCTGATGTCAACATGCACATCATTGGCCTGCTTGCATTGTGAGTCAGACACCCACATCCTGTTGCCTCACAATCATACCAACTCTTCCTCTTTAAATGATATATCAAAGAGGGTATGTTTTATTTTTTTTCCAATTGACATCTGCTATTTTTCAGCAGAAAGGAGATGTATGTGTGCGTTCTGCAGGAGCCTATCAAATGTGGGCCAGGCTTATTTCCTCTCTAATGCTCTGAAACCTGTGCCACACACCAAATGGTAACTCAACACACTTTGTATCAATTCAGAACTATCTTCTTCCAAAAATTCTCAACGACTTAGTTCTCATCATTCAAATAAACTTGCAGAGAATTATGTCGAGTGTCTGTAATATTAAAATTCACTTACACTTTAAACCAATGAAATATTTTGATCCAGTTTTTTCTCTGGGCTTACAGAATGTTGTGGGTAATGTTTAACTTGGTTTCATGTTTTTGAACCTTATCCATTTAATTAACCAGGTTGAAATAATCACCAGTTATTGAATCAATGTAGGTGTTCATATGGGGCTCTTTATTTCAAATTACACATTTTTAGCTCTGGAGGGGAGAGAAAGAAGGAAAAAGAGGTCAAGATTTATTGGAAATAAACCAAGATTATGGAGAAGCTTTTGTAATGGACCATGAGGGCTGGCCAAACTAAATGGCCAAAGTCTGAAAAATAATTTATGATGGGAAGCAGGACAAATAAATGAGATATTATGAAATGTAGACAATCCTTAATTTTCACAAATTAATCTCTCAAAAGAATGCTAGCATACTTTCTTTCACTCTATATTAACAAACCTCTGGGAAGTATGTACACCAATTGGTAAATGAAGAAACACTTTGAATTCTCCAATGGTGGGACTTGTCACTTGTCAACAGCTCAGATTTAGAAACACTTACTTTTGTCTGTATAGCTGAGTTTGTTTTATCGTATTCTATACCTATTATTTTATTAAATGAATAAAAGTAAATAAATGAAAACAATATTATGAATCGTAAACTTTGTAAATCCAATGAGTGAAAAGACATAAAATCATTATGATAAAATAACTCTGGATAGTTATTATACTAAATAAGATCAACTGTTCATTCAACTGTGAAAGTACAGAATTAAAGAATAACGTAACCTAATGGGAGTAGATCACCAAGATTATTCTAACAACAGAGATTTATTTATAAGTATCATAATATTTATTTTAATCTTTGAAAATAAACGAGTTGTCTATTCACTTTTTATGCTTTAGATTGTTGTGCTTATTTTCAGGAAAACATAATGTACACAAGAGGCTGTTAACTGTAGCTGTTTAAAAGATGGAGTTTGAAATCAGGTAGGTCTGGGTTGAAATCCCAGCTCCTCTACTTACCTAATGCAAATTCAATTCTCTCTGTCAGTTTCCTTATCTGAAAAATTTGGATGACCACATTTGTTTTCTTAGAGTTGTTTATGAAGGGCAAAAAGATAACATATCTTTTGGGGTACAGAAAGGACTGATCATGGTACTTGGCATGTAATAGGCTTTTATCAAGTATTCATTTTATATAAGAAACTATATATCACATATGTACTTACTGTGGACTAATTTCTGAATACATTCCCAAGATAAACTGGAATATATTTACCAAATACTAAATAATATGACCCATCTTATGCTGGTACGCCAGGGAATAAGAAGTACAGTCCTGCACTGCAGAAGAAGAGGCTTATTTGCTCTTAGCCACCATGCCAGCACACTTGAGAAAGCTCGTGAAGGCCTCTGTACCCACCGGGATCCCAACACCTACAGAGATGGACCAGGAAAACATGCTTTGGCTCATCTCTAGACCAACTCACTTGAAGGAAGAGGAGGAAGTATCCTGTATAAGTTGGGGATCTCCAGAGAAACAAAGGCAATAGGATATGTGTATATAGAAAGAGAAATGTATTTTAAGGAATTGGCTCACGTGATTATGGAGGCTAGAAAACCTAAAGTGTGCAGAGTGGGCCAGCCAGTTGGAGATCCAAGGAAGAGCTGATGTTGAAGTTGAAGTCTGCAGGTGAAATTCCTTTTTCTTCAGTTTTTTATTCTAGGAGGACGTTCAAATGATTGGATGTGGTCCACTTACGTTAGGAAAGATAATCTGATTTACTCAGTGTCTACTGATTTAAATGTTAATATCATCTTAAAATACCTTCACAGAGGGCCAGCTGAGTGGCGCGGCGGTTAAGCGCTGGCTTGGGAAGCCAGCGGTCCCGGTTCGGGTCACACATGTGAGGGCCAGTGACACTGCCCTCAAAAAAAAATAAAAAAATACCTTCACAGAAACATCTGGAATACTGCTTGCCCAAATATCAGGTACTATGGCTTAGTCAAGTTGAGACAAAATTAACCATCACACATCCCATGAATATCATTCCCAACAGATGCTGATGAGGGCAGTGGCGAAGATTACAAGTTTTGGAGCCAGACAGAAATGTATTCAAACTCTGACTCTTCAACTTATTAGCTCTATTAAAACTATATAAATTTTATAAATTTTAACTGTAAAACAGGAACCAAGATGCCCACAGCAAAGGAATGTTAGGGTTACCGTAAGAATAAAATTAAGCCAGGATGCATTTGACGTATTTATGATTGGACCTGTTACACACTGTGCATTCAATATCTAATAGCATCTTTTTCTGGTGAAAACAAAACAAGAAGTCTGGTTAAAAGAGGTCAAGCCTCGCAGATTTGTTGATTGGTCTGCTGTGACTGGCTCCTGACCCATTTCAAATTATAATGCCTCTAAGTAACACCTTTTGTTATTTTTAAAATAAAATAAATAAAACACTCCATTTATACTTAGTAAAATGCATCGCCCACCCAGTTTCTCTTCCTGTACCTTTTCTCTCTTGTCTGTTTGCTCACTGCTGTTCTCTTCTGCACATTTTTGTGCAGAATTTCCAGGTGCAGGTCAGTAGATGTCACAGGGATAACAAAGGAAAGGAAAAGCTTTCTGCACTTCCGTCCTTGGAAGCATATAAACGAATCACACTTTCTCAGTAAAGGGGCCAAGTTAGTCAGCCCTGTATTTGGGCTTGTTCTCTCTGAAAGAATAGTGAGATGGGAATGTTGATTAATGTATTTGAGCAGAAATGCACTAGGGAAGCTTTCAAAAGAGGCCTACTCTCACCATTTTTATGCACTTAGACCCGCAAATACACACATATCCACACACTCACAGTTCCTACTAAGGTCGCAGAATATCCCAGGAGTGGCAGGTTTCTACACAAGTGAAGCAGCAGCTTTCATTTGCATGCTAACCCTCAAATTAACTTTGCAACAATCCATTCGTCTTCCCAACCCAACCTACCTCCTCAGAAAAACTGCAAAGTGTGAGTGACAGAATAGAAAATGTTTTGACTTCAGACTTTACCCAAGTTGACAATAACTTTATATGAATATGGACATTGCTCCTAGATTAGGTAGTTCAGATATCAAATCATGATTATTCTTAGTTACCGCGTAACTTAAACTAACAGCAGCTACTACATCAACAATGAAGTCACCCAGGAAGTCTTAATAAGATTACAAAATCGGAGGCTAAGCCATCAAAGACTAATTGTGTTGCAAATATATTATGTTTGTGTAGCTGAAAGAACCCTGGACTAAGAGACTAAGACTCGGTTCCAGTTCTTGATCTATCATCAATTGTTAATCTTAAATAAGTCAATTAACCTTTCCAGGCCTCAGTATTGATCCTGGTATCAGGATCCTTATGAAGATTAATTGAAATATTGTTAAGCAAAAGCACTTCCTAACTTAACTTAGAGGCTGGTAGAAATGGTTAGTAATAACAGCTAATATTTATTGAGCACTAAGTATGTGCGTGTCTTTGGTTACAACTTGGAAGACTGTTAACACTGGGGGGCCTCCCTGGCTCATTTTGCAGACGATGACACAATGAGGCAAAGTGAATGTAGCTCACACTATAAAATACCAGACACATACAAGGCATTTTTCAATCGCTGACGTCAAAGTTTTCCTCTCTGAAGGGAGACAATAGCCAGGAGAATACTACTGTGGTAACCAGAGAGGATGTCAGACCCATAGGAAGGTTAAAAATTGGGAGTGTTACAAAGACAGACTGTGGGGTGGATGGGGAAAACAACACAAGAGACATGGATGAGAAAAGAATATAGAGCTGTAGAGAGGGGAAGACTTTATTGCTTTGTTTGCTTTTTCCCTGTGTTATTCTAGAAGGGATAGCAGAAAGCTGGAAAGTTCAGTGAGAGTTTTGGAGTAAGGAGTGAGCCCAAATCCCTGGCTTATGAGAATCAAGAAGTGAGACATAATCAACTTGTAGAATTTCTACTTCATGCTTTGATTAATAAATGGGCCTTTTTGTTCTTTCTCAATATACTTTTTTGAGCCCTTTTAATACCTATCTGCCACCACAGATACAATGTGAAATAATGAGAAAATTAACAAGACAATGCTTTTAAGATTTTTCCTGACAAGTTTCAAAAGCACATCTAGCTGTAGATGCTCATCTGAGTTGAACTATTGAACCCTGGAGAGTGTGACTTGTTGAACCTTGCATATTGTGAACAACAGCTATAGTAATCCAACAGTTGATGACTTCCAAGGAAGTCATATGGTGATAATAATATTAGCTTTTATTTAAAATAATCTACTTTATATCTTGGCCAATTCATTTTGAAATTTTCTATATTATACAGGTAGATAAATAAAACATAACCCTCAACAATTTAGAGAAATAAATATTAGTTTTATTTTAAAACTTCAGAGGATGGGAATTTGACTAACACACTGTATTAAGTACAAAGAAACAAACAGAAGAAATAATCTCATCACTTATAATATTTAAAATTTACTGTTTTTGATGTTTCTCCTTTTACATAGGAAAGGATAAATCCTTTGTGTTTTATTATTATTATTATTATTATTATTGCTATTATTTTAATTGGGGAATTGGGGCAGGGAACAGTGTTGGGGAATTGGTGAGGAGGATCAGCCAAGTTGTTCTCGCTCTTCATTTGGAGGACACCAGTTGCCATCTGGCTGCCCTTCAGCAGCTCATGGCCTTTAAGCTCAAGGTGCTCTATTACAATCTTAGTCGTGGGTGGGCGTAGCCACCATTCCACGCGGGAGTCAAACCAGCAGCCTTGTTACTAAGAGCACCCACTCTATTCACTGAGCCATCGGGGCAGCAGCTCAGCTCAAGGTGCTGAGTTCAGTCTTAGTTGCGGGCGGGCAGAGCCCACCATGGAACAGGCAATCTTGTTATTAAGAGCATGTGCTCTCACCAGCTGAGCCATCCTGCCACCTGCTCAGCGGCAGCTTAGCTTGGGCCCAGAGTCACTGGCCCATGCGGGAATCGTACCAGTGGCTCTGTTGTTCAGAGCTCGCTTTCTTATGCTCTTAGCCAACTGAGCCACTCTTCCAGCCCATGTGTTGCATTATTTATCCATTCATGTTTAAAAAGATTTTTATTAAAATATAGCTAACATACAATATTAGTTTCAGGTGTACACAATAATTACTCAACATGTATATATGTAAAGAAGTAATCACCATGATAAGTCCAGCAACCATCTGACACCTTACCATGCTATCACCATGTTATTGACTATATTTCCTATGCTTTACTTTACATCACCATGACTATTTGTAGCTGCCAATTTGTACTTCTTAATCCCTTCACCTTTTTCACACCACCCCAACTCCCCTCCCATCCAGCAACTATCAAAATGGTCTTTGTATCTATGAAGTTGTTTCTGTTTTGTTATATTTATTTTGTTCTTTAGATTCCACATATAAGTGAAATCACATTGTATGTGTCTTTCTCTGTCTGACATACTCCACTCAGCACAATACCTCCCAGGCCCACCCATGCAGCCACAGATGGCAAGAACCCATTCCCTTCCATAGCTGAGCAATATTCTATTGTGTATGTACCATCTCCTCTTTATCCATTCTTCCATTGACAGACACCCAGGCTGCCTCCACATTTGGCCATTGTAAACAATGCTACAATGAACATATGGATGTACATGTCCCCCTTGAAGTAGTGTTTCGGTTTCTTCAGATAAATACCCAGAAGTGGGATTACTGGGTCCTCCTTTGTCTCTTGTGATAGCCTTTTTTTTAAAGTCTATTTTGTCTGGTATAAGTATTGTTAACCTAGCTTTTATTATTATTTTTTTTTCATGAAATATGTTTTTCCCACCTTTTGCTTTTAGTCTTGTATTCATTCCATTTTTTAAAAATAATGCCTTTCTCAGTTCTATCTCCAGTTACAAGTACAAAAAAAATCTTAATTAAATTTCATAACAGTCAATACTTACAATTTTACAGCTAAAAATAGTGCACAAAAATAGCTTATCAAAGTAGTGCCATATTAAAAGTTCCCTCCTTTTAGGGAATTCTAACTTTCGAAAGTTACTTAGTATTGGGCCTTGATGTCCAGGAAGTGGATTTAAGTCAAACTGACCCAGGACTATTATCTTACTTTTGACAGAGGAAAAAAAAAAGCTGGTGATCTTTGGAACTCTTTCACCAAGAATAGCAGAGCTGCATTTATTACCATCCTGGAGAGTCATTCCATGAACAGGACTGTGTATTTCTTGCAGGCTTGACTCCCTGGGAAAGGAGATCCACTCGATAGCATCTGTATACCCCTCAAAGTAACAAAAGTCCTATGCAATGTAAAGGCATAATAGTAATGCGGATAACCACTGTTTATACGCACCTGTTATGGGCCTGTAATTACATATATTTTCTCATTTACTCCTTAAAACAACATTTAGGGGGTCACTGTTATCCTCATTATACAGTGGGGAAACTTTGACTTCAAGAACTTATATAACTTGCTTAATGGTGGTATTTATCCCATAACTATTACAATATTCATGCCTGTAGTCATTATTATCCAGAAGTGAAACGGCTTGATATTGGAGATATCTTGTAGCATGAAAGCTAGAATCTCATTGTTTCACACAATGGAACATCTTTTCCACTGAAATGTTAACACCCATCTGTGGTTTGGCAGAAAGTGTAAAACAGTTCTGGTGAACCAAGCAGGAATCTTGACATTTAGCCATTCAAACATGTACTTTCATACATTTCCTGGGAATAGTAAATCTCAAACCTGTGCTTTAAAGAACAATGTGCATCCATGATATAAATGATTCCTCTCCAATAGGAACCTGCATATCCACCAATGATTACTGCTCACTGTGCCTAAAAGAGAAATCTCCTAATTGAAAGTGTTTTTCAATCAGAACTGAATGATTGCCCAGGCAATTCAGTGGTAGAAACTTACTTTGCACAGAATGCTAGATGGGTAGGTCACCACTGAATAATGAAATCTGTGCCTTTGACATAATTTGGCTGTTTAGAGTCCTCCTGTCTCAAACCTCCATGCCTTTCCCTGGAGTCCTGGGAAAGAGATGGAATATTTTCCCCTTTTGAGAAACCTAAAAAAAATAATAATAACCTAATTTGAGCATAAGAATGGAAGCAAAATGATTGCCAATGAACCACATGCCACTTTAAAATAATGCCTTTGACCAGTTTGACATGCAATATATGACATGTCACATGTACCTCTTTCCTAATGACAAGTGTAACACCATCTACCACGTACCTGAGTCCATTCTGTTTTTTTCTTTTCTTTCCTAGCTTTTATCTCCTTTGTGTCAAAACCTTTCACTGTGCAGTGTTAGTCTCACTAAAGTCCTTTGGGTGTTTATTTTTTGTTTGTGTTTGTTTGTTTGCCATTTAAATAAAGCATTATGAAGGGAAAGTAAGCTTTAAAAAAACAAAGATCATTGATATTCATACACACACACACACACACACACACACACACACACTCAGAGCAATTAAAAAAGAGCTTAATGAAAGCCATTGTGTTCACTGCTCACATTGACTTACAAGAGACTATTTTGCTTTTTAGGTAAGTTTTTTAATCCATTCTTTTCTAATTTTTAAGAATGATAAGTTACACTCTTTTGGAAAACATGACTTAAACACACAAATCTGTTTGAAAGGAAAAATGATAGAAACATTTAAATATTGCCTCTAGAATATATTTAAAACCTAGTTTAAGAATGTTCCACTTAGTATGTTATACTCGAATGTATGTATAATCTCTCAATTTCTCAAAAAGGGAATATGATATTTAAATTTTAGCAAATCCTTGAGAAATTATTCAGAAATACATTAATTCCTAGAAATGCCAGATAAATTACACCCATTCCCAACAAACTGACTCATTGAGTTTAACAATATCATCACAGGAACGAGGCAGTGCCTGACAGGGCCATTCTAAATTCTAAGATTCCCATATTTTTATTTTAATCAAGTGAGCCCAGTTCCATTCAATATGGTAGAGTAGGAAACACTGTGCTTGCATCCTCTCAGGCCACATTAAAATTAAAACTAAATTACAGAGCAATCATCACTGAGAATTCCTTGAAGTCTATCTGAACAAAAGTCTTATAACTGAGGACATATAGAAGAAGACACCTCAAGACTGGTAGAAGTGGTAGAGATGCAAAATGGGCTCCAACATCCATGTGTGATGGTTCAAAATTCAGAGGGATATCTCAGCTGTGGAGGTCCCTTTGAGTGGCAATAGGCTCCTAGCTGAGAATTTCAGCACCAGGGTAAGAAGTCACCACAACTTTTGACTGTGAAAACCAGTGGAGGTTGTGCCTAAATGAGAAGGATGGTGACTTGAGTCCCAGGCATTCCTCTTAAAGAGCCCATGCATGACCTTATTCGCTGACAGACTCACTCACTCTGAGTTCCATCTCTAAGGTAGCAGCTTGAAAGTCACCAGGGACATACGGAGAGGAAATGAATTGTCTATCTTCAGGGTGAGGGCTAGAGGTGAGCAGCTTTCTCCCAGATAGAAGTGCTGACAGAAGCCATAGTTCCTTGGCTGAGCTCTTCCTGCACCCAGCCTGCAGTGGCATGTGAAGGTGGGTGCCATATCTAAGTCTCCACCAACCTGGTTAACACCATCTGCGCCCTCTCCCCATGATTCCCTGAGACTATGCCCACCCAAATTGCGGGCTCACCCAAGCCTGTTCCCATGACTTTTCCACACAAATAACTTGTTTTGGCTCATGCTGTGGACTTTTATAAAAGCTCTCAATGGTTCACAAACCCAAAACAAGTAGCATCTGGCCTCATTGTGCCCTGTACCTCTTACTAAGCACCTTCAAGCCTGGCATTGGAGGCAGCCAGCCTCAGTTCACAGCTGAGCCTCCCCCAGCCACCCCCAAGCCCAGCAAAAGTGGCAACTCTCTGCAGGTTACTTTGTAGCTCATATCAACTAGACTTGAGTAGGGCACAGGCAGTAACCGATCTTGACCTATAACAGATCCCCTCCCAAGGGGCCCCAGAACCAACACGTCTGGTGGCAAGCTTTAGACCACTCCAGAGTACCACCCAACCACCTCTACAAATGAAGCATCCAAAGGGCAGGCTGAGCAAGCAAAAGAGTCCTGCTCCATAGGGTTAGCTCTGTCCTCACAACCACATCCAGTCCTCACAATCTGAGGATCAATCATTGATATGCATAGAGCAACGAAGGCTCAACTACATCAGCAAGGCATACAGAACCCAGAGAAGGGACACAGCTGCAGCACCTGGCTCAGGTAACTAGGGAGACTGCCCTACTGACCCCACAGCACACCTATTACATAAAGCCACTCTACTAAGACTGGAAGGCATAGGGGCCCTATCTAATACATAGAAACAAACATGGAGAGGCAGCCATAGTAGGGAAACAAAGAAATGTGTCCCAAGTAAAAGATCAGGACTAAGCTCCAGAAAAAGAACTAAAAATGGAGACAAGCTGTCTACAAGAATCAGAGTTCCAAATACTGGTTATAAGGTGATCAATGACCTCAAGGAGAACTTTAATAAAGAGATAGGAAACAAAAGAATGGAGATAGAAAACATAAAAAAGAAATATTCAGAAATGCAGAATACAATAACTGAAATAAAGAATACATTAGAGGGACTCTACAGTAGCTTAGACGAAACAGAGACTTGAATCAGTGATTTGGAAGATAAGGTAGCAGAAAACACCCAATCAGATCACCAAAAAGAAAAGAATCCAAGATGATGAGGCTATATTTAGGGGCCTCTGGGAAAATATCAAGCATACCAACATTTGCATCATAAGGGTACCAGAAGGAGAAGAGAGAGAGCAATGAGTTGAAAACCTATTTCAAGAAATAATGACAGAAAACTTCCCTAACCTGGTGAAGGAAAAAGACATACAAGTCCAGGAAGTATAGAGAGTCCCAAACAAGACAAACTCAAAGAAGTCCATACCAAGACACATCATAATTAAAATGCCAAAGAAAGAATTCTAAAAGCAGCAAGAGAAGAGCAGTTAGTTACCTTCAAGGGTGCTCCCATAGGACTGTCAGCTGAGTTCTCAACAGAAATTTTGCAGACCAGAAGGGATTGGCATTAAATATTCAAAGTAATGAAAAGTCAGGACCTACAACCAAGATTACTCTACTCAACAAAGATATTTAAAAAGACAGATAAATAACTTCCCAGATAAGAAAAAGCTGAAGGAGTGCATCACCACCAAACCACCATTACAAGAAATGTTAGAGGGACTTCTTTAAAAAGAAGAAGAAAAAAAATAAAAAATGTAATAAAATGGCAATAACTACATATCTACCAACAATTACTTTTTTTTTTAAGATTTTATTGGGGAATTGGGGGAGGGAACAGTGTTGGGGAATTTGGGAAGGAGAACTGACAAGTTGCTGTCCTATTTTTGTTCTTCAGTCTAGTTGTGGAGGATGTTGCTTCACTGGTTTGTGTTGGTATTATGATCATTGCACTCTTCCCAGCTGAGGCAGATTGGTTGCTGGCCATTGGACAGCCACTCACGGCAGCTCATGGCAGGTCATACCGGCTACCAGCCCCTCACACTGGCTGCTGGCCACTCATAGTAGCTTATGGCAGCCCACTGCAGGCCCACTGCAGCCTACGCTGTTGCCTACGACTCATGGCAGCCCAGTTCCAGGTTGAGCTGCTGTTCACCATCTTAGCTGTAGAGGGCGCAGCATCACTGGCCTATGTGGGATCTGAACCGGTGCTGCTCAGAGCTGGTGCTCCCAAGTCAATTCTTAACCTAAGAGCAACTCAGCTGGCCCTATCAAAAATTACTTTTAATTTAAATGGATTAAATGCTTTAATCAAAAGACATGATGTGGTGAATGGATAAGAAAACAAAACAAGACCCTTACATATGCTGCCTATAAGAGGCTCATTTCAGATTGAAAGATACACACAAGCTGAAAGGAATGCAAAAAGATATTTCATAAAAATGGAAATGAAAAAGAAAAAAAAAGCTGGGGTAGCAGTACTTATACCAGACAAAATAGTCTTTCAAACAAAAGCTATAACAAGAGATAATGAAGGCCCCAGTAATCCCACTTCTGGGTATTTATCCAAAGAAACCTAAACACTACTTCGAGGGGACATGTGCATCCATATGTTCATTGCAGCACTGTTTACAATGGCCAAGATGTGGAGACAGACTGGGTGTCCATTGATGGATGAATGGATAAAGAGGAGATGGTACATATATACAATGGAATAGTAGTCATGAAAAGAAAAATGAAATCTTGTTATCTGCAATAATATGGGTGGACCTACAGGGTATTGTGCTGAGTGGAATAAATCAGACAGATAAAGACAAGTGGCATATGATTTCACTTATATCTGGAAGCTAGAGAACAGGATAAACAAACAAACAAAACATAAACAAACTCATAGATACAGAGAGCATTGTGATGGTTGCCAGATTGGGGGGAGTTAGGGGGATGGGTGAAAGTGGGAGGGGATTAAGAAGCACAAATTAGGGCCAGCCGAGTGGCTCAGTAGATTAAGAGCTCGCTCAAGAGGGCAAGCTGAGCTCTGAGCAACAGCAGTTCAATGCCCAGCTTGAGCTGAGTTGCTGCTAAGTTACCAACAGGTAGCAGGATGGCTCAGCTTAAAAATAAATAAATAAATAAAGAGGCACAAATTAGTAGTTAGAAAATAGCCATGGGGATGTAGAGTATAGCATGGGGAATATGGTCAGTGGTATTGTAACTATGTATGGTATCAGGTGGGTACTAGATTTATCAGGGTGATCACTTCATAAGTTACATACGAGTAAATGTCTAATCACTGTGTTGTACACCTGAAATGAATGCAATATTGTATGTTAACTAATTGAAAAATAAAAAAAATATTTAAAAGAAACACCTGAAGCTGAAGCAGAATATTGAATGTCAACTATAAAGTACAGCATAGAAAACAACAACAAAATTTACCCTGGTATGGTACAGACCTGAGGAACCTCCAGTGTCCCATGGAAGAGATGTTTGGAATTCAAATAATGACAGACACACTTCCTCTTTAAAAGGTTTCTAGAATGAGGGCTTTAGTCAAACTGGTTTTGCTTATATTAAAACGTTTCACTCACTTATCAGGACAATATTTGCATTTTTGCATTTATCTCACCTGTCAATCTCATCTTGATAAAAAGTCAAGTTTTTTTCTAACTTAATTATCTCTCTCTCTCTCTCAAACCACATTCCTAACATTTGGAGCATTGAATAAGATTGAATGTAAGATTTAACTCTTTTAGTTTTGTTTGTTTTTTTAGTTATCATCTCAAATAATAGGCAAATGAAGAAATCCATCAATTGAAGTCCATTATAAAACAGAGATCTTTAGAAAACTGGCACCCCAACCTCTAAACATGCAAGAGACACAGGTGAGTGACCTTTCCTAGATTAAGCTTTTTGGTCTCCAGAGGTTATTCATGATTCATGTCATGAAAGGGATCTGTGTCTATTGTGTACCCTTAGGGAAGTAAGACGAGTCATCCCTGTGTCTAGGCTGATGCCCATGCATGTCCTCACCAACCATGCAACCTGTGAGCCAATCCTTCCCAATTTCCTTGGCCTGGATTGTTGAGGAGATTGTTGAGAGTTTGGCTATTTTTTGCAATCATCTGATATTGCTCATGATTACCTGGCCTTACCCATCCCGTCCCTGGGTGAAAGGTATTTTTGGAGGCATACTGACTCATTCAAGCACTGAAGTACCATTTAGGAGATTGCCACAGTAATCTTCTAAATGCCACATGGGCCTGTGCTTAACCGAGCAAATATCCCTGGTTCCGGTCTTTGACTTCCTTGAACCCGGGGCAGGACAACACACTGCCTTTATGTTAAAAAGGTCTGTATTCAATCGTGTTTGAGAGTTGAAACTCAAAATTTTCCAAAGGTTTCTATTACTTAACTTGAACTCCCATTACCCCAGTGCACCCAATAGATTATTTTCTGATTTTATTCAATTCCAAGGAGTAAATGTGCTCCTGGAGCTGAGTATAGAAGGAACTACATTTGCCAAAGGAAATTTGCTGCTTTTGTCTCCTCTGGTCATAAAAGGAGCTATTATTAACACCTGCTTGTATGGGACTGGTATCCTTGAAATTTACCATTTATTAGGCCAGAGAATGGACTGTAAGTTCGCCTGCTTGCTTCTAGAGTTTTCTCCTACAAATTTCTACAAATATGCATACTGTCATATTTGCATAATATCTGAGATGCAGGAAATCAATTGCAAAGAAGACATAGTCCCTGTTTTTTAAAGCGGTGACAATTTAATTGGAGACAATTTAACTCCACATGACAGCTATTATCAAGGAGGCACTGGAGCCCAGAGATTGCATTTTATGCAAACCTAGGCATTTCACATGGAAGAGGTTTTCAGAGGAGCACTTTCTTACACTAGTAAAATTATGCTTAAGATAACCTTTACCGTATATGCATGATTACAAGAAAAAGAATGTTTGTATCATTCAGGTTAATTCCTTAGACACTTGTTTCAGACTTTATATGGACTTCCTAGCTAGATGAGCAGTACTTGGCAGCAGATTTCCTATCACAACCAAATTTAACCTTCGTTTTAAAAAATGGGAAATGTTTATAAAAGTGAATCCTGACTTTCTAGTATATAGACATAAGATATAGAATAATAGAGACTATGGTAATAGCTAGAGGATGGGAGGTCTGGGTTCTAAATCTATCATGAATGATAACCACAGGCAAGTTGCTAGGCTTCCTTGTTACCAGTTCTCAAGGGGAAATTACAAGAACTTTGAAATCAGAAAAACCTAAGTTTGAATCTCATCTATGTCCTGTACTAGCTGGGCAAACTCAAACAATTTCAAAATGTATCCGTTTGCTTTCTAATTTTTACCATGGCGATAACGGAAACTCTCTAAAAGAATTGTTTTATGAATGAAAAAAGTCACATATAAAATTTCTTACACCACAAAACCCGAAGTAAATGTTAATTTCCCCTCAAGAAAATGCAGATAAAAATATTTTGAAGAACATATAAGCTGTATTCAAATGTAAGAGATTACCATTATTATTTACAGCCTATGCTTAATAACTAAATATTAATAATACCAGAGAAGAATATTCTGAGGCAAGAAATAATATATTTTTTGGCTGGGAATATAGTTCCAATATGTATCACCAAGTTTAGTCACCTCTTTGTCGTTAAATGAGATGTTCTACCTTAATTAGAACTGCCATGAGTTATTTCATGTTAGTCTACATTTCAGAAAATGTCAAAATTCCACACCTGGAAATTCTTGACAAGAAACTGGCTTCAGACAACGTAAATGCCAGCACTATGTGCCTACATTTACAACAAGTTTTAAATTTTACTTTAAGAAATGATTCTCTAAAACATAGACATTTGAATATAATTCTAATCATTAAATGTCACATATCCTGCTATGGTTGGTGTTTGATCTTTAGAAATGATTTTCATAAGATTCTTACTATGCTTTCTGGTCCCAATGTATTTCTATATAAAACAAGACCCTGTTGATATTCCAGATAAGAAAAATCACTTCATATTATAATATATAGAATATACAGAATGCTGGGCTATAGCCAAGTGCATCAATGAGTTTGCAGTATCCAGGAAACCCTTAAGAGTCCATATTTGTATATAATTGTGATTCATCCTGGGCCTAATTGCTCCTGTTCCTAGGTATTCCAACGCCATTTTTCAGAAGCTCTAAAAGGTTTTCTCTCATAAAAAGCTAGTAGAAACAACAAGGTGTCAAAGACTTGGTAGTATTTATTAAAGATTTTCCTTCCTAGATGAATTGAAAGAAAACTCTTTAAAAAGGAAAAACCTGCATAATAAATATTGGCAGCATTCCAAAGCAGTTTGTGACAGAAACTCAAGCATCACTAATTCCTGATTGTGGGGATCCCTAATTATCAACTCTTCAATATATGAGACAGTATCCCAAGTGTGTCATCTGTCTGCAATCTATTTTATTAAACATGAAATCATTGGTGAAGTTATTGGATGTGGCTCAATGAATGGCCAGAATGGAGTTATATTCAAATCTCTACCAAGTACGTAGGAGCACGTCTCTCTGCTAGGTGCTCTAAGGGACACAAAGATGAAAAAGTTAAGGAGTTTACACTCAAGGGGAACTGGACCTTATCACAATTCGCTGTAGTACCAGGTACTAAGTGACACTCAATAAATGTTCTTTTAATGAACGTACTATTGCCAAGGATTTGACAGAAATATAAACAGCACACTAAGGGAATGTAAGAAAGGTGAGATGTATATGCTAGAATATCAGGAAGGATATGGCACTTTGGACTTAGCCTAGGAGAACTAGCAAAATTGTAACAGGGAAAGATGGACTGAAGGAAAGGTGTGTACAAACAAGAATGTAAGAGTCTGTGCCCACACAAGCCCTTTAAATGGAGGCCTAGCACTGTTGCTTTACTTCACATGCTCTATGTACTCATATCACTCACTCAGGGAAAAATCAAATATAGCCTCTTCTCTGATTGTTAAAATTAAAGATGATTTGTCTGCTGATTTACTCAAGCTTCTTTGAGTTCCAGTTTCCTCATGTACAAACTAAGGATCGTAACTGACATCATGGGCATTAAATGCTTGCGACAGTGCCTTGTTCCTACAAGATTCACAATAAGCTAGGACAGTAGCAATTCCAGCAATAACAGTTGTAAATTGCTTGAAACTTTAGATTTGCTTCCAAAGAATAATGGTGGGGATGCCTGAACATGATCAAAGCAACAGGTTTTTTTTCTTTATATTTAGCTTAGCTGTACTCTCACGGTAAAATTTTTAGCCTTTTAGATTCCCACTCAAGTTAAGGGGAAGCAGAATGTTCAGTTTTGTGCTCAGAGTCTTACATGCATGTTCTAACTTAGATCAACCAACACACATCTTAAATATTAAAATATGTCTGCATGATTCATGAAACAAAAGATGGCTTCATCTGATATTAACCCTTACTGGAATATTCATCCGTGGTATCACATTTCAGAGACCTTACAGTGAAAGGCTTACGGTTACAAGTATTTATGGTATATGTCATAAAATAGCACAATATTTTCAAAATATATTTATGGATAAACTCATAAAATATCTAGACTCTAGGTTTGGCTAAAATGTTAAAGTATGAGCAATAGCATCCTAAAAGGGCAGAAATTGGATTGCCAAGGCATTCTCTGATTAATTGTTTAGAACAAAACAGCACTTTCATTATTAAATGCTTAACAAACATAATAAGTTTTATATTAATTGTTTCATATGCATTAAAGTATATACACCAAAATGGATTCTTTTGAAAACTAGTACATCTATTTGCCAATCAAAAGAGTATTCAGATTTCAGCCTCAAAATTAGAAAATATACATCAAATGTAGTAGCTAAGAGAGGGAAATTTTAACTTAAAAAAATTAAATAGGTGACCATACTTTCAAAATGGTCTTCCTTTTAAAAATACACTTTTGGTTGAATGGAAACAAACTGAAAATTCACATATATATTCTAAAAGTATGAAAAATAAGAGGGGCTGTATACCCCCTGCCCTTGGAATAATTTGATGTCATTTGGTGATGACTTTGACAGAAACATTTACACAACAGTAGGAAAAAAAGCAATAGTTAAGTGTCTGAAATTATTATTGTCCCCATAGGCAAAACAATAATGCTTACTGTTCATAAGGCATCTTGACTAAATGTAGTGATTTTCTCCATTTTCTTCAATCTTTAACTTCCCCAGGTTGAAAATGCCGCTCTCCATGGAGGCTTTGGCCAAAGGATAGATTACAAAACAAGATATTGTATGAGTCATGAGAAATGAAGGCCAAAGCTTATCATGCTTTTTCTGAAATATCTTTTTATTATGGAAACAGAGGAGGATATTTTTAAAATTGAAGAGCCTTAGCCACAAAAGGAAGACATACGTAGGATACAGTTTTCAAAACAAGATTGCTTTGTGTAACTGTGGAGTTCACTAACACACACACACACACACACACACACACACACACACACAGATATTTCTGTGACTTAATATGAAAGCAAACCCTACCATATTTAGTAATAGAATTTCTTTCTTTTTTCAGAATTACTTCACAATAAAAGGTGAAGACAGAGAAACCTCTCCCCTCATTGCTGATGCTCACTGAATTACTTTGGAAGGGTTACACAATAGTGATAATATTAATTAAAATGTCAACAACTATCATCTATACAGTATTTTACAGTGTTTGCTTCTATTTTATCTCATTTAGTCCCAGCAACCCTGTAGGATAGTTTGGGTAGGCATTGTTATCATTTCTGACATATAGATGAGAACTAGAAATTTGGAGGGATTAAGTGACTTACCTAAAATCACATGCTCCAGTGGGCATTGGAACTCAGGACTCTGTCCCTGGATCCATCCTCTTCTAAGCCTCCAATAAGATTCCACATAAAGTATGAATTTCCCCACCCTGCAAATACAACACAACTTTTGAAGGTTTGTGGAAAATATTTGGAATACATGGATTATATTTAGAAATTCTTTTTGTTTTTCCAGTGACTAAGTCATTTTCCCATCTCATAAACTTATCAAGCTTTGAGAGTACCTCAAGAATTATTGTCAAGGTTGTTCTCAGGCGGAAAGCTTATGGAAAGGTATGCTAACAAAATGAAATTAAGTTTATGTTTTCTGTATGTTATCACTCAAATGTCAGATACTGAGAGTGATAGAAAGAAGAGTAGATGCTTTACATCTGCTTTGTCTGATACAGTAGCCACTAACAATATGTGGCTATTGACATTTAAATTAATTTTAATGAGTTAAATGACATAAAAATGGCAGTTCCTTCATCAAACTAGTCATATATCAAGAGCACCACAAGGAGCTAATGGCTATTGTATCGGACATCACAGATTATAGAACATTTCCATCATTGCAATAAGTTTTACTGGGGGAGTTGGTCTAAATTCTAGCTGTTGTTATCAGTGTCCCCCTGTATCTTTCTCAACCCTAACTCTATGGAGAGGTCCTCCAGGTGAGTGGCATCAGGTGTGTGTGTATGCGTGTGTTTGTGTGTGTGTAAACAAACCACGACTCCATAGTCCCACACAATGTTAGGAAAACCAGCAAGACGCAAATAATCATGAACCCCCTAATTGGCTTCTCTTGATACGGGAAGAGAGCCAATCTCTATGTTAATATCAATCAACCCGTAAGATCATTTAACTGATACACTGTTAATAGTAACAGCTCTGTTTGACAGAGAGTGAAACAGAGCATCTCCAGTTTGGGAAGTTTTGTGGATATAGAGAGATGAAATAAGAAGGATTAGCCTCATGGGCTGGCCGAGTGGCATGGTGGTTAGGCGCTGGCTTGGGAAGCCAGCAGCCCCGGTTCGGGTCCCACATATGAGAGCCAGTGACACTGCCCTCAAAAAAAAAAAAAAATGATTAGCCTCTGGAGATGAGGTAGTTGGGACAGGGACGAAGAGAAGAGGTCCTTTCCATGAAAGAGGCCCATGTGAAAAGCCATCAGGGTCTAAGGAACACCCAGGAAATATGTCCCATCAGGTCCACTTGGGAATTTTCTTTGTAGTATCAAATGGTTGTCTTGGCTGGGAGAGTGAAAATAGAGGAAAAGATAAAAAAAACTCAGGAGAAAGGACTGAATGCTGTTTTCACTGAGCTGTCTGCCACAGATGGCCAGGTATTGCTGACCTTTTAAAAGTAGGTTAATCTGAAGAGGCAGAGGTTTGGGGTACTGGAAAGCATCCAGGCCAGAATCCCCCATCTGCCACTTCCTACCTCTCTAGCTTCCATCACATTTAACCTCTGTGAGCCTTAGTTTCAGATCTTGTCTGTTCTACTGAAGGCTAACCAAGTAAAGGGCATGGTGTTTAGGGAGGCTGACAAAGATGATTAAATACAAAGGAATCGCACAAATAGATAAGTATCACATAATTCCAAGAATGCAGTGATAGACATACACACAGAAAGAGCATAGGTAGGTCTGCGGAGGTTTCCCAAGACTTGGAAGAGTCTGCGGTGGTGGAAGTTGTTTGTGGGCTAAATCATTAAGCACGAAGGGCAGTTGAGGAAGGCATGGGTTATTCATGTAGAGAAGGGAGCAGGAACGAGAGAACAGAGGAAAATATATACATATGAAAAACACTTATATACAAAAACATAGGTCCTCTCCCACTGTGAAATGACAGAGTATTTATAAAACAGGAACACGTTCTATGCCCAAGCAGGTATATAGTTCAGCACAGTAGAGAAAAATCATTGCTAGACAAGGGAAGCAAAAAAGGAGTGGCTGGAAGGGCCAAATAAATCCTTTCCCACCAAGAAAACCCTTTTTCCCCCCTTTCCATGCTGTCTCTGCCTCTGCAGTGTATTTGCATCCACACAAGACAATGCAGCAGCTGTTTTCACAGAAATCCCCTCTCCTTTCTGGTCAGACAGGTCGCACCAGCAAATCCCTGATAACAGACACACTAGGCAGGCAAACCTTTCAGATCTCAGCAGCAACCAGCAGTCCCCACATTAGGGCTTCTCACTGCCCTGCCTGTTCTCACCTTCCACCCGCACTAGGAACCCCTCTCCTGTTGCCCTCAACATTGAAGCTGCACAGCGTTTGGCCCCTCTCTGTAAGGCCATTGCAAATTATTGAGAGGGACTGGTTCTTAATCAGAACCTAAAGACTCATTATTCACCTCCTCTGATTCCAGATGTCCCACGAGGCTCTAGTATTGGTTGTCTAGGCATTCGCTGTTTAGAACCCAGGACCCCTGAGTGATGTTCAGAGAACAGCAATCTACTGTCTGACCCCTAGAGAGACAACCATGTCAGTCACTGGCCATTCCCCTGAGGGACCGTTCCTTCTGGAAGCAAGAGTTGAAATGACATGTTCTCAAGGAGCGTTGCCCCACACGGTGGTCTCCATTTAATTTTTTATTAACAACAACAAAAAAAAACCTGAAAAAGAAAATGATAACTCATTTCTGACACTGTTAGCTATTGCTTATTTTTGACACTTGAATGACAACCCTTAAATTAGGGCTCCCTGAGATTGCTAACAAATTTATGGGTTAAAAGGAAGATATGCATATTCTCCTTGGCGTTGTTGGTGGACAGGGAGTTGTAGAAAGAGAAGTTTTTATTTATCATCACAACTCTCTTTCTTGTCCCTACCACCACTGCTACCCAGAAGCAGTAGGGAAAGATCAGCCTCACCTTCACTTGGGGAGAGGACTTGGGTCTATGGCAAGTGTCAGCAAATCTTTGGCCTAGAGGCCAAATCCAGCCCATCACCTGTTTCATCAATAACATTTTATGCAACACAGCCATACTCGTTTGTTTACATATCATCAATGGCTGCTGTCATGCTGGTAAAACTTTGAACAACTGCAACAAAGACTGTCTGGTCCACAAAACCTAAAATAATTTTATCTGGCCTTTTACAGTAAAAGTTTGACTTGGTCCTAAAGCAGAGATTGCATGGAAAAGAGTTTGTTCAGTATTTATCAAGTTTTAGTTGATTTGACAAATACTTATGGAGAGCTTCCAGGGTACTAGGCTCTGAGGATACAACAGGGAATAGAAACCATATAGTCTTTTGTTTCAAAAAGCTTATAATTTTCTCAGGCTTTATTGAAATGGTCCCTATTCAGCTTTTTTCTTCTGTTTGTTGGAGGGCACAGACAAGTATCAGACTGGAAATAGGTGTAAAAGAGGGTTACCAAAGAAAATACAGGATGCTCAGTTAAATTCAGCAAATATTTACTAACTTTAAATAGCAACCAGGAATAAAGCCAAATGCTGTGAAATTATTCTCTCCTAAAGGATGCATCAAGAGAGGGTTAGACAATGCCAGCTGACTGGCACATTGGTTAAGAGTTGGCTTGGGAGTGCTAGCTCTGAGCAACAGGGATGCTGGTTCGGATCCCACATCAGGACCAGTGATGCTGTGCCCTCTACAGCTAAGATGGTGAACTAGAGCTCGACCTGGAGATAGGCTGCCGTGAGTCACCAGTGATGGCATAGGCTGCAGCCCCTGCTGCAGTGGGCTGCTGTAAGCTACCATGAGTGGCCCACATCCGGGCTGAGCTGCCAAGAGCCGCGGTGAGCGGCCGTCCAGAGGCCGGCAACTAATCTGCCTCACCCGGGAGGAGTGCAATGATAATATCAACATGGGCCAGTGAAGCCATGTCCTCCACAACTAGACTGAAGGACAAAAGGACAGCAACTTGTCTGTTGCCCTTCCCCATTCCCCAATGTTGTTCTCTTCCCCAATTCCCCAATAAAATCTTTAAAAAAAAAAAAAGAAAAAGAAAAAAGAAAAGAAAGAGGGCTAAACAGAAGCATTCAATACATTTAGAATGTTTTAGTACCATTATCAAGACAACACAGGGCTGTGATAGATAGAGGTGATAGACTTTAGGCATTAGCACAAAACCATCTCTGGTGTGAAATGTATGTGTCAAGCTATCTAAAAATAATGCTAACAAACAATTTGTTTTGTATATAATAATAATAAGGGGCAATGTAAAAAAATAAGAGGAAAAAGCTCTTCTTTTCTGGTAGAAGGGAGCAAAGGAGAATCTGTACTAGTGCACAGAGGGAAAAACCAAGTTGAATAATTCAGGAGAATTGAGAAACACGAAGAGCACTCTGTGTACAAGGATCTATCTCTAACTAAAAATGCCTGGCTTAACAAATCCTACTCTTAGTCTTGTGATAACAACAGAAGAAATGAGAAGGAGAAAATCTGGTGGTGGCTAAACTTGTCATGTCTACATAAAACCTAGACCCACAGTGTTCACGTGGGCAGAATGTAACCCCTTCCAACAGCCTAATGGTGAGTCCTGCACAGCCAGTCCCTAGAGCCAGAGGGGCATACAACAGGGGGCATGGTGTCTGCTGTCTAAAATGGAAACATTAATCCTTCTCATCAAACTCGTACTTGTGTTTATGAGCAGCAGCAATTATTTAGCTCACACACAGAGATAATGGATAAAATCAAACACAAAGGCAGAGTTTTTATGGGTTTTTCAAAATCAAGCCTGCATTATATTAGCTAAATCTTAAGCAATCCCTAAATTTAAAACATAAATGAGAAATGGCTTGTTTTCAGGTCACTCCTAAAGGGCCTTCCTTAGGTCTTCAGTTTGTCACAGTAGCAGACCTCAGATTTCTCCGCCCAAGCATTTCTCATGATGCGTTTTTTTTTATTTGTCACACATGTTCTCATTCATTGGTCCAGTGCCCTGGCAGAACCAGAAATTCTAAACTTGTCCGGAAAAGGGCTTCATAATTCATCATGCATACCACTCTGTTTGGCACTAAGAACAGTGGTCTGATCCAAGTGCATGCTCTCGGACATTCACGGTTGACTAAAGGGACGAGATTTTTCATAAATTAATGTGGGAAAAAGGGAAAGAGCCTGATAGCACAGGCCCTGTGGAAGAGTGAGAAAGAGACGGGGGAAGTGAGGATGCAGGGGGGTGGGGAGCTGCCCTGATGGGTGTCCCATGAGACAAATATGTGAGCACTGGCTGAGGAAGGTTGAGCCCTGCAGTAAGGGGTTGGGGGTGTTAGAGAGGCTTGGAAGGGTAAGAGAGGGGAGGACAGGAAAAAGGGAAAAGGAGAGCATGGTGAGAGAACAAATGTTCCAGGACAGATCATTTCGGAAAACATGGTGTCTGTCAGCCAGTTCAGGAAGTTCATGTCGAGGGCCATCCTTAGTCTAGGGCATCCGTTAAACTCGCCTTTGACAAGGCTGGAGGAGGAGGAAGAGAAGTAGTGGAAATGATGCCTGGGGCCCACATCATGCTAATGTTCTCTGCAAGGGCCAATTTATCCACAGAAGTGAAGTATTCAGAAAAGTTTCCTGTTTCCACTGTGTTCCTAATGATTTCAGCAGTGAGCCATCTGAATTCAAAATTAAGATTTACTTTGTTTGAAATGTTTCACCTTAGAAAGATGGAGCAGAATCATAAGAAAGGAATATGTTTAACTATTGTTGTTAAATCTAAGCATTCAGTCAGCCTTCTTCTCCTGCTGAATATTCAAATTGGAGAGCCACAGAGGACAAAGGGAAAAATAAATGCATTTCTGATTAGAAAATGCAAATTAATGCCTGCATTCTGCTTAAATTCCACCAATATATTCTTTCAGTTGTTTTCTTTCATTACCATCTAACTAGAAAACTGATGTAATTTCTCTTCATAGGTAGATGAGTGGGAGTCTCTTTGCAAATTTCCTTATTTAAAAAACTGTACTGATAATTAGAGATATGCAAATTAAAGCTAGAAAATAACAATTCACCTATCAAAATGGTGAAGCTCCAAAACACTGCTAGTTCCCCAGGTTGGTATAGTTGTGACAAAACAGAAATTCCAAATAGTCTTAATGGCCTTGTTAATTGATGTCACAGTTTGAAAGGACAATTTGGAAATTTATCTACACTTTAAATCCTTTTGTCCCTGAAATTTTACATCATTGAATATACTTTATAGAGATAGTGGCCCAGTTGATTAAACATAGATGAACAAGGATGTTCACTACTGTATATGCACAGGTACACAGAACAGGAAATAATTAAAATGCCCACCAGGTGAGAACCAGCTTATCAAGTTATGGTCCATCCTTTCAACCAAAATCCTGAACAGCCATTAAAGGAATGAGCTGCATTTACACGGTTTGGTGTGTATCATAAAAGATGTCCTTTCAATATATTCAATGGGGGAAAAAAGAGCCACAGAATAGCATTATGATATAATGATTCTAATCTTTTTTTTAAAAAACAATCAATGGATAGAATTCATGAATATTTTATAGGGGTTTTATGCAAAGACAATATCTGGAAGGATTCACAAATAAATATGAAGCAGTGGCCACTTCTGAACGGCAGCTGGTTGATTTTGACAGAGATGGGGGACTTGTACTTTTTTTTCCTACTACACTGTATTTTTTCCTTTGTCTTTTGATAGGTCTGTATTCTCTCATGATTCAAAAAAGTCAGTGTATTCGCTCAGATCTCTTAATTCCCTTCTTTTCAGGAAAGCTTTAGGATTTGCACGTTTCTCCCAGGTCAGTATCATCCATATCTGAAAAATATAAGACTTACCATTCACTACGGATCCTGACACTTTCTTTCAATGATTTTTACTCTAGGTTCCTCAAAGTCCCTGGAATCCTCTCAAGTCAGGTCTTCCATCCCTTCTGCTTTCTTTCACCATCTACCAATACCACACATAAGCTTTTATGGATTCTCAGACAGAAAGCAGGGTTAAATTCGGGTCCTCACTGTGAAACTCTCACCACGGTAAACTCTGCAAATCTCATCTCCAATAATAAAGGGCTGTGATCTACCATTATATAAGAAACATTGTTGCGTTTTAAAATAGGAGAGCTAGAAGTCTAACATTATCCAGGTGGATGATTCTCAACCTTCATTGCACAATACAATCACCTGAGTAGCTTAGAGAGCACTGACCTGGCCCAGCTGTCTCCAGGCCAACTGAAACCAAGTCTGTTTTGGGTGCACAGTAACCATGGAGAATCTTGTCTAACCCCTTTCCAGGAAGCTAAGAACACTGAGTAGCAGAGAGGATGAGTGACCTGCCAAAGGTCATGCATGTGCAAGTTGAAGGATGTGTTATTGATAGGATTTTCATTGTTTGTCTAGGCTGCATGGCAATGAATAACCTAGAGAGAGGAACTAAGCATAAATTTGTTATTAAAATTAGAATACCAGAAGGTATTACTTTTCTATTCCAAGACATATATTGCTTGAAAAGTACCATTATTGACGACACTTGTCCATGTTAGTGTAATATTTGCAAGCAATCTCTTTCTGTCATGATTGTAAGTAAATAATTTCTAGGAACATCGTGTCTAGAAGAGCTTAATTGCCTTAATTGCTTGCATCATAACTCATCAGTCCATCAAATGCATTGATAGGAAGGCTCAACAGCAGATTTAAATGTTTTAATAAAGAATTTTATAACAGCTTGTGTTAACTCTGGTTATAGCTCAGCATAAATTAGGTCAGAAGAGTAATTTAAAAAATAATCTCCTTATGTTTGAATCTAGGAAACCATCTAAAATGGATCAATTTCCCCCAGGGATTAATATACAAGCCTTAAGTTTTGAATTGTTTTGCAAATAAATTCAGGGTACGCCTAATTAATATGAATATTTTATGCCACTTTACTCTCAGAAATTATATTTATATCTCCACCTTATCGCCAATAAAGAGTTTGAATTTCACTTCATGCTCTCATGCTAAAAGTAAAGGCACCCCTCCCAGCCACACGTGCACACCTTATTGTCACACTGCTCAGAAATCAGTTGTTCAGTTTTCCCCCTAAAAAAGTTTGGGAGGCAGAGGCTGCTATTAACTATGTTCTGGCAAAGTTCTAAAATTTCTTCTGTAGTAATCCCAGCTGCAAAATCTCAGATACTTGTTCCATGAAGCCTGTGCCATAAGCATATGAGTACTCCCAATTGACTGAGAGAAATGTAGAATAAAGAGAAAAACCTCTAACCCTTTCAAGCTTTCTGGGAAATCTTCCATCAAATATGTATTAATCTAAACATGGCTTGAGCTAGGACAAAAGGTAATGACATGTAAAAGGATGAAAACTCCATGGTGGAATTATAACATACTTAGAATTATAACACACTTAGCATTATAGCATACTTAAACAGAAATTTCTTTGATCTGCCCCTTTTTGTTTATTTCAGAGAAAACATCAATTGTAATAAAAGTTACAAGGTTCTCCATGAACAATATAAATAAATTTAGATTCCAGGTTTAAGCAGTAATACTTATAGTTTCCCCCTCTTTAAATGGGGACACTTTAGTCACTGGCCTGGGAGAACTCATTATCTTGCTGTTGTTTTGTTTTAAAAATTTGTTATTTTTGTTTGGTTTTGTTTATTGTTTTCCCACATGAGGGAATAGTTAATTTAAAAATGGGTTTCTATTGGTGTATTTGAGGCAGCCTCATTACATCTTTCAGAACATTCAGTTCTCCATCTTTTATTTTCCTTTCAATAATATGATAAATCCTGTGCATCTTTGCCTGAGCTAGACAATTGATTTATTCAAAAACATTTTCCAAGAACCACTTTAAAAAGTTTCTAAACTCCTTAATAATATTATCCTGCTCCATCATGCTTCATGCTATTTGCATAGTCATTTCATTGGATAGTTTATGATAAATGGGAGTGA
Source organism: Aselliscus stoliczkanus (assembly GCA_033961575.1). Classification (NCBI taxonomy): domain Eukaryota; kingdom Metazoa; phylum Chordata; class Mammalia; order Chiroptera; family Hipposideridae; genus Aselliscus; species Aselliscus stoliczkanus. The sequence continues at coordinate 120,300,290 of CM066727.1, read as the reverse complement.
AAGGATTTTCTTACACTGCCATTTTTCACATGACTCAATTTCTTACTAGAATGACCTTAGGGGTTGTTTTCTCCTGAGACCCATCAGTTGGTCCCAACTTTCTGAAGAGACATGGGTCTGCCCTCGCAGCCTAATGCTCCTCTGCTTGGCTCCCCTCCCACAGGGGCTCCCTGAAGACCATCTTCTGGGGGAGAAAATGGTCTTGAGATCCCATTCAAGTCTGCAACCAAGAGTACAAGGGCTCCTGATTCTGTCATACCCAAAGCTTCTATGAGTCATTCATTGAATTTGTACTTCTTTGGTTACCTTTTTCCAAGTACCTTGTTACTTTAACTTGGCCTGCCCAAACTTCCCAGAGTACATTCATCAGTGGCTAAAGAACATTACTGATGGGAGCTGAATCACGTCCTTCTGAAAGTTGTATGTTGAAGTCTTATTCCTCAGGACCTCAGAATGGAGCTGTATTTGGAGATAAGGTTTTTAAAGGTTATTAGGGTAAAATGAGATCATATGGCTGGGCCCTTATCCAATATGACTGGTGTCTCTCTAAGATGAGGCGATTGGGACACAGGCTTGTACAGAGAAAAGGCCATGTGAAGACATATAGAGAAGACGGCCATCTACAAGTCGAAGAGAGAGGCCCTGCTAACACCAGGACCTCAGACTTCCAGACTCCAGAACTGTGAGAAAATAAATTTATGTTGGTTAACCCTCTCAGTTTATAGTACTTTGTGATAGCACTTCTAACAAACTAGTACAACTATTTTTCTCTAATTAGACTTTGAGCACCTATGAGAGGCCAAGGGAAAATATGGTCAGAAGTAAGAATGGAGAGAAAGGCTGTGTCAAGTTTTTCTATAGTGTTAAAAGTATGGGAAGGGATTCAAATTTTATTCTCAATGAAATGTAAGGGGTATGGAATGCGAGAGTATGAACAAATCCTTTGAGAAGGTAAGATTTGAGCAGTTTTGATGGAGAGGTAATGACATAAGCCACACATTCAGTGGATTAAAAAAAAATAAATGGGTTAGGAAGAAGATGGTCTCAGGGAATGTAAATAATGAAACTATCCATGTCTTCCCTCTAATGATATCCCAAGTAATGCTAGTTGGTATTTAATATGGAAAATAAAATGCAAGTTGAACATATTGATCTAATACAAGGGTTTCTGCTTCTTCAGTGGAAAGAAACAGCAGTGCCCTGACAATCACTTATACCTATTACCTAAATATGCACGTTTTTTCTCTTGTAAAGTTCATTACTCATAAAACAAATAAAACAAATTTCTCCCCATTTTACATTTAGGATAATTGAAAAATATATTTTCCCTGGAGACTGATATGTATGGATGGACTTGCATCATTTTATGTAGACATAGAAAGTTAGAAAACAGTAGTTCAGGAGATTTTTTTTTTCCATTAGGCATTAGGTACCATTAGTCTTACATTTTTAGTCATTGATACTTCACAAGGGAAAGCTAAAATTCATACTTGTGCTATCTTGTGACTTTTCTTTTTTACATCAAAATTCTCCAGTAATTATATGAAGCTTTAAGTAGGTCATAATAATGGCCAGAGATTATCATCTGCATGCTAATGCAATCTTGGAAGATAGTATTACATTATATAAATAGGAACTTTTGTTGCAGCTCACTGACATGAGAATACATACTCATAATACAATTGGGATTTTACATGAAAATTTGCAGTGATAACCAGAATCAAGTTTCCAAATTTTCCTGAGATATTGTCAGAGTATATTAAATGTCCACCATTGTTTTGCTATTTGGTTGGTTGGCTGTGATTGAGATTTTTTATTAAAATTTGGTGAAATAAAATAGTTAACACAATGTCTAGTGGACATTCAAAATATGTATAGTGAATGAATTTCTGAGTGAGTAAACAAATGTATCATAGGGCAGAAATGCAGCAGGTTATCAAGGAGAATAGAACCATGTTCAAGAAAGTTGTCAGGAACTCAAGCCATATTTTGTTTCTGCCTTTATTTCTGTTTTATTTTTCTCTTCCACTAATTAGCTTTCTCTGCTGCTCTGTTCCCTTGGGTGTCCCAGTACTCCTGAGTTTAAATCATTTTAATATGTCAATATATTATTATTTATCCACCCCTCAGAGACTCTTTTGTTCCCAAGGCTAAACCTCTTAGATGATCTGATCTGTGCAGCATAATTCAGTGTTCACCCAGCGTCCAATTGGTTTTCACTAGAGGACATGAAAAGTATGGCTCCTGAGTAAATTCTCTGGGTAAATGGAAGGCCAGCTAGTTTCCAGAAAAAAGGGAATTATTCTAAGTTGGGCAGATAACCAAAGTGTGTCTTCTAGTAATTGATGGTGGGGAGGGGAGTAAAATTTTACTGAAAGGAATAAATGAAAGGACATCAGTACAAGATGCAAAGGAAAGATGAGAAAATGATGACTTTGAATCAAAACGGAAGTGAGATTTGGAGTCAATGTCACAGAAGAACCATTCATAATTTACTGGGCCATCTCTCTGCTCGTAGTCCACAATGGACTTTGATTGAGTTTTGCCAAATATATAGGTTTCAAATTAATTGTATTTTGAATATTTTATTATACTTATCTCATTAAGATACGTAAGTGATTGATTTTCAAGAAGTTTACTTACATAGTATATACTTACATGAGGATTAGAAAAATATAAATTTAACCTATGAATATTTTCACATTTTTGTTACTTCATGTATATTTATAAATCAAGAGTAGTACAAACATCCACTTCAGAATATTTTTGACATCCTTTCATCACTGAATAGAGAGCAGCTCGTATTGTTTTAAAAATCAGCTAAACCTGGGCTTCCGCTGAAGCAGCTGAGGATCCAAGATGCTCTAGGCTACACGCTGAAGTTTGGAAAGAATTCAACCTGCTGGCTTTTATCCTCTCTTTTGGACAAGATGGCTATGGGTAATTTGGGCCTCTGGCTATGAAACACGAACCTGTCTATCTGCATTATTAATGGATGCTTGATGGGATGAGCTAACAGTGGCTTTGGTTTCACTGCAAAAAGGCCAAAAGAAAATTTCTTGAGATGGAAAAAGCCAAATAGAAATATGATGACAAGAACAACTAACATCTGTACATTGCTTAAGATGTGCTAGGCATTGTGTTGAGTACTTTAAATAGATTATATGATTTCATACTTACAATTAACCTATGGCATGAATACTATTATGACTCTATTTTAAAGACTATAAAATCAAGGTTCAAAGAAGTTAAGTAACTACTTAAGGTCACAGCAGCTAGGAATAGGGTGGAAACAAAATTTCATTCTATATAACGTAATTTAGAACCATCGGTCTCCTATAGATCATAACGTCTACTTTACTGCATCCTTCATGTCGAGGATGAAATTCTAGGTAAAGCCAAAAGTCTTGAAAGTATGGGTTTGAATTCTCTCTGTGCTAAACCATTCTTTGATTTTTTTTAAAAGCATGAGATGAAGCAAGGGACTTAGGAAAAATGAAGCTAGATATAGATAGAATTAAAAGCACTTTATAAAAGCCACAAAACAGAAAAGTTGAAAAGGTTTTATGTGCATTTATTCCCTGGTTAACATAATGCACAAACAGCATTTAGATATTACTTACACTTCAGTTGTTTCATTTGTTCTGAGACCAAAAGCTGGAATTTCTCATTCATGGATAGGGAAGAAGCAGCAGGGAGAAGGTGATAGAGGGGTTATGCCAAGACTGTAATTAATTCTCTGCAGGAAACACCAAGAACTCTCCATAAAAGAGAAAGACATTTCTGACCTTCCCTTCTCTCTTACTCCATAGAAGATTGTTCTGGTAGATTGTAAACCTAGATGGAGATTTACTTCCAACTTCCAACCATTTACAGTAAAATCCAACTATGACTTTCATCCATGGTAAAATCATATCATAATTTTCTTTTGTGTTATTTTGGATAGAAATGTCACATTTCTTCTTAATCTATGTATGTAAATATTGATATGGATATATAAAAATACAAATATATTTAAAATATCCTACACAATAAAAGCAATTGGCATATTTTGCATATTTTCATCATTCTTCAATGACATAGGCATATATCTTACAGGTGATACCTCTGTAACCTTAATTGTCATACGTTACTTAAAACAATGGACATGATTTATTATTTTCATCTATTCTTATGAGAAGAAAAATTAACATACAAATGCTCCAGGAATTTCAGGCCCATTTGTTTATTTTCCCAGTGATATCCATACACTTCACTCCTACAAGCTCCTAGATTTGCTCCTAGTGTGTAAATAGGAATAAAGGGGAACAGAAACCTTCTCCCAGGGGCACACTAAATATGGGACAAGGAAAACAAGGTCAAAGAGATTTTCATGGGAAAAAAGCAGATGGTTTTGAACTTAGTAGTTAAAATCAAAATCCTGAACCACAAATTCTTTTAATCCCACCCCAGAAGTCTTCATTGAGATTCCTCTGTTTGGTCTTAAATCGAAGTAAACAGAATTCATCTAAGATGAGAACTCATTTCCACAAATGCAAACTTTTTTCTAGGCTAATTTATAGTTTCAGAAATGGAAAACATAGTTAAACTGTACTGCATGAAATATTCTCAAGCATTTTACAATCCAAATCTTAAGAGAATTTGAATACATTTATACATTTATTGGCCTCTTAGCTATGCTTCTTTGCAGTATTTTTTTAGTGGTGTTTTTAGTGATTAGTTTGGAGTTACAATGTATACCTTTAACTTTCATTCTTCTTAGAGTTAATATTGTGCTACTTTACATAAAACGCAGAAATTTTCACCCATATATGTCCATTTACCCCCTCCCCTATCCTTATATTATAATTGTCATATTCATTACATCTTCACATAGTAAATATTGCATAAACAATATTATAACTTTTCCTTTAAACAATCATATATATTTTAAAGAAATTAAGAATAAAAACTAGTCTATATTTTTCTAGGCCTTTTCTAATGCTCTTAATTCCTCCCTGAAGGTCTTAGTTTCTATCTGCTATTGTTTTCCCTCATTCTGAAGAATTTCCTTTAGAAACTTTTTGTAGCACAGGCTGCTAGTAATTGATTCTCTTCATTTTCTTCTATGTGATAATGTTTTTATTTTGCTCTATTTCTTGATGGATATTTGGATATTTTAGATATGGTTTCTGGATATAGAATTCTGGGTTGAAGTTTCATTCTTTCAGCACTATCAGCATGTTGTTACACTGTCTTCTGGTCTTCACAGTTTTCATTGAGAAATTAGTGGAATTTGATTATTGTTCCACTACATATACTGTGTTGTTTTTCTTTAGCTGCTTTTAAGCTGCTTTTTCCTCTCAACTTTTATTTTCTAGCAGATTGACTATGATGTGCATAGGTGTGGTTTTCTTTTTTCTTTTTTTTTTTTGTTTTGTTTGTTTGTTTTTGAGGGCAGTGTCACTGGCCCTCATATGTGGGACCGAACCAGGGCCACTGGCTTCATAGGTGTGGTTTTCTTTGCATTTGTCCTTTTTAGACTCGCTGAGCTTCTTACACCTGAATATTTATGTCTTTTACCACATTGGTAAAGTTTGGGGCCATTACGTCTCAAAATACATTTACTACCCCATTTTTCTTCCCTCTCCTTCCTTCTGGAACTCCAATTACACATATACTACACCTTTTTACATTATATATCTCACAGGTTCCTGGGACTCTGTTCCTTTTTTTAAAATAATTGTTCCTCTGATTGGTTAACTCATATTATGCTTTATTAAAGTTTACTGCTTCATTTCCCTGTCATTTCTATTCTTCTGTTAGCTTATCCAGTATATTTTAATTTCAGATTTATAGTTTTCAGTTATAGAATTTACATGTGGTACTTTGATATGGTTACAAATTCTCTGCTTAGTTTTCTATTTCTCATGAGTACATTTGATTTTATTGTGCTTAGTTTTAATAGGTGCTGTAAACTCCTTAATCTGCTAATTCTAACATCTGATTATTCTGTGGGTTGGTCTTAGTTTATCATCTCTTCTCTTGCGACTGGCCTAAGCTTTCCTAAATATGTATGTCAAGTAATTTTAAATTGTGTTCTGAATATAGTGAATGATCAAAGAATGATTTTTGTTGTCCTTATTTTAGGAAGCAAAAAATTTTGTTACTGTCTAGCTAGAAATTCTGTCTTTTGAGTAGCAACTGAAATATCAGTTTTATCCTTTCATCCACAGTGGGACTGCTATACATCTGTCCCAAAAATATTTGGCTCAGGAGTGAGTCTAAGATTTGGGCAGAATTTATACACTGTGTTTGGAGCTTGTCTCTGGCTCTCTCCTTTCCTGAATTCCCCCTTCACTTTCTCAGCAGCTTTGATTTCCCTGATCTCTGTGCTCTCATTTCTGAGGCCAGGAAGACTGGTACCGTTTATAAAAAAGAAACACTCCCTCATGCCATTCCATTCACCCAAGTGTCAATTTCTGCCCTGAATTTGCCTAATTTCCTTTAGTCTCCAGTACTGTAAAGATTTTTTTTTTTTTATTTTTTTTTTGGACAGAGTTTTAATTATTACTTGTGGAAGGATTGGTCCAGGAAGGGGTTACTCCACCATACCAGAAGTTAAACTCAAGAATTTAAAATGTAAGCACTGATTGCTTTTGTTATTTTTTTCTCTTCCTTTCGTTTCTCTTTCTCTCTTTTTTTTTCTGATTGTAGAAATAAACTTTGAAGAACATAGTTTTTCTGTAAATTTATTGTTGTTGTTGTTTTAGTTCTTTCATCTCTTTTTTTATAAAATGGGTAGCTTCTCTCAAACATATGAGGCAAATTTACTAAGAGAATTGAGGTGTTGGAAGAGCTTTTAATCAAAGAAAAGGAAACTTCATAATAGGGTAGCGTAGGGGTTAATTCCAAATCCATTGATAACACATCAGATGACAGAGAAGTGGTGACTGTAGGGGAAAAAAATCAAGAAGATTTTGGCCAGAACACAAATCCAGCTTTGAATTATTCCAGGGTCCATGCTCTTGACCATCCATGCTATACTGAGGAAGAATATCAAAACTAAAAATGGGAAAACACCATTTAACATGGAGGAAAGAAGGGAAACTAGCATAGAATTTTTTCAAAGAACATGAAAAATTAGTAAAAAAGATTATTTTTAAAAATGGTGCTGTTTGTGTTGGCTAATGACAGAAGCCAATTTCAAAATGAGGTTTCTAAATTCTAACATTGAAATGGAAGTCTCTATATAGAATTGGACAAGGACCTTGAATACTGTAAAAAAGGAATGATGAGATTTATTAAATATGTTTTTAAAAACATTCTTTCTCTAAGATGTCATCTGTATTGCCCCTTATTATGATTTGCTATTATTGTGGAAAATAAGGAAAAGTATTTTAACCATCTTTAAGAGCCTTAGGAATGTTGTTGAGTCCCAAAGGTAGTTGCAGCCATTTCTTAAGAATACCTATTCGTTCATCAATAGAACAGCACTTTCTCATTACCTGTTTACACACACACACTCTGCTAAGTCATTGACGCATGAAAACCATGTTGATATAGGTTGACAGAAACAACCTAGTGATCAACCTGAACAAGTATTTGCATTAAATAATAATTTATACTATGCGTAAGCTAAGGTAAGTGTATTCATGGTGGGGTGGCAGATAGAGAAACTAGCAATTTCTTGTTTAGACAGAAAGAGCTGACAAGGAAGAGCTCATTAGGGTCTCTGGAGAGTGGCTGACAGCTGAGGAGCTGTCGGCTCTGTCAAAAGACCTTTGAAAATTATTCTTGTTCTTGAATCAGGATTTTCTGAATCACCCGCAGGACCCCAGAAGCACATTGCTTGCTTCCTTGACTATTTCCTCACCCTTCGGTGCTATCAGAATTTGCTAAGAGCCTTAGCTGCCTTCAAAACTTTTTTCCTTTGGCATGCATGCCCCCAGACAAGCTGGAATTCATTTTCTCATCAATCCATTTATTTCCCCTTGTTTCTATTCTGGCTAACTAATGTCAGGCCTTGCTTTGAAATGTGCACTTACTGGCAATCCGTCATTGTGTGTGTGCATGTGTGTGTATGCATGTGTGTGTGTGTGTGTGTGTGTGTGTGTAAGAAACACATACACAGATTGACTTTGATTTTGTGCCTCTAAGATGAACAAAATGAAGATGGTAGGAATAGAGTGCTAGACTTGCAAAAAGGAAAACTGATTCAAATGACTGCTGTTTAAAATAAACAAAACCCTCAAAATTCTTGCAGACTGATCTGGTCTAATTTACATATTTTAATGGTTCGCCTCTGATTTCTTCTGCTCAAGCATTGAAGATTCTAATTTTCTATCCTGGAATCATGATCTAATTCAAGATACACACATGTCAGTCCTCAGCGCCACCATTCCCAGACTTCGTATGTGTTCAACTTGGACATCTTATCTTCCCGTGTGTCCCTCTCCCTGCCCCCGACATGCCCACTCTCAGTATTACCCTCACATCCGTGTCACCCAGTCTCTGCTGGCAGCTTCGTGTTTCCTGGCAGCTTATATCAGCACTTAGCTGAGAAGGGAAGGACCATGTTCATAAATATGTTGACATATCTTTTTATGTGTGAAGAAAAGCTTTAATAAGTTACCATAAAAGGTATAAGAATAATTATCCCCATTTGACAGTGAACAGAACTGAGAGGTGTTCATCACTGACTCAAGGTATATTGTAAATAAGAGACAAGGCCTAGATGTCTACTCCAATATGACTCTTAAACCTTTATTTTCACCTAACTACTATACTAGCACTACCCCTGAAGCAAGCCTCTTTATCCTTAGTTGATGGTTGTTTTCCTGACGTTACAGTGTGTATAGGACCTCAACTTCAATATTCTGAGTAGTTCAAGAGTGCTTCCTAAGTACCCATTCCACCGCTGAATGAATTCCTTTAATGAAATCACAAAACCTCTATCTCATCTTTGGTGTGTGGTTACCTTGATTTTCTTCATTACCTGACTACTTCAGAGGTGTGGTGCTAATTGAGCTACTGGTCAACCTGAAACAGGTATAATTGTTATTTCCACTTTATAGATGAAAATTTGAGGCTTCCTACAGTCCCATGCAGCCAGGTTCAAAGTCAAGGTCCAGTTATCAACAAAACTACTTGTGGATTGAAATCTCATGTTGCTTAGCAGCCTGGTCCATAATCAATATACCTGTTGACTTGACTTGCCCTAAATAACTACTTTCAGTACAGTCTCTCTCCTGTACCAATTCTCTCATGCTGAGCAGGAAGCTTTGTGTATTCCAACACATGCTGACCTTTCTGAAAATCTTTTTTATTTCCTCCTGTATCAGCCAAAGTTTCTATATGAAAAGATAGCATACACAAGTGTTTTAGATTTTTATAAAATTATTATTTTTCAGGGATATGAGTAAGTTTAAGAGCACCATGCTAGATGGTGAAGAGGTGCCCAAGGACTTGCAACAACATGTATCCATAATCACCTGCTGAGCCTAAAGAGGCAAGAAGGAAAGATGGTATTAATGGAACCAGTAGAAGAGGGGCTGTCAAACAGGAGCTGTGGCTGTAGAAGAATGGAGCCTCTCTCTCTATGGTGGTGAAGCAGAGAGACAAGAAAGAAATATACTGCAATCTCTCTCTCTCTCTTTCTCTCTCTCCCTCATGTGTCCGCATTATCCAATCAACTGCTGGGCCTTCCATTTGCTGAATCCACAAAGTACAAGGGAACTAGGATGATCCAGGGCACAGAGTAGGACAGAGCCAAAAAAAGAAATGGATCCAGAGGGGCAATTAGAGAACCACCAGTACACCTCCCATGAAGACTACCCTCCCAGTAAACAATTTGGGCATTTTCCACTAAAGCTAAACATATGCATACCCTATGGTCCAGGAATTCCACTCCTTGGCATATATCTCAGAGAAGTGAGTGCTTATGTCCACCAAGCTAAATGTACAGAAATATTCAGTTTTGTTTAAACTAATTAAAATCTGGAAACAACCCAAGTGTTTACCAACACTTGAATTGATAAATTGTGGCATATTCATTAGAGATTACACAGCAATGAAAAAGAACAAGCCACTGACAAATGCAACAATGTGAATGAGTCTCACTGATACAATGTGAAGCTGAAAAAGCCAGACACCAAAGAGTACATACTGAATGATTCTATTTATAAAAAGTTCTAAAATAGGCATAACGAAGCTGTGGTGATAGAAGTGAGAATAGTGTTTACCTTTTGGTGTGTGTGGGAGGGGAGACAGAGCTGGGTATTGACTGGAAAAGGACAGGAAGGAACCTCTGGGTAGTGGTTACTTAGGTATACGCACATGTAAAAATTTATTGAGCTGAACGTTGAACACTGTTTCACTTCATACAACTTATATCTCAGTTTAAGCAATAATAACCATCACTGCAACTATTACTACTACTCTCCCCTGTAAAACCATTATTCAGAATTAGGTTGTCTGCCAGGTAATAATCAGTGAAAGATTTAATCAGAAAACACTCTCTTCTTGTTTGTAAACTGGGTATTCCTCTTACTGGCAACAAAAAAAGAGCAGAGCAGATTATTGAAAAGGAAATGACAAAGACAAAAAAGCTTTCAATTCCAAAAGACATTGGGACCGTGAATCCAACTTTCAGAGATAATGGAAAGACAGTGGATAGAGTTCATATTATGGAGTGGGCAGCTCTTGGGGCCCCTTAAATCATGCCTAGCTGGCTAATGCCTGTCAAGGTCTGGCTCAGAGCACTGTCCTAAAATGTTACTATGTTACACAGGAATAAAGCTTCAGAGAACTATGACAGATAATACATTTTTATGAAAAGCAGCCAGAAATATCACATGACTAATTTTCAAACATAATTTATTTTTTTCCTGGTAACTCAGGTAGAACATAGAATTGAGTGAAATGATCCAAACCCTCCTGGTTTACTGTTTCCTCAATTATTACTGGGTTGGTTTTCAATGCAATCATCAATAATGTTTCTAAATAGGAGTCCAATTTCATGGCATTTCAATGATATCCTGAACTACAGATAAGAATTTAGCAGATTTAGTGGTGCAGTGGTTAAGCGCTGGCTTGGAAAGCCAGCTGCCCCGGTTCGGTCCCACATATGAAGGCCAGTGACACTACCCTCAAAAAAAAAAAAAAAAAGAATTCAGCAGATTTCTTTATTATGCTGCTATCTCAATGGTTCTGCTTCTATGGTGGGAAAAAACAACAACCCACCAAAACAAAACAAAAACAACAAAAAACCCTGAGAATAAATTGTTCACCATAAGAGTGGAATTAATATTTTTAAGCACCATGGCTCCATTTTGTAAATTGTTTCTCCATGATATGTTACCGGGCAACCAAAGAGACGTGTATAGACTTGAAACACAAGAGTAAAGACAACTAGAGTTGGTACAATATAAAAGGAAATATTTTAGGGCCGGCCAAGTAGCTCAGTTGGTTAAAAGCTCACTCAAGAGTGAGAGCTGAGCTCTGAGCAACAGCAGTACAATACCCAGCCTGAGCTGAGCTGCTGCTGAGCTGCCACAGGTGGCAGGATGGCTCAGCTAAAAAATAAATAAATAAAAGGGAATATTTTAAGGATACTTTCAAGACCAGAAGGGCAATCAGGGCTATTTATTTATTTGTAATTTGCAGGATTCATGAACCCGGGGCCGCAGTAGCTTAGGGACTCAGAATATTCCCACCACATCTGTGAGAACTTCACCCCAAATTCCTCTCAATTTCATATGGGATTCCCCAGAAGTCTTCTTGTATGTACTTCATAAACAAAGCCTTCAGGCTGTCACATGCCCCTCACCGTTTTGCTTCTCCCTCCCCACACCTCGGGCATTCTCCTGCTAGGTCAGTGCTGTTCCCTAGAACACTGTTGTCTGTGCTAAGGGCACAAATTTTGTCAGAGTTGTGTATAGTGTTGCTGCTGGTGTCTTAATGCTCTCCCAATATCACAGAGAGATTTGACTGAAACTGCCGTTAGATTTTCTTCAGTTTCTGATACAATATATGATACATACAAAAGAGCACCATATTCTTAAATAACAATAGTAATGAATTAAATAAATCAAATATGCCACCTGTACCTCACCACTCAGCTGAAGAAATAAAACTTCCTTCCAGCTTTGAAGCATCCCCTCCACCCCTAAGCTCTTCCCTGCACTCTGTGTTCACAACTGAACTTTATCCAAGACTTACTATTTGAGGGATTGTTGATTTTCTAAGTCAGAGGGAAATCTTTGTGACTTCCTCCCAAAGAAGATGAGTTAGGGTACAGTTAGAGAGGAGCTCAGACTGGAGCAGCTGGGAGGTGCTTGGAGCAGCTTGCCCTAAGTGTGGACCCCAGTACCCCACACAATTGGGATACTGGGTATGAGCCAGCACACAGCTAGTGGAGTCAAGTCTGGTGCCCTAGTGCTGAGCCTGGAACCTTAAAGCAGGCTGATATAGCCTTAAAGTCAGTGGCGTCCTAGCCATTTGTAAAATCAAGCAGAAATAGAAGCAATCCCTCTCTGGAGGAAAGATACCTTAATTCAGCTACATGGACATCACCCATATGAAGATGAAACAGCAAGTTCAAAATCAAACACCGAGTGCATAAGCAGGCAAGCTACCATGAGTGAGCATCAGCAGAAACAATAAACAACAGTTATAGACACCACCCACTTCAAGGCCTGTGGATACTAGAATTATTTGTACAGAATATAAAACAAGTACATATGAAATTTAAAGAAATCAAGGACACAAAAATCAAAGTAAGCCAAGAGCAAGGGTTATCTATTTTTTTGAAAGATGCTGAACTTAAGAGTTTTTCATCTTTTTTTGTGGATGAGAATATTTTTAACTATTTCAATTTCATTGATCTTTTCTGAGTATTAAGTTTCTATATCTTTATGTGTCAGCTTTAAAATTTATATTTTTCTTTGAGATTCCTATTTTCTCTAAGTTTCCAAACTTACTGATGTAAAGTTGTTCACATTTTCATTATATTTGTTGTCTTTGCTGTATCTTTAGTTATACTATTTACATTTGTAATATTATTACTTTTTTCTCCCTTCCTTTTATTCAAACTTGTCAAAGTTTTGTTTTATTAATTTTCCAAAAGAGCCAAAAGTTTGTTTTTTTGGTCATTTCCATTAAATGTTTATATTCCTCTTTTATATATTTCTGTCCTTGCCTTTATTATTTCTTTCTTTCTTAATTTTATTTTTATATATTTTTAATTTTTTCAAAGATTTTATTGGGGAATTAGGGGAGGGGAACAGTGTTGGGGAATTGGGGGAAGGGACCAGCCAAGTTGTTCTTCTTCAGTCTTTTTTGTGGAGGGTACCAGTCGCCATCTGGCTTCCGGTCAGCAGCTCGTGGCCTCTAAGTTCAAGGTGCTGTGTTCAATCTTAGTTGTAGGTGGGTGTAGCTACCATTCCATGCAGGAGTTGAACCAGCATCCTTGTTGTTAAGAGCACACACTCTTTCCTCTGAGCCATCTGGGCAGCAGCTCAGCTCAAGGTGCTGAGTTCAATCTTAGTTATGGGTGGGCATAGCCCACCATCGAACAGGCAATGTTGCTGTTACACCAGCTGAGCCATCCTGCCACCTTTGGCAGCTCAGAACAGCTCAGATAGGGCACAGCATTCACTGGTCCATGTGGGAATCAAACCAGCGGCCCTGTTGCTCAGAGCACATGCTCTAAGCCAACTCTTAACCAACTGAGCCACTCAGCCAGCCTATTATTTCTTTCTTATACTTATTTTGGGGAGGAAGGGGGAGCTTATTTTGATAGTTTGTCCACTGACTAATATGCTGGGTATTGGTTTCCAAATCCACTTTCCTATACTCTGCTTTGTGATGACAGTTCTGCGAACAATAGACAGTTGTGTTTGTCAGAAGTCCTACTGTCAATTTCCACCAATAGGAGGAACTTGGGAGAAGAATGGATGGCAGGAGAAGAGAAGAAGGGGCTTGCTTCTTTATGCTTGTTTATTTTTCCTTTCAGGTCACCCTACCATGGCCTTTTATCTTGGCAGCAGAAGAATAAAAGCTTAGAGCTTGCAGCTTACTGGGACACTCCCACTATCAGCCTCACTGAACTCCCTGACCAGGTAGAGGCAGACAATTCCTACTGCTGATATGTCTGAGTTACAGCAACATGGGATCGCTCTGTCTTCTGAAGTAACAGCACCAGCTGGGCAGCATTCCCTACTGAAACTGACCATCAGAATGGCCACAGGAGATTAGAGCCCAATTCTATAACTCCCTCCTCCAAGCCCTTAAAATGCCAGCAGCAGTCAGATAGGTGGCACCTTCCTTGAAATTCTGAGCCCTAACTCTGTAGGCCCCTCCCTGAGCTTCTAGATTCTAGTATTCTCAGCCTCTTCTTTTTATTCCTCCGCCCCGAAGCATGGTAGCAGCTTTTGGTAATGATCCCTTTGAATGTTCTCTTTTTCCTTTTTTTGTCCTCCAGCACTTGATTAACAAATTTCCTATATTAAATTCTCTCTGTTGAAATACCTGCTGTGGCTTTTCTTCCCTGAATGAACCCCAACCAATATAAGTGCTCGGTATATTTGTTTCATACTTTTTCCTATTATAAAGATTTAAGGATTATGCTATATTTCCTGTTGCCACTCCTTCCTTGCCACACTGCACAACAGGGGAGAATTCAGGAACTCCATCTCCCAGAATAATCTTCTCCATATTTTCTGTATTTGAATGTGGATTAGGTCTCCTTCTCTAAGAAAATAAGAGGGGCCATTACTGGAAGCATGGGCATATGCTGGTACAAACTCCACAGTAACTTCTGGGTGAGCTCCCGCTTCAGTGTTTCAAGCAGCTCTGATAATAGGAGCTTCTCGAAGGTTTTCCAGATTCTTAGGGGCTTCTGGGAAAGAAGCTCAGAACCCACTGGAATTCCTCTTATGGTTATCTTTAAATTTTTCTCTTATTGCAATTGTCTAGCTAATTCTACTTCTTTGGGGTCATCTTTTGTCTCCCACTAAAATATGATGGCATTGAGATACACTGATAGACACTTACTTTAACTTTTTCTCTACTAGTTGACTTGTTATCAGTGTTGGGAATTCTAAACAGCTATTGGAAAGTCTACTGAATATTTGGACTGTTTTGAGCATTTAGAATTCATACTGAAGAAAAATTATGAGCTTATCCTTCAAAATTACACATGCAAATTATAACAAACATATATGGGGCCCCCCATGTCTTAGCTTGTAAATTCAGTGGCACTAGACTGAAACTGATCATCAGACCACAAGAGATTTTTTTTTTTTGAGGGCAGTGTCACTGGCCCTCATATGTGGTACCGAACCGGAGCCGCTGGCTTTTTAAGCCAGCGCTGAACCACCGCGCCATTCGGCCGGCCCTAAGAGATTTTTTTTTTTTTTAGACTTTCGACTTCTTGAGGTTAAGTATTCTTTATATATATATATATATATATATATATATATATATATATATATATATATATATACTTTTAATTAGCTTCAGGTGTACAACAAAGTGCAATAGTTATACTTTTTACCCCTCAAAGTGACAACCCCCTCCCCCAAGTCTCCCCTCCCACTCCTCCCCCCCATATCATACTATCTATTACAATTCTTTTGACTCTCTTCCACCATATAATCCACATCCCGTGACTGTCTATATATTCAATTACAGTTGGCATACAATATTATACAACATCAATTTCAGGTATACAGTGCCGTGATCAAGCCTCTACCCCATCCATGAAGTGGTCTCCCTAACAAAGCATGTGACCATCTGACACCCCACAAAATTTTAACAACATTAGATTCCCCGAACTGTGTTTCATATCCCTGTGACGATACTGTAGTTACCTATTTATGCTGTCTAATCCTTTCCCCTTCTCCCTCATCCTCACCCACCTCCCAACTAGCAACCCTGTTTTTCCTCTATATCTATGAGACTATTTCTGTTTCTTATGCTCATTCATTCAGTTTTTCAAATTCTACATATAAGTGAGATCATGTGGTATCTGTCTTTCTCCGACTGACTTATTTCATTCAACATAATAGTCTCTAGGTCCATCCATATTGTTGCAAATGGTACAATTTCATTCTTCTTTATAGAGGAGTAATACTCCAGATTTTTAATAGACGGATGCCTAAGCCTTTTTCTTGGAAACTCTGCCCGAAGTTAGGTTAAAGTTCCGTATATATTGAAAGCTCTTCAGGTGAATTTGGATGATCAGCCTTGTTTTGGAACCACTGCTTTATAATACCTTATAAATAATTTTTGATCTTGTGTTTTTAAAATTAATCCCAAGCTTTTCTCCTTTGTTTCACTCCTCCAATGGCCTCAGTACTGAAGTATATTTTCTTTATTTTTTTAATTAAAATTTATTGGGGTAATAATGGTCAACAAACCACATAGGTTTCAAGTGTACAACTCTATAATACATCATCTATATATTGCATTGTGTGTTCACCACCCAGAGTCAGTTCTCCTTCCATCACCATATGTTGTGTTGTGGGAAAAGTCATGACACATTTTTGCAATGAAAAACATAGAAAAAATACATCATGACTTTTCTGACAACCCAATATTTGACTCCCTTTTCCCTCATCTACCACTTGCCAAACCCCTTAGCCTCTGGTAACCACTAAACTGTTGTCTGTGTCTATGAGTTTTTGTTTCTTTATCTGTTTGTCTTGTTCCTTTGTTGCCTTCAATTTGATATCTCACATATGATTGAAGTCATGTAGTTCTCAATATTTTCTGTCTGACTTATTTCACTTAGCATTATAATCTCAAGATCCCCCCATGTTGTCATGAATGGCAGTATTTCTTATGGCAGAGTAGTATTCCATTATATATATATATATATATATATATATATATATATATATATATATTACATCTTTATCCAATCATCTATTGAAGGACACTTTGGTTGTTTCCATGTCTTGGCCACCATGAATAATGCTGCAATGAATATCAGAGTACATGCATCTTTATGGATAAATGTTTTCAGATTTTTGGGGTGGATACCCAGCAGAGGGATTCCTGGGTCACATAGTAATTCTAGTCTTAATTTTTTGAGGAACCTCCAAACTGTTTTCCATAGTGGCTATACTCCCACCAACAGTGTATGAGGGCTCCTTTTGCTCCACAACCTTCTCCAATACTTACTATTTGTCTTGTTGACGATAGCCATTCTAACAGGTGCAAGATGATATCTCATTGTGGTTTCGATTTGTATTTCCCAAATAGCTAGTGAAGTTGAACATTTTACCATATATCTGTTGGCCATTTGTATGTCTTGTTGGGAGAAGTTTCTCTTCATGTCCTCTGCCCACTTTTTTTTTTTTAAAGATTTTATTGGGGAATTGGGGGAGGGGAACAGTGTTGGGGAACCGGGGAAGGGGAACAGACAAGTTGCTGTCTTTTTGTTCTTTAGTCTAGTTGTGGAGGACGTGGCCCATGTTGGTATCGCCATTGCGCTCTTCCCGGATGAAGCAGATCGGTCGCTGGCCTCTGGATGTAGCTCACCGCGGCTATTGGCAGCTCATGCTGGCTGCCAGCCACTCATGCTGGCTGCTGGCCACTCACTGTAGCCTATGGCAGCCCACTGCAGCAGGGGCTGCAGCCTACACCGTCGCTGGGCTCGCAGCCCAGCTCCAGCTGGAGTTGTTGTAAGCTGTAGAGGGCAGTGTAACTGGCCCTCATACGTGGCATCTGAACCAGGGCCGCTGTCATCCCAAAACCAGCTCTTAACCAATGCGCCACTCAACCGGCCCCCTCTGCCCATTTTTAATTAGATTATTTGTCTTTTTGTTGTTGAGTTGAGTTCCTTATACGTTTTGGATATTAGCTCCTTATCTGAGGTGTTTGCAAATATCTCCATCCATTTGGTTGGTTGCCTCTTTGCTTTGTTGGAGGTTTTTTTTTTTTTGTTGTGCAGAAGCTTTTTAGTTTAACATACGAGTAGCCCCTTTCATTTATTGTATTTTAGCTTTCACTTCCCTTGTCTTGGAGGTCAAATTCATAAATTCCTCTTTGAACCCAAGGTCCATAAGTTAAGTACCTATGCTTTCTTCTGTGCAGTTTATTGTGTCAGGTCTTATGTTTAGGTCTTAGATCCATTTTGCATTAATTTTGGTACACAGTGACAAATAGCAGTCTAGTTTCATTCGTTTGCACATGGCTTTCCAATTTTCCTAGCACCATTTATTAAAGAAGCTTTCTTAGGGCCGGTCGAGTGGCGCGGTGGTTAAGCGCTGGCTTGGGAAGCCAGCAGCGCCAGTTCGGTCCCACATATGAGGGCCAGTAACACTGCCCTCAAAAAAAAATAAAATAAAATAAAATAAAGAAGCTTTCTTTTCTCCATTGTATGTTTTTGACTCCTTTGTGAAAAATTGTCTGTCTATATTTATGTGAGTTTATTTCTTCTGTGTTTTCAATTCTATTCCATTGGTCTGTGTGTCTGTGTTTCTGCTAATACTATGTGGTTTTGGTTATTGTTACTTTGTAGTACAAGTTAAAGTCATGCAGTGTGACACTCTAGCATTGTTCTTTTTTCTTAGGATTGTTCTGGCTTTGCAGGGTCCTTTGTGGTTCCATACAAATCTGATTTTTTTTTTTTGAGGGCAGTATTACTGGCCCTAATATGTGGGACCCGAACCGGGGCCGCTGGTTTTTGAAGCCAGCACTTAACCACCGCGACACTCAGCCCGCCCCTCTGATGATATTTTGTTCCAGTGTTAAAAATACCATTGGGATTTTGATGGGGATTGCAATAAATCTGTATATTGCTTTAGGTAATATGGCCATATTAATTATATTGATTTTTTCCAATCCATGAACATGGAATGTCTTTCCATTTTTTGTGTGTCTTGTTTAATTTCTTTTAAAAATGTCTATAGTTTTCAGTGTATAGGTCCTTCATGTCCTTTGTTAAGTTTATTCCTAGGTATTTTATTCTTTTTTTGCAATTTCAAAAAGAATTTTATTATTATTATTATTATTATTATTATTACTTCCTTTTCTAAAATGTCATTGTTTTTGTATAGGAATGCAATGTATTTTTGTATGTTGATTTTGTAGCCAGCAACTTTACTGTATTTGTTTATTGTTTCTCATAGCTTTTTGGTGGGGTATGTAGTGTTTTTTATATAAAGAATTATGTCATCTGCAGAAAAATGACAATTTAACTTCTTCATTCCCAATTCAGATACCTTTTATTTCTTTCTCTTGCCTGATCGCTCTTGCTAGGACTTCCAATACTATGTTGAATAATAGTGGTGGTAGAAGGCAACCTTGTTTTGTTCTTGAACATCGAGCAAAAGACTTCAGTTTTTCACCATTAATTATGATATTAGTTGAGGGTTTGTC
Organism: Aselliscus stoliczkanus; assembly: GCA_033961575.1. Taxonomy (NCBI): domain Eukaryota; kingdom Metazoa; phylum Chordata; class Mammalia; order Chiroptera; family Hipposideridae; genus Aselliscus; species Aselliscus stoliczkanus. Next base: position 120,280,919 of record CM066727.1, on the reverse strand, counting down.
ATATATGGCCTCTATTATGTTAAGGTATTTTCCTTCTATACCCATTTTATTAAGTGTTTTAGTTATAAATTGATGTTGTATCTTGTCAAATACGTTTTCTGCATCTATTGATATGATCATATGATTTTTATCGATTTTGTTTATGTGGTGTATCACATTGATTGATTTGCATATGTTGAACCATCTTTGTGCCCCTGGGACGAACCACACTCAATTGTAATGTATAATCTTTTAATGTATTATTGTATTTGATTTGCTAGAATTTTGTTTAGGATTTTTGCGTCTATGTTCATCAGAGATACTCGTCTATAGTTTTCTGTTTTTGTGTTATCCTTACCAGGTTTTAGACATCAGGGTAATGTTGGCCTCATAAAATGTGTTAGGGAATATGGTCTCTTCTTCAGCTTTTTGGAAGAACTTGAGTAGGACAGATATTAAATCATCTTTCAATGTTTGGTAGACTTCACTAGTGAAGCTATCTGGTAATGGACTTTTGTTTTGGGGAAGGTTTTGGATGACTGATTCAATTTCCTTGCTATTGATCGGTCTATTTAGATTTACCAGTTCTTTGTGATTCAGTGTAGGAAGGCTTTAAATTTCTAAGACCTTGTCCATTTATTCTAGGTTATTGAATTTGGTAGCATATAGTCCTTCATAGTATTCTTGCATGATCCTTTGTATTTCTGTGGTAACTATGGTAACATCTCCTCTTTCATTTCTGATTTTGTTTATTTGTGTCTTTTCTCTTTTTATCTTAGTGAGTGTAGCCAAGGGTATGTTAATTTTATTAATTTTTCCAAGAACCATCTCTTTGTTGCATTAAATTTTTCCATTGTCTTTTCATTCTCTATTTCATTAAATTCTGCTCTAATTTTTATTATTTCCTTCCTTCTGCTGACTTTGGGTTTCCTGTTTTCTTCTTTTACTAGTTCTTTAAGGTATAATGCTAGGTTGTTTACATGGGATTTTTCTTGTTTGTTGAGATAGGTCTGTAATGATATAAATTTCCCTCTTACTACTGCTTTCACTGCATCCCAATAATTTTGATAGGATGTATTTTCATTCTCATTTGTTTCTATGTATCTTTTAATCTCTCCTCTTAGTTTTTCTTTGACCCAGGTGTTTTTCAAAAGTATGTTGTTTAGTCTCCACATATTTGTGGTTTTCTTGCTTTCTTTTTGCAGTTGACATCCAGTTTCAAAGCCTTGTGATCAAAGAATATTCTGGATATGATTTAAATATTCTTAAATTTGCTGAGGCTAGTTTTATGTCCCAATATATGGTCTATCCTTGAGAATGTTCCATGTAAACTAGAAAAGAATGTATATTCTGATGTTCTAGGATGAAGTGCTCTATAAATGTCAATTATGTCCATTAGGCTTAATGTGTCAAATGGATACATTTAGGGCTGATATTTCCTTACTTATTTTTTATTTGGATGGTCTATCCATAGCTTTCAATGATGTATTTAGGTCTCCTACTATAATTGTGTTTTGGTCAATTTCTCTCTTTTGTTCTGTTAGCTGTTCTTTGTGTATTTCAGTGGTCTCTGGTTGGGGACATATACATTGATGAGGGTTATGTCTTCTTGTTTTATTGTCCTCTTTATCATTATTAAATGTTCATCTTTGTCTCTTGTTGTATTTTTTATCCTGAGTCTGTTTCATCTGATATAAGTATGAATACACCTACTTTTCTCTGAATATCATTTGCTTGCAGTATCAATTTCCATCCTTTCACTTTGACCCTATATTTGTCCTTGTAGCTGAAATGCATCCTGAAGTATATTTTATGAAGTCACCTGTAAGCTAGTGCTTTAGGAGGTACGATTTAAAAAAGCAAACAAAGCATAAAACTCCTACTGACTGACATCATCTTTCAAAACAAGGATCCCTTTTGTACTTGATGTCCCTAACTACGCTTATTTCAGAATGAATGATGATAGGCTTGTGGAATCAACATGTTTGACTATGTATTTCTGTTTATAAATGCAGAGTAAGTCAGGAATGCCAAAAGGCAATGTCACAATTCTCCTGCACTCTGCCAACTTATTTGCCTTATGGACTCAAATATGTTCTCAAATATGAAGCAGATGGCTCTCCCTACCCTCCAGGTTATTACATAAGATGGTGAGGTACACTGGACTGGGATGCTGATTCCCAGAAAGACAAGTACCATGCATGTGATAAAGCCCCAGGTGTAAGGGAAAGAATAAAGCTTCAGAGCCAGACATGTCTGGATTTGCATCCTGGCTCTGCCTCTTTCTGATCACGAGAACTTTAGCAACTGAGCTCATTTGGCCTCCATTTCCTCTTCTGCAAAAATAACAGTAATCATATCTCCTTTGTGTATTTTTGGGAACATTGAAACATAAGTATATAAAGCACCTGTCAAATAGAAGATGCACAATGAAAAATTTACTTTTTTAGAATTTCTACATGAAAAAAACAGGATTTCTCCTAAGCTTCCTCCCAAATGGCATTTGTTCTGAATTGAGGGAGCCACCTGATATGATTTAATGTAAACACAGGTCAGTAATCCTTTTGCAGGAACCTATCACACTGGTTGTTATAACTTGACACACACACAGACTGAAAATTCAGTTTGTAAAAAGTGATGTTTATGTAAGTTTGATCTCTCAAGGCACTGGAACCTGGACTCTGGTAGTCTACCTGAGTTCAACCTTCCAATTATCTAAAAAGAATACCTGTGCGTGTGCGTGTGTGTGTGTGTGTGTGTGTGTGTGTGTGTGTGTGTGTTGTGGTATTGGGGGGAGACTTAGAAATTTAAAATAACCCCAACAAAACTCTATGAAAATAACTGAGCCCACTCAACAGAATGAGAACTACATAAGAATATTTTTTAAATTCATTTTTTTTTTTTTTTAGAGGTCAGTGTCACTGGCCCTCATATGTGGGACCGAACCAGGGCCGCTGGCTTCCCAAGCCAGCAATTAACCACTGCGCCACTCGGCTGGATAAATTCATTTAAATGTACTTACATCAAACAAATGACAAATAGTAAGTAATGGACAATTCAGAGTAATTTCCACTTTTGATCCTGAAGAGTAATTAGCAAATCTACAACAATAATCAAGGAAATCATTTAATTAAAATGTCTTCTTTTATATTCTGCTCAGTATTTTGTGTGCTCTGCAACTCTGTCCTATATAAACAGGCTGGTGGTTTTTTGAATTGGAGTTTTTGTATTGTTTTCAAATTTTTCATCTTTGCTTAAATGAAATTTTAAGATGATATTTGTATCAAGTATTTCTTGAGCTGCACCTCAAATTTTTTGCTTCATCTACAGAGGACACAGTGAACCTCAAGCTGGCAAAACCCTGCTTCAGTTGCACCCACCTCTCTTGCTTTCTGCCCTCCGACTTCTCTGACACCTGACATCTGATGCCTATGATGTCTGTGGAAACCTGATTAGTTCTAACGTATACATAAATCTGGATGATTGTTTTCCTATAGGATAACCTTTGGTCAATGCGGAACTGGAGGCAGAACTTCCCTCTTAATGACAATTCAGAGATGTATTCTACATGATCCCTCAGAGTCACAATGGGACCAAGCCTCAGTTGCCCACTGCTCTGACCAGCTCAATAATGCATCCTGATTTGGGCAATCCCTACTTCCCCATTTTATTCTTCCCAGTCTTCCATTCATGACCCCCTGAAATGACATCCTCAAGTAAACCACCTTCATAAAAGATATGTCTCAGACTCTGCTTTCTCACGGGAACCCAGGTTAAGATAGCATCGCTAAGGCCAAACAATTAGCTAAGCAAAATTGCTGAGTATCTGAGCTTACATATGACTGCAAGAATGGCTGAGCTTTGCTAAAATGTTCACTGTGTCTCTCTAAGATGAGTGTTCTGTATTTTCAGTCTATGCTTTCTGTTTCTCTGAGGTGATGATGAAGCTGATATGCCATTGTGTTTGGTGGATCAGGAGTAATGTTACCCTTCTACTGGGTCTGAAAGAGCTTCGCCTTTGGGCCAAAATATGGAGTCACAACCCTTCCTATGTAATAACCCACATCTATTCTAGTAGGATTTGATCTGTGACTTTCCTGTTTAACCACTTTATCCACAATATCATTTAAACAGTTCCCCTGAAACTTAAGGTTCCCAAATCTATTTCCTACAATAATGTCTTTTACCACTCCCAGTAAAACAAGACTATTTCCTCCCCCAAATTTTACTCAATATGGCTTTTCTGTCAGCTGGACAATACCACCAAACACTCAGAAATAGAAAATGATGGCACCAAGAGGGACATTATTGGAAGAATGCTTTTTTACTTTCTTTCACTTTCCTGCTAGAAGACTTTATAAGACCTGCTGTCTTCCCTATCGGCTCTGAGACAGGGGGTGTTGTCTCTGCTGTTTCATATGTTCAAGTGTTACCATCAGGGCTGTGCTTTTCCCTGGTTTATCCCTTAGGGGGTGGGTTAGAAGAATCAATCTGCAAAGGAGTAGAGACACACGTTCCCTGGATATTTTGGTCTGGCCTTGAAGATATGACTACAGATGGGGCTTCTTTCCCTCTAAGCTCTAGTATCACTCAAAATATCTTCTGTTCTCTAGTGAGGCCAGCTTTGCTTCCTCCTCTTAATGAGCCATATGTTTTTACTGGGTTTTGTTTTGTTTCCACCACAGACAATCCCCCCTCCTTCCAAAAGACTGAAGAATGTTGCCCTTGACAGTTTCATTTATCTTCCTTCATCTCCCAATATGATCTCCCTTATTCAATATTTCTTTTCTTTATGCCAGCACACAGAAGCACAGAAAGAAAGGGAACTCTGAAGTCAGACTGGCTTGGGTTCTAATCAGAGCTCTGTCATCTACTGTCTGTCTGACTTTGAGCACGTGTCTTTACTTCAGACCCTGAGCATCTTTCCTTGTAAACAATGTATAACACAGAACCATAAATTTTTTGCAAAGGCTACCGAATTTATAGGGTAAATTCTCAGACAGTGATTGTTTCTTTATCTCTCTGTTAGTGGCTATGTTTTACTTGAACATAGTCAGTTATGTCAGTTATGCCTCACACTGCTTGTCTATTATGGTTAAATCCACTTTTTCCAGCCAACTCTCCTTCCTTTCTAGGTTTCATGCTCACTTTGTTTACCCCTTGATCAGTTTTCAGTGAATGCCCTTGGCCTCTTATACATTATTGTAAGAGTTCTTTATTGCTGATTAATGACAAACATTTAATACTCCATATAGCTTCTTAGGGTTAGGGAGCCAGCAGCATCTTAGCTGGGCAATTCTGGCCCAGGGTCTCTCACAGGTTGTACTCAAACTGTTGTTTGGGGCTGCAGGATATCTCAAGGCCCTAGAGAAGCTGGAGCACATGAAGCACAGTACCTGCCATAAAACCCATTTCAGCAGCCAAGCAAACTCTGTAACCCCCAATCATCACCATTACCACGCGTATTGGTTTACTCAGCGTGGGTTTACAAGCGGTTCTTTCCACCTAGACATGAAATCCCAGGGTTTGGATCAAACTGTTCTCTAATTTGGGGGCTTAATGGTTTGAAGTTCACCAACCCTAATAGTATTTTTGCCTAGAGAGAGTTTATCCTGTCTCCACACAGAAATGTCCAGCAGGCAAACCAGAATTTTCCTCCTGGAGCCACTTGGCATGCCTTCCAGCTGCTGGCAATGTTCCTAGTGGGTCCAGAGTTCTGCACCATGTACAATAGTTGAGCAAAGAGGGTCTGGGCTGGCAACACATTTGAAGTCAATTTCAATAGTTCCCTCGTTGGCTGTGGAAAACCTTGACAGCTCTGATGCTGGCTGCCTTCTGTTTGTGTTTCCAAATCCACTCTTCAATGTCCTGTGTCTCAAAGGCTGACCTGCTTGGACTGCAGCAGCAGGCTCCCTTGACCTCAGGCTTCTCAGCTAGGGTCTGATCAATTATTGATAGAAGCACTGGGAGGGGGTTGAAAGATCAGAAAGAGAGTGAGGTTGGGATATTTATCCCCCTGCTCCTTCCTGGCCAGATCCCAGCATGAAATACGTCTCCATTCCCCAAATCAGAGTCCCTTTCAAGAGGTCCTCTGTGCCACACCCTCCCCCTGCCCATTTGGGCTTAGAAATGGTGACTGTTCTCCCCCATTTATTAACTTCGGCTGCCTCATTATCATTTTCCCCCTAAACCATGCCCACAACTTTGTAAATAGTCCTTTATTAAACTTTCTTCTATCCCCAGTTTGCATGTGTCACCCACTTCCTGCCAAGACCCTAACTGATAGTTGCTGTGAAGTGGATGATTTGAACAACTTGGCCTCCCAGCCTTCCTGCAGGTTCATATGAACAGTAAAGTATCGTCTGGAGTCATTAAAAATATCTAACTATTGAATTACCTAGTTGTTATTTGAAGAAACGCACAGACTGGCAGCAGTTTGCATTTCTGGAATATCTATGTGAACAATCATTCATTGCCAAAAGCTAATAGAGCTAAATATTAATGAATTAAAGGGCATCCATATTCAACCCAGCAAAATGTTTCATGATTTTAAGCAATAGGTAACTTGTAGCAAGTGCTGTGTGGCAAACATTGCATCAAATAATTTACATTTTTTTGAATTCTTACAAACTTACTGTTACAATTTTAAGTTCTTTAGTCTTCTCAATTATTCTGTGAGACATGTTGTTTTTGCCATTTGACAGGCATGGAAATTGAGGCTTAGGGACAAGAACTTTGCCCAATGCTGCTGCTGGAGCTGATATTCAAACCCCACATGCTCTACTCAGTTTCCTCCTTAGTTAAGGAGGAAGCAACTAAAAAAAAATGACCAAGGTATGTTTTCAGTCAAATGGAAAACATTTGCTAATTTCTGGATGGTATGAATAAATTCTTTAGAATTATAAATTATACCACTACTTGTAAAACTTTTACTTATTCCAAGCTTGTTAGTTGATTTGATGTAATAAAGGGAGCCTGAGCTATTGTGAATTTCAAGTGTGGTCCACTAACACATATAATTCTGAATTCACCACACACACACACACACACACACACACACACACACACACACACACACGTCTAACTCTCCTAACTCTAGTGCTTAGCAGCTCCTCAACTGGGAAGCAGTTAGTCCTGGGTCTTCTTATAAATCTCCTTATAAATAATGGTTGTGTTTACACAACCTGGAAAGACTGGGTTTTCTCCCTGAATGAGTCATTGTTTTGGTATAATGTAAACAGAGCCAGTGTTAAGGAAGAGGATTTCTTTTTCTAGTGAAGCTCTGAACATTTAAACAGCTGCTTAGTTTCACTCCAGAAGTGTTTGCATTTCATTGACAGATGGAGTAATTTCCAAATGGTTTTTAATCAATAGGTACTAGACAAGTGGTTGAGAATTTTCTCTTAAGGGGAGGGGAGCAGAAAAAAAATGCAGTTCAACCATGGTGTTGTTGTTGTTGTTGTTGTTGTTGTTGTTGTTGTTGTTGTTGTTGTTGTTATTTTAGCATCGGTTATTAAATAACTACCACAAAACCTCATTTTGGGATGTGAAATTCTATGCAATGGTCCATATTAAAGCTGTTTATTTTCATGTTATTTGGTAGCTTTTGTTTGTATGGTTTTGTAATTTTATTTTCTTAAAGAAGAAGCACTGTGTCTAGAGCACAGTTCTGCCCAAATTTATATCCATTTACTTTTCACTTTGGCTTCTCTAGGAGGTGTCCAATTTTTAAGTGTTATATATAATTCATATATTAGAAATATTTCTAGGGATTTCTAAATAAAATCCACAAGACATTATTATTGCCATTTTGCATAGTCAATGTTCACTTAGATTTACACACATATTAGCCATACTCTTTGTTCATTGTTTCTTCTTGCATTCATCTCAGACCATTTTCATTTTGCCTGAAATGTATCCTTCAGAATTACTTTCCTTAGTGAGAGGTTGCTGGGGGCAAATTTTCTCTCTCTCTCTCTCTCTCTCTCTCTCTCTCTCTCTCTCTCTCTCTCTTTATTTTTATTTTTTTATTTTTCTGTTTTCACCTGAAAATGTTTTTATTTCATATTCACTCATGAAGTGTATTGGGTGGATATAGAATAGTAGTTTGGCAATCCCTTTCTCAGCACATTTCTGGTATTATTCCACTGTCTTTGGCTTTCACTATGGCTGTTGATAAGTTAGGCATCAGCCTCACTACTTTGAGTCACCAGGGACTCTGTCTTGTGCTGTCAGAATCCCTTTTGGGGATGGACAGGATTTTACCCTCACATGCTGAGTGGCGTTACCAGCTAACAGCCATGGCTGTCAACCTTACTGGAAATTGCTTTCAACTGAAGAGACCCATCTCAATCAAATTCATGTCTCATTTCTGAAGGCTGCCAGCATCTGTGTATTGTAGCCTACAAACCAGGTGACAAAAAAGGCTGCCAGCTTTGAGTGAGGACCAGAGGAGGAAATGGCCATGGTACAAGTGATCTTGCCATTTGGGCCATTTGACTCAGCAGACTGTAAGTTATTAGATGTATCAAAGAGAAAAAGTGGTGCAGTGTGCAGTTTAAGCCAGCCACAATAGAAAAATCACTTTTAGAGTCCTGAAACAAGGTCACGCTATCTGCAGCAGAAAATTGTATACCTTTTCAAAAACTGCTTACTACTTGGCCCTGATAAAAACTAATTGCCTCAGTTCTGAAGAGAAGCTGGGTTCTGCCAGACACACCAAACTGGGCAGCTCAGAGGCAATAGATCACAGCTGGAAGTGAAATACTGGGATCAAAGCCAAGGCATGGCCAATGAAAAAATTGTGAGACACAAGGAGGTGGACCCGTGTCACCTTATCATAATCCTATTGGTGCAACTTTCAATGGCAAGCTGATGAAGAGGAAGAACATGAAGCTTGGTTCATGGATGTGCCACCTCATACGTTTTTGGGTAATAGCTAAAGTTTGACTTTGGCCACACTGCATCCCCATTCAGTGATGGCCTTGAAGGTGAGGTCTGTGAATTGAAATTCTTCCAATGGATAGATCATTAGGCAACATATCCAATTTTTTTTTTTTAATGTGGAGAGAGACAAAATCAATGCATAAACTCAGAAAATAGCTTGGCTGGTTGGTCAGAGGCAAGAAAGAATAAATATTAGAAGATCAGGGACAAGAAGATATGGAATAGAGGCATGTAGATAGACCTTTAGTTTTGAGTAAAGAAGATGTCTTACATTAGCCTTGCATTGTTACTACCATCATAGAGTATACCCCAAGGAAGAGACATTAAACAACCAAGTAGGGAGAATGAATTGGCCAGCAGGCATCAGTCAGTCTCTGCCATACGCTATCCCAGTGCTGGCACAATGGGCTTGTCATTGTAGAACCATGGTGGAAGGGAGAGGGGCTATGCAGGGCTCACAGTCATGGGTTTCTACTCACCAAGGATGCTGGGAAATGTCTAGCCTACCAACATTGACTAACACTGATCCCCTTCTACAGAAACATCCCTCAAGGATACCAATAGTCCGTTTAGTGTATAAGTAGCCTCCATTGGATCCCTTCTACCATGGAAGGAACAAAGATTCATTTTGACATGCCAACACATATCTGTGTATGACTTCTTATCCACAGGGCCTCAACTAGCACAATTGTTGGAGGTCTTACAAAGTTCAAGCCACCCAAATCAGATTCCCACATGACATTGCATCAGATGAATGAACCTATTTAATAACAACTAGTATAGCATTATGGGCAAATCCACTGGATTCATGACACATCACCCACAGGTTGAGTGATATGCTGAGTGGTTCATGGGATAGGAGGGGGCCTAGAGTCTAAGAAAAGAAAGTTCAAGGAGTCCGTATCTTATTACCACAGGGCACAGGTAAACATGTCGACATCAGTAGAAAATTCTGGCACATTCCCAAAGGTCTGGCTAGTGCAGTTCTGACAGGTATAACAAGGACCAGATTTATACCAAAAGAGAGGTAGTGAGAACCTGAGAAGAGTTTGTGGACCAACCACACCTCTCCCTGTGTCACGAAGTTTGTAATTCCCTGAGATGGAGAAAGCAGTGGGGACAGCAAAGCCCAGAACAGCCCAAATAAACAGCGTGGCCCTTGAATTAATGAGTTTAAATCTGGAGTGGAATTAACAAATTTTAATTACTTGTTACTGTTTAAACCAGAAGAGACCATATTTCTTTTCAGTAGCAGGATTAGGAGGTTTTTAACATCAATGGAAATGGGGCCACCAGAACTAAGTCAAGCTCAGTAACTGAAAAGGTAAAGTTACATTTCTGCACAGGTAAGCTTTGAGTATTTCAAAACACTACACATGTAATCTTCTTACATGTGGGTGCCCTCACAAGAATCTGTCAGAACTTTCTGGGATTTGACTCAAAATTCGCCATCCTGGCCCATTCTCATCCCTAGGGGATGGAGAATTTAAATCAAGGGGGAGAAGATAAATCCATCTCTTTTTAAAAATATAAATCAGTTTTCTTTTGCTAACATCCAAATGTCTTTTAATGATTCATTATAGGCACAGACACCCTTACAAATACTTAAAATTCTCCAAAACTCCAAACAACAACCCTTATACATTACTGACGGAAATTTAAAATTGTTCAGCCACTGGAGAAGATGGTTTGGCAATTTCTCAAGAAGTTAAACATAGAATTGCCATATGCCTCAGAATTACCATTTTTCTACTCCTAGGTATGTAACTAAAAGAATTGAAAACAGGTATACCAACAAAAATTTGTATACACTAGCAGCACTAATCACAATAGCTTAAAGATAGAAATAACCCAAATGCGCATCAAAAGAAGAATGCACAAATAAAATGTGACATATACTCATATAATGGAATATTATGTAGTTTTAAAAAGGGGCGTAGCACTGACATAGACTACAACACAGATGAAACTTGAAAACATGCTAAGTGAAAGAAGCCAGACACAAAAGGCTACATTTCATGATTCTATTTATTTGAACTATCCAGAGTAGACAAATCCATGGATGCTGAAAGCAGATTTGTGGCTTCCACGGGCTGTGGCAATGGAGGAATGAAGAGTGATCCCCTAATGGGTATAGGGTTTCTTTTAGGGGGATGAGAACTTTCTAGAATTAGATAGTGGTGATAGTCTTACGACATCATGGATGCACTTGATATCACTGAATTGTATAGTAAAATCTTATTAGTAATACATTATGTAATATGTATTTCAGTACAATAAAACATTCCCCAAAGCTCGGTTAAGAGGTACTTTCCTTGCCCTCCCAAGCCATTTTAGTTCTCAAGGAAAGTTTCCTACAGTACCAGCTAAAACAGGTCACCAATTTTTCCTTGTGGGAGGCAACACAACACTCTGACTACACTGAGTAAAGTTGGTCAGCTGTTTTACAAGGAAAACACCTGGTACCAAATCCCTGGTTCTTTAGAGAACTGCTAACTAAGCTTCTTCCTGGGGGTAAATTCAGGGAGAAGAGCTATGAGTCTGAGCTTGCCAGGCTTGTGTGGGCCACACCCAGCAGTTAATAAGTTGTTCCGAACTCTACATGCCCCATCTTAATAACTAGTTCGCTTCCCAGTTTGCAGGTTCCCATAATCATGTGGCTACTCAAATGAGAACAGTGAAAACCACTAACAATTTGGAGACGAGACAGAGTCCAGAAAAGGAAGAAAAGTCATGAAAATATAAATTTAGCTTGAGGTGTTCCATGAACACAAGGTCGAGCCCTAGAATTAGGGCTTGTTCTAAATTTCAAAATTGACAAAACAGTGGCTTCTCTGAAAGCAGGGTCATTTGGGTAAGGAAATCTCTCAAGTTGGCATCTGCATGATTGTGAGGGAATTGATCAAAGAATGCAAAATTGTTGGAATTCAAAATGAAATTTTGACTCTTTGGTCCATCCAATAACAACCGGTCAGAGGAGTTAGCCATAATATAAACCTGAGAAAACAGACCTGCAAGTAGTAAGGAAAACTAAAGCTTTATCTACCCCAAAATGATAGTTACAAACTACTAGCTTTTAAACCAGCCAGAAGTCCACAGGGGAACAAAACAAAATCCCTAGTATGGAGAGGTAGGCAGGAGCCCTATAATTTAACACCTTGAAACCTGGAGTTTCTTTTAAGTTCAATCAAAATACATTGCAGAGTTCTAAGCAGGAAAATTGACATAATCTAATTCACATCAATACAATATCTCTCTCTGGTTGTAGTGTGGAGAATGGGCAGACTGCAGGAACCTGAGAGCAGAAGCAAGAGTAGTTCCTGTGACAAAAGCTGAATGATGGTGGCTTGGACCAAGGGAGTAACAGTGGAGATCTAGAGAAGTAGAGGGATTCAGATTTAATAGAGTCTATCGCACATGTTGGTGGAATAGAATGTGTGGAAGGTGAACAGAAAGGAAAGAGTCAAGAGTGACTTGTAGATCAAGAGGAAGGCGGTAGCACCTGGACTTTTCATTACAATAAGCAATGCCAGGTTCCACCTTATAGAAAATCTAGTATACCTTTAAGCCTTCATTCCTGTAAGTTTGTGCTATAAGAGGTGAAAATGGTATCTCATTATATTTTTTAAATTAATAGTGAGATAGACACTTGCTCATACATTTGTTGGCCATTTGTGTTTCCTATGTTTGTTAATTGTGTTCTGTCTTTTCTTATTGGTGTGTGAGATCTGACCACCAATCCCGCAGAAGACCATTGTCTCCCTTAGTTTTCTCGGTACTGTCCTCCTCTTATCTCCCTGACAATTCTCCTGCTCAGTCTGCTTTCTAGCTTCTGTTTCCTCCACACTCTGCCCAGCCCCATTCCCACTGTGTCTAGCCTCTACTCTCAGCTCTCTTGTTTTCTTTCTGTAAATGTCTCCAGATGACCTCATCTATTCACATAATTCAGCTATATTCTCTACATTAATCATCCTAAAATCTCTATATCCAACCATGACCTCTTTCCATATGTTCAAACGAATGGCTCCAAATGTCTACTTTGCATTTTCATCTCTACATGCAGCCGACACCTTCATTAAAATACATCTAAAATAAAATCTTAACCACTTCTCCAACCAACTTCTCATTTCCCATTTCCATCAATAGTACCAAACTTATCTTAATTTCTCAGACCATAACTTCCTTTGTTTATTCACTTTTTCAGCAAATATTTATGGAGAATCTGCTGTGTGCCAAGCACTGTGCTGGGCTATTAAGTGTTATTCCCTCATCTCCTTCCTATACTTGTCATATTACTAAATCTTGTGAATTTTTCCTTTGAGCTAATCTCTCAGATTTATTACCTCCTTTTCATTCCGGTTGCTACCATCACAATTCCCTGTCTCTCCAGCAGGTCTTTTATATCTTATCCACAGCCTCATCACATTCCTCACTCCTCACACTTGATCAAAGTGAATCACCCTAGAACATAGCACTGATCATTTACTTCATTTCTTAAAACTCAAAGAAAGAAAAATCCAACTCTTCAGCTAACATCGATGGGTCTCAAACCATATTTTTCACTCATTTTTGCTCTCCATCCAATTCTCCATAAACATACTTGCCTATTTGGTTTTCCTCCTTCTTTTTGTATCTTATTACTTCATTTAGTGTATCTTTTTTTATGAAAGCATATATTAAAATGAAGAGAGTTTAAGTGTACTGTTAGATGACTTTGACAAATGTATACACACTCATGAAACTCATACTCAAATCAAGAAATAGAATCTTTGCAGCACCTAAAAAATTATCTTATGCTCTTTTCCAATCAGCTCCAACCCTAGCCACAGGCAAATGCTGTTCTGGTTTCTATCAACATAGATTAGTTTTGCCTCTTTTTAAATTCCATATAAATAGAATCATATGTAATATACTCTTTCTTGCCTGGTTTCTTTAGCTAAACATAATGTCTGTTGAATGTGTGCATGTTTTTTTCATGTGTCATTGCTTTGTTCCTTTTATACTGCTGAGTAGTATACCATAATGTGAATACATCCAATTTGTTTATTCAGTTTCCTGCTGGTGAACATTTGGGCTGTTTCAGTTTGAGGTTATTATAAATAAAGGTGTTTTATTTAGACTTATTCACAAACAAGTCTTTCCGTGGTTGTGTGTTCTTATTTCTTTGGATAAATACTTAGGAATAGGTTTTGGGGGTCCTATGGTATGTATATGTTTAACTTTATAAGAGATTTTTATAGTGTTCCAAATGGTTTTGCCACTTTTTTTTAAAGATTTTATTGGGAAATTGGGGAAGGGGAACAGTGTTGGGGAATTGGGGAAGGGGACCAGCCAAATTGTTGTTCTTCAGTCTTCATTGTGGAGGGCACAAGTTGCCATCTGGCTTCCGGTGGGCAGCTCCTGGCCTCTAAGCTCACCACGGTGCTGTGTTCAATCTTAGTTGCAGGTGGGCATATCCACCATCCCATTCGGGAGACAAACTAGCAGCCTTTTTGTTAAGAGCACACACTCTATCCACTGAACCATCCAGGCAGCAGCTCAGCTCAAGGTGCTCAGTTCAGTCTTAGTTGTGGGTAGACATAGCCACCATCCCATGGGGGAGTTGAACCCAGCAGCCTTGTTGTTAAGAGCACACACCCTATCCACTGAGTCATCTGGGCGACAGCTCAGCTCAAGGTGCCGAGTTCAGTGGCCCATGTGCAGTTAGTCGCGGTTGGGCGTAACCCACCACCGAACAGGCAATCTTGTTGTCACACCACCTGAGCCATCCTGCCAACTGTTGGCAGCTCAGCAACAGCTGAGCTCTGGCGCAGTGTTCACTGGCCCATGTGGGAATCGATCCGGTGGCCCTGTTGCTCAGAGCTTGGGCTCTAAGCCAACTCTTAACCAACTGAGCCACTTGGCTGGCCCCTGGTTTCGCCATTTTATACTCACCCAAAATATGAGAGTTCCACTCGCTCCACATTCTCCCAATATTTGCTGCTGTGAGTCTTTTAGTTTTAGCCGTTCTAATTGGTGTGAAGTATTAACTCAGTGTGGTTTAATGTGCATTTCCCTGATGACTAATGATGGCCACATTCATATGCTCATTGTCAATTTGTGTATCTTACTTTGTGAAACAACCCTTAAAATCTCTTCTCCAATTTTGGCTTGGTTTCTGTCCTATTGTTGATTTGTAGTGAGTCTTTATGTATCTGGGAATAAATCCTTTATCAGATACATGTATTGCAAACATTTTCTCAGTCTGCATCTTACCTTTCCACTTTTAGCATGCTTTGTGATTAGCAGAAGTTTTTCATGTAGACAAAGTTTAATTTATTGTATTATTTTTCCTTCAATGCTGTTGCTTTATGGAGTCTTTCTGAGAAATCTTTGCCTACCTAAGTAGGTAAGCCTTCTCATGCCTTTTAAAATAGAAGTCAACAGGCTCATTCTACGAAAATGGAAAGGATTTAGAATATCCAGAAATGAGCTTAAAAATGAAAAGTAAATTTGGAGAAAAGAAGCTACCTAATTTTAAGATTGTCTACCAAACAACCATAATCAAGTCAGTGGTGTGGTATTTGTGTAAGGATAGACCAGCAGCTCAATGGACTAGAATAGGGTCCTGAAATAGACCCACACATATATTGTCAGTTGATTTTTGACAAGAGAATCAAGACAATTCAATGGGTACAGGAAAGGCTACTCAACAAGTTGTTCTAGAATGGCTAGATAAATGATAATGTATGGGAAAAATGAACGTTTAGTTTATGCTATACACAAAAGTTTATTTATGATGGACCATACTGATAAAGATGAAAACTCAAACTATAATGCCAGGGGAAAAAATTATTATTTTCACCTAAATTTTTCTCTTCCTTATCTTTTCCTTTTAGCAGATTATCTATATTTGAAGGCTGAGCTCAGATATAATCTACTTTATGAAGCGTTTCATGACCACTCCTATCAGAAATAAGTACTACCTTATCTAACTCTTACAGCACTCTCCTTGTTCCATGTTAAGCATTCTATTACAGTCAAGTGTGTACATGTGTGTATATGTGTACATACCATAACCATCCTTCTAAATGGTATGTTCCCTGACCAGGTCCTATTCCTCATGGAATCCCTTGAATCATGTAGCAGACTATTTATCTACATTATAACATCAATAAACAATTCATTTCAAAAATATAATTCCATACTGAAGTATTGAGGAAAAAAGAAGGGAAGGAGGGAAAAAAAGAAGGGTTTGCTGTTTGCTGATAGGATACAGAGGGAGTGATAGGACAGAGTAGAGATAGATCAAATGCAAATGAATTTTAATACATGTGTCAATATACATTTACACAACTACTAACTCTCTAGCAAGAACGTATCTGCAAAATTGGACAGGACCTTTGCATGAACAACTACAAAGCCTTTACCACAAAATAATGTAAGCGTTATAAGTTTTTCTTTTGATAACGAATTAAAAAGATTCATAAGGAACACCCTCTGCAGAAATCAATTGAAAATCAATGAGCTCTTCCCCCAAATAATTTCCTGTATGCTTCTATTCACAGCAAACGTCTATGAGGTCAGGATTGTGAATAATTTTATTATCATTACCACTGTTCAATATTTTGCTTGGAAGTCTCTCTCTCTCTCTCTCTCTCTCTCTCTCTCTCTCTCTCTCTCTCTCTCTCTCTCTCTCTCTCTCCAGATTCATCAAAAACAATTGCATTATCTTAAACAAAATTCAGTCAAGAATATATTCAACTTCATGTATCACCCTAACTCAGAAGAGGGTATGGCACAGCAAAGAAAGAGTTCTAGTGAACAATATGAAACAGGGAGAAAATAATGATGGGAGATTTAAAGAATGGCTGAGATTTTTAATTTCAGTTGAACAATATAATGAAGCCCATTAAAATCTCACCTTATTTGTGAGACTCAGTTTATACCTGTCTCAATTGAGCCCCATTTATTCCCCGAAATCATACCTTTGTTTCAAAGACTGAATCATTCCAGTTACATCAGTATCTTAAAATTGTGTTTCTTTTCATATAAAACTATATTTTTGTTTGTAGGTAAAATATTTTAAAATAATAAGTAAACATCAAAGAACAGTTACTGCTGTATTGCCATGGTATATTTATTTTAAAATACATATGGTCTATAAAGTACTTAAAAGAATGAAGCAATTACTATCTTGTTATTATTATTACCATCACTGCTGTTAATAGATTCTGTAGAAATACTGCAATACCCTTGATGTGATTTCACAGCCCTGGAGGGTTTGCCTGGTCGCTCAGTCTTCCTTCCCCAGACCTGGTTTCTCCTTAATTTGCAGTGAATCCAGACGTCAGCAGGAAAAGAGAGGCGGAGCAACAGCAACGTTCAGAAGCTAGTCTGTGTAATCCAAATAGCTCTATTTGTCCTTTGCCAGGGAAGCCTTTCAATATTTGAAATCTCTCTCTCTCTCTCTTTCTCTCTCTCTCTCTCTCTCTCTCTCTCTCTCTCTCTCTCTCTCTCTCTCTCTCTGTCTCTCTCTCTCATCCTCTTTTTCTCAGGACAAAATTCCCTGTTCCTTTAGTTCTCATCTGACAATCTTTTCAGAAATCTTGTCTTCTTATTTATACACAGTGTAACTTAAATTTTAAAGAAAAATTTACCTTGCCTTTTATTTACTTTCCATGTTGTACATTGATGTATATTCTTTGTATAAAAAGTAGTCTAATTTTCATAATTATTATTTCAAGAACCAAATAGGTTGAGCATTTCTCCCACCAAAAAAAAAATCCTTTCTTTATTCTTAATATTTTTATACAGGGTTCTCACCTATGTTTTGTTCTATTCACAGTAAATAATGAAGAAACATTTATTACATTTACATAAACAAGAGAAAATTCTAAAAATTAGGATAGAATACATTTCCAAGAATATTGTTTTAAAATAAAGAACACCCACGTAATGGATTACAATGTAATTCCCTTTTTACATAAATGCACCCTGTTGTGTTATCTGAGATATTTCCATAATTTATACTCTTATTATAAAAAGCAAACCCTCCTCTGTGCTACTGTTAACTTAAAAAAACACGTTTTTTTCTGAAACCAAAGTAATTCTGACTTTTGAGTGGAACATCTCTGTAGATAAACTTCTGTGCCTTTAGGTATTTATTTGTTCAAAGTAACTTTAAATGATTGAAGATGTATACTCTGAATATGTATACATATTCGTTTAATGTCTGCTGTGGCACATGAGTAGTGATGTTTGGAAGCTGGGTAGGAGAGGAAGGATGAAGGTGTACATGAAAATTGTATGAGTATTTCTTTTTAACATGAATATGGAAAAAGGTTTAGAACCTTCATCTATTAAAATCCATATGATTTTAAAACACAAACCTGGATCTAAAGTCAGTTTCAATGCTTATTAAATGTTTTATACATGTCATATCACGAGTCACAACAGAGTATGCTTTGAAAAGTCATGTAGAGCATAGACTCACACGACTGAGATAGCTAATGATTTAATTAATAGTCTCATTGTTTTATATATAATATTCAGTTATTATTTTCTATGACCAACAAAGGTGGAAATCTCCCAGGAGCTGAATGAATCAAGTCAAAACTGAGGACATAATGATTAATTCACCTATCCCTAATACGACATTCAGTTCATTGTTTCAATTTAGCTATAATGAGAATCTTAGTCCAGCTGAATACTTTGTAGGACCAGATACTATAATAGATATGCACTCAATCATAAAACATTATTTTTTAGTCTATTTAATATATTTCTACTCCAATTTAACATTACAGTTCCCAAGACCTCAGTGTGTCCTATTTCTGAATGCTGAAAATATCTTTAGCTTAATCATGTATTTTTGCCTGCGTCAGATAAATTATTCCTAAGTATGACATGCTTCCTCAAGTTGTAAAGGAAAACATTTTCAAAAATAGGTATAGCAAAAAAAGAAGAAAAAAATCCCACACATTTACAAGTAAGTCAAGGCTATGAACCTACTAAATGATAAACGAGCTATCTGCTTGGGCATGCTAGGATCTAATGTTTATCACTCATCAGATAATTAGCCATGTTCAATGACTTTCAATGCTATGTCAGACTACATGTCATGACAAGGATAGTTTAAAATTTATTAAAGTTTGCTTCTAGAAAGCAGCCTTCCTTTTAAGTAAAAGAGAATGATTTTATATAATAATAATGAAAGCCAGAAATGGAAAGGGAAGTCTTCTCAACCCAGAGTAACCAAAACATGACCTTTTTTCCCAAGGAAGTTACAGTCCAGTGGCATAATGGAAACGGATATAAATCATTATAATATAAACTATGGTCTACATGGCAAAAGCAATGTGTAAATATTGATTAATGTTGAAGGGTGGGGGTTGAGAAAAGCCTCCTAGAAGAGAGTAACATCCAATTTGGCCTCAGAGGATCAATTAAACAGAGAGAAGAGAAAAACCCTGAAGACTGGGGTTGGTCATTTCAACAAAGTTGCAGAATCAGGAAAAATGTAAGACATATTTAGGGAGTAAAATTGTGTATCATGAATAAAATGCATGGTTATTCGGAGACCATAAGGCCAGACATTATAATAAAAAGGAGGCTGAGATGAAAGGTTGAAGAGGCTTGAGGAACAGACAGAGGAGTGTCAGCTTTCTTCTGTAATCAAACCTCTCAGCAGGGAAATAGCACAATCAGTTTGGCTTCGGCAGACAGTTCTAGTGGCAGTGTCTATGAGCAATTAGAACAAAGATAGATCAGAAGTAGGCAAACCAGTGAGAAGTCAGTTGCAATTGCATGGGAAAGAGGAAACGAGGTAAAGTGGGCCTGAACTGAGGAAGTGACAGTGAGAACAGATGAGAGTAGATCAGTCAAGAGACTAAAAGTGTTACCAATACAATTTGGAGACAGATGTCATAGGAGTAAGGGAAAGGAGTTGAAAACAATCAGCAAGGGTGCTTGTCCCATAATTGGGTGTATGAAAATCAGACACATTGACAGACGCCTTTGTGATTTTGTAAAGCCCTTCCTTCACTCTGAACTATCCATTTCCTATTTACCTCCTATAGATACTCCAGAACTTGTTCAAAGCTTGGGTCACATTCCACTTCCTGCATAGCAGCTTCTCAGATTCCCTGCCCTACACTTCACCCACGCCCAGAATTCATCACTTCTATACTTGTGCAAAGTATTATCTATACTTCTGCTTTCTGTCATAGTGATTACTTACATGTTTGTTTCCCCCGGGGTATGTAAGAACCTTGAGAAATCATATTCCACTCATCTTTTTTTTTTTTTTAAGATTTTTACTGGGTGATTGGGGGAAGGGAACAATGTGGGGAAATCGGGGAGGGGGAACAGACAAGTTGCTGTCTTTTTGTTCTTCAGTCTAGTTGTGGAGGACGTTGCTTCACTGGCCCATGTTGGTATCGTCATTGCGCTCTTCCCGGATGAGGCAGATCAGTCGCCAGGCCACTCACCGCGTCTATTGGCAGCTCACTCTGGCTGCCTGCCGCTCCTGCTGGCTGCCGGCCACTCACTGTAGCCTACGGCAGCCCATTGCAGCAGGGGCTGCAGCCTACACTGTTGCCGGGACTCACACAGCCCAGCTCCAGGTGGAGCTGTTGTTCACCATCTTAGCTGTAGAGGGCAGTGTCACTGGCCCTTATATGTGGGATCCGAACCGGGGCTGCTGGTGTCCCAAGCCAGCTCTTAACCAACGCGCCACTTGGCCGGCCCATATTCCACTCATCTTTGTGTTTTTCATAATATCCAGCATGGTGTCATTCAACAAATAAATCTCTATGGCTATTTCATTTGTGACATTTCTGGGTACTGTCCATGATTAAGGTGGCACAAAGGAGGCAATTCTGAGCAATGACTCTCAAGTTGCGGTATGTGTGTTATTAGGAAAGTATGGAAAATAATTTAGAGTATGGAAAGATTTTTAATGGTTTCTATTCTATATTTGTAAAATGGAATAATACCCAGAAATAAAAAAATGAAAGAATTAGTGATATATGTAAACAGTGTAGATGAATCTCAAAAATATCATGTTGAAGAAATAAACCAAACATAAAAGAATACATATCATATGATTTTATTTCTATGAAATTCACAAACAGGAAAAGTTAGTCTATGTTGATGAGAGTCAGAACAGTGGTTGCCTAGAGAAGTGGGACTTGTTATCTTGTATACCGTTCTCTAGGGTATACAAGATAAATTTATAGGGTGATGGAAATATTGTATATTTTTGATAAGGGTATTGATTTTACAGGTATGTATTTTTTTTAAATAGTGTGTTTCATTCTAAGTAAACTTTATCTCAATTAAGGAAAAAAAAACATTTAAAGAAATTTGAATATCATCTTGGTACTTGTTGATACTGAGAAACTATTTGTACTAATTTTATTAGCATTTGATGATAGCATTATGTAAGAACATGTTCATCAGATTTAGAGATATATACTGAAGTATATCTGGGTGAAATGATATAATGTCTAGATAGTTTAAAATAATTCATCAAATAAAAAATGATTCAAAAGGAGATAATTAAAGCAAATATGTCAAAATATTGATAGTGTGGAACCTAGGTAAGGATTATATAGGACTTCATTTTACTATTTTATGTGTACATTTAAATTTTAGAAATAAATTTTACAAGAACTACTTAGTGAAAAAAATTAATAAAGTACCATATTGAAAATATCACCCCCCTACTCAATCCAACAGCAAATTCTGTTGCGTCTAACTTGAAAATGCAAGGTGTGATCAAACAACATGGTGAATGTTTAAATAAAAAAATTTATTACAGTAAAAGACACATTGCCATTAATCTCCCTCAGAATACTCCCTCTTGCTTCAAAAACGCTTATCCCATTGTTCTTGCCACTTTCTGAAGCAGCTCTGGAAGTCCTCTTTTGTGAGAGTCTATAGTTGCGTTATTGTGCCTGGCTTGATGTCCTGAATCATTTTGACTTTGGGGAAGAGCCAGAAGTCACAAGGTGCCAGATCCAGTGAATAAAGTGGATGAGGACACACTGCAATTTTTTATTTGACAGAAATTGCTGTATATCAGAAGTGATATGTGACATGAGCATTGTCATGATGGAGGATGATTTACGACACACTTTAAAACACACATTCTCTCAACTGTAGCTTACACCCAACTGACTGCACCTAACAAGTTGCAAGTAGTCACACACTGTTACTAAGGTTTGTTAAGCCACTTTCCATATTGAAGATCCATGTCTTTCTGTTGCATGGCAATCGGCAGCAGCATTCACTGTATATTTTGATCACAATGGAAAGGCTCTTTGTCACACATCGCTTCTGATACAGCGATTTCTGTCAAATGACCACATTACAATGTGTCCTTATCCACCTTATTCACCAGATATGGCACCATGCAATTTCTGGTTCTTCCCCAAAGTCAAAATGACCATGAAAGATAAATGTTTTGAATCTATTCAGGACATCAAGATAGTCGTCACACAGTGCAACTAAAGATGCTCATGAAAGAGGACTTCCAGAATTGCATCAGAAAATGGCAAGAATGATGGAGTAAGTGTGTTTATAGCAAGGGGGAGTATTTTGAAGGGGTGTAGTGGCAATGTATCTTTTACTGTAATATTTTTTTTTTATTTAAACGTTCATTTTTTTTGGTCACACCTTGTACATCCAAGATACAGCAATAACTATCACCTCCACTGCTACCTCCCTGAATCATTCAACTGTAATATTACAATAGCCTCCTAACCACTTTGTCTATGTTCATAGTTTTCCCAGAGTGCCTCTATTCTCTGCTAAATTCAGAACCATCTTTTTAATGCACAAGTCAGTTCATATTACTCTACTACTCAAAATCCTCTGATTTCCCATCTGTCACAAAGTAAAATTCAAATTCTTTACCTTGGCTTTTGAGGATTGAAATGAACTTGTTTCCTACTTCCTCTCTAAACCTATCACCTACATTTTCCCCTTCCCTTCACTTTGCTTCAGCCACATGGGCCTCCCCATATTTCTGAAACAAACAAACAAACAAACAAAAAAAGTCAAGAACAAGCTTGCCTCAAAGCCTTTGAGCGTGTTCTTCCCTCTACATAGAAAGCATATCACATTTCCCCACTCTGCTGAAATGTCACATGATCACAAGGCTTTCCTTGACCACTCCATAAGAAATAACACCATCCCATTCACATTGTGTACACTCTATTCTCCTTCACCAACTTTTACTTTTTTCCTATCCTTCATCACTATCTGACATGTTACATAAATTTTTGCTTCTCTGTCTCCTCTGATTACAACAGAAGTTCTTTGCCAGCAAGGTCGTTGCCAGTTTTCTTTACTTTGGAATTCCCAGCACTTAGGGTATATAATGTATGGCACGTGGCAGGTACTCAATAAATATTCATCACTGATAGAGGAGTCACATGGGTCATAGTACCATCTATACTTTGGGATTTAAAAATTCAGCTTAGAACTCTGAACAAAAGAAAATTTACATTCCTCTCAGCCTAAAATAGTGTTACCCACCCATGGGCAAGATGGAAAAGCCATGGCTAATGAACTCACCTCCTGAACAGCAACAAAAATAGAATACAAAATAGACAAGATTTCAAGCTAAAGAAGGGCAGGTCCCACGGGACTCTCCATTGAGTTCAGCTATCCTCCAGGTATATGATTCACTCCTCCCCGGGCAAGGAGGAATGAAGCTGGGGGTAGGTGGTAGTGAAGGTAAACACCCATATAATCTTCCTAATACAGTCAAGAAAGCCAAGTACTAATTTGTGGTCCAAGAGGGAAATACTAAGAAAGGGATAGGACATTTCCTACTGCAATGAAGATAATGATGATGACTGTAATAAAGAAGATAATGATAGGACTTTTTCCATACCCAATTCCTTTCTAAGCGTATCAGAAACAAATTAGATTAAAAGAAGATGGGCAGAGATCATGATTTTTTTCTTCTCCACCCACCAGAAATTCCGTCATTTGTATTCTAAGCCCAGGAAATCTGCCCATCCACCCACAAATATGCACAGAAAGAGATTTGGGTGTATTGGAATGAAAGATATGATGAGCCTTTTTAAGAAGGATATGGCCATATGTTAGATACAGGACAGTAGTTAGGATTTGTGGCAATGAGTGTATACTTGAGAATTTTCTAGAAACCAAATTAGCCTTGCAACTTATAACTGTTTAACCCTATACAAGTTACTTGACCTGTTTGTGAGTCAGTCTTATCTGTAAAACAGGTAAATAATACTTCCTTCACAGAGTTGTTCTGAGAAAAAAAAACAAACATTTATATATATATATGAAACACCTAGAAAAATGAAAAATAGCTGGCACATGTAAGGATTCAATTAATATTAATTATTAATAGTTAGTTTTCTATGGTCAACATTAAAATCATGTTTTATGAGATTCCAGAAGTGTAGAATTATATTTATAAATATATAGAATAATGTAAATAGCAAAAGTCCCATAATTATTCATCTAAGTCTTTTGCTAGATGACACAAATATA
The DNA here is from genome assembly GCA_033961575.1 of Aselliscus stoliczkanus. Classification (NCBI taxonomy): domain Eukaryota; kingdom Metazoa; phylum Chordata; class Mammalia; order Chiroptera; family Hipposideridae; genus Aselliscus; species Aselliscus stoliczkanus. The sequence goes on along the minus strand of CM066727.1, from coordinate 120,256,472 downwards.
AAAAAATAAAATATTTCATCCCAGTTTCTCACAATATTCAGGCTAATTGAGGAGAGAGAACTAAAAAAAAAAAAAAAAAGTGCAATGATAGGCATAGTCATACAAGTCCAGAGAAGTAACATCAAATTCACTATGATATCCAATGCTTTAGAGTTTGCAAAGCATCTTCACAGGAATTTTCTCATTTTAATCCTTACCATAACTCTGTGGTAGAGGCCTTATTATGCCAATTTTTCAGGAGAGAAGGCAAAAGAATAAAGAGCTTTAACACCTAAGCTCTTAAAACCTTTACCCAGCAAAAATTGAGGCAGTATTTTGGTTCTTATTTTGCTAAATTCCATCTTTGCCCTTTACCCCTTAGCTGTCTGGTGTACAGTCAATGATGACCTATATCTAGCAAAACCCAGTAGAAATAAATAGTTAATGGCATATCACTAATTTCATTTGTTTAATAATGACACAGCTAAAAAAATGTTGTTATACTCTTTAAAGACAAGGGTTGTTATATTTTAATACTGCCAAAAGTGGGACTCAAAACTATTTGCTTACTTGTGTAGTGAACTTATATATCAGAATGCAGATGGTACAAGCTTAAAGAGAGCAGTGGAACAGCTGCATTAATAGACTAATTAAATTTCCAGCCAAGAATGCCAAGTAGATAAACTCTGTGCTTACCTCCTCTCAGGAGCACATCAATTACAACTAAACCACAGGACAACCATTGTTGAGAATCACCTGAAGTCTAGCTAAAACCAAAGCCCTACAACTGCAGACATACAGAAGAAGCCACCTTGAGATAAGTAGAAGGGGCAGAGTTGTGGAACAGGCTGGTCCCGCACCTGCATGTGACCATTAAAAGTGGGGAGAGATATCTTAGCTGTGGAGGCCCCCACACACACAAAAGAACAAGGGTCCCAGCCCCTCCCCACCCAGAGTTTCAGTGCCAGGAGAGAAGGCCCCATAATTTCTCACTGTAAAAACCAGCAGAGATTGTGGCTGAGTGAGAGGGAGGGTGGCTGTATTCCTAGGCACTCATCTTAAAGGGCCTGTGCATGGATTTACTCACTCACTCTGAGTTCCAGTGCTGGGGCAATAGCTCAAAAACTGCCAGGGACATATGGAGAGGAACTAAATTGTCTAATTTCAGAGTAAGGACTGGAGGGGCAGCTTTCCCTCAGGCAGGTGAGCTGGTGAAGCCATTGTTTCTCTGTTGAGCCCTCTCCCTCCCTGCATGCAGATGTAGGCAGACCCATACCTTAGTCTTCATCAAACTGGCAATCACCTTTCATCTGCCCTGCCCTAGTGATTCCAAGACCCCACCCCACTCAACTTTCAGGCATACCCAAGCTGCTTCCAGTGGCTTTTCTGCATAAACAGTCTGCCCTGGCTCATGGTACAGACTTCCCTAAAATCTCTCAAAGGTTCAAAGAACCCAAAAAGCAGCATCTGGCTTTGGTATGCCCCATACCTCTGGCTGAGCAGCCCTAAGCCTGGCACTAGTCATAGCCAGCTTTGGCTCACAGCTTGGCTTCTCAAGGCACCTCCAAGCACAGTACGGGTGGTGGCCATCTGTGGTGTTTTGTGGCTCATGCCAGGTGGCCCCAGCAGGGCACCCACTGCAGCTGAATTTGGTCTGCATGTCCCTCCAGAAGCCCTGGGGCTGGCAGGGCCAGTGACCAGCTTTGGACTGAGCTTGAGCATCACCCAGCCACCTCCAAAAATGATACCCCCAAAGCCAGACTGGGCAGGAACCAAAGCTCCACTAAAGCAAACTCTGCTCTGGAGAGTCAGCCCTGCACAGTAGCTCCTCCACTGTAGTCACAGACTGTCCTCACAAACAATCAGCCTGAGGGTCAATCCCTCCCATTGATGTGCAGGCAGCAATCAAGTCTCAACTACAAGAGGAGGGCACACACAACCCACACAAGGGACATACCTGGAGCACCCTGCTCTGGTGACCAGGGAGACTGTACAACTGAGTCCCACAAGACACCTACTACATAATGCCACTCTATTAAGACTGGGAGATATAGCAGTCCTGCCTCATACTAGACACAAACAGAGATGCAGCCAAAATTGGGAGACAAAGAAATATGTCCCAAATAAAAGAACCAAACAAAGCTCCAGAAAAAGAACTAAACAAAGTGGAGACAAGCAATCTACCAAAGACAGATTTCAAAACATTGGTTATAAAGACACTCAGTGATCTCAGGGAGAACTTCAATAAAAAGATAAGAAACATTAAAATGGAGACAGAAAACATAAAAAAGAACCAGTCAGAAATAAAGGATACAATAACTGAAATGAAGAATACATTAGAGGGAATCCTTAGTAGATTACATGAAGCAGAGGATCAAATCAGAGATTTATAAGATAAGGTAGCAAAAAACACCCAATGAGAATAGCAAAAAGAATCCAAAAACATGAGGATAGTTTAAGGGGCCTCTGGGACAACATCAAGTGTACCAACGTTTTCATCATAGGGATGCCAGAAGGAGAAGAGAAAGAGCAAGGACTTGAAAACCTATGTGAAGAAATAATGACGGAAATCTTCCCTTACCTGGTGAAGGAAATAGACATAGAATCCCAGAAAGTGCAGAGAGTCCAAAACAAGATGAAACCAAAGAGGCCCACACCAAGACACATCATAATTAAAATGACGAAAGTTAAAGACAAAGAGAGAATCTTAAAAGCAGCAAGACAAAAGCAGTTAGTAACCTACAAGGGAGCTCCCATAAGACAATATGCTGATTTCTCAATGTAAATTTTGCAGGCCAAAATGGGTTGGCTGAAAATTTTCAAAGTGGTGAAAAGCAAGGACCTAGAACCAAGATTACTCTACCCAGCAGAGCTATCATTTAGAATCAAAGAACAGATAAAGTACTTCCCAGACAAGAAAAAGCTAAAGAAGTTCTTCACCATGAAACCACTATTACAAGTAATGTTAAAGGGACTTCTTTAAGAAAATAAATAAATAAATAAATAAATAAATAAATAAATAAATAATATGAATAATAAAAGGGCAATAATTATATATCTATCAGCAATTACTTTAAATATACATGGATTAAATGCTCCAATCAAAACATAGAATCACTGAATGGATAACAGAACAAGACCCTTACATATGCTGCCTACAAGAGTCTCACTTCAGATCCAAAGACACACAGATCGAAAGTAAAAGGATGGGGAAAAAGTATGTTATTAAAGTGGAAACAAATAAATGAAAGTTATAGAAAAAATACTTATGCCAGACAAAAGAAACTTTAAAACAAATGCTATAACAAGTGAAAAAGAAGGACCCAGTAATCCCACTTCTGGGCATTTAACCAAAGAAACCAAAAATGCTACTTCAAGGGGATGTGTGCATCCATATGTTCATTGCAGCATTGTTTACAGTGGCCAATATGTGGAGGCAGCCTGGGTGTCCATAGATGGCTGAGTAGATAGAGTATGTGGTACATACATACAATGGAATATTGCTCAAACATGAAAGGGGATGGGTTCTTGCCATCTGTTGCGTCATGGATGGATTAGAAGGTATTGTGCTAAATGTCAGATAGTGAAAGACAGATGCAATGTGATTGCTTATATGTGGAATCTAAAGAACAAAATAAACAAAACAAAAACAGACTCATAGATACAGAGAACATATTGATAGTTGCCAGGTGGGAAGGGGCTTAGAGTGGGTGGTGGGTGAAAAAGCAGAAGGGATTAAGTATAGATTGGTTGTTACGAAGTAGTCATGGGAATGCAAAATAAAGCTTAGGGAATATAGTCAATAATATGGTAATAATTATGTACAGTACCAAGTGAGTACTAGACAGTCAGGGGGTCGCTTCTTAGATTATATAAATGTCTAACCACTACGCTGTACACCTGAAATTAATATAAAATAATATTGAATATCAACTGTAATTGAAATTTTTAAAAAAGGGGTGAAAAGGTAAAGGGGAATAAGAGGCTCATATATCCAGGTATAAAACAAATACTTCATGGCGATGTAATGTACAGCATAGGAAATATAGTCAATAATAATATTATGATAGCATAGTATGGTGTCAGATGGTTGCTAGACTTATGTTGATCACTTCTTTAGGTACATTAATGTTGAATAACTATTGTATAAACCTGAAACTAATATAATGTATGTTAGATATATTTTAATAAAAATCTTCTAAAAATAGACTAATTAGATTTTGTGTAATTATACTGGCTTTTATCTTTACAGCTAGTTTTTACCTATACTGTGTACTAACAGCCATAATTATATTGAAACATTATTAAGGTTATCCTCAATAAAGATAAGTTTCTGTGTCTAATTTCCCTTTGCAAAACTTGTTCCTTTACAAGTTTTGGCAATTGATTATTAAAAAATATTCAAGATGTTCAAGCTATTTTGCTGGACTATTTACTTCATTTTCAAACTTAAGATCAGGCTTTATTTTTAGTAATTTGTATAAAACAATGCTCCACATTTGAATTATATAGCCAAAAAGTTTTAAAATAGAAAACTTCATGGTTCTGAAAACTTGTAAATTGTTTTGCAAAGGATGGGGATAGGTAAGAAGAAGTGAATAGGAGGGTCTGTAAACTTTAATTTGTAGAGCGTCAATTTTCAGGTTCAATATATTTTTCTTAATTTGAAAATAATTTAACAAAAGATATAACTGTTATCAAGAAGCTTTTATATAAATAAACACATTTTTTTAAGGACACGTGGAATGTAAACAAGCAAAGAAACAACTAAACCCAAGAAGTTCTGAGGAGTTTCTGGCCTGTAAAAGTTATGTAGGCCCATTCAAGGCCATGAAGAAAAACGGAACACACCAACTGATTCTGCAGCCTTGAGCCTGTATCACCCATAGGACCTACATTGCCCAGAGAATATGGAAATTCCAAGCTCAGAACTTGAGCAAACACTATTCTGAGACTGTTATCTTCCCTAGGGTACCCCAAACACACTTAAGACACTGACCCTGTTGAAATTCGACAGAATTTAGAGCACTCATGGGATATACAAGTAGCATCATCCAAGCCAAAACGTGCTGACAAAACCTATTGTGCCAAAAGGAAACCAAATGGAAGAAAATCCACAGAAACACACAAGAGAAATTACACTAAAGGAATTTCAGGGTAGACCAAACAGAATGCAGTCTTAAAATGAGTATTTTTAATTATCCAAGGATAAAGAAAGGAATAGAAAATATAATTTGAAAAAAGAATAAATTCTTATTTTTAAGAGGAAAAGGGCAAATTAAAAGAGACAAATAAAAATTCTAAAAATGGAAATTAGACTAGGCACAACTAGAATGAAAATACACCTGAAAAATATCACCCACAATGCAGGTAAAATATTTAACTGAAAAATTAAATGATGGAAACATATTGTTGAGAAGTTCAGAGAATTAAGTATAGAAAAAGTTCTAACATTATACTTAACAGGAGTTCCAGCAGAAGGTAATAAAGGAAATGGTGGAAAAGAATACTTTATGTGATATTAACTTCCATGTGTATACGAGTTTTCAACTCAAAATGGTTGCCTAATATCAAATAAATGTAAGTCCCGACATCAGTGCATAATAGTGAAAGTATAAAGCAGCAGAGATAAAGAACAGATCTACCAGAAAGGAAAGACAGATGGCCAACTAAGAAATGACAATTAGTGGACATCAGCTCTTTCACTGGCAACAACCAGTCTCCCCTGCAGCTAAACACTCATTTAGGAATGAAGGCAAAAATAGTTTCTCAGGTGCAAAAAATATAAACAACTTTACTACTCAGAGGCCCCCCTGAAAGAATTACTGAAAGAGATACATTGTCAAGAAAGAAAATGAACCCCATCAGTAAAGGTAACAAGAAATGATTATATATGTTGACATTTAACATTATACAGGTGTTTACTATATATGGTATTATAGCAGTTTCAATACTTTTCTGTAATGTCTTTATCTGTTTTTTTCAAAAGCAATAATAATAGCAACTGTTAATATTTATAGATACTTGTCATGTTCTAGGCATTACTAAGATTTTTTTATGGATGATCTCACTCCTCACAACAGTCATTCAAGATGTACCTACTTGTTATTCCCATTTTACAGATATCGAAACTGAGTTATAGAGTAGTGATTTTTCCAAGGTCATATAGATAGAGAACATGGAAATGAATTTGTGTGACCCAGGAAACATTATTTAATGTTAAAGTGTAAAAAGCCCAATTTCCTCATCTATAAAATGAAGATACAGATATTTGCTCTGATCATATTATAAGGTCATGTGAAGATGAAATGATACTAATCTGTTTTAAAGTGCCTTAGAAACTGTAAAGTATTATACAATTTGAAATTATAATAAAATAGAATATGGGTACCAAATTTTAAAAAGGGAATTTGGCCACATAATTAATAGATAATAGCATTTTTAAATTATCCATTCAAAATATATTTTAAATATGGCTTCAGTAAATAAATGTAATTTAGAAATTATGAAGTATGAATTTTTTTTTTTTGCTTGCTTATTTGTTTGCTTGCTTTTTTTAAACCTACTTTGTTCCAGAAAGGTTCTCAGGTAGCTAACAAGAATATAATAAAAATAAATAAATTAATAATAATAATAATAATAATAATAATAAAGAATTCATTTTTTTAAAAATATACCCTAGATTTAATTTCTAAATATACACACACTTAGCCAAAGCACTTGTGGTTAATTTAAAATATAACTCCACTCCACCTATCCTATTGCCACCAGCACTCCAACACACATAAAATAAATTTAAGCAGCAGAAAAAGTTAATATTGTCTCTTTTAAAAAAATGAAAATTACTAATATTCATACCACTTTGGCATGGTTTATGTTAATGAGGTGCCAATGTGATATTAAAGTAGTAACTCCTGTATTTACAGTAACAGCCGAGTCTGGAGGCTGACATCACAACAATATGACTAAAGTGTTGGCTTTTACTCGATTTCCATAAGTAAATGGAATCTGAAACTCATTGCATGTTAATCACTGCAGTTTAGTAGGTCCCTTATTTATTTTGGATGAGTATTTCATTCGCAAATAAAGAATTAAGTGAGAGAATGAGCCAGAATTCGATAGAGATGTGGTGAATAGCCATTTCTTTTGGCTCCTATAATAAGCAGAAAATTTTTAAGCCTATAGAAAATGAGAACAGATGTGGATAATGACACAATTTGTTATTTATGAATGCAAGCTTTTTCTGAAGATTTAGGAATTAGCATGAGAACTATTCATTGAACCTCAAAAAAAATCAATAAATATTAATACCAGAACACAAATGTTTGCACTATAATTTGAAGCATGAGGAATATTTATCCATTATGCCTTGGAAAACTCCAAGATGCCCTGAATACTTATGAACGATGTGTCATCAGATGATTCAGAAAGCTTCTCTGAACTGCTTAGAATTCTCAAGCAGAACAGTAAGAACGCATTCTCTCAATTAAAAAAACAAAACAAAAAAACTTGTCCATTGTTCTGCCTGGATTTTTGCTGGCTTTTAAAATGGCTTAGTACAAAGAAGACTGGATATGGAATCAAGAAATCTGGGCTCAAATATTGGCCTTTCCACTTAGCCCATGTGACTTCAGATAAATCCCTTAAAGATAAGTTATACTTTCCACAACTATCAGCTGAAAATAATGACCTCTCCTACAAAACACTATTTGAAGATAAAATGAGAACAGAGCCTAGTATACAGTGAATTAAATCTGATTTAGAATTGAGGATATTCCACAAAACTTTAATTAATCTTATTCACTTTGGGAATTCTATTTTGACCTGTTGAAGTTGATAACACCTTTCTGATGGAAATGAAGTGACGGACTACATATCAAACTGTTATGGTATATTGATTCAATCTTTAACATAAATAGTTCTGTGTAATGGATTGGGTCACTAAATTTATTTTATCATTGAAATGGATTATGTCAGTCTATTACTATTGTTATAAAGACTACTGTTTGGGCTTACTCTGGGAGAGACAAAATAAACAACTGGTTTAATAGAAAATCATCTAGTTGATACACTGCACAAACATCAATAGAGAAGAAAGACTTGTTCCAAAGAATCTTGGCAATTATTTATTGCTATGCTCTGCTGAGTCCAAGACTTCCTAGGAGGTGCCTCAACCTGGGAGGCTGTGAGAGGGGAAGTTGAGGGCCTCTGCTTCACTCCCTTAGTTCAACCCCACCAGCTCTGTTTCTATCACTTTCAAACACTAACCTTTTGTCCAAGATTTCATTTACACAAAGGGTTGGGTTGCTATAAAAATGTTTGAATAGCTTATCTAGTCCTGCTTCCTCATTTTAGAGATAAGGAAACTGAAGGCCAAAAAGGTGGCAGAAATCACATAAGATCCCTTAGAAGTCAGTCCTCCAATCAGGACCAGAAACAAGTTGCCTAGGCTGCCAATACAGGTTATTTCTTGACGATAAGAGTAATCCCCCTCATGTACTGAATGTTGAGTACCATGCTAGTTGTTCGACCTGTAATTATCTACCTGCAAATTCTCTAAATATCTTCCTCATTTGAAGATGAGGTTTAAGAATGTTAAGCAACTTACACAAGCCTACATTCAAATTCAGTCTAACTCCAAATCCTCTACAAGTATTTGCCAAGGTTAGTTAAACTGGAATATTTCCGGTCAGCCATCAAAACAATAGACCATCAAACATGACCCAGAGGAACAAATAAGTCAATGTTGGGTATTCACTTGCCAAATTTTGACTCTACTCTTTATGTGCATTTTGTGAAAATTGAGGCATAATAAATATGTATGTATAAAAGCCAAATGAAAACCTTATTTGAGAATTGCTTTCATTTCTTTCTGGGCTGGAATTCTTAGTAATCATCTCTTATTATATGTTGGTTCTATATTTATATGTTGGTTCTATATTTTATACATTCTTTGATGTATCACAGATCATGCATTTGGCTATAATAATCCTATATTAATTTCTTCCCTTGTTCTAAAGGTCTGCTGCTGCTTATATTGCAAAACAAATTACACATGTGCTCATAGGAGTGGAATATTGCAAAAATATTTTCCCGGGCAGGCCGAGTGGCGTGTTGGTTAAGAGTCAGCTTGGGATGCCAGCTCTGAGCAGCAGGTCCCTGGTTCAGATCCCACATGAGGGCCATGACACTGAGCCCTCTACAGCTAAGATGGTGAACAACAGCTCGACCTGGAGCTGGGCTGCCATGAGTCACTAGCGATGGCGTAGGCTGCAGTAGGGCGGCAGTGGGCTGCCATAAGCTACCGCGAGTGGCTGGCAACCAGCATGAGCGGCCCACAGCCAGTGTGAGCTGCCGTGAGCCACCATGAGTGGCAGTCCAATGGCCAGCGAACGACTGCCTCACCCGGGAAGAGTGCAATGAGAATGCCAACATGGGCCACTGAAGCGACATCTTCCACAACTAGACTGAAAAACAAAAGGAAAGCAACTTGTCTATTCCTCTTTCCCGATTCCCCAACACTGTTCCCTTCCCCCCAATTCCCCAATAAAATCTTTAAATATGTGTATATATATATATATATATATATATATATATATATATATATGTATTTTTTTCCCCACTATCATTGTCATTTTCAAGTTTCATGTTTAAGACAGTTTCTTAGCCTCATGTACCCTTCAACACAAATAAGTGATGTATCTTTCAGTATAATTGTGACATAACTTTGTTTTTGTTCTATTTTATTTTTCTTCAGATGTAAATCTGCATTTCATTTGTACAGAATGCCAAGGTAATGTCAAGGTACAAAGTCCTTAAAAATCTCTATAATATGAAATTATTGCAGACAGATCTTCAAAGAGGGTATAAAAGAAAAAGTGATCTAAAATGAAAATCAAATAAAAAAGCAGAATGACAAAAAATTTATACTGAATACAGCAAGGTGATCACGAAGAGGATATGCCTAACCTAATTACTATTTAAGTTTTGATAAACTTTATTTGGAATTATTGTAGATTTACTGTGTTGAAAACAGCACAGAAAGTTCCATATAGTTTTTCCTCAACTTCCTTTTATTTAACATCTTATATAACTAAATAGTTATTTTTTAAAACTAATAAATTAGCATTAGTATGATCATATTAACTATTGGATTGTCAGAAAAGTCATGATGCACTTTTGCAACAAAAAACATAGAAAAAATATGTCATGACTTCTGACAACCCAATAAACTACAGGCTTTATTAAGATGTCATCAGTTTTTTTTTCACTAATATTCCAGAAGCCCACATTGCATTTAGTTATCACACCTCCTCAGTCTCCTACTCTCTACAATAGTTTCTCTGTCTTCCATTCTTTTTTTTTTTTCGTATTTCACATCCCCATGACTATTTTGTGACTACCAATTTGTACTTTTTAATCCCTTCATCTTCTCCTCCATTCTCCAACTCCCCCTTCTGTCCAGCAACCATCCGTTTTTTTCACTGTATCTCTGAGTCTGTTTAGTCTTCCATTCTTTTGATTTTCATGACTTTGACACTTTTGAAGAATATTAGTAAATAGAACATTACTGAATTTGAATGTCTTTTCATGATTAAAGTTATTATTATTATTTTTTGTATTGGGTATATGATGTCCATATATATTACTGGTGGGATTTTTATATCTAGTAACCAACTGTCATCATACAAAATTATTATAATACTATTGACTATACTCCCTATACTGTACATTATGTCCCCATGATTTACTTAATTTTATGACTGGAAGTTTGTACTACTTTACCTTTTTATCCATTCCCATATCTCCCTCCCATCTGACAACCATCAATTTGTTCTTTTTTTTTCATTCATTCAACAGTATTTATTGAACACCTATTTACTGAATGCTTGATCATGTGCTAAGTACAATACAGCATTAGGACAAACTGTTTTATGCCAATGTACAATTTATAAAAAATTTTCCTTTCTATTATGTACATTTGTGTGGTGATTGGCATAGGAAATTGTTTAAATGAAAGGCTTGATTAAATGGCTTAAGTATTATGATTAATCTCAAATTATTATAAGGTATTACCTTACTCTTTTGAATGGTTTCCTCACTTTTTAAATTTTTTTTCAGTTGACATTAAATATTGTTTTATATTAACTTCAAGTATATAGCATAGTAATTAAACATTTATATAATTTATACAGTGATCCCCTGATTAGTCTACTACCTACCTGGCACTATTGTAACTACCAATTTGTATTTCTTAATCCTTCACCTTTTTCACTTAGCTCCTCAACCCACCTTTCTTCTGGCAACCATCAATTTGTTCTCTTTATCTATGAATCTGTTCCTGTAGAAAGTCTTTAATTCCCTTTTGTTTTTCAAGGATATTTTGTTGGGTAAAGAATTCTGTATTGATTTATTTTTCCCCCAACACTTAAAAGATGTCAGTCACTTCACTGTCTTCTGAATTATACAGGTTCTGATGAGACCTGCTACACTTCTTACTCTTCAAGTTTTTGTTTCTCTCACATTTTCTCCCTTTCTCCTAGATTTCTATTATACATGTGTTAGACCATTTGATATTATCACAGAGCTTTCAGATTTGTTTCTTTTTTTAATTGTATTTTTTACTTGCCTCTATTTGTATTTCACTTTGGGTAATATATACTGGCCTATCTTTATGCTTAGTAATTTTTTCCTTGTCAATGTCCAGTCTACTGATAACCCTGCCAAAGGCAATCATCATCTCTGTTACCTATAATTTTGCCTATGATTTTAATTTGATTATTTCTTATAGTTTTTATTCCTCTGGTGAAATTCCCCACCTGTTTATGATTTTTATTTACCTTTTTCACCAGAGCCTTTAACATAATAATCATAGTACTTCTAAATTCCCTGTCTGATATTTACAACAACTGGGTCATATTTGAATTCTGTAGCTACTTTGTCTCTTGACTTTGGGTGCTGTGTGTGTGTGTGTGTGTGTGTGTGTGTGTGTGTGTGTGTCATAATTCCTAGTTAAAAATGGGACATTGTATGTAGGACAGGAGTAACACAGGTAAATATTATTTCCACCTGCAAATGGGAAAAGCTTTTGTTCTGTGTATGGATGTTCATAGAAGCTGTATTCATAACTGTCAAAACTTAGAGGCAACGAAGAGGCCCTTCATTAAATGAATGAATAAATATAAATATTGCAAGCAATGGAATATCATTCAACACTAAAAAGATATCAGCTATCAAGCTATGAAAAAATATGGAAGAAACTTAAAGGCATATTACTAAGTGAAAGAAGCCAATCTGCAAGGCTATACACTGTATGATTCCAATTATATGACATCCTGGAAAAGGCAAAACATGGAGACAGTAAAAAAGTCTGGGGTTGCAAGAGGTCATGGGAGAGGGAAGAATGAATAAGTAGATCACAGAAGATTTTTAGGGCAGTGGAGCTATCTGTATGATACTATAATGGTATATACATACCATTATATGTTTGTCCAACCCCATAGAATATTCAACACCACAATGAATGCTAATGTAAACTATGGACTATGGGTCATAGTGATATATCAGTGTAGATTTATCAATTGTAACAAATGTACCACTCTGATGTAGGATTTTGATACTAAGAAAAGCTCTGTGGCGGGGAGGGGAGTACGTGCTATATGGGAACTCTGTGCACTTTGTACTCAATTTTGCTGTGAACTTAAAAGTGCCCTAAAAATATAAAGTCTATTTAAAAGGGGAGAAAATGCAACATCTAGGCGCAAAAATGTGGACAAACTTTATGACAGCCCCTATATCTTCTAAAATATATTATAATACATTCAAAATATATTATTGGAAAACCAAATTTGAAAAAACTGGTAATTACCCAAACAAAATCATGCAGCTAGAAATATGTAAAATATGCTTGGAGAGTGTTAAATAGGTAGTAAGTGGAAATGTCTCACCATCCAGGAATGTTAGAAACAATACCAGAAAAGCAGGAAAAATAGACTATATGTATGGAGCCACCAATTAGATGTGGGAATGTCTAATATCAGCTAAGGAGCTCAAATTTAGAGGGCATTAAAAACAATAAATCAATGAAAATGCTGTGTAGGCGAGTGATCTGAAGAAAGTGATTTTTAAAAAAAGAAAAAAAATGTCTGGTGACTTGCTTGAGACAGATTGAAGGTAAGAGAAACCAGAAAAAAAGAAATGAGAAATTATTATAATCGTCTAGGATTAAGGCAGTTAAAGTCTAAATTAAGATGCTAGTGGGCCAGCTGAGTGCCGCGGTGGTTCAGCGCAAGCCAGCAGTCCCGGTTTGGGTCCCACATGTGAGGGCCAGTGACACTGCCCTCAAAAAAAAAAAAAAAGAAAAAAAAGAGAGATGCTAGCAATGCTAATGGCGGGGGGACGGGAATAATTTGGGAGACATTGTAGAGAAAGAATTTATAAGACTGGTTGACTGATTTGATAAGAGTGATAAAGGGAAAGGAGAAATCAAATATGCAAGGCTTCATGCTGGGATAATAGTGGCACAATTTTCTCACCAGTATCTTCAATCCTTCCCTTTCCAAGAGTTTTCTCCTCTCTGCTTTTAAACTTGCTCATGCTTGAATTAGCATAAACGTTTGGAAAAGGTAAAAAACATTTATCCTCAAAATGTTCTTGAGGTAAACCATTTCTGAAATACGAACCTGTTTGCAGGCCAAAACTCAATTTGTATTCAAACTGTGGTTTAAACACTCTGTCCAAATATGACAGATGTTGGAATCAATTGGATTTCAAGTCTTGTTTCTTTTTTGTCAGCTTCAATAAACAAAATCTTCTTAAATTATCTTCGTTCACATACATTTACCAAATTCTTGCAATGCATATAGGCTTCTATAAAGTTAATTGAAAATTAAACTCAGCCTTTAGGAACAAAAATAAAGGAAATAAAAACCTTTTAAAAACCTTGCACACACAAGAATTTTTTTGTATTGTAACCTCTCTAAAATTATTTCCTAACGTTTTTGCCTAAGGTTCCAAAGAAATTTTAAGGTTCTAATCCTAAGATTCTATAAGATTGTTTATTAGATTCTATAGATTACATAGAAAACTAGACATTTTTATGATATTGTATTATAATTCAATAATTTGAAATACCTTTATTTGTTCATAGTATCCCTAATATGCTAGAGTCTGCTAATGATAAAACTGGATAACTGAAATGAGTCTAAAACTGTTCCAATATACTATTATAAATAATAAATATTTATTAATTCTCTCCTTGATAAAAATAATTAGAATAACAATAGGCCAAATTCAATGAATACAAAAGAACTGAGACATAAAACTTAGCCCCAGGGCCACCTGGCCTCTCTCTGCCTATTAAGTCATCTCTAAACTAGGGTTCCTAATAGAACCTGGTCTACAGGCTTGTGGGGATTAAATGAAATAATATATAGGTAAAGTACATAGCATGGTGTCTAGCATATAGTACATGTTCAATAAATAGTATCTAATATTATTATATTATCACATCTCTTTAATTTATCATCTAGTATTATTTATTTTTTATAAATATCTGTTCATGTTTACTCCCTTTTGGAATCTTAACATTTTAATTCAGATTTGTATGTTCTTTCTGTATTAAAATATTAGTGCTTGTTGTATTTATTTTACCATAATTCCCAATAATTTTTTGGTTTTCAGCATAGGTTTTTTTGCGGTTTTTGGTTTTGTTTTTTGCTGTTGATAGAATTACTTTTCTTAATCTTTTCTTCTTGATATTTACCATTGCTTTTAAAATGTAGACAATTTTCCCTGTTCAGAAATACATGGTAGCGTATGTTTATTTCAGCTTTTATTTCTTTTCTTTTTTTTTTTTTGTGATAATAGCTGGACATTTCACATTTAATTCTTTAGTAGAGCTGGAATTAAGGGAGGGGGATGAAATGGGGACTGAAATTTAACTTTTTATTATTGCTATTAACTCAAGTCCCACATGTTGAATAACCTTTTCCTTCATTATTGATTTCTATTGTATGTTCAGCCTGGCTCCCTGCCCTTAAAAGACCCAGCTGCTCAAACCCCAGCTGTCTTTATCTAGGTTCTGCCTCCTACTCTCCATTCTGAACCTGCTCCCTGGAGTCTGAGCACTTGGTCTGGCCCATTGTTCACAGTTAGATTTTCTTTTCTACCCTCACAACAATCACTCTGATGTTTAACTTAGGCTGCAGTCTAGGTCCCCGACTTCATTTGAATCCTACTGGCCCATCTGCCCAACATCGTATGTGTTGTTGACCAGACATCTTCTCTGGTGCTTGAGAAGAGGGACCAAACACTGCATTTACTATGAATTTGGCAAGTTTGAGTAGGCTCTGAGCTATCACTTCCTTCTCCCTTTATATTGAGTCCTTCAAGCCCACAGCTCTTTGACAGCTTCATTTAAACTACATTCGCAAGTGTCCTCAGGACCAAAACAGTGATCTGCTCACCTCTCTAAATCCTAGCTCTTGAATAGTTCCTTACTATTCAGGTTACATCGCCAATGCTTTTATAAAAGTATTTTGTATTTTAGCTGGTAATTTTAGTTGTTTTTAGACTTCCCTTACTAAAAATAGACTTGTTTTACATTACAATATATCTTTTCGATTAAATATGTTGATTCCCTACCTAAATTATGTTTCTTCAATGCAAAATCATTCTAGGTACCTAAAGAGGTGCTTATTTAACCCGCAGTGGACACTCAAGTAATATTTGGTAATAATTATAAATACAGTTATGACAATATCGTCAATCAGAAAGCTTCATATTCCAAAAGTAGCCAAAAAACTATAAAAACACTGAAACATAGACCCTTAAAAATGACATTTTTTACCATAGAATATTTTGAAAAAAATTATGATGGTAACATTATTGGAAAAAAAGAGAAAATCTAGATCCTATCTATAATATGCCTCTGGTGTTTCAATTCCAAAATATTTATGAAATAAATGCAAAAGAAGTAAGTACAAATATGAAGATCAGGAAGTGAGAGGAGGAGGCACCATCATAAATATGATTTTTCTATTCTCCTGCAAGAGTTTAAGGATAAATTGCTTTATATCCTTGGTTTTATTAAAAGCAAGGAGGACTGGGCCGGCCGAGTGGCACATTGGTTAAGAGCTTGTTTTGGGATGCCAGCGGCCCCTGTTCGGATCCCACATATGAGGGCCAGTGACACTGCCCTCTATAGCTAACAACAGTTCCACCTGGAGCTGGGCTGTGCGAGCCCCAGCGACGGTGTAGGCTGCAGCCCCTGCTGCGGTGGGCTGCCATAGGCTACAGTGAGTGGCTGGCAGCCAGCGTGAGCTGCCAATAGCCGCGGTGAGCGACCATCCAGAGGCCAGCGACCGATCTGCCTCACCCGGGAAGAACGCAATGACGATACCAACATGGGCCAATGAAGCAACGTCCTCTGCAACTAGACTGAAGAACAAAAAGACAGCAACTTATCTGTTCCCCTTCCCTGATTCCCCAACGCTGTTCCCCTCCCCCAATTCCCCAATAAAATCTTTAAAAAAAAAAAAGCAAGGAGGACTTCTTGCTCCTCCATATGTTCCAAATGTTTGTGAAAACATGCAATTAGGGCCGGCCGAGTGGCGCAGTGGTTGGGCGCTGGCTTGGGAGGCTGGTGCCCCGGTTCGGATCCCACATGTGAGGGCCAGTGACACTGCCCTCAAAAAAAAAAAAAAAAATTAAAAAAAAAAGCAATTATATTTTTATTAGCTATATGTCTATATTCTTTGCTAGATAAGCCCACAAGGAAAGGATGGGTGACTTGTTCATAATTCTATACACAGTACTGTGTGTTCATTGCTTAGCACATGTGAGGAGCTAGGTAAATTTTTATTAAATGAATAAGTGGATTCAGTATGTCCAGAGGCATAAGACTCAGCTCTGCTTCAGGGAATTTAAAATCTACATAAGTTGAATAGTATGGGACTACCATTTGTTTAGCCTTTACCATATGCTTGTTTTCATACATTATATCATTTATTGCTCACAAAAACCTCATAAGACAGCTATTATTACCAAAATTTGTGAGCACTACTATCTGTTTTTTAAAATGAGGAAACTGAGACCGACAGAGGATGTGGAATTTGCCCACAGTCACATTGTTTTAAGTGGTAAAGCCAGTATTTGTCTTTGTTCATACTTTTTCTTGTATGCCACAATGCCTCTCTAAAAGTAAAACACAAATGATAAAATACAACATATAATTTATTTTTAAAATGTATGGGGGTGACTATAAATGATCTAGAAATTCAAAGAATGAGAAGAGTGGAAATAAAATATCAGAATATAGGCTGATATGAGAGTCAGGATTTGAGTTACCTCCTCAAGTCTCTAGAGAGAACAGAGCAGAGGTTCTTTCAGGAAAAGCAATTTCAGAACTCCCATCGGGACTCTTTAAAGCAAGTAAATATTTTTAATCTTATTGGTTGATTAGCACTGTCAATAATGTGGAGGTGAGAAAGGGTTTACTCACAAGCCACATAACATGGCATAAACATTATATGGGCATGTGAAGAGTGAGATTGATACAGATTGATAAGACTATATTGAAAAACAAGTGAAAGGGAAATGCGATATTCACGTAATACTTTACTAAGCTAAATGATAATACCCAATACCTGAGCCCTTGTTATGTCTAATAATAACTGCACAGAAAGCATGAAGAGCCGGTAATATATTCTGATTCCTGCAAGAAGCTAACATGGTAATTTCACCACTTGATGAAAAGGAGGATGTTAATTGTCCAGTGCAAAATTGGCAATAACCTCGATGATGCTTTGAAATGACTGGGCTCTCTAGGTTCAGATAAAATGTAGCAAGATATCTTATTAGTTAAGCATTTCTTTTTTCAAAGCCATACTTACTGGCATCATGCTGATTCGAGAAACCCCATTCTGACTGTTATGAAAACTTAATGCAACTAGATCAAAGTAAGATGATCCTAAGTTGACCTCACTCTCTAAATTTATTTATTTATTTGTATTTTCATATTTTATGTTTTGGGTGCTGCCTTCTGGAAAGTTGCTGATTCCTTGAACACTGAGGTTATGCCAGGGTGTGGAAGAAAAACTGGTAAAAAAAAAAAAATGAGAACATGGAGGTTCAGAATACGGCCAGGCAAACCTCAGTGTCCCATAAAAGATGAAGATGTAGGAACCAAGAAATCAGAGCAAGAACTAGGAAATTAGTAATTTAGATGTGATCACGGCTGCAGACCCAATTTTGCTTCTTCAATCTACTATTAATAGCTTGCTTATATGGAGAAGTTACCTAATTTCTCAATTTCTTTATCACAAATATAGATTATAAAAATAATAGCTACTGTAAGTGTTTATTGTGAGGATTAAATGAAAAAAATTCAGGTAAAACCCTTATCATTTTGCCAGACTCACATAATTTCTCAAAGAAATGGTAGCTTTCTCTCATTATCATCATCATCATTGACACTAACAGGAAGAAAATAAATATATACAAATTAAGATATGCAAAAGAGAAAAATTAATAACAAAGTCTAGTACCTCAAGACAGTCAAGGGTCAGAAGGTCATAGAGTCCCAAAATGTTGGAAGGGAGTTTGGAAAGCATCTAGTCAAACATCTATGTTTTATAAATGAGCAACCCAACAATAAGAAATGTCTCACAGTACAACTACTTTTGAAAACATTTTTGTAGTTGTATATTAAGCTCAACATAGATTTACCATGTTTACATGGACAACCTAGTAATTCCATTCATAAGTATTTATCCAAGGGAACTAAAAACTTATGTCCACACAAAGACTTGTACATAAATACTCACAGCAGTTTTATTTATAACAGCCGAAACTGGAAACAATTAAATATCCATCAATAGGAGAATGGAACACATTCAACAATAAAAAAAGAGTGAATTAGTGGTACACACAACAACATGGACGAGTCTCAAAAATGTTACGCTGAGAAGTACAAAATAGCACATACTGCCTGATGTTATTTACATGAAGTTCTAGGACATACAAACTAATTTATAGAGAGCCAAAGCATATTAGTAGTTGTCTAGGGCTTGGGGATAGGGTGGGGTGAGGGTTTGACTATGAAAGGACACAAGGAACTTTTTGGAGTGACAGAATAGTTTATATCTTGTTTGTGCTGGTGGTTGCACAGCATGTAAATTTGCCAAAAACTCATTAAAACTGTATGCTTAAAATGAGTATATTTTATCATATTAATTATACCTGAGTAAAGGTCATTTGAAGAGAGAGAGAGAGATGCTTTGATGCCTTACTCTTTTCAGGGGCAGAATCAGAATTCAAAGCCAGGTCTTTACTAGCTAGTTAACTAAACTAGTACTTAGTCAGTGATCATTAAGCTGAGATTTTTCTCAGAAGTTAATGCAACATCTTGCCATGCTTGCTCTTATTCTGAGAACTAGACTCATGAAATGGCATAGCCGTGGCCTTGGAGTCACAGGGATGTAACTTGGTGTCATGGCTTCCCCTCTTACTAGCTGTGTGTGTGTTTGACCAGGTTGTTAGACCTCTCTGAGCTACCTTTTACTCATCACTCAATTGGGGATAAAGCTCCTATCATAGAATTACTGTAAAGATAAAATTATATGACATAAAACATGACCAGATAATGGCAGGCACTTAATATGTAGTTATGGCTACTACTACTTTCTCCTAAGGAATATGCCAGACCTGGAGCTGTACCATAGCTAATGCTTGTCTTGTGTGGCTGGGAGATAATGCCTCCAGGCTGCATTCATTCATTCATTCAACAGATACCACTTAGAGCCTAGTATGTGCCAGGCAGTGTTCTTAGAATTCAGCAAAGAACAAAAGAGTTACATTCTAGTAGTGGGAGACGGCAAATCAATAAGCTAATTCCTGTATGATAAGTCAGGGGGAAATGCATGCAAAAAAGTAATCTGAGTAAAAGGGAAAGAGATGGATTAGGGATGATAGGAAAATGCCATTTTATATAGGGTGCTTAGAAGCAACTGACATAATATTTGAACAGAAACGTGTAAACAGGGAGAAACAAAGTAATACAGAAAAAAATGGCTGGAAAGAAAGTATCCCAGATAGAGGAAAGAACAGAGAGAAGGCCCTGATGCAAAAACAATCTGCTTGGCACACTTTGGGATCAGCAAGAAGACCTGGCAAGATTTAGGTCAATGCTGGTTATTTGTACTGTGTGGGATGACATACACAATTTACTGACCGTTCAGAAGGTTGAACTTGACCTCTCCATTATTTGTACTTGGATTGTCTATATAGACGTAAATCTTTGTATCAAATTTCTATTTCCTACTGTCATGCTTAGCTAATGACTTTGGTGCCAGAAGGAAGTGGTTACTTATCTATATACTCTTTGTAAATAGGAAACATTTATTAAAATTAAACAAAAGCCAGTGGATACTGGTCCAAATCAGCTGCCTCTTCGTCTGAGAGAGACGTAAATCCACACACTCAGTGTGAGGAGGAACAGCTGAACTCTAAGGTGCCATTTTTCAGCAACATGAGAAATAATTTTTCCATTCCCACCATGAATTTCGGAGCAGGGAAGAAGCTGAAAGAGGGGGTCAGGTGGAAGAAGAAAGTGTACCATTCTACCTCTTCTCTCCTCATTCTGATATTCTCCTGTGTCTAAACAGTGAAAAGTACAACATTCAAAAACATTTTGAAAAAAAATATTAAAAAAAAAGAAAGAAGAAAAAAAAAAAAAGAAGAAGAAGGAAAACATTTTGAAATAGTGCTTAAATTAGCTCAGGCCTTCTCTGTTAATCTAGGTACACAGAGTGGGGTGCAGCGAAACAAGCCCAGTATTGGTACTGCAAGAGCGGGAGGGGAAATCAATGTCATCCATGGACACTGGCCTTCTTTAATAAGTGAGAGTAAGCTTAAGCACAGTCCTAATGGCAACCAGTGCCTTCTCTCACACTAGCCAGTCATCCAGGGTTTCCTTCCAAGAGAAACATACAGGCAAAGACAAAGACTGTCACAACGTCCTTACCATCTGGTACCAGCACAATCCATTTGAACACTGTAATACTCTCCGACCACACACTGGGACATGGTAGAATGTCACCCCAAGAATGCTCAAAAGCTAATCAGAGAAAGGCCCAATGCAGTTAAGAAGCTCAGGTAAGGTGTTAGCAGGCAAACCATAAAAACCACAAGACACAAATGTTGGCATCAGTGATAAATATGTGAGTGAATTCAGGATCCATCAGCTAAATAGTGTAGACACAGGCTGAGTTAGAAGCAGTCGTGCTTAGTGCTCAGGAAAGAATAGTTGTAAAGGACCGAGGAAGGTCCTTCTCAATTCTATTGCTTTGCTCCTAAGCTTTGCTTTCATTAGCACACTGAAAGCCAGTTCTGTTAAAAATACTCTAAAGAAAAAATCATTGAGAAAGAATACAACGGGGGACTCAGTTTTCCTGTGAGAAGATCTTGAGTGTTTGTTTAGTCAATTCAGCCCACTAGCATAGAATAAACATTAAATAAACTGATTGCAAGTCATTTGGTTATTGTTAAACCACAAAAGCACTGAGTTGGAATCCAAATTTAGTTTGAGACAAGCATGAGGACATGACACTGCTTAGTTTCCTGAAGTTCACTGAAGATCGCTCATAACTGTCCCACCCATCCCAACCAATGATGGCCACAGTGCTTCTCACATCTGTGGGTAAAGGTCCAATAGAAGCTGCTGCTGAATTGACACTGATTTATCTATAAAGTCATCAAAAGTCAGAAAATTCAGAAGAAATCAAAATATGATAAAGCATTACCTATAAGAAACTCAATACATAGAAAGCTCTGTATTTTAAAACTTTAATTCAAAGTTCAAAATGGGTGGTCAGAACAATGTTGATGTATAGCAATAGATACTGACTATGTGTACATTTTTATAAGTACTCCACATGCCATTTATCAAAATAGACCATGTTTGTCAGTACATTGCAGTTTAAAGTGTTGTCAGAGTTCACTCATTTA
Organism: Aselliscus stoliczkanus; assembly: GCA_033961575.1. Classification (NCBI taxonomy): domain Eukaryota; kingdom Metazoa; phylum Chordata; class Mammalia; order Chiroptera; family Hipposideridae; genus Aselliscus; species Aselliscus stoliczkanus. The sequence continues at coordinate 120,234,485 of CM066727.1, read as the reverse complement.
AACCTCATAAAAACCCTGAAAGATAAATATTACCACACAGCCATTTTCCTGAAGACACCAAGACTTTCATATGGTAAATTATTTTCCCAAATTTCTACAGGCAAGAACCAATGGCAGGCACACCAAGACTCCCACAAAAGGCCTTTGATCCCAAAATCCTTTTCAGCTTTCCCATCCTGCCTTTTTCAGTAAAACCTCAAAACAATTTGACACAAATAAAGCTAGTGAGTGAAGACTCTTCACATATGCAAGTTACATTTCAGGGTCATAAGTACTAATCTGATTGTTTTATTATGTGTGTGCTTGAGAGGAAAAAAAGAAAAAGAGAGAGGGAGAAAAGGAAAGAGAGAGAAGGAGCCCACAGGGGGAGAGAAGTGTTTTGTTTAGACCCTCATGGCTTTCTCTGTATTCCCCCGCAACTCTTCCAGTTTTGTTAACCATATTTATGTCTGAGAGCTACCCATTGCCCTTGCCTAACTCCAAAGCTGGTTAGTTTGCATTTTCTGAGATTTCTAAAATGGTAGCTCTCAACATTAAAGAGTTTTTGCTGATACCTATTCTAATACATACGTTTCTGGTGTAAATAAAATACTACAATTCAAGACTGGTTCACCAAAGCAATCAATGAAAATTATTCAGTCTTATTTAACTATGCAGACTTAATGTTTTTATTAATATTAAACGTATTGTTTTCTAGGGTATATCATGTATAACATACACATAGGACAACATGTGAAAAGAGCCTGGTATGTGTGTGTGTGTGTGTGTGTGTGTCTATATATATATATATATATATATATATATATATATGAAATATAATGCCATGTATTACAAAGATGGTGAGGAGGCTTCAATTACAATCCTATTCCAACCAATTGGTAGTTGCCCCCGAAGCACTGTTTTGTAAGTTATTCTGAGGTCAAGAGCAGAACCAAAGAAAGGGAGTACAGAAATTGATTAACAATGTCTGCCGTGGCTTCAGGAGTGAGAAGTAAAGCTTCTCATCCTGAAGGTATTATATCTTGCCGGACTAAGAAATAAAATATTAAAATGTCTTTTCATTAAAAGGCAAATTCATAATTTACATGTCAGTCTATAAAGAGAACCACATACTTATTTTGAACTCCCTGAGGTAGACTTCTGGATGGGCTCCGAGTGATGGTTTTAATCAATGGCTCATTGGGTAATTTTAGAGCCTGAGATAGCCTTAGTCTGGCATCTGACTGGGTGTGTTTCAGCATGTGGGGCAGTAAAAAGCAAAGATGTTGGGAAAGAGAAAAAAGAAGGGAAAATATTGACTTCAAGACTGATCAGGATTTTAGAAGTATGCTGCCTAAATATTGGCAACATCTTACATGAATGCTGCCACCTCAAAGCTCATCTCATCTGTCCAGTTCAAGTGTTTTGCATGTCACCCCTCCATTCCTACCTTCATCCCTGCCTCTGCCCCTGGACTTTCTCTCCAATTATCTGATGACCCTCTTAGAATCTACAAAGGTTCAGCAGGAAGTTCATACATTAATATTTAAATGCAAAAGAGTTTAATTAAATGAAAATTACAAATAACTCTCTTTTTTTTTCTTGTATCATTTCATTAGGTTTCCAATTATGGTTTACTTTCCTGAAACATTTGCAGAGTTAGACTTTAGCTTTTTTATTGGTTTGGACAGAGAGAGTTGCTTATTTGTTTGTAATATCTTAACACCTAGGAGACAAAGAATATAAATGAAAAGCTCAATGAATGTCCAAGTCCTCCATTACCTTCTAATTACAAAGAAAATATAAGAGTCTCTGTTTTACCCTTATTTGGCATTTGGGAATAAAAGAAATTATTTTTAGGAATTGGTGTGAGGTAATGAAATCATTAAGGTGTACCTGACTTAAGTCTCCAATGTGCTACCTTGACACATAAAGTACAGTTTCGGAATATAATCCCCTTTGGATCATTTCAGCTTTCAAGACCTTTCGTGTTGTAGGTAATTACAGGAATATTCAGTAGACAGATACAATTATTCCTGTTTGAAAATTTCTGTGAAAAAAGAAAGCAGACCAAGGCTCCCTGCTGTGGATTGAGAATTGAAATATATTTTGCCAATGAAAATGCAAGCCCCAGAAAACACTGGGAAGAAGGAATAGCATGTATTTCTTGGTCAGAAAATCACTGGGCCTTGAAATGCAAGGAGTTGAGAGGAACATTTGCTCATTGCAGTCTCCTCCAATTAAATCCCCAGGGAAATACTCTCATTAATCACTTGCTACTTCAGACATGACTTTCTAGCCTGTTGTTTGGTGTTCATAATCATATTTCTCTTTTCATCCTACAATCATCTTATGGGTACTATAAATCTGGAGGCCTGTTGTGGAGACATAAATAAACCAAGTCCTGCCTTTAGAAAAGAGATCACATGTTTTATGGTCCAGAAAATAATGTCATTTAGTCAGGTCTCTGCCCATATACACTCTCTTCAGATCAGCCTTCTATCACTCTCTCAGTTAAAATAACAACTCTATTCTCTTCTTTTGTATTATTTTTCTGCAATGCACTTACAACTTCTTTGAATTACTATTTACACATGTATTTATTGTCAGTCTCCCCCGACAGAATACAAACTCCATGAAGGTAGAGATTTTATCTGCTTTTTTCACTGTTGTGTTCCCAGGGCAAAGAGATTCCTTGTATATAGTAAGCTCTCAATGAATATTAGAAAAATGGATCAGTGAATGGATGCATGAGCTGCAGACAGCTAAATAGTGGTTAAAATAGGTTCTAAAGTCAGATGTCTGGGCTTGAACTTTGCTTATACAGATTACCTTGGGAAAATTAAAACTTAGCTAAAATCTGTTTTTAATCTGTTATAGGAAGATAACAATAATATTTAACTCATAAATTGGCTGTGCTTAATGTATAATTACCATTCAATATTATTATTACATTAGAGGTACGCACACAATTCAAGGGAACACAAAGTCAGAGCACCAAGTTCCAGTGGTGTCTTAGAGAGGGGGAAGTGTACAACAGAGAGGACAGTCTAGACAAATTACATGGACATAAAACAATTCAATGCTTTTTAAGGGCGATTGAATACAGAACCTGAGGCAACAACACAGAGTGCCCAGTCATGCAGAGCTGCCCAAGAGCAATACAAAAACCCTGACAGTATCAGAGCCTCATAACATACTTTCATCAGTTACAAAAGAAAAGTCTCTCTTTTCTCTTCAACAATAAGACTCAGCAATACGTAGCAGGTTGGAAAGCTCTAGGAGAGTCTGTTCTAGAGATAAATACCATACCTGATCTTAAGACTTAAAATGATGAGGTGATGGAGGGTGAAAAAAGAGAATCTGTGCCTGTCCCACTAGCCACAGGCCCTTTAAGCTTGCTTGAGCCTCCCCACCCCATGTACCACACATCTGAAAAATGTGAGTTACAAAGAGCAATGATATTGAGAGTTGTCTAGAACTCCCTCTTGCTCATTCTTGACCTGCATGCACTCTGAACTGTCCTCAGCTAACTTGTTCTTCCTATGTAATTCATTCTCAATGCCTACCTCTTGCTTCTCTGATCCTGCAGTCCTAAAAGCTACCACTGAGGTTTGAGCCTCCTCTGTTTTAAGGAGAACATGGCTGAGTCCTTTGGCTCCTAGGATCCTTTATTACATTGAACCTTGCTGGAGCCTCTGGCCTCAGACTCCAGGTCCTATCCCCATCAATGCAGTCTACACCCAAACAATTGGCCCCACCCATCATCTTTCAACCTCATCACAATGAAAAATGTAGAGTGAGAAGACATGGGTTTGGTTCCAGTCATACCTTTTATAATTATATTCCAAGACTGAAATGGGCTTTCCCTAGTTAAGGACTACCCAACAGTCAATACCAGGGAGACCAGGACCTATGGCCATCCCATACCGTATAATGTGGCAGGGGCAAACACTGAGGCCCAAGAATGGGGACCATAGTTGCCTGTGTTTGAAGGAAGTCCATTTGGACAGGTAGACTATGATACCCTGGGGAACTACAGCACAGAGTAAGTAAAGACTAATACAGCAGGTGCAATCAGGGGATTTCAACACTGAGCCAGAGGGGCCCAGGAAGGCTGGGTAGCCTGGGATAAAGAGGATCTGGGACATAAGACTGCTTTCCTCATGGGACAAGTAAGCTGGAGAGACAGAAACATGGATCAGTAAGTAAAAGAGCTCCAGCTTCCTGGTGACATGAAAGATCTGTTTTTTCCCTGTGGGGTTGGCATCATGTCACCAAAGAAAGGACTCCAGCACAAGAGGAGGCAGTGTTGACATTTGCTTGCAGGATTGAAACATGTAGGCGATTCATAGAGATGATAATCTTGATTCCCCCAGGTTACCTGCTCTACCTCTTGGCTGTGGTTTCTAACCTCTCTGTCTCCATTTCCTTATCTATAAAATAGACTCAAAATATTTTCCATCATATTGAATTTTTTTTCAGATTTTTTAAATTGGGGAATTGGGGGAGGGGAACAGCAGTGGGGAATCAGGAAAGGGGAACAGACAAGTTGCTGTCCTTTTGTTCTTCAGTCTAGTTGTGGAGGACATCGCTTCACTGGCCTATGTTGGTATTATCATTGTGCTCTTCCCCGGTGAGGCAGTCACTTGCCAGCCATTGGACAGCTGCTCATGGTGGATCACAGCAGCTCATGAAAGCTCATGCCAGCCCCCACTGCAGCCTACACCCATGCCAGTGACTCATGGCAGCCTAACTCCAGGTCAAGCTGTTGTTCACCATCTTAGCTGTAGAGGGCGCAGTGTCACTAGCCCTCATGTGGGATCTGAACCAGGCCCTGCTGCTCAGAGCTGGCATCCCAAGCCAACTCCTAACCAACATGACACTCAGCCGGCCCACCATCATGCTGAGTTTTGAAAGGTTTACACAATATTCATGTAAAATGATTATAACAGTGCCTGGATTGTATAAGTGCTCAATAAATGTTTACTCTGGTTGTTAGTTTGTAAGCAATAGTTTATAAGATATATGTCATTAATTTAAATTAATTAGCTACTGTTTTTTGTCAGCCACCCTTCCAAGGGCTTTACACAAATTACTTCATTACATCCTTAAACAACGCTATTACCACCTCCATCGTGTAGATAAAGGCACGTCAAGTGAAAGCGACCAGTCCCAGGTCACAATGTTAGCAAAAGGCAATATAGGATGCAAACCTAGGCAACCTAATTTCAGAGCCTCTGCACTGAACACTCTGCTTACTTTGCCTCTCTAAATAAGGAATATAGAATTACCCTCTGAGAGTTAAGCTATAAAATCAGCACAGAGACATGCAGAATCTCTCCAAGGAGTCAGAATGGCCATTCGGCTGGAGCGGACTTCCCTGTAAAGCCATTAGTGACCAATGTGCTGATCTGAAAAGGGGAGCTGGTCAACCATGGAACACAGGAAAATGAGAGTCCCAGAGATGAAGGGTATAGTGTGTGTACAGCCCTAACCAGGGGTGAGGGGCCTTTGCTCACCAAACAAAAACATTAAAGCAAGCTAGATGGTACTCCAACAGAAGAGGAAAAGGGCTCCCAGCAATCATAGCTGAGGTATATTTCTTAAGATATGCAATTCCTTTTGCTCCCATGTTATGCTCACCAAGCAAATACTTGAATAGTTTGCTTAGAGGGAGAAAATGTGTTACTCTGAGAATTCTAGTATTTGGGGTAACTATAAAATGTAGGATTCTAGCTTAAACATCAGTCTTTCCTGTTTTTTATTTATTATGCATATTCTTCCCCTGAAAGCCTTCTCTACTCTCAGACAACGCAAAATTGGACCTTTGAAGTGGAAGGCCAGGCATAACCAGTAACACAGAGAATCCACTAAGGTGAAGGTCACCTCATAAGGGCTCTTATATCCAGATGGTCAACCTTCCCTGGTGAAACGCCTTTATCCCGGCAGCCATCTTTGCAGCTTCATCATGGCTCAAGGCAGGGCCAAGCCAGCCACAGGATCCTTAATGCTGAATCCTGCCAGTCTAGGACATTTTAAGTCCTGAAGATAGTCTGTGCTAAGATTAGGGCTGGTGAGACTGAGCTTACACATGGATTCTTGTGGCTTCAAAATTAGCTGTGGCTGCAAATAAGGAGTTGGAAATTAAAAATGGGAGGACCAGATTCCTACTGAGTGGCACTAGGGAAGTTTCATAATTGCTCTGAGCTTCACACTTCTCTTAGAGTACATTTTAGATGAAATATCTACTTCCCTCACCTACTAGGCCTCTATGAGAATCAAAGTCCATGTGAAATGATTTTGTGAATTGTATGTAACTACATAAAGCTAAACATTGTTAACTTATTAAGTTATTTCGTGCTCACAATAACTCTGCAGTAAAGTCTATGATGTGCCAACTGGAAACTGCCTGCAGGATCAACAGGCAGTCAAGACACTCATTCCATAGCTACCAAGAGATTGTTGGCAACTGTCTGCTTAGAGACAAGTTGCTTTCAAGAAATTGCTTTCAGCCAGAGGAACTGCTTCACCAAAGTTTATGAGCCCTCACTGGCAGTAACTCGCGCCCAATAACTAGTTTTGTGGTGAGAGGGGGAAAAGGCTCAGCCCCCTTGCCCTAATGTGAGACTACTCTGGAAGGCCATCCAGCTTTGCAGCTCCCATGAGAAGAGCTGAGGCACCAGGAGCAGCTGCATCACAGGGCACCTTCTCTCTGCCCCATCCTGTCCCTCTCACTCCCTTACAGTGCTGTTCCTGAAAGCCTCCCCAGTGTATCATCTGTATTCAAATGTCTGCCTCAAAGTGAGGGGGGCACCAAACTTAAGACAGGCATGATGGAGTATTATTATTATTATTATCATTATTTTTAAAGAAGTAAAGTAACTTATTTAAGTTCACACACCTAATAAGTAGCAGAGCCAAGATTTGAAACCAGGCCACCTAGAAAATGTTCTTACTATAACATTTGGCACAGAAATTTCTCTAAGTGAATGGGCTGTTTGTGGGTGACATGTACCTTGATGAATTGTTGAGCTAGAAATTGAGCCCCAGGACCTAGATGTTGGTTGTTGCCACATCTTCAGAGGAAAGGAAAAGCAACTTTGAAGAAGAAAAAAAATGAGACAAATTTGAAACTGTGTATTTAGAGATTAACCCAGGATGGGGGAGATGAGAAGGAGAAAGAGTAAAGAGCAAGATGGAGCAATTTAATTGCAGGGATCTGTGGGCTGTGTGAGGTGATCCCTTCCTGTGACATGCCTACCCCCAAATATCTTCTGTAAAATCTAACCAACTCAGGAAATGTTTGGTGTTACGTTCTTTCTCTAGAGCTGCCATAACAAAGTACCACAAACTGAATGGCTTAAAAAACAGAAATTTGTTGTCACAGTTTTGGAAGCTAGATGTCCAAGATCAAGGTGTTAGCAGCATTGGTTCATTCTGAGGGCTGTGAGGAAAGGGTCTGTTCCATGCCTGTTCCCTAACTTCTGGTGCTTTGCTGACAATCATCGGTGCCCCTTGGTGTGTAGAAGCATCACCCTGATCTCTGCCTTCATCTTCACAAAGTGTTCTCTCTGTGTCTGTATCTGTGTCCAAATTTCCTCTTTTTATAAAAACACCGATCATATTGTGTTAGGAACCCACCCACCCCTGTATGACCTCATCTTAATTGAACTTCATTTGCAACAAATAAGGTCTATTTTCAAATAAGGTCACATTCTGAGGAATTGGGGGTTAAGACTTCAACATATACATGTTTACAGTATACAATTCAACCCATAACTGGTATAGACTGGCTTTCTAGTGGAAACCAGAGAAAGATTTGACTTCTATATCTGGGCTGGCATAAATATACATGGAAACTATAAGATGTGGATAGTAGGACTGTAAGAAGAAACTTTGGGCTCAGTGCTTTCTCATTTTGAAGCTCTGAGGTTAGAAGCAAGCCTGTCCATGTTTCAAGGACTGGCGGACCCAGTTGAAATTTGGATGACAGTGTCTTGAAATGTAGTAATTTCAAAAGCTACTATCTGTTGCCTTCTCACTATGACCTTCAAACCTTATAGAATAAACTCTATCCTCCCAACCCACCAAAATAATCACTTATTCCTATAAGTAGGAATTGAAAGGGAGTATTTCTTTTATTTCTTTTACATCTTCAATGTGTCTAGCACACAGAGAAACCTCTTGCTAGAGACTCTTTACTAGAAGATTTCTGCGAGGGAATTCATATTGCCTAGACTGCTTGTAAACACATACAAGTTTTGATGATGTAGCATTCTGTGGCTAGACTGATACATATCAATTTTCTTGGTGTCTAACTTAAAGAAAAGCTTATAGTACAAGAAATGTAATTTTGCATAGTGTAAGAATTTTCTACTCAAATGGTTTGAGCTAAAAACCTAGTCCTGTAACCTACTAGCTGTATAACTTTGGGCAATTTAATTAATCTCTGTGCTTCAGTTCCCTTGTCTGTAAAATGGGGATAATAACAGATCTCATCTCAATGGGCTTTTGTGAAGATGAAATGAGTTAAACCAAGTAAAACACTTAAAATGTTGGCTCTCACATAGTAAGCTCTCAATAAATGGAAGCTATTATACTGTCACAATAGCAATAGTCTTTCACTATAAAAATGTGATAATACTGGAATAGTTATAAGATATGGTCAAAATAAGTATAGCACTTAAAAGTAAGTAGAACAGAAAATTCTCTGCTTTGTAAAACTCATTATAAGTGTTTGGTGAAACTTTAATCATTGGTCAGGGGCCAGGCACCGTTCACTAGATACTTGGGCCATCATACACATTTCAGACAAAAACTGTCTGAGCCCAGTACCTGCATTATCAGCCAAGCCAACTAAATAATCAAAAATAAAAATCCATGGCTCGGGCCGGCCGAGTGGCGTGGTGGTTAGGCGCTGGGTTGGGAAGCCAGCGGCCCCGGTTCGGTCCCACATGTGAGGGCCAGTGACACTACCCTCAAAAAAAAAAATCCATGGCTCAACCTCTGATGATAATAATTTAATTACATATTTAGGCCCTTAACATCATTAAATAGACAATCAGATGGATTAAAAATATAAATACTAAGGCAAGAAGCAATTACATTTTAGCCATTATCTTTTTCTCATTTCAAGAATGTCTTGGAGGAAAATAAGAATGGCAACTCATAAACAAGAGCTGTTATGAAAAAAATCATAATGCTAGGTGAGGTTTCTACTAGATAATAAAAGACAAAGATCTGATTCATTCACCAAGCTTGACTCTTTCAGACAAAAACCTCCAAGACAGTGGCCACCCTAGCAGGTCAGACCACAGTGCTTGGGCTGGGGCTGCAGTAATGCCCTCCAATGGCCTGAGCATATATAAGCTTCCCTAAGAGCTTTCTGTCTTTGGACAGGCTTTTCTAAAAATTGATATAACAATAAGGCAACTGAGGCTTAGAAAAATAATATGTCAAAGATAAGCTTCCAGCCAGGATCAACACAACTACCAAAACTAATAAAATCAACTGTAGAAAAAGGAAAACAAATTATTTTTGACCTACTAGTACTTGTCATGGAGCTGAACCAGAGGACTTCTTGAGGTTAGGTTCTTCTGTCTAGCTCTAAGAGCTATGATGCAACCTGCTGAGTCAGGAAGCTATCTTCTTATGGGCTGTGTGCTGGATAATACTGTTGTGCTTTAAACACAGTGTACATTTAAACTATATTTAGGATTGAGAAGGATTCTGGGGTGGTAAGAGCAGCTCATATAATTTTTTAAATCTCTCCAAATTCCCACATAACAACAAATAGAAACATTAGGCAGCAAAACCAAAAACATTTACAATAAAAATAAGTGACAAGGTATCTCCAGAAAATCCAAACTACAAGTGAATGAGAATAAGCCACCAAAATACACAAGATCTGCCATTTTAGTGGGAAAAAGCAGAGCAAAGCAATGGAGTCTAATGAACCTAAGAATAGAGTAGAAAAATAGCTGACAGGGTAAAGAGATCCAAAATGGCAGATTAGATAAACACTATGCTTGCTTCATCCCATGAACATCAAAATTAAAAGCAAATTATAGAACAAGTACCTGGAGAACCACCTGAAGAATAGCTGAACAGAAGTTTCATAACTAAGAGTATAAAAAAGCCACATCAAGACTAGTAGGAGGGAGGGCCGGTCGAGTGGCGCGGTGGTTAAGCGCTGGCTTGGGAAGTCAGCGGCCCCGGTTCTGTCCCACATACAGGGCCAGTGACACTGCCCTCAAAAAAAAAAAAAAGACTGGTAGGAGGGGCAGAGACACAAAAATGGTTGGTCCCAAACCTCCATGTGGAGGATGAAAATGAAGAGGGATATCTTTTTTTTTTTTTTTTTGAGGGCAGTGTCACTGGCCCTCATCTGTGGGACCAAACAGGGGTTGCTGGCTTCCCAAGCCAGCGCTTAACCACTGCACCACTCGGCCTGCCCAAAGAGGAATATCTTGGCCACAGAGGTTCCCCTACAGAGGAGCAAGTGACCTCAGCCTCCCCAACCAAGAGTACTGGTGCAGGGAGGAGGAGCTCCTACAATATCTGGCTGTGAAAAACTGGGGATTCTGACCATCCAGGTGGTATGGGAGACAGCAGGAAACTCAAATGTTCTCTTAAAAGGCCTGCTCACAGACTCACTTCCTCTAGGCATTCACCTTGGGCTCTGGTGAAGAGACAATGACTCTGGGAGCATCGGAGACATATGGAAAGAGACTGAGTTGTGTAACTTCGAGGGGAAGACTGGAGGGACAGTCCCCATTTTCCCTGTGTGGGGCCATACTTCATCAAGCCAGAAGGTGGACTCCATCTTCCCTGTCTTGAGACCACCCTCACAGGCCAAATCTGGACTTGATTGGCCTGATGAGCTCCACTACACCATCTGATGACTCACTGAGAATCTGCCTCACCCAACTTGCGGATCCCTCAGGAAGCTTAAGCAGCAGCTGAAACTTATGGGAGCTCACAGGTGGCAGCAAGCCTCAAGTGTACAGCCTTCTTGCGAAGCTACTCCAGGCCCAGTACTGGTGGTGGCCATCCTCAGTTTGAAGCGTGGCCTCTCCAACGTGCCTCTAAATACAGCACAACAGCAACCAAGCATGGATTGCTTTGTAACTCTTGCCAGGTACTCCCCAGCCAGTCACAGGCAGTAGCTGAACTGGGCCTATGCCGGAGCCCCTCCCCAGAGGCCCCAGAACCAACACACTTGGAGGTTAACCTCAGACCACAGCAGAGTACCACACAAGTATTCCCCACAAATAGCATACACATACACAAAGGGCAGTCTCAACAGGCATCAGAGCCCAGAGGGGACACATCCCATTCCATGAGCTAAGCTCCTGTACAGCAGCCCATTAGCTGTGGACATGGCAAAACCTCACGGCTAGTTAGACTGAGGGTCAGTACCAGCCACTGAGATGCCACCAGCAATCAAGACTCAACTATAATTGGAGGGCACACACAACCACATATGGGGCACTCCTGAAGCACCTGGAGTAGGTGACCAGGAAGACTGTGCCACTGGGCCCTACAGGACCCCTACTACATATGGCCACCCGTGAAGATTGGGAGACATAACAATCTTACCTAATACATAGAAACAAACACAGAGAGGCAGCCAAAATTCGGGAACAAAGAAACACATCCCAAATGAAAGAATGGGAGAAAACTGCAGAAAAAGAACAAAACAAATGGAGCAAGCCACCTACTAGATACAGAGTTCAAAACTGCTTATAAAGATGCTCAAAGAACTTAATGAGAACTTCAACAAAGGGATAGCAAGCATAAAAAAGCACGTAGAAACCATAAAAAAAAGAACTAGTTGATGTAAAGAATACAATAACTGAAATGAAGAATGCACTGGAAGGGAACATCAGCAGACTAGATGAAGCAGAGGATCGAATCAGTGATTTGGATGACAAGGTAGCAGAAAATACCCAATCTGAACAGGAAAAAGGAAAGAGAATCCAAAAAATAAATAAAATAAGGGGCCAGTCGAGTGGCGCAGTGGTTAAGCGCTGGCTTGGGAAGCCAGTGGCCCCAGTTCGGGTCCCACACATGAGGGCCAGCGATACTGCCCTCAAAAAAAAAAAAAAATAAAAAATAAAATGAGAATTTAAGGGGCCCCTGGGAAACATCCAGCATACCATTTACATCATAGGAGTTTCACAGGAGAAGAGAGAAAGCAAGGGATTGAAAACATATTTGAAGAAATAATGACTAAAAACTTTCCTAACCTGATGAAGGAAATAGACATACAAGCCCAGGAAGTGAAGAGAAAATCCCAAACAAGATGAACTCAAACAAGCCCACAAGATACATTATAATTAAAATGGGCAAAGGTTAAGACAAAGAGAGAACCCTAAAAGCAGCAAGACAAAGGCAACTAGTAACTTATAAGGGAGCTCCCAAAAGACTGTCAGCTGATTTCTCAACAGAAACTTTGCAGACTGGAAGAGATTGGCACAATATATTCAATGTGATGAAAAACAAGGACCTACAACCAAGAACACTCTACCCAGCAAGGCTAGCATTTAAAATCAAATGACAGATAAAAAGCTTCCCAGACAAGAAAAAGTCAGAGTTCATCATTACCAAACCAGTATTACAAGGAATGCCAGAGGGACTTCTTTAAGATGGAAAATAATAATAATAATAATAATAATAATAATAATAATAATAAAAAATATGAATAATAAAATAATAAAATGGCAATAACTACTTATCTACCAATAATTGCTTTCAATGTAAGTGGATTGAATGCTCCAATAAAAGAGATAGGGTGGGAGAATGGATAAGAAAACAAAACCTTTACATTTGCTGTCTACAAGAGACTCACTTCAGATTTAAAAATACACATAGACTGAAAATAAAGGGATGGAAAAAGTCATTTCATGAAAATGGAAACAAACCAATTAACCAAGCTGTTATACTAGACAAAATAGACTTTGAAACAAAGGCTATAACAAGAAACAAAGAAAGACCCAGTAATCCCACTTCTTGGTGTTTATACAAAGAAACCCAAAGTGCTAGTTTGAGAGGATATGTGCATCCATATGTTCATTACATCATTATTTACAATGGCCAAGGTATGAAGGCAGCCTGGGTGCCGATCGATAGAAGAATAGATAAAGAGTAGGTGGTACATATGAGGTACAATCAAAATATATGGTGAATATTTAAATTTTAAAAATTTATTACAGTAAATGACACTTTGCCATTAATTCCCCTCAAAATACTCCCCCTCATTTTAAACACACTTATACCATCATTCTTGTCACTTTCTGAAGCAATTCTGGAAGTCCTCTTTCATGAGTGTCTTTAGTTGTGCTATCATGGCTGCCTCAATGCCCTGAATCATTCTGACTTTGGGGAAGAGCCAGAAGTTGCATGGTGCTAGATCTAATGAATAAGGTGGATGAGGACACATCGTAATATTTTTATTTGACAGAAATTCCCATACCAAAAGCTATGTACAACACGGAGCATTGTCATGATGGAGGATGAAGTAAAAACACAAAAGAGGACTTCCAGAACTGCTTCAGAAAGTGCAAAAATGATGGGATAAGTATGTTCGAAGCGAGAGGGAGTATTTTGAAGGGGATTAATGGCAATGTGTCTTCTACTGTAATAATTTTTTTTAATCATTCACCTTATCTTTTGATCACACCTTGTATATACAATGTAATATTGCTTGGCCAGGGAAGGGAATGGGTTCTTGCCATCTGTGGCGACATGGATAGATTGCAGGGTATTTTGCTGAATGGAGTATGTCAGACAATGAAAGACAGATGCAATGTGATTGCTTGTGTGTGGAATCTAAAGAACAAAATAAACAAACAAAACAGAAACAGACTCATAGATACAGAGAACATATTGATAATTACCAGGTGGGATGGGGTTAGGGTAGGTGGTGGGTGAAAAAGCAGAAGGGATTAAGTACAAATTAGTTGTTACAAAGTAGTCATAGGGATGTAAAATAAAGCTTAGGGAATATAGTCAATAATATGGTAATAACTATTTGTAGTGTCAAATAAGTACTAGACACAGGGGATCACTTCTTAAATTATATAAATGTCTATTCGCTATACTGTACACCTGAAATTGAGGTAAAATAATTTTGAATGTCAACAGCAACTGAAAAATTAAAAGGGGGCAGGGAAGGTGAAGGAGAATAAGAGGTCCAAATATCCAAGTATAAAATAAAGGAGTCATGGGAATATAATATACAGCATAGGGAATATAGTCAGTAATATTGTGATAGCATGGTATGGTGTCAGATGGTTGCTGGATTTATCATAGTGATTACTTTTTTAGGTATATAAATGTTGAATAACTATTGTGTACACTTGAAACTAATATAATATTGTATGCTAATTATATTTTTAACAAAAATCTTTAAAAATGGAAAAAAATATAGTCAACAGATATTTACTCAAAAGTGCAAATGACCAATCTGAGAATAGCAGCTAAAATTTGCTCTCACTCTAATAGTAAATGAATGCAAGAGGCCTACAGTGATTAAAGAAGGGACTAGAAATAGTTTGGTCCCAATAAATTTATGAAACTGACCAGTCAATTTTCCCTTCCAGATTAGAGCTTGGCCCAGACTTCTGAGAATGGATTCAGAATTGATTAGGATAAAGACAATGGGCAGAGGAATCCACAGCTAGGAAAAGTCAGAAAGCAAGTAGTTAATTATTATTATTATTTTTTAATTAAAGTTTACTGGGGTGACAATGGTTAGTAAAGTTACATAGGTTTCAGGTGTACAATTCTGTAATACATCACCTGTATATCACATTCTGTGCTCACCACCCAGAGTCAGTTCTCCTTCCATCACCATATATTTAATTCTATTTACCCTCATCTACCATCCCCCTCCCCACTTACAGTTAATTTTTTAACACTTCATAGAAACAAAAGAAGCGGCTCTGTGATTGTATCAAAGCTACCCTGAACCTCCTTCTAAATATTCAGAAACTCTTTTCAGGGCCGGCCGAGTGGCGCGGCGGTTAAGCGCTGGCTTGGGAAGACAGCCCGGTTCGGGTCCCACTTATGAGGGCCAGTGACACTGCCCTCAAAAAAAAAAAAGAAATCTCCTTCAGAAACTCTTTTCATATAAAACTGAGCAACAAATCACTACCTATATGAAAAAAGAGAAAAGGAAAAAGAATAGGACTCAGATAATGAAAGCACATCAGAAACATGATTACAAAATACACCAAGATTATAGTCTTTAATCTCAAAATCATTTAAAAGATGTTAAGAAAAAAATCTAAAAGATATTAAAACATTTTTAAAAATAAAATTTTATTTTACTTCTAGAAATGAAAAGAGAATTCAGAGCATTAAAAATACAAGAGGACCGGCCGAGTGGCGTGGTGGTTAAGCGCTGGCTTGGGAAGCCAGCGGCCCCGGTTTGGGTCCCACATATGAGGGCCAGTGACACTCACCTCAAAAAAAAAAAGAAAAAAATACAAGAAAAATTCTTTCACAAATTAAGTCTTTATTAAAAAGAACACAAGAGAACAAATGTACAAATAGACAGATGTTGGAAAGAATAAGGATTTTAAAAATGAAAAAGAAGTTAAAGAAGAGCTAGAAACAATACAAGAGAATGGACAAATTAAAAGCACACAAGATCTGACATATAGATAATAGGAAGTTCTCAAAATGAAACCAAAGTGAGGGAGCAAAACTCATACTCAAAAAATTGAAGAAAATTTTTCTGAAATTAAAAGAAAAAAAAGAATTTAAATTACATATTGAAATAGTATACCATGTATCTGAGAATATCCATCCAGAACAGCCAACACCAAGACATAATTTAGTAAAATTATTGGACTTTAAAAATGTGGGGTAAAAATCCTTTAGACATCTAGGCAAAAGCAACTTATAATTTATGTAACAAACACAGTTAGATTATCATCAGACTTGTCAACACTTTATGGCAGACAAAAATGAGTAATATATATAAGGCATTCAAAGAAAACAAATCTGAACCAAGGATTTTATACTCAGCAAAACTGACCTTCAACTATAAAAAGCACAGACAAATGATCATTAGCACGCAAGAACTCAGGGAATATTGCTTTCATTTTCCCTCTGAGGAGTCTACTAGAAAACAAACTTTAGACAACCGAAATGACTACAGAGACATTGCTATAAGATCTGCTTATGAGCATTAAACAAATAATTATGTAAACAACCAAGACTAAATAATGACTAAAAAGAAGAGTATGGTATGTAACTGCTATCTGACAATGTAGATACAGTGCAACTATTAAAACAAGGAAGAAAATAAGGAGATCCTGAATGCAAAAAAATTTTAGCTGTTCTCAGTTAATGTATTTGTATTTATCTGATGTATATAAGGTGAGGTAAAGTAAACAATAATTATGGGATATTTGAATTTTATTCTACCCTTTGCCCTTGAGAACTAGGATTTTCCAATGTAGGAGACTAAATGTGAAAGGGGTTAAATTAAAAACTATAGTCCTGAATTTGAATTGAAAATATAATATTAACTCAGAGGTATTTTATGTTTAAAATATATGTGTTTCTATATCTTCTTTCCTACTTTCCTTCCTTCCTTCCTTCCTTCCTTCCTTCCTTCCTTCCTTCCTTCCTTCCTTCCTTCCTTCTTTCCTTCCTTCTTTCCTTCCTTCCTTCCTCTCTCCCTCCCTCCCTTCCTTCCTACCGTCCTTCTTTCCATTTTAAAATATTAAGGCTATAAGAACCCTGGAAATTATGTAAATCCAGTCCACTCATTATATAGATAGGAAAATTGAGGTTCAAAAACTAATCAATTGGCTTAAAAACACAGATAATTAATGTGTGACACTGGAACTCAAGGCCATGGCTCCCAGCCCTATCCCATATAACACATTGCTACTTACAGTGTATTGCATTGAACAGTGGCATCAGCATCCTCTGAGAGCTTGATAGGCCTGCAGAATCTCAAATCCTATCTCAGGTTTACTGGATCAAAATCTGGATTTCAACAAGGCCCCCAGTTAATTCATATGTGTATTAAAATTGGAGAAGCTCTAGGCTTCCTAACAAATAATTGATAGATGAAAACCTAAAATTGTTTAGTGAGGAGAATGTTCCTTTGGATATCTTAGCACTGAAACCATTTTTTTCTATATACCTCTGACTATATATCCAACAAATATCCTCTGAGTATTTACTCTATCTGAGCAGTTATAGAAACATCAAAAGCAGGTCCTTACTCTCTGAAAGGGAGTCAAAGGCCCTTCCTCTCTTCCCACATCTTCCTTCCTTCCTATGTGTCCTCTCTCTGGTCTTCACTTCCCCAACCTCCTTCCACTTCCCATCATAATGATTTCATGATTAAAATCTAATTTTGGAAGTTGTTGGTTTAAGAGTAAAGTATTTTATTCATTTGAAATTCCAATTTCAGAATAGTGATTTAAGATGCTGGAAAAAATTTATTTGGCTCACTTCCAAGCAGCTTATATTATAATATCAACATGACCCTAAAACTCTGTATAAAGAAGCTAAAGTATTCTGAACACTTTGGGAGGAAGTTCTATATGAATATAGTACAGGTTAGTCACATACTTTATTTTATTTATTTATTTATTTATTTATTTATTTATTTATTTATTTAGATTTTTTTTTCTTAATACAGTTTTTTTCTCTAGGAAAAGCTGAGATACTGGAACAAAAATACAATAAGATTGTATTTATCTTCCTCAAATATTTAGAGCCAGCACACTTACATCTATAATAAGGCATTTATTGAGAAGCAAAGGAAAATTTTCAATATCAATAGATTAATTTTATTCAACTTAATGTAAAACAGAGACAAACAGAAATCCAGAAAATTAACTATTTTCTGATGAGTATTATGTAGGATGGAGTTCTTACATTAAACAATTGGATGACAAGTAATGGTTATGTGATACTTACTACTCAATTCCTTTGAGGCTTATATGCCTGGCATTTTAAGTTCCAGTGATTGAAAGCATACCTTTCTCTCTCTCTTTTCCTTTTTTTACACTCCCTCATAGTCCTATAAAGCTCTGAGCTCATTTCATTCTTCTATCCTTCCCTTTGTCTTCTCTCTCTTCAAAGATATTCCACAATGATTCTGCTTTTCAAAATCAGGACTGCTTGAACTTTAGCTGAGTGTAATGAAATTTCAATCTTTCATACAATGGCAACTACATCCTCTTTTTGCTCTCTTGGTGTAGTCAGAATAGCAACTGCCCAGTGTGAACAATAGGACGACTTTTCAGTTCTAAAGGATTGGCTGCTGCTGAACAGCAGTGCATAGAAATAATCCTTGGCAATCCCATGAGTGACATTTCTCATTCCTTATCACCCATGCTGCATGCAGTCGGAACTTGATAAGACACCCAGAAAGAAGATAATGGCTGCTATCAAGCTGTCTAGGTAGAAATAATAATAATCATCTGTTTATGAGAAAGCAGCTGTCCTATTGTTTTGGATTTCATGAAATCCCAGAGTCAGATCCTCTCTCCCATGCCAGCTCCAAACCCATCCTCCATGCCAATCTAATCACTTTGGAGTTTTAATGATGGGCATTATTTTCATGATCTTTTGATTCAATAGGCAAAGATGCATGTAAATATCCTATAATCATATTCAGTCACAGGATATATTTAAAGACTAGAGCAGAGGCATTTTACAGGAATATTTGAAGGCAGGGAGGACTTTGTAATAAATATAAGAATGTCCAATATCCCTTTTTAAAATATGCACAAAACCCAGAAATACTACAAATGAAAAGCCTAGTGATTATTCCAGTCTGAAATCTTAACCCCCAAAATTTCAAAAGTAGATCTCAGTTCCTCAAAGTGAAACTTCAAAGGATTGTGATGTTGTGGTTGCCAACAATACCATAGGTCGTGGCATCTCTGTTCAGTGCTTGTCTTTTGTCCTAAACAGAATAAGCCAAGGCTCAGAAGCATCCTGACTTTTCTTTTTTAATTAAATTTATTGAGGTGACAGTGGTTAGCAAAATTATATAGGTTTCAAGTGTACAATTCTGTAATACATCATCTATACACCACCCAGAGTCAGTTCTCCTTCCATCACCATGTATTTGACCCCCTTTAACTTCTTCTGACTTTAATGTCATTGTTTCCTTCCCTTTGTGCCAGATTGCTGGCTGGGACTTGATAGGTGAGGTGGTCACTTCCCAGTTTTCTGATAGAGCGCTACCTCTATCATAGTCATCTTCAAGTAGGGTTGTTTGTGAATGTTACTTTCCTTTGTTTATCTGCCCCTCTATGTCTGGTGAAAGAAAGGGGCAGCCACACCCTTCAAGATGAAACAAGTGAAGAGAACCAATTATATCAGTTTTTTTTTTCTCTCCATGTGGTATTAAGACATAGCCAAAGTGTTCATTTTCACTTCTAGGCCTGGTAGATACGTTCATCCTACCACTACCATGAGCAGGGGGACTGAGTTAACTTTGTCACTCTTTCCTGTGGTTTCACTGACGATCATCATCACCTGTAATTTACCCAGGCTAAAATCACTTTCTCTCTGTGTTCTCTTTTACTAAGGCATGATAATGCCATGGAGAACAAAGAGGACAAAGATATGGACAGGGTAAGTAGAGAAGCAACCCTGAAGAATTCCCCACTGCCAACTTTCTTTATTGTGCATCATAGAATTACTCTGTAAGCCAGAGGTCTGTTTGCCTCTGAGTAAGTCCAGATCTCTTCCTACTCAACAAGCACACCCAACTAAATCTCTCTCTCTCTCTCTCTCTCTCTCTCTCTCTCTCTCTCTCTCTGTCTGTCTCTCTCTCTCTCTCTCTCTCTCTCTCTCTCTCTCTCTCTCTGTCATATCCCATTCCACAGAGGCATTGCTTATGTACTGCTTTCTTCGTGGAGCCTTCCTCTACCCTTTCCCAACTTCTCCTGCCCTCCAACAGAATTAATTAATAGTGGTATTTTGTATATAGCTGTATTAGCCTTTTTCATTCTATACCGCATTCCTTTCTTGTAATCAGAATGTGAATTCCAAGAAATTAAGTAAATGCCTTTTTAGTTTTTATTTGTCTTTATGAAGGTAATTCATCATAGTGAATACGGTTTTGTATCGAACAGATCTGGATGTGAACCCTAGTTACATTAACTTTTCTGTGCCTTTATGTTTCTTGGGACTCAATTTGCTAATATGTAATATGGATACTGAAGTGCTCCAAACAATTTCAGAAGAAACTTAGTCTATGTTTTACAGACTACAGTAAAGCTTTTGACTGCATCAATCATGACAAACTACAGGCTGCTCTGAAAGGAATGGGTGTGCCTCAGCCCTTGATTGTCCTGATGTGTAACCAGTATTGTGGACCAAAAACCACTGTCAAAACAGAATATGGAGAGTAAGAATGGTTTCCTGTAGGCAAAGGTGTCAGACAAGGGTACATTTTATCTCCCTTTTTATATGAACACATCATGTGAAAAACTGGGCTAGACTCAGAGGAACAAACAGTGAAAATTGGGAAGAAATGGAATATTATTCTGCCATAAGAGAATATGTAATAGGACCATTTGCGACAACATGGATGGATCTTGAGATTATTATGCTAAACAAATAAGTCAGACAGAGAGTAGAGTACCATATGATTTCACTGATATGTGGGATATAAAACCGAAAACAACAAAGGAATAAGACAAACAAAGAAACAAAAACTCATAGACACAGACAATAGTTCATTGGTTAGCAGAGGATAAGAGGGGAGAGGGGTGGTAGATGAGGGTAAAAGGGATCAAATATATGGTGGTGGAAGAACTGACTCTGGGTGGTGAGCACACAGTGTGATATATAGATGATGTATTACAGAATTGTACACCTGAAACCTATGTAACTTTACTAGCCATTGTTACCCCAATAAACTTTAATAATAAAACAAAATATAAAGAGAAATATCAATAACTACAGATATGCAGATGACACCATCTTACTGGCAGAAAGTAGCAATGATTTGAAATGACTTCTAATGCAAGTACAAGAAGAAGCATCAAAACAAGACTGTATTTGAATATCAAGAAGTCAAAAATCATGACTACAGAAGAAATACACAACTTTAACATAGAAAATAAAGACATCAAAATTGTTAAAGATTTTGTTTACCCTACTTCAATCATCAATTTAAATGGAGACTGCAGCCAAGGTATAAAGAGAAGGCTGAGACTCAGGGGAGCAGCAATGGAAGAATGAGGAAGGATCATTAAGAGCAAAGATGTGCCATTAGAGACGAAAGCTAAGATCATCCACAGCCTCATATCCAATTATTATGTACAGATACAAAAGCTTGACAGTAAAGAAGGCTGAGAGGGAAAAACGGGGATTCATTTGAGATATGGAGGTGGAGGAGAGCTCTGCGGATACCTTGGATTGCCAGAAAGACAAACAAGTGGGCCCTACAGCAAATGAAGCCTGAAACATCACTGGAAGCAAAAATGAGAAAACTGAAGCTGTCCTGTTTCAGGCACATCATGAAAAGGGACGGTTCTTTGGAAAAGACAATGCTGGAAAAAAAATAGCAGCATGAAAAAAAGAAGACCAAATATGAGATGGGTTGACTCCATAAAGGAAGCCATAGGCTGAGTCTACAGTAGCTGTGCAGAGCTGTTGAGGACAGGCCACTGTAGACATCACTCAATCATAGGGGCCCCAGGAGTTAGTTAGAGCTGACTCAATGGCATGTAACACACAAAATGAGGCTTTCATAAAGGTTTTTAAAAAATAATTAAGTGAATTAAAATTTGTGTATGTGAAACGTTTAACATAATACTGACATGCAATAAGCTCTCAATAAATAGTACCTATTGTTATTATTGTAATTAAGTTGGTGTCACCAGCCACCCCACAATAGATAAACAATAAATATATGTTAAAAAGTAAAGTAGCCAGCTGAGTGGTGCGGTGGTTAAGAGCTGGCTTGGGACGCCAGCAGCCCGGGTTTGGATCCCACATATGAGGGCCAGTTACACTGCCCTTAAAAGATTATATATATATATATATATATATATAAAAAGTAGAAGATACAAGGTTGCTCAAGAGTGTGAGCTGAGCTCTGAGCAACAGCAGTTCGATACCCAACCCAAGCTGAGCTGCCGCTGAGCTACCAACAGGTGGCAGGATGGCTCAGCTAAAAAAAAGAAAAAGAAAAACAAGTAAAGTAGAAATAAATTACACACACACATACACACACACACACGCACACGCACACTCACACCCTGTCATCCTCCCACTATAAATTGCATTGCTTTCTGATTATCTGACCTCTCAAAATGTGACACAGTCTGTCGACCTACAGGGTATATAACAGGGGATAAAACTGATAACAAGAGCATTTGCAGAAAATCTCCTTTCTAGCAGCTTTATTGCAAATAGTGGTCTCAAGGAACCTACAGGTATTCCTCTGTGAGTGCCAAATATGCTCCTCTCCTTATGACATCCAGCTGAAAACACAGGGGAGATAACAAGAGCACTGTACGTCTCACCCATCACCAGCAGGCCTACAAAGGGAAAAGCAAAGGTAATCGAGTGTATGTTTGCTTGCCAGAATGAGTCATAGCAGAATTCAGGAAACAAGAAGATGTGGCCTTGAACTTGCACTTCCTTTTCACAATAGTCGTTTTTTGCACAAGTCATTATAAATCACCTGGTCTTGTAATACGAGTGACTTAAAATCCTGGAAGTGTCTGGATTCAGACTTGGCATTTCCCCCATAAGACACCAAAAGGGTTAATGTCTGGCCAGTAATCAAAGTCTGGCAGCTCCTACTGCACACGTCATGGGCATTGTTGTTCCTGAGAGTTTGTCTGTTTTTTCTGGCAGGCTCTGCTATTTGGAACTAATTCTAAAACAGAAAAGGAAAAAGTCAGTCCACTTTTTTAAGCACACATGCAACAAAACATAAGGCTGGTCATAGAATTGTTATTTTGCTAGATTTCCAGGAAAGTCATTGGCTTCCTATTCAGAGAAGATGAATTATCAACTTAAAATACCTTTATCTCAAAAGGAATTAATTTATATATGTACATGAGACATGTGTAATGTCCTGAGGCAGCTGCCTTCTCTCAGGTATGAAGTAACTCATTACAACTATATTAGCTAATATGTGAACTGTGGCTGGCCCATCATCTGCATAGAACATCCATTTGCATGATGTTATTAATGGACTCACTAATCAACCTTCCCAGGTCACTTGCAATCTCAGAACATGTTCGTTACTCCCATCTGATGGGCCCCCATGAGGTGTTCTCATCTGAAATGACATGAATATGTCTACGTTACCAATCCAACAAAATCCTATTACAAAATACCAGATTCTATGCCAGTGAGAAGGGCCAAAGTTTTTTTTTTTTTTATTTCAAGTATGTCTAAACCAACACTTGTATAATTCAAAATCACGCACTTGGGAGTCAACAGTATATCTAACTGGTATAAAAGGTCCTAAACACTTACTCTTACTCTGTACTTACCTTGCCATGGATCCGTAACACTTTGTGGATCACACTGGTGTATGGGTCACACTTTGCTGGATTTAGATTTAGTTCTAGTGCTGATTGGCCGTATTCTAGAGCAAGGGTCACAAACTTTTTCTGTAAAGAGCCAGAGAGTAAATATTTTAGGCTTTGGAAATCATATAGACTCGTGTTGCTGCCGTTGTGGCAACAAATAGTCTTAGACAATAAAAAAATGAAAGGGGCTGGCTATATTCCAATAAAATTATTTATACAAAAGTAGGCTGAAGGCTGGATTTGGCTGGAGTTTCCCAACCCCTGGATGAAGATAGTGACAATGATGATAATGCTGCTGCTGCTGCTGATGATGATGATAGCTAACATTCACTGACCAGTTATTATGTGTCAGGTCCTTTCTATCCTTCACTATAGCCATGGGTTAGAAAACATTGTTTTGATTTTACAGATAATAAAAATGTGACAACAATACATCAAGAAATTATTTTACATCATTCTGAAAATAAGTGGATGGTTCAAGACTCAAACCACAGCCCCTGGGCTCATACAATACTACCCACGTAATGAATGAGGTGATTTTTTTCACTATGAATGGGAAACTTGTATTAGTGTCAGCTTGGTCATCCTTTTTCCTTTCTCATCTCTCCACCGTTGTTCACCTCAGCAATACCAAGATCTTGGTGTTCAGTCATTCTGTAGAGTCCATATGGAATCAGGGCCAGGCATGGGGAGACTACAACAAACACGCTCATCCATGCATTCACTTATTCAACAAGGATGAGCTGAGTGCTCCTTCTGTGCCATATACAGTGGTCTAAGCAAGGAGCTATTGCAATGAACAAAATACATAAAATCCTGCTCTTAAAAAGCTTACATTCTAGTAAGGGGAGGGAGATAATAAGCAACGAAATGTGTATCCTATGGAAGGGTGGGTGAGTCAGGCTTTGAAGAAAAATAAAGCAAAGAAAGAGGATAGACAGTGACGAGGAGATGTCTCTCTTTTATCTAACTGTATTCTTCTTCACCAACCAAGATATGTAAACTCGAAACACACCTACTAGGTATAAACATATTGTATTTACAGGATTCTGTCTCATATCTTTATCAGTATTTTCCCCATAAGTGGGAAAGGACAATGAGGAAGAAACTAATCCATTAATTTATGATGCAAATATTTATTGAGTGGCTACTTTGTGCCAGGTGCTGTTTCCAGAACACAGAATTTCACAGTGAGCCAAATAGAAAAAGATCCTTACTGTCACAGGCTTTCGTTATGGCCAAGGCAGTTGGAGAATAAACCAAACATAGTAAACATATGTTAGAAGGTGATAAGTAAAACAGAGTGAAAAAAGGCACAGTGAGATAAGGAGACTTGGAGTGGAGAGGGGAAGGGGCCAGGTTGTAATTTTAATAGTAAAATTCCCTCAGTAGGGTAATATGTGACTACAATGCCTAGTTGAACAGTAAGACTTGGTTTTTAGTTTACCCATTACTATAGTCAGTGTCATCAATTACAAGAAAACACAGGATGTTTTGTGTTGAGTGTTCTATTTAAGTCCATAGAAAGAAATGTTATTCTTTCAAAGTCATTTTTGCCCTTCCCTTTCCCTTACTTCAGAGAAAATATTAAGGGGCTGGTAGCTGAAACAATGTCGGGATGGGAGAGGGGAAAGGAAGGAAAAACTAAGGGCCAGCATTCATGCAGGGTGACTGTTTTAACAAGGATGTAGCTGTGACCCAGCCCTCGTGAGTCCCAAAACAGCCTTACTAAGGAACCCACAAAAACAGAGCTGGCAGACACTGAGCATTTTCCATTAAGTGTGGCATTCACTTTTTTGAAAAATAATGAGATGTTAACATAGATTTGAAATTTAATCAGATCCAACTTGGGAACACAGTGTTTTCCTGAAAATGTGAAATACTTCTAAGCTTTTGGGAAAATATCATCTATATAAAGGCTAACTGCTGTTTTACATATAAAACTGCCATTCTTCATTGGTTTTCAGAAAAGAGAAAACTATGATAATAAAATGAAATATTGCCTCAAAGACTTCTATTTTCTTGTGAATGTTAATTGTTTTTGAGGGGTTTTTTAAATAATTCTAACAAACTAGGAAGAGTGCTTGCAAGCTTAAGGCAAGGATTAGAGGATTTCAGTTCATAAATCATGAAAACAGACATAAGTGAAATCTACTTCTTGATAATAATACTATTAGAGAGATCTCAACAAATTATCTAAAATATTATTTACTTAGTACTGGGAATGCCAATTATCAGTAATTCTGCCTAAAATCAAAAGGGATTCAAAATCAAGTCTGCTTGCCTGGAAAGTCTGTGCTAGTAACCACCATGCTATGCCACCAGCAATAGCAATGCTGTGAGCTCAGATGTATTGTGCTAGGAACTATTCTATTGTAAGCATTTTGCTAAGTCTTTTAGAGATGTATTTTAGCAAATCCTTACCACAACCATGGGAGAGAGACATTGTTTCCGTTTCACAGATGAGAAGACTGGCTCAGAATGTAAAGTAATGTTCTAAAGGGAATACAGCTAGTAGGGCTGGATCCTGATTCTAAAATTAGCACTCTAGCCAAAACTTTCTCCCTCTTGTTTTTTCTATACTTCTCCTTTCCTCCCATAGTCTCTTCCATGGGCATGTACTTCTTTTACAATTGAAAAAAATTTATATATATATATATATATATATATATATATATATGTAATATATTCACTATCCTTAGTGAATCACCAATCAGTTTAGTCTGTGAATCTCAGAAAAAAGTCCTCTGGGGTATCACACAGGCAAGTTCCATTGAGTGTCCACATTTGGAGGCTGGGCCTTTCCTGCAAGCTTGATATTTTCCATCTGTGCATATATTTAGATGTCTAAATGTGTTTAGACACACAATCCTATTATTAAACATGCAGAATAATAAAACAAATGCATTCGTGGGAGCAGTATTTATTTACTCTATTAAAAAATTTTCACATTAAAATATAAATCCCTATTGCATTTGTTTGGAAAGTAAACTGCCTGAAACTGTGAAATGCCTTCCCCCCACCAAAAAAAAAAAAAAAAAAGTCCTCTGAGGTGTTAGGGGCAGGCTGGGTCCTGGCAGTCACTATTACCTCCTTTGGATAAATCAAGATGTTTTCCACATGACAGCCTATCCCACAATCCCCTGGACCAAAAAGGGATAGGAACTCCCCCTGACCCCAATCCAGTCCCTACACCCACCCTGAGAATTCTCTTAAAGTCACTAATTTTTTTCTAACCCAGACAGGACAGACAGACTGAGGAACTAAACATGGGTAACTATGGCAAAAGGGAAATGTCACAAATGGGGAGGCGGTCTGACAGATATTCTGATAAGCCCCTCAAATAACCACTGGCCCAAAACGTCTTAAATGGATTTCCATTTATACAAATTAAATGTATCCATTTTTCAAAATCACACATATCACTATAGACAGATCCACCTAGGCAGTAATCTTGAATATCTGTATCAATGAAAGAGAACATTGGACTATGGGTGTCAAGTTCAATGTGTATTAGAAGCACTCGGAGTGATTTTCAACTTATACAATTTGGGGACCACAGCTGGAAATTCTGATTCAGTGGATCTGGGGGTGGATCCAGGCATCAACATCTTAATAAGTTCTTCCCCCACACCCGCCCACCATCACACATACATACATAAATATAAATCTGAAGCCGGCCTAATTTTGGAAAGCACTGGGCTACTTAATGAAAACTGGTAGATAATCCCCCCAGGTTAGGGAAAGTGAAGAAGACATTCCATAGGAAAAGCTCCAGGCAAGGAGTCACGCCTGACTTTTACAAGACGCTGACTGGAAAAATGTGTACAGCCTATATAAAGAGAATCAAGGCTACGCAGCTCTTTAACATAATATATTTGATTTAAAATTAAAAGGGTCACTGGTATTCATCTCTTGAACCCTTTCTATCACTCACAAACCTTGGCCCTATTTTTGTACTACATTACCCATTCTCAGTATTTCTATTATTATAATTTCTGAAATGGAATTTTATATAAAGATCAATAGGTGCTTCTAAGAAAAGCAAAAAAATGAAAGATTATCCCTTCTAGGAGCTCATTAAACCAATGAACTCCTATGCACAGCCAGCTCAGTCTACCATAACAAAAGACCACAGTCTGGGTATATTAAACAACAGTAATGTATTTTGCACAGTTTTATTGGCTGAGAAGTCCAAGATCAAGGTGCCAGGTTCCTGGTAAGAGCTCTGTTCAGGATTGCACATGGCTGCCTTCTCACTGTATCCGTATATGGGAGAGAAAGCTAGACAGAGAGAGAGGTCTGGTATCTCTTCCTTCTTTTACAAGGACACTAATCCCGTCATGGGAACCCCATGACACCTTCTAAATGTAATTACTTCCCAAAGGCCTCACCTCCAAATATCATAACATTGGGGATTCAACATATAAAATTTTAGAGAAATACAAATATTCAGTCCCTAACATGCACAAAGATAAGTTTTATATTCTTCAGAAGAGAGGGCATGAACAACAGCATACACATGGAGATGTCAGGTCATTGTTTCCTTCAAGTGAGTCATCAAGAATGTCAATTGATTTGAAAGACTGCAAGTCAGTCTTATTTCCAAAGTAAAGATGATGATGTCAGTTCCCACCATATCAACAATTAAGTGTTTGTATAAATATAACAATGACAAAGGATGAAATTCAAGAATCTAGTGCCCAAGTTGTTCTTTACTTCATAATAATTGCTTGGATAGTGACATCTGAGGTCTGACAATTAGTTTGTGAACTTGCCACTATGCGCTTACATTGGCAGCGCTGTACAAACAGCTCAGTAAGGTTTCATAACCTGGGGATATCAGAGTCTCACAGTTGTGTTTGTGTCGATGTGGGGCGGTGTCTTGCTGAGTGGCGTTCATTATTGTTGTTGCATGTTTTTGTGTGCCGTAGTGAGAATGTCTGAGCTTGAATTAGAGCAACAAACAAACATTAAATTTCTTGTTAAACTTGTTAAACTTGGCAAGAGTGGAAGACAAATCAGGGGCATGTTAGTCCAAGTTTATGAAGATAATGCCATGAAGAAAACAGCAGTGTACAAATGGATTAAACATTTTTCTCAGGGGAGAGAATGCATCACTGATGAAGAGAGTTCAGGGCAGCCAGTAAAGAGCAGAACTGACGAAAGCATTGCAAAAATTCATCTAACTGTGTGTTAAAAGCTGGACGTGAGAAACACAACAGAACAAGTAAACATTGAGAGAAACACTTAGGAAAATCTTAACTGAAAATCTTGGCATGAGAAAGGTGTGTGCAAAAATTGTCCTGAAGGAGCTCACCAATAAACAAAAGTAAAGGACAATTGAAGTATGCCAAGACCTTCTGGGGAGGCAAGACAAGGTTTTGGGCCATGATATCACTGGTGATGAAACATGGATGTGCCGATACGACACTGAAACAAAGCATCAGAGTACACAATGGAAGTTCCCCATGACTGAAAAATTTCCATCAGTCCAAATCAAGAATCAAAACAATGTTGCTAACTTTTTTAATATCAGAGAGATCATTCATTATGAATTTGTACTGACTGGACACACAGTTAACCAAATAACCAAGTTTTATTTGGAGTGCTGAAAAAGCTGGGTGAAAAAATTAGATGAAAATGACCTGAAAGTTTTGCCAACAATTCATGGCTCTTGCATCATGACAATGCACCAGCTCACACAGCACTGTCTGTGAGGGAGTTTTTGGCCAACCAACAAATAACTGTATTGGAACACCCTCCCTACTCACCTGATCTGGCCCTGAATAACTTCTTTCTTTACCTGAAGATAAGGGAAATATTGAAAGGAAGGCATATTGATGACATTCAGGACATCAAGGGTAATACAACAACAGCTCTGATGGCCATTCCAGAAAAAGAGTTCCAAAATTGCTTTGAAGGGTGGACTAGGCACTGGCACCAGTGCACAGCTTCCCAAGGGGAGTACCTGTACCTCAAAGGTCACTGTAGTGATATTCAGCAATGAGGTATGTAGCACTCTTTCTAGGATGAGTTTGCGAACATAATTGTCAGATCTCGTAGACCATTCAAAGTGAAGCAGTAAAGCACGCATGAAGTTATCCAACAATTAATACCTTTTAATTGGCTAATGCTATCCATGAGTTATCCATTCTACTTCATACAATTGTCTCTGGGAAGATATGTAATTTTTCCTATTTCATTTCTTTCTCTTACTTTAGATACCCTATACTGCATATTTTATAAAAGTGCTGTACAGCATGGTAAACTTGAAAGGCATTTCTATTTAGACATGCCAGAGATAGGACAGTTTTCTTCTCCTCCTGTATTTCCATTAGTTGGTACTAAAATAGGCTGATGAAATAGTGCATATTCAGTCATTTTATCATCTGCTTGCTCCCCTCCAGCCATCGCTGGGAAGATTTTGAGCACAGACGTACTATCAGATCTGTACTCCTGGAAATGAAGAGTTCATGCAGTGAATAGCAGTTACATTCTAATTATATTAATTCAGACTGCAATTTCTTTGAAGTATAAAGAACTTGCTGTCAGGGTTGTGTGGACAATGGAGACTGAGCATGTCAATGACGTGACAAATGCCTGAACAGAGTGCCAGATGTATTGTTGCCTGGGATCCTTTGCTGAGAGCAAATTCGGCAAGCACCATCAGTGTCAGCTCTTGAGTAAGAAATTGGTTCATTTGTTATCTTTCCAAGTTGCAGGTACATCTCTGCCAGAAGAGTGTGCCAACAGATGAACTAGTAATTAAAATAATTTCCATGGTCAGAGGAGTGATTCGAAAATTGTTCCTCTTTTCTTTCTCACTTTTTCTGTGTAGGGAAAAAACTGTGTTGAATATTGATATTGATTTGTTATGGGCAATACCAGAACTGTGTGACTCACCAGCACCTCGCTGCCCACGTTAGTGCTTGAACACCTTACCTGGGATTTGTCCATTAAGCCTTTCCCACAGGACACTAAAGTTCTGTTCTTTGCTAATGTCGTATCCTCCTTTGTCTTATAAAAGTTCTTTGCAGATGTTAGCAAAACCTAACATGGGTCAAATACACCTAATAATATTGTTCAATTCACATTCAAAAAAGGTATATTGTATCTTCCTTGTGCCAGTTACTGTGCTAGAATAAGTAATAAATAATAGTGATTGATTTTTTTAAGGCTAAAATTGATTTTATATATATGACAGATACTAGTTCAATACCTGCCTTTAGTAGTTACTCAACAAAGATCAGTTTTATTCTTTTTGTCTGTGTCCAGAAAGAGGCAGTATTTTGCCATCTGAGTATTTACAATTATTATCATCACTACAACAAAATCAGTTGGCATTTACTATGAGCAATCTAAGCACATTCTATGCAGTCACTTATTTTACCCCTACAAGTCCATGCTGTTTTATTTCCATTACACTGATGGGAAACTAAGGCACAGAGAAGGAACTTGGGCAGTCCGACACAACTAGAAAGTCCCAGAACTGGTGTTTTGACCCAAGCAGTCTGAACCTCAAGCCCTCAAGCTTAACCGCTTCACAGTAATGTCACATGACACCAAGAAATAAATTAACTGTAATAATTTTCCCAGACTACCCAGTAGACTAGCAATGAATCAGCTTAGCTTTTAATACTCATTTGCTTACTCTGTTTTTATTTTCTTCCTCCCTCCCTCCATCTTTATTCCTGCTCTTATGTCTATATAAATAGCTCCTTCTGTTTTTGTAGCAATAAAGCAAGGTTTTCTACCATCCTCAGAGACTCAGGAGAATCTTTATAAGAGTCAATAAATGGAAAAGAGTGCTTTAAGATAAAATTTTAAATTGCCTTAAGAATTACTTTCTTCCAATCAAGACAGCAAAATAATGTAGATTCATAGATATTGGGTACCTAGAAGTTTACCATTGAGATATATATATATATATATATATATATATATATATATATATATATATTAGTGCATTGAAACATATCAATAATGTTTAAATACATTAATTCTTAGTGATATTACAATAGAAATAAAAAGGACTTATGTTCACTTTACAGGATACCAGAGAGAAGCAACTCACTATTCTGCATATGGTAGATAAAGGGAAAGAATTTATCCTGGGTTTTTTATATGAACTTCACTTCACCTCACCAAAGAGATAATGAGGGGCACTTTCTCCTCACAGAAGTATCCTAGTTAATAAATGAAAAAGAAATCTTTAACCAATATGTGCCATTATACATTTTTCAAAAGCTATGGAATGTACAACACTAAGAGTGAGCTCTAATGTAAACTATGGACTCTGAGTGATAATGACAAGTCAGTGTAGATTCATTCATTGTGACAATGTACTGCTCTGTGAAAGCGGAAGAGGTTGGGATGTCAAGATGGGGTGGGCGGGCAGAGACATATGGGAACTCCGTGTACTCTCCACTCAATTTTGCTGTGAATATAAAATGGCTCTAAAAAAATGACTATTTTTAAAATCATAAAATAATGATATCACAACTTTGCAATAGCTAAAAAATGCATGGATCCAGGCAAAACAATCCTCAATAGTTGATAACATTACACACTTACACACACACGCACACACACACACACACACACACACACACATACACACACACACATTTCCACTATATACCATAACTTATGACTTAGTCTTGCCCCAAACATGGAACTGGAGTCTGATAAAAATCTCTAGCTCTAACTGTAAATGCATAAGAAGTACAAGGAACAAAAGGATACATACATTTGAGAACACCTCAGGAAATGCAATCAAGGAAATTCAGACTATTGGAAAATCTTCAGGAAAAACAATCCCATGTCTTCACCAAAAATTAAAAGGAAAAAAAAAATTAGAGATAAAGGGCGTACCTACAGATTTAAAGAGATCTTAAAGGCACTGTATGGACCTTGTTTGGATCTGGATTCAAACAGACTGTTTAGAGAAGATTGTAATACAATTGAAGATAGGTAAGCACTGACTGCATATTGATATTAGAAATTATTGTCAATGTTTTCAGGTATAGTAAAGGTATTGTGGCTATTTTAGTTTAAAGAACCCTCATCACTTAGAGACACATTGTAAGATATGCAGATGAAGTGACATGATGTCTGGGATTTGCTTTAAAATAATGGGGTGCAGCAGACATTCATGAGGAAGGCTGACCCAATGTGGGGGAAGTAAAATAAACACAGAGCGAGTTTCATTACACTATTTTACCTTTTTTCGCACATGCTTGAAATGTTTTATAAGAAAATTTGTATAACTTACAAATGTACTTACCTTGCCTGAGCCTTAGTATTCTCATTTGTAAAATAGAAATAATATCTACAGTAAAGATAACATCTTCTTACAGGTTTTTCTGAAAAATTGCATAGTGTATTTAAAGCACCTGGCACACAGTAGATATTAGATGTTTTTAGGGACTCATTTTGATCCACTTATTACTGAATTGACTGGTTTAAGCTTAGGGGAGTTTTCACACTGTCCCCAGAGTAGAGTAAGGCTGGGGGAGGCAGGGGAGGGACAAGAAGGGCCTATGTCCTCAGGTGCCACCTTTTTGGGCACTGAAGACATGCCGCTAGGAGTCGTTGGTATTTTTTAACTTCAATCTTGTACCGAGTTGCTATTTTTAGCTTTGCTGATCCTGGAACACATGTAGATATCCTGGTTTTGCTAAATATTTATTCAATCCTCGGCAACTCCAGGTGCAGGAAGAGAAGGTACACATATATCAGATCTCTTTAAGCCATTTACTCTGGCTCCACCCTCACTTGCATGGGCAGTTTTCTTTTATAAAATACCAAAAGTATCAAATTATATTCAAACCTAAATAATTCTAAACCCACGAATTTCCCCCGACTCTTTTGGAGTCTCCATGGTCATTCTCCTTTTGCTCTGCATCCCTCTTGTACTTATCCTCACAACCCCTGTGAGACCAAAGTTTAAAGGAAAAAAAAAAAAATTATGAAAGTAAAGCACAGGGGCCCCATGGCCGGAAAAGATTAGATTTCACAGAGGTACAGTCTGCTCTCAGAGATGATAAGCCCCAAGTAGGAATTCCTCTGGTTGGTTTCTCAATGGCTGAGTGTTTTTGACTCTCTGGGTCCTGCTGCAGACTTGAGTTTGTTAAGAGCTGACTCTGGACTTTCTCCAACTCATGGCTGCACGTCAATTCATCTGATTTCTAATAAAGCCAATTCTTATTTTTCTAACTTGCTTCCAATTTTCAAATGTAGCTCCAAAGAAAACAGAAAGTAATTAAAATGTCAACACTTTCCTGAAAAGGAACATAGACTCTCTGTGGATTTTTTTTCCCCACTGGAAACGTTGCTTTTCTCCAAGGCACCGGCCCCTGCGTGGCAACCAGCAGCCCCTACAGCACAGCTGGTCAACAGACAACACACATCAGTCCCTCTCTGTCCATTACCTTGTTTGCATTTCTCCTTCTCCCTTACCATTTCCCAGATGGAGAGATCCTATAAATGAAGTGCTTAAGTCTGTCTCTTATAATGGACTAATACCTACTCCATTGTAATATATCCAAATTGTATGCCATATGAAATAAGCTCCAGCAGTAATAAGCTATCTGATCTAACGTGAAAAAAGGAATATGGCAACTAACAGCTTATTATTCAGTGTGGTGCAATAAATTAACTGAGCACCATTTTGCATAATGGGAGCCTGATTACTCCCTTTACTTTCATTTGGGTCGGATTGGATGGATTATTTCTTCAGAGTTAATCGGGTTTATGTGAAACTATTTTTTAAAATGTATTACATTACAGGATGAAATAAGGGAGAGAAAAATATATTCCACCAGTTTGAGATTTTGTGTTTTGGAGGGTTACTTCTTCAAAAGAGATTCCCCTCCAGAGGAAAATGTCGTGACTACTGGCCCAAGAGTTGCCTTGTTGAAGATGCTCTACCTGAGAGAAACAAATGTGCACCTCCCACCCTGGACCCTCTCCTATACTTTCTTCTATAGATTCCTGCCATTTCCTTGACTGGATATTGCAGAGTACTTGGAGTGAAATTCTTGATTCCTTTTTTCCAGTATTTCCCCAACCCTGGCGTCTCTCCTCCCCGCTCCCAACTACAGTAAAATCTTGGATTGCAAGTAACTTGTTCTGCAAGTATTCTGCAAGATGAGAAAACATTTCTAATGAATTTTAACTTGATAAATGAGCGATGTCTTGCAATACAAGTATACGTGACATGGAATGTCACATGATCACAGCTGAGCCAATGATTCACCTCTCTCTCTCTCTCTCTCAGTGCGGGATTGTGGGTGATCATCTCCCTTGTTTGGATGCTCCGTCTCAGGCCGTGGTGGAGGAACACGGCCAGGAACTGCCCACCGACAAACTGATGGATCTGCAACGTGAGCAACAGCAAGAGGTTATGGAGGAGATCTCGTCTGCAGAGGAGGAGGAGAAAAAGGCGGAGAAACCCCTCACTTCAAATGAGATTAGGGAGATGTGTAAAATGTGGGAAACAGTGCAAAATTTTGTAGAAAATCACCACCCAAATAAGGCTGTAGCAGTGCGAATGATGAATTAATGGCAATGATATGTCACATTTTGCAGAAATCCTCAAAAGGAAGTTAAAGCAAGTGTCATTTGGATAGGTTTCTTGCTCAAGTTGCACAAAAAGAAAAAGATTCTATTGAGCCAATAGGTAGCAGTGATTCTGCTGGTGATAGTGAAAATCATCCTACACAATAACCCTCCTCTCTCATCTCTTTCACACCAGCCACGAAGGTTTTCAAAGGTAAGTGCAGGTTAATTTGTTTATTTTGTTTATGTTTTGTATTTTCTTTATTGTTTTGTATTATATTACAGTATTGTAATCATTTTTATATGAATATTTTTGGGTTGTGGAATGAATCATCTGAGTTTCTATTATTTCTTATGGGGAAATTCACTTTGATATACAAGTGCTTTGGATTACAAGCATGTTTCTAGAACGAATTATGCTTGCAAACCAAGGTTTTACTGTACATAGCACTCTGGTGCATATATCAGGCTGACCAGCACCGTTGGTCAGTTTGTCCAAAGGCTCCATCCAGGACCACAGACCCACTCCCACCAAAAATCTCCAAAATCTATCAATAATAATGGCTCCCACAATTGGTCAAAACCATCATTTTTGAGAAGTAAGCATGAATCAAACATTTCCTTAATCCTTATAGGAACTCTGTGAGATAGGTATCATCTTCCAGTTTCTTAAGCGGAAACTGTTAGAGATTAAATACTTTGTCAAATTCGCATAGCAAGTGAAGGAATTCAATCAGGTAACTTCAAAGTTAGCATGGCATGTTACAGTATCTGCTATATTAAAAAAAAACTTATTAGCAAAATAGTATCTCTGTGTTTCTGCTTTCGTGCCAAGGGAAAAACAACTCAACGCAAGTGCTCTATTAGCAGTGAGGCTGGACCTTTATAGTCGTGTAGACAGGGCTATTTTTACAATAGTTAAAATAAGATAAATATGTGCTCTACTAATTCTGCTTTTTACAGACACAATTGCATTTACTCAAAAGTAAGTAAATATACTACATGAGTTGTTGGAAGGGGTAAATGAAATAAATTATATATAAACACATAGCACAGAGAATGTAATCAATAAATTCTAGTTTTCTCTCTTCATACCCACCCCACCTATAGTATCTAAACATCAGTTTTTCATGCATGGAGATATTTCATCGAAGTATAATACACAAAAGTGTTGTGACTGAGAGATATCCTGACTGAAATCCTCTTGCATTCTTGCATTATTTTCCCCTACAGTTAGTCATTGACATCCATTTATACATCTTACTAAAGTGACTTTAAAAAATAATTTTAATTCTAAAGCTTGGAGAAATAAAGTAAATCATTTCTGCATCTCTTTTATTCTAATTCCCCCTTATTTTCTTTGCTTCTTTACCCTAGGTTATGACAGAAAGTATTGCTGATAATATAAGAAAGCTTTAGATCATACTCAAGGACATATAATTTTAAGCTTTTATATCCTCATTTCTCTAACATGAAACTTTCTTTTCATTTGAGGGGGAAAGAGCTAAATAAACTAGCAAGAGGTAAGCAGTAAATTTTTCAAAAACTTAAGTACATATTAGAGAAAAAGATAAATGATGATCCTGTCCACAAGAAAAAAAATTACATGGTAAGATTTTGTTACATTATAAGCGGCTTCAAATTTTAAACATGTATAAGGAGGGGACATTTTCTTTGGAAATAGTTTTACTTGGTTGGGTCTGAATGCAATGTTTGATAACAAAAAAGTGTATACAGTCTTCTTCAATGAATGGCAATTTATTTCATCTTTAGTTTCACTCTGAAGAACTCAAATAATTTGAGTTATAGGGAGAGGATTATTTGATAGAAATCAAGTTGATAAAATAACAACTCAAGAGAAGTTAAATAAAGTATATAGGATCACACAGCAAATTAGTGACAGAAATTCAATAATTTGGAATTAAGAGGGTAGGGAAGCTTTATAATGAGGTATCAATAGACAATTTGCTGGGTAGAATGGCTTGCTCAAGGACAGAAACTTTGTTCTTGAGTCTTTTTCTCCATACACTAAAGGAATGTACAGTCTAATTGGAGGGGAGAGCAATGGAGCGTATATGATATAGTACTTACTCTAGAAACCTGGGAAGGGGCACAGAAGTGATGCTTAAGGTGAGCCTTGCAGAATGAGCAGGATTTCCCAAGGTCAGCACTATGGAATGGGAGTGGGAAGGGAGGGCATTCCAGAAAGATAGGAGAGCTGTGCAGTAGCATGAAAACATGAGTGTAGATGAGTTTTCTTTTGAAAGATGAAGGGGTGCTGTAGAATAAATGTTATGTCCCCTAAAATTCTTGTTGAAACCTCATCCCCAATATGATGGCATTTGGAGGTAGGGCCTCTGGAGGTGTTTGGTTCATGAGAGTGGAGCCCTGATAAATGGGATTAGTGTCCTTACAAAAGAGACCCCAGAGAGCTCCCTCACTACTTCAGTCATGTGAGCCCACAGAGAGAAGATGGTCATCTATAAATCAGAAAGCTGTTTCTCACCAGTCACTGAATCTGCCAGCGCTGATCTCCAGAACTGTGAGAAATACATATTTGCTTGTAAGCCATCCAGTCTATGGTATTTTGTTATAGCAGTTGGAACAGACTGATACAAGGAGGTAGAAGCTAGATCCTGAAAAGGTTTGCCTTTGGGAAAAATGAAGATGGCAAAAATAATGGTGGAGCTAAAGTTGGGAGTAGAGAGCTCTTAAAATCATCAAGGGGACCGGGCTGAGCGTGGGGGTGGAGAGGGGAGGGTGTGTCCATGCTATAACACTACTCGTTCAGTTGCGTTTATATTCTTGGTGGCTGGCAGGCACCACTCGTCAGAGGTGATCATCGCTCTTGCACATCACACTCCTAACACATTAAAATCACATTCACATCTCAGCAAATTACAGAGTATGCTTTATATCTGCAGACTTACTCTAAATGACAGATCTATAGAAGCCATGGTTGAAAAGAAAAGGAAACAAATACAAACCAAACAAGAGTAGAGACTTTTCCTATCTTGTTCACTGCTATATCATCAGTAGTATAATGCCTGGCACATAGTAAGTGCTCAATAAATGAGTATTCAATGAATAAATAAATAAATGATTAGAGCAGTTTCTCAATTTTGGCACTATTGACATTTGGGTCAGATAATTGATTTGCTTGGGGTGGGGGGAGATGTCTTGTGCTTTGTAGGTTATTCAGCAGCATCTCTGGCTTCTATCCACTACATGCCAATAGCACCCCACCCCCAGTTGTGACAAGAGCAAGAATATGTTCAAACATAACCAAATATCCCTGAGAGACAAAATCCCCCAGATTTGAGAACTTCTGCATTGGGAGTTACTGCTAAAAATTGTAGTTTTTAATATTATTATAATGGAGGAAGGAAAGAAAAATGAAAGTAACACATGGTCATCCAATTCTCCCACAACCTGCTTAATTTGAGATGGAGAAAAAAACTGTTGCTAAGATGGTGTTGGCTTCACAGCACACTGACATTTTATTATTATTTTACCAAGAAACATGTTTAGAAGAAAACAGCTCATAAATTAAGAAAGTGCCTCCTTGCCCTTTCATCTGTTAGTGTCATGTAAGATATTTTCTCCTTATTAACCCTTTGGAAAAAGAATAATTAGCACTAATAATTATTCCTATCCATATAATCTGGTATCATCAAAGCTAATAATGTATAATACACGATTTATGAGCCAATACTTGAAAGCAAATGATGTCTTCATCTCCACATTGAAATTAATAAAGGATTATAAAAGCCAAAAGATACAGCTCAAGTTTTCCTCTTCAGGATTACCTTTCTTGTTTTCCATTTTTATCACTCAACTTCCTTGTTTGAATAGAAATCAACTGTTATGTATTAAAATGGCTAACAGTGAACCCTCAGAAACATGAGGTTTTCATAAAGTGGGGAAGGTCCCAAAAACTGCTTTGGAAAGCATGAAAAATAATGCCAGAATCAAACCCAGAAATGATTTGGCCTTCGGTTCTCACCCCTAAATCCAGACACCAGGAACTCGGAGCAGTCATCAGATCAACAGAGAGCTCCTGGTTAGGGGAGTGCCATGTCTGCCTTACCAGTTTATGCCTGCTGTCCCAGGACGGGAATTAGCAGCAGCCCCTTCCACTCTCAAAATGCCCAGGTCTGGACAGTGAAGGATATGGTCACCTTACTCAGAGTTAATTAGCATTTGACTGCTCACACAAAGGAGGGGGAAGCTTGAGACCTGGATGTTTGCTCTCCTAGCTCTGGGCCTTGAGCACACCTCATGCTTTTCTTAGCACTCAGACAGGCCTGTAGCACAAGCCCCAAGATAAACTATCTGTGAGTCAATAAAGGAACCAGTCCTCCACCCAGCTTATTGATCTACATATCATTTATTTCCCCACTCCCAGGACAAGTGAAATGGTAACTAGGTTATCATGGAACAGAGCCTGGGGGGCTGCTTGGGTTTTCAAGAAGGCATTTATATTCAGAGAAGCCCAGTGATTCCTGGGCCTACTAAAAGGGTCGGAAGAGACCCTTGATAAGAACCTCCTTGCTCCAGAGCCCAATACCCCTCAGATTAGGGGAGGGGTGATATTTAGAGATAGCCAACTGACTAAGAATGTCCCACCTTGTGACTAGCAAGATAAGCCTTTCTTTTTCAGGACCAAGAACACAGCTTAAAAGATTACATGAGGATCAGGGGTAAGCACCATAACCATATGCCCACTCGGATCAGAAGTCCAGGAGGTCAGCTGGACAGCGGGCCCTTGTTCCAAAGCCAAGCTGAGGAGGAAAAAAAACAAAGACTCAGTAACAGTTAAAAGGGAGGCTAAGGTGAGGCCACCTCTGTTAGACGAGCACCAAACCTTTCCGCAACCCTGCTCACCCGCAGCCAAAACTCCTACCATCAATCCCCTCAAATTCCAGAATGAACTGCCTTCAGTTTCTCAAATGTCATAGTCCCTCTCATCTTAGTACCTTTGCGCATAGTTCCTTACAACACTCTTCAACCTCTAATCCCAATCTTATTTATCCCTTAGGTCTCAGCATAGATGTAATTTCCCCTAAGGAACCCTCCCTGAACACCCCAAATTGGAATTCGGGGGCCCCTCCTATAATATCCATTCTGTATTTCTTGCTGTCAATGGACTTATCAATTGGTTGTAATTGTCTGTTTATTGATTGACAACCTCTACTAAATTATAACCCTTTTGAAATTCGAAACCATATCTTATTTTTTGTTCACCATTTCCCCCTTGTGTAAAACACACACTACCTGGTACATGGCACGTACTTGAAGGACATATTTTGAATGAATGAATGAATGACCAGTTTCACTTTAGTAGCAGGGAGTATGGCAGCTAATAACATAAATAATTACACCTGACAGCTAAATAAGTAAATGCTTAAAAGACATGTTATAGAGAGCATCCAATATTTTCATCATGTTATTTGTATATCACCCACCATGTGCCAGATACTTTACTCACAAAGTTATTGTGAAGATTATATTAGAGAATCCACATATTTGATATTTAATAAATTATAACTAATGTTGTTATATTACTTAAACCTCACTATAGCCCTGTGAGGTAAGTATTATTATCTGCCTTTCTACACATGAGGACATTGAGCCTCTGAAAGTTTAAAGTGACTTGATAGAAAATGGTAAAGTCAAGATTTTAAATAATAACTGACTCTAAAATTCAAGCCTTTTCACTATAGCATACCACCTCTCTGTGAAAAGGAAAGAAAGGGAAGAAAGGAGAAAAGGAGGGAGGACAAGAGACAGGGAGAGAGGGGAGGAGGAAGGGAGAGACGAACTAAAGAAGGAAGAAAGAAAGGAAGATGGAGATGATTTTTCTTTTCACCCTACCTAAGATTAATAATTGCAAAATTCTTCAAATATTTATAGTTGCATTGTTTTTCATAGAGCATCCAAGTTTCAGTGGTTACAGGTATGACTGATGACAGAAAATTATAGAACCAATCAACATCACTGATCCAATCAAGCTGCAACATCACTCGGACATAATGACCAGCCTATAAGGACTGAAGCTCTGGCCACATGGACTCTTGCCACAGTGCCCTGAGTGGACCCACCTGGCATCTGTTGGTTTTGTCCTTACTCAGCTCTTGCTCAGGCTTGCTACTGTGAATCACACTATCTTTGTGGAGGACAGTGAGTCAGATGCTTAGGCAAGTACTTTACCAAATTGAAGTTACGGATCTATATGAAGAGTCACAAAAATTTGCATAGAGGTAGGGGAGGGGCATCATCATTGGCTGCTTAAACTTGGTTTACTAACAGCTTTTCTCTAGAGATAACCAACAGCAGAAGTAGATAGCATCTCAACGCTTTAATACCTAGTAGCTGTGGAAAATTTGTCATGCTAGATCACCACCATCTCTATTCTCCTCCAAAGAGAAAAAGCCAACTAAGAAAATGCTTTCCCATCAACAACATAATGTGAGTCACGTAATTTCGTTATGGAAAATTTTTTGGATGATTCTAAGATAATATATGGTATCTGATTTAGAACCGTCCTGGTCAGCCTATTCAACCAGAGTTCTTCCTTCATTGAACACTTATTAGGTGCCAGGCACTATGCTAAATTATAGGATTAAATTGTGGATCAAACAGAAATGGTCTCTGCCTTCATGGACCCTATAGTCTGGTGTGAGAAAAGATAATCAAATATTCAAAGAAATACATAGGTGAGCACTAGCTATAATATTACTCTCAGAGAAAATAATTAATTTCAAAAATTAATTTATATAATGAGAATATTTTAGAAAAAAAGTTCTGACTGAAATTTTGACTATAAGAAGTTGCCAATAAATCCCAGAAAGATAAACTTGCTATGCTGATAAAGAAAAAATTATTTCTAAATTTCTAAAATTATCTTTAGGTTTATAAAGTAAGAAAGACTACTTTCTCATATGTTTCTTTCCAAGAAGAAAGTGATGTAACAAATCATTCTGATACTTATGAGTACTAAATATTATCTATTTCTTGGTAAAGATCAGTGAAGCATGAACATTCATCTTATTTCAGAGAATTATCAAACTTTAGAGTTGGCAAAGGGTTTTGAAATTAAATTCTCTTCTCCCTCATTTCACAGATGAAGAAACTAAGACGCAGAGAAAGCAAGTGACTTTTCCAACATCACACGAGTGTGAGTATAAAGCTGGAAATAAACTCAGGTTTCTTCATTCCGTGCTTTTTCTTTAAATCAAGCTGCGATAAGCCCTTTACTTTTTTTGTAAGGGTGCTAATTACCAAAAAGGTCATGGTTTGCTTTTTAAAACTCTCTCTCTCTCTGTCTCTCTCTCTGTCTCTCTCTGTCTCTGTCTCTGTCTCTCTCTCTCTCTCTCTCTCTCTCTCTCTCTCTCTCTCTCTCTCTCCAATAAAAGAATATGTTTAAGGCCAAAGCTATCAACTAAATAATCATCTAGCTTTCTACTACTAGTGTTATATGGATAACAGAAAAAATATGTGTTCTTTGTTCATTCAATCCCTAAAAGGGGTTTTTACACAAAGCCCAGTCAAATACTCCAGATTCTTTGCAGTCTACTTGTGGGTTTGTTTGATTTTATACAGAATATGGTTTAGTGTTTAAACATAAAAGCCTAAGTTGAACAGACCAGAACTCTTTCAAGAACTCAAAATAAATATTATATTTTTATACTTAGTCTTTGGCAAGAAACATTTTTTTCCAAGGTGTCACTCATGTACATTCCATACTGTGGTTATTCAGAGTTTACCTTAGCAATTTAATTTATTTCATATACTCAAATATTGCAAGCTCAGATGATTAAGAAAAAAAAGACAAGGCAAAAACATGAAACTTAACTATACATTTCTTCAAAATCAAGGTATGAATTTGATAAGCGCTATCTAAATTCTAGAGCTAAGAACATTTTAGAGCTCCTGAAATTTGCCATCATTTTAACTTGACTCATCTAGCTCAAAGCAGGGAGAGGAGTGAGAATGCTGGAAAACCTACCCCCACTACTGAAGATGTACATTCCTTCTCCCTAGTACTAGCCAGTTGTGGGAATTTAACCCGGCATTTCCTTTTCTATGCCTGTTTTCTCATGTAAACAATGAAAAATTTAGAATAAATGACCTTGTTAGTCTTTTGTAGCAGCAAAATACCCTGTTCCTTTTAGTTTCCACTTTCATTATTTGCTCCAAAATCTAAAAAAAAAAAGATTCGAAAGACATAGGGACAGAGAGATCTGGCATAAAGATGATACACATAGCAAAGGAGGCGCCAGGTAAAATCTAAAAGTACACGTGATCACTTGGGTGTTAGTACATGAATCATATGTATTCAGAAAAAAATGGTCTAAAAGAGATCCCAGAAATCAGGTATTTCTCTAGAGGTTGGTACAACAATACTCCCCAAAATACAGACTTCAAATTGTTAAAAACATTAAACATGTACAGATCTTTTGGTTTTTTTACAAACTACTGTTGTTTATATACTGTTCAGTTTTCCTGAATTTCCATGAGCAATATTGAAATTGTGAGTATGTTCGAGATGAGTTTGAAAGAAGAGCCATCATTCTTTCAACCTAACAGTGTTGCATTACTGTAGGTAAAACACACTTTATAATATGCACATATTACATACAATACAATAATACTAAATACCTCCAATGATAAAAATGCCTAAAATGAAATTATAAACATTAACTTATATTCTAAGGCTTTACATTGTAATTTCTGAGATGGAATTCCATGATGAAAGCTGTAATTGGCACCAATAAAGAAGAACAATTTACCTTAAAGAGCACAGCAGTAGCTTTTTAAAAATCATGTATTTTATAGAAAACAATAATTTTCTAATAAAATATTATACTTTGCATTGATTTAAGTTTCAAACAAGAAAATTTGATAATGCCTCTCTAGAAAATGGGGTGATTACCAAGTTTAAATGTGGGAAGAGAATGTGTCCATTTCCCTGAAGGAACATACAGCCCTTTTAGGGTAAATGTATATTTAAAGAAAACTCTTTTAGACAACACTGTTTCCATTGTAGGTTTTTGCTCTATTTCATATTACTTTATCTTTGCAGATGCCCTAGTACCAGTGGGGAAGCTATCCTGGAAATGCATTCTTTGCCACTCAGCAGAATAGACCTAGTAGATAAATATCAGGGTTAAGGTTTTATTGGTTTTGTTTATTTGTTTTTGTTTGTTTGTTTTTAAATCTGTGGCTGGCTAAAAAGATGCACCTTTACCTTCAGGTTGGAT
The DNA here is from genome assembly GCA_033961575.1 of Aselliscus stoliczkanus. Taxonomy (NCBI): domain Eukaryota; kingdom Metazoa; phylum Chordata; class Mammalia; order Chiroptera; family Hipposideridae; genus Aselliscus; species Aselliscus stoliczkanus. The sequence continues at coordinate 120,190,117 of CM066727.1, read as the reverse complement.
TATGCTAAGCAAAAAGGATAACCAGATTTTTTTTTTTTTAAATGGCAAGATCAAAGGAACACCAAATCAAATTTTCCTTTTGAAACAATAGAGCAATAGTAGACAAACTGGTTAACAGGGTCCTTATGTTAAATAAATAAATACACACACACACACACACACACACACACACACTCACGAAGGTCTGTCAATTAAGTTCACGAACTTGTTGCAATGAATTGCTAACCTTTTTTGATATCAGAGAGATTATTCATTATAAATTTGTACCAACTGGACAAACAGCTAACCAAGTTTGTTATTTGGAAGTGATGAAAAGGCTGTGTGAAAAAGTTAGATGAACTGAACTTTTTGCCAACAGTTGGCTCTTGCATCACGACAATGTACCAGCTCACACGGCACTGTCTGTGAGGGAGTTTTTAGCCAGTAAACAAATAACTGTATTGGAACACCCTCCCTACTCACCTGATCTGGCCCCCAATGACTTCTGTCTTTACCAAAAGATAAAGGAAACATTGAAAGGAAGACATTTTGATGACATTCAGTATATCAAGGTTAATATAACGAGAGCTCTGATGGCCATTCCAGAAAAAGAGTTCCAAAATTGCTTTGAAGGGTGGACTAGGCACTGGCCTTGGTGCATAGCTTCCCAAGGGGAGTACTGTGAAGGTGACCTAGTGATATTCAGCAAGAGGTATGTAGCACTTTTTCTAGGATGAGTTCGTGAACTTAATTGTCAGACTGCATGCACACTTGTGTGTGTTTGTGTGTGTATAAAACAGCACTGGAGGGCTGGCCGAGTGGCGCATTGGTTAGGAGCTGGCTTGAGACCCAGCTCTGAGCAGCAGGGCCCCAGTTTGGATCCCACATATGAGGGCCAGTAACACTGCCATTTACAGTTAAGGTGGTGAACAACAGCTCCACTTGGTTGCCTCTATAGCTAAGATGGCCAGCGATGGCATAGCTGTAGCCCCTGCTGCAGTGGGCTGCATAAGCTACAGTGAGTGGCCAGAAGCCAGCGTGAGCTGCAGAGCTGCGGTGAGCTGCCGTCCAGAGGCCAGCGACCCATCTGCCTCACCCAGGAAGAGCGCAATGATAATACCCACATGGGCCAGTGAAACAATGTCCTCCACAACTAGACTGAAGAATAAAAAAGGACAGCAACTTGTCTGTTCCCCTTCCCTGATTCTCCAATGCTTGTTCCCCTCCCCCAATTCCCCAATAAAATATTTTAAAAAAAGAAAGAAAATAAAAACAGCACCGGAAAACAAGAGTCACGTCAACACCAAAGATGTGAGATAATCTTAAAAAATATACAACAGGTAGGATTCAATTCTTGGTGAGAAGAGACCAGAAAACAGTACATAGGAGAGATGTATTATGGAGATGAGAGTGAATATGAGGAACTTCAGGTAGAAGGTGATCAGAGAGCAATTGTCATGGTGATTAATTGGGACCCTGCATTTAGAGGAACTGGGTTTGTCAGCCAGCCCCCACTTCCTAAATATGCTGAGCTAAAGAGAGTATCAATAGCCCACAGATGAGTGTGGGTTCTGAGACCAGAGATGGGGTGGTTCATTGTCCCAGGTAGCTGGTAATGCCCTAGAAACCAGCTAGAGGCTCAAACCTCCTCTCAGAAAGATATCTTCTTCTGCCCCCAGGATCACTGGAGACAAGCTCTTCTACCCTGGACCAACTTCTACAAAAATGTGAACAAATCTTAAGAATTTCAATGTAAAACTTCGGTTAAACATAGTAGGTTAAATATACATGTTTACTTTCTTTCTTTTTGAGATGCTACTACAATCTTAAAAGGAAAGTAAGCACACACTTACACACATACACTTTAAACCAGTAATACCAAAGAGAATTGGGGAGGAAATGATAGTAAATGAGGTATGTAGAAAAGGAGAGAGAGAGAAAAAAGAAAAGAAAACAGTTGGGTAAGTTGTAAATAATTTAATAGGTCAGAGAAAGCTAAACATTAAGCCTAAAGAGAGGGATGCTAACAGGCAACAAGATGATTTGTGCAGAAGAAACCCAAAATGCTTTAGGAATCTCTGAAAGTAAGAGTGAGAGATAGGACTGAAAAAGGGAATCTTAGAAAAAAGTCTGAATAAGGAGCAGTCAGATGCCCCCACCAAAGTCCCCCCCTGACAGCCAGGTGAGTAGTAAGTACCTCTAACCCATCTGAAGAAGATAGGCAAGTAACAGGTTTGGAAGAAACTGAATCAGGGAAACTGCTTTGGGGACGTGGAGCACAGCTGAGAGATTAAATGGTGGTCTACACAAAGAACTCTGGGCCCCCTCCAACCCTGGCAGGAGGATTATTAACCCTGTCTCACTCCAGACAACACACTGGAGAAGACCCACCGATGTGGCTGAATTCAGCTTGTACACACAGTGTTCTTCAATGAGTAATGTGCAGTGCATTCTGTGTGTCTGAGCACCTTCTCTGATTGAATGAAGCCCATGTCTTACCAATTTTTAAATGTTTTTAATATTACTCTTGGGGTCTCCCAGTAAATAACTGGTTTTACTCTTAGTTACTAGGAAGCCTAGCAGTCAATAAGACCCAGTCTCTTGCATAGAACACTCAATCAGCTATTGAAAGCCTCTTCCTTAAATGTGATTAGCCAGCTAAGGCTAATCTGAAGAAAGACTCTAACTTGAAATACAAATACAAAAGAAAACAATAACAACTAAGCAGAACTTGGAGGAAACAGAGGTATTTCAGGGAACAGAAGAAAACTTCAAAGAAGTTATACTTTCAGAGAAATATAAAATTATAGATTTTTGTATCCAATGAAACAAATGAAAAAAGACAAGGATGCTGTTTTTTTTAAGAAACCATCAGAAAGATATGGATCCTTTCTGCATGAAGAGAAAATGTGTAAGTAAATAGAAGGATTAGGAACATAAAGTAGAAATTGCTCAGAAATTAGATCAAAATAATAGAGAGAGAAAATAGGGCAGAAGGGAAACAAAAGTCAGTTATAGAGTCAATCCAGAAGGACAGAGATCTGAATTACTCTTTCAGAAAAAGCTAATAATAATAAACTGAGGGAAAAATGTGAATGAATTAATACACAAAAATGTATCATAATTGAAAAATTATACAGATTAAACCTTCAGAATGAAAATGGATATCCCAGGGTGACAATGCAATGTATTGAATCATTGGGTTTTGCTGGGGAAAAAAACACAGATAACTACTAAACAGAGACAGTCATGAGCTCAGCTGCTTTATGGTAAAATAATTAGTGATGAGTCTCCTTGCAGTTGAGGGTTTAATCAGTTATGAGGTGACATCATGTTAATTTTTCATGAGCAGTTGAGTAGAAAAACTGTTTTCTTGTGATTGAAGGAAATATCACTTCAAGAAAAGAGGGCCAACATCTTTTTTTTTTAATTAAAGTTTATTCAGGTGGCATTGTTAGCAAATTACATAGATTTAAGGCATACAATTCTGTAATACATCATCTATATATCACACTGTGTGTTCACCACCCAGAGTCAGTTCTCCTTCCATCACTGTATATTTGATCCCCTTTACCCTCATCTACAACCCCACCCCACTTACCCTCAATGAGACAGAGACACCTTCACCACCAGCATGACTGGCCCCCAACAGTCACTGAGTATTTGCCACAGGAGCATAAAAATACATTGAGAAGCAGGGTTGTCAGGTTACAGGAAAAGAGAGATGAGCAAAGCAACAGATTTTTCACAGCTTGTTATATGGAGATTTTCAAATATACACAAAAGAAAAAAGAATAAGATAATAAAGCCCCATGTACTCAGCTTTAACAATTTTCAGCTCATGGTCAATCTTATTTTATTTATACCTCCATCCAATTCTCCTAACCCTCACACCCATTGGATTATTCAAAGCAAAACTAAGACATCACAACATTTCATCTGTAAATATAGATGCATATATCTATATATATGCACATATATTTCAGAGATAACTTTTTAAAAGGTAATGGCAATTCATTATCATAACTAAATATAACTAACAGCTAAGTCCCATAATATTGCTAACTATCCAATCAATGCTCACATTTCCCCCAATTGTCTAATAACTTCATTTTCATTTTGCTGATTGAATCAGGAGCTATTTTCTATTTAATTACCCAGTGGCACAGTGTGTATAAGAAATACAGGAAAAATGTTTGACTATTTCACTTCACTTGTTAGCTTTCAAATTTATGAGTTAGATACCTAGTATCCTCCAAAGAAGACCTATGCTTTGGGGGATTTAAGGGGAATTATTTGGCTGTGCCCTCACGTGAGGGTGTTTTAGAACCACTATAGGTTTAAACATAATGAATGTGCTTCAATCCATTGCAGTTATTATTTCACTGACTCTCAAATTGTCCCATCTTTGACTTCTAGTTGGCTCCAGGGTATTTTAGTCATAACCTCAGAGTCATTAATAGCATCCCTTCTCCTTTGGTATGATAAATTATTCCAGGTTCCTTGGTACACGTTTCCTCTTCCAGACCTGGAATCAGTTCTCTCCCTAGGAGCCGTGGTTCTTTTCATGGGGATCAGCATTGAGAGGCCACAATCTACGTTTTGAACTTAGTTAGTGAACATGAGGAATGTTCATTTTTCTTGAGTGGTCATTGTTTCCATGTCTTTTCAGTGAGTAGAGCTGTGGAATCTGTATTTTTCTTTTTTTGTATTAAAATATATCGCAATTTCCATTGACAGTTATAATATCAATTCAAGACTACAGGGTTTTTACTGAATCTCTTTGATCTTACATTTGAATTACCTTCTTCCATGCTGCAAATCCTAATTCCCAACACTAACATAATTTCTCATGTTGTTAACACAACAGTTACCACCAAAAAACCTCAAAACAAACAAAAACAGAGAGCAAGAGGAACAAAGAAAGGAAGGAAGGAAGGAAGGAAGGAAGGAAGGAAGGAAGGAAGGAAGGAAGACAGGAAGGAAAACAGGAAGGAAGAAAGAAATAAGAGAGAATTAAAGTATCCAAAACAATAACAATACTATTTTCAACAACCACAAAAAAAACTTAGGAAAAACAGTTTAATTTTTTTGACAATTCTTTTTTTCAACAGTATATTTACAGATAAATTACTTTGCTATTTGAAATAATTTCTCTGTGATTATACCATTAATTTGAGACTCAGATTCATTTGTGTCATTTTGCTTTCAATTTTTAAAGATTGTTTTGTCTCATGATTAATTTTGTTTTATAATCATGTTAAATATTTACATGTTTTGAATCCAAAACAAAACAAAATATATTCAGGGACATCTACCTTCTAATCCTCTCCCCTCCACCTTGTTTCCTCACTTGTCCATAAATAACTTTTTCCTGAGATTTTTTTTATAATAAAACTAAATTTGCATTCAGGTTACCTACTTCTTAGATAAATAGCAGCATACCATAAGCACTTCTTTCCACCATGTTTTTTTCCTTAACTATAAATCTTAGAGATCATTCCATAAATGTATTATTTTTTTTACGTGTATTATTTTGTAGCCCATGTAAGAAATTTGGCTATAAAATGGGAGCATAAGTCGGCAGCTGCTGGGAAAAGAAAGATTTAATCCAAATATATTATTTCAAAAATATGCAGATTGCAGCTTAGTAGTAAACCTTCATAAAATGACTCACCAAATTCACAGCATCGTGCTGGGAAAAATTAGAGTAGGTGGCTTTGCTTCTGAGAAGCATACACAGTGTACAATTTTACCGTGCAAAATGCTTTTGCTACTACAATTTTCCTTTGCTTTGCCTTTTTGAAAAGTAATGTTCTTTCCTCTTTTAGCAGCACCATTTGCATTCCTATTATTCACGCTGAACTGGGATTCCATTTTTATCTTCTTTTTGTTACTTGCTTTCATTCCAGCACTCCTCTTTTGCACTTTGCCTTTCATTTATCTTGCCCTTAAACGGAGGCCTCATGCTATGGGAACAGTGCCACGAATTTCCTCGCCATCATGCCAGGCCTCTTCCCAATTTAATGATATAAGTTCCCTTGAGCCATTGCCAACATAGCTAGGACATCCCACACACATTTGCTATGGAAACACCTCCATGACTAATGGTCTCTCAAATTAAGGTATTTAAAAATTAAAGCTAGAAGTGATTTCCATTTTTTTTTAAATCATATTCTTCAGCTAAGGAAAAAAACATAGCAATTCTCTAACTTATGAGTTGCCACATTAATATGTACCCAGCTTACCTGAGAGGTAGATTCCTACAGCCCTAAACCCAAGGAATGTACATAATGAAAGCAAGAGTTTATGCATACCCATCCATGTCTTTGAGCAGTTCCTGTTCTCTTTGGTTGTATGTTTATAAATTCAGGTGTTTGTGTTGTGCCAAGTTCTTTTCCTTAGAACAAAAACAGAGATGTTTAAGACCCTGCATGATTAGAATGCTGCCACATCACCAGGTGATGTCCCACTGTTTCCTCCTCTCACACTACAATAGCAAATTACATAGACTTCTGCAGACCCACCAGGCCCTTTGCCTTTATATTGTACCAAGAATGTGATTTATTACTAAGAAGACTGGGTCCATTTTGCAGGTGAATCTCCCTCTCATTCTTAAACATGTTGGTCAGGCATCTCCTCTAAGATGTCCCTGACACACCTTTTTCTCTTGCTCAGATACAGACACCTGATCATTCCCTCTTCTGCATAATTTTTCATGTGCCCATGGAGCCATGACCATCTAGAGGGCAGATGCCATGTTTTATTTATTCATTCCCCACTACCTGGCACCATGTCTAACAAGTATTGGTTTTGCTCAATAGTCAATGGTGAATTAAATGACTGAATGAGCACATAGGCTTGTGATGTGCTTTCCCAGGTGAAAAAAGGGAGACTAAACTACCACCTACATGCAAGTTGCATTGAAGTGTCTATATTTAGATTTCCTCTCTTTCTTGTATCTGTTTGAAAAGAATGGGGTTTTACTACATATCTCTGATTTCTGACTATGAAGAATAGCATAAAAATGGTATTTTTACAGCCAGACAGAAACAAGGTTTTTGTTTTTACTTGAAAGAGGTCAAGTGGACTTTGCCACTCTATTCTTTTAACAAACCCATCTTCAAACCCCATTCAGATAACCATTGTAAGACTACCCTTCAACCCACATTGGGCCTTCCTATATGATGCCTCCATGCTGCCCATATCAACCCAGTCTTGCTTTTGCCACATCCCTCTAATCGTTACCTTCCACTTTCTACCTTCTGCCCTTAATTGAAAGCTGGCCTCTCTTATAGGACCTATTGACAGATCCCAAGTGACAAGTTGCTGATGTGATTAATTTATCTATCCCAATGAGGGAAGACTAGAACAGTGACTCCTGATTGATTATAAGACTCATCTACATAAAACTATAGATGGGCAGGCCCTAATCTCAAGTCTGGGTTTCAGGAATGATCTCTCTATCCCTTTTAAAGCATCTTTGTGATTCCAGTGATGTGGCAAGTTTTGAACTGCCCAACGAGAAGCACAATCACAGGATGCACATTATGCTCCCCAACAAAAGCCACCCAGAAAACACACTTCATGAGTGCTCACTTTGGCAACACATATACTAAAACACACTTCCCTGTCGTTGTCCGTCTCCTGAATGAAAAAACAGTGACTGCAACTCAGCAGAGAAGACAGAAGGGAAACATATTCTTTTGTAGTTGACCAGAAGTCATTCTTGTTCTAGTTATGGCTTCAGGATGTCCAAAAGCGATGAACTAATTTTCATGAGCTCCCTGGCCACGGAAGTGAGATTTTATTCCTTATTCTATGTCTTTGCAACAGATATGATTTTTAAACATGGTTTCATTTAGAAGCTAATAAATATATTATACGAAAAGTAACCTCCTACCACTCCAGCCCCTTCCTGAAGGGGTGGATCAGAAACCAGAAATCTCACTCCCTAGAAAGGCAGATGACTTCACTTACAGTTTTTTCTCAGTATCAGGCTTCATCGCACCTTTCCACAAAAGCCACTTGTCCTTTCCTGACTCTATTTACAGAGTTCAACAGAGCAGATTTCTCCTATTCTGAACAAATGACACCTTTTTTGAGACTTATTTCCCACTCATTAATACTCTCTGGGCTTCCAGTAACATTTAAGTTTGCCAAATATCCCAAAGGAATGAAAGACCCAATTTTAGAGAACACAGAAAGAGAATTCTCAAAGCAACTGGGAGTACCCATCCTTAACGGTAAGAGTGATACAGGGGTAGGCAACCAGTGGCCCATTTCCTCAGTCTCAAAGAGCAGGCCATCTGCGTGAAAAATGAGCTCAGCTGTTAACAGCTTGGGGAGGAACCGCTATCCACCACATCACAGCCAGCAGAGAAGAACAGGATGTTATGAGTACAGCGTGAACCTCGGAGCTGGAGTCCAAACCATACTCGGTGCTTGCGTTTACCTTGTTTGCTTCACATTTCAGGAGAGAACTCTCTTGTTACATAAAGTAAATCTTACCTGAGAAAGAAGTGGTGCAGAACTGATAAACCCCACATTTTCATTTTATTAATGAAAGGAAAGCCCACTCTGGTTTATAACAACATATCACCAGAGTAGCCCACAGCTCTTCTTTGATTCTTAAAGGACATGTGCTTTATCTTCAGGTCTGCCTGCTTGTACCCAAAAAGAGCCCCCCAGTACTTGTAGGATGTGCATCAGGTCAGTTTTCCCCAGATTCTTTGACTATAAAATGAAGACTGACATGATTCTTCTGTTAAACGCTGCCTAACACTCAGAAAGTAAAATAAAATAATAGTGTGTGTGTTTGTGTTTGGGGAGCGGAGGAGCATGGAGCACACTGACAAGAAAACCGAAGGTGAAGAGAGCTTAACTCGAAAATTGGCCATGCTTAGTAAATACTCATTTGTTATCCTCAACGCATGCCTTTGTAAGTTGCAATTAAAAATGAATGCTCAGGATGAACAATCTACCAGCTATCAGGCCCAACTTTCATCAGGTATCACTGCTCAATCGAGAGTATTCTGGTGAGAACACAGTGTTTTAGACATACCTGGGTTTGCATCTGGATCTATCCCTAATTGCTTAGGGACTTTATGCAAGTTACTTAACCTTTCTGAACCTCAGTTTCCTTTCTTAACATAAACTACTGTAAGAATTAAATAAGAGGAGACATATAAAGGATTTACTCAAGGTCTGTTACTTGAGAAGTGCTTAATAAGTGCTATTATTTTTTTTTTTTTAGAGGGCAGTGTCACTGGCCCTCATATGTGGGACCCGAACCGGGGCCACTGGCTTCCCAAGCCAGTGCTTAACCACCACCCGGCCGGTCCTATTTTTAAACCATTATATGCATCAGGATCCACTTGGTTGTAAGTGAAACAAACCCAACACAAACTAGGTTAACCAAAAAAGGAGGAGCGAGGGGGAATTACTGCACACATAATTGAAACCTCAAGTGGTAACTTTGGTTCAGGCACATATGGTTCTGAGGGGTCACATGAAGCTCCAAGACTCAATGTCCGACCCCAACCCCTTCCCGGCTTCTTTCATTTTGTGGTTCTGCTCTGCTGTTTGCCTTCATTCTTCTGCAGACTCTTTCACAGTAATTCCAGGCTGACATGTTTCCAACTGAGAAACCTTGGCTGAGGAATCTCCATCCAAAGCTCCCTCCTGTATCTCATTAACAGGATCCCTATGGCCATCCCTGAACCAGTCGCTGGAGCCTGTGCGAGAAGATGCTCGAATTAACCAGGCCTGAGTCATGGATTCATTCTAGAGCTGGAGGGAAGATGAAGGGTGTCCTACTACCCAAGAAAGGGGGCATGGATGCTGAGTAAATATTCCCATGGGCCCAAAATTAATTTCTCTTTTCTTTTTTTAAATTTATTATTAAATTTATTGGAGTGACATTTGTTAGTAAAGTCATATAGATTTCAAGTGAACGTTTCTATAATACATCATCCATATATTGCTTTGTGTTCACTACCCAGAGTCAGTTCTCCCATCACAATATATTTAATCTCTTCTGTCATCTTGCCTCCCCGCTTACCCTCTGGTAACCACTAAATTGTTGTCTGTGTCTATGAGGTTTTGTTTCTTTGCTTTTTTGTCTTGTTCCTTTGGAGAATATGCAAACTTCACTTTCAAATTGAGAGAGCAAGGTCTGCAAAGGTGGACCAGGTTCTCCAAGATGCTTCCTAAGGTAAAATAAAGAGGCATGTCAGGCCCATAATCTCTCAAGACATTGCGTTACTGTAGGAATCCCAGAGGCCATTCCAGAAGTGATGTCAAGCCAAGGGTTACCTAGAGGCTGTCTTTTCTAGGTCGCTATGTGTGGTCCTAGCATTTTTAAATTGGTTCTGATTTGTTTAAACCTTTTCAATATGTTTTATCTTTGTATTTCATGTTGAAAAGAATTCATCAATCTGATACTGTTTTATATGGCCCTAATTAAATCTCACTCAGAAAGAGAGTCCTTCATTCTAATGTCCATTCATCCTAGCACTTCAGCATTTGGTGAATAAAGAAGGATGCTAAAAATGTCCCCAGATTTCTAATATACTTGCTAAAATTGATTATACCTTTTTAAAAAGCTTAAACAAACTTATGTCACATATTTCTTCTTATAAAAGCAATTTGTATGTCCTTATAGAAAAGTTAGAAGACACAAATAAGCACATAGAGAGACTGTAACGCCATCCCTCAGAGCAGCTGCTGTTAGCATCTTCATGTTCAGCTTTTCAAAGTCTTTTCTTTATATATGATGGTATTCAGGACACGCCACCCCAAAATATGGCTCCTTGGCATATTGAATATTTTAAGCTGAAGAGGTTTGAGGAAACAGTACAAGCAGGAAAGTCATTCTGACCTTCTCTCTTTTACCATTTTCCCCTGAGACAGGTCATAAAATCCTCTTTATACCTGGTGTAAAGGAGAGTCTTTATCTCTGAAGACAGAGGAAGACAAAGGGAACCCACAAAGAATCTGAACAAACAGGCCTTGCTCAGTTTCCCCCAGTTTATTGCAATCATCTCCCTCTCCTTCACCTGTATGCTCTTCTATACCTTGCATCAAACCTAGCATGAAACACTCAAGTCTAATTGTTTCTTTGGGTCTTTATTTCCTTAGGATGGCTCCCATGTCATATAAAACTTACATTAAATAAATGTGTATGCTTTTCTCCTGTTAATCTGTCCTTGTTAGTTTAATCTTCTGCCCCATCCAGGAACTCTAAGAGAGTCGAGAGAAACGTTTTCCTCCTCAACACAGTATAGTTGCTTTTTTTAAAACAAAAATGAGATTTTATTCTTTTATAATCTGCTTATATATATCAGAATTATAATCTACTTCATATATCAGAATTATTATGATTTCTACTAAATTCTTTATATTGTGTTCTTAAACTCTGAGTCACAGACAAGTTTATGTTGAAATCCCTTGATATAATATGAAAATGTTGAACATAGAAGCATTTTACTGGGGTGATAGCTGATAGCTTTCATCAAGCTCTCCAAGGATATCTATGATCTAAAATTAAAAACCCACTGTTGTACACCCTCATTTTCAAGAGTAGAAATAGTATATCTGGCAGAGAGATATCTGGAAGATAAACACTATGATTTATTTCACCATATTCTTCTTGTTGGAAATAAGTCCATTCCAGGTTTTGGTTGTTATAAACAATATACGATGAATGCACTGTCACTTTAAAGTTTAACCGCATAACCATTTCCCCTTGATACTGGCAGATATGAAATTGCTGGGAAATTTTTAAGCGTGGAGTAACACAGATTGACAAATTGTCACAGTTCTTAGAAGGTGGCTTTTTAACCATACAACCCTCATTGTTCAGGCACCACAACTTAACACTCTTAATCTATATAGTACAGAAGCCCACCCTCCATAGTAAGAACCAGCTAAGTGTGTGTGTATGGGGCAGGGGCGGGTAGAAGGAGCAACATTTCCTGCCTTTGTCCAGAGTTGTTTGCAGAGCTGCAGCACCTCTGTTTACATTTCTGTGAGGAGGACCCTTGGGCAAGCCCAGGCAAGGCCAAATATACTGCACATTGATCACAGGCTGAGCATCTGGTACTTCCCTTTGGGGAAATAAAATGATTCTGAGAGATGGGTCACTGCCAATGGGAAATTCACACAGATGAAAGCAACAGGTTTTATCTGAATAGTTACAAGGGGTGGAGAAGGGAGAGGGAAAGGGGTAGATAAGCAAGAAGGTGATGGGAAATAGAGGTTCCACTGAGTTTGACTCACATGTATGAAAAGGGTCCCCCAAAGTGACAGAACAAAACTGCCAAGGTGTTATTTGGTGATTTCTAATTCAAAGCTGGGCACGTAAGAATCTGCCCGTTTTAATTGTGGGTGAGTTTAATTTGACCACTCAAATGGTGTTCTCACGATTTCACTTTTCCCCACAGAGGTATTACAGCACTGACAAGAAAGCCCATGTCAGAGGTCACCTCCGAATGCATGAAATACCAGGAATGATGACTCCCCTTCCCTTCAGATGTGGTATTTCCCTGGCAAGGATTTCAGCTCAAACTAACTTGCCATGAAGTTTACGATCTAAAGATTACTTGCCATGAAACTAACTTGCCATGAAGTTTACGATCTAAAGATTACAATCTCTCTATCAAAAAGTGATGCAAAGTTCTTTTGCAAAACTTCTCGAGTAACATACCTTCTCTATCCTTCCAAATAGCACTTTCCTTAGAAGCCCAATGTGTGTTATCATGCTTTCACAGATGGGGCAACAAAACGCAAAAAGATTAAACAGCCTATCTAAGATGACTTAGCGAGTCCTCCACCAAACACATGACTCCTGATGACTTGTGACACACAAATGCTTCCATTGACAACTCGACCTCACCCTTGTCTCTGAGCAGAAAAATAAGAGAAATCATTTATTGGCCTGAAAGACCTCACAATATTATTAAGATGGCAGATTCGATCAGACCCTCATTAACTAGATCCAAATCAGTCCTGACAGTCTTCATTAGATCTAAAAACCCTGTTTGATTTAGCTCTGAGTCCCCTGACTTACTCATGTCACTATAAATTGGCTCTTCTAGGGTCAGGGTGGGCTCCCAACAAAGTACTTACAGATGATGGTCATCCTGAATGAAATAAAGTTCTATTAGGAAAAAAAAAATAAATGACAGTACAACAGTGGCAAGGCCTGACCAAAGAAAACTGCCTCTTTAATGGAGTAGAAATAGGCAAAAGGAAAACACAGTTATTAAGACAAATTAACAATAACAAAATTATGAAAATATGATCCCAATCACCTTATGAAAACTAATGTAAAGTTCTCTTCTGGAGCTGAATTTCATGATGTCATGTCAGCCAAGTTCCATTTTATATCTTTGGTTTCATGTCAGAAAAATGGCACCTTCTACATCTGCAAAACTTCATCTGACCCAAGACAAGCCGTTTCTTCTTTTTTCCACAATGGACTCAAACTCCATCACTTTTGTCAAACATGGTGCCAGAGAGACCAGCCCTTTAGATAAGTAGAGTCATTGTCCATTGAGTTAATGGTTAATGGGACTTGAAAGGAGCCAAACAGCCTGCCTGCCAAGATGCCTCCGACTTCCACCATTTAAGTCACTCCAGTGACTTCCCAAATGCTCCTGCCACCAGTACTGACATAGGCTTAGTACAGTGCCCTGGCCAGCACAGCCACTCAATGTCTAGTGAGCAAACAAATAATGATTGTGGCCTGTGAAGGATAATAGCTTGTGATTATATTGGTTAGATTCTATGCCAAAACATATGGAAGTATCTGAAACATATTAGCTCATTTGCACCCACTATATATGGTTGGGAAGTAGGTTCTCAGATTGGCCCTCTGCTAACTAGCCCGAGCTAGCTCTTAAAGAAATGGAACAGTGGAAAGGAAAGTGTGCAGCAGAGGCAAGGGACATGAGAATGAGGGACTGGAAAGACCGTGAGGTGCGATAGAGAGGGCAGAAACCCAACAAGTGAGTTCAGTGTCTTTACAGCTTGCACAGCAAAAGACCCACACCAGTCTCCCTGGCGCCCGACCCAAGAGTTGTTCCATCTACAGGCACTATTGATTAGAGGTTTCCACACAAGTTCAGGAGTTCAAATCCCTGCTCTGCTGCTTCCTAGATTTAGGAAAACGATTTAACTTTTGTTGCTTTGAAATGAAAGTACTAAACTCTCTTCTTGAGCTGTTGTGAGGATTAAATGAGATAATACACATGCAGCCCTTAAAAGCGTGCCTGGCCTGGCTTAGGAAACACTCAGTGTCATTATCATTAACATCTCCACCATCTATACAGTAAGATATTGGGTGTGGACGATTTATGTCATGTCTTACCATTACAACTTCTACAAATACATAATAAATCAATCAGTTAACTGCCCCAGCAGCTGTTGCCTCCTGTTACTGTGTATGAAAGAGATAGAGGTGTGTATTTCATATTTCTACCCCTGCCATGGGCCATGTGCTAGACCTCTCCGTATCTCGCTTGCTCAACAGAAAAAAAATGGAAAATAGTAACATATGTCTTATTGTGTTGCTGAGGAAAGCAGTTAGGTGAGTTAATTCCCAGGTAGAGTCTAGATCAGTGTCAAGCTGATAAAAAGTATGAATAGTTATTTCATATGTGTATGTATATGTGTGTGTTCCTCACATTTTTCTAAGGATGAGTACACTATTGATAACCAATTTCAATAAAAATAAATCCAACACATGGATATTTAACATCCTTGATTTTTTCACAGTACGGAGTATAACTGCAACTTCAATAGAATGACATGGTTTCCTCAGCTGGCCTGAGGAATAAATCCATGCCCAAATCGAGGCTCTGTGGCCAAACTGCTGTTTAATGCTTCGGCAGCCATTAATAATTATGGGAATAATCACCTAAAGGGATTATTAAAAGCATTACACTAGAGCTTGTCTAAGGGTAGAAACGTTCACCCAGTTAACAGTCTTCACTTCCTGTGCAGCCCTGGGCATCAGTCAACGCAAAACTCTGTGTCCAACCTCCTTGCCCTCGGTAGTCTTTGGACAACAGACTCACATGCACATTTATTTTCAAATCAGTCAAATGAAAGTTCTCTTTCCAACTCTGGGAAACAGATAAGCAAGAATGGGGAAATAAGCAGAGAAAACAAGCTTTGGGATTTTTCCTCTGAATCTTAAAGTCAGAGAATTTTCTGAGTAAGTCATGTTATTTTTTTATTATTACTCTTAGTTAAGAATACCTCATCTAATGCATCCAAAATGATTGTTCATAGCATACTTCTGTAAAAAGAAGATACACATATATATCCATAAGATGTTTGCGGGGGGAGGGGGCGATCTATTTCTAACCCTTGTTAACTTCTACACATACACAATCGATAACTTGTGTAATTGCATCGGCAGCTGTTACCTATGTTTAGTATATGTGTGTCTGTATGAAAGAGACAGATGTGTGCATTTCACATTTCCACTCCCCACTGCAGTTCCCAAATTGGGGGAAACTGTGTAATAGCAACAACAGAGAGCTGTCTGGTCACTGATTCGTAAATGACAATCGCAGGCATTCTGCTGTGTTTCAGGAATCCCATGACTGGTTTGACCACAAGCAGGTTATTAAAGTGAAACAAGGCTATTTTGTCCATTATGAAAAGCACTGCCCTGCCCCAGTGAGTGGCACACTCAGGACTATTTACATTTCAACAACCAACAGTAAATCAATATAAATATTCCTTCAAACCCATTCTCTTTTCTGAGAATAATAGTTGTTCAAAATCCTGGGGTGAAACATGAGTCTGAAACAAGCAGAAATAATTTTTAAAAATCCAGTATTTGGTCAATCCTATGTATGTTAAATCATTCATAAGTAAAGCCCCTCAAAGCCCTGGAGTAAAATAAAAGAAATCTTATTTTGAAGCCCTAGAAATTGAGGTCCAACTCTTAATATCACTAACAATAGTAGCAAGTAGCTATATGTATCACATAATATGTTTATAAGTGTTTATTATGTGATGAGGAATAGTATATGTAAGCCCTTATTATTGAGATTGGTACCTTACTCGCTTTTCATCGTTTAATCCTCATAATGAACCTATGAGGCAAATAGCATTATAATCCTCATTTTAAAGATAAATCGAGGCTTAAAGAAGTTCAGTAACTTTCCCAAGACCAGAAACTTAGCATATGAAAGATCCAGATTTCCAACCCAGGATTCCTACCTACAGTGAAATGGGGCTCTTACCTGTCACATACCTATCCTCTTCACAGAGATTCAGTGGTGGAAATTATAGCTGGTAAAATATCCTGGAGATATTTTGCCCAAAGATTACACAAACCCTAGTTTGGGTTATGGGAATACTATTAACCTTAATTTAAATATCACAGTGAATGATCAAATTATTCATAATAAATTCTACTATTCATTCACTTTTTATCCAACAAATATTTATTGAGCAGTTAATAAGTGTGAGATATATGCCAGAACCTTGGGCTAGAGCAGTGAATCAGACAGACATAGCCCCGCCTTCATTTAATTTACAGGCCTCTGATAGAAGGACATTAAAAAAAAAAAAAAAAATATATATATATATATATATATATATATATATATATATATATATATCATTCATTACAATTGTGACAAGTATGCAAAAGGAAAACAGATTAAAAGGACACCCCATCTAGCCTGGGAAAGTCAGAAAAAGCCTCTCTGAGGAGGTACCATTGAGGAGGCTTTGAGACTGGGTTAATCAGATATAACAAGATCAATGTATCTAGATGCTTTAAATTGTCTGCAAGTCAAATAAATTCTAACACAAATTTACTCAAGACACTAGAAAGCATTTATTGGTGGAGCTTCAAGCACAACTTAATCAAGGCTCTGGCTTTGTTTCTCTAAGATTCTAACTAACAGTTCTGCCAAATTTTATACATAAAATGTATACAAATTTTATACTTTTATATATCAGCCTCCTGGTTTCTACCTTGATAATGTGTACCAACAATAGCCAGGGTTTTTGTTCACATGTGCAGAGAGAAAAAGTTCCCTCTTTGTGCTGATTAGGCTGCTCCAAACCAATCCTTCTACCCAGCGCATGCCTCTTGGTTGACTTACGTCTTAGTTACCTGAGTCTTTTGGTAGCGAGGATGGGGTTTATGTCTCCTTCGGCCCTAGAATGGGCCTGTTCCGTCTAAATGATATGGCTGCTGAATGTAGATGAGGTATATGTGGAAAATGTCATTCCAGGCAGAAAGCTATTCTGATCAAAGATAGTAACATGTACAAAGAACCCTATGGGATTAGATTAGATGTTTGAGGATCTGACATAAGTCCCGTGCAAAAAACAGAAAATGAAGAGGCATAAGAAAAGGATGCATAGTCGAGGATAAGCCAGGTCATGCAGGGGCTTGCAGGCCATGTTAAAATTTTTGGACATTTTCCAAAGGTTAATGGAGAGTTTCTGTTGTACGTCATGATCAAATTTATATATTAAAAACATTCATGTATGGAAGGAAAAAAATTCATCAAATATATGTGCATGTATCCTATATATATAGACTATCTCTGAAAAATATATAATCAACATGGTAACTGTGGTTGTTTATCAGAAGAGGTCTTTGGGGACATGGATCTGACTTAGTAGAGAGACTTTCCTTGCATGTACTTTGAATTTAACTCCTGTTTTTATTCTATATTCACACATTGTTTTTAAACTTAAAAAATAGTAAATGAATTGTTTTAAGTGACTACTCTGTCCTCTATATGTAGAAAAAAATTGAAGGTAGGAAAGAGTCCAAGGAGACAAGTTAGCAGCCTGCCACTTCTGGCCAGTCAGGGGACATCAATCACTTGCTTTCCAGAAACAGGATTTGAGCCCTGTCACCTAAGGCTGAGACTCTTGCCTTTCTCCACCATAATCGGTAGGCCTTGGATTCCTGTCGAAGGCACAGGGAGGTAGTGCAGTGTGGAATAGCTGCAGAGTCAAAGTTATTTCTGAGCATGAGATGCAATAGGGGGAGGAGGTCTGAGAAAAAGCCAGAACCCAAGGAATGGTTATAAGATGATGATGAGGGCCTAGGGAAAGGGAACAAGTTTTTATTTGTGCAGAGGTACAAACTTATTTGATTTACCTGAGCTAGTGATATCCCCAGCTGTAAAATTATGCAAATGCAACACCTCTGAAAATGAGACTCTGCATCTGAGTTGAACTCTTGGGATCCCAGATTGTTGGAATGGGAGCTTTGAAACCTCTCTAGCAGGGAGTCCACACCCAGCAAGAAAATGCAAAGCTACAGCATACTCTCACACTGCAGGCCGACTTCACGTTCTGTGCTGCGTAAAGTTGAGCTTAATGACATGCAATGTGTTCACGCTGCTGGCACAAGTAAATAAAGAAATAATTACCAAAAGAATGAATGAGTGTTAACGGCAATTTTAGCAATAGTTATATACAGTTATCAAAATATAAAATGAATTTGAGGAGAATGCAAACATTCAGTCCATTGCAACAGGAAACTGTTTATATATCATGCTTCTATGTCACTGTGTTTAATCCCTCCCATATCATGATTCACCTCCTCCATAAAATCCTATTTTTATTCCTCAAACTGGATGCAATCATGCTTTCTGAGCCTCTTATGACTTCATAATACTCCTGTTATGTCATTTATGGGTACACTTAGTACTCAGTACTAACAAGGATGCCATCTGGAAATTGGGTTTAAGATTTTGGTCTACTGTTTCCTATCTTAACTAGTTGTGTGACCTTGGGAAATTTACTTAACCTTTCTGTGAATCTATTTCTTCTGCAAAATGAATATAATCATGTCATGTACTTCACACTATTGCTGTGAGTCATAAGTGGGTTAATATATATTTATATACAATATATATTCATGTATATATATATTTTTATATGTGTATATATATATATATTTGTGTGTGTGTGTATATATACACATGAAGTCAGACAATTAAGTTCTCAAACTTGTTGCAACGCTGTTGCTAACCTTTTTTTGATATCAGAGGGATTATTTATTATGAATTTGTACCAACTGGACAAACTGTTAACTAAGTTTGCCATTTGGAAGTGCTGAAAAGGCTGCATGAAAAAGTTAGACAACCTGAACTTTTCACCAATAATTCATGGATCTTGCATCACAACAATGCACCAGTTCACACAGCACTGTCTGTGAGGGTGTTTTTAGTCACTAATCAAATAAATGTATTGGAACACCCTCCCTGCTCACCTGATCTGGCCCCAATGACTTCTTTCTTTACTCGAAGATAAAGGAAATATCGAAAGGAAGACATTTTGATGACATTCAGGACATTAAAGGTGATACGACAACAGTTCTGACGGCCATTCCAGAAAAGAGTTCCAAAATTGCTTTGAAGGGTGGACTAGGTGCTGGTGTCGGTACATAGCTTCCCAAGGGGAGTACTTCTAAGGTGACCATAGTGGTATTCAACAATGAGGTATGTAGCACTTTTTCTAGGATGAGTTCACAAACTTCATTGTCAAAACTTATATGTGCATATATCAGTTTGGGGCAAATTGTAAGCTCTGTATAGGAATTGGTTATTATTACTATTACAGTTGTGCATGATAATTATTGTTGTATTTGTCATGTCTCTTATTTATACACTTTAAATTATCTGTCTGACTTAGGTTCTTTTTGCAACATAGCATATTAGTCAACTATTGCTGTATAACAAACTACATCAAAACTTATCAATTTAAAATAACAAACATTTATTATCTCTTAGTTTCTGTGGTCAGAAATCTGGGCATGGCTCAGAGTCTCTCATGAGGCTGCAATCATCAGCCTTCCCCAGGCTTGATCCACCCTCAAGCTCAGTCATGAGACTATTGGCAGCCTCGGGTCTGCTGGATGTTGTATGGAGATACCAGTTGTCTGCCCTGTGGGCCTCTCCATAAGGCATCTCACAACAGGGGCAGCTGGCTTCCTCAGAACAGAGACTATGAGAGAGAGAGAGAGAGAGAGAGAGAGAGAGAGAGAGAGAGAGAAACAGAAGTCACAGTTTTTTTGGTAGCCTGATCTCAAAAGTGGCAACCCATCATTTCTGCTATATTCCACTTAATTGAAGTGAGTTCACATATCCAGCCTCCACTCAAAAGGAAAGGACTGCACAGGGACGTGAAGACTAGGAGGTGGCAGTCACTGGAGCCCATCTTAGAAGTCACCTTCCACACAAAGTAAGAAATCAGAAAATGTGCATTTATGAAACGTGTTATCCTTACTGAGGACCCTTGTAATTCTGAAATCCATCTTTAATGGACTGAATAAGGGACCTGTAGAGGAAAAGTCTAAGAGAAACACTCATTCATTTCTTTATTCGTTTAGTAAACACTGGCTGATCCCCAGTTTTATGTCAGACACTGTGTGCTGACATAGTTAGGAATGCTAAGATTTTAAAAAATGAATTTTAAAGCTGGATAGGATCTGGCCCAACTCTCATTTAATAAATAAGCAATGTGAGGCCCAAGCAGACCAGTTGTTCCAAGTCACACAGTCTCACTACTCATGCCAGGACAATCTCCTTATCTGGGGCTTTCTCCTCCTCTGATGTAAATATGGGGGTCCCTGCCACATTGTCCTATGCAACTAATCTCCCCACCTCTATTTCTGAGTTAAACCTAAAGAACAGAACCAAGGGGATATCCATTCTCTTTAAATGCTTGTAATTTTACTAAATTCAACCATTTATATTAGGACATTCTTTAAATAAAGACAAACCATATAATCCTTGACATTTCCACCTTACTAACATATATTTTCACTGACTCCGTTTTTCCCATCTCCCCTGTTGCTCTTTGTACAGATATTTCATTGAAGCTTCAACACATCACCTGACAGACACTACGAGTTAGACAACCTCAGAGAGAAGAACAGGCACCATTCTGCTGGAGACACCTTGCCCCCAAACCATCCAAGCTACAGTTCTCTCCTTTTGCTTCCTTTTTAAACTGATGTTTCTTTGTTGCCATTTTTTTTTCTTCCCTTCAACCAGAAAGTAATGCTTACATGTGTCAGATTCAACAATGCCACATTCCCCTCATGAAAAAGTAAAATAACCCCTGCCCTATTCATGCCTGGGAATGGAATGCACTTCAAGAGGCAAATACAAGAATTTCATACAGTATAAATAGAATCCATCAATTCAAGGAGCGGGTGTTGCCACTAAAACAATGACAGGTAATTATCAAAAGTACCTTAGAAAAGCAAGTTTCTGTGGACAATAGCTGCAATTTATTATTATTACTGCTGCGAGTCTCCGTGATGCTCTCCATTTATGATTCGTGTAATCTTGTCTCCTTTGATGAATCTACCTTTTGTTTTTCATTAAGGTGTCAATGCATTAAACGAAAGGCCTGCTGAGTATGACAAAACTCATGGTCACCTGACAGAGGAAAACAGAACTTTATACCTGCAAGCCAAAACACAATTGTCCCTGTAGGAAAAAAATGTATGTGTACAGAACCACCTCCGTGTGTGTGCGCGCACACGCACGCACACACACACACCACACACACACACACACACACACACACACACACACACATTGTTTTTGACAGTCCTATAGATGATGTTAGGAATCTTTTGGCCAAGTTAAAGTGGAATATGTCAGGTTTGACAGTTCTAGACCACGCATAACTGAAACCAGTCACCTTCCTTGCCTACTGACATCTTTATGTTTATTTTCTTATGATCTTGCTGAATACCTTAGACTGATCTGAAAAGAGTAAGAATCTTTCTGCTTTAAAAATTCTCAGGCCCCTTCCTCCAACTGGAGATCTTGAGCTACACATGGTGTGCCTCAAAGCATTATTTATTCCTAGACTGTCTGCTCCAATGATTGAGCAGCTATTTTTCAAAACCTTCCCAGCAACTACCCGTTGGGGAGCAGCAGGAGGAGTAACAGGGGCATGGGATGGATGTGCCATAGGAACAAACCAGATCTATACAGGTGTTTACATGAGCATTTCAATGGGCTCTTAAGAAGACAATTGAATAACACACTTATAGATACAGAGAACAAACTGATGGTTGCCAGGTGGGAGAGTGGCTAGGGGGCTGAGAAAAAAAGGGGAAGGGATTAAGAAGTAAAAATAAGCAGTACAAAATAGTCACAGGGATGGAAAGTACAGCATAGAAAATATAGTCAATAATATTGTAATAATGATGTAGGATGTTGGGGGCACTGGACTAATGGGGGGATCACTTCGTAAATTACGTAAATGTCTAACCACTATGCTATGCACCTGAAACTAATAAAATATTGAATGTCAACTGTGACTGGAAAAAAAAAATTAAAACAAAAAACAGGTCAATTTACTGAGATTTGAGGATTTTCTTCGTCAATCTAGTATCCTGGGCCAGTGACACAATCTTGGAGAGTTGTCAAGACTAATAATCTTTCACAATAATATCCTCAATGAGGAAGGGGAAATGGGATTTTCCCAGGGCTCAGGGCTGAATGACTGTAAAAAATACAAACATAACAATTCAAAAAACACTTAAAATTAGAAGAAAAGAGAAATATAAATCAAACTCATCCCTCTCTCAACATAGGAAAATTGTGTTTGTGTCCTGAAGCGAAAGAAACTTAAAAGAAAGCTCAGATTTTAAAATATGTACAGAGCATTCATTTTCAGATAATTAGGAAAAGCTATTTTTTATTTGTCAGAAATCCAAGGCACATGCACTCTGGATAAAGATTTTGCTACCACACCATAAATAACCATGGAGCAAGAACTATGTTGTCCATATTACATAGCACCTCTGAAACCTAGTTGGTCCTAAGAGAAAAAATAAAAGTGGAAAATAGATTTTTAAAGAAGCTATTTTTTCACCATCCCTATGTGCTCACTCAAGAAAATATTTTAAAATAAAAAACAAAACTAGAAATGTTATCCATTTTAATGTTCCAGCTTTGTTCCTGTTCATTCATTCATTCATTTACTCGACAAGCAAATGCTTTCCTTTTGGCTAGGTACTGCAACAAGAAATAAAAGATGAGTGATTTGTACATAGCCTCTACCCAGCGGATTTCACTTCTGAGTGAGAAGGACACACACATAAACAAACAATTGTGCTCTAAGTGTTACATAAAGACACAGCATTATTGGAGCCCAAAATGCTGAGTATCTATCATTGGGAAGCTTGAAGCGTTCTCTATGGATGAAATGACATTTAAGCTGAGTCTTAAAATATGAGTTAGCTGTGTGGCAAGATGGAAGTTTCACACATATTTTAGAAAGGATGAGGTATTTGCTTTGATTGAAGCAAAGTATACATGGCATGAATGGAGGCAGTGGTAGGAGACGAGGAAAAGTAGGGGCCAGCCTTTAATTGACTCAAACGTAATGTTGAGGTATTTGAACCTTATCCCACATTCACTAGAAAGCCACCAGGGATTTCTAATGATTCCTCATTTTTATTCAAATAATTCAAGTGGTATCACAGAGCATAGATGAGAAGTCTGAGTTTGAATCAGTATTTTACATGGCTATGCAGAATGCCCTGACCATGGCCAAGCCTAGTTTCTACACAAGTTGGATCTCATATCACTCTATCCCATTCCCCTTTATTTATCTCTATCCCATTCCCCCTTTATTTATCTCTTGCTAATCATTCATTCAATCAATCATTTCATCATTCAACAGATATTTATTGAGTCATTCCTAAAATGGCAGGTACTGTGTAGGGCCCAGTGATCAGGGGCGCAAAAGGACAGTGTCAGCACATTGGCAAAGCACAGCAGACAGATTTGTCTAAATACAAGTAATTGCAATGATGTGTAACGAGCAAGCTGATGGAAGCTGTGGGGCTTCCCTGAGGAAGGGATGGTGAGGCTTGTGACCTCAGTATGCGTAAGACTTAGCCAAAATACATGTGTTGAAGTAGGAAGGAGAAGAGGCAGACATTGCCCAGCAATGGAAAATAACCAGAGACAGAAAAATCATCATACCTTGGAAGAAGTGAAAGGCTTCCTGCATGCCTGCAGAGTTGAACAAGCTGGAGACAAGAGCTGGAGTTAGAGCCCGCAGGACTGTGCTAGCCATGTGCATGACTCCAGAGGCTAGGTTGTGCTGCAGAAATATAACCCTAAAGTTCAGTGGCTTCACCAACAAAGATTTATTTCTCTGTCAAGTAAATTCTAATGAAGGTCATATGACATTCCAGGGAAGTTCTTCTCCTTGGGGTAACTCAGACACCCAGGATCCCCCATCTTTTGATGTTGCCATCCCAACATGTGGCTTTCAGAGTCACTACAACAAGGTGAAGAGAATGTGTGCCAATGGCATGCCTGTTCTAAAATACTTTGGCCAAAAGAGATGCTTTTTTTTTTTTTTTGCTGCTGTCCAGAACTAGTCACAAAGACCCAAGTAGCTTCAAGAGAGTCTAGACAATGTAGGAAGCATGTGGACCATTGGGTGATTCCCAATATCTCTGCCAAGGATTAGCAGGCTTTACGCACTAAAACCTTCCAAACAGGGGGCTGCTAGGATCAAGTTTATTTTGCAGAAATTACCCTAGTTATATTGTAGAGAACGAACTGGCTAGACAAATAAAGGCCAATTAGGAAGTTTTTCAGAAGTTCAAGTAAGAGAAGATGGTGACTTACAATATTGTGGTATCAATGTACCAGTTTAGTAAATACCTAAATTCAGACATTTTTATAAGAACCCTAACTGGGAATTGGTTTAAACTGGTAATTGTAACAAAGGAGAATTTTCTTAAGAATAGTAATAACAGAATGTGTAAGATATTAACTGAATTTACCTAGTAATTTGACAGATTATAAGTGGCTGAAAACTCCTGCCATAGTTTCTTTTGGTCTAGTTCTGTGAAAGCGTGAAACAGGATAAGGAACATCTGATAATATCTGGAGTACCTTGAAGCTGAGGCTAATGCTGAGATCAGGGAATTCAGAGGGGGACCTGAGTAATAAATCAGAAGAAAGATACTTGATTTTCCAGAACCAGACAGGTGAGTCAGAAACCATAATATAGAAGCAGAGAGCAGAAGGATGGACAAATGGCCACAAGAAGCAGTGGGTGAAGCCAAAAAGTGGATACTCCAAAATGGTTTTTTAACACTTTCAGTAACCTGAAGCTTTGGAAGCACAACTACAATTAGAGAGCTAGAGGTAGGAGAGACAATGAAAGTTCCTCCGATTCACTTCTCCATCGATCATCTCCTTGTCATGTCCGGGCAAAACTAAAAAAAAAAAAAAAAGAATCAGCTTTATTGAGGCATAATTAACTTGGTTTACATATAGCCTCCACTCTACTCCATCTCAATAAAATCACCCACTATCCACTCAAGTCCCCAGCAATGAGCCTTTCTTGATTCTTCTTTTCCTCACATACCATCTCTCCATGTCTAGTCCACCAGCATGTCCTTTGACTGTTCTGAAATATGGCCTTATCCACCATTTCTTGTCATCTCCAATGTAGTCCAAGGTACACCATCTCTTATTTAGACTACATTAATAACTTCTTAACTGGCTCCCATCTTCTGCTCTGCCCCCTAAATTATATTCTCATGGCAGCTGGAATGATCCTTTTGAAACATAAATATAATCATATCACTCCCCTCCAGTGGCTTCTAGTCCCTCTTAGAATAAAACCACAGCCTATAAAATCTTTCAATATTTGTCCTGTGCCTTCCTTTCTGATTACTTCTCAGCTGTTCTTCTGATCCATTACTCTGGCCTTCTTGTTGTACCCCAGACATGTCAAGCTCTTCTGAAAGCCATCGCACTATCTCTTTCCTCTACTTGGAATCTCTTCTTACTGATCTTTGCACAACTGTCTGCTTCTTGTCATATGGGCCTCAGATTAAATATCACCTCCTGAGCCCACCTCTGATTATGCAATCTAAAGCAGCCACTCATCACTAAAGAGTGAATCCACTTTGAGGCTCTGAGTACAATTTTTCTCGTGAATCTTTTCTTCCTGATTTACTTTCATGATGGTGTCATTGTGTTGTCATCGTGGTTTATGGTCTTTTTCCTCCTAGTAGAGTACACTCTCCAATGAAAGCAGTGACCTAAACTGTCTTGATTTTTGCTGTATCCACAGTGCATAGAACAAACCTTAATGCCTAGTTGGCACTTTATTCTAATTTGGTGAGTAAATAAATGTGAAAATGAGTGAATTCCTTTTCTTTACCATGCCCATAATCTCTCCCTCTTGACTGTCTTCTTTCCCTCACCCTAAACCTTGTTTAAGTCTCTTACATATTTAAAAAGAAAAATTCTCTCTTGATCTCCTCCTGCTTTTCTCCAACCTTTGTGCTTCCTCATTTATATCAACTTTTTTTTTTTTTTTTTTGAGGGCAGTGTCACTGGCCCTCATATGTGGGACTGAACCAGGGCCGCTGGCTTCCCAAGCCAGCGCTTAACCACCACGCCACTCAGCCAGGCCTGTAGAGTATACTTTTAAAAAGTTGGTATAAGGGCCGGCCGAGTGGCACGGTGGTTAAGCACTGGCTTGGGAAACCAGCGGCCCCAGTGCAGTCCCACATGAGGGCCAGTGACACTGCCCTCAAAACAAACAAACAAACAAACAAACAAAAGTATACTCTACAATTATTGTATATCCTTCTCCAGCTTCCGACTTTCCACTCAATGAAAACTGTGCCAGACAAGGATAAAAAGGCTTCCTAGTTGCATAATCCAGTGGCCATTTTCAGACCTTATCTGAGTGGCCCTCACTGATATATCTGACAGGGCCTCTCCTTCCTCCATTCTTGACCCTATCCATTTCTTCTTTCTATGGTACCTCTCTGATTATTCCCTCTGTTCTCTTCTTAGAACAATTCCTTTTGCTTCTCCACATTGTTTTCATGCTCCTTCTTTCACCCTTCTACCACCTGTTCCTTATCAGATGACTTTTGCACTTTCCCTCCCCCTCCCACTCAGTAGTGCTGTGCCCAGGTCATATTGAATCCTTGGCTCCCTGCCTTTCTCTCTGTCTACCATCTCCTCCTGGCTGATTTCAACTCATCCTAGGACTTCAAATTTCCCTAAAAATAGATTCTTCTAAAAAAAAAATTCTACACCTCTAGTCTACACTTCCCTCCAACCCCTGTCCGTGTTCTTGGATATTGTACAATCACTTGAAACTCAGCATGTCCAAATCTATAAACTTATTAGTTCTCCCACTTCATAATAAGGAAACTGAGACTCAAGGGTTAGACAGTTTACCTAAGAGCACTTAACTAGGTAACAGTAGAGCCGGGATATAAATACAATTCTCTAGAACTCCAAAGCCCATGTGTTCCACCATGTCACTTTGTCATTATGTTACAAGAGCAGAAACTGAAACTATCAAAATGTCTTCCTAGATAGTAGGTAGAATGGCCAAAAGATGAAATTGTATGCTGCAATTAGAAAAAATGCTTAATGGGGAAATGCTCATGATATATATTAATTTTTTTGAAAGTGAGACAAAATTATATATTGTAAGATCCTAATCTGGTTCTTATTAATAATAGAGCCTGGAAAGAAAAAAGAAACACCAGCTACTACTTTTATGTGGTGGCATGATTATAGTTTCAATAATCTTTTTTTTTTTTTATCTACCAGCATTCATTCCTGCTCTCCATTAGTATCCTCAATTTCCTTTTGGAAAATCGTCTCTTCCTCATGTGTGTATCTTGATGGGATCATAATGAAGTTTTCTTACTCATCATTAGGGAAGCTGAAGAGGGTCTTTAATAGTTCCATGGCCATATCTTTTCACTCACCAGTCTAGTATAAGCCAAGGACCTTGCAGGCATCCTAAAATGAGCTAATAAGACATTTTAGCTGAGTTACATTGGGAGAGAAAAATGTCCAATTCCATTCAATCCCACAGTGGCACTTGAATTAAGCAGCAAGTTCCTCCTATATTAATGCCCAGAGCTGCCTTTCTTGTCCTATTTCAAAACTGGCTCTTTGGCCTCCTGTCAATTCTGGAAGCTTCCTTATATCCTTTCAATAAATTTTATTTTCTTGGCTAAATGAGATCATGTTGGTTTCTGCCGCTTATAATCAAAGAACCCTAACTGGTGCATGTCTATGTTTTCTATTTTCTACAATAAACACATTTTGTCTTTATATTCAAAAATCAAGAGATAAAGGAACACTAAAGATCTAGTAACAGTAAAAACAGAAAAAGGTACTAGTCTGAAATATGTTTAACTATAAGAAACCTGGGTTAAATGTGGGGCTTGACATCTACCGCTATATCACTACTCTTTATAAATCACCTATTCCATGTTGTCATTTCATAGTGACAGCAGATCAATAGTATTACCTTCCTATACAAACAGAAAATATTTTCATTTACATTTCTAAGTTTATGGTCAATGAGGGCCTACCAAAGCAAAATTTGGCTTATATTGGAAAGAAAATAGATTCACTTTTTTTCATTTGATAACATTTATTAAATGCTTCTTCTGTGCCATCCAATGGGTATACATGAGTGAATAACAACCAGTTTCTGTTCCTTAGGCACTTCTCACTGTATAATGAGGCAAATGAATAGTAGTTAAAGTGCAATACAACATGGTAAGTGCTACTACAGGGGTATGAACAAAGGGCCCTGAAACCTGAAAAATGAAAGAACGAACTGACAGTTAAAAGATTCTAAATGCTAAAAAAAAATAACAATAACAAGGACCCGTCACTTACAGTTTTAGCTAAAAAGTATACTATACCCAACCATAAACACAGTTGCAAAGAGAAAGATCACTCTAGTAAGAAAATATGTAAAACATGCTATTACGCTTTTCATGGCAAAACCATATTAAAGGTTGTGATTTCCATTTTTTTAAATGCATCCAATAGACCATCAATATAATTATCATTTTAGTGTTAAATTCCTTTAAAACACCTTGTAGTATCTTTACCATCAACTTATTTTCATAAAATAAAAAAACATCACCTTTGGCACCTCCTTCTTCTAATCAACACTTCTAACCGAATCTTATTATATCAGGTATCTACCTTAGTCTTTCCAAGATTCACTCCCTATTTGCCCAGCATCAATAGCACTAAAAGACTACCTAGAACTTTTCACAGAATAATCCATCCAGATTCTGTCTCTATACTACTCTTTAGGTAGGATGGATAGATTTCTCTCAAATGTATCTTCACAATTCTTACCTACTGTAGGTCTCCTGCTCTCAAGATTTAATCTCATACCTGCCCATACCAGCATGTTGACAGAAATAATGATTCACTATGTCACTTCTTCCAGGTAACGTGTTTGCATTTGAACTGGAGATTTTTGGAGACAGTATATTAACCAAAGGAAAGACTAGTGATCACTAATGAAAATGTTGGTACAGACCAAAAAGACATCTCTATACCCTACGCCCAGAGATTCTAGTTCAGTAGTTCTGATGTGAGGCCTTAGAAAAATGAGTGCATCTAGAGATAAAAATATATATATTTTAAAAATCCTCCTACTTTAGAAGATGCTAATCTTGGGAGAGAAGGTTGGATACTGAAGGAATTAGGAAATAGAAACTGCATCTTACTCTAATATACCTACCTAAGTTCCCAGCAAAAAGAACATACAAACGTAGGTGTCTGGTGACCTCCTTCGTCCTCTGTCTCTGCCTCCTGGAGTCACCTCTAGTCCTCACAGGAGGAAAGAAGCAATGACAGAGGATGAGCTTTGGAATCAAAAGCCCTGGACTCTGCCACTTACTACCAGTGCGATTGTGAGCAAGTTCCCAAATGGCTGTAAACCTTAGTCTCCTCATCTGAAAACTGAGAATTGGAATTTCTTCCTTACAGTGCTCTGGAACTAAATGATGTCACCTAAGTATCTGACACATAAAAGCTGTTCAGTAATTGGTTGCCATGAGTACATTTGGAGTCATGCTTTTACCAACAGTAGCAATGCACCCAACCTTGCCCTTCCCCTAAAGATACATATGGGGAGTCGATGCCTGAACTGAAGGAAGTATGTGTGGTGTCCTGCTGTCTGTCACATCAGTTGTCCCAGAGCTGGCACTACCACATCTACAGAATTATAGGAAAGGTGAAAGGAGCGTCTGACCTCAAGCCTCATCACATACACACCTAACCACTCTGTGTAGCCCGTGGACATGAAGGTATATGTGTGTGTGAGGACAATGGTCATGTTTGTTTCCACATTCATCCTGGGCTCAGGCAGAAACTCTAAGTATATCTGTTACTCATCTGCATTTTTAGAATTGGAGAACAGAAGGGCTGAGAGGATCTCAGAAACTGCCCAGTGGAGCATTTCTCAAGCTGTGCTCTGCGGACTAACTGTAAAATCCCTAACGATGAGACCAGAAAGCTGCCTTTCTTAGCAAGCCCAGGGGATTCCTGGACACCCTCAAGGTTGAAAACCACTGAGCTAGCCCCAGTGCTCCCATTTCAAAGTGAGGATACTAAGGCCTGAAGAAAATGATTTGTCTAAACCATTCATCCTGTGTCTAATCCTCAGCACTATTGATATTTGGAACTAAGTAATGCTTTGTTGTCGTAGGATGTTTAGGAGCAGCCAGATGCCACAAACAGCCCTGCAGTTGTGACAATCAAAAATGTCTCCAGACATGGCCAACCATCCCCTGGGGGCTTAAATCACCCCTGATTGAGAACCTCTGTCTAAAGTCTCACTGATAATCAGAAGTAGAGGCATGATAGCAGCCAATAGTCCTCATTCACAGCCCAGAAAGGTTCCCTTATCTACTGGTTCCTCTTTACCTGTAGGAAGCAGCAGGAAGGCAAGGGGCACCCAGGTCACAAAGTCCATGAAGTAACAAAGCACAGGTTACAGCACTGCTTTTTCCCAGGAATCAGGGACATTACTCCTGGCTTTTTCCATAACTTACTATGCAGTTAGTCATTTCTATTTCTCCACCTGCCTAAACCGTGATCTTCCAGGAGAACTGGCAGAATTCAGACTGGCAACATCTTGGAAACCCTCACGGAAGGGTGCCATCCCAAAGCTTTTTTAACTGAGGTGGATTGAAAGGTGCCCCTGTGTAGAAACCAAGAGTGTCATGTTCTAAATTTAGCACTGTGCCAGGAAGGGGAGTGTGGTGGGGAGCAATGCAAAAGGAATCAGGAAATGTGGCTTCTGGTCCCAGCTTTCCCAATTACTTTTGTGGCCTTTTGCAAATCACTTCAGCTTTCTGGTCTAGGAGCAGCTTCCTGTCAAATGATGGGATTAAAATAGGCCACTACATCAGGGCTTGGGCTCGGGCTCGGGCTCGCCCAGATATGAAGTACGATCATATCTACAATGTACTCTCAAATGGTTCTGAAAAATATGTCATATGTATATTATATGTACATATATATGTATGCATGTATTTTTTTATACATTAAGGGAAAGCAAATACCAAGATCTTATTAAATGTTAAATGCTGCTGAAGGACATATTGGTGTTCATTTTATGATTCTTGCCATTTTTCCATTCGTTTTAAATTTTCAAAATCAAATGGTGGAGACAAAACCAGTTCCCCTCCTATATCCTCCAGAAAGCCTTTCCTGAATTAGCTGCAATAATCCCTCTGAATTCCCACAGCACTTGTGTACTCTGTGTTTATCACTTTCTACCTTGTGTTATAGTTATTTAAGTACTCGCATGCTGGGTCATAAAACTGCTAACGCAGTACTCAGCTATGCAGAGAACATTTGATCTAAAACTGCTCTTTATTTAGTCTACAATTTCTCTGTTCTTCTTCACAAGACCCCATGCTGCTGAAAGCAAGGGGAAAAAATCAAAGTTAAATTTTAGTCCAATCTTGTATTCTTAGATTGATCACAGAATTTAAACAGTTGCTTTAGGCAACTCAGTCGTATTTGAATAAAGGCCAGTCCCCAGATCTCCCTACTCCCCCTTTTTCCCCAGGATGTGCATTTGGGTGCAGGAGAGAAGCTGACCGGGAAAGGGTCCCCAGGATCAATTTACAAAACTGGCTAGTAATACTATACCCGTTATGACGTTTACTCTGCACCTGGTAATCAGGTCCTGAGAGGTGTCTCAGTGTTGAGGACCAGTAAGAGGAAGATTCACCTGGGTGTCCTCTGAAGGGCCTGGGTGGTGCTTTATACTTCCAGGTTTTCCGCAAATATCAACATCCAAGTCTCTCTGGTCTGTTACTTCTGTATCCAAGGTGTGACTTCTGCGAGCGTACTCACGGAAATGTCACAAAGTGATAAACAACAACCTGATATTAATAATAGCTAATGTACTGGGGGCCCAATATGTACCAGGCACTGTGCCAAGCTTTTTATATGTAACATTTTATTTAATCCTCACAATAATCAGATGACTTAGTACTATAATTATCTTATAATAAGAACGACCACTGGCCTCTTCGTTGCTGGATTATTGAATGAGCCTTTCTTTCAACTTTCTACAGCATCCAATCCTGCTGGCTGCCATGCTGTATTTAAAACTCCCACTTTGTGACCTCACAATGTACTAACTCAGCCAACCACATCTCTTCTCTGGCCCTGTCATCTAACTTTCTGTCTCCTATAAATGCTGGAAGTGTTTTGACCAGCGTACCTCTTTAAATCACCTTTTTCATTTCTTCCTCGCTCCTTTAGGCCCCTTCAGAATCTATTTTAAGGACCAACGCTCACTCAATCATTCAACACACTTTTATTGAGCATGCACTTTGTGCTCAAATCCATTGTCCTCGGTTCTAGAAAAACAACGCCAAGAAAAAGAAAATCAGGTCCAATCCCTACCATCATGAAATTTGCAATCCAGTGACTGTGCTTCGAACTTGCTTCAGTTTTTCAATCAAGAACCCATCTCTCTTGCACCCCTTTTCAAATATGCATGGTATCTGTATCACCCATTCAACATGTCTCAGTATAGTTCTGTACAGTTAAGCATTCCAGCCAGGGATCTGTTTACTGATGATAACAGTAATAATAACATCAGTAGCTTTCACTGATTGAACATCTCCTCTGTACCAGGCACTCATGTTACTTATTCTGTCTCTAGTTCTCACACTGGGGTGATTTTCAGAGAACATTAGGTACCCTGGCTCCAGAGGCTTTCTCCACAACACACCAAGCTGCCAGACATCTTTGTTGCATCACGCGCTAAGGTGATGAACAGTCAGTAAGCAGTAAGGCAAGGTAACCTGAGGAAAAGAACATGGGTTTGGAGCTGGGCAGACTCGCATTCAATTTCCACCTTTATCACTTACTGGTTATGTGACTTTGGGCAAATTCATGAACCTCTTTGCACTGTAATATTCTCATTTTTAAAATCACCACTGTAAAATAAATAAATAAATAAAGCAAGCAAGCCAGCCAATCATCTCACAGGTTTGCTTCTAGAAGTAAATGAATGATAAATACCTAGAAAAGCAGCAGGTGTATCATAAACATTCAGCCCACGCCCCTTCCCTTTGCCCTTTGTTGATGCAGATTATTTGAAAGTTTGCCATCTACCTTATTGTTGCAGATATAAATTCCTAAGTTTGATACCAAGCAACACCTGCAGAAAGGCCTTTCAAGGACCTGCAAATATATTAAAGAGGCAGTTACCCGCCAGAGATAAAGGCAGCACAGTTGAGAGGCAACAGAAAAGCAATCTAGAAACCAGGCAATGGAGGGTGGTGTGTGGTTCCTTTTGTTAGGAAATCTTTTCTAAGGCAGAGCTCTTGAAGCTTTTGTGTGTCAAAAGCATTTTAAATGCTTTCCTCGGATGCACTCATGGTATTGCCTCTGTGGCAAGGAAAGCGTGGTCTCATCAAAACGCTACTGATTTTTTCAGAAGAAATCTAGAGATCTCATTAATGGAACCTTACAAACAAGCTCAAAAACCCACTCTTTTTTTCTATAAACTGGCCACCCACTCTAAGGCCTCGCATAGCTAATGAACTAAATTTTCACACTTGTTAAATTTTTACTAAGCACTCTGAGAGACCTCATACATTTACCACTTCATTAATCCTTTAAAGAAAAAGCCCTATGAGGTAGAGATTATG
This sequence comes from Aselliscus stoliczkanus, assembly GCA_033961575.1. Classification (NCBI taxonomy): domain Eukaryota; kingdom Metazoa; phylum Chordata; class Mammalia; order Chiroptera; family Hipposideridae; genus Aselliscus; species Aselliscus stoliczkanus. The sequence goes on along the minus strand of CM066727.1, from coordinate 120,156,093 downwards.
ATTTTGGTATGTCACAAGTGGGAACACTGAAGCTCAGAGAGATCAAGTATCTTGCACAAGATCACATAGCTCAAAATTGTTGGTGAGATTTGAGCTGATTCATTTATTTATTCAATAAATACTTACTGCATGAGTATTATGTGCCAGGTCTATATTATTCTACATCTAATATTCTTTCTATCTAACTCTTCCTAGTAAATTTAATGATATAATAGTATTCACTGTCATTTATATAAATGTTCTCTCAAAAAGTGAAAGAAGTTTGGCCAGAACATGAGATACTCATCGCTCAGAAAAGATACTCAGGCAGATTGGCCTGGCCAGGCAAGTGTCCACATGCCTCAGCACTGCTTCCTGTGTGTTTCTCTCAAAGCTGAATGCTTAAAATGAATGGTCCTCTACAGCCAGAAGTACCATTATCAGACAAGTATATGTAAGTATCTGTGCTTGACTACTTAAAAAACTTTATGAGGATGATATACTTCAGAACTTTTGTTTGAAAGTTGAAAACAGGTGACTACCATTGCATACAACTCACTAAAGTAGGAAAATCCAATTATAAGTGCCTTACATTTATGGAGGACATGATCCTTTTTGGTGTACTGTAACATAAATGATGCCATTTTAACCTCATACCAATCCTGTGAGATTCAAAAGATGACGGTTCTTGTACGCATTCCTGAGGAAACTGAGGTTCAAGTTGTAAAAGTCCCTGATTCTTTATAAATGTTCAAGTTCACATCACTATGTAATGGCAGAATCAGGGTTTGAACTTCGGATCTTTCTGCTCTTTCTAGTACACAGTCTGCATTGGTCAGATGAGTGAGGTTATACCACAGTAACAAATGGCCTTCAGATCTCAGGAACTCACAATAACAGAGCTTGATTTCTTGCTCATGTTCCATGTTAGCTGTGATTTTGATAGACTTTGTGTTTACAGCAGGAGCCAGCTGACAAGGCATCCTCTATCTGGAACACAGCCAGTCAGGTGGGAGAGTGAAAGTGAGAATGATGGACCCCATATTGGCTCTAAAAGCCTCTGATGGAAAGTGATTGTCATTTTCAGTTCACTGGCCAAAGCAAGTCTTCCTTGTCCACATATGACACAGCAGAGGTGTATCATCTTTCCACAGGGAGGGGCCCCACATAGGAGTAAAAATGTTTCCGTTTATAGTAAGATAGTAGTATACCAAGTAGTTATAAGCCTCCCTTCCTTGTACCATGAAGTCACTCTTTAATGAATGTGGTACCAATTAAGAAATATTTCAGAGATAATCAGCCAAGCAGTCAACTTAAATGATATAAAAATTGAATAATTAAATGAATTTAATATTTAAAAAAGCAACAATTCTAAAATCCCTATTGAGCATGAAACCTCCTGCATTTGCAAAGAAAGCAACTTTTGCTCTAGGAATAACTTTCCATTCCTGGCAAAAGAATTGGATAACAACACTGAAGTTATCCTGTGAATGGGTGTCAGGATGTCTTATTTGATTCTGTAATGAGTAAACACTGGCAGAAACCCCCTTTGCCACGTGACTTCAAAACATACACCAGTCAGTAGCTACCAGCTGTGCTGAGAAAAAAAAAACAAAAACAAAAAAAAACGCCCACACACTCTCTCTCCCTGAAGCAAAAATCCCCGCTGAAATCACCTCCTCCTAGAATGTAAGGTACAAGTGCATACTTCCACATGTTCAACCACAAAGCCCCCACCCTCACCACCCCCACCACTCCCCGAAAGTCCTTTTGGCAAAGCCATTTAAACAAAGTTCAGAGGAAGACAGAAGCAGGACATGAAACAGAGTTGAGCCATTCACAGAACCTTGCCTTCCCTTAAATCAGCTGGCAGCTTAAAAAAGAGCAGTATTTAGCAGTTTAAAGGAGCTGGTTTCTAATGTTGGCTGACTTGTAAGATCCCTTACAATTCTAAGATACTATGAGTCTATAAATTTCAGTGATGAGAAGAAGCAAATCTACTTTCTTATTTAAATATAGAAAAGGAAAAAAGGATATGCTTTGTATAATAAAATTTCACAGGGAATCTCACACACACACACACACACACATACAATCTTAGGAACTATAAAGTTGTCTTAGCTTAGGCAACCTGCATGCAGAATTATGTTCCTTAAAATTTTTTGGCATTGAGTCAAGATTTGATTTGTAGAAATGACACTTCTTCAATACTTCTTTTAGAGAGGTGAGGAAAGAGGAATGAACAGAATTAGAGCTTTACCTTGGACTTTTTATAAAGGTCATCAAAGGGAAAACCCATTAAAAAATCATTGACCTTTAGTCACTTACAAGTATGAGACATGTTGTCATAGGATAAAGGAGAACCATTATTACATGTCACATTTTAGGTTAACTAACTAAATTATTGTGTCTTGCTTTTTCTCCCCCATGATTTTAAATAGAATTCAAGTTGAAATGAACTTAGATTATTAGTATATGTTTCTAAGTAGGTCTAATTGTGCTTTTCTGAAATGCTCTATAATTTTACTGGCATAATTGTTGCTAGCAAATATTCAAAACATATTCAAATTTTAATGTACTTATAGGTAAAGTTGGGTCTCAGTGTTAAATAGTGTTAATAGTGTTAAAACTATTTTGGCAAGCCATTTTGCAGCACATATAAAAAATGAAACATACATGTGCTATTCAACGTTGCAATCTTTATGCTTGACACTTCTCAGATCCCCAGTGCACAAGGGCCTTTGTGAAAGGACACTTAATGTCAGAGTGTTCATAGTGGCAAGAAATGGAGAGGGGGATAGAGATCAAAGTAAATGCTAATCACTGAGAATGTCTAAATAGGTTACAGCTCATCCACAGTAAGGATTATTATGCAGCCATTCCAAAGAATGAGTTATAGCTGAATAGCTGCTTTGGAGGGGTTTTTTATATAGTTACATTTCAAAAAATAATAATAATAATAATAAGACAACAAAATGTGAATTATTCAATAGTCATATAATGAACAATAAACAAAGCTCCACCATACATATGTATAAGTGGAAAATGTGTATATATGATCATACGAGCAAGGGGGGAAATGTGGAAGTATATATCAGGTCACTACCAATAGTTCGATGGCAGGAAGGGGTGCAGAGGAGATGCAAAGGAGAAAAGAAAGGGGAGAGAATGAAAATATAAAGAAAAAAAAACGCAAGATTTTCTAAATAGCAGACAGATATATGAATAATGCGTGCAATTATGCAGAATTATGCATATATGCTGTGTATACAAAAAGAATGAAAATCTATTCCAAAAGTAAGCTCAAAATAATATTAATAATAATAAAATATCTAATTATTTATTGAGCCCCTACTATTGATGGACATTGTCCTAAACATGTATTGACTCATTACTCTTCACAACAATCCTGCAATGGAGCTATGAATATCTTTATTTTCAGCAAGAGCCCAACTTATCCCTCCATAACTTTAGAGTAGAACATTTGAAAAATTTAAATGAAAATTTCATCTCATTTGCTTCTTTGGCGATCTTGGGTTGTTTTGTTTAGTGCCTAGATCTGGAAGATGGTCTTTAACAGAATACCATAAATAAACCTGTGTCTGCCCAACAAGTCAAGATTGGTGTAAGTCGTTTAAATCAAGGGCAACTGTCTTTAGAATTAGCTTCTTCCATCATTCATTTGTTTAACAAGGACCCAATGAACAACTTCCACAGGGCTCAACACCCTGGGGATTCATTGGTGGCCATGATAGCCTCTGAGTGTTTGATAGTGTGGGGTGGGTAACAACTTATGTTGCCCTAGCGTGTTTTGACCTCTCATTCTGAAGCTGGGCGGGAAAAATTATCTGTGCTTACTCAGACCACATCATGGGGCAGGATTCCCATCCTTCCTGAAAAAAGGGCAGCTTTCAGGGACATAACAACTCTTAGCTGATCCACACTGATCAGTGGAACTAAATAGTGAGAATGACCAGGCCACAGAAGCAGCCTGTACTTAGCAGCCCACCACTGGCTCTTAGCAAATCATTTCTTTGCTAAGCACCAGAGCATCAACAACAAAGTGCTTTATGCTCGGACACCACCCTTCTCCAGTCCATTTGTCTACATTGTCTTCCCAAACCCACCATGTCACTCCTTAGTAAGGTCAGAGTGTTAAAACAGAGGCTGTGATTCAGATACTGCTGCAGAAAAGTCATTAGTGAATTTATTAAGTAAATATGGATGAGCATCGGTCCACTCCTATGAGTTTGGATCCTAAATGAGATCTTGAATCTGTGAATGCACATATGAGGAAAGCACTTTGGTGTCTCACAGCTCTGTCTGTCCAAGAGCCAGGATGTTCAATCGCACATGTGTGTTTTTGCAGGCCCCTGGCTTTCCCTTCTCGTCCTTCCTTTGGCTGCCTCTCATGCCATTTTTGGCAAGGTACACCCTGGAGAGGCCTGGAAAAGTTTCCATCCTGTCATTGCCTTTGGTTAATTATTAGCAGCTCTGGTAATAGTTGTTGGTAAGGCCTTTGGAAAGAACTATCTGGAAAGAGGTTTTGAGTTTAACCATAGTATTCATTTGTTTGGAGATTTCAGGAATCCTGAACTCCAAATGCTAAGATTACATGGACAAACGTGAAGCCCCAAACTAAGAAATGATGTCTAGCCCCTCCTCTGGGACTAATTAGCAGAGCGATCCTGGTCAAAGGAGAGGTTTCTCACAACGTGACACCTTAGAAACTCAAACACTGCTCTCTCATTTCACCTCCATAATAGCTGATAACCTATATATTAATATCTTCTTTTTACAAAATTAGAGACTTGAACCCAAAGTCCTTAACTTTGCATTAAACCATCCAGACTAATGCCATTTAATTTACCCAAGTTTCAGATTCCTTACCCAAGAAGTTGAATTGGTTGCTCTCAAAGAGGGCTTTCTAACTCTGTAACCCCTTAAATCAGTTGAACTCACAGGCAACAAACAACTTTTTTCTTACACTTTCCACATAGCTTTTTCCTTGTCAGCCTTTATTTCCCTGTAAACTTTAGGGGAAAATAAACAGAATTGTATTCTGCACCTAGAGATGCTAAAATTGCAGTGCACTCATTAGTTGTCAACATAAGATGGCCTATTTTCTGCTGAAGCTATTGCTTCACTCTTGTTTATGTTACTCAGTTCTGTCAGTTTAGAGCACATTGAAAAGCAGAACTGGGTTGGCTGTTTTACGTTGGTGGTGAACTTTGTGCCTCAACGGTATTGCAACTCCAAAGTTTACTCAACTCCACCTGGCAGTTCAGCTCTTCAAGATAAAGTGGGTTTTCTCTGGGGGAAACCAGTAGCAGTTTATCTCTTTGCTCTGCTGCTAGCATACAGCTGGTTGGGCATCTAGTAAAGACACTCATTTGCTGGTGGAAAGTAATTAAAAACAAAACAAAACAAGAGGAACATGAAGGAAGTACTACCTACAAGAGAAGTTAAAATCAATACCTTCTTTAAGTAGCTTTGTTTAGGACCCAGGTGAGGACTTCTGGGAAACTACTGTGTGTGTGTGTGTGTGTGTGTGTGTGTGTGTGTGTGTGTGTGTGTGTGTCTGAACATGTGTGCTTTAGGGTTGTGTAGATGTGTTCATGAGAGGGGGATGGGAAACAGAATGAAAAGATTTTGGAACAATAGCTAGAGTCCTCTGTAGCAATTCCTATTTTCTACACTCCTGAGTACTATAGTTTTGGATTAATCTCTCATGCTTGAAATGGAAAGTTTCATTTTGTTAATCTTTTCCAAAACTGTCTGTAGTCATACTCTTGGAGAAAAATTATACTGAGAGCAACAAAGTAATTTAAAAGTGTTTATATAAGAAAAAAATACACTGTAAGATACGTGGAAGAGAGCAGCCTATATGCATTGGCAATTTGATGGTTAATGCTAAGCAACAAAGAACATTCATGCTGCAGTTTGTACAATTAACCACCCTGAAGCCTCCATAGTCAAATTTGCTACAGAAGAAGACAATGAGGGCTGACCAAGTGGCTCAGTTGGTTAAGAGTTGGCTTAGGGCCACCGGTTCAATTCCCACATGGGCCAGTGAATGCTGTGCCTGAGCTGAGCTGTCGCTGAGCTGCCAACAGGTGACAGTATGGCTCAGCTGGTGTAACAACAAGATTGCCTGTTCAATGGTAGGCTATGCCCACCCACAACTAACAGACTGAACTCGGCACCTTGAGCTGAGCTGCAGCCCAGATGGCTCAGAGGATAGAGCACATGCTCTTAACAACAAGGCTGCTGGTTTGACCCCCACATAGGATGGTGGCTACACCCACCTGCCACTAAGATTGAACCTTGCTTGAGCTTAGAGGCCACAAGCTGCCGACGGGAAGCCAGATGGCGACTGGCACTATCCACAATGAAGACTGAAGAACAACTTGGCTGGTCCCCTCACCCAATTCCCCAATAAAATCTTTAAAAAAAGAAGAAAAAGAAGATAATGGGCTGTTCCAGCTCCAGCTAATCCCAGAGCTGTGAGCAGAATTGTTTCCCCTCAAAATATGTTGAAGTCCAGTATCTGTGAGTGTGACATTATTTGGAAATAGAGTTTTTGCAAATGATAAAGTTAAGATGAGGTCATTAGGGTGAGTCCTTATCCAATATGCCTGTGTCCTTATAAAAGGGGGAAATTTTGGACACAGGGGCAGACACGCACACAGAGAGAAGGCCATGGGAACATGAAGGGAAAAACCAGGACGATGCATCTATAAGCCAAGGGATGCCAAAGACTGCCAGCTCATCCTCAGAAACCAGGAGACCGGAATGGAATAAATTCTCCCACACAGCCCTCAGAAGGAAACAGCCCTGCTGACATCTTCACCTCGGACTTCTATCTTCACTGTGGCACAATACATTTCTGTTGTTTAAGCCACCCACTTTGCAGTACTTTGGTAGGCAGCCCTAGCAAATGAATACACTTCAGTTTTCTCAAGTTCACCTCTTACAACCACACATCTTAACTCTCACCACTTTATTTGCACGGATCTCCAAAGGAGAGAGAAGAAATATTTGAGAAGAGTTAGGTTTTCCCTCCATTTTTATCTCCTCCTTGAATTCTGTCTTTTCTAATTTCCAGAAAGTTATTCAAAAGAAGCCTCCAACATAATAATAAGTGGCTAATTCTAGCCAAGGGCCAAGTAGAAAGAAAAACAAAAAATAACAATTGACCTGGGAAATTTTCTCCCCCAAAGCCTTAAGCTGAGGAGTCTTATGGTTGGATAACCCAACAGAGGTTGAAGAAAGTGAGAGCAGATTAAGGAGTTTCCTCTAAAGGGTCTATCAGTTCAAAATTGATATCAAATAATCTAATTCGATTCAGATATTCTGTTTGGGATACACACTTGCAGCACAATTTTTAAGCAACTGACTTGGGGTACACACACACTTAGAATGGTTTGGTTTCCTTGCTTTGTACTATTCCCTGGAAGAATCCTAGGGAATAGTAAGGGGATCCTGATACTCAGAATTAGGTTGGAGTTAGCTGCTGTCTAAAGGACCAGCCAGAGAACTGGCATTTGGAAGATACAATGTAGCATTAATTTAGAAAGGTGCTGTGGGTTCAGGCAGCCAAGAGGTGAACAGATGGCAGTGCATGCTGGGAGTTCCTGGCAAGGAGTCAGTCACTAGAAGGGGTGGTTGAATAAAACACTTTTGTGTCCAGGTTGCAGGAGGAACCAAAAGCTGCAACTATATTTAACATCTGCTAATACAAAATTTGTTAAAAAGGCACAAATTTGATTATAAACAAATGATATTATTTTTCATATCTTTGCTCCATTTCCTCAGAGAAATTTCTTGTAAGAGTTGAGCCTCTTAAATCATGATTCTTAGTGAGTAAGAGGTTTAAATAAGACAATGGGACTTCAATGTATCTATATCAATAAGCTTTGAAAAGATGGCAGAACTCTAAGAAAATCTCCAAAGACAGAGAGTTGTTCCTTTTTAGCCCTGACAAAAGTCACAGACACAAAATGCCATGGATGATTTTAATAAAAAGTTAGGATCTTGGTCTGTCAGTAGAACACCAGAAGTTCTCAGTTATTCTAGAAAAAAGAAGCTGTTGCTCTTTGTGATGAAGGCTTCTTCTGCCAGGTAACATGTGCAATTGAAAGGCAAGGTTTGACAGCTGGCTGGTCACTGTAAGCATGCCTCTGACGAGGACACTTTAAAGGTAGACACTACTTCTGAGCTCAGCCCGTTTCAAGCACTATTCTTTGACCAGTAATGGACCACACTACCTTATTCACTGTGATGGCTAATGTTATGTGTCAACTTGGCTGGACAAGAGTGCCCAGATATGTAGACAACCATGATTCTAGCTGTTTCTGTGAGGGTGTGTTTCGATGAGATGAACATTTAAATTGGCGGATTTTAAGTCAAACAGATTGCTCTTCATAATAGTGGTGGGCCTCATCCAGTCAGTTGAAGGCCTGAATACAATAGAAAGACAGGCCTCCTCCAAGCACAAGGAAACTCTGCCAATGGATAGCCTTTGGACTTCATCCGGGGTACGCTCTCTCCCTGGGTCTCCAGCCTGCCGGTCTATATGCTGGAGATTTTAGACTTGCTAACCTCCATAAACACATGAGCCAATTCCTTAAAATAAATCTGTCTCTATATACACACATCCTGTTGGTTCTGTTTTCTCTGGAGAAATCTGACTAACACACTCACTTAGAGATTTATCACTTAGAGAAGCTGTCAAATAAATCTTCTACCAGCTACCAACAATAATTCAAAATCAGTTTAAAACAATGCTTCAGGGTCAGCTGCAGTGGACAGTGGTGTAATGACACATGCACATTTCAAACAGCCAAACGATTTTCAAGTGAAAGATAAATATGTCTGCTGATTTCCTCTCAGGTCACCCTGTTGCTGCACCCAACGAAAAAACTTCCACGATGTCTATCCACTCCGTGTTTGTCATCCATCTCCATACCCCCAGCAGAATGCCTGGCATGTCACAGCTAATCCATAGAAGGCGGAATTGAATTGATGGGGCAGGATATGCTGATATAACTGATCCCCATCCTACTCTTCTGATATGTGCCAATCACATTCCCAGAAACCAGCTACTGCAGCAGAAAACAACAATATTTAACATTTATTGAGTAACTCCTGTAGGCCAGACCCTGTTAATAATCATATGCACCACTTCACATTTTCCTCAAAATAACTTCATGAGCTTGGGACTGGTATTATCTCAATTTTACAGATCAGAAAACAGAGGCACAGAATGTTCACTAATTTACCCAAGTTCTTACACACACACACATCTAGTCACACATCCAGTAAGATTCAGAGCTGGGCTGTGAACCCCAATAATGGACCTAGAAGATTAACAATCTTGGGCCGGCCGAGTGGCACATTGGTTAAGAGCTGGTTTTGGGATGCCAGCAGCCCCAGTTCGGATCCCACATAGGAGGGCCAGTGACACTGCCCTCTACAGCTAACAACAGCTCCACTGGGAGCTGGGCTGTGCGAGCCCCGGTGACAGTGTAGGCTGCAGCCCCTGCTGCAGTGGGCTGCCATAGGCTACAGTGAGTAGCCGGCAGCCAGCGTGAGAGGCTAGCAGCCAGTGTGAGCTGCCAATAGCCCCAGTGAGCGACCATCCAGAGGCTGGCGACCCATCTGCCTCATCCGGGAAGAGAGCAATGATGATACCAATTGGGCCAGTGAAGCAATGTCCTCCACAACTAGACTGAAGAACAAAAGGACAGCAACTTGTCTGTTCCCCTTCCCCGATTCCCCAATGCTGTTCCCCTCCCCCAATTCCCCAATAAAATCTTAAAAAAAAAAAAAAAAGATTAACAATCTCCAGGGACTCCTGACCTTGACAACACTGGAGACTGCTGTGGGGGATTCGAGTCACGTTAGTAAGCACTCCAGGAGCCTCAATTCGGCATTTAGTGCAGGATGTTGTGGGGTCTGTCCTGTGACTGCCTGATGTATAGTGGAATGTCTGGCCTCTACTTGCTCACCACTCTCTGGCTCCATCACCCAAGTTGTGACAATCAGAATTACCTCCAGACATTGCCAAATGTCCCCTTGGGGGCAAGGGGAGATCAACCCAGTTGAGAACCACTGGCTCAATGTACTAAAACTCATCATCCCATAGTGCAGCATTTTTACCTAAACCCAGTCTACTTATGGTATCATTTCTCACAGTTATTTACAGAAGTTCCTCAAACACTTTATTCTGCATTTCCCTGGGGACTGGGTGTGCAGCTGTCCCTAAAGATGAGATTTTTTTTTTTCTAAAAGCAGGTTGAAGCTGAGAGGAGAGGTGAACAGCAAAATGAGGACACAACATGAATTACCATTCTGCTTAATGACCTTCTTTGTCCTTAGGTTTCAGGCTTTGCCATTGAGGAGACTTGTATTTCGAGGAGACTTGTATTTCCCTAGATTTGAAACGCTTATACTTCCCTAAATTCTAACAGTACGTCCTGATGATATCAGAATTTCCCTAGATTTGAAACACCAAATCTTAGATTTCAAACCTTGGATTTCAAATCTTGGATTTCCCTCGGTTTGAAACACCAGTTGCGTTTCAAATGGAAACAGGAAACATCACCCCCTGGTGATGTCAGTACTTCTCCCATAATTCCCAGAAACCCTTTGAGACTGATGAAGAAAGGACGGAAACTACACTTGCCTGCCATTATGCTTTTGCATTTTCTGTTCCCTGTACCTGGAATGTTCCACCTCACCTCACCTTCCTCACTCTCAATCATAACACCCAGGCCTATCTCCTTGGTAAAATACTACCACCTGAAATCATTATATTTTTTATTGGTTTACCTGCTGAAGCTCTGTTTCACCACTCCCACCCACCACTAGAATATAAGCTTCATGAAGCAGGGACCCATAAATCTATCACTAATTTCTAGCAAAAAATAAAACCAATGCATAACAGGTATTCCACAGACCGATGTTGAATGAACTAACTCTAGGCGCTACTTTGCACTGTTGTACCTTTTACATGTCCCTTTCTGAAGCACAATCAGTTCATGAAATGATCTTTATGGGTCAGTGAGACCCATGAGCTAAAAGGAAGTCTTAAAAGTTGAGTTGCTGGATGTCATATCATTATTGTGTGACCAGAAGGAGTGGTTTAAGTTTCCCGGCGACCTCAGAGAAGAATGGCAGACAATTCCTGGCCAGCCTGCCATGATCTTCTCATCCCAGCATGGAACGCTAGTCCCTATGTGACTCAGCCACCATTTGCTCCTGCTGGGCCTGGGCCCCACCCTTGTTATTCCTTCATGTGTGAAGAGCCCTGGGACTTGGCCCAACTGACTCTGTGCTCAACATTTTGTTGCTTTGTCCTCTCTTCTTTCTCATTTATGAATTCCCTTTAGGGGATACAAGATTTTGTGTGGGATGAAGAGAAACACATATGTAATAGACAAACAAAACTGTGAGAAAAAAATGTTTTTAATGAAACTATGAAATGACTATAGGTTGATTCATCAGATGAAACACATGGAAACTATTATCCACAAATTCAACAGTTGTGAAACCCGAAACCCTCTTCTATATTTTGTTCAGAATTACGTATTTGGCTTTCAGGGATTCATGTTAATTGTCTGCTCAGATACCAAGGAAAACATCTAATTGGTTGGTTTAAAGACTCATAAATAGATCTTCTGCTTTTTTTTTTTCTGAGTTAGTATTGGAGAAACAAGAAACAGACGCTAAAAGGAATCTTGAACTGATGCCTCCACAGCTGGGAAAATTCTAAATCAAGCTTGGGGTTTTTTTTTGTTTTGTTTTGTTTTTTTATACGAGGGCTGGAATGAGGTTAACAGGGAAGAAGTAGCAGGGAACAGTTTGCTATTCCTTGGCCTTCTCAGCCTATTCTAGGTATGGCACCCACTGTGCAGAAACTCAGGTTGTGTCCGGCAGTCAGACACTAAAGTTATCTGGTAGTTTTCTTACCAGCTTTGATTTCTAGTATGCTGTTTCTCTTCTGGCATAATGGCCACAATGGTATAATATGGGTGGAGTTAACCTGGTTAACCAGTGATACAAATTATCTCCAAAAGTCACACAGTAACCATAACCAAAATCTTTTCACCTTAATAGTATATCACCAAAGCAACAAAATTTCAAATCTCTTTGAAACCTCCATGCAGGAAGGGTAAAGGAATATTTATATTCTCACATTCTGCAGTTTCCTGCAGTTCCCTGATCAGGCAACAAATATATACATTATACATACTTTATATTCTCTCTCTCTCTCTCTCTCTCTCTCTCTCTCTCTCTCTCTCTCATCTTTGAATCTTTGAATTATTCTTTCCTCTAAGGTCTTTGAACTCATGAGCTCTTTGCACACAGGCCTTGGGTTCTCTGCTTCAGTTATTCCACCTGGATGTAAGAGGACAAGCAAAGTACCAACTGTCCTTTCTTGTCTGTAAAGTAAACTAGACTATCTAAGAAAATAATACAAGCTCTGAACTTAGACAAAGCATGATATATTTAGTAGCTCTGCCATGCCAAATATTTTTGATAGAACACTTTTGGGTTTAAACATTTTTAGTCAACCAAAAGCCACAGGTCTTACTAGTTAAGTATGATAAAAATAAGAAAGGGTGTTGTTAAACTTTGGTGAAACAAATGAGCTTCAGGGGACTAGGCAAGGAGATCTAGAAACAAGTTCCTTCAGGAAAGAAAATGGAAAGGAGAATGTGCAGATGAGGATAGAAACAAACAAGATTATCTGTCCCACATAAAGCTGGAGAAAGTTCTATTGTGATATATAGACTTTAGGAAGATAAACAGCGCCTTCATGAAAAGTGTCTGTCCACCACATGGCCTGGTGGTTCTCAGAGTTTCTGGAATAGAGTGTGACATATGACAGGCATCAGTGAGAGCACCTGAGTGAAAGCACCTCTGATACCTGAATAGTGGTCATGAAAGCAAGAATGTGTGGGTATATCACCATTCATTCATCAAGAATTTATAGAGGGCCGGCTGAGTGGCGCGGTGCTTAAGCACTGGCCTGGGAAGCCAGCGGCCCCGGTTTGGTCCCACATATGAGGGCCAGTGACACTGCCCTAAAAAAAAAAAAAAAAAAAAAAAAAGAATTCATTGAGAAGGGCCGGCCGAGTTGCTCGTTGGTTAAATTGGCTTGGAAGCGCCAGCTCTGAAAAGCAGGGCCGCCAGTTCGGATCCCACATGGGCCAGTGATACTGCCCTCTACAGCTAAGATGGTGAACAACAGCTCCACCTGGCGATGGGCTGCTGTGAGTCACCCGGCAACGGCAGAGGCTGCAGTGGGGCTGCCGTAAGCTACCATGAGCGGCTGGCAGCCAGCATCCCGTGTGAGCAGCAGTCGAATGGCCGGCGACTGATCTGCCTCAGCCAGGAAGAACGCAATGATCATAATACCAACATGGGCCAGAGAAGCAACGTCCTCCACAACTAGACTGAAGAACCAAAGAACAGCAACTTTTCTGTTTCCCTTCCCCGATTCCCCAACGCTGTTCCCTCCCCCAACTCCCCAATAAAATCTTGAAAAACAAACAAAAAAAGGAATTTATTAAGAGCCCAATATGTTATAAGCAGTATTCTAAGTTCTTGAGACATAGCAGTGAACAAAAAAACAAGAAAAGAAAAAACTTGCCTTCATGGAGCATATATATATTCTAGTAGGAGGAAATAGATGATAAAAACCAATAAATATATAAATCAATAAAAGGTAGTAAGTTAGATAGATGCCATGGAGAAAAATAGATGCCAGGGAAGGAAATCAGGAAGGTGGGATGTGGTATAATGTTAAATAGAGTAGTTAGGAAAAACCCCAGTGACAAGGGGACATCTGAATGAAGACCTAAAGTCAGTTAAGGAGTGAACCAAGTGGTATCTGGGGGATGAGGTTAAGAAACGCAGTTGGCTTACTCCTGAACCAATCACTGATTTAAGGTTAGAGGCTCTGGTGTGTTGACTAACCCCATGTATTCCTATCCTCTTCACCTGGCTGTCTTCTACTCATCCCCTGTTAATTTCCTTGGGGAATAATTCCTCATTTTTCTCCTGTCAAGATGAGAAACCCTTTCCCATGGCTCCATAGCCTTCTGCTTCTCCAGTCAAAATAGTTAGCACATTTCATGGTATAACTTGATGAATTGTTTTCTCTCCATGCTATGCTTAAAGGAGTGAAAAGAGCTCCTGTCCCATTCAGCATTATATCCCCAGTACAGCATAGTGCCAAGGAGACAGTGCTGTCTCGGATTACTTGGATCCATATCCGGGTTCTACCACTTACTTAACATGTGTCTTTAGGCAAGTTGCTTAAAGTGTCTATGCCTCAGTTTCCTCATTTTTAAAATGGGAGAATAGATCTAGCAAGTACCTGGCACATAGTGCTTGATAAAGGAATCTAACAATCACTACACCCTCCATAATACTTTAAATCTGCAGGGAGAGCTTCCTCCTGTGTCTGCACATCCAAGACAGTGTTTTGGAATGAAATGAGCATGAATTTCAGACTCAGATAAATCTGAGTCAGTTGGAATACTGAGTTCAATATTCTGTAGTTACATAAATGGGGCCAAAACTATCCTCCAAAAGTTTGTTGAGGATTAAAAAGAGATAACATACACAAGGGGCTTGACATATAGTAAAGGGTACTCAACAGATACTTATTTTGCCATTACTCACATTTATCTATATATTATTACTCTTCATTTGTGTGATGTCTTATAAACATGTCTTGTGTAGTCATCTCACCTTTCCTTAAGGCCCAAACTCTGTCATCCTCAGACTGCAAATTCTTTGGGGTAAGACTCTCTGCACTTTATTTCTCAGAGATCCTCATGATACCTTGCACAGGACCATCCCCCTAGGAGACATTCAGTATGAATGGAATGAATAAGAAGAAGGGGGAAGAGAGAGAAGGAGAAAGATCTTGTTAAGTCAAGGGTTATATGAAGAATAGAGACCTATGAATGGTTTGTGGAAATCAATACAAATGACTCATGCAAATGAACTGACTGAAATACATTTAGGGCTCCCTCAGAGGGGAAAAAATTCCATTTCCATCCTTAGGATAGATACTAATCTGTCCAGAATCCCTTAGATACAGTCCTGCCTGAAATAAAAGATGACTTCTCCAGATCCTTTCTTAACCTATTATTCCTTTATTCCTTTTCCCTCTCTATTTCTCTCTCTCTCTCTCCCTCTCTCTCTCTCTCTCTCTCTCTCTCTCTCTCTTGCATTTTAAGCAAATTATCAATACATTTAGACAGAAAGAGGACAACAATACTGCCTAAGTGAGGCATATTTTCCACATGGTACAAATGAAATATTCCAAGAGATAACGCAATTACAATTCAAGGTATTACTAAGAAAAATTAGCTATATTTTTATTAAATAAAAGAATCTCACAGCAGAAAACCAATCTGCTATTTTAATCCTAAACAGAACAACCCTGAATTATGCAAAAAGTAATACACAGTTTCTGGTGATTGGAAAATGCATTACTATAATCTTATTACTAAAAAATTTATTAGTTATTCTAAAGAATTATTAGATGCCATGATACAGCATTTATAGTCTACTGTTGGTAACCTGAGTGCTGAGAGATGAGAAATTTAAACATATAAAGGAAAGGGGCTTGATACATGGGGAAACATATCTATTTCACAAAATAGCCCCACCAAATTTGAAGTAATGAATTAGGGAACTTACAAAGCCACTCAAGAAAAGCACAAATGAAAAGGATCTATCGATCCCCTCATCTACTTCTTAAATATTTAAATACAGCAGGGTTTCTCACTCTCGGACCCAAGGACTTCTTGGAGGATCCACAGACATCTTTTCAGAGATGATGAATTATATAAAATGTTTAATATTTTGCATATTAATGGTATATTTCTAGATTCCTTTACTGTTTAAGTTTTCTATTGTATTAGTTTTCTATTGCTGCTGTTACAAACTACCACAAACTTAGTGGGGTAAAACTACACAAATGTATTATCTTATAGTTCTGGAGGTCAGAAGTTTGACATGGGTCTCACTGGACTAAAATCAAAGTTTCAGCCAGATGGGGCTTCTTTCTGGTGGGTTAACAGGGGAAATCCAGTTTTTATCTTTATCTTCTTAAAGAGCTCACCCACATTCTTTGGCTTGTGGCCTCCTCCTTACATCTTCAGAGCCCATGAGGTAGCATCTCTCTGTCCTTGCCTCTGCTTGCATCATCTCCCTTTCTCTGACCATAGCCTGGAAAACTTCTCCAAGGATAATGATTCAGTAATTAGATTGGGCCCCACTGGATAATCTCTGTTTGAAGGTTCTTAAACTTAATCACATGCGCAAAGTCCCTGTGGTCATGTAAGGTAACATATTTATAGGGTCAGGAGATTAGTGCGTGGATGACTTCGGTGGTGGTACGGGGGGTTGGGGGGGTGGGGTGTGCAATATTCTGCCTAACACAAGAATTTTTTTTCACTTATAATTGGCAATTGAAAAAGTGTCTTCAAATAAGATTTTATTTTCATCAATCAGCAGTTCTCAAATTGGAGTAGGTGGATACACAATACTGAGTATCTACAATATTTTTAAGGTATTTTTTAGTTTGAGATACCCAGACATTTAGCTTTTTCCATCAGTTCTAGACCTGTCGTCTAATTGTAAATAGGATTCCTGTGGGAACCAGCCAACTTTGTTCAGCTCTACCACCAAAGAGTCCATCTGATGGGGATGCTGTCTTGCAAATATGTACTTTAAATATAACAGGGTCCATGTTAAGGAGTATAGATAGTGTTATACAAAATCTATTGCTATTCCTGGAAAAACAACTCATTAATCATTTTCTACTATTGTGTGTGAGTGTCATCATCACCAGGTGGAAACAAGAGTATATTGGGCATTTCCTCCAGAATAACATGGAAGAAAGACTCTTATGAAGGGATTGTAGGACTGGAGGAACTCACCCTGCCGGCTCAGTCCTCCAACACTTTATGATACAAAAGAAACAGCCCATCTTTGATCAATCCACAGAGCAGTTAGCCAAGTTGCAAGTGAAAGGCATTACAAGAGGACTGGAAGCAGTGGGATGGCATTAGAGATAAATGAGAAGAGGAGATCATAAAGAATGGTGCTTCTTAACCAGGGGTCCATGGATGACCTTTTGGGAACCTCTGAACCCCTAATGTGCTCTAATAATTTGTGAATTTTTCTTAGGAGAAAGATCCTGCCCTCCATAGGACTCTCAAAGGAATGTGACTCCAAAAAGACTAAAACCCACTGTTCTCCCATGGAAGAAAAAGTAACTAAGAATGATGAGAGATAAGACAACCAATCAATCAAATGGAAACCCGGAATGGATGACGGGGAAGAGGAGAGGACAGGGGGCACTTATATGTTCATATGAGTAAATGATCATTAAAGGAATGTTTCAAAAAGAAATACGAGAGGAAATGGAAAGCTCACAGAGATTTTTAAACCACCAGCTTCATTTTTCTCTTCCTAGTACCACACTACACAGCCCAACCCAATCACCGGTCCCCCTGGCAGCCTGGCATTTGGCCTTTGATTTAATTCTTGGCACTATTCAGGAGAGTGGCCTCAAAGGTAAAGGTGCTGCCTTTATAAAGCCTGAGGAATTCAGATATTCTAAGACACATTTGTACAGACACACACACACTCACACACACACACACACACACACGCATGCATGCACCTGGCCTTTTATACTAAAAAAAAATAATGTGAGGTTTCCCCACAGCTCCCTGTCTCTTTCCTATCAAATTAACCTAACATATAAAGAAACAAAGATAATACCACGTTGAGATGTGTTTGGGTTTTCTTTTACAGCACATTTTTAATGGTGCCATTTACCACCAACAACCCAAAATGAAGAAAATGTATTGCCAGTAAAATGCAGTGGGACTCTACCCCAGAAATAGAAGGGGTGTGGGACCAGTCTTCTGGAAATATTTACTCTCATTTACCTATGTTTACTGTGTTAAATGCCAAATTCTACAACTGAGTCAACACACTCTGATCTCTTATTGTATCTTTTTAATCACTTTCTCTCATAAATAGTTTGGGTTTCCAAATCTCTGCCATCCCATCATAAATACGGCTCATTCACACACATTTTGTTAAAACACTCCATGTTACTTCTTGGATTCCAATTACCCAACAGAAGGTGCATTGAATTTGCCTGGGAAACAAGGACAATGTCTGTTTGTAAAAATGTATGCATTCCTTTCTCCCCTCAGAGTGTTTTAGACATCTAAGAAAGTCGAACCCTAAGGGAAAATATTACCAAGCTGCTTGGAATAGACACACAATTACATATCCTATTTGTAAAAAAATACTGCCACCATCTTGCGAGGAAGTATGCAAAAAGGAAACATTTATCCCCATGTAACTCAGACAAACATTTTTTTTTTTCCTTCATCCCCACCAATGCCTAAATGGCTTAAATGATAAATATATTGTTTGGCTGAAACATACCGTGACTGCAAGTATTAAGATTCCAAGTGTAAAATGATGACATTACATCCTGCTTTTATTGATACAGGAGGCAGTAAATATTAGATGGATCAA
This sequence comes from Aselliscus stoliczkanus, assembly GCA_033961575.1. Classification (NCBI taxonomy): domain Eukaryota; kingdom Metazoa; phylum Chordata; class Mammalia; order Chiroptera; family Hipposideridae; genus Aselliscus; species Aselliscus stoliczkanus. Next base: position 120,137,517 of record CM066727.1, on the reverse strand, counting down.
TAAGCCTCACAGAACATATCAACACCAAAATTCTAAGAACAGCAGAGCAAGGCAATATATTTAAATAATCCTTTCTGGTGGTTAGAAAATGCATTTAATTCCCTAGAAAACAAGACACTTCATCATCAGCATATGCATACAAGTACATAAGTATTCATATATATATGAACCTGTACCTATAAGTACCTCATAAGTTAAATAAAATTGTTTACATGGTATGGCCAAAGAGAAGAATTTGGGATTTGGATCTAACAAATGTGGGTTAGGATTCTATATTTGCTACTCATTAGCTGTTTGATTTGGGACAAAAGATGTTACCTCTTTGATCCTCAGTTGTTTTCCTCAAGTATAAATGAAGGCAGTGCTGTTCTTGTAGACTTGAGAAGGTGGGCTGGTACCTAGCACATGGTAGGCACTGGGAAAATGAAAGCTGTTAGCACTGAACATGCAATTATTTGATACATTCACCAGACACTGAGCTCCTACTCTCTCCGCTGCACTCAGCCTTCATGGGACCCTAGACATGACCTTCATCTTAGTGCACTAGATACACATGTCAACTCACATAATTTTTTCTTCTCTTGCTCAATTTCATTTACATTTTGAATCTTCATTCTGCCTGTCAGTAAATACTTAATTAAGCTCAGACAAATCAGGGTCCTTCCTCCATCTTTCTTCTGGGATGATGCCATGATCTAGAAGGTAATATAAAGGGGGGGGGGGTATAAGATCACAGTCCAGTGAAGGACAAAAATAGACTTATTTGTAAATAACGTAATATGATTAGAGTGGGGTGATCATATTTTGAAATATGAAAGTCATCTCTTCTTCAGAACCCCTTGTTCTTGCCCCATGGGTTTCATTGCCAAAAGGTTATTATTAGAGGAAAAGCTAAGCATAAGTGTTTGAGTTTCAAAAGCCTAGGCTCAAGGGAAGTCAGGACATAGGACAGGATAAGATTAGAACTAGACTTCCCACACACCTCCTCCTAAGCTCCACCCATCTCACCGACTACTGAATGACTCTTCCTCAGACTGGGGAGGAGGAGTCAGAATAAACAGGACAGCTTATGTGAAGCCAGGCTGCAAGAAGGCCCTATGTGGAGAGGAGAAAATGTCAGGACCTCCAAATGAAATTCAGAACTCCAGTAATTCATGAGCCTATATTCCCGTCTCTCATAGAGCCTTCTGGAAGCATTCAGACCCCAGAGAAGAAATATAGGCACACTGCGTCAAGGAGGCATGAGCCTCAGGCAGCCTCACTGAGTTAACAGAACGGTCTCACGTTTCTGAGAGTAACTGAGAAGGAGGCAGGCCTTGGCACCCTAAACTTTCCCATTGCCCAACACAGCCTAGGAACATATGTTTCTGGGTGCCCAAGAAGGGCACTAAAGCAGGGAATTTTGCTATATCTGAGGGGCTTTCAAAGATGGAAATTAGTGTGATGTTATGGCCACCTATCTGGACTGAAAATGAAAGGAACAGTGAGGACAACGGACATCAAGTGGAGGCCAGCAAGAACAGATGACAGCCAATGACATGTTCCCTAACCCAAATGTTTTTTATCTGTATGAGTCATATAAGTCACATGAGTTTAGACATAACCCCAGAGAAGAGACGGGGAAAGTACCCTGCTTTCCCTGAGCTTAGGTATGCAACAAGAGGCACAATGAGGGCTTGAAATGTAAATGAAATTGATCAACAGAAAAAAAAAAATGATGTGAGCTGAAGTGTGTACCTATTGCACTAAGATCAAGCTATGTCCGGGGTCCCATGATTGCAAAGGAAAGAGCCGGAGGAACCAGAATAGGGTAGCTTGACTGACTGAGGCTGAAGAGCAGTTCCATCTGGGATGAGGAATGCTCTGGAACAAGGGGAAATCTGTGCAGTGGTACACAGGGAGGAATGGCGAGTTCAGGGAATAGCAAGTCATTTGGTATGGCTGGTCCTAGGGAGCAGGTTGGGGGATTTTAAGAGGGCCACCAGGAAAAGAAAACCTGGATCAGACCATGAAGACTATTATCCAACATGCTTTACTACTTCAGAAAGAACATTCTGGTAATTGTGTATAAAGTAATCTTGGAGGAAGGGGTGAGAGGCCAAAACTGGAGGCCACAAGTCCAAACTAATCAGACAGAAAATGAAAACAGAACTGACTAAAGGAGAAAACAAAAAGTAAAGCTAAAGAAGGCACCCAGTACACCTCGGAGGAACAACCAGGAAAGAACAGGCAGAGATAGATTTAAATGGTGTTTCATTTATATCCTAGTTGGGTATTTAATTTAGGTTTTGTTTTTCAAAGAAGAATAAAGTCCCAGAATCAGAAATTTTATTAGAAATTCTCATATAAAAGATACCAATTCCAGAAATAGAAGCATATATCCACCATGACTGTCCTTTCAGCCCAACCTTAGGGGCTTAGGGGAAGGACATCCCCAGCACCTTCTCGAAAGTGATTGGGAGTTGGGGCCTAAGCCTTGTAATTGCATCCATAGGATGCAGCAAGTTAGTAGCAGGATTAGACACATCTGTGTTGGAGGATAGACAGCACTCCCTCTTCCTGGCATGAGGAGGGCTGGGCTCTAAGCGTTGGGAGATCGGTCTTGGATGATGATCCCTTACCTCTCCTCAATATCCCTTCTCCACTTTGTCCATGCTGATAGGGATTCTGATTTTTGGCAAAGCATTTGGCTACACATTTTCCAGTGTTCCTTGCAGGTGGATGTAACCATGAGACTAAATTCTGGACCATGTGATATAAGCAGAAGTGTCATGTGGCAGCTTCCAGGGGCCTTCCTTAAGAGAAGCATGTGTGCGTGCTCTTTGCTATTTTTCTAACTCATTCTCTGGCCTCCTTCTGAAACACAAAAGTATTATCTGGGACAGTAAGGTTGGGGCTACGCAGGGTGAAGTAACAAGATATAAAGGGAATGTGGTTCTCTGACACAATGGAACATTATGCCAGTCTAGGGCCTACCATCCATCCAGACTTTTACATGAATTAGAAATAAACATTTATCTTGTTTTGAATGTTTTTATCACTCACATCCAAATAATTCACATGGGCAAGCTCTGTCCAGGGCAGAGAGTACATTGGCCAATTTTTGACTTGAGCCCAAGCTAGCTGCACCTCAGGGGAGATTTCTCCCAGCAATGGACTTGAATGCATCTAGCTCTCAGAACCTTGAAATATTTGTATCATAGAAAAAATTCCTTAGTCTGATCCCATAATCATCTAACAACTTAATTATAAGTTAACTTGCTATAGAGTATGTCTATAAGGAGAGCATGTTCTTACCCAAAGATGATGGCTCTGGTGCCCTTGACAGTTATAATTTGCATTGCCTATTTGGTAAATTAGTGTTCTGGTTTGTGCTGTAGTCTCCAGGAGCCCATCCCACAGAGGGTAAGCCTCCCATTGGACTGACCAAATCAAGTTAAGTTTCTGCGGGCTCAGAGGCTAGTTCATTGATGGCATGAACTCACCAAGATTATGCCAATCTGTAAAGTGTCTTTGGATAGTTACCCCACCTCTCCTGTCACCTCTCCAAACTTGCCTCATGCTTCCTTTTCTAAACTTTAACAGTCATAATCACAGGGGACATATCACCTAAACTGATTAAGAGTGTGTGTGGTACACTCTGTTATGCTAGTTTTCATTAGCCAAGAATAAGGTATACTAGGAACGTGGAGGGAATACATGTATTCACATTGTCTGGTAATGGGTTTTTATATATATTGTATTTTTAAAATGTATTTTGAGATAAAATTATAAAGGATCACCTCTACGCAACTCTGATTAAAAGACTATTTTGGAGTCATGCTGTGCTGGAGTGTGATTACTGGCTATGCCACTTAGCATCTGGATAATAGTGGGCAAGCCACTCGATTTCCCTAAGCCTTAGTTTCCTCATCTGTAAAACAGGAAAGATAATGGCACCATCTTATTAAGTTCTCGTCAGGGTTAAATCAGTATTATAATATATATCTGAGAATAGTGCCTGGCTTGCACTAAGTGCTTCTATCTACTATTCTTTTGAGGATTGAGACAATCCATTTAAAACTCTTAGCATTCTGCCTGGCACAATGTGTGCAAACATTCTGTTGGCTATTACCATAATATTAGCCCAAGTCACTCAATATGCCCTTCTCCTTGTCCAGCCAGCGAGGGGCAGTGATGGTAGCAGCAGGGGAATGGCTTCTTGCTGCTACAGCAGCTGCGCTGGTAAACATAGTTTCAGCTGCTATGGAGCCACCCTCCCAGATAAGACAGACCTTGATACTGTCCAGCTCTGATAAGGGAGGGGAATTATCTCCTAGGGAGGCCTTTTAGAAACTCAGAGGGAGAAGCATCCCTCTCCCCTTTTCCTCCTCAGTCTATTGGAGAAACAGATGCAGTCATAGGGCAGGCACAGGAAAGCTCACTTGCTAGCTGAGTGTCTCTGACAGGCTGACACTGCACAGCCCCTATGGAGAAGCATGGGTGCCGGCTCCTTGTGACTGGGAGACCAGGCCCCACCCTCATGGCTTCTTCCTCTCTCCCCTACGGGGCTGAATGTTAGTCTCCCCTGTGAGGAGGTGATGATGCGCTTTATAATGTCAAAGGACTTCCACATGAAGTCACCTCGAGAATCTGTTCAACTTGTAGAAAAAAGCCTTGCATATATTATGAGCTGAACAAATATTTGTAGAATAAACACAACCAAACAACAACGAAAGAAAAACCATACAACTTGCATTTTTAGCAGGCTTTATTTTTAGAGCCATTTTAGGGTCACAGCAAAATGGAGTGCAGAATACAGAGTTCCTGTAGAGCCCTGCGGCCAGCACACAGACAGGTGTGGCAATCAATGTCCTCCACATTCAACGTCCCCAGAGTGGACCTTCATGCAGCCCATGAGCCTACGCTGATACATGATTATCACTCAAAGCCTGCCATTTACAGTAGTGCTCTCTCTTGGTGGTGTACATTCTACGGATCTGAACAAATGTATAATGATGTATCCACCATGCAGCCAGCCTGAGCCCTTGAGTTTGGTGCTCTGCCTATTCAAAGCTCCCTCACCCCAACCCCTAATTTTCTTACTGTGTCCATGGTTTTGGCTTTTCCAGAATGTCATACAGTTGGAATCATACAGTGTGTAGACTTTTCCAACTGGCTTCTTTCAAGTAATATGCATTTCAGATTCCTCCATGTTTTTTTATGGCTTGATAGGTCATTTCTTCTTAGCACTGAACAATATTTCATTGCCTGGACATACTGCTGTTTACTTATGCTTTCAACTACTGAAGATGTTTAGTTGTTTCCAAGTTTTGGTAATTATGAGTAAATCTTCTATAGACAACCATCTGCAGGCTTTTGTATGGACATAAGTTTTCAGCTCATTTGTGTAAATACTAAAGAGTGCAATTGCTGGATCATACGGTAATTTAGTGGTTACAAGAGGGTAAGGGGGAGGAGGGATTGTAGAAGAGAGAAAAGTGGATCAAATATATGGTGATAGAAAGAGAACTAACTCTGGGTGGTTGAACACACAGTGCAATATATAGATGATGTAGTATAGAAATGTACATTTGAAACCTATATAATATTACTAACCAATGTCACCCGAATAAATGTAATTTAAAAAAATTTTAAAGCATGTTTAGTTTTGTAAGAAACCTCCAAACTGTCTTCCAAAGTGGCTGAACCACTTTGCATTCCCACCAGCCATGAATCAGAGTTCCTGTTGTTCCATAACCTCATTGGTATTTGATGTTGTCAGTGTTCCAGATTTTGGCTGTTCTCATAGGTGTGTAGTGATATCCTATTGTTGTTTTAATTTGCAATTCCCATCTTTTCATATGCTTATTTGTCATCTGTATATAATCTTTGGTGCAGTGTCTATTTGGTTCTTTTGCCCATTTTTTAATCAGGTTGTTTATTGTCTTACTGTTGAGTTTTAAGAGTTCTTTACATATTTTAAATAACAATCCTTTATCGGATATGTCTTTTGCAAACATTTTTTCCCAGTCTGTGGCTTGTCTTCTCATTCTCTTGATAAAATTTATATTTTAGTATCTATTATAAATATCTTCCTTTTCTTGCAGAAAGTCTATTGCTATTGCTTTTTATGTTGTTGGTCATGAAAAGAAAACACACACACACACACACACACACACACACACACACACACACACACACACTGGCAGGAAGAGAGGCCACCGTGAAAGAAACAACACATTGCAGATACACTCAACTCAGGAAGTGCAGAATAGTTGTCACTGATCAAACATGTATAGTAGAGTTTGCTGGGTCAGCTCTTATTGGATGAGAGCGTATAACACTCACAGTATGGGAACAATATGTGATCACAGTGTTCTATAATATTTTATTACATATATTTTATTTTAGGAATATATTTCAGAGACAAATATCATTCTGATTAGTCAAGTATGTAAAATCCACAATAAGGAAAATATATGAGTGGGTCAGGAGGGAATTTCAGGGACTCCACTTTGTCCTGAAGTTTTGTCCTTCCAACTTGAAACAAAGGATGTCTGGAGAAAAGCAAATGCTCTCCATGGGGCCCTGAAGACCTTCTGAGACCAGATAGGAATTTATCTTGATTCGATGAAGGAATCCCAAAGCACATAAATCCCTGAATCCGTCATAGAGGAAGAAGGATTTTCTGAGTCTGATGTGGTCTTTATGCACTGTGCTGAAAAGCCTGCACATTTTCAAGAGAATATTCACAGAGGCAAATCTTGGGTCACCTAACTGCATTGCTTCTGACATGTGGAAATTGCACATAAAGATATTTCATGTGTTGCCCAAATCATGCAGGAAGCTTGAAGGAGATACCAGTCTCTCTTATGCAGTGCCAAGTGTCAGACACACACATTCACAAATTTAACATAAAGTTTAATATAAAATGCTGAGCTCTGATATGAAATACAGTAAAACCTTGGATTGCAAGTAATGTAGTTTGTGAGTGTTCCACAAGATGAGCAAATATTTCTAATACATTTTAATGTGGTAAACGAGCGATGTCTTGCAATACAAGTAGTTTTTTTCTGGAATGAATTATGCTTGCAAACCAAGGTATTACTGAATAGTCAAAACACTTATGGAGGCCCCTTGTTGTTTTGGGAAGTACCAGATGTTAGGAGAGTCTGAGGCTCAAGATGCTGCATTTGGGAGGGGGCGTTTGCACCAGCCGTTTTCCTTCTCACCCAGCACTAAGGAAGGGTGGTGCAATCCTGGAAGTCCAGGAAATGAATACCAAGGGTCTTCTATCTTTAGTAGATCCTATGCTCACAGTATCATAATGTCACAGAGGCCACACAAAAGAGTGCATAGACTCTCCCCTCTCAGTCTCCAATACAGAAAGCTGTGCTAAATATGCTTGATAAGCTGGTCTTTCAACTGAGTCTTCCAACTCCAGGCTGGAAATTGGCCCAGCAGAGAATCCTGGTACACACACTTTCTTTGTCCGTTTCCTCCTATAGCTCATCAAGCAGAGGAAATAGTAAATTAGAGTACAACGGCATCTGGGATTGATCACACCAGCTTTTAAGAAACTTGCATTTTAGGCCTATACTCAAGAATTCATGCTAGCCCTTATGCCAAACACCAACATCCATAAGAAAGGCTAAATATACTTGTTTACGTTCCTTCAATGATATAGTATGTTTTTTAAAGACTTTTTAAATCTACTTAGTTGTAGATTGTAAATTAGAATGTGACCTTAAAGTTCATGAGTTCAACGTCTTCATTTTTGAGAAAAAGAAATTGGATTGTGATAGATAAAGCTCTGTCAAAGATCTTATTTAACTTAAAAGACATGGCATAATGGACTCTTGCTGCTTTTGCTATCCAAAAGTCATTTACCCTTCTTGCAGTTCCCCAATTTTCCTTAGGGGAATGCCCCCTGCAAAAAAAAAAAAGAAAAAAAAAAAGACATGTAACAAGGTCTGACAAGTTTGCAAACTTGCCACCGTGTGCTTACAATGGCAGCACTGTAGAAAGAGCTCGGTAAAGTTTCATAACCTTGGGATATCAGTGTCTCACATCATCAATGTGTGGTGATATCTTGCTGAGTGGAGTTCATTATTGTTGCATGTTTTTGTGTCCCATCGCGAGAATGCCTGAGCTTGAATTAGAGCAACAAGCAAACATTAAATTTCTTGTTAAACTTGGCAAGAGTGGAAGTGAAATCAGGGACATGTTAGTCCATGTTTATGGGGATAATGCCATGAAGAAAATGGCAGTGTACAAATGGATTAAATGTTTTTCTGAGGGGAGAGAATGCATCACTGATGAAGATAGGTCAGGGTGGCCAGTAACGAGCAGAACTGATTAAAACATTGCAAAAATTTGTCAAATTGTGCATCAAAATCATTGGCTGGCTGTGAGAAGCATAGCAGACCAAGTAAACATCAACAGAGAGACAGTTAGGAAAATCTTAACTGAAAATCTTGGCCTGAGAAAGGTGTGTGCAAAAATGCTCCCATAGAAGCTCTTGCATCACGACAATGCACCAGCTCACATGGCACTGTCTGGGAGGGAGTTTTTAGCCAGTAAACAAATAATTGTATTGGACTCCCTACTCACCTGATCTGGCCCCCAATAACTTCTTTCTTTACCTGAAGATAAAGGAAATATTGAAAGGAAGACATTTTGATGACATTCAGGACATCAAGGGTAATATGATGAAGCTCTGATGGCCATTCCAGAAAAAGAATTCCAAAATTGCTTTGAAGGGTGGACTAGGCACTGGCATCAGTGCATAGCTTCCCAAGGGTAGTACTTCGAAGGTGACTGCAGTGATATTTAGCAATGAGATATGTAGTACTTTTTCTAGGATGAGTTCACAAATTTAATTGTCAGACCTCCTATACTTTCTTAGTCTATACCATTTCAATAGAGCAAGTAACATAAGCATAAAACAATCAGCACACAGCATTTGCTCTGATCACAATAATTGGTTTACAAACAGGCAATGAGCCAATCAGAGCAGAAGAGAGAAAGTGAGATTTTGCTGGTAATGCGGAGACAAAGATGTTTACTCTTCCCATAGACATTTACCCTTCCCATGGAGTTGAAGGACAAGGATGTAAGAACCAGAGATACTAGAGCTATCCTAAAGCTACAAAAGGCCAACCTATGTAAGACTTCAACCATCACATAAAGGAGAAAAGAGAATATGTTTTCTAATCCCTTTTTCAAACCATGCCTGAAGCCAGCCTGAGCTCTTGAGTTTTCAGATGCATTGAGCCAATGAATTCCTTTTCTAACCTAGTTTTAGATGTCACTATTGAAGTTTGTATTCCTCTGCCCAAAACACCCTTCCCCCAGAAAACCACACATTTAGCTTTATCCCTTCCTTGAAACACTTACTTAAATGTCACCTCGGTGAAACAGTTCTTAGCTTCCATATTTAAAACCGTAACCCTCATCGTCTATCTTCCTTCCCCTGCTTTGTTCCTCTGTAGCACTTATCAGTATCTACTACACTCTAGAGTTTATTTATTTCCTTTGTCTGGCTTTCCACTATGCTGGCTTTTCCAGCATGTCAGCTCAACGAAGGTACAGATCTTTGCTATGTTCACTGTTGTATTCCAACAGTCTGGAAGAATCCCTGGCATAACGTAGGCACACAATAGAAATTGGTTGAAGTCATTCAGTCATTCATTCATTCACCATATCTGACACATTGTCCATGAATTGTTTTTATGTTAAGCATTTTGGTGGCAGTCATGATGGGGACAGTGAAAAACCACAATGGCAAACATGCACAAGTTACAAAAGTCTCAGGACCACACTACCATCTCTTTGTCTTTCTTTCTGATTTATTGGATCCTGACTCCCCACTGAGCAGGTTGCCTGAAATCCCAAAGACCTCAACTTTTTCTTCTATAGCATTGAAATTTGACTTCTCCCTCTTCTGGCCCTTATCTTTCAGGAAAGTCCGCTCTTTATCAAAGAAAAAAAATTAAGAAACACACTATAGTCTATGTTATCAAAACTGAGTAATTTCTGTCTTTGAGCACCACCCGCAAAGATCAAAATAATACCTTTTCTGACTCTTAGAAGAATATTGCTTAGGATTTCTCTCACAATCTTCAAGAGCAAGAAAGACACATGAATATGTTTTCTGTTATTAAAACTGACACCGTACCCCCCACCTTTCTAATGGCTAAGATGAGAAAATACCCAGAATGCAGCCCTGCAAGATGTCATTTATATCTACCTCCTGTGTAGCTCTGAGTATAACCACAGCTTTTCCTGTCCCTTCCCATGTTCTTTCCTGTGACTTCAAATTAACACATAGCCCCCAGGAAATTCTCCAAACCCTCTGTGGCAGTCCAAAACTACTTGCACTATATCACTTTTTGAACACTTTTTGATGGTTTTTGAAATATACCATCTATTAGTCCAAATGAATTACTTGGCAAAACCAGGCTGGAAAAAAACAACAACTCATTTTGTTGTGAGTATAATTAAGAGCAATAAACCTGTAACTTCGGTAAAACTCAAGCACTGCCTTCCTTTTGTGAGAGCAGGTTTAAAAAGACAAAGGCCAAATTTTTCCATGAGCGTTTGTGTCCTCAGCTAAGGTGCAGCTGACAGGATAAACAGACTAGTTAATCATTATTTCCTGATTACCATTATCCACTAGAATTTATTAACAAGATTATCAAGTTAGCTGTGCAAAAGAAAACCAAGTAAAAATGTAAGAAGGTATCATTAACCAACCAGCACTAGGGCATTGATTTCTACTAGTAAGTGTGGATTTCCACTGAACTCATAACATATTCCACCCTAGCCCCTCTAATTAACATCTTCACACGTTTGTGAATACTGGCTAAGATTAAGTAAGGTATAATCTGAGGACATTGGTTCAGATGGGCTTCTGACTAAACTCTGGTGTCATTAGAAGCATGTTATAATTCTCTGAACATTTCAAATTTTACAAATATTTGAACTTTTGCAACCCTTCCTACTCACTCTTATAAGTAAAGCCTTGTGGTAATGCTCATCCTTGAACACAAAGCTAACTCTTCTCCTGGCTTCCTAGGGCGTACCTGTGGAGTGGATGAGACAGATAACTACTCTTTAGGAGCTACCACCTACTGGAGAAGTGGTAAATGTGTTGGGATTAGAGGAAAGAGAGAGATGAATTCAAAATGGCGGGGGTGGGGTGGAGTTCTGGACAGTTTCTGATAGGAGATGGGGTAAGGATCATGGCTGAACTTTTACAGATATCAGTGCATTCATTCATAAAGTACTTAGTGTATGGTCCCGTGCCAGGTACAGGGGAGACAATGGTGAGGAAAGTGGTCCAGATCTCTTCACTCACAGAGTTCAGAATAAAGTGGGGAGACAGTCCTTAATCAAATGATCCCACAAATCTGTGTGTAATTATAAACTGTGTGTCTTTTCGTACTGGAGCTATGGTAGCATTTAATCTGACTAGTGCAAGAGTGGGAAACGGGGAAGGCTCCCTGGGAAGGCATCATGGAAGGCTTCCCTGGAAAGTAATTTTGGAGGGAGATCTGGAGAATGAGTGATGGTTATACACCCAAGTGTAGCTGGTAGATAATCGGGGAGGGCACTGCTGGCAAAGACTGCAGTGGGAGAGGGCCATCAACTGAAACAGCCTGTGTGCTGGAGCCCAAGAAGATGGAACAAAGATCTGCAGCAAAGAGAATGTAGGGTTTTCCAGGGAATGATAGTACACAACCCTGGCTAAAGGAAAAGGTTACAGGCTAAACTGGAAATAATGACTGGCACCTTTCACATCCTGGAAGAATATGCAAAGCAGATTAGAGGGTTGGAACTATATTCTGTAGGCAATAAGAAATCATTATAGCAGGCCCTGCTGAGTGTCTCAGTTGGTTAAGAGTTAGTTTAGAGCGCGAGCTCTGAGCAAGAGGGCAGCCGGTTTGATTCCCACATGGGCCAGTGAATGTGGCACCCTAGCTGAGTTGTAGCTGAGCTGCCAACAGGTGGCAGGATGGCTCAGCTGGTGTAACAACAAGATTGCCTGTTCAATGGTGGGCTACACCTATGCACAACTAAAGATTAAACTCGGCACCTTGAGTTGAGCTCAGATGGTTCAGTGGATAGGGCGTGGGCTTTTAACAAACTCGGCACCTTGAGTTGAGCCCAGATGGCTCAGTGGATAGGGCGTGGGCTTTTAACAACGAGGCTGCCAGGTTCGACTCCCGCATGGGATGGTGGCTTTGCCCACCAGCAACTAAGACTGAACTCGGCACCTTGAGCTGAGCTGCCGCCTGGATGGCTCAGAGGATAGAGTGTGCGCTCTTAACAATAAGGCTGCTGGTTCGACTCCTGTATGGGATGGAGGCTACATCCACCTGCAACTAAGATTGAATATAGCACCTTGAGCTAAGAGGCCATGAGCTGCTGACGGGAAGCCAGATGGCAACTGGCACCCTCCACAAGAAAGATTGAAGAACAACAACTTGGCTGGTCCCCTTCCCCAATTCCCCAACACTGTTCCCCTCCCCCAATTTCCCAATGAAATCTTTGAACAAAACAGAAATCATTATAGGAACATAGCGACAGGAGTCAGGCCTATTTAAGAATGATTGGTCTAGAAGCAGTATTAAAATGGATTTTGGTGATGTGAGGGAGTGGGGACAGCCCCTGAAGGAAGGAATAATAATTAGGGGGAAATTGTAATAGCCAAGTGAGAGAGAGCAAAGTCTTGAACTAAGGCAGTGCAAACTGAAAGAACTGAATGGGTGTAGAGACACTGTATGGCAGAATCAATAAATTTGGTGACTAATTGCATGTGGATGTGAAGTGGGGTGTGGTAGAGAGAGAGAAGAAGAATCTCGAAATGACTGAAAAGTGTTGAGCCTAAATATAGGGCAGACACCAATATCAGAGTTTGGGAATTAGAAGAGTCAGAGACTTTGAGGATGTCAGATATTTTTTTTATATGTTATAATATCTGGGACAGACAAGTAGCAAATTCTGATAACCTGGAATTCTTCAAAAGTTGTGTTTGGAAATAAAGGTATACAGGTCAGTTAACCAACAATGTTTACTGGATATCTACTATGTGTCAGACATTATTTTATACACCAAAAATAGAATTAGAAATTAGATCTAATTTCTGTCTCCATGGAATACGACTTGTATATGAAAGATAGTTTGCAAAAACCCCATTTGAACCCAAAAGCCATATGATTAACCCCAAAATAAACCATAAACAAATGATATATAAAGGAGACAACACTTCAAAGAATTGTCCATTATCTGGTATCAAATTTGCAAAGTATAGTATCCTGAAGGTTAAGGCTCTCCTCTTAGGTGAGACATTAGAAATGCAAATTCAAGTCGCCAACTAACATCAAAGGAGAGGTAGATTTTATTCTTATTTTTTTTAAATTTTTCTTGAGGGCAGTGTCACTGGCTCTCACACGTGGGACCTGAACGGGGGCCACTGACTTCCCAAGCCAGAGCTTAATCACCGCGCCAGTCGGCCGGCCCAGGAGAAGCAGATTTTAAAAGCTCCTTGTGACTTTCATCCAAGAATGTAGAGAACACAGCAAAGGACAGGATAAATAATAGATTGCTATTCTTTGGAAAAGAGAAATATGAAGATGTAGGGAAATCCCGCCAGCAAGGACACTTACACATCTTGGCCATTCATCAACATTCAGAGTACATATTGAATTTCAGGGAAAAAACAAAACTGCCATTTTTCCTTCCAAGTAGGTAACAAAATTATCTCATATTGGAGCAGCAAAAGTGCTAGGATTTTCAAGCCTTATCATTTGGGGGAATAAATAGATAATAGACTAATATAATATACCAACTAAAATTATCTTCTAAAGAAATGAACAACAAAGGATCATTAAGGGCCCAAAATAAGAAAGGAAAGTTGAAACCAAAAATAAAATAAATAAATTTGATTAATTTAAAAGCTAAAAACCAAACATAGATACATACACACATATACCTAAATATACAAATATATCTACATATACAGATATATGGTTATATAAAGATTACATATAGATATAAAGATAGATAGATACATGCATAGATAGATGATTGATAGATAGATGATAGATAGATAGATAGATAGATAGATAGATAGATAGATAGATAGATAGAAAAAAAGAAAATTAAGCCAAAATATTAAAAGAAAAAATGTTAAGCAGGAGATTAAAATTAAAATGTCTATGTCATGCAATTTGCCAACAAGATATTAAATAAATATCTGGTCTATTTAACTATCTGATGCTAAAGTTCTTGGAAGAGTAAATGTTAGAAAATGTTGAAAAATAATTCTAATAGGGGGCAGAGAGGGCTTACTCAACTATTAACTACTTTAAATCTACAATAATTAAAAGCAGTGCAGATTAGGCAAGCAACTCAATGAAATAAAACAGAGCCCAGACATAGAACCAAATATGAGAAGTCAGTAAATCAAAAAGGTTCATTTCAAACCAGTTGTAAGGACTGATAGATGCCTACATAAATGACGTCAGAATAATAACAAACTCTTTTAGAAAGATTAAGTGTGCTCTCCAGAGAAAACGGTTATCTTGATTCCATTGATTTGGTCTTTAGAATCTTTTGCTCTGGTGTTATCAACACAAACAATTTTAGAAATCAAAATTTTACCAATTCTCATTAATTTTCCTTGGGAAATTTTCTGAAATCAAACTGTTTTTTCTTGATCAATTTGCTATCTAGCATAATTTAAACATATCTCTAATTATCATTATTTCTGTGTTTATCTTATTGAAAATTATTTCATTGAGACCAAGATTATTTTTTTCATGTAAGTCTTATGGCTTACAGCAAATTGTTTTATCCTTACCAGATCTCATTAATTAAAACTTCTGCGCCGGCCGAGTGGCGCGGTGGTTAAGCGCTGGCTTCGGAAGCCAGCGGCCCTGGTTCGGGTCCCATATATGAGGGCCAGTGACACTGCCCTCAAAAAAACAAACAAACAAAAAACTTCTGCCACCATTAATTTTCTTCTATGACCATCATTTTTATCAAGTCAAATGTTTCCCAAATCAAATACTACAAATATAAATTTGTTAAGAAGACTTATTCTTCTGGAAGCAACTAGTTAATAACTTATCTTACTATGTGCACTTGTTACTGTCAGCTTTAATTTGTGCCGATTACAAAATGGTGGGTTCAAAACATCCTACATCGAATTCTTATGTCACAATTTACACATAATTCCAAATGGATTAGAAATTGTACAATAAGCACAAATAATAAAATATTAGAAAGAAAACATAGTACAATATATAAATATTAGGAAGAAAACATAGCAGGATCTACGTGCCAAAAAAATGTATACAAATGGACACTTTGGTCAACGTCACTCAAGCAGTAGTTCGTCATAATCAGAAGTGTCTGGATGCTGATGGTAAACACTTTGAGCACCTCTTGTAATTGCAGAAGTGAAACATGACTGTATTCATCTTTTGTTATCAGTATATATCGAATATCACCATTTTAATAGTTTTTTTCTTTCTTAAAATGTGTATACATGTTTTTGACACCCTATGTATATTTATTTATATATATAAAAACCTTGAGAGGAAAAAAAAAGCTTTCTAAGCATAACCCAAAAACCTGAGGCCATAAAGAAAGTTTGACTCCCTTTACCCATCCCAGATGAGCCATAATACTAGCATTTTTCAAATGTTGCATGGAGGGTGATCTAGGGATCTAAGAGTCAGGGTTTCTTGCCATGGGAGAGGATGGGAGTAAAGGGTTGATTAATAACAGATGTAGGTGGGGACAATGGATAATCAAAAAGGTCTGTGGAAAATATATGTGGGATTGGAGCTCTTAAATTAGTTTCAAATATTTTTATCATTACAAATGTAATGCAACATCAAAATTAAAATAATCCGACAAGTTTAGTATAAAGTTGCTGTTGATGATTCGATGAGCATCATTTCAGGTCTTTTTTTTTAGTTTGTTCATCTTTTTACTTATTGTCCTTAGATGCTGGAACCAGAAATTGGAAGTCCAGGTTTGTTTGTTTTATTTTAATGCAAACACAACACACCCTCAGGTAGTCTCTGTCTCTCTCACATATAATTTTTAAATGACGTCATAATATATAGAGTTAATCTGTCTAGTTTCATGGATTGAAATATTATCTGTACATATCTGGGTATAGTTCAAGAAGGGATGGAAGGAAGGAATTGAGACATTTATCAGTTAAGTAAAGATTACTACTGTACTGGTACTTTTAGGACTTTTTTTTTTTAAATCTTTTTTTCTCTTTAATATAAAAGAAATGCATGCTCTCCTTAGGAAACACAGGAAAGTACAAAGAAAAGAACAGTCACCCATAATCTACCATACCGAGTCAACCACCCAAACTTTTGATGAAAGATTCCATGCTTAATAGACGCAGAATAGCTGTGGCCAACAATCTTGCAAAAGCCAATCAGAAGGCCCCAGCACCATAAGATAAAGTGGAGTAGGTAGGAAGCTATAGATCACACACACCCAGTATCCCCTACCAACAGGATGAGGAGGAAACAAAAACGTGGTCAGTGACTTTTTTTTTTTTTTTAAACACACTGTTCAAATTAACAAAGCCAGAACTCTGAGCAGAAACACAAGACACCAGTTACGGGATGGACAGACCCGCTGATAAGCTTACAACCTTGAGCCACAAACCTGCATAACACTGTGGATTGGCAGAGGGACCCAGCAGAGTGAAAATGCAACACTAAGAAGCTTTATGGTCAGGTGCCTTCCACCCTAACTTCTCCCCTTAGAGTTCCACTCAAGTTGAACAGATACCCTTGGGACATTTCAAACCTGAAGTATTTGTTTAAAGACCAGCACAGGAGTTGATCTTTGAAGAACAGAATACAGAAAGGAAGCTTTAGCAAGAACTTCAGAAATGGGTTCCATTTTAAACTCGAAAAAAAGGGAGTGTCTCCAATGGTAGCACTAACAACTTCTTCTAATAACGGTGATGGAAATACTGGGATTGTGGAGAACTTTCTCATCCAGCTCAACACTCTCAGACTTCAGAAATGGTCAGAAAAGTGCATTAAGCACCCACTATGTGGTTCTGCAAAATGCTTGAGGCAGGGATCAAACTTATTCTGTAAAGGGCCAGAGAGCAAATATTCTAGGCTGCACAGGCTATCCTCAAGTCTCTGAAGCAACTACTCTGCTTCGCAACTGCAGTTTTGCACCACAGCCATAGACAATACATAAATGCATGGCAGTGTACCAATAAAACTTGACTTTGGGACATTAACACTTGAATTTCAGAGAATTATCTTGTATCCCAAAATATTCTAGTTTTTCCCCCCAATCATTTAAAAATATAAAAACTCTTCTTAGCTTTGGTGGCAGTACAAAAACGAGGCAGGCTGGATATGGTCCATGTGCTAGCCAGTAGTTTCCTGACCTTTGATCTAAAAGTAGAGTCTCTGCTTCAAGTTTACATTCTAATAACAGAAATTAAAGCAAACTGGAGAATCAGGAGGCATTTTTTTTTTCGGGAGGCATTTTAAATGGAGAGGATTTCTGATTGAGTCAGGTAGGTGAGTCTAGGTGGTCGAAGAATTTTTGGTGGTCAGCAATTCATTTAGGGTTGGAGTAGGATTGTGGGGCAGAAGATGCAAAAGCATAGGGATACTTCCCCAAGGGGGCCAGTACAGAGGGGTATCTCCGTGGAGCTGGCGGTAGCATTAAGGAAAAGAGGGGTAAGAAAATGTCTATCCAATTATGCATGCTCTATTTTCCCAGTGAATCAGGCCAGCGAAAAGATTAGCAGCAGCAAAGTCAAATTTAATTCATAAGACTTTTTTTTTTTTACATAAAGATGAGGTCCTACCTTGTACACAAAAACCAAGTCCTCAGATCACCTCTACATCTGTAGTCTGTCTTTGTTTACCTGTGTGCACAGCTCTTATGCAAATTCCAGCAGCCAGTTCAAAACCAGCCTGAGCTTGGCCTTGATGGATGTATTTCTTATTTGCTACAGGCACAGACCACTTCTATTGAAGAGAGAAAAATACCAGCTCCTCGACAGCCGCTTGCCCAGGAGTCCCAGGCCTGCCTGGCAACTAGCCTCTTTGCTCCCTCTCCAGCTTGGGCCTGACGTTACCTTGCCATTGAATAGTCGTGGAAGAGTTCAGTGCAGGGTTTGCACTTTCCCAGCCATTAGCCAGCTGCCAAAGCATTTCATTATCTTAGGAGTGTTTTGTACATCAAAGAGAGCCCCAAACAGTGTGATCAAGTGGAAGTAACAGCGCCTAGTCAACATTATAACTTGCAGCATTTTTTTTTTCCATGGCTATAATGCCATCTGGCACCCAGGAACAGCAAAGGCCAGGGATGGAAAAACCCTGCCGCCCTGTTTTGCTTATTGGTGTAACAGCTAATCCTGATAAAGGCCAAGGCCTCAGAGCAACTGCCCTGTTATCTTGCATATCTATTGTTTTACACAGACCAAGCTGCCCAGAGCCTGCAGAAAGGAAGGCTGCACAGGAGATTGCCACAGGGGGAAAAAATCCAGGGGAGCTGGGAAATGGGGCATTATTTGTCTTTCTGTTTGTTTAAATTACTTAGCAAACACACACACACACACACACACACACACACACACACACACACACAAGGGACAAAGATTTAAAAGCTCCTTCTCCTTTTCAAGCTTTAAGACTTTTCTGGGGAAACATCAAGCAGCTGGCTCTGAAATCCTTGAACTAGGCTCTCTTACAACAGCTTAATATCTTCTCCTGTATCCAAACTTGCTTTTGATAATTTTGAAAAATCTCTCCGGCCTTCGATTTCCGATCATGGACCACCAAACCCTCTTCCAAATCAGAGACTTCAAAACTCATTTCTGGAAATAAATTTCTCACTGAGTCTTTTATTGCTCTCTTACCATTAAGGAGAAAAATACTTTTCTGAAATAGCAGCTAATAGAAAGGTTCTGAATAAATTCATCGGTACTCAAAATCCTGCTTTCTGGGTAGCTGATTTTCAACTGGCAAATTAGGACAGAAAATACCATGAGTATCTCATTGTTTTTATTTTGACATCCATCTTCAAAACATAGAAGACCAAGACACAAAATGGACAATCTCTTTCTCTGCTGCAATGAGGACAAATGACTGGGTTTATGGTATTTTTTTTTCCACCGCCTCAAATGTGGTCACCTCAATGCACTGCAACTGTTTATAAACTCTTCAATGATTTTTCCACTCATTACACAAACTCCTCCTCCCCCTTCCTATCTTCAACTAACATCCCCTTCCCCTTCTGTCTCTGCAGGAGGGAAAGCCTGAGATTTTGAGTAGGACTTTTCCTCCTTTGGGTTAAGCTCATATCAAGGGATAATTTTGCAATTGCCACATAAGTGATTATGTAACCTTTTAAAAAGCAGGGAAAATTTCTGGGGTAATTGTCACCTAGACCAATTGTAAGAATCTAGATGATTTAAAAAATAAGTAAATATAACCTAATAACCATTTTCTAAGAAAATCCAATTTCATCTGTCTTCTCCCACTGTTTTTCTCTTCACTATCATAAATTGTAGTAGAATTATAATATACATAAGGGACTAGATTGTTATTTTAGGCTGGCATAGAAACTGAGTCAGAGAAATGAAATCCCCAGCAGCCAGCATCAAGAACGAAGTTCTCTGACTTTCAATATCTTCAATACAAAGACTGTTTTCCTCACCTTTCTTCCTCTAAGAATCAGTGGAAAAGAAACAAAATGAGCAAGAAAGAAAAGCAGTTAAAATCTTTAGCAAAGTGAGAGAAAAACAACAAGGGGGGTGGAGGGGCGTGATAGCTTAGGTTTCCAAAACATAGTGATCAGATATCAAAACTTAAATTATTCATATACAGCATATGCATCATACTTCACACATTATAAAATGCTGTGAATCACTTGCTATAGAAATAAAAGTTTGCTGGAAGAAATTTTCAAGATCATCTTTTGAAGGTGAAGAAACATTAAATCAATAGTTCTATGTAACTTAATGGCAGAGCTTACATAAAATTCCAGACTTCTAACTACAATGTATTGTGTTTGCCATGGTGTGCATGCATTTATTCATTCATACATTCAACAAGCATCGGATGACTGCCTACCATATACTAGATATTGTGGCAAATACTGACAATATCTTTTACAAACATGAATAGAAAAGATTCCTACTCTGGAGGAACTTGTAATCTAATAGTAGAGACAGGCATATAAACTAAGAATTACAACAGAGAGTGACAGATGCTAAAACAGAGGAAGCACTACAATGGCAACAAAAAGAAAAAAATAGATCAGTTATACTAGAAAAGTTCCTCACTAGTCTGACTTCACCCGAATGTTAAAATCGTGGACTGCTCTTGTATTTAAAAAGTCAAATAAGCCTTTGTCCTTAAATTATCCTACAAAGAGAATCAATTACTTGTGGCATGTCTTAAATTCCACTTTAGGTAAAGCTTAATCTGTCTTATGTTTCCTCTGATTATTCTGGATTTGTCAGTGCATAATTTTAAAGAAGTGGGGCTCTGTGGTTTCCCATTGAGATTGTTTTAAAGTGAGGTTGGCTGCAGGATTTGGCCGACATGCTAAGTAGCTGAAATTTGGAAAGCAGTGGGCAAAAGGAGACTAGTTCAAATGAGAAAATTACACATAATTTCTTTCCTCTCATTTTGTGAAAATCTTAGACCCACAGTTGCTAAGGATTAAAAATAACTTTAAGCAAATACCTACTTCTGCAAGAGATTTTTATTTTTTTAAATTTTGAATCTAAGTCCAAGATTTAAATTTCTAACTTGACTATTCCATCACAATTTCCTTGTAGAATCCGTTCTAATCTTAAGGGCTGTCCATTGACATCTTTCTATAGTACTTTGGGAGTCTCAAATGTTCATTCTGTTTTTCCCCAAACAGGTAAATGTTCCTAAGTGGAAAGTTAGCGACTACCTTGACTTAACACCGGATTCTGTGCAAAGCTGGTGAGTGGGGAGGAGAATGATATTATATTATCGAGTTTGCTTTGAGTCCAGCTTGGTAGGCAACACAGAATACATACAAACCCTCAGTCTCGTTGAAATCCAATGTATCTTCCAGAATCTCAGCACCCTCCAGTCTCTACCTAGGTAAAAGCAGCAGGTTAAGATAACACTCCTATATGACAAAATTGTCTTTATTTTTTTCTCTGCAGATAAGTTTAAAAAAAAAATACTTGAACTGTAATCAGTTAAGAATAATAATTTCCTAAATATCTTCCCCTTCCCTGGTTCTTTCTCTTCTCTCTCTCTTCCTTTCTCTCTAGTTTCTATCTCTGTCTCTCTCTATCCTATATCATACAACTAGAGAACAGATGGGCATTCAAGGAAAATAAAAGGCAGCTGAGACTTAGTGTACACATTATAAACTGAAATTAATTTTATACTGTAATAAATAAACATTTATTTGAGCAAAAGGAGCTGCAGCCAGAGAGATACAAGTACATATGCAGTTAGCAACCTAAATTGTGTTCCATGGAGCCGGCCGAGTGGTGCAGTGGTTAAGCGCTGGCTGGGGAAGCCAGCAGCCCTGGTTCGGGTCCCACATATGAGGGCAGTGACACTGCCCTCAAAAAAAAAAAATTGCTCTAAATTGTGTTCCATTGAGGCAAAGGGAAGGCCATCTTTTAAAGTGAAAGTCCCTGCCCAGGATCCCAGTTAGGTCCATTTTATGTAAATGAGGTATCCAAATTTGCACTTCTAATTGGTGCAAATCTTGCAGTCTTAATTGGTCAGCATTATGCATCCTGGTTGATTGTTATGGAGCAGTTCTGGTTGGATGTGACAGGTCTTAGTTCATTGGTCAAAAGATAAAACTGAACTCCCTATAATAGCTTACTCAAGCTGGGCATAGTACAAGAAGCAGAGACTTCAATCTGAAGTTCTTCCCTGTATGCAGAATAGGTCAGGAGCCCCTGACAGCAAATGGCCGCTAGACTCCTATTATTCATAAAATTCGGGCCCTTGGTTGACCATGGGGAGTCCATTGCAGCAGGGAAATTCATTCTCGGGTTTCACATCAAATGAATCTTTCTTCTCAGGGTCTACAACGTAACCTACCATACCATTAGTATAGTATTTTTCCTGGTTTATAAAAATATTTTCTGGGGCCGGCAGAGTGGCTCAGCTGGTTAGAGCAAGAGTTCTGAGTAACAGGGCCGCCGGTTCAATTTCCACATGGGACAGTGAATGCTGCACCCAATCTGAGCTGTCACTGACCTGCTGGTGGGTGGCGGGATGGTGTAACAACAAGATTGCCTGTTCAGTGGTGGGTTATGCCCACCCACAATTAAGACTGAACTCGGCACCTTGAGCTGAGCTGCTTGCTGCCTGGATGGCTTAGTGGATAAGGCGTGAGCTTTTAACAACAAGGCTGCCAAGTTCGACTCCCGCATGGGATGGTGGCTATGCCCACCCGCAACTAAGACTGAGCTCAGCACCTTGAGCTGAGCTGCTGCCTGATGGCTCAGTGGATAGAGCGTGCATGCTTAACAACAAGGCTGCTGGCTCGACTCCCACATGGGATTGTGGCTATGCCCACCAGCAACTAAGATTGAACACAACACCTTGAGCTTAGAGCCCACAAGATGCCCACAGGAAGCCAGATGGAGACTGGCGCCCTCCACAACAAAGACTGAAGAACAACAACTTTGCCGGTCGCCTTCTCCAATTCCCCAACAGTGTTCCCCTCCCCGAATTCCCCAGTAAAATCTTAAAAAAAAAAAAAAAATTAAAAAAAAATTCTGATATACATAATAATAATATCTGCCTCGAAGAGGTTTTATGAGGATTAAATATGCTAATGGACATAAAAGATTCTATAATTGCTCTTGGCACATAAAACACTGTCAATCTGTCAATAAATGTTAGATGGTATTATTATTACTCATGCTATTTTCATCACTGTTATTATAGTAATCGTTTGCATAACCATATACTGAACAAAAGATTCAACAAGTTGACATTTAGTTGATCATAGTATAACTTAATTTTAGAAAGAATGATTCTATTTCTAAACCCTAAATTCCTTTTAATGTTTGACTACTTAAAAAACAGTCTTTTTCCATAACTAAAAAGGGCAACTAACTATGCCTTGAGTGTGACATTATTTGGAGGTTTGCTATAAAAGATTTGCCTTTAAAATAATTCTGAATAATTCTAAATTCCATGGAAAAGCAATCACAACCCAACTCTGGCCTACCTTTCCAGCTGTCACAAATGTCACTTCCCATTTTGACCATCTGATGTGCCCAACATAATGGGCAATTAGCCATTCTCCGAGCTTGCCTTGGTTTCATGCCATTCCACCTCTGCATGCATGCTGTTCTTTATGCCCAAAATATCCTCTCCTGCCTCTCCTTCCAAATCTATTGTAAAGCCTTCCACTTCTTACCCAGCCAGAAAATACAGTAATACCCCTTGGACGGTTTCACTTTCCACAGTTTCAGTTACCTGTGGTTAATTGAAGTCCAAAAATATTAAATAGGTAATTCCAGAAGTAAACAATTCATAAGTTTTAAATTGTGCTCCATTCTGTTTTAGCATGATGAAATCTCACACCATCTCACTCTGTCCCACCCAGGATGTGAATCATCCCCTTGTCTGAAGCTTCCATGCAATCCCCTCCTGTTAGTCACTCAGTAGCTGTCTGGGTTATCAGGTTAACTGCCATGATATTGCAGTGCTTGTGTTCAAGTCACCCTTATTTTACTTAATAATGGCTCTAAAGTGCAAGAGTAGTGATGCTCACAATTCAGATATGCCAAAGAGAAGCCACAAAGTGTTTCCTTTAAGTGAAAGTATGAATAAGAAAAAAACACAGTATATATGTTTTGGTACTATCTTTGGTTTCAGGCATCCACTGAGGGTCTCGGAATGTATCCCTGACGGGATAAGGAGGGACTACTATATCTCCTCGCAAAGTGCATTCTTCATCCTACATGCTGGGATATGTCCGTCCTTTTATTAACCATACCCCACAATGTGGAAATACTTTATTCACAGAAATTCTTTATCCACAGGCCTGTGAGGTCCTTCAGGGTTACAGCCTGTGTCTTACTGGAAAATATTCCCAATACCAAGCAGGAAGCTTTCACATAGGAAGAATTCCTTTATTGTTTGCCAGATTTCAGCAAATACATTTCAAGTAGGAAAGACCAGACCAATGACATATTGCTAAGCTCCTGGTTCAGAGCTGAAGATAGAGCAAGGCCAGAAAAAAAGGCTGTTCACTTGGTTTCCTTAGACTTTCTACATCAGCATTTAATGTAGATACCAAAACAATTTCCTATATAAAATTATAACAAGAATAATAACCGTTTGTTGAGCACTTAGTATGCTCCAGCCACTATTCTCAGATTTCATAAATATTAACTCATTTAATTCTCAGAAGAAGCCTGTTATGTTGTCCTATTATTCCCATTTTATAGATTGAAAAAAAAAAAGAGGCACAGAAAGGTCTTTGCCAAAGGTCATACAGCTAGGGAAATCTGAATACAGAATGTGACAGCAGAATTTTAAACCAGGGGATTTCTGCAGTGCCACATTCTCTAACCACCACCACACACTTTTTGAGGTTGGTTAAGGAGACTTTGACACTTACAGCAGATAATAAATAGACTTTTCCAATAATCTAAAAGCTGTTAAATCGGTTGAAAATGACAAGTTTTAAATTCTTATTTTTCACTACCATTAACTACAGATATACCAACTTTCAATGGCCAAAGCTATGACATATAATATCCGCTGAAAGTACTTTTCAGGCTTTCCAATCCTGTTTTCCCCCACTAGTTTCACATATCTCCCATGTTTCACATTTACCAACCCATTCCCCTCCTTCTGCTGCTGCCCTCAGTAGAGAGGCAGGCTACTTCAAAAAGATTGCATACAGGAGATCCAAGATGGTGGAGCAGATAAACACTGTGCCTGCTTCCTTCCATGAACCAATTAAAATTACAACTAAATTATAGAACAATCAACCTGGAGAACTATCTGAAGTCTGGCTGAAAAGTTTTATAACCAGGAATATAAAGAAGAAGCCATGCTGAGACTGGTAGGAGGGAAAGAGACACAGAACGGGCTGGCCCCAAACCTCTGTGTGGTGGTTGAAAACCAGGATCCCCCGCTGAGGATCGAGAGACCTCAGCCCCACACCTGCCTCCCCAGCCCAAAGTACTGGTGCCAGAAGAGGGGACCCCACAACATCTGGCTGTGAATAGTGGGGATTCCAAAGACTGGGTGAGATGGAAGGCTGCAAAACCCAGACAGGCTCTTAAATAGCCTGTGCACAGACTCTCTCAATCTCAGGCACTCACCTTGGGCTTCAGTAGAGGGATAGTGACTTGGGAACATCAGAGGCATATGGGGGACAGACTGAGGTTTGTGGCTTTGAAGCTAGGGCTGGAGGACAGTCATCCTTTTCCCTGTATGGGATCCTCCTCTCCTACAGCTGGCAGGCAAGTGCCATTCTTCCTGTGTTGAGCCCACCCCCACAGGACAAATTT
Source organism: Aselliscus stoliczkanus (assembly GCA_033961575.1). Taxonomy (NCBI): domain Eukaryota; kingdom Metazoa; phylum Chordata; class Mammalia; order Chiroptera; family Hipposideridae; genus Aselliscus; species Aselliscus stoliczkanus. Next base: position 120,111,953 of record CM066727.1, on the reverse strand, counting down.
GAATCTGATTGGTCTGGTGAGCTCCACTGGGACCCAGCCCCACCCAACTTGCCCAACACTAGAGGCACTTTCTCTAAGAGCAGACGGCCCTGCTCACATTCCACTCTTTCTTGGGAAACTATTAGAGGCCATGGGCTCCAGGTGGGTGGCAGCTGGCTTCAGCGTGCTCTGAGACTTCTGCTGAGTAGCTCCAGTCTCAGCGCTGACACCAAACCAAAGTCTATATTAACCTGGTAACCATGACTCTTCCCACTCCAGTGACTACCTGAGACCTCGCCTCACCCAACTTGCATACCTCATCAGGCTTTATCAGTGGCTGAACCTCAAGGCAGCTGGCAGGTGGCAACAGGCCTCAAGGTGTCCTGGCATTTTGCGGAGCTACCCCAGGTATTGGTGGCATTTGTCCTTAGTTTGCAATGTGCTCTCTCCCATGTGCCTCCAGGGTTAGCACAGGCACCAAAACCCCACAGATCACTTTGTAGCTCCTACCAGGTACTCTTTGGCTGGTCACAGGCAGTGGGTAACCTGGATCTGCACTGGAGCCCCTCCCAAGAGGTCCCCAAATCAACATACTTGGAGGTTGGCTTCAGACCATAGCAGAGCACTGCCCAATTAGCCCCACAAGCAGCACACCCAAAGGGTAGGGCATCCCACTCTGCCCCCAGAGCAGCCTGTAAGCTGTGGACATGGCCAAACCCCACAGCCAATTAGCCTGAGGGCCAATCCCACCCATTGACATGCCAATAGCAGCCAAGGCTCAACTGTAGCAGGAGGGCACACACAACCCACACAAGGGACACTCCTGGAGCACCTGGACCATCTGATCAGGAAGACTGTGCAAAGGCACCTACTACATAAGGTCACCTGGCCGAGACTCAAGGATATAACCAATCTACCTAATACATAGAAACAGAGAGGAAGCCTAAATGAGGAAACAAAGAAATACATCCCAAAGAAAGAACAGGAGAAAACTCCAGAAAGAGAATGGAGGCAAACAACCTACCAGATACAGAGTTCAAAACAATCATTATAAAGACACTCAAGGAACTTAGTGAGAACTTCCACAAGAAGATAGCAAGCATAAAAAAGGATATTGAAACCATAAAAAATAACCACTCAGGAGGAAGAATACAGTAACTGAAATGAAGAATGCCCTAGCAGGAATCACCAGCAGCTTAGATGAAGCAGAGGATCAAATCAGGGATTTGAAAGACAATATAGCAGAAAACACCCAATCAGAACAGCAAAAAGAAAAAAGAATGAAAAAAATAAAGATAGTAAGGGATCTCTGGGACAATATCAAGCATAACAATATTTGCATCATAAGGTAAACACAAGTAGAAGAGAGAAAGCAAAGGACTGAGAACCTATTTGAAGAAATAATGACTGAAAACTTTCCTAACTTGGTGAAGGAAATGGACATAGAAGTCCAAAAAGTGCAGAGTTCCAAACAAGATGAACCCAAATAGGCTCACACCAAGACACATTATAATTAGAATAGCAAAGGTTAAACCAAGAGAAAAATCCTAAAACTAGAAAAAGAAAGGTAACTAGTAACTTATAAGGGAGCTCCCATAAGAATGTCAGCTGATTTCTCAACAGAAATTTTGCAGGCCAGAAGGGATTAGCACAAAATATTTAATGTGATGAAAAGCAAGGACCTACAATCAAGATTACCCAGCAAGACTATCATTTAGAATCGAAGGACAAAGAGCTTCCCAGACAAGAAAAAGCTAAAAGTTCATCACCACCAAATCAGTATTATGAGGAATGTTACAGGGGACTTCTTTAAGATGGGGGTGGGGGGCTGGGAAGGTGGGGGGGAGATAAAAATATGAATAATAAATGGCAATAGCTACATATCTATCAACAATTAGTTTCAATGTAAATGGATTAAAAGCTCCACTCAAAAGATAAGGTTGCTGAATGGATAAGAAAACACAACGTTTGCATATGCTGCCTACAAGAGAGTCATTTCAGATTGAGAAATGCACAGAGATGGAAAGCAAAGGGATGGAAAAAGGTATTTCATGAAAATGGAAAGAAAAAAAAAAGCTAGAGTAGCAATACTTATAACACACAAAACAGACTTTGAAACAAAGTCTATAACAAGAGACAGAAAAGGAATCCAGTAATCCCTTTTCAGAGTATTTATCTGAAGAAACCCAGATGCTACTTGAGGAGACGTGTGCATCCATATGTTCATTGCAGCACTGTTTACAATGACCAAGATGTGGAGGCAGTCTGGGCATCTGTCAATGGAAGAATAGATAAAGAGGAGGTGAAATATAAACAGATGGGTGGTCTGGGACTTTTGTGGCCATTTTGCCCCCATGAGAGAAGCAGCCCAACACACACGGGAACATAGAACTGAAAGAACTGAGAGAAACTAAACAGCAACACTGAAACAAGCCATGCTTGAAAGAAAACCTATTTTAACAACCTTATAAGAGCAAATATATCCCCCTTTAGTTTTTGAAACAACTGCACAATATTTGCAACCCAAATTATTCTAACAGATATATCAGCCCAATGCTGTATTCAAGAAACACACCTAAAACAGAAAAAGAAGGTTTGAAAATGAAGGAATGTGGAAAATTACATCATGTGTGTAAAGAGAAATCAGGTATGGCAGAAGCATAATCAGATAAGAAGAATTCAAGATCAACACCATTAAGCAGAGAAAAGACTTCAAGCATTTGACGTCCAAAAGTACAACTAATAAATTTCTGTACACTGAAAGCTACAGCCACAAAACATATAAGCCAGAACTGTGATAAAGACACATAAACTGTGACAAAGACTGATAAAAATCAGTCATACTGTAAAATTTTGCACCAGAATTTGATGTTCAAGCACATACAGATAAGTAAGGATACAGAGAATATAAATCATACAAAAAAAGACAATGTAAAAAAATTAATACTCTCCATCTCTTCTTCACCAAAGAAGAAATTGGAATATCATGTAGAACCTACCACTAGAAAGGGTCTAGGCCCACTTAGTTTTACTGAAAAGTTTAAACTTCAAAATAACAGATAAAAGTTCAGATGGTATTCCTCACTATCTCAACTCTTACAATACAACTTAGGATCTGAATATATTCAGAAAAATGTAATAGATGTTTTGGTTTCTGAACTATTGCCACTCACCCTCCAAACCTTAAAAACCAAACATGGTCATATTTTGGTATTGTTATCTGGACTTTTGCTTTCTGAACTCAGGCTCAAAAAGATTTGAATGTTGGGGGTATATTTGTAATTCCTACTTTATCTATCTTATTCATAATATTCTAGACCCCCAAAGATGACTGAAAACTACAAAGATGGTCTATTAAACTAACACAAGTATAACCAAACTTAATAATTTAAAAAAGAAAAAAATAATTTACTTATAAAGGCAAATGTTCTCAATAAAATATTAGCATATTAAATATACCATGATCATGTAGATACATTTCAAAAACTATAATTTTTATAGTGAAAATTCAAAGGAAATATTGTAGAAATATATAGAAATATAGATTTTATATAAATGTATCATAAAAAATTTCTTAACAAAAACTTTAAAGAAAATACAAATACATTATCATCTTTTATTTATCTAAATATTCTCATTCTTAATTTTGCTTCTTAATCTTATGTCTTTTAAAAAATATAACTAAATATATTACAGAATTTTGATAAAAACAGCAAAAAATTTTATAAATGGTAATGTTTTTAAGCTACTGCTATTAACATCAGAATCAAATCAGGTATTCCTTTTATCACTATTATTTTTCAGAATTGTTTTACACGATCTGAATAATGCAATAAGAAAAATAAATTAATAGTTTATATATTATATTATATATTATATCTAACCTATATGTAACTAAATATTTATTAAGATTAATAGGAAAACTTAGCAAGGCATCAAAACACAAGAAAACCATAGACAAATTAATAGTTTTCTTATATTAATATCACAGAGTTAGAAATGGACATATGTAATTATTCCATATACAGTAGAAATACAGAGTATAAAATATCTAGAAATATATTTAACAAGAAAAGGACATATGGGAAATTTATGTAAAGAAGTAAGATGTAAATGGATGTAAAGATAGTTTTTCTAGCTAGAAAGTTTTAATATTATTAAAATGTTAATCTTTCCAAATAAGAACATAAATTTACTATAACTACAATTAGTATTTACAAAAGTTTTCTTTAAACCTTGTTGTATATATTAAATATTTTATGACATAAATATTAGGATGTAATAGAAGAAAATTTTCCTGAATATGAATTTTTAAAATGCCCACTAAAATGTCTAATTACCTGAAACTAATACAATATTGTGCCTCTACTGTGATTGAAAAATAAAAGTTTTAAATGCCCACTAAGCTCCATAAATAATTTATTAGAACTCACACTCCCATCTATAAGGTATGAGGCCTGTTCTCCCACATCCCCATCAGCATAAAACGAACAGCTATAAATAATAATACAATGAATACCCATTCCTCTTCTACCTCACCTAAAAATAATCAATCAAACATAATCAACACAGTTGAAACTCATTGTGCATACATTCTAGATTCCATTCCCCAATCTCTTGAGATAGCCATTCTCCTGAATTAGGAATTATCACATCCATTGCTTTGTATTTTCACAATGTGTTATACATATAGAAATGTTTATGTTTCTAAACTTTACAGAAATACTATAAACCTGCATGCATTCCTCTGCCATTGCATTTTGTTTTGGAAAACAGTCTGTTTATAAGATGTTGATGCTTTACTTAGCTCCAGCTCATTCATCGTAGTTTTTCATCTTACAGCACACAGTTCATCCCTGTGTTGCGTCTCCATATCTACAAGCTCCTACTTAATTTCTTTCATTGCTTTGTATTTTTCCACTTTATTGTGTGTGGTTTTTTTTCATGCTTACCCTTCATGTCTGATTTTTTTTCAGTATTGATTCTACTCCTCTCAGCTTCTAAAGCAGTTTTCATTACAAAACTGGTCATGTTTTCTCCTTTAACGTCTTTCTTGAGCATGCCAGCTCTCCTTTCCATTCACCATATTAATTCCTTTGAGAGGACAGAAGAAATATAGTCTATTGGTTTTATTTATTTATTAGAATTATTATTCTAATATGTTTTATGTACCACCTTTCTTTTACATGTCACATTTCTTTTTCCCTATTCTTTTAATGATTTGTAAAGAAATCCATTTTTCTGCTTCTTACTCAACTTTTATAGGGCACAGTTTCATCTGGCCCTGATATTTGCCTACTAGCACTGGTGGATTATCATGATACTCCTTCAGTGTTTACCTGGTCCCCTTGAATTGTTCCTTAGGACTTAGGCTGGAAATCTGGACACTTGAAAGACTATAATATGATTTCTGTCAGAAAACTGAGGAAGAGAAAGGAGGTAGAGAAAGCAGACATATGTGGTAAGTAGCTAAAGTAATGGTTCTGTTGTCTATAGGCACTTTTCTAACAAATGCCTTGATCCTTACCCCCAACCAATTCCATTAAGAAAAATGCCTCTTAAATTCTTGTCATTTTCCCCTCTAACCTTGAAAAGTTAACTCCATAGTAAACCAGGTCAGTGTGAGAGCCCTTGGCTCAAAAACCTTTTGTTAGTGGTTAGTTCTTACTTACCTCTGTTTAGTCAGCTTTTTTCGGTAGATGTTTTGATTCTCAGGTATTCCTCTCTCCCCACTTCTGATTTTCTTCTATCTCGCCCCTTTTTAAGATAAAGAATACTGCCCCTGTTTAGAAGGTCCCTCTTCCCTTCCACCTCCCCTATTTCTCTGCAGTGTGGAAGTGTGCTCAGAGTAGGGGTCCATCTCTTCAATCTTCATCTCTGTGAGAATTGTTACATAGGCCTGGAAAACCCTAGAATGTATTTCCCAATAACTGCACCATTTGAAATGGGGCTAGATCTACGGTAACTGTGTCTTTGCTGAAATTGTCATTATTTAACTGGCAGATCTTCAAAGTCTGTGGAATGAAACAGTGCCTGTTCCTTAGTTGATGGAGCATTGATAGTTTTCATGAGGAATAAAGGTATTTTGTCTCTGATGCGAATTTGAATTACTCTGGGGCCTGAGACTCTGTATTCCTAATAAGCTCCCAGATGATGCCTGTGCTGCTGGCTGCAAACTACACTTTAATTAAAAAGATTGCCTTAGTCAGGGTGCCCCAGAAGAACAGAACCAGTAGGATATGTATCTACAGAGAGCTTTATTATGAGGAATTGACTCATGCGATGATGGAGGCTGAGAAGTCCCATGATCTGCGGCCTGCAAGCTGAAGAACAGGAAAGCCAGTGATATAGTTCAAAGGCCTGAGAGCCAGAGATCTGATGGTATAGATTTCAGTCTCAGTGTGAAGGCCCAAGAAGAGAGCAGAAGACTGATGCCTTAGTTCAAACAATTAGCAGAATAAGAACCCAACCTTCCTCAGCCTCTTCATTCTATTTCAGGGCTTCAGTGACTTGGATGAGGCCCACCCACAGTGGAGAGGACCATCTGCTTTGCTCAGTCCACTTATTCAAATGCTAATCTCTTCTAGAATCACCTTCACGGGCACACCCAGAAATAATGTCTATCCAGCTATCTTGGCATCCCATGGTCCAGCCAAATTGACACATAAAATTCATTGTCACAGGTTGTAATCATGCAGCATATAAAGTAAGAAGGCACTACGTGGCTGGATAAAAAATTAAAAATAATAGCTAATATTTATTAAAATATGATTACATCCTAACCACACCACTAGATACTCAGCAGGGATTATCTCATTTAATTATCACCATGACCCTATAAGGTAGGTACTATATTATTTCCATTTTAATAGAGGAGGAAATTGGAGCATAGAGGGGGTGGGTAATTTGAGATTAAACATCTAGCAAGTGACAGAACTGAGCTATCCAACTCCATAGTCTCAACTGGAAACATCAGCTGGTACCAACCTGAGGCCATCTGTTACTCTTGCTATATACAGAAAGCAAGGGTCTCACCATGCTTTTACAGCAAGTAGGGTTTTGCTTAATGAACCAGGAGGGATGCTGGAGAAAATGGCCAGGGCGTTTCCTCTGAAGTGTAAAATAGTACTGGTGCTTCCTACAAGGTCCACGTTTAGAGAGAAAGGAATGTAGCTTTACTGAGGAAAGTAAAGTGATAAATACCAGTAAGAATAGTGAGAGGAGAAACTAAAAGAAATTGGTGAAAAAAGAAAAAGCAGAACTTGGAGTCCTTACACATCAATTTAGAGAACTACTGCCTAGCAGAATCTTGTAATAAAATTTCCTTAGAAAGCCCCCCAAAAGTTGCGTGTTTGTTATAAGTAAAAAGGATAAAGAGAACTTAGATATGTTTTCCTCATTTTTCCATGGACCAAGTACTACTCCTTCAAGATTCAGACCCCAATGAAGATTCTCAGCCAATCCCCAACCACCACCACAGCTAAGTTTTCTTCTTCTATGGTCAAAAGGCCGTTGTGCATGTGCATAACTCAGTGCAAAGCATACTCTTATTTGTTAATTTATTTACATATTTACATGTGTCCCTTGCTAGACTGTGATTTTTATTTTTTATTTTTTTTTTTTAGTACAAGGTCTTGGTTTGTAGACGTACCTTGAATACTGGAATGCTCTACTCACTGAACTTCAGCTTTACAATCTTGACAGGGTTCCTTTCTCATGACTGGCATCACTCAGCCCATCACACTGTGTCCGTCCGTTTACATGCCACTGTTCTTATGAAGCCTTCCTAAATTCAGCATTTCACTCTTCCCCTTTATCATGACACAAAATGTTCTGGCTTATTGTCAGATTTTATAAAGCTCTTTTCTGCATTACCTTACAGACTCCTGGTGGTTATGAAGACTCCTGTGTCTTCATGACCTTTGAATTCTCATTAGAGCTAAGCGGGGTCCTGCACATCAGCTGATGCTCATAAAATCAGATATTGAATACATATTTTAAAAGAAAGGAAAAAAGGTTTAGGCACAATGTGCCTGGATTGGCTAAAATGGATTCCACAACAGCTTAAAACAAAGTTTAAACGCCTCAAAGACCCCTCTCAAGATATCCTCCAGATTCTTTCATATATAGGACCTTTCCAGATCCTAACTTCTTTTTCTAACTGAACATATCACTCAAGAATGACCTGTTTTCTCCTTGTTCTTTGGAAAGTTATCAAGCACGTTTTTCATACAGCAGAGGGAGGATACCAGGAGCTAGATTTACCTTTGAACTAAAATCAAAATAAAAACAATCACTGAACGAAAAAAAATTTGAAGAAACAAAGGATTCAGAAATTCCTAAAGAAATTTAAGAAACAAAAATATATTAAATTCTATTTTGTTTGAGGGGAAGATCAGACTTTGCCTGCTGTGGTACCATACCTGGAAGCTGAGTAAATGCAGAGCTGGTGAGGGGGGAATTACTGATTTATTCTCAAGTGAAGACCAGGAAAAATGCAGTTACTTGCACTCTTCTGTTACAGGATAAGGAGGGAGCTTTTGTCATTTCCTTCTCTTCTAGCACCAATTGTGTTTTAATTTTCTACAAATTCTCTACAAGTTTCTGTCTTAAAACAATAAGATGGTGGATCGGAGGTGGGGGGTGGGGAAGGGCTTGTGCGCTATACAGAACCTAGAAAGCCACAATTAAAGAGGAAAAATATGGATTCTATAAAAAAAATCAAAGCAATTGTGCTCAAGATAAATTTATTTCTTTGTCCTCTAAAAATGACTGACAGCAAGAAATGACTTGTAGCTGAGTTTACAACGTAAACACACAATGTTATTAAAGCTTTAGGTTCTCAATGCTCTTTTAGCATCTCCTTTTCACTTAGATGATTTATTTTGTTCATTGTTATGGTTTGTTTTTTAAAGCAAGACAACAACACAGGAATTCAAATCTTAGACTAGGTTCTGAGAATCCAAAACCTTAACAGCAAAACAAACACAACAAAAACAGAACAAAAAATACTTCTAACAATTTAAAATATTTCATGAGTGCATACTCAAAAAATAGTCTCCATTCAGCCAGTTTGGGTAACTGGCATAAGACAGGCTTATGGATTCACAACTTGCTGCCAGTTTTTTGAGTTGTTTGTTTAACTGAACATCAAGATTTCTTATAATAGAAAAATGTTTTGATTATCTTATCACCATGGGACAGAGGGTTTTATTTTTTTTTAAATTTCAATCAATCAAGTTATTCCAACTTAGACTCATGCATTCTTCCTCATACTCATCCTCCTAGGTGCAGTGAGAAGAATTTTACCTATCTCAGGTAAAAAGGCCTTAAAATGGAGAAAGCACCAAACAAAATACCATTCTGCCCCCAAAATCACCATATCTTTACACCCTGTGTGTTCACTTTCCATTCCCCCGACTAAGTTGTCCCTGTTGAGAAGTTCTTCGCACCAGGCTCCTAAGAAAATGTCCTGAGAGCATTGCTGAATTACTGTTTCACATTTAGCATCTTTTGGACATTAAGCATCACTCTCAGAGAACGGTGCAGCAGCTTCACCAGTAATCAGCTTTCTGGTTGAAGGAGAAAGGACATTTAGGGCCGGCCGAGTGGCTCAGTTGGTTAAGAGCTCGCTCAAGAGTGCAAGCTGAGCTCTGAGCAACAGCAGTTCGATGCCCAGCCCGAGCTGAGCTGCTGCTGAGCTGCCAACAGGTGGCAGGATGGCTCAGCAAAAAAAAAAAAAAAAAAAAAAAAAAAAAAGAGGGTAAGGAAAAAGGACATTTAAGCGCTTGGGGGGCAGGGGAACAGGGGGAAGGAGGGAGGGCATGATGTGGGAAGCGAGAGAGACAGAAAATGCTCTTTATCCTCAGATAAAAAAATGAAGTTAGAAGACACTGAGAAAGCATCTAAAAAGAAAATCGGAAGCAAGTCAACACTCAAGACAGATATAAACAACAGATGTAAAATAAACTGATGTGTAAATGGCAGGCAGGGTCTTATGTACTTCCTAAACACAGTTTTGTAGCTATTCCTGGAGTGGGCATGCAGTGGTCCCCCCTTATCCACCTCTAGTGGAAGCCTGAAACTGCAGTTATTATTGAACTATATATATATATATATATATATATATATATATATATATATATATATATATATACACACACACACAATGTTTCCTCTTATACATACACACCTATAATAAAATTTAATTTATAAATTAGGCACAATGAGATGAACAATAACTAAAAATAAAATAGAACAATATAATAATATACTGTAGTAAAAGTGATGGATCTATGCCTGTCTCTCAAAATATCTTATTGTACTATACGTACTTTTTCACTTAAAGGAAGCATTTTATGGCTCCTCTTTGGCATATTCGAATTGCCAGCATCACTGCTCTTGTGCTTTGGGGTCATTAGTAAATAAAATAAGGGTGACTTGAACACTGTTGTGATATGGCAGCAGTCGATCTGTTAACCTGATGACTGTAAGAGCGGGAGTTAACACAGCATGGAGACTCTGGGCATGGGGGGGGGGTTGAGAATGGGTGGGCTCCTGAGGTTTCATCACTCCTGAGAATAGCAAGCAACTTAAAACTCGTGAATTGCGTATTTCTCGAATTTTCTATTTAATATTTTCAGACACTGCGGGTAACTGAAACCGCAGAAAGCAAAACTGTGGAAAAGGAGGGACCACTACACACAGGTTTAATGGTAAAAGCAGCCAACACTTACTGGGCGGTTCCTCGTGTGGGTCCTATTAAATTTCTCACAGCTATACCATCTAGGATCCCCAATACCCTCTGAAGTGGATAACCTCATCCCAAACCCACAGGGCCATTCGTACTTCATCAATTCAGCATTTTTCAGATTTTAGAAAGTCAATGTGGAGCATATGCCACACAGTGGGAATCCCCTTCCATGGGGGCAGGAACTCAACCCTGTTAACATTCCCACAGCAAAATGTGTAGACAGACACAGAAGTAGGAAGAAGACTACTTCTCTTCAGGTCAGGACACATTTTGCTGTCAAAAAGTGTTTTTGCCAAACCAAGATTTAAAAAAACAGAAGCAAAAAAAACACCTGTTTTCAGAGGTTGACTTTCCGAACTGAAAATCGGACGTATCATCAACTCCATTTTACAGGTAAAGAAACAGGGACTGGAAGAGGATCAAGTACCTTCCTTGCCTCTTGGCCCCAGCAGCAGGGTTTGGGCCAGATGCAACCCGGAAATCTCAGACTCCGAGGCTGGGCCTAAAACCCCACAATCCGGTTCCTCAGGCTTTCTTTGGGTGTGTAAGTAAATACAGATGTGTCTGAAGTCTGTGTCTCTCCTGAAGACTTAAGCTGTCCTTTCAGTTCATTACTTGTCTTTCTCTGCAACCTCACCTAGAAAATGAGTGTAGAAAAAAAAAGGGGAAACACTCTTCCCTTCAGTGATGGTAGACAGAACATCAGCCTTGACTCTTTATTCCCTTAGGAATTTGTGTTTGGGAATTTGTGTTTGGCTCCTGAGAGACAGGAAGGGAGGAGAGAGTGAAGGAGAGAGGAGCGCCGAAGGAGCAAAAGGAAAGAAAGGGAGAGGAGAAGGGAAGAGAAGCGGGGATGGTGGGGGGCAGGAAGGGAAAAGGAGAAAGGACCGGGGTCCTGGGATCCAGAAATGTCAGACGCATTTTTAAAATCCTAATAATTCCAGTTGTCTATGTTGTTGCAGTGAGAGGCTCTTTATCTTCTCACACCTTTGGTAAAGGAAATGCAGGAAGAGATGCCTGCTTGGAGTGAATGTTTGCCACAGTGAGGATACCATTTTGGTTAGCTTTATCAAAACTTTAATTATTGCCTAACACAAAGTGCTAGGCCAAATGATTCAGTTTAAAAATAAGTTTGTCCAACCACACATTTAGATGTTTATTTTATTCTACACAAGCAGAGTGTTTTCCTGTCTAAATTGACAAGTTCAGCATGAGTAGGTGGAAGGAAGAAAAACAAAGGGACCTTTATGAAGATAGAAATGAAGATAGGACTTTTCTCTTGAAAACAGGGCAAAAATCTACCTTTTATAGCCAGAGAATCATAGCCAGCATTTTGATAAAAGAATGAACTTTAATCGGCACAGATGAATCTGAGAAATCTTCTGGGAGAGATGCCACAGATTATCGCAATAAATATTATTAGCAGAGTCACAAGGCTGTAATTACTATCTGTATCCAGGATACTGAGTTTCAGATTAACTTGGTTATTTTACTTGTGTTCCCAAATTTAACATTAGGAAATTTTGGCTGTGGTCCTATTATCAGTAAATACACACACACACACACACACACACACACACACACACACACACACACACACACACACACACACACACACACACACCCCTGAGATAGACAATGTAGATTGGTCAGCACTTACAAGAATAAGTTTGGGGGTTTAAGCAGCTACTTAAAAGACCCATAAAAAGGTCCCATGACACCTTTGGTAAATGTTTGCTTTGGATAAAATTTTCAGTTCTGCATAAAATCCTACATAATACCACTATTGCTTTTCAAAGTGTACTTTCCCTTTTTTTCATTCTTCCCCTTCCCCCACCATCCCATCCCACCACTTTTCAGTCAAATGACGAGAATTATCTGGTTAGAATTTGGAAGCTTTGAAAGGGATCCTTTCTTCAACCCAGAAACCTGGATTTCTGCTTCCTTTTTAGCTTTGCTTGGACTCTCAGATGAGGGAGAATTATATCTGATTTGGACTCAACCTTGAAATGCCAAAAGTCCTCATCCAATTTTTATACAGTAAGAGGAAGACAACATAGACTGGATGAATAGACCAACTTTCAAACTGTTTGGAAGGAGGTATTCTTATTTGTTGGGCTGGGAGCATCACTAGGGTAGAATTCATGGTAAAATATATTTGAGAAAGTATGTTTTCCTTCTTGTTTAATAAGGCAAGTGGAACCAAGGAAATATCCATTTTTATATCCTAAAATCAGGGACTTTCTGTAACTCAAGACAAGGTAGGGACAGATACCTGCCAGCATCTTAAAAAGGGTGAGTATTCCGTGACTTTTGAGTGACTGTATGATGAAGGCAACGTACCTTTGCTTTTATCTCGTCTCATACATGAATGGCAGGACTCTAAATGATAACAAGTCCCTGTACTTTAATCTCAGATTCTGTACAGAACAGACATTTTGGATACCTGAATCTTCCGGGTTATCTAAATGTCAGCTTTCCATGCTTGCCTGTAGCTTGCATAGTTATACAAAATACTGGGCACCTTGCTGAGCCTGTGTGATTATAATGAACATCAATTCTTATTTCATATGTATTGAAGATGAGTTTAAAGAAAATCAGACTTTATTTTTGTAAGAAATTGAGGTCTTCTTATCAGCCTGCTTATTATGATCCGTAATTCTTGCTAAAATGGAGAGGATTAAAAAACAACAACAATGCAACTGGGTATTCTATAATCAAAACTACACTGATTCCTGAGGCATACAATAACCAGAAAAGTAAGTAAAGAGTGGTCAGGAAACTGCCATAAACCAGGTTTGTTGACATTATATGTCCAAGAATGCCAAATTACAATTATGTATTTGGGGAGAAATGAGCCTGGCAGGATTTTGGAATTCACTCAATTATTTGAATGGAATGTTCTTTTCCCAGATATCTCCTTGGCTGTTTCTCTGGTCTCCTTCAAGTTTCTGCTCAAATATCACCTTATCAGTGAGGCCTTCCCTGATTGTTTTACTTAAAATAGCAACATGCCTCCCACCCCCAGCACTCTCTATCGCCTTTGTGCTCTGCCCTCAGTGTCGCACCACTGCTGCAATGCTCACAGCTCCGACACTCGGCCCCGCTGTCTAGTGCCCGAACTGTCCGCCATGTCATCCATTTCACTGGCCTGTTTGCCTCCTTCTCCAAGGGTAGGAATTCTTGTCTGTTTCACTACTGTATCTCCAGTGCCTAGAACAAATGCTGGCACATAATAGGTGCTCAGTAAATATTTATGAAGGAACACATTAACTCATTTTAGCATTTTCTAAAGCTCTGGTCTAAGGAGGTCCTGACGTCAAGGCCTTCCTGTCTAATGGGAGCATAAGACATGAATGCAAACAATTACAGCACAATGGGATCAGAAGGCAGGGCACCAAGATGTGATATTGATTAGGAGCTGGTGCCTGACCTGACAAACCTGGATTCCAGTCTTCAGTCATCCCAGTGGTCTCTGACCTTGACCTTGGGGAAGTCATAGTACACCATCGCGGTACCAGGATACCTTCATTTCAGAGATAACTATAGGAACAAATTCCTACTCTTACAGGTAATGAGGAGTCAGTGAAGGGATGCACATAGGTACGCAGCACTCAGGAAGTCTATAGGAAGTGCCTGCAGCATGAGGTCCGATTTTTACAGAGGCAGAGGGCAGAGCAAAGAATCTAAAGCTGCCCGGTGTTGCTGAGAAGGCTTGCCAGTAAGACCACTGAGTAAGAATGGATGAAAAATCACCCTCCACAAGCATACAATAAAACGGCATATTGAATTTTCCTGACCTTAATGCATGAAACTTCTTTTTTAAAATGAGGAATGAATTTACTAGTAATATGACTATGTGACTCTTCTCCAATTCAAACTGGATTACTGACAAGTCTCTCCACTAACCACATCTGGCTTTACCCTTCTAGACATCATCACCGAGGTGCCATGCTTTCTAAAATCGGGAGGGGTTGGGGTGGCGGAGTCCAACTGGTCCTGAAATAGGAGGTGTACCTGTGTATCTAAGCCACTCACCAGTCACCATCACAACCCATCGCGGCTTTGGCAGCAGAGGCCTTGCTAAGCAGAACACATCGTCCTTTTCAGGAAAAAATAATTAATTCAAGATCTGATTCCAGATCAGGTGCCAAATCAGAACACTGAATCTCCAGGAAAAAGGATCCAACCCCTTTTTCACTAACTGGTGAATTATCTCCTTTCCCTATTTCCCAACAGACCCCAAACTCATTAACAGTCTCTTTAGGACAAGTCTTCCCATACCTGCACTCAAGACTCTTTAAAGACAGTGACACACGGCTCTTGAGTTCAATCAATTTCACAACTAATTGTGCTGTAACTTAGGTCAATAGTCTAACTGCTCTTTGGCAATTGGAGTTGAGAATTTTGAGATGGAGGGAAGTACTCAAGGCTAGGACTCAGCTCTATATAGATTTAACACTTGTCTCCTTATCTGCAAAATCTACTATACAGTGACATAATTAGACTAAAAGAAAAGGGGGAGCATTATGTAAATTTGGCATTATCACACTCATTTTCAATTCATCAAGATTCTGAAGTTCCGGCCTAATAATAAACACCAGACAATCCTTAGTAAGCTAGTGACTCAGTGATAGGGATATGACTCAAATTTTACTATTCTCACTTTAAAAGACTAAAAAGCCAGACCAAACTGGGCAGGGATATTCTATATTAGTAACCACTAAATCATAACTGGTCAAAAGGCAACGGTTTCTTCTGGCGGCAATTTGTTTCATGTTGAAAATAATCATTACCGCATGTTTAGGAAGTAAAAATAAAGTCAGAAAAGGAGAGGGAACAACAGCTCACTTTTAATTTGAGTCCTGGCTCTACAATCATAGTGCTTAACCAAATTGCAAGGGCCCCAAAAGGGAGTTTTCTGGGATGGTAGAAACACTCTATCTCTTGATCGGGGTGTGGATTACATGGGTGTGCAAAATTCACTGAACTCTATGCATTTAATTGTACAAAATTTTTACATCCATTTAAAGGAAAAAATGTAAGAGTCCCACACCTTGAATGTCCGGGTGGTACTTACATTCAAAATGTAAACCCAGAATGAAACCATTTTTTAAAAATTCTATTTCGATAAACACTCATTGCAAAAATGACAAGCGCTATAACAACGACAAAAAAAATGTGGAAAATACTCAAGATGTGGTTGAGCTGTGCTGTTTCCCACAGCATAAAAGTGCCTCTAATCTAGAAGCTCACACTAAAACCCAACTTTCCATGCTAAATCTTTAAAACATGAAAGTAATTAATGTCTGTACCAAAACACATCATAACCACCAATCTGTTCAAAAAAAACACTCTTTTGAGTTCTTATTTGGGTTCCTTTGGAACTAGATAAGGTGTTCCTCTAACTCCTTGACATACTCACTAGGATACAGACACACTGCTGGTTGCTGAGCCCTTATTCAGAGACAATATTCTTACCGTGGCCTGTAAAAGTGAGATGACTATGTTCTGGCTGAGGTGCCCAGTCTGGGTTTAATTATTAACAGCACCCTGTTTTATTCTCGAGTCACAGTTTGGTTGATAAATAATATGGTCATTCTGCCTCGAAAGCCCTGCATATGTGGCCTCACTTCCCTAATTCCTCTCACTCCGTCACACTGGTCTTTCAGTCTCTCCCGTTCACTGCACACTCGCTAGCCGGACCTGTGCACACTATTCCCTCGTCCCCGCCTTCTTCACTTAAATCCCTACTCACCCCTCAGATCTCAGCTCTTCCTCTGAGAAGCCTCCCTAGGCAGTCACTTCTACTACAGATCTCAGGACACCACTTCATCACTTTCCTTTCTCAGGTCCAGTCTTGACATTTGTTGCTAACTTTCTCTCTGGACTAGTCTCTAAGTCCCTTGAGAGCAGAGAGTGACTATTTTTGTAATCTCGGTGCTTAGCACAGTACTTGGCACACAGTGAGACTCAATAAGTATTTGTTAGGTGAATGTGCTAGAAACAGTACTAAACATCCATCACATTTTAACCATTAGAAAAGATCCCAGAGGACTTTCAAGGACAGGGTAATGGGGTTCTCGAGAAGCAAGAGTCCGGGAGTGAGGGGAAGAGAGCTGGGATCTAATATTTCACTATTACGTAAGCGCTCCATCTCTGATTCTATAACCGTAAGTACTGTCTCAAGGGATAACCGTTCTGACAACACTGGCCATTCAAACCTTGTTTCAATTAGTTCCAAACTCTTCTTCTTACATCACAGTCTTAAACATTATAGGAACACACTGACTAATTTGTAAGGCCAAGCACACCACCAAGCAGGACCCGAACCACACAGGGCTTTAAGATGCAGACTTCTGGAAGTGTCAGAGGGATCTTGTCTATGAGTCTCTGGAGGTTCTTTTAAGAACAGGGCCCTTTGTTTCCTGTCCTGTGCTGGCTGAAGACCTACTTCATGGAGGTATGCAATAATGCTATACAACACAGTGGCAAACTAGTCGGTGAAGAGGTCATCACACAGAAAGAGGGACTTGAGTTTAAACTAAAAAGAACCTGTGGTCACTAATTCATTTCGGACTGCCTAGAAGAAATCAATTACATTATTAGTGATTCAAGCACAGGTTGCATCAGGTTACATCACAAGAAGAAACTCAAACCCAAACTGATAACTTATAAAAAGGCTGCTTTTCTTTGCACTAAAGGAAGTACTCACACCACTCTAGATTAAGAAGAGATTGAAAACCACTGAGTTGTGTTTGAAAACCAGTTTGAAGATCTCTTGCAAAAGCATGGCCAAATACAAATAGCTTGAAGGGTTGCAAGCCCTGGGAAAAGTCAACTTACTTTATAGAGCAGACTTATTGTGAGGATTAAACAAGATAATGGATGCAAATGTGCATTGTGCAGAGCTGCATTGCTGTACACAATTGGTAGTGTCACTCCATCTCTCAACTTAAGGTGTCTACAATATAGACAAAAGATCTGAAGGATTCTTTTTTTTTTTTTTTTTCCCTTAACTGAGAAAACAGCTCTGAATACCACAATGTGAAGGGCACAGTTCAGGAAAGTCTGTAAAATAAATATGCAAGGCCTGGGTTATCTATTTCCACCCTTAAAAGGAGGGTGGGGGAGCAGTTCATTTTCCTTTCCATGTTATTTCAAAATCACAAGTACATTTCTTGTAGCTATTGGCAAAAGCTGACTTTCAAAAATCTCCTAACACAATCACAGTAACATCAAATTAAAATCAAGAAACCAAGAAAACAATCTGCTATATTTCATTTGCCTCCATGATACTCAAGTTGCAAGTTCCAAGAATCCAGCCATTCACTGATACATGTTTTCATGTTTGATCTCAAAAACAGACTTATTTTTATCCCGTTTTATGGATGGAGTGATGGGCTCAGGGAGGCCAAGCAACTTGTCCAAAGTCACAAGCTGGTCGCTGGTATAGGCCTGGATTCCAACTCATTCTTCTGAGTCCAAGACTAGTATTCTTTATACTAAATCCCAAATGCCTCCTAAATAAAGCCTAGTTTTAAAACAGTTCTATGCCTAGTGGACATGGAAAGTGAAAGAGTTTCAAGGATGAAAGTAACCCAAGGTGGCCAACCAGCAATGAGAAGTTAAGTCATGCATGTTCCAACAATGTGACATATAAATAAATCACACTCTACAATAGTTAAGAGCTTGGATCCTGGGTCAGAAAGGACTGAGTTCAAATTATGAATTAAGCTGTTTACTAGTTTTTTGGCTCTGGAGCAAATTAAACTCCCTAAGCCTCAATTTTCTATCCATACAATAAAGATTAAAAAATACTGACCTACCTACCCTGCCAACCTCACCCAGCTGTTGGGAGGTCAAATAAGAATACATATCGGTAACTTGAAGACTCACAGTGCAATTTATAGGAAATACAGCTCCATTTAGTCTACTGACGTGAGGGGACAAAGTGACCATAAATCAAGACTGGAAAATGCATTCAATCTTGTTGATCCTGTAACTGTCAAATCTTATCTTTTTAGGTTTATGCCCATTTAAAGAATCTGCTAAAATAAAGTTCAATGTGTTGGTCATCTTTCCTTCCTAAAAATTGAAGGATTGCTCTGAACAAGAGGAAAAAGATACAGGGGACTTCTGATTAAACCATAGTTGCTAAAACGAATTTAATCACTGAAGTACAACTACGTTAACCCAGTTTTTACAACCACGCAAATATATGAAATGTTACAAAAGCCCTAACATTTAAAAATAAAATTTCTAAAAATATATGAATTTAAACGCATAACAATACATAATTTAATATATACAGGAGCATGTGGACTTGGAATTGGTATAACTCTTAATTTGGGGTATCTGTTGGCTGCAAAGATGTCTTAATTTTTACAAATAATGATGTAAGCAGATAAGTTCAAACTAGACAAGACAACCTCTTTAGATTGCTACGACAGCTTCTCATTTTAAGACATCACTGAAAGGATATAATAATCATGAGTTACCCTTGGGAGAGTTAACACTCATCTTCTTTAGTGATAATCTAGAGAAACAGTCTGTAAACATTTTTGATCATGCTCCCCCAACAATACAAATTTTAGCATATCCCCAATACATGTATTATTTGCTTATAAAATGTACCATGTGCTTTTGCATACACACATGAAAATACATGCAAAAATATTTTAAAAGAAGATCATAAAGTCACTTTGGAGATGGCTTATCTAGAGAAAATCTGAACTTGTCTTCTATCAAGGTTACAATCTGAAATAATTAGTGTTTGATGTAATATTCTGCAAACATAAGAATGCAGTTAACTGGACTGTTTTTTTCCTGCCTGATGCTCCCTATTGTAATGTTAGGTGTCTGGCCTATGCATAATCATCCTCCTATCATCAGAACTGGGGTCACAAATGGCCTTCACAATTTAAAAGTGCAAGGAACGAGACTAGAATCACATGTGGTTTATAACAGTGTAAAAAATATTCTCCCTTTATAAAATACGGAGACAAAGGCAACAACACACACAGCATTTTAATTTCTTTAGAAACACCTTTAGGAGTACGCTTTATTCATGCCCCATCCACTCCTCCCCCAAGCCCACTTTCCACTGAGTAGGGTCCATGTACCTTACTAGCACTTTGACCTGCGTGCTCACAACCTGAGTGCAGACTTTGTCCCAGATTCGTGAATTACAGAATCCCTAAAGTAGTATTATTCAAACTCTCTGCCAGAAGACTAGGCTGCACAAACCACTCTTGATAAACATCTATGACCACAGCAAATGCATTTTTATTACCAAGTCTTTAAATTCCTTCATCTCAGCTGTATTTCCCACTTTTCATTTCTCCCTACCCTTTCCCTTTTTATCCAACCCTAGACTCAAATCACTTCATCCTCCACTATTATTACTCTTTAAAATTATACAATATTCACAAAAGATAACTGCATCTTCAACACTAAAATGGAAAATATCATGAAAAGGCTCATGTAAGTCAGATATTGAAGCCCATAGTATTCCTTGTTATTCCACAATAAGATGACAAAAAGCATTAAAAAAAATTGAGAAGCCTATGATTGCAAGCCTTGTCATTTTTCTATTCCTGTTTGACATAGTCAATGATGCCAAAAGAAATTGGTAAACCAAATGAAAACTGCAGTCAAAAAAAAATGGTGTCAATTATACTCCACAAATTGTTGAGGAAATGGTGTCAATCCTTCCAGTACAATCTAAAACTTACTTGTTTAGGAGCATCTCAAAAATACATAACATCTTGCCTAATTTTATGCTACGCTCAGAAAATATGAAGATGTATATAGAAATAACCAGAATTGTAAGTCATAACATATAAATTCATCTGGCCCATTTGTATTCATGTAAATGACTTGACTCAGTTAAGCTCAGTTTGGTTAGTAGTGCAGATTATTTCACTACGAAAGATTTTTTTCATACTGTTATGTTCCAAACATGAAAAATAAGCCATTGTTATATTTTGGCAGCAACCATATACAAAAGTTCAACTGCAGAGATTGAGAGATGAGACTGAACTATTCGCAGTCCATATGCCTTCAGATAAATGAAAAATCTATTGTTTCGGACAACCAAAATACACTTGTTGAAATCTCTTGTGTATAGATAAAACTATTGACAAATTCTCCCCACATAGTTTATCAATAACATCTTATCACATCCTCTGAGATAGGGTGTCAAGGGGAGAGGAAGTATCTTTAAACTTCCATATATAAAATACTACCCTCAGTTATCACAGTTCTCTTCTGCAAAGACGAAGGAGAGTATCAGAAATGTTAAATAATCACCGAGGGAAAAGTCTAATAAATGTTTTTGTTCCTAAGATTAGAGGAACCCTGAAAAACTTTAAACACTAGAATGGTCAGGCATACCACTTCCTTGTAACTTGAAGGCCAATTCCATGATCTGTAACACCGATACAATACAAAATTACCTGCAATTTGTGAATCATAGTGACTTAAGGAAGTCATTTGTGCAATAGTACCAGGAAGTAGTTTTCT
The DNA here is from genome assembly GCA_033961575.1 of Aselliscus stoliczkanus. Lineage (NCBI taxonomy): Eukaryota > Metazoa > Chordata > Mammalia > Chiroptera > Hipposideridae > Aselliscus > Aselliscus stoliczkanus. The sequence continues at coordinate 120,090,694 of CM066727.1, read as the reverse complement.
GGTGGACTTTCCAGTCTATTATTACAGAGCTATTGCAGAGTAAGGGTTAAGGACATGTGATTCCATTCCAGGTTGCTGGGGAAACAGCCACACTGTCCTGCATAAACTAGGATAACACTTGTCAATACAATCCATCCACTTTCAGACTTGCTTCAGCATTAGAGCAAGTTCGTCCTTACATATGAAGAAAAGGAAATAATTTTACAACTGTTAAAACTCAGCAAGTAACATTCTTGAACTTATTGCCAGTAACTAAATTCCTGGCATCAATGGCAACTTATGATTTTGAAAGCAGTCACCATTTAAAAATGATTTCTAAGAAACTATCTTTTAATTCAGGCAGTGTAAAAGCCTTTTATATTGTATCGCTGTTAAAAGTACACAGCTGGCATAAATGAGTACGTGTACAGCCCCGGCACACACCTGCATGAGCAGACACGTTTTTATCACAATAGCTGGACAAAATATTCTTCAGAAACAATTACGAAATAGCAAACAGCTCCTGGGCTGTAGACAATTGTCTGGGGAGTGTGAGGTTAAAGTCACAGGAAACAGCTGGGTGCTGGGCTTCAGTGATGTTTGCAAGCCTTTGAAGAGAGAGGAACTTAACTGGCTCCTTACATGACAGGTATCACCTGAATTCTAAAACAAATGTTTTTATTAAGTTCTCTCTCCACCAAATTTCAAGTACTAAAAAAGTCTGACGTGAAGACCTTCAAAAAACAATTTTTCACCTGAGAAAAGGTTTTATGACAAAAAAAGTCCTATTGTCTGGACATCGTCCTTACCTCGCCTTAGGTCCCTAAGGTTTAGTGTGTAAAGCTTCATCAGTTACCTAGCTTCAAAGGAGTTCCCAGAGGTAATGTAGTTGGTTTACAACAGTCGTCAGCCCTAGTGTGAGACCTGTGGAAAAACTCTAAGACCAGTTGTTTTATTTAAGTCCATGTTTGAAAAACTGGGAGTGTGTGTGGGGGTGCGGTTCAGAGAATAGACTGAACAATAAAACGGTAATTCGCAAGGGTAATCCATGTGTGTAGTTATATTTCAAATTCCTAAGGATGACCTGCCAATAAAGTACAGACACCATTTGTATTCTAAATGGCTGCATCTTTAGCTGTGTATTCCTGTGGAACCTACAAAATCAGAATTTAATCTTACAGGTAGAAATAAATTCCCATTTATTTGGGATTACTGATTTCAAATAATCTGGACTGCATTACTTCCAGTGTGAACATGTTTACGTTTACACCAAAAAAAAAAAAAAAAAGCCGCTATATGGTAACTTCACTGTGTACAGAAAAACCATGTTATCCTCTACAAGTACCAACAAATTTTCAAGGCTTTATCGTAGGGAGTAGTGGAATAATCTACACTCCAACGATACGTCTTTTTTCATTTATGTTCCTAGAATTTATTCTGAAACAAGTTTGAAAATGAGGAATGCAAAACTCAGCATTTCAACTTTTGAGAATAAAAATTTATAAACATACCTTTTGTTGAATTCCAGCTTAAGTGATTTTTTTTTAATGTAAATCTTGCAGCTGATGAAAAGCAAAATGCAACCAATCTTTCTGCAGTGATTAGCCTGTTCTTTAGGACTATGGGTCACCTGCCCCACGGTGTTGTAATTGAACAAGGAATCCATGGGGCAAAATAATGGTTTTTCAAAGATGGGCCAGAAGGGAACAAACATTTATATCTTCACTTCAACTGGGAAGCAATGAAATGTAATCCTTTGAGTTATCACTTTTGGTAGATGTTACCTTTGTCTCTTATTCTCATTTCATGCGTTTAGCCTGGGAATATGTCCATGTTTTTACTTTAGATTTAAAAAAAAAAACTCGTTACCCCTGTGTTTCCTGTAACACCTAAATATGCATATACAGATCATCTCCACTCCTTATCAAATAAATGTTCTTCAGCATGACCAGTGTACAACTGACATTCACATAGCTTATAGGCCCTAAGTCTTCTGAGAAATATATTTCTATAGCTGAACCTCTATAATCAGGACAAGAGATTGATTAAAATGCCAAGATAAGAAACAATTTATTATAGAGAGAAGAAAAATTTCTCATCCAAAATATAGAAATCTGTACAACTTTGCCACAATCAATATACATGAACTGTACAAATTTACACCAGTTCATAATTTACCAAATAAAAGATGACTAACAAAGTTCACAAAATAGATGGTGGTTTGTGGAAAAGACTTTTACCCAATTAAGTACAAGGAAAGTTACAAACCAGACCTCCACTTTCTAAAAATAAGAAGTTTACTCAGTCTTAGAAAACTACAAGCTAGCAAATGTACAGAGAGCTGGCTGGTGCTAACACCACAGTTGAGACAGTGTCTTTTTAAGGGTCTTAATTTTTAAAGCCTGTTGCCATGGCAAATTCTGGTCACTTGCTACTTTCAAGGCCAAAAACACAATACAAGGTCTGACCATTTCCCCAGGTCATGCTTACTAGGTTTGTCTTATGTACATTTATACATATTTAAGTGCTAGGTAAAAGTCTTGTCATAAAATTTCCAGTACTACCATGTTTAAAATGTTGAGCTTTCCTACTGAGCTGCCAAAAAGTTAACAATTCTCAAGTGTAATAGTGCAAATTTCCTCTGCAAGATCTACTACAGAGAAAGGTTCTTTGAAATACAGATTTGCATTAAGGGGACTGACGTAAAAATTTGGGTATAATGTCTGGGAGAAACTGAAACCACCCTAGGACTTCACTCCCTAGCAAATAAAGTGATCATTTACTTGGACTCACAGGCTATTAAATCATTGAAAGGTACTGTCCAAACTATGGCACTGTCACTTAAAAATTTTTTTACCACTCTAATCTTGTGCCAGATCTTCACAGCTGTCACATGGTTTAAATTCCATAATCCATCCCCAAGAGGAGCCCACCCAAAGCAAAAATCAAATTTATCCATCCATTATAAGATGATCCATCCATAGACTATATCTTAACCTGATACAGTCATCATATTGTAGTTTTTGGAAGGGCTTGTTCTGCCCAAGAGAAGTTCCTCCTTACAGCTGATTCTGCTGTCTACCATTTGCACGTTGGTGCTGTTTTGAGTGCTACCTCCTGCTGGTGAGGCTTCGTACAGCACACAGATGGAGCCATCCTCCCCAATTCTGTAGGACACTTCGTAGGGGTCAACCCAGAGTGTGAGTTCACTTGGGAGAAGCCTGAACAGCTCCTGACTGCTCAGTCCAATCCGCTGTGCTGCCTGTCCAATCAGAGGATCCATTTTATGGTTGATGCGAATACAACGGTAACCTGATCCCTTGCACGGCTTTTCTGGGAACCAGTGATGTTTATAATGTTCTATAAAAGAAAAGAACAGAGAAACAATGCTTAGACGGTTACTGTTCGCTCCCGCTGGAGTTTCCTTTTTCCGCTAGTTCCTCCGAGGGGTGAAAGAGAATGAAACCTAGCAACTTTAAAAAACGCCCAGCATTGCATTCGCTGTGTGCGCGCGCGGGGATGGAGAAAGACCCGGGAGGGTTTTTGAAACAACACAGTAGTGTGGGACAAAACAATCTCCAGGAACCAACCGGTTGAGCCGCCAAAAACAGTCATCATGCGCGCCGCCTCGGCCAGCCAGATGGCACCGGCGGCCAGGCGGGAACCTGTTTACTTTCTCCACCCCACCCCAGCCGCACACAATGGGGTTTATGGCTTTAGAATAGAGATGCACCACTGGACTGTTACCCCGAAGGGAAGGAAAAACAAGCAACCCTAAACCACGCTCTGGGCAGGGCTCTAAGTGTACCGGTGACAAATCCGATGATTAATGGGGCTGGGGTAGGAGGTGCGGGGTGACTGCACGTCCGTCCCGGGCTGGCTCCGGGGCAGCGAGCGGCTCGGTTTCCCATTCCCGGGCCCGGTCTTCGAGCCCGCCACGGCTGGCGCGGGTTGGGGGAGGGGGCGTCGAACCCACCACCCCAGCCCCGCGGCTCCTTTGTCCCCAGCCCCGCGGACGGTCCGGGGACCGCAACTCCCGCTTCGGTTGCCTTTAGTTTCTTTGTTGTGCGTGTTTTCTTCTCCCCTCCGTTTGCCAGTCGTGGGGGGAAGGGGGCGCCCTCCGCCCAGCCCCCAAACCCTCGCCGGGACCCGCCGTGAGCGGCCGCCCAGCGCACCAGCCCGGGTCCCGCGGGGGCGCTGCCGAGAATCCCGCGGCCCCGACGGCCCGGCCCGGGGGTATGGGGCCCGCATCCCTCGGGCGCCCCTCGCCCTCCCTCCGCGGCCCCCTCACCTGCCAGTAGCTCCTGCAGGCTCTGACTGAAGGTCTGCAGCTGTCGCTCGCTCGTGAGCCCCTTAGTGCGGAGGAACTTGGAGATGAAAGACACGGCGGCGGCGATCTCGCCAATCATGGTGGCAGCCCGAGTGTAGAAGGGATGCATGGGGGCGGCGGGCGGGGGCGGCCCGGGGCTGCCCGGGCTCGGCGGTGCGGCCCCGACGGCGGCGCGGCCACCCCGGGCTCTCTCACAGGTCAGGGGACTGAGAGGAAGAGGAGGCGTGAGGGGCAGACGGCTACTTTTTTTTTTCCTTTCTTTATAGTAAAAAAGTTATTTTCAAGACAGGAGGCGGCAGGAGAGAGAAAGAGACGAGCGACGGCGGCCTGGTCACATCGCTCGGACCTCCCCAGCCGCCTCCGCCTCCAGTTCCGCAGCCTCTGAAGATCCCAACAGTTGCATTTCCAGCTCCGAGGGGCGAAGAGATGCAGGAACAGAGCAGCACTTTTTATACCGCCGCGGAAAGGAAGTGCGTAGCTGGAGCGTGACGGCCGACTCCAGCCAATCCAGAGATCGCACTATTGTGACGCAAGCAGATTCGGAGCCGGAGGGGGCGGGAAAAGAGTCAGGGGGTGGGTCCAGAGCCCGGGAAGAAGGGGAAGAGTTGACGTAATCCGCTTGTAAACAAATAAACCCCCGAGCGGCGGCGGGAGACCCGGGAGCTGTGGCCGGGACGAAGGAAACCGAGGGTGCGCGTGTGAAAGCCCCGCCCCCAGTCCTAGCTCCTCCTTGCCGCTTCAGCTACTCGAGGCCCAACGCCTGAGCGTTCTCTGTAAGCGCCTGCCGCCGGGGCTCGCTGGCGAGGAGGGTTAGTGCTGTGCAGATGCAAGTCGATCTGCTCAGGCTGTCTACACGCGCGCCGGCTGCTCGAGTCGAGCAGCATATCCGCAGCGTCGATCCGCTCGCGTACTCCTGTGTTTACATCCAGTCCCAGTTCCAGGTCTACGTGGCTGGCTCCCGGAGCTGGAGGAGCGGGCGAGCGGGTGCCAGTGCTGAAGGTGCTGGCGGCGCGCGTCGAGGGTGCAGAGAAAAGTGGAGGGCACGGGCCCTCGCAGGGCGTTCTGCAGCGCCAGGAAGCCCAGGTCTCCTCGCTGAAGTGCAGCCAACACCACAAGGCAGTTTCTGCCCCACCCTTGGGGAAGAGTGGTGAGGGTGTCTTCGTAAAAGTTGAATTGCAAATAAGTAAATAAAAGGTTAGCCTGATTTGGTGGTTGTTTCAGTAACTTAGGAAGTCAAGGAGAAGAATGGACACCTTCCTGAATCCAGCTTAGCGCTGATAGAAAAACCTGTTACTGAAGATAAGTATAGTAACATGGATCCTGTAACCCGTAGTCTATATTGGGGAAAAAAAATCTGTGTAATGTAATTTACACCGTTTATACACAAAAACCAAAGATTGCTGTTTTCTACTCCAAATCACTGTCCGAACCTTAGAGTTCTGCTGCTCTTTAATCAAAAGAAGAAAATAAAGATAAAATCTGAAGCTTGTGAAAGTATTAGGCGAAGACATTTACGTTTACTGGAAACCCTGCTTTGAAAACTAGAAAAAAGACTGGTAGGGAGGCGCCAGCCTGCTAAAACAATTAGACCTAAAAAAGGGTTAACCAGAACTCCTTTAAAGGAGGAGGGGAAAAAAAAGATGGTGAGGCAGGCAGATGGAGAAAGCAAACAGGAGGCAGAAGTTGAACTCTACCAGATGGAAATAAATATCCTGAGCTTAGTTGGTCATCAATATTGCAAAACACACCACTTTGAGTCTTTTGTCTTTTTTTAACACTAAGCCAAAGGGCATAGAAATGAAGCAAAAGTGGGACTTCTTATAAAGCAGAAGGAGAAAGAAAAAGTTTGTTTACATGAACTGTGGAAAACTGGGTTTGAATGAATAACTAACTTCTAAGTTACTGTTTCATTCATACACAATAATTAGGTAGTTACATGTGAAATAAGTACTTTAAAAATACTAATGTTAAAAACATGGATTTATGAAAGTATTAATTTTCTTTAGATAAATTCATCAAACATAATGGTAAATAAGGTACATTTGTTCCCTTCTAGGGCTTTTCAGATAGAACCGTGCTTTAAAAATAAGCATCACGGTAATTACTTAACTGGGGACTTGAAACCCTTTTTACTACTCAGAAAGGAGATAAGGAGCTAGGGAAACAGAAGTAAATCCTTAAAATCACCATAGCCCTACAACAAGATCTGATATCTCACTGAACACTACCCACCCTTAATATCTGCTCTGTTCTTGCTCCTCACATAATCAGTCTTTTGAGCATTAGATTAGAAATCAGGTGAAAGTTTTTCTCCTCTAAGCTGTTCTCCACTTTGACTTCCAATGATTCTGAGCTTTAATTGACTGATCTACAGAACAGAAATAATGAAGCTAACAAAATGCTAGGATTTGAACTCAGACTTGTCTTTCAAGCCCATATTCTCTCCACTACTTTTAACCACCTTCCCAGGCAGCAGCTGGACCCTTTCTTGAAAGCTTTTTAAAATCAGTTGAATAACGGTAACAAAAAGTTTAACTCACATATCCCTGAAGAATTTCCTCCATTGTTTCTTTTATTGTATGTATGTGTGTTTCCCACCTTAATTCATTCCTTTAAGACACAAATGGATTTAAGAAATTACTCTTTTACCTGGGGGATCTAGGGAGCACTTAGGGGGAAAAGTAAATAAATAAATATTGACCCTAAATGCAAACTTTAGATAGTGCACAATGTTAATTGCTAATAGTTTTCGATTCTGGACATACATATGTTTAGTAATATTTTTCCAGAAGTTTAGTCAGGCTCTTCCCTTCCAAGAAACAAGCTGGTATTTCTTGACAGCTTTTGGATTATAAAGACACTTTTCTCATGTTGTAGTTATGCTCAACTACAGGGCAGTCCCAACTATTTACAAACTCAACTCTTGGCTTTGTGTCCTTAAGCAAGTTACCTAACCTCTCTGCACAGTAATCTAAGAAATGCAAAGGCTGTTGTGAGGACTCAATGATATAATTATAGAAACTAACACTCTCCAGCACTAAGTAAGCACTCAAATACATATACAGAGGGTCCCCCCAAAAATGTATGCACATTTTTAAAAAGAAAAAGGCTGTATTAATTGTAATACTCAATATATACCGATTACAAAAGATGAATTCAAGTCACGTTTGACTTACACAATTATAAGAGTTGCTCAAAGTGGTTACCATCGTCGTCCAGACACTACCGATTACAACAAACTACTGCTTGAGCATAGATAACATCTCTTAAAAAATGTGTATACATTTTTTGGGCACCCCAGGTATATGTTAGCTGGCTTATATTATCATCAGGCAATTTGATATTATTATTATGAAATTAACTTCTAAAACTTAGGAAGTTTTCAATCAAAGCACTAAAAATAAATCTCGGGAATTCTGACCAAACAAATCCAGAAAATGAACCTGAGTTTCAAAATAAGCTTACAAGTGAAAACACACAGGTCAGGTCTTTGGAAACAATGCTGAAAAGTTCAGAAAGTACTTTCCTAGAGGTAAGTGGGTATTGGACAACTAACTAGCATTTCAAAGGGCTGGGGATTTATATTCCAGTCCCTCGGCCCCAGTGTTACTGGAACAGTTTGCTCTGGACTAACAAATCAGGGTTCCCTGTAGACCTTTTGAACCAAAAAGAGAAAGAGGAAAAGGAAAAAAAAACATTTATATAAGGTAAGGAAATTAACTTTTTCTGCTTCATAAACCAGTAGAATTTAGGGATCCACACAAGATTGAAAATCTTTTGTTTTGCCAAATACATTTTTAAATCACATTACCATCTGCTATTGCTATCATTTTGGGGAAAAGATGGCATTTTAACATCCCCAAAATAGGAAAGGTATCCATATCAGAATAAAGCATAATGTTCGTAACTGTAGTAATTAAAGTCACTGAATGTCTTTTTTTGCATTTCCTCATGACCCTGCATTTGGGAACTTATGTAAACTATTAATCTATGAATATGATAGCACTACATTAGGCTATTACACCATTCATTTTATATGCTATTTTCATTGCCTGGGATACCTGGTCCTTTCTCCTTTACCTGGCTATTGTAATTTCTGCTCATCTTCCAAGCCGCTTTCTCTGACCTTCTAGGCTTGAGTAAATGTTTACAGTATTCTGCTTTCCCTTGCCCTGGCTCTGGTACTTATCAGACATACTGGATTTACTATGTTTTCTAGGCTCTCTTCCTTTCTAATCTGTAAATTCTTTGAGGGCAGCCATCTTATGTCATTCACTATTGTGCTTCTAACCAACAGCCCAGCACATAGTAAATGCTGTGTAATGATGTTAAATAGACCTATCTAAATACAAAATGAGTCAAAATAAAACCATTACTTAAAATTTGTCAGGTGAAAAATAATATAGAGAGAGTTTTTGCTGCTTAAAATCAATATTTGAGGGGAGAAGAAAAGTTAACTCTGTGGCACTTTTTTTCCTGGCTGCCATAATAGATTATTGCATTAATTGCTTTTGTAGATTATCATTGTTTTAAAATAGACTGCGTTTCCAAAGCAAATGAACGGAGACCAAGGTCACTTAGATGTGTTCCTCAGAAATATTGTGGTTAATGTCCACATTGCCTCCATTTAAAGTGTTTTGCTTTGTTTCCCTGATGTTACATAGACACATTTTCATATTTTTACCCCAGGTTCCACTTGGGTGTCATTTGCTTGTTTGCTGCTCTCTTGTATCGTCATTCTATCCTGAAGTTGTTCACGAGGTGACATTCCTGTGTTCTGGTCACTTGAATCATGTGACCCAGGATTCCTGGATTATTGTTAGGAAAGTCCCAGAATTTTTTAAATGGCTGTGTTACTGTTCACAGGTTTGTCCGGAAGACTTCTCCCAACCTCCCTGCATCCCACCTAGCTAAGGTTTCCTTCCCTATCTGGATCCTCCCCTCCCCTGAAGGTACATTTGGGGCTTTTGACTTCCTGGAGGCAGCTGATTGTTGCCACTTAGCTAGCTGCATTCACTAAAGTTGTATTTATGGTGAATTTACTTCCAAATAGAGTCCTAGGTGTCTGTGGTGCTTTCTTTGGAAAACTCAGAGCTTAACCAACAAGTGCAGGGTAGAGCGTATTCATAGTAAATAGAGGCTAGGCATTTATTTTTGTGTGTGTTTGGGAGCATTAGCAGATAAGGAAGTGTGCAAAATGAAGGATCTTTGTTAAACTACTGAAGTCAGTTCATAATTAATTCTTTTTGGAAGGAGGAAAAGGAGGAGTCTGACCTTGGAATATCTTAAAGGTTTAAACCAATAGAAGATAAATATTGCTGAAAAAACTGGTGGGTGTAAGGGAGCATAGAGTGCTGAGGGGGATTTTTAGCAGAAAAGTGATGTGATCAGATTTGTTTTGTAGAAAACCCTGAGGATGATGAGTTGGAAAGGAGTGATGTTGAAGAGACTTCTGTATTTGTCTTCAATTTTTATTTAAATCTTTAAATTATTTAGCTTTTCATGTGGGCTTATCTCTTCAACTAGAGGCCTATACTTTTTATTTATTCTTTTTTTTTTTGGTTACACAGGAAGGAGACCACTTCTAGAAGCCTCTCCATCTGGCACCCTGCCTGACTTAGGTATGAATCCAAGGGCACAAACTGAGGCATTTGTACTAGGTTTAGATCCACTGGGGTTCAGAAAACACAAGCGAACTAGAGCTCAGGGGGTGTGATACATACAGATTTGGGACTGGACTGTTTCTTCTTGTTAAAGCAATTCAGATCTTTCGGAGAGAATGAGAGGACAAAGGATTAAAGAGTTGCCTAACAATGATCATAGAGATTAACATCATTGACAGTGCCTTAGACATTGTGCTAAGTGTTTTAGAGACATTCCCATTTAATTCTCCAAGAAATACCACCAGGTAACTAACTATAATTGACAGCATTTAATATGTGATGTTTCAATCCTAAAGGAAATAAATAATTTACCCATGGTCTTGACAACCAGATTTGAACTCTCAAGTCATGGATGGCAAAACTGAGAGGTATCCTCCTCCACATGCCATCTTTTCTAAAAAGGGCTTTGAGAAATAAAACCCTATAAAGTTTGAGGACTATTTGGAGATCAGTAGAGACAGTAAAGGAAAAAAAGAAAAACTAAAAACAGCTTAGGAAATTTCTCATGGCTGACAATACCCTGGTAGATACAGCTACATTTATGCAAAAGCTCACTGCAAAATGAATCAAAGGACATATTAAAATATTAAGCTGCCAAATAAAATAATTCTCTAGAATGAAAATTACCCCTAGGGGCAGAGAAAAGAGAGAGCATCAAAAATGCCTTTTGTTTTAGACTAGTTAAGCATCTCACTTCTCCTTTGGCCTAAATTGGCAGAAGGAACCAGGGAACACGTCAGCCCAACAGTCGCTCTTTCCCAGCTGCAGAGCGGAGCTGTGACCTCTGAGAGCTCAGGTGGCAGAGACTGGAGGACTGGAAGAAGGGCTGGTTTTTGGAGAAATGTCTATTTAGGTCCTCTGCCCATTTTTTAATTGGATTGTTTGTATTTTTATTATTCAGTTGTATGAATTCCTTAGATGTTTTAGATATTAGCCTCTTATCGGAGACATTTTTTGCAAATGTCTTCTAACTTTTGATTGGTTGCCTGTTTATTCTATTGATGGTTTCTTTTGCTGTGCAGAAGCTTTTTAGTTTGATATAGTCCCATTCATTTATTTTAGCTTTTACTTGACTTTGAGGTCAAATTCATAAAATCTTCTTAGAACCCAAGGTCCTTGAATACCTGCTTTCTTCCATGCAGTTTATTGTTTCAGGCCTTATGTTTAGGTCTGTGATCCATTTTGAGTCAATTTTGGTATATGATGATAGATAGCAGTCTAGTTTCATTCTTTCACATGTGGCTTTCCAATTCTCCCAACACCATTTATTGAAGAGGCTTTCTTTTCTCCACTGTAGGTTTTTGGCTCCCTTGTTGAAAATTATCTCTCCATATTTATGTGGGCTTATTTCTGGGTTCTCAATTCTGCTCCATTGGTCTGTGTGTCTGTATTTCTGCCAATACCATACTGTTTTAATTATTGTTGCTCTGTAGTGCAAGCTGATGTCAGGGAGTGTGATACATCCAGCATTATTCTTTTTTCTTAGGATTGCTTTGGCTATTTGGGGTCTTTTGTGGTTCTACACAAATCTGATGATTTTTAGTTCTATATCTTTAAAAACTGCCATTGGGATTTTGATGGGGATTGCATTAAATCTGTATATTGCTTTGGGTAAAATGGCCATTTTAACTATGTTGATTTTTCCAATCCATGAACATGGAATGTTTTTCCATTTCTTTGTGTCTTTTTTAATTGCTTTTAATAATGTCTTATAGTTTTCAGTGTATAGGTCCTTCACATCCTTGGTTAAGTTTATTCCTAGGATGGCCAATAGATAAGGAAAAGATGCTCAACATCACTAATCATCAGAGAAATGCAAATAAAAACCACAATGAGATACCACCTCACACCTGTTAGAATGGCTATCACCAACAAGACAAATAATAGCAAGTGTTGGAGAGGCTGTGGGGAAAAAAGAACCCTCATACACTGTTGGTGGGAATGCAGATTGGTGCAGCCGCTATGGAGGGCAGTGTGGAGGTTCCGCAAAAATTTAAGAGTAGAATTACCATGTGACCCACCAATCCCTCTGCTGGGTGTCTACCCAAAAAATCTGAAAACGTTTATCTGTAAAGATATATGTGCTCTGATGTTCATTGCAGCTTTATTTATGATGGCCAAGACATGAAAATAACCGAAGTGTCCTTCGATAGATGATTGGATAAAAAAATGTGGTATATATACACAATGGAATACTACTCCGCCATAAGGGAAGATGAAATAGTGCCATTTGCAACAACATGGATGGATGTTGAGATAATTAGTGTAAGCGAAATAAGTCAGACAGAAAAAGCCAAGAATCATATGACTTCGCTGATATGTGGGGTATAACACTGAAAGCAACAAAGGAACAAGATGAACAAATGAAGAAACAAAAACTCATAGACACAAACAACAGTTTAATAGTTGCCAGAGGATAAACAGGGAGGGGAGATGGTAAAAGAGGGTAAATGAGGTCAAACATATGGTGATGGAAGGAGAACTGACTCTGGGTGGTGAGCACACAATGTGATGTATAGATGATGTATTACAGAATTGTACACATGAAACCTATGTAATTTTACTAACAATTGTCACCCCAATAAATTTTAATTTAAAAAAAAATAATGAAACTGTGTTTTAAAATACAAAAAGAAGAAGGAGAAGAGGAGGAGGACTGGGAGGGAAGAGGGGGTGAGGAGGAGTAGAAGTGCTGGTTTTGTGTCTTATTTCATTCAGCAGGGCACTTTTGAACTTCATAGATTGCCCTCTCGGTATTCTCACTGGCCTTTCTATTGTTAAGCCTCAAGGCCATTTCTCAAAGCCAGGCCTCCAAGACCTTGTATCCTTCTTTTTAGCAGAGCCCTATGATTCCATTTACTCTCCTCTTTTTAAAGCTGCCACCATCTACTCTGCCTCCTGGGGCAACCCCCCAGTATTCAGGCTTTTGGGATGTGTATCTGCATCTCCCCAGATACTAAAGACCAGTTTCAATTTTTAACAGTAGCCTGGGGAAAGAGACACATGAGGAGCTTTGGAAAACTGTGAACTTTAAGGAATTATACAAAACTCTTACAAGTTAGGATCCTGGCCTATAGTATTTATAACTTTCTGAATCTGGAGCACATGGAGCTCCCCTTCCTTTCAAACTAATAGGGCAGGAGATCAGGATTTCTCAGTGGGTTTTTTATTGTTTTGTTTTGTTTTTCTCCTTTAAATTTTTTTTCTGTGCAGAGAGAGGGGAGGGGTCCAGGTTGGGTCAGGCTGGGCAGGGTTCCCTGCAGGGGCTGGTGACAGACCAGGGCTGAGGGAAGAGAAGAGAGGCAGAGCAGGCCCCCCAGTCTGGGGGTTTCAGGGTATTGGGTCAAGGGGCAGGAGGGACTGGACCAACAAGTCAGAAACCCATAGCAACAGAGAGACAGGGACAGGAAGAGTGGGAGATGGACACAGACACCAAGCCCCAGACGCACAGTGACAGAGACACAGGCAACCCAGAGACAAAGAAAGAGCTCTGGAGAGACAGAGACCACTGAGGGACATGGAGAGAGGGGAGAGGAGAAACATGGGGTCAGCTAGACATGGGGAAGAATTGGCAGCTGTGTCCCTGGGGAGGACAAGGCCAGGTGGGGAGGGGGCAGGGCAGAGGAGTCTCTCAGTGGTTTTTAAAGTGTGGTCCCAGGACCAGCAGCCTCAGCATCACCCCAGGATATTGATAGAAATGCAAACTTTCGTGTCTAGACCTACTAAACCAGAAAGTCTGGGACTGGGGCCCAGCTATCTAGGCACTAATGTTTCAGAACAACTGGTTTTTTTTTAAAAAAAAAGTAATGGCAAAATGCTATAATTTAAAGCCAACTAACAAACTTTTTATCCAGGCATATACTATCTCAACTACAAATCTTGTCCCTTAAAAGAAAAAAGTTAGCACACTAATATAATATGTAAAAGCTGTTGTTAAGTGTCAGCTAAGTTTTCAGTGAGTTGTTATTTGCTTCCCTGAGGTTCTGTACAGTCTGGGTGAAATACATTCTTCCCAGCTTCTGCGACATTAAGCAAGCTAGAGCATAATGATAGCCACATGTTACTCTAAAGAGAGAAGATAATACTCAGGAAGCTTGGTAAAATAATCATCTAATCAAACGTTGGCGTAGTCCATGCTTTGATTTTCACTTCTAAGAAAAGCAGCGACTTGCCCTTTTTAAGAACTTGAATTTAAAATCTCAAAGTAAATTAACATTTACATACATTAAGTAATGTCATTATTCTTTTAAAACTAGATGGTCAACTAAAATAAAGGAACATCAAGTTGCAAAAGTAAGTGCAATAAACAAATACATCAAGAGGTCCTACATTTAGATGCCAGACGTGACTGTGAAAACTATTATGCATTTGGATGTACTTCAGCAGGAATTCAAAGGCTGAAACCCCATTGGAAAATGTAATTTAGGATGTATTCATTTATGGGGTATAGCAACTTAGAATAATCCAAATTCTCAATAAGACCCATTCTAGAGATGGAGAAATACCCTACAGAAAAAAAAAGTTATGATTAATGTGAAACTGCTTTTATTTTCTGAAGGACATAAATAAGAGACTTCCCATTATCTTGTGTGCTTACTCATTTGTTTTGTAAATACTTGTTTCCCTAAATGAAGCAGAAGCAACCTTCATCATCCTGTATTAGCATTAGTGCATGTGTTGAAAACATCCCATATTTACATGTGTTTTGGTAGAGGCCTCTTTTTTAAATCCTCATTGAATAAAATGTAGGTAACAGCCTCATCTTCTGAAAACCAGTTTGAATTTTGACAGTGATGCTTACCCTCAAACTCAGGGAATGGCTTCCATGTTTGTTTTTAACATCTGAACTTGCTGGTTATTGCACAAGCAGATTTCAAACAGTGAAACAGTAGTAAAGATACAGCATTAAAGCATTTGGGGAGTGGTTCTTTTCATGGTTTTCCTTCTTATAGAAACAAAGCTCTCTGTCCAATATTTAGATGATAGTGACTATCCTAGCACCTCTATCTTTATGCTTGAAAGTTCTATCCTTACTCTCTTTGAACAGATGATTGTCTTGCCTTTTTTTAAAGGAGCTTTATTGAGATAGATTTTACATATCATAAAATTTAACCATTTCAAGTGTGTAATTCAATGATTCTGAATTATGTTATGGAGCTGTGCAGCCATCACCATAATCAGTTTCAGAACATTTTCATTCCCCTCAATAAAATCCCTGTCTCACCTCTGGCCCTCCCAACCCCAGGAAACCACTGATCTACTTTCTGTCTCTATAAATCTGCCTATTCTGGACATTTTATATAAATGAAATTATATAACTGGTGGACTCTTATTTGACTTCTTCCACTTAGCATAACGTTTTTGAGGTTCATGTTCAGTATGTATTATGAATTCATTATTTATTTTTCCTATTGAGTCTTCCCAGAATTTCTTCATAAGAGAAGCTCCACATAAGAAAGCTTAATTTTATAGTTGCATGCCAGGCTGATGGGCCAGCTTTGGGGGTTACATCTACTGCCTCTTTCCATGCCCTTTTTCTTGAAACATTTTTCTCCCATTGCTAAAGCCTTCAAGATGACCTAGCCATTGCCTTCCAAGGTGGTTGCCTGCTATAGATTTAATCACTTATTCACTTTGGGTGCCTAGCATATTCCACACACCCACACCCCAACATTAAACTGTTCAAGGAATAAGGCAATTGAATTGAG
Source organism: Aselliscus stoliczkanus (assembly GCA_033961575.1). Taxonomy (NCBI): domain Eukaryota; kingdom Metazoa; phylum Chordata; class Mammalia; order Chiroptera; family Hipposideridae; genus Aselliscus; species Aselliscus stoliczkanus. The sequence continues at coordinate 120,075,014 of CM066727.1, read as the reverse complement.
AGAAAAAGCTCCTTCATCAAGACATTCACTAAGAAAGGAGTTCTCAGGGGAGGCAGAAATTTCATGTTGGAAAGAGGGTACTAAGAACACCCTAGTGACATAACCTAGCTAAGGATGAAATCTGCGGGGTAATTTAGGGGAGAGTATTTAGCTAAACACTTGAACTCTTAACTGGAGCTTTATTTAGGCTCAGTCTAACAAACAAGATCAGCAGACGAGTCCTTTTTAAAGAAAGTTCTCTTTCATCTGACTTAAAAAAAGAAGCGCACTGGAACCAAAACAGGAACTACTCTGGCAATATATGTGTAAAAAAATAAGCACCCTACTGGCCTCTTTTTAAGTTAGGCAGAGAACACAGAGAAGTCTTTGAAAAGAAAACTCAGGGGGGGAAAAAGCATTTTTTCTTGATTTCATAAACACTCATTGTGAAGAAAGTGCAAACTTATGATTAAGTCCCCCCATCTGCTAAATAGATGAGCTCTTCAAGTCATCCCCCTATCCCCACCTGGCTATACTTAGGGAGGCTGGAGAAATAACTTAAAAAAAAAAAAAACCAACCCACCAGGGAAACAAGGAGCTTCCTAGGAGGTCTTAGTTTTCAAACTGTATACCTACAGGTAAGGCTGTGCCCGGCATTTATGGCACAGGAAGCTGAGTTTTGCCTAGTTGCTGCCTCAGTGTGTTATGCTGTTCAAATTTCATGAACAGTGGATAACCTATTCCAGTTTATGCTGCTGCCTTTTTTTAAAAAATTGACTCACTGCTCCTCCCCAGTTCTATTTCCCCATGCCCAAGGAAATCATATCATTTCAGTCAGGACGCTTAGAACCCCCTGAGCCGGGGTGTAGCTTCTATTCTTACCAAGTATTCAGAATGGCCCAAGAGGTGCTACTTATATCTTTTCTGGACTTACTCCAATGAGAAAAGTTATGTCTTAAAAAGGATCAAGATATAATTATGAAAATTGAGGCAACTTGACATGAAGCAAATATTTAACATATTTAAAAATAAATAAATAAAAGGCCTAATAAGCCCTGTAAAGAAAGTTAAGAAGAATTTGTACCAGGAATCTGGGTTTAGAGGACATTGCTGTAAATAAGCAGTAAATGTACTTTTGAGCCTCTTGGCTTACAGGAAAAAAAGAAACACAACAATGTATATTGTTTTTGCTAACAAAAAAAAAAAGAAAGAAAGGACATCATCAAAAGAAAAAAAAACTTATTAGCATTAAACTCTGATAAATGTATCAATTTATAATATAAAACAATTTTACATAATTTTATAAAGCATTCAGGGACACATTTTAGATGATCTAGTGTTCATTTGTCTCTCCCAATGAGAGCTGAGGAAAAGTTCACTGCTAACTGTCTGATGTGTAAGTGTCCTCTGGTTTCATAAATTCATCCCACAAATTTGATTGACTAATAAGGTACTGGCTAAGCATTGGAGATACATCCACAAACAGAGCAGGACTGTCCCACACCTTATGGAATCTGGTAGGGGGAATGAAATGAAGTAAATAGCATCAATAAGTACAGATATGCCATATTGAAAAATGCAGGAGCTATGAAAGTCTAACCTAGATGACGGGACAAAGGAATGTTCCAAGAAATCTATCCTACAGCAGTGGTCTTTAGCCAGAAATCTGAATAAGACTGGAGGAATTAACCTGGATGGGTCCTTCAAGATCCAAGTTGCTCTCCAGGCTGAAAAAACAATTTACAAAGGGGACAGACATAGGTTTGCCCCAAGCTATATATTAGAATCCTGTAGTCCTAGCAGTGAGAAAAAAAGGAGAGAGACCAAAGATAAGGCCGAAAGTATGTTGAGGCCAGAGCCTGAGGCACCTTGTAAATTGCATTCAAGATGTTAATTGTCTGGAAAGCATAAGGAGGAAGTCACCCAAGAGTTTTAAGCCAAGGAATGACATGACAGATTTGTATACAGATAGTTACATCCAGTAAGCACCAGGGCAAGGCTTTCTGATATTATTATGAAAATTAAAAAGTGAAGATCCATTCCTATGAAGTTCTATCCCTTATTAGCTTTGTAGGACAGCTGTAAGAGCATCTGTAACCAGGGCCACATCTCTGAAGAAGCTTCTTTAGGTCTGCTCAAATGTTCAATGATACTATACTTGAAGCCCCAGAAATCTAGATCAGGGATGGGCAAACATTTTTCTATAAAGAGCCACATAGTACATATTTTGGGCTTTGTGGGATCTTTGTCATAATTATTCAACTCTGCTGTTGCAGTGCAGAAGCAGTCATAGACAATATGAGCATGGCTGCATTCCAATAAAATGTTATTTACCAAAACGGGAGGTAAATCGTTTGCCTATCACTGAGCTAGATCAAGTAGCATCAAAGAAAAAATCCTGATAGAAGAGTTTGGAGGGTATGGTAACCATATAAGCAAACAAACCTTTAATTAATGGGCTACTCCCTTGAGACTTTGATTCCGAGAACTGTGTTGTGATGGGACTATAAATCAGGGACAAAGTTCACCTCTGAGAGCTGACCGAATTGACCCTGTGAACAGAATTATTCATGTAGATTGAAGAGTATAAGCTCCTTAGAGACAGAGTTTGTGTCTGCTTTTGTTTGTTTTTACTCCTAGCTAAATCCATGGATCCTCAAGTTTTGTCTCCAGAATAATATGCTCATAGCAGATGTACCTCACAAAATGAATGTTCAGTTAATGACTTTTCAGCAATATAATTTTAAAAAGTCACATCACTCTTGGGAAAACTTTTTATTCCCAGTCGAAAGAAAAGTTACCCCCCAAATACATTAAACACTTATATCATGAGAAAATGTGTCAATGTTATGATTTCAGGCAAAGATACACTCACCAGCTCACCCAACAGAGCTTTGTAGTCAAAGTATCATTGGAAACAAATTTCAATCAGATGCCACATTTAAATAAACCCAAACACGTTAGCTTTTCCTGTGGACCCCAAGCAAGAAATAAAGACATAGCATCTTCATTTCTTACATCTCTTACATCTGTTGTGTGCATGAGCCGTCCCAATGGAGGTTAAACTGTGTTTTGCTTTCATATTGCCCTAAACATAAAATTTTAAGCAAAATTTGACCTCTATAATAATGAGCTTCCCAAAAGACTGAAAAATCTGTGAAGAAAATAGTGCAGAAAAAATAATGAGCTTTCTAATGCCAAACACCCTCTCTTCTGCCCTGCTCAAGCATCACCCTCTATCAAGTCATCGAATCTTCCTTTGGTGGCTATAACAAACCTTCATTAGATTGCTATGTTTGCTTACTTTCAGATTCTTTATTACAGTATTGCTCATACAAGCTTACTTTTATTATATATGTGTGTGAATATATATATATATATATATATGTCTATATTCATAGACTTTAGACTACACACACGCACAGTGTAGACCCCTTTAAGAAAGATTAATTTGATGTGAACCATTAGAAGGAATTTAGCTGCTCAGATGGACTCCCTATGGTCAACCAAAGGCCCAAATTTTGTAAATGATAGAGCCCAGTGACCATTTGCTGACAAGGGCTTTTCCTGTACTCTGTACACCAGAGAGAACCTGAGATTGAACTCTCATCTTCCCACACTATACCTTTCTTATTTAAGCTGCCTGAATCAACCACCACATGGAAATGCTCATTTCTCTTTCTACCAAAGGCCTGAAACCTGCTTTGTCCATCAGAATTACACAAATACTATCCTCATTTATAGCTATACTAACCAATCAGAACTGCATAATTTGAATATCATTTGCAAAAAATGGACCTAATTGGGAACTTGGATGGGAACTTTCACTATAAAAGAGAACCTTTTTTTGCCTCATTGGAACACAATTTAGATTGCTATTTGAATCTTTATCTACCAGGCTATAGCTCTTTATGTTAAAATAAATGCTTTTTATTATTTATGACAGTCTAAAATTAATTTTTGTTTACAACACATACATGCACATATGTATTTTTAAAAATCTTTGAAAATTGGGTGTCCTAGGTTAAGATGTGATACATAACAAATTTTCCCATTAAAATTAATGGAGATTTTTTTGTTTTGTTTTGTTTTGTTTGTTTGTTTTGTTTTTTAATTTAAAGATTTCACTGACCAATAGTTTGTAGGGATGAATTCACGTTGTAATTCAAAGTACAGGTCAAATTTTTTTTTTTTTGTAATTTAATGTATTTTAATTTATGCATTTATAGAAACATTGTTCTGAGAAGGAATTCATAGACTTTAGACTGCTAAAAGGGGCCCATGGAACAAAAAAATAACCTTTGGGTCTAGATCCCAGACCAGTGTTTCTAACACACAGGGGGTGCCAAAACAATGTATTCAAGTGGACACTTTGGTTAACATTGCTCAAGCGGTAGTTCGCTGTAATCAGAAGTGTCTGGACACTGACGGTAACCACTCTGAGCACCTCTTGTAGTTGCAGAAGTCAAATGTGACTTCTATTCATCTTTTATTATCGGTATATATTGAGTATTACAATTTTAATAGTCTTCCTTTCTTAAAATGTGTATACATGCTCTTGGCATCCTCTGTATAATAGGAGCTCAATAAATATTTCTTGAACACCAAATGATTTTTAATCTATAGCAACAATAATTGTTTTGTTAAACAGACAAAAATTGTTTGGAAAGTGTTATGGTGGTGCCTGTGGCATAAAATACCTTTTCTCCTAGACAGAGAAGACATTTCTAGACAGAAGTAGACATTTCTATCTAGATAGAAAATACATTCTCTTCTAGATAGGAAAGATGCTGAGCTTGTTTCACAGGAAAAGAGGTCATGAGGAAGCCTAAATCTGCATCAGGTATTTGGATAGATGCTTCAAAGGAGAACTGAGGACAAAGAATTCTTTTTTTTTTTTTTTTTTTTGAGGGCAGTGTCACTGGTCCTCATATGTGGGACCTGAACCGGGGCCGCTGGTGTCCCAAGCCAGCTCTTAACCACTGTGCCAGCCCAAAGTACTTTTAATCACATCTCAGACTAAAATTTGCTTAAAGAAGTCCAGGATTGTGACTATTTTGCTCCCTAGTATAAACACTGTGCTTTGTAAATAGTGGCATCAATTCATATTTGAGGAATGAATGGCCCTGTCGAGACCCTGTGGCAGTAAGAACTCTGAGGGAAGATTAAAAACCTCGAAATCAATGTCAAAATGATATAATTTGGCTAAGTGGTGCTTGTCTATAGAATCAAAGATTGATGACAAATCAATAAATATTGCAGGAGTCTTCAGCTATTTTTTACTGTATCCACCTCCAAACATACCATAGATTAAAAAGTACCAAAAGGGTCGGCAGTAGACTAGAGGTGCTTTAAATGTTCCCTTTTTATGCAGAATATTACATGGAGAAGCCAGTCCTGCAACTCATTCAAAAGAAAGCTAGTTGAGAATGTTGAGAGACTACACAGCTGACTAACCGAAGGGGGCACAGTAGAATGTGGCCCTTTTTGAAGACAGGCAGATACTGTGACACTCTCCTAGGGGCGGTGAGTAAGGAACTTTACAGAGATTTGGGCTCACGATTCAGAGCAGGACTTGGAGAGCTGGGGCAGCTGAAGATTTTACCATAGGGACTTCCTCAGCTGGGAGCAGTTATTTGGCTATGCCTTATGAGTCAGGTTTATCACTTCTTCAGATAGCATGCTATTAGGCCATTTAAAAGAATGAGGTAGAGGGCTGGCAGAGTGGCTCAGTTGGTTAAGAGCTCGCTCAAGATTGTGCGCTGAGCTCTGACCAACAGCAGTTCGATGCCCAGCCAGAGCTGAGCTGCTGCTGAGCTGCCAACAGGTGGCAGGATGGCTCAGCTGGAAAAAAAAAGTGAGGTAGAGTCATACACCACTGGTTTAAATCTTCTTCCCAGCATTTTAAGAAAAAAAAGCAAACTAAAGAAGAATAAAATAAAAACAGATCATACTATATGAGTACATGCATGCACAACGTTTACTTACTTGTGTGTGTATATACGCATGTACATGGAAAACGTCTAAGGATAACATCAAATGTGTACTATATATGCATTGGAAAACGTCTAAGGATAACATCAAATGTGTACTCCTCTGAAGGTTATGTTTGAAGAGGTGGGAATTTATTTCATATCGTCCTGAATACTGGTTTTCCAGTTGAAAGAAAGTTAGGCTGCTACATCATATAAAAATAAAACACATTGCTAAAATAAAAACCAATAGAAGAAAAGTTTGATATAGATCCACAAAAGTAGGGATGAGTGAAAAGAATTTCTTAAATAATTCATGAAGATAAGCAATCATAAAGGAAAAGATGACCACATCTGACAAAAAAACTTTCTGTATAAAAAACATCATAAACAAAGTGTTACAAATGATAGGTTAAAAATGATGACACCTGTGGCAAACAAAAGAGTAATATAAATATTAAATATATAGTAAATAATAATTAAAATGTAATAAATTAAATTAGTATCTTCACACAAAGAACTCCTAACAGCTGAAAAAAAATGAACAAGAGAAAAACAGGCAAAATGTAGGAACAGGCAGTTTATCAGAGAACAAAGGAAAGTGAATAATAAATAAAGTAGAAGATATACAATCTTATTAGTAGTCAGGAAAATGCAAACCAAAACCATATGCCATTTTTTTACTTATCAAATTGATGAATATTAAAAAGATTAATGATGTCCAGTGTTCACATGGTTATAAGCAAATAATAATGCTCATACTTTATTTATGAGAGTATGATTAGCTACATTCTTTTTGGACAGTAACTGGTAGAGTTTATTCATTAAAAATGTCCTTACACTTTGAAATCCTGCTTTTGACAGTCTTTTATAGACTCTGTGTAACACAGAAAGCAACATATTAACCGTGAAATTACCACTTTTTGTTTTTAAAGATTTTATTGGGGCATTGAGGGAGGGGAACAGTGTTGGGGAATTGGGGGAGGGGACCAGCCAAGTTGTTATTCTTCAATCTTTTTTGTGGAGGGCGCCAGTCGCCATCTGGCTTCCCGGAGGCAGCTCGTGGCCTCTAAGCTCAAGATGTTGTGTTCAACTTTAGTTGCGGGTGGGCGTAGCCACCATCCCATGCGGGAGTGAACCAGCAGCCTTGTTGTTAAGAGTGCACTCCCTATCCACTGAACCATCTGGGTGGCAGCTCAGCTCAAGGTGCCAGTTCAGTCTTAGTTGCAGGTGGGTGTAGCCCACCATTGAACATACAATCTTGTTGTTACACCAGCTGAGCCATCCTGCCACTTGTTGGCAGTTCAGGGACAGCTCAGCTAGGGCACAGCATTCACTGGCCCATATGGGAATTGAACCGGCGGCCCTGTTGCTCAGAGCACACACTCTAAGCCAACTCTTAACCAACTGAGCCACTCGGCTGGCCGAAAGTCTCACTTCTTATAAATGTTTTTCTTTTCCTGAGTTCACCATCAGAGCTGAGTGTAAAGTCATTTTCAGAGAACAGTGCTAAGTCAGAACAAGTTTAAAGCAGAACTGATCACCTATACCCCCTACAGATGGGGATAAGTAGGAAGGTCTACAGACTAGATACTTAGGTGTTAACTACACAGCGTCTCCATTCTGGGAAATCTCTCAAAGACTCCCTCATTTCCTCATTCTCCCACTTTCATCCATGGCTGCAGGAGCGGCCATGTCTGGGTGCCTAAGCTTGGCCAATGAGTCCATTCACTGGGAGTTTGGGACCTGGAAACACTAGACATCAAGGTGGTCTCTCTCCTGTATGTATTGTATTTATTATGTGTATGTGTTGTATGTATGACTATGTGTATATGTATGTGTATGTACGTGCTGCAAGTAAAATCTTGAAATCATTGACAGCCATTGTTTCTCCAACTATGTAAAGATAACCATCTAGAGAGAGAGAGAGCACTGAGAGAGAGAGCGCACCATTTAAGCTCCTTACCTGAGTTGCTCTTGAGGACTCTGCTATATTCTGGCTTTTCTCGTGACTTGGTTATTCATTAGGGTCTATGGGAGACCCCAAAAGCTTTCCAGTGAGAAAGTTCCTTTTTTTTTTTTTTTTTTTGCCTAAGATAGTTTAACTTGCAACCAGTGGAATCCTAAATAATGAAGGCTTCTTATTAAATAATTAACTTTTTGATAAGAATATGCAATATTATCCTCTACATGTAGACCTTGAGCTAATAATTACTAGTATTAAGCAAAGTCAGATATATATATATATATATATATATATATATATATATATATATATATATATATACCCTCCTGGCTCCACTCAAGCTCTGACTTCCTCTGGAGTAATCCAGAATCCACATCCTCTACAACCCTGCCCTGAAATGCATGCCTGGCTTGCTCAACTCTACTTAAAGTCTTTAAGACTGACTTTTTCAGGAAACAAAGGGGAAAAGGAAAAGGAACATTCTTAGTTTCCTACAGTGTCAAGTATGCATACCTGGCATATGGTAGGGATCAGACAAGCATGTTCCAGACTCTGTTACTTCATTATCAAACTGCTGAACACCATGGAACACTGCACTGGTTTGGGTTATTATAGCTGTTTAAGCTGTTTTTATTTTTACTTGTATAGTTTTAAATTTATATTCATAATGGATTGTTTTTAAGGCAGTAAGCTCAAGAAATGCTCATGTGGAAATACATACTAATAAGGAACATAGATTTGATTGCCAGAAAACTTAAAATTTCTGGTCACCAAAAACCATAATGAACAAAATGAAAAGATTATTAGACAACTAGGCAATAATATATATATATATATATATATATATATATATATATATATATATATTTTTTTTTTTTTTTAAAGAGTCTATCACCTTTTTTTTAAATCATATTTCTTTTCTTACTTTATTTTTAAAATTTTTATTGGGTAACAGTGTGTTTACCAGGACCCATCAGCTCCAAATTAAGTAGTTATTTCAATCTAGTTGTGGAGAGCTCAGCCCCTGGCCCATGTGAACCAGCGACCTTGGTGCCAAGAGCCTGCGCTCCAACCAACTGACCCAACCGGCTGCCCCGGCAAAAATATTTTTAAAATTTAACAGAGTTGCTATTTTATTTATTTATTTATTTTTTAGAGGGCAGTGTCACTGGCCCTCATATGTGGGATCCTAACCATAGCCGCTGGCATCCTAAGCCAGCTCTTAACTACTGTGCCACTCGGCCAGCCCCAGAGTTGATATTGTTAATGGATTGGCCTAGACAGAAGGAACAAAGAGCTGACATCTTTTGAGTTTTCCATTCACTAAAAGAGCCAGTGTATGGGGAAGCATCCTGCATTACACAGACAAAGTAGCAAAAAGAGGCAACTAGTGGATGATCACACCCAAACAGTTCCCTTTCAGAATCTGTCCTCTGCCTGAAAGGCAAATAAGGAACTGGTGTTGTATCCCAACATGATACACAACATGAAAAATTCAACACACACACAACACACATGCACACCCAGATACAGCCACATAGAAAAATGGCCAAAGGATATGAAGAGATAATTCCTAAGTGAAATTGAATTATGAGGGAGGGAGAGAAAGGGAAGAATAGCAGGGGTGATGGCATTTGATGGAGACCTCGCCTTTGGTCTATGAATAGTCTCTGGAACTCTCTTTTCTGGCAATTTCCAGAGGCTTTTGGGGTATTTGCATTTTTCTCCCAGAAGAGTAATTTAGCTTATGATCTTCCTAAATTACCTGGAAGAGTATTTTTAACCTGCATCTTTGGGGCTCACTGGCAGGTCAGGTGAGAGGCTTTAACTTGAAGCACAGGAAGGAAGGAAGGAGGCAGCTGAGCTACCTCTGGGGCAGATGCTATTCTCTGAGGTGCTACTTCCTCTTCCCCACGGATAAAAGGGAACTATTAAAGGGAAATTAAAATAAGCTAAAAATGTAATTAACAAAGTAATGAGATCATCAGAACCAGCAGATAGAATAAAACCAGTATAGATCCACCCTAGCCAAGCCTAAATCAGAAATAATAACAGCAATGTGACTTGTCCTGAGTAACAGATACTACATGGAGGCAAGCATGTTTCTTAACCAGGTTACTCGGCAGGGTCCTTAAGGCCTCAAGTCTCAGGCCTGAGAATTCTCTCTCTGATGAACTCAAAGCCTATTTATGTGCTCTGATTTCCTCAAGGGTGAGAACGAGCTCATAAGCTATTTGTAAGTTCTCCGTACTCTCCCTTGACCTCTAAGAAGTCACATGCAGATTTCAGAGCTACAGAGCCCTTGTGTGTCCCCCTAAAAAGTGGGGTGTACATACCAATGGTACAAACAGCCGTCCTATTTTAGATTCTTCTCTTGGGGAATAATCATCTGTTCTATCCCATTTCTCTATGCATCCAAATGCAGGTCTATAATGATTTCTTTATGGTGTTAAAAGATAAACTGAGGTATATGAAAAAATTTAAGTTTTATTTGAGCAAAAATTGACTTGAATTGGGCAGTAACAAAGTAGATGTGGTTAGAAATGCTCAACCTACAGCAGTTGGGGGAAAGACATATGGCAAAAAGGAAGAAACAAAGCAAGAAAATTATTTGATTGGCTATAAGTTACACATTGTTTGGGAAAAGCCTCGTTGGCTGTTTGTGACTTGTTGTTTTTAGATTTTAAACTCTTAACCTTGAGGCATGTACTGGCTGAGGTTTTGGTGTGCTTACTAGGCTGCCCACTTATTAGAATCACCTCAGTCTAATGGCCTCTTTGTTTAACTAATTTAGCAATGGACCCAGGAGGCAGCTGTCATGGAATTTTCAGTCTCTGTTTCATGTCTCAGAGATGTCCATCCTGACTGGAAACATTACAGCTTTTTCTGTGGATAGTTTCTCTTTAGAACGTTGTAGAAAACTAGCTTACTACAGTGGGAAGTAATTGTATTCAAGTGATGAGCAAGAATAAATGCTGTCCCAGGACAGCTTTCTCTGAAAGCAGGCCCTGGCATTTTGCTCATCTGCAAGCATATTTTAAAGCAGCTGCATCTTAAACTATTTTAGAAATTGCTGATTTCAGATATTAGTGACAACATTATTCAATTACAGTTATGTTGAGATTAGAAAATGGTGTCAGTTGGCAAGATAGCATGCTTATAAAAGTGTTGAATTAAATAAATTACACATTTGGTGTTTACCTCTCTCCACGATAATTATGATATCCAAAGAGCTCAGAAAAGCCAATTCTCAGAGAAGAGCTCATCTGAAATCCATTTCTCCGGGCTTCACTTCATACATTCTAAACCTTACCACATTGCAAGGAGATGAAACAATGGAAATAACACTCAAATCAGTTGTTCCGTCTTTGATTTTCTTCTTTGCTTTCTGGAGGTTAAAATTCAGGGGTAAGTTATTTGTAGACTTTAGTTTTTCCTGCATTGTTGTCACAGATACTGGAGAATCCCTGCTGAAGCATTACCAAGGTCATCCTCATTTAGTTCTGTCACAGAATAAAAGACAAATCTAGACCCAGGGCAGGTGATAGACAAACTAGACCCACAACATTTACTTTACTGAAAGACAAAATAAAAAAGTCAAATCAGTGAGAAAAGGGGAAGAAAATATTCATCAGACATGACGAGTATTACTTGGGGCTAGCAATGGCTTCCTTGTCCCATTCAGATGAAAGAGCCAGTATCAGGGAAGCAAGTATGTGCTGCCTGGCCAGGAGTGGTTTCTCACTGGGCCTTTAGCATTTACCTCTGCGACCAGGATTTTAGAATAAAGAAGATGCTCTTTAAATCTGCAGCTATCGGGCCTGCCGAGTGGCGTGGTGGTTAAGAGCTGGCCTGGGACGCCAGCGGCTCCGGTTCAGATCCCAATATGAGTGCCAGTGACACTGCCCTCTTAAAAAAAAAACAAAAATCTGTAGCTATCACTCAACTTGAAGGCTAACACATTTTATAGATACGGATTGGGAGATGGTGTAGGGTTGCCAGATATATTAGAAACCAAGTTAAATTAGAATCAAATCAACAACAACAATTTTTTTGGGAGGGTGGGGGTATAAGTATATTCCATGCAACATTTGAGACATACTTATACTACACAAAATATCTTACATTTATCTGAAATTCAGATATAATTGGGTGTCCTGTGTTTTTTATTGCTAAACCTGGCAACCCTAGGTAGAGGAGTTATGGTGGTAGAGAACCTAAACAGTGATGAAGAAAAGTATGTAATTCCAAGTGGTAAACATCTTTTTAGAACTCAAAATAGTCTCATACAGTTGAAGAAATAGTCAAGACTGTAGCACAATGACAGTGTTAGATGACAGAAAAGAATGTAAGATAGAAAAACAATTAAAACAATATAAACAATGAAAAATGGTTATGAGCTCCTGAGGGAATATTTGTATTTTCAGTCTGCAGTCATTCACTTTTAGTATTAGCACTGTGTTGTTGTTTTTTTTGAATGAATGAATCCTTCCTTAAAGATATTCCCCTTTCCAGTGCCCTTACCAGGTTTCTAAAAATTATTGGCTTTCTTTTGTAATACATTCATGACACTTATCTATTTCTTAGGGAAAAGATCAGGGAATCTGGGTAGTGAGAAAATAGCCAAGTTTGGATGGGACCAGAGGCATTAAACGTGGTCACCCAGTCCACAGGAGCTCAGGGATACAAATTACCTACTTGAGATAAAACTACTCCCTGGATAAGTTGAAATACACTCTCATTTTTTCCTAAAAATGAGAGAGAATTCAATGGACAAGTTAATCAGAAGAGATTCACCTTGAAAGACAAAATTTAGAGAGGAGTCATCAAAGGGCAACATCCCTATAACGGTCTGGCAAGAAAGTGAGGGCCTTTTAAGAGTTAAGCTTTGTTCTTCTTTATTTAATATTATAAAAATCTTTAAAAGAAAAAAAAAGAGTTAAGCTTTGTAACTGCCCTGTTGTTATTTTTGAAATCTTCCTGCTATTGTTTCTCCATGGTGATTGACAGACAAATCCCTACAATAAGAAGGATCCATGAGTCTGTCTGTAAAGTACAGCATGGAAGAAGACACTCAGGGGCCGGCTGAGTGGCATGTTGTTTAAAAGTTGGCTTGGGATGTCAGCTCTGAGAAGTAGGGCCCCAGTTCGGATCCCACATAGAGGGCCAGTGATGCTGCGCCCTCTACAGCTAAGATGGTGAACAACAGCTCGACCTGGAGCTGGGCTGCCCTAAGTTGCGGGTAATAGCGTAGGCTGCAGTGGAGCTGGCCGGCAGCTGGTGTGCGCTTTCATGAGCTGCTGTGAGTGGCTGCCCAATGTCTGGCAAGTGACTGCCTCACCCAGGAAGAGCACAGTGACCATACCAACATGGGCCAGTGAAGTGACAACCTCCACAACTAGACTAAAGAACCCAAGGACAGCTACTTGTCTGTTCCCCTTCCCCGATTCCCCAACACTGTTCCCCTCCCCCAATTCCCCAATAAAATCTTAAAAAAAAAAAGACACTCAGAAGCTAGTCTGGCATGTAACTACCACTCCAGCCCCTAGCCCTTTTTGACCTAAGACAGGATGAGTCTGAGTCTAAAGGTGGTAGGAGAATAGGCTTGGTCCCTAAGAAAGGGAGATAAGAATCTACTATAAATCCACTGAAAATATTTAGAAATTGTATTTATGTATTCTTTTTATGAGGAGGTCCATGTCTCTTGGATTTTAAAGGGATCTTAAAGATAGCTATGAATGAAGAAGGCTAGATAGGTAATACTGGGGGCTTTGAAGGACAGCTGAGAAAAACCCCGCTTGCTCTTTGAAGCAATAAGATGTCATTGTTACATTTTGTTAATTGCAGCCATATTGGTTCCTTACTATTTTCTAATTCTTAAAGTAATAAAACAATAGCTTAAGTTTTGAATATATTAATGCTTATTGAACCACTTTGAAAATCATTGTACTCTAATTGCATATTCAGACATTGAGTGTATAGCAAAGGGAAGAGGATAATGAAAAAAGTTTGCCCACTTCACAATTTCATTCATGGTCAGCCCCTCTGTTTAATGACCTTTGATGAATAATTATTTTTTGGTAGATGCCAGGGCTTTCTGAGAGCAAAGGCATCTTCAATATAGCCTCAGAGCTTGGTTCTGGGGTGATGTAGCTTAAGCCAGCACCTGTCAACAGAAGTAGTTGTAGAACTATAATAGAAGCCTTGTGATACAAGGCTTTCTGTCTGAGGACAAAACGTCTATCATAGAAAACATAACAACTACACTAACCAAGAATCTAGGTGAGATGGGGGTGTGTGTGGAGGCAAACTTCACAAAGTCTGTAGGTAACACATTTGTCACATACCAAGTGCTGAAAATAAGTGTTCTTGCACCTCTGAAGTTATTCTCACAAAACGAGGTGCAATGACAAGTTAACATCTAACCATTTAGCTGTAGGGGAGTATTTTAAACTATTATATTTATATGAAATTAGATTTAGTTTTAAAAATTCTCTTAAAATAAACATAACCATAAAGAGAGCTTAAATATCACCATGTATTTATTATGGTAATCTGTAATCAATTAAACAAATAATTTAGAGATTGGTGACATTTTGATCCAGTGAATTAAGAGTCAAAAATATATACATTTTCAAGACACTTTTCCTAATTTAAATAAACATGTTTTTCTCATAGACAAAGAATCAAGGTAAACACTCTATTTTAAATTAACTGTTACAATCTAGGGTTCTAATGAGTTATACATTGATATCTATTTGCCTGGAATATTGTATGCAATCCTATCTGAAGCAAGTTGGTTGGGCACCCAAAAAAGCTGCCTAATTCTGTTTAATCCAAGGGGAGGAATAGTGTGTCTGACTATTTCTCCCTTCTTCCCATATACTTTCTTTGGCACATGTACTTTGAGTAGATGAGTAGAGAACTAGTGACAGCTGTAGCTTTTACTTCCTTCAGGGAGCCCTCTCCAACCACCTGGGGAGAAAATTCCATTTTTCTCTTTCTGTTACTATACTTCCAGAGAACCTGTTTAATATGCATCGTTCTCAAAATAAAGAAACCACCTTTGTGTCCCAGGACCTGATACACAGTAGGCACTCCAAAAATGTGGGTTGAGTGAATGAGTAGAAATAAAAATAAGGTAAATGTCAAGAAGGAGTTGGGGGCATTTGAAAACATGTAATAGGTTGACTAGTGTCCTCCCAAAATTCATGCCCACCCACAACCTCAGAATGTGACTTTATTTGAAAACAGGGTCTTTACAGATGTAATTAGATTAGCATCTCCAGATTATATTGTCCTGGATTTAGGGTAGACCCTAACTCTAATGACTGGTGTCTTTATAAGAGAAAGGAGAGAGAAATTAGAGACAGACATACATAGGAAAGATGGCCATGTAAACACAGGAACAGAGATTGGAGTTATGTCACCATAGACTAAGGAACACCAGGAACCATCAAAAGCTGAAAGAGTCAAGAAATGATTCTCCCCTAAGGCCTTCAGAGGGAACATGGTCCTGTTGACATCTTGACTTTGGACTTCTGGCCTCCAGAGCTGAGAGAGAATATATTTGTGTGGTTTCAAGCCATCTAGTTTGTGGTAATTTGATACATCAGTCCTAGGAAACTAGCAGACCACCATTTTGACTGCAGCTTGATCCTTAGATGATTGTAGAAGGACTACCAACTCATTTTCCCTCCTTATTCCCAAAGAAATAAGAAAAAAAATATATTAGATTGAGTGAGTGTGTAATGTCATACATTGGGTCATACACATAACTTTATATGTATCATTGCTAATATCATTTCCCTATTTGACAAAGGAGGACATTGAGGTTGAGTAAGTTTAACAAATTGGTGTCAAAAAGTATGTAATAATAATAATAGCTTATTATGTTAGGCACTGTGCTAGACTCTTTATAGGAATTATCTTATCGCATCCTTACAACAAGATGATAAAGATAGGCACTCAAAGTTTCCTTATTTCAGAAGAGAAGAAACTGAGGCACAGAGTATAAATTAGGTGTCCAAAGTCTATAGTCCTTGGCAAAAACAAGATTTGAACCCAAGTGGTATGATTCTAAAGCCCAGATGCCTAAGAAATTTGCTATGTTGTATGTGAATATTGTGCGCTTGTCATCCCATCCCTGTCTCTGATTCAAAGGCAACTCCTGAACCTACTAACTGCCCATCAGCATCCGGACACATTGTTATATTACTGTGGCTTTTTTTTTTTTTTTACCATCCCATTCCCAACAGGATATTTTCTTAAACTTTCTCACTTATACTCTTAGTGCACCCAAATAGCAGCAAAGTATGCTCATTTTCTCTGAGTTCAGAACTAATTTTTACAAAACACTTTTGATATATAAAGAAAGTCTCATGGTCAAAATATAATGTGATCTTCCACCATTTGTTCTGTTTGGATATGAGTGAGAAATTAGCAAAACCACTCTATTTTTGTCTACTTTGTTTGATCAAAGTCAATGTTCTGCTTTTATACATATAGGCAGTTCTGAAGAGTCCTTTTCATTTGTCACAATTATATAACTGTAGCTTGATAAATACCATAGCTTGATAGTTGCTTTCGCCAGCATTGTATGGGATTTTCCATGCATGTAAGACAATAGGCAGAGAGTGGAGGCCCAGAGGAACTCGTTGACACGATAGGGGTGAGAAGTTTCAGTTAGTCTTAAATGTCAAACGATATCCTTTCTGCATAATCAAAAATGTCAGGGTCCATTACTCTCTACTTCTTCATGTATATCTTGTACAAATCTCAAGTTTCATATGATTCATTTTCTAGGTGGAAAGTTATTTCAGAGACCTTAAGTTTCTCTATATTTACTTATCAGAATGATGGCATATATTCATGTAGTAATTTGAATATATTACTAATATATATTAGTAATTCAAATCACATAAATGATAGCCCAGAGTGAAAAAAATATTGAAACAGATCGCAAGTCTAATGGCCTTCTCCAGTCCTCATAATTACTACAAATACAGCTATGTCAATTCTCGGATCCAAGCAGGGTCTCAATCACAGACTCTTCTTTGCATGTTTCCCTCTTGGATGTAGACAGCTGGTTCAGAGGTGTGCCTCCGAACAATGATCAGCCAATCTGATTTGGAAATGTACCTAAAAAGATATTAATTTCCCTCTGTATGACAGAAAATGAAAATGGGTATATATGAGATGTACTGGTGTACTTGCTACTGAGGAGCAGACAAAGTGGCTTGGTAATGCGAGAGATGACACAGGCACCCAGAGAAAAAGAGAATACAAGATGCAGAAAACACAATTTTATGCATTCTCCCAGTGCTCCTCAGTCCACTGCTGACTATGTTAGCTATCGATTATTGTGTAACAAATTCACTCAAAACTAAATGCTTTTAAACAACAGCATTTACCCCACAGTTTCCAGAGGTTAGGAAAGTCTTAACTGGACTCTCTATCTCAGGGTCTCTCACAAGACTACAGTTAAGGTGCTGACCAAGGCTGTGGTTTCATCTGAAGTCTCAACTTGAAAAGGATGTTCTTCATGCACTCTCATGGTTGTTGGAGGATTCAGTTCCTTGAGGACTGTTACATTAACAGCCTCAATGCCTCTTTAGCTGTCAGCCCAAGGCTTCGTCACAGAGCAGTTTACAAGATGGCATCTGCCTTCATCAGAGTGGAAAGAGAAAGAACAAGATGGAAGCCACAGTGTTTTATGACTTAATCTTGGAAGAGACATTCCATCATTTTTTCTGTATTCTTTTTGTTAGAAGTCACTATATCCAGCTTACACTCATGGGGAGGAGATTATGTATGGTGTGAATACCAGAAATCAGGGACCTTGAGAGACATTTTAAAAGCAGCCCAATATATTGACATCTCAGTCCTCAAGTACTGTGAAATAACCTTAACATCCTTGCAATGAATCCTAACTTCTGCTTAAGCTAACTGAAATTGGTTTTTATTATTTACAGCTAAAACTTTATTTTTACATTCATGCTATAGTTGAACAAAAGCCACACTTAGAATCAAGAGATGATAGTCTTATGAGAAATTTTATTAATGCATTTATAAATTCCCTTCACACACACACACACACACACACACACACACACACACACACACACATCTAACAGACTACTTAATAGTTATGAAGGTTGAGAAAACAAAGTAGTAAGGATTCTTACCAATTGGATGATCAATGCAAGAAAATAAAAATCTCTGAACTCTTCAGATAACCAGTGAATATATGATGATTAGTGGCCTTTCTTATTCTTTTTTTTCCCCCTTAAATATTACAATGGGAGGAATTTATTTTTCTATGCTTTTCATTTTTCAAACATCTTAGTTTTCTCTTACCATATTGTAAAGTGGAAAGGCAAATAAACAAGCAAAAAAATGTATGACACTATGACTAGCTGAATATTTCTCTCTGCTTCAGATCATAAGACACACTTATACGGTCATTATAAAAACTGAAAAAAAACAGCAGTGAAAACCCCTTATCTTGGGTTGCTATTTCAATCTGTAGGAAGTGGAGTAGCTTTTCAAAAAAAAAACATTTAGCGAAAAGTCCCCTCCCTGGTTTTCCCTGCAAGCATTAACCTCAAACATTTACTTCCTTCCATATTATTTATATATTTAACCTCAAAATTTCGCCTAAGAAGTCACAAGCAGATATAAGAAAGAGCACAAATATCAGCCAGCCATCTGTAGACCAGACCTGACAAGCTTCATGGTGGAGATGAAAACCTTTCATTTCACAGGGCTGAAAAAGGGCCTTGTGTACACCAGAAGCTGGACTGCCGCTCCTCTGGGTCTCACTGCCCAATCAGGAATTCTATAAATATGCACCCAGTCACACAAACACTGTCCTTTCCGTTTCTGGATTGCAGTATATCTTTGCTGTACAGAATCAACTTAGCTTTGGACAGAAAAATTTGCAAGGAATCAAAAAAGTAGGTTTAAAAAGCCCACAAAGAGACATGATGGGGGTAATTTTCCAAACGTGCCAGGACAGGAAAACATGCTGGATTTTATTTAAGAAAACAAAGAAATCCCCAAAGGATCACGTCAAGTTCGTTTCTCATTTGGGTAAAGATTTCTTGTGTGTTGGTTGGTCCTGTCAATTAAAATAGGCCCTGCAGGGTACAATGATGTTATAAACCATGTCCTAAAGGCCTCCGAATTAGAAAAGGAAATTTGGTGCGAGCCAAAGGGCGTGGGAGAGACAGGAGAATATGGCAAATATAGATTGCCTTTCTCAGGTGTCTCCTCTGGATTTTGGCAATTCTAAAATGGGGAATAATAAAAAAAAGAAACTCAAAGAGTTTTTTTTTTCCATTGAAAATTATATACATTTCTTTTCCATTTTTCCTCAGTTCACAAGCTGCCGCCCCCCCCCCCCAATACTATACATAAGTCAAAAAATCCTTCTTACCACCAGCCATTTTCTACACTGCTGGTTTCACATATGTTGTAAGTGTCGGTTGGGGCCCAGCTGTCCAATCCTGCTGGGTTTTTTCTAACAGTGCCCCCACCACCTGATACTGATCGGCACATCTCATCTTTACATGTGATGCCCTGCCTCACTAGTAACGCCAGATGGGCCAGTAAATCTCAGTCTTGACTATACATTAGAACCATCTGGGAAAGCATTCGAAAAAAATTCTCCTTTCGAGGATGCCCCCGGGACCAACTGCATCAGAATCCCTAGTGGTGGGCTTCAGTCACTGATACACTTTTTTTTTTTTTTTTGAGGGCAGTGTCACTAGCCCTCACATGCAGGACCCGAACCAGGGCCGCTGGCTTCCCAAGCCAGTGCTTAACCACCGCACCACTAGGCCGACCCACTGATACATTTTTTAAAGCTCTCCAGTGACTATAGCATATAGCCAAAGCTGAAAAGCACTGCCAGATGCCATTTTGGTATATTAACTATGATCTTAACTGATGAAAGCTGCTGAGCTGCACAGGCACTCGATTAAGAAATAATGTGATGTCAATTATATCTCACTAAAAAAAAAATAAAGTTAAAAATAAAAAGGTTAAAAAAAGGAAATTAAATTTTCCTTGGGAACACAGTGACCACCTATTAATTTAAGACAGTAACACAAACTTCTTGGGTCCTTATTATTCTCCTTAAGGAAGCACATTCCACAAAATTCCACAAATTATTGAAGACAAGCTCTTCTCTCTCATGGAATAATAATATCCCATCAGTTTCATTGGATATAAAAAGAGTGGGAGTGTTTTTGATAAACTACCAAAGAGAACATCATGAGAAAAATATCAATTCATAATCAGCATACCACAAATCTGAGAAGCCACCTTTTCACCATTGAGTTGACTCTGACAAAGTAGTAATAGAGAATTGAAGTCTGGAAGTCTAGAAGATGTGCGGTCATACCATTCTATGCCTGGAGAAACTCAGGGTCAGAGATAAGTGATCAACCAATGTTATGTTGTTCTTGAGGGGCATTATAAAAACGACCCTTCTCATCAATTATAAGAAGAAACCCAGAAAGCTGTCAAATAAATGGAGGCTAAATAACGTACTACTAAATAGCGAGTGGGTCACAAATGAGATCAAGGAAGAAATCAAAAGATACCTCGAGACAAACGAAAATGAAAACACCACGACCCAAAATCTCTGGGGTGCAGCAAAAGCAGTCCCAAGAGGGAAGTTCATAGCAGTGCAGGCCTACCTAAAGAAGGAAGAAAAAAATCTCAAATCAACAGGTTATCCTTACACCTCAGGGAACTGGAAAAAGAACAGCAAGAGAAGTCAAAGGGGAGTACAAGAAAGGAGATAATAAGGACCAGAGCAGAAATAAATGATATACAGAACAGAAAAACAATACCAAAGATCAATGAAACCAAGAGCTGGTTTTTTGAGAAGATAAACAAAATTGACAAACCTCTAGCCAGGTTCATCAAAAAAAAAAAAAAAAGAGAGAGAGAACTCAAATTAGTAAAATCAGGAATGAAAAAAATGAAATGACTACAGACATCACAGAAATACAAAAAATTCTAAGAAATTACTATGAGCAACTATATGCCAACAAATTTGACAATCTGGAAGAAATGGATAATTTTCTAGAAGCATACAACCTTCTAAAGCTAACTCAAGAAGAAACAGAAAATCTAAATAGCCTGATTACTACCAAGGAAATTGAATCAGTAATCAACAAGCTCCCAACAAACAAAAGCCCTGGACCAGACAGCTTCACAAATGAATTTTATCAAACATTCGAAGAAGAACTATCACGTATTCTTCTCAAACTATTCCAAAAAATCCAAAAGAAGGGAAAGCTCCCGAATTCTTTTTATGAAGCCACTATTACCCTGATTCCAAAACCAGATAAAGAAAGCATAAAAAAGGAAAACTACAGGCCAATATCCCTGATGAATGTAAGTGCAAAAATTCTCAATAAAATATTAGCAAACAGAATTCAGCAATATATTAAGAAGATCATACATCATGATCAAGTGGATTTCATCCCTAGTACGCAAGGCTGGTTCAACATCCGTAAATCAATTAATGTGATACACCACATCAACAAAATGAAGAATAAAAACCACATGGTCATATCAATAGGTGCAGAAAAAGCATTTAACAAAATCCAACAGTGATTTATGTTAAAAACCCTTAGCAAAGTGGGAATATAGGGATCATATGTATACCATAACATAATAAAGGCCATATATAATAAACCTACAGCTAACATCATACTCAATGGGGAAAAGTTAAAACCATTTGCCTTAAGATTAGGAACAAGACAAGGCTGTCCACTTTCTCCTCTTTTATTCAAAATAGTTCTGGAAGTTCTAGCCACAGCAATCAGACAAGAAAAAGAAATAAAAGACATCCAAACTGGCAAGGAAGAAGTAAAATTGTCATTATATGCAGATGACATAATGCTGTATATAGAGAACCCCAAAGACTCCATCACAAAACTATTGGAACTGATAGACGAATTCAGTAAGGTAGCAGCATACAAAATCAATGTTCAGAAATCAGTTGCATTTGCATATACCAATAACAAACTAACAGAAGGAGAAATTTAGAAAATTGTCCCATTTACAATTGCTTCAAGAACTGTAAAATACCTAGGAATAAATTTAACCAAAGAAGTAAAAGATTTGTACTCAGAAAATTATAAGAAACTGAAGAAAGAAATCAAAGAAGATATAAATAAATGAAAACACCTACCATGCTCATGGATAAGAAGAATTAATATAGTTAAAATGTCCATACTGCCTAAAGCAATATAGAGATTCAATGCAATTCCTATCAAACTACCAAGGGGGTTTTTCACAGAAATAGAAAATACAATCCTAAAATTCATATGGAACCATAAAAAGACCCTGAATAGCCTCGGCAGTCCTGAGAAATAAGAACAAAATCGGGGGTATCACGCTACCAGACATCAAAACATACTACAAGACTACGGTAATCAAAACAGTATGGTATTGGCATAAAAACAGGCATATAGATCAGTGGAACAGAACAGAGAGCCCAGAAATAAATCCAGGCATATACAGACAGTTAATCTATGCAGTGGAAGCAAGAATTTACATGGGAGTAAAGATAGTCTATTTACTAAATGGTGCTGGGAAAATTGGACTGACACATGCAAAAAATGAAACTGGACCACCTCCTTACGCCATATACAAGAACAAATTCAAAATGGATTAAAGACTTAAATGTAAGACCTGAAACCATAAAACTCCTAAAAGAAAATATAGGGAGTACATTTGCAGACCTTACCCTGAGCAATATTTTTACTGATACATCCCTGTGGGCAAGGGAAGTAAAAGAAAAAATGAAAATATGGGATTATATCAAACTTAAAAGTTTTTCACAACAAAGGAAACCATCAATAAAACAAAAAGGAAGCCTACTGAATGGGAGAATATATTTGTCAATGATATATCTGATAAGGGGTTAATATCCAAAAGTTATAAAACACTCATACAACTCAACATCAAAAGAACAAACAACCCAATTAAAAGATGGGCAGAGGATATGAAGAGACATTTCTCTAAAGAGGACATACAGATGGCCAACAGGCATATGAAAAAATGTTCAACCTCACTGATCATTAGGGAAATGCAAATAAAAACTACAATGAGATACCACCTCACTCCAGTCAGTATGGCTATCATCAACAAATCAACAAACAACAAGTGCTGGCGGGGCTGTGGGGAAAAGGGGACCCTGATGTACTGTTGGTGGGACTGCAAATTGGTGCAGCCATTATGGAAATCAGTATGGAGGTATATCAAAAAACTGGAAATGAAACTACCTTTTGACCCAGCAATTCCACTCCTAGGTGTTTATCCTGAAAAATCCAAGAAACTAATTCGAAAAAATTATGTTCATTGCAGTGCTATTTACAATAGACAAGACTTGGAAACAATCAAAATGCCCATCAGTAGATGACTGGATTAAGAAACTGTGGTACATTTATACAATGGAGTATTACGCAGCTATAAAGAAGAAAGAGATCATACCATTTGGAATGATATGGATGGACCTAGAGATTATTATGCTACATGAAATAAGTCAGTCAGAGAAAGACAAATACCATATGATCTCACTTATATGTGGAATCGAAAGAACTGAGTAAACGAGCAAAATAAACAGAAATAGTCTTAGAGACATAAAGGAAAAACTGATGAGGGCTAGATGGGCCGGGGATGGGCATGAGGGAGAAGGAGAAGGGACGAGTCAACATAAACTGGTAACTACAATATTACCGCAGGGATAGAAGAGACAGTTTAGGGAATATAATCAATAAGGTTGTAAATATTTTTTTTTAGGGGATCAGATGGACTCATGTCTTGTCAGGGAGACCACTTGATCGATGGTGTAGTGGCCTGACGACTGCACTGCACATCTGAAGCTGCCACTGATTAATATTAGATGTTGACTATAATTTAACACATATATAGTCATGGGATGTGGAATATAGTGTGGGGATGGAGTCAATGGAATTGTAATAGATATGTATGATATTGGGGGTGGGAGGGCACGGGAGGGAGGTGGAGGTAGTCACTTTGTAAGGGGTGAAAAAGATAACTATTGCATAGTTTTGTACATCTGCAATTGTTAATAATAATAAAGAAAAAAAAAGTCCTTCTCATTCCTAATGCAGGGGTTGTGTTTTTAATGTATGTGGAAGTGTTTCATTTCATGTTTGCCAATAGTAAGTGCTCAGTAAATTGTAACGATTGGTAGAAATAATGGTGGTGGTAATGATCATATTGGTAATAATAATGTCTACAAAACTTTATGCAGTGTTACAATCACTGCTTTAAAATACCTCACAAATAAAAACAACTGTTCCTTTTGTTGATGACACCTCACTTATTTGAAACCTGAAAATTTCAGAGCAAAATAATAAAAAAGGAGTTAAAAAAAGGCTTTCATTAGAGCTTCAGTGAAAACTTAAAATAGCCTTTTACTATTTAATGGAACACCAGTTGAACATTTTATGCAATTAATTATAAGATATATATAATTTGATCTGATTTTATCCTTTATCTAGAAAATCGTACAGTATAATTTGTTTGATGAAAATCATATATATATATGATAGAAGTCCTTTTCTATGTTACTTAATTTAATTCTCACACATAGTCAGGAAATATAGGTATTATTACCCCTTCTTTACAGTTAAAAAACATAAGCTTAGAAAAATGAGAGGAACCTAGCTAAAGTGGCTCAGCTAATAAGTGGCAGGGCTACTATTTCATTGCAGGTTTTCTACCTTTGTGTCCTTTGTTAGGTTACATACTTGGATCATGTCACTGTAGCCTTTGAATAATTGACTTTACAGAGCAACAGTGTAATGCTACGTACTTGGCTTTCATTGAGCAAAATTTGAAACATTTCTATTTGAAAACTTGTTTTTGAAAATATAGTACCTTATTATGCTGTTCAGTATTTCTTATTTAAAGGCTCTGGAGACAAGTTATTCTCAGAATTCAGAGCCAGGAAAGTATCTGTTTCACCTGACAAGCTGGGAGCTTCCTTTCCTTGGATTAGGAGAGTTACATGATCCATTGAGTATCTCACTTTGCCTTGGTTTCCAGGAAACTCAAAGCACAGTTTTATACTTGATCATTTTACCTTTTCTCAGGCCAGGTTTCTATAACATATGTTCCTCTTCCCCTCCCCCCTACCCCTACCCTGACCTCCAAGAACATCATCCCCTTTATATGTGACTTTTGCTGTTCAATATTTTTCAATGATTCAATTTTATTGTACCATGATTCTGGTAGACATCTGCAGTGTTAAACTACCTAAAGGATATTTCCCCCTTTTTGTGGTAATAGAACCTCAATGCTTCTTGTTACTTTCTTTTCCCCATTCTTAGTCCACATGATTAGAGGAAATTAATTCTAATCTCTTAGAGCCAAGCATTGAAATATGACCCAGGCCAGGCCAATCAGTGTGCCCTGTTGCTTTGGCTACAGTAATTGGATCAAGAGTGAGCCCATGACATGATACAGGACAGTCCTATCAAAGCAGATTCAAACGGTTTTACAAGCCAGACTGTGAAGGAGGTGTTAATTTTTCACTAGAATGACCAAGAAGATGGGATGATAGAGCTTCTGGCTGCCATCTTGCTCCACAGGAGAGAATGCATGAGAATGGAGCCAATCGAAAGAAAAGCAAACCTGAGATTTGAAGATAGGGAGACTGAGGCCAGCAGACCTCTTTGAATCCTTGGAGATAGTTGTGCTAAATGCAGGCTCTACCTCAGGACTTCGATAGCATGGGCTTAAATTCTCTTTTGTATGTAAACCATTGTAGTTGGGATTTTCTTGACCACGCAATCCAATGTGGGTTGACAAATATAGTGATTTATTTTTATCACCATAAATTCTATTTGAAAGTAGGCAAGACATAAATCAAAATAAATGCACACCATATGCAGGATTTTATCCTTAATATCATAATTAATCAAGGTTTGATTATCTGGTGGTTATTTTGCTCATCTGTCCTACTTTCGAAGGACTGAAATATAACAGCATTACAATACATCTTTGTTTTGTTTTTGCTGATTGGGTAGAACATGGCAAAATTTAAAATGAGTTCATTTTCTTTCACTTTGGTATTAATCTGAAACCATTGTCTATAGAGTAATTTTAAATTTCAAATAAATGAATTCAATGAACATTGTACCCTTTTAAAATAAGGATGTTTCAGCTCTTATAGCTCCATGCTGTTTTCTGGTATCTTGTCATCCAAATCACTGTTTTTCTCCTCTGCTTCATCTAGTCTGCTGGTGAATCCTTTTAGTGCATTCTGTATTTCAGTTAATGTATTCTTCACTTCTGACTGGTTCTTTTTTTTTTTTTTATGGTTTCTATGTCCTTTTTATGCTTGTTATCTCTTTGTTGAAATTCTCACTAAGTTCCTTGAACATCCTTATAACCTTTGTTTTGAGCTCTGTCTTTGGTAGGTTGCTTGTCTCCATTTTGTTTAGCTCTTTTTGTAGAGTTTTCTCCTGTTCTTTCATTTGGGATTTATTTCTTTGTCTCCTTTTGACTGTCTCTCTGTTTCTATGTATTAAATAGATCTGTTACATCCAGGTGCTCCAGGAGTGTCCCTTGTGTGGGTTGTGTGTGTCCTTCTGTTATAGTTGAGCTTTGGCAAATCAGTGGATGCGATTGACCCTCAGGCTGATTGGCTGTGAGTTTTGTCACATTCACAGCTTATAGGCTGCTGTGTAGGGTTTTATCCCACTGAGTGATATTTGCCCCACGGGGCTCTGGGGACTGTCGAAACTGCCCTTTTTATGTGCTGCTTGTGGTGCTCTGCTATGGTCTGAAACCAACCTCTAAGTATGTTCACTCTTAGGTCTCTTTGGAGGAGCTCTGGTGCAGGCCCAGTTCACCCACTGTCTGTGAGTGGCCGGGAGCTACATGGCAAGAGCTACAAAGTGATCCATGGTTGTTCATTGCCTGTTCTAACCCTAGAGAGATGTGTAAGTGGCCACATTGTGAACTGAGGGTGTAAGCCATCAGTACCGGGCCTAAGGTAGCTCTGCAAAATGCCAGGACACCCTGTTTAAACCACCCAGACTATGGCACTTTGTCATGGCAAGCCCAAGCTGACTCAGACAGCCCTATGGATGCTTCCAGTCTGTCTGGCTTAGAATATATTGCATATACATTGAATATATGTATGTATATATATATATATATATATATATATATATATATATATATGCTAAATATAGTAGTTTAGGAAAAAAATCTGCTGAAATAGAGAATAAATAACCACATTTATGAAGTTGTATTTTATTTCCATGACCGAATAAAGATTTCTCATTAAAAGGCAAATCTTGCCTTTCAAAAGTTTGAATAGAGAGCTCTTTAAAAAGAATCATATCGGCTTAAATGTAGGTTGCTGGAGATCCAAAAATCTAAGAAAAGTTTTTGGCTGTTATTCCATGGCATATTCATTTGAGAGTGAATTGGATTCATTTTAATTTATGCAAAACTCTGAAGCTTCCTACTTGTCCACCCCCCCATCCCCCCGCTGCCTTACTGACAGGAAAAACAGCACATACAATCTGTTATTTTCATTAGTATTATTTTCATTCTTTATCTATTTTTCCCTGTTTAATGAAAAAACACTGGTTTCAGAGTTCAGAGACCTGTTTTAGGCCTCTCTTACTAGCTGAGAGAGTTTGAGCAAACCATTTAATTTTTCCTCTCTTTTTCTATCAGTAAAATGTGAACATTGGTACCTGACAAACTTAGCTCATGTGATTTTTGTAAGGATTTCATGAGTAATTCTGGGAACTGTAATCTTACACAACAAACATAACTAACAAATAGTATTAAGTGTTCACTATGTGCTATGCACTGTGTAGGCCTCTGGGAACAGAGCGATAAAAATAGAAGTTTAAAAAAATTGTTTTAAATAACATTGCTTTGATCGAGAATAGACTGATAGAGAAAGGAGACAAACACATAAATGTGAGGCATGCAGTGTGCTCTCTTAGAGTGCTTTGTCCTTCTAGCTTTATCAAGGCTTGTAACTCTGTTATTATCTATGTCCTTCTACCTCTTCTTTTAATGTCTCTTTTCCCTATAAGGTTATGGACTCCATGAAGGCATTTTCTGATGTGCTAACCACTCCATCCATAGTGCTCTCGGCAATTATTTAGGACATGGGAGGGAAAAAAAAAAAGTCTGGGAAAGCTGCATAAGAAATTCAGTATGATATTATTTCTAAAGCCATTCAATGGTAAATGACATATGTAGTTTAATCCTAAAAGGAGAAGAATCCCCCAACCTTCCATTTTTTGCACAGAGAGTTTTCCTTCTTATAATTCTTTGCACATCAGTTAACTACATATAATCCCTATCACTGGACCCATTTTTTTCTGGGCTATGATTTTACATGAATAAAATATAAAGTCAGGTCCCAGTTTGCATCCTTTCGGACTAAAAGACATTAAACCACCAACAACAATGAAAAAGAAAAGCAGAATTGATTGGCTTCATTTCCCAGGTACACAAGGATGCTCTGTTGAAGTTAATAGCCTTAAGTATTTCATGGTTAGACTCTTTCCACACATTCTGGTTTCAAGCTGCAGCTGTGCCCGGGTTGTCCTTGCAGTAAATACATCACCAGGGTGTGTAATCTTGTTCTGTAACCTCCTGCAAATCCCAGGGATGTGCAGAATTCATCAGCTCAAGGTATGTCAGGCAAGGGTCTGAAGAGAAAAATCCTTTCCCTCTTACCATTTTAAACATATTATAGAAATGCCTTTAGCACAGATTTTTACTGATAGGTCCTCTTCACCTTAATGATGTGGGTATATGTTTAATTCTTTCACCAAGAAGAGTTTATGAAAACTGGAATCCTGAAGGAATGCTGCCTTTTGACTAGTATCTGCCATTAATTTATTCTGTTTTCGAAAGCCTGATCCCCAGGAAAGAAATGCGTTGGAGATTGTAATTAAAAACAGTTAATTCTGGTTACTTTGCGATTATATTTTTAAAAGATGTGCATTTATAATTTATAGTGTGCCCTACAAATTAGAAAACAAAATCAGAAAGATGTGCATACTTTGGAAAAATTTCAGAGATTCTCCAAATTTATTTATTTATTGTTTTTACTTTCTAGAAAGACGAAGAGTGTTGCTATAAACAGGCCCCCCCAGCTCTGAAAATCAGCTTAATGGTAAATAACTGAGATTTTCTAGCCATTCTGACCTTATTTGAGAAGATTATATTGCTTTGTGAGGTCAGAGCTTGTATCAGAGCTAAGTGTCAGCTTTCCACTTAAAGATTAGGCAGGCCAGAGCCAGTACGTCTGGTTACATGGGACACAATCTCCTCGACCTATAGCATTACACTTGTTCAGTTTTTTAAGAGATCTCAGAATGGTGCCGATGTGTAGGAAAGAAGCCTTCATCTCATTATTTCTCTCCAAGCAACAGATGCTCTATGATAATAGTAAAATAAGAATATTATTGAATTCTCCTAATGGCATCAACTTACTACCCTCAAGCCTGGTATTTTTCAAAGACTATTAAAGGCCAGAATCCATGACTTTCTTAGAAGCCCTTTCCCTTTCTCCAAAATCACAAAGAAAAAGGTTCTACTATTATGTACAGAATAATCTGTCGCCAAAAGGTTTGAATAATCATTTATTATTGAAAAATAACCCCATTTCACCACATTATAACTTTTTTAAGAGCAATTTTTACTGTCTGTGATGAGAGAGAGAGAGAGAGAGAGAGAGAGAGAGAGAGAGAGAGAGAGAAAGAGAGAAATGGGGAAATTACTAAAATCTCTCAACTGTCTAAGTTTGTTGAGGTAATTTGATCTTTTCCTCTGGGGCACACAGGGAATAGTATTTACTGAAACTAATGTTATCAAGATGGTGAAAATTCACCTTTGAGATTATATATATATATATATATATATATATATATATATATATGCTTTGAAATGCTGAAGAAATAAATGCAAATAGTTAATGCTTACCTTTTTTACTTGGTTACTCAGGAAACATACACTCTACAGTCCCTGTACCCTTTCCTACCCCCTTTCCTACTAACCCTCCTTTCTCAGTATATATCCTCTGCCACACAAAGTATATTCTAAATTTGTAATCGAATTACAGACAGTTGGAAAACACAGCCTCTGAAGTAAATTGTTTTCCATAAGTCATGTTTGTGATTTGCTCAAAAAACAATGCTGAAACTGTAATTTTTAATGATGGATCACCATTGAAAGCATGTGATTTAGGTGCAACCTATCTGACCCCAAACCCTATATCTGGCATGTTTGACTTGACTATTTTGCAAAGATCCATTTTCTTTTATACTGAACTATTAATTCATATGATGAGAATTGGGATAATTAAAACCTAATTTCAGATGGAAGAGTTCTGAAAATGCCTACAAATTGACGTTACCCTTTTGTTTGATTAAAAAAGAAATTGAATAGGCTCAGAAACATTGGTAAGAATTCAGTTCACTCTATGTCCACTTAATGATAATTTGGAAACAACAAGGAATAGACTTCCCGCAGACAACTCTCTTTATTATTAGATTCCTTCAAAGCATGGGCTCAGAATACAATCAATGTGTTTTGAGCTTAAGAATGGGTAAGAAGCTTTCCTTAAGTAGAACTAGTAAATACATTTAAATGGTCTCTTAAATGGTTATCCAGAAAAATCTTTATACAATATATATAATTCCTTTGCATTATATTATCACTCAATATTACAAAATGTAGAGTGAGAGAATTATAATGGAGAGTAGAAGTGGGGGGATCTATCATATAAAAGCTGTGCAGTAATAAAGAATCTTGACTCTGGAAAGCTATTCTTTAAGTTTTAGTATCTTTATCTGTAATATAGGGATATAATAAATATTTCTCTTGGTTGTTGTGAGAATTACCAGAGACAATACGTAAAAAAAAAGGTGATTTCTAAAACAAAGAATATTATTTGAATTACATGACAGAAGAGGTTTGGGGCAATTTATGTAAGGGTTTATTTTATTGATGAGCCAGAATTTACTCATGCTGGTTTGCACTGGCTTGTGAGAACTGACTGCTAAATTTTCATGAATTATGTGAGCCAGATGACATCTTGTTGGTAGCTTGAAGTCATCCATGGTGAGGTTATTTACTCCATGAAAACGAGAAAGTTACTACATGCAGGGTTTGTTCCCTTCTGCCTCTCTCTCTCTCTCTCTCTCTCTCTCTCTCGACCTCTCTCTCGACCTCTTTTATCAGTAAGTACATCCCTGGAAACTCCTTCTGTAAGCATAGGTTTGGTTCTAGCAATCTACCGCTATGTAACAAAACCACTCCTATCTGTAACAGTTTAACACAACAGCTACCATTTATTATATTCTATGCAGTGACAGGTCTCAGCTGGGTGGCTCTTTTGCTCCAGTGTGGTATCAACTAGGGCTGTAGTCATCCAGAGGCTTGACTCAACAGGCATATCCAAGATTGCTTATTCTAGGGTCAGCAGTGGGTATGGACTATTGACTAGGAGCTCATCTAGTGCTGTCTGTAGGAGCGTCTAGATTCTCCTCCATGTGGTCCCTCATATAACTTGGCTTCTTACTGTATTAAAGCTGGGTTTCCAAGTGGATACATTCCAAATGTGAAGAGAGAAGCCTTTGATCTCTTATGGCCAGTCTTGGAAGTTAGTCTTACTTCCATCACATTCTATTGATCAAAATAAATCACTGGCAAAGAATTTGCCACCATGTTTAATTCATCACAGATATTATGATATCTGAATCCATATATGAGTAAACCCAAGAGTACTCATTAAGTCCTGAGGACAGGACATTGTGGACATTATTCATTCATAAGGTCACCAAGACTCAACAGAGTCACCAAAACATACATTTTATTAAGTTAGAGGCCCGTATTTTAATGATTCCTTCACCTAACTTCTTTAACTGGAGTTACATTTTATTGCTTTGTGCTACGTATTTTGCCAAGCTTAAAGTGTCCTTTAGTTTTGATACGTTACCCATGCAACTGGCCAAATATATCAGACTATTGAAGATTTATTGAAAATAGAATTTATATATCCCCTAAAACACAATACATTCGTAAAAGAGTAAATCACATGTTTTGAAGAATAAAAGGAAGCTAATAATATACCTAATCAGGAATTAGAGTGGCTAGGTGATTCAAGCTTATAGGGTTGCAAAAGACAATCTCACAGGCATCTTGATCTAGTAAAGACAATATAGCTGGGTTAGCTATAGACCAGAGTGTTATACCACCATCAAATCTAGGGAAGCTCTCTGGGTCCGAAAACATCACAGGAAAGCACAGGACACAGGATGTTTGTCTTATAATACTCCCAGCTTCAAGAAACAGAAGACCCATTTCAATGAGATTATCTCACAAAATAAGAATTCTTGAGTTTGGTGGTTGTAGCATTGCTTAATTTAATAGCTCAATCACATCAAGGATTATGGGCCTGCTTCTTTGTTTTTTTCCTCTGGGCATTACACTCACAGTAGGGGGCAATATGTTGGGTTGCCCATATCCAAACACCAAATCCTCACATAGTGAAGCCTAATGGCAGAGCAGAAGACCAGGTGAGGGGAGCAGAAATGGTGGCCCTGTTTCCCAGACCTATCTTTTTATACAGGAAGAAAGTATTTCCCAGACACTACTTGTAAGGTTTCTTCTTAGGTCTCATTGATCAGAACTGGGCTCCATGACCATCCTTCAACCATTCGCCAGCAGAAACAAGTGGATGAACCACAGTCTAGTTGAGCTAATTCCCTGGAACTTTGGGGAAGACTGTCTTTTGTGAACATGCCATTATTTGAAATCTGAACAAAATTGGAGTAATACTGGCAAGAATGAAGGGGAAAATGGTTATTAGGAAGGCAACCTGGTTGATTCTTAAAACAGCATCATGGTTCTGTGTAGTTTATCCTTCAGGAGCTAGAAGGGCAAAAATGGGGTGCAGACCCCAAGAGCTAGGTGCAGGGCCCTAGACAAATAAGCTGGGGTTCAGGATAGTGTCAGCAGAGACCCAAACAGTAGCTAAGATTACTTAACATGTGCCCAGCACCATGCTGGGCACTCTTTTTTAACATCCCATTTCATATTCAGAAAGGAAGATCGTATTTCTGTGTTGTAAGAATGAGGTTCAGAGAGAAAACTATTAACAATAAGTGAAGCTAGAAAATAAAACTCACGTCTTTTTAACTCTGAAGATGGTCTGGCTCAATGCCATATTGATGAGAGCTATTTCATGCTCCAGCTTATGCTAGATACCCATTTTTCCCCATTTATCTCTCCAATCTTCTCACCCTGTCAACCGCCCCCACTCCACCTTTGAAGGGAGGAAGGCAGTGAGCAATAAGAGTCAAACGCTTCCAAATTTTCTAATATATTCTATACTAATCCTCTGTCTCAGAGTTCTGTACTGAGGGAATAATGAAAAAAGCAAAAAACAGTCATACAAACAATGGTGACAGTACATTGCGGTCCTTGATTTGATGTCACTGACCCCATCAATTTGACCAATTTAAGGAGAACCGACGGTTGAATGCATCAATATCAAGGGTGAATACCCTGAATACTCATATTAAAACTCAAAATTGGTTTTGAAATTCAGAATTATTTTGATATTGGATATTTTCACGGCTAATGGCACTGAAAGACCTCTCTGCATAAATGCTTTGACCTCAGAAATTTCGTGAGATATAGAAGGAGATTACCTGTATGTCCTTATTCTTTCGAGCTGTCTGATGGAGAAACTGGATGGATGATTGACCTTCACTAGAGAGGACATTTCAGCAAGAAAACAGTCATTAGACTCTTCATAGAGCTTTTCTCAACTAGGCAGCCAAGTTTATCAAAGATTATTATGTTTTCCTCTGAATCTTCAGGAGGCCGCTGCAACAAAGGCTCTTCTCTTTGGGAAACATTTCAAGAGGAGCTTATTTTAGGAGGCTTTACTGGGGAGCAAAGGTAGCCAGGGGTCAATTTTGGCAGGATATTTTCAGCCCATAGATGAGGTTTTTTTATGGGCCCACAAACACATTCCCTTCTGTTAAATAGAGTGAAACAAACTTACATCACTCCCCATAACATTTTCTAACATATAATGTTTCTTTCTTTGACATACAAGCTATGTTGTAGCATGGCAAACATCCAGAAGGAATTGCAAAATTCAGGCAATTACTCAGATCCTCGAATCCCCAGATGTTTTCATATTTGTTTTATTAAAATAGTTTGCAAATGACCAGATAATTATCTAGGGTTTGTAGCTTTCATCATGAAAACAATGCCATTTAGATGGTGCTTCAACTAAGTGGTATTATATTTATAACTCCCCCCCTCCCACCCCTACTCCCAGCTGCAACGCCTTGTTTTCAGTAAAAGAGATCAGGAACTTGGTGATAATGGATCGTGAAACAAAGAAACAGCAACAAGAAAAACTACCCAATGGTGCCTTTATCCTAGTTTCTCTCAGCTCAAAACATCTTTAAAAGGGGCAAGCATTTCCCAGGGGAGATCATCCAACCAACAGCTTGAAAAAAATCGTGCTTTTAGGAGCTATTGGTTGTGAGCATGAATTGAGGTGATTACTAGGGTGCTTGTTTGGTCAGAGTTTTTGTTCCATTAGTGAAATGGCAGCAGTAAAATATGGAAGAAAAACAAATTTTAATAAAAGAAAAGCAACTCAAACAAAACCACGCTGCACTAGCTAAAGTGGTCCTCAGGTTCTGGTAAATTAGAGCAATTGTCCTCAGTCCCCATGTGTGGGGTGTGTATGTGTGTGGGAGGGGGGCACACAGGCATGTGCTGAAGAGGGGGAAGGGCAATTCTGCAGCTGGGCATCTGGAGGAGAAAAATCCCTCCAGCTGTTGCTGAACAAGAGTGGGATCTCATTCATACATAATGCAGGCAGTCAATTATGCATGCCCATGCATATTATCTGACATATATGTCTCAGAGGGAACAAATAGCCATTTTCAACCTCAAGTCCTTCTAGGGAGGGTAGAATGAAAGGGCCTTTTGTATATTTTGAAGGTGGGTCTGCAACTAGGTCTGCAGGTTGGGCCTGGAAAGAAACCCTGGCTCCATTGGGGAACCCCTCTTTGACTAGTCTGGAAGGAAACCTTTTGAAGCATATGTTAGTAAAGCACGTATCTGATTTAGTAAAGCACATCACTTCCACGGGAAGCACAAATTCTCTTCTTAATTTCTCTTAGGATTTCATGCACAATGCCATCAGAAAAATGTATCTTAAGCTTTTTCATCACCTACCTTTTCTATTTAATCTCCTTCAGCCATCATGATCATGAAGAAATTAATTTCCTGATTTGGTGAGGAAATTTTCAGCTTCTAAAATGGACCAGACTTTACTTCCTGCTCTATCTTTTCAACCCTTTTTCTTTTAGACCTTACCAAAAAAATATTTTGTAATGATAAGAGTATAAATTTAAATCTGTTTTCCTAGCTAAACCCCCCTGTTATCTTTCACTGAATAGCCAAATTGTATGGTGGTGTGTTCCAGAGATATCTAAAGAAAAATAAGAACGCTGCTCAGTGTACAAATGTATTAAGTAAGTTGTGAGTACATATGATGAATCTATATTTATTAGCATCCCTGCCCCTTCTTCCTCTTTCTAGAATCTTCAGTATCTCCTTGCTGCTGTTATCCATAGGGTATGGTAAAGATAAACATATTACATTATAACTCTGATCCCAGGTCAGGGGTGATTGGTTCAGGGTTGGCTAATGAAGTGGGAAATTTTTTTCTTGGGACAAAGAAAATAGGCCGATCTTTTCTAATCAGAGCTATAAAGTTCCAGAGACGTTGGCTGTAATGTTTTCCACATGTGGCAAAGAGAAAGTGAATCCTAGCAGTTCTGTTGTCCTTGGTTGCAATTCTTTTCTGAGCTCAAGTAGAATTCTTAGGTTCCATGAAACATCTCAGTACCCTCATTCATAATAAATTATCTTCTGTGTTTAAGCTAGTTTGAATGAGTCTCTGTGCCTTGCTGGGAAAAGAGTCCCAGGTAATATAGGAGCTGTCCTTCCAAAGAAAGCCACACTTTGGTCCTCAGAGGGTCTGTGTTCCTCACTGTGAAGAGAGACAGCATCTTACTTTGAGAAAAGAAAGCAGGATTTATTGGCAAAGGTTGTTTTAAATTCCTGTTTTGATTCTTACCAGCTCTCTGCCCTTGGGTAAGTCACCCTCTGATAATATTATCTCCCGTACAGAATTGTTTTTAGGTTTAGAAATAGCACATGTAAAATAGCAAGAGTATGATAGGTATCCAAAAAAGAAAAAAGAAAAAAACTCATAAAAAAGAAAAAGCCAGTAACAGTAATCTAAAAATAACTATTGCCCTCAGCCATAAAAAAAGAATGAAATCTTGCCATTTGTAACAACATGGATGGACCTTGAGAGTATTATGTTAAGTGAAATAAGTCAGACCAGAAAGACAAATGCCATATGAGCTTACTTATATGTGGAATCTAAGAACAAAAT
Organism: Aselliscus stoliczkanus; assembly: GCA_033961575.1. Taxonomy (NCBI): domain Eukaryota; kingdom Metazoa; phylum Chordata; class Mammalia; order Chiroptera; family Hipposideridae; genus Aselliscus; species Aselliscus stoliczkanus. The sequence goes on along the minus strand of CM066727.1, from coordinate 120,038,551 downwards.
AAATGAACAAACAAAACAGAAATAGACTCATAGCTACAGAGAACAAACTGATGGTTGCCAGGAGGAAGGAGGATGAGGAAACTGGGTGGATAGGGTGAAGGGATTAAGAAATACAAATTGGTAGTTACAAAATAGTCATGGGGATGTAAAGTACAGCATAGGGAATTTATAGTCAATAAAGTTGCAACAACAATGTATGGTGCCAGGGGTGTACTAGACTAATGGGGAGGGGAGATCACTGCATAAACTATATAAATGTCTAACTACTATGTTGTACAGCTGAAACTAATACAAAATAATATTGAATGTCAACTGTAACTGAAAAGAACAAATAGGGCTGGCTGAGTGGCGCGGTGGTTAAGTGCTGGCTTGGGAAGCCAGTGGCCCCGGTTCGGATCCCACGTATGAGGGCCAGTGACACTGCCCTCAAAAACAAACAAACAAAAAACAAAAACAAAAAAACAACAAATAAAAATAAATAAATAAAAATAACTATTGCCATTACTTAAAAGCACTCTCAAAAGTGTTAAACTACAAAGCCACTCCATTTACGCAGCTCAAATTTTTCATTTTTGTTCTCCTTCCTCCTCCCTCCTTTCCTCCTTTCTCCCTTTCCTCCATCCTTTCAGTTTATTTCCCTTTTAGAGAACCAGAGGTTGTACAGGAGGAATTCAAGTAGTCACTCATTTGGTTGCTAGGAAGTAGCTACAGAATTAGCGTAGAACTCCTTTTGAACACATATTCTTGCCAGGACAATTTTCTCAATCATTTCAGATCCCTGCTTCTCGGTTTCATATCTCCAATATGACCCTCTGTCTTAGGTTGGGGTCCTCCAGGATTCAGAGTCAGAGATGTACATACCGGTGGTCAACTGGAGAGTGCTTGTGGGACCGACACCTGTGTGGGTGAGTGAGCACCCTGTGTGGGCAGAAGGAAAGCCTACCTGTGATGCTGGTGCTCCGGGGCCTCAGTCCATTCTCCACATAGGGAGCGAGAGAGATGCGGTGGCCCTTCAGAGTTACCCCAGTGGCAAAGGAGCTGGGCCTGTGTGCCCTACATCTAATGAATGATAAATCCCGATCATGGGCTACCCCTGGAGCAAGGCAGTCTTGGAGTGGAACTCAACTGTGAGTGGTCAGTAGCCAGCTCTCTTAGCAACTGGAAGAATGAGTCCCTGGGTCCTGCAGTATCTGGCCAGCGCATCACAAGAGTGCATTGGAGAGCACACTCTCCAATTCAGGAGTATTTCTTTCTGTCTATCCTTATAGTGACTGAATATTGAGCACAGGGTTCTATGCAATAGAGGAGTCAATAGTGAAAACATCTTAAGACTCTATTTTTTAAACATCACTCTTTGTTCCCTTCCATCTCAGAGTATCTACTGACTACCATGATTTGGGAAAAAACTCTTCTTCAATCAGTCTACTACAAGAAAAATATTCCTTGTGGCAGAAGGTGATAGTAAGATGTTACCAATTATAGTCTCAGTTCTACTGTCTAAACAAGATGCTAAATTCCATGTGTGGAGGCCCACCTCTATTTTAGGATGGTGCATTTTAAATCCCAAGATGCACTGATTCTGGGAAATGTATTCAGTAATCTCTGTAATCCAATAGGGCACCGAGACAAAAGACCTGCATTGTCAGCACAGGCTGAGAAAGGACTTGATGCTCTAAAACTGATGAAGCATGAAATCCAGGACTGGATGTGATAGGTTAATGAAAAATGGAGAATTAAATAGAGGAGGAATTAAAATATTGCCTTACCTTATTTTATATCTCCTTCAAAACAGGATGACAATATACGGTATCATTTAAATCAAGTTGGAAATAGTTCTCGTTTGAGGATATCTGAATGATTCATTACAGGCTTTGTTTGTATCCCAAAGCTGGTCATTTACCCATAAACAGTCCTGTTGGGGATTTACACACTCAGGACTTTGTTGAAGACCTAATTATTCTTTCATTTACTGGGCATTAAAAGTCTATTTATATTTTCCAATATTCTTTTTTGCTACCCTTGTGCCTAACTAAACATCTAGTCAAATAAGTTCAGGGTGGGAGAAAATATTAAGTTGTTTGGCATTATGTTTTCCAAAAAAATGTATTGATAGGAAAATTATGCTTCTAAGCTAATCATGTTGATTTACGTATCATGGTAGATATTTGTTGGTTTGAATGACCAGAATGTTTTCTTTCTCCTGGAAACTATAGGTTTTCTAATCCCATCCATATGGCTGTATTGAGGAATACAAAGTTTTTACACTACTACACCCTGCCCCTGCCAGGGTTGATTATTCTAAGAGTGAACATCTGACCAGTGCAGGGTCAATGTTTCTCTTGCCAGAATTTAAAAATTGGATCAAGAGCAGAGCAGTCAGATTCTCATTGCCAGTGGGACCCTCTAAGTGTAAACTTCAGGGACTATAGTTGGCCTTGGTCCCTGTGATGGAGGGCATGCCATTATGCAGAGGGAAGCTGAGAAGACAGAAAATAATAAATGGAGAAAGAGAGTGGGAAATGGGTAAGTACCTATTTCCATTTTTTTTCTTAAAGCTTAAATGAATCCCTAACTTGTGCAAAGTTTGACTGGTCAGCTCTTATTTGATTATTTCAAATACCTCAGTTTCCTTCACAAGGATACCCTTTGCTGCTAGTGCAAATCGTATTTCTATCATCTGTAATTAAATAACAGCTACAACTAAATACACATGCATATAATAGGAATTAAAGCCTCAATTTCTCTTAGGCCAGTGGTGTTTTAGTTTATTAGGGCTGCAACAAAAAATAACCACAAATTTGGTGGTCTAAAACCACAAATGTGTTCTCCAGCAGTTCTGGAGGCCAGAAGTCCAAAATCAAGTCATTGTCAGAGCCATATTTTCTCCTAAGACCTGAAAAGAGAATCTCTCCTTGTCTCTTACTGCTTCTGGTGGCTGAAGGCTTCCTTGGATACGGCAGCATACACCAATTTGCCTCTGCCTCTACTGTCTCCATAAGTCTCTGTATTTCCCAAATGTCCTCTGCCTCTCTTTTATAAAGACACAAGTTATTGGATTTTCGGTCCACATAAATCCAGGCTGACCTCATCGTGAGAACTTTAGTACATCTGTAAAGACACTTTTTCCAAATAAAGTCACATTTACAGGTCAGTTCTTGGTGAAATTACCTTTTGAGGGGTTCTATTCAATGAACTACAATTGGTTCTCAATCAAGGGTGATTTTACCCTCCAGGGTCATTATACCTGGAGATTTTTTGTTGTTTTTAAGAGTTTATTGGGGAATTGGGGAGGGGGACATTGTGTTTTTCCAGGACCCATCAGCTCCAAGTCAAGTTTGCTGTCTTTCAATCTTAGTTGTGGAGGGTGCAAGCTCAGAAAGTCCAGTCACTACTTTCAATTCAGTTGTGGGTGGGCATAACCCACCATCCCATGAGGGAGTCAAACCGGCAAACTTGTTGTTAGGAGCACGTGCTCTCACCAGCTGAGCCATCCTGCCCCCCCAGCCCCCAGAAGCTCAACGGCTGCTTAGCTTGGGCACAGCTCACTGGCCCAGGTGGGAATTGAACTGGCAACCCTGTTGCTCAGAGTTAGTGCTCTTGACTAACTGAGCCACCTGGCCGGCCTCTGGAAATATTTTTGATTGTCACTAATTGGGTGTGTGGTGGTACTGACATATAGGGGATCGAGGCCAGGGATGCTGCTTAACATCCTAAAATGCACAGAAGAGTCCCGTACAACAAAGAATTATCTGGTCCATAATGTCCCCAGTGGTTGAGAAACTTGGCTTTAGACAATGACTGTTGCGGTAGTATAACAATCTGGCTAATGCTAACTATATATAAATGCTAACTAAATACTGAAAGTGACCTCATAAAACTGGCTGACTCTCACTGAGGAAAGTCATTACATAATTTAATAAATAACCAGTTGCAATTAATAGAAATGATATGAAGCAGGATAGTTACCTAGTTATTTCATACATGTAAAGTCAGATAGTTTCCAAAGATCTTATGTTTTTATTTCCACAAGCTTAAAATGAACATTTTTTATATTTTAATCTTTCTGAAATTGGACATGTATACGATTGTATACATTTAATGTGTATACTCAATGTAGCATTGGTTCTCTCTTTTTTTTTTTTTTTGCCTTAAAACTGTTATTAAATTGATGGTGCTTCTTAAAATATGCTATCTTAGAATCAAAGACATAATATCATAATATGTATTTTCCTTCTAAAAAGCACTGACCTTTCCTTCTAAAAAGCACTGATCTAAGTAGATAGAAAGTGCTCTTTAAATTTTTTGTTTTTGTTTTTGTTTTTTGTATTTCCAGTACAACCTGCAAGGCCTTGTTCAGGACATATCAATCACAGCCTCTGGAGCTGAGACCTGGAAGCAGCATTTTAACACATCTCCTAGGTGATTCACCTTTAGAAGATCCAGTAGGTGTTCACTTTCCAGAGTTGGAGGTCACTGATATGAAGAAAATGCTGGGTTTACAGAGAAGGCTTTGGTCCTCCACTAATTCTCTGACCTTGGGTAAGCTAAATAATCTCTTTGGACATCAATTTTTTCATTCAAATACGGGTTCTCAAACTTATGTGTGCATTAAGATCACCTTGACTGATGCAAATATTATCTCGGAGAATCCATGAGTCTTTAATGACATCTTCTAATATTAATACATGAATAAATAAATGGAAAAGAAGGGGCAGCCTTTTCCTTATGGTAGAACTCCAACTACGACATACAGAAGGAATGGTAGAGTGAGAAAATCATTAATAAATGCTAAAACTAGTGGTAAAGAACAGGATGTCTATATACTTTCAAAGTATCTCCCCATATTAATTATATATCTCCCACTTATTAATTATAATGCGAATATTAGTAACTCTGTAGTTGATAAACCTGGCAGACATCACCTTAACTAAGTGACCAAATATCACCAACATTGGGACAAAGTGACATCATGTGCCTCCTGATATGATGCACCAAGAAGAACACAATACCACTTTAGTGATAGTCCTGCCAAAAATTCATAACCTTTGTTTAATTATGTGGAAATATCAGACAAACCCAAACTGAAGGGCATTCTAGAAAATAACTGGCATGTACTCTTTAAAAATATCAAGGTCCAAACACAAAAAGAAATACTCAGGAATGCTTCCTGATTAAAGGAGATTCAAGAGACATGGCAATTAAATACACTAAATGACGCTAGATAGAACAATTGATAAAATTTGAGTATATACTGTGGATTAGATAATAGTAGTATATTAATATTAAATTTCCTGACTTTGATAGCTGGACTGTAGTTATGTAAAAGAATTATATTATTTTTAAAAACTCCATACTGAAGTATTTAGGGGTAAAGAGATATGATTTCTGCTCTCAAATCATTGTGAGGAAGAAAAAATATCTATCTATCTTTCTATCTATAGAAAGATATAATAATGAAACAAGTGATATCAAAAGGTAAAACCTGATTAACTTAGGAATAAGGGAGTACTTATACTATCCATGCAACTTTTCTCTGAGTTTATATCAAACATAAAGTTAAATCATAATCCCATTTCCACTCTTTCCCCACTTTTTGGAAATGAATACTGACTGTATACTGCAAAAAATAAAGACAATAAAAGAACTAGTAAGAGTAATTGATTAGAATTTAGTTGAAAGAGGGTTTTTTTCCTGATTAAGTATTTTTATTATTCATTTCAAAACTTTTTTGGGAGGCACTCAACACACTCACTTTCAGAAGCTGAGTTCATACATTTGAAAGGAGGTACACAGCAAATGCAATTAAAGATGTTTCGGGGGAAAGTTCTTTGAAAATGTCCTCCGGTAGGGGTCTTATACTTTAATGTGCATAAAAATCACCTGGGACACTGTTAAATGCCGATTCTGATTCAGCAAGTCTGGCACAGGCCAAGATGTTGCGTTTCTAACCTGCTCTCAGGATGCTGCTGTTCTGAACACCACAGCTTGAAAATCCATCCTTAGTCTAGAGCAGGTATCCTCAGACATGAGCCTCTTCTTGTAAAGTTCTCACGGAACACCCAGCCACGCCCATTTCTTTACATATTGTCTATGGCAGAGCTGAGTGGTTGCAACAGACCATATAGCTAACAATACCTTAAATGATCATCATGTGGCCATTGTACAGAAGAAGTTTAAGTATGACACAGTGATTAAGAATCTTAGGATCTGGAATCAGAATGTCTGCGTTTGCGTTCTGAGTTTCCCACATAGATAATTTCTGCCCTGGGTTAGTCAGCTTTCCTGAATCAGTTTCCTGTTTAGGGAGGGTAATAATAGTAATAATAATAACAACAATAAAAAATAATGGCTTCATAGAGCTATTGAGGGTTTAAGCAAAACAACACAGGTGAAAAAACAGCATACAGATGTAAGTGTGCCTAAGATACCTGGGAAGCATATTAAAAGTCTAAATTCCTAGGCTCCACTGCCAGCAATTTGATTGAGGAGGTCTAGGGTGAGACTTGGGAATCTGCGTTTGAAACATGCTTCCCGGAGAATTCTGGTACAGGTGACCCATAAGGCCACACTTGGAGGCCAACATTTAGCAAGTTCTTGTGTTCATGATGTGTTCATGCCCACTCCCCTCATTTTCCCCCTTCTCCTCCTCTCTCTACTCCTTACCTTTATCATCCCCAGGCAAGGGGAGCTCTATCTTGCTGCCCTGCATCCTCTCTGACCACAGAAGCCCCAAATCAACCCTACCCAAATCAATCCAACTTGTCCCCACAAATCCAGCTTTAGACTTTTGTTCCTAACTTATCAATAACTCTCTGGGATGGATCTTTTATGCATTTCATGCTCAGCATTCCTTTTACGTGATTATGATTCCCACCCCCCAATCTTGCATATCTGTTATTGCCCTCCCTTGACTCCATCTTAAGATGGCGCTCTGCAGTTTCAACTTGGCTTGACCTTCATTTGGTTGGAGGAGCTGGAGAAGACCATTGAGTGTGGGTAAGTAGTTTCCATTGCCATTTCCTGAGGACAGTTGACAGAGCGGCTGAATATCTGGTCCACAGGGAATCTAAGAAAGTCTTTGTGGTTTCTCAACATGTGACCTCTTCTATTTTTTTTTTTTTTTGAGGGTAGTGTCACCGGCCTTCACGTGTGGGATCTGAACCAGGACTGCTGGTATGCCAAGCGAGCTCCCAACCAATGCAACACTCAGCCGGCCCATGTGAGCTCTTCTTTTGAAAGTGCTCTGCCCTAGAAGTAGCAGCTTCAAAGTGTTTTGAAAATCATTGTTATTCATATCTTACTTTACAATATATATTCACAATATAACAGTAGACTTTGCAAAAGTTTCTCAACTGCCCCTGCACCCCACCCACCCACCTACAAACACACAAATAAAAAACTTCACTGATTTGAACAGATTTGGGTATTTCCGAACAAAGACATCTGTAAGACAAATATTAAAAGCATTAATGTCACAATTTCTTAAGAATGTTTTTTACCTGTCAAGAATTCAGCGGTATCTAGTAATTTTTCATTATGTACCAGTAATTAGTTTAGCAGTTAAAAAAAATCAGACACTGAGTCTTTCGGAGTAGCCTCAAATTACCCTTTATTTTTTTATTTTTTTTGAGGGCAGTGTCACTGGCCCTCATATGTGGGACCCGAACCGGGGCCGCTGGCTTCCCAAGCCAGTGCTTAACCACTGCGCCACTCAGCCGGCCCTCAAATTACCCTTTAATGTCCCAATTACTGGAAGAATAAAAAGTGTCATTTTTGAAGACATAGTCAGGGAGTGTTAAAGCTCATTTTTCAGCTAATTGAAAGTCACATTTTAATATATTTTTTACAATTTAGAATTTCTCCTGCAGAATTGCCTTTGGCCCCTGATTAGACTATTGTCAGGGTGTGGTTTTCTCCCCCTTATACAACTCTATTGGGTAGAACACTGTACTTAATGGAAGGCTGAGATATTTTGGAAATGCTTTGAGATTTTCCTAAATAAGGTAAAAGAAAAAAAAGAATCTTATTTCTCTCAACTTATTTCCAGTCATAGAGATTGTCATTACTTTAGTTTAAGAAATTGAGACTCTAACTATACATACAAACTATTTGGACTGAAATTTACTTAACCAAACAAAAATGGTTATATTGGGTTATGATTTTTTTCTATATCTTACTATAATAGTTCTTTATAGCACAAGATGTGGTTGTATAAGTTTCTTTTTTACTTTTAGCAGCATGTTGAATTATAAATTATTCTCCTCACTTTTTTCTCTATCTATAGTCTCCCTTCCACTTCATTCTATAGGTGTAAGACGTAATAGTATTAAAACAAAGGCATAAAAATCAAAAGTTGGAAGAATAGAGACAGTCATGTTAAGGATGATGAGAGCATGAGAAATAAATTAATCTTGTATTTGTACATCTTTCTTTTTGAAAACCATAAAAACCCAAATATGAATAAATAGAAGCAAATCAGTATTTTTAAAATCCAACAGAAAAGTTGCTATCACAGCAATGTTACTATTTATTGATTACTTCTCACCAGGCTGTATGCTAAACAATTCATTCACTTGCTTATTCATTCACTTTTTCAGTAATAATAATAGTAATAATAATAATAATAATATATATTTCTTGAGGCCCCTGCTCCATGCACTGTTTTAGTTTCAAAAAGCTGGGGATAAAACAAAGTTTCTTCTCCTGTGAGAGAAGGCATCCTATCTTGGAAGAGAGACACTAAGCATAGAAAGAAATATGTAATATGTTAATGTACAATATAAAAGAGAATGGAGAAAGAGAAGGGTGAGAGTGTTATCTCAGGTAGGCAATTCAACAAAGTTTGTTTAAGAAGGTGGAGTCTGAACATAGGTCTGAAGGCAGTACAAGAGTGAGCCTTGAGAATATCTAAGGGAAAGAGTGTTTTAGGCAGAGGAAGGAGGAAATACAGATACTTACGGGAAAGTATGGCAGACAGTGTGGCTGTAGTGGAGCAAGCAAGTGGGGAGAATGCTAAGAAATGAATCAAGGAGGTAGGTGGCAGGCAGATCACATAAAGCCTCAAAGTCATAATAAGAACTTTGGAATAAATGAGAGAGATGGCAAGCCATTGGGAGGCTTTGAGCAAAGGAGGGACATGAACTGAATTAAGTTTGAAAGAGAACATCAAGTTGATATGCTGAGAAAAAAATTATGAGAGCACAAAGGAGAAAATGGGGAAATCAATTAGAAAATGTTTGCAGTTAATGTCTAGGTTGAGAGTGATGGAGATTGCCTAGGTATTTACCAAACCCATTTCCTCTTCCTCCTAGGCACATAGCTACACTACATTTCCCAGCCTCCTATGTGGTTAGGTATGACCATCTACTGACTTCTGACTAATGTAATGTGAGTAATGTGACAAATGCCACTTCCAGGCCTGGCCCACACAATCTCCCATGTGCAACCCTCCATGCTCGTTTGCTTCTGCAGCTTTGATGCCAATGTTGAATGTACAGAGCCACAAGGATAAAAGAGGCTAGATCCCAGAATCACTGCTTAGATGACAGCTGCCTAATGACCAGAGTGTAAAACAAACTTTTCTGGTGTTAAAACACTGAGGCATTCTAAACTGAGAAGTGATCATCATTTTCCCTTGGACCAAGGCGCTAGAGGTGAAGATGAGGAAGAGTGGTCAAATTCTACATATAGTTAACAGCGTAACATGATTTCCTGAAGATGTGGATGTGGTATGAAAGGGAGAGTGGAGCCAAGGGTGCTTCGAAAGTTTTTGCCTTGAACATTTGAAGTAAGGAATTGCCATTTATTAAATGGAGAGGTTAAAGGAGGAATAGTTCTGTAGGGTAGAAAATCGAGACTATAATTTTGGGCGCGTTAAGATTGAGATGCCTGATGTATCTTCATAACTCTTTTATCATATAAATATTGTTAATTTTATTTTTAAGATGATAAAGTAGAGGCTTACTGAGGCAAATGATTCACTCAAGGGGATGTGTTAGGGCAGGAATTTGAACCCCATACGCTGTAACTCAGCACTTGAAGTGAGCTCTGAACCAGTCATTGTTTTCCCAGAATGCCTCAGGAGAGCAAATGCACCCAAACACTTTAAATATATTTAGCAAATCAAAAACATCACAATGAGGTGGTACTCCTGGATTTGGCTAATTTAAAGAAGAAAAGGGAAGAGGAGAGAAAAGAGAGGAGGGAGGAAAGTACTTGCAAATAATATAAAAAGTACTGTGTTTTAGAAAAGCTGAATGGCTGTGCATTTCTCTTTTGCTGTCTCTCATATGAGAACTTCCTTTTTATTTTGAAAGGGGGATCCACTTAATTAGGATTGTTACAGCAGGAATACAAAGAACTAGTTGGAGTAAATATTATGTCCTTAAGATGTAGAATAGAATATTTCAGTGTCCTTAGCAAGACTGGGGTCCTTAGCAAGCAGTGTCCTTAGCCGGACTTTGCAATGAGCAAAGGGTTTATTTCTAAACTCTCTTAGCTACCATTACCATTAAAGGGCAGGCCTAGCTTACTAGATCATGTAATTTCTCCTAGAGCATAGTGAGAATGCCTCTTCTGCCTTTTGGACTGGGAGGCTTAGCATCCTTAGGAAGAAAAATATTACAATTTAGGAAAAGTCAATTCCAGAAGTGAATGAGGAGAACATCCACTCCTTCTACTACAATGGTATATGGGAGGAAGACGGTAAAGAAGCCTGATAGCTACATCAAAATCCTAGCCTCAATTTCTTCCTCTTGGGCTAAAATCTTGACCAAGGGGGAGCATGGTAAATTCCTTTTGATGTGTAAGGCTGCCTTTAAAGCACCTACATTTGTGGACTACTTCACCAGGATAACCTGAGGGAGGTTGGTTGTAGTTTTTTTTTTTTTTTTTAAAGATTTTATTGGGGAATTGGTGGAGGGGAACAGCGTTGGAAAATCGGGGAAGGGGAACAGACAAGTTGCTGTCCTTTTGTTCTTCAGTTTAGTTGCGGAGGATGTTGCTTCACTGTTGGTATCGTCATTGCGCTCTTCCCGGATGAGGCAGATCGGTCGCTGGCCTCTGGATGTCGCTCATCGCAGCTATTGGCAGCTCACGCTTGGCTGCCAGCCGCTCACGCTGGCTGCGGGCCACTCACTGCAGCCTATGGCAGCCTACTGCAGCAGGGGCTGCAGCCCACACCATCACCGGGGCTCGCACAGCCCAGCTCCAGGTGGAGCTGTTGTTAGCTGTAGAGGGCAGTGTCACTGGCCCTCATGTGGGATCCGAACCGGGGCCGCTGGCATCCCAAAACCAGCGCTTAACCAATGCGCCACTCGGCCGGCCCCGGTTGTAGTTTTTTAGATAGAGCCCAGCTTGCGGCATGGGGCAGTGTTTAGCATAACATGGCAGCAATAGTGCCATGACAATACAGGGAGGCGACCCAATAGATGAGCCTGAAACAGTTTCTCTGCCTGCTGGTAGCCCAAGCAGCTGCGCAGGGACTTTAAATGTCCACACATGCCTGATGAGATGACATAAAAGTCCTGAGCACATGGTGGATCAGCTGAGTCCGTAGTTGGAACAATGAGGCTGCACAATGCAGAGACATTGCTTCTGGATTCTGCAAACTCAGAATTTAGATACATGTTCTAAATTATAAGCCAGGAGGAACCAGTCTTATCTCAGCTGATAATAATCCAGAAACTAGACCAGATTAGCAACTTTATGGCAGGAACCAGTGAAGACCTTCTGACAGTCTGCAGATTAGAGGTCCCCCACTAAGCCTATCAAATTGAGCTGTCACCTCCTGCTCCCCACTACCCATACACATTTTTTGGAGGGCAGTGTCACTGGCCCTCAGATGTGGGACCCGAACTTGGGCCGCTGGCTTCCAAAGCCAGCGCTTAACCCCTGCGCCATTCAGCCGGCCCCCATACACAGTTTTTTGAGAATGAACAAAGAGAAGCAAAGAAAAATCTGAAAGACTGAGAAGTTACCTGAAATACAGTGAGGTTATTTAAATGGAAACACATTGGGACACCATTATTTGGTACATGAAAAATCTGTCTCATCTCCCAGTAGGGTTAGGGTTCAAGGGAAAGATTTATGCAGTTATAGAAAATCAAAAAGTTTTGTTCATTTTTTTCTCTGCCCACTTAATCTCTATACATGATAAATTTATGCCCCATTCCACTATCGAGCTTTCATTCAAATTGTAGTTTTTCTCCGCCTATAAAGACAAGTATGTAAATAGAGATAATTCTCTATTCCATTGTCCAAGGAAATTTTAATTTTTTTGACTGAGTTTTTAGTTTTTGTTGTTATTTTGTTATATTTTAACTTGAGTGTTTCAGGGAGTTAAGGAACCTTTAGCTAAACCTCAGAAAGTGTGTTCCAGCTAACTGTTGTAGCGAGCTAGTGAAATAAAGAATCCACTCTTGTGAGAAAAATGCACCAAGGGAAGACCATAAATCCCTGTGCATTTGGTACCTTCTGCCACTCTCCACTCACTCATCCCTGATTATTGTTGCTCAGACTCTTCTCTTTCCATATTGTCTTGTTTCTGCTCCTGGAGCCCTGCCAGTCTACATTTGCTGTTTGCTACTGGGCCTTATTTTTTGGATCTGCCATCAACCATTTGATAAGGCTTCAAATGTCACCACTTCCTGTTCTTAGGTGACCGAGAAGTTGGGACTGTCTTTTAGGTCCTCTGGAAAGACAGAGTGAGAAGTAACCTATCCCACACCACTAGTATGAAAACCTCTAGAACTGGTCTGCAACAGTGATGAGAGGCCTTTCCAGACCAGCTTCCATAGGGAAGAGCTCCAAAATTTCATGACAGTAGTGGTTAGCCCTCGGGGGTGCCACTTTCACAAGGCTAGCAGAAACAACAATAATAAAATTGGCAAGAGAGACAAGCAACAAGTAGATAAAGAAAAACTGACTGAAGTGCAAGGGCTAGTTTTCAAAGTAAAACAAAAATGAAAAGACCTCTTACCTAATCAAAAGGACAGAAAGGTAGATTTTACATAAGAAGAATCAAATTCCAGCTATTCCATCTGACTTCGAGCAAACTCCGGATTTAGAAACATTTTTGTAATAATAATTTTAAAAAAATCTGTTGTTGTGCTATTTGCATTTTATACTGACTTAAAAAGTATTATAAAAATTATCAAACTTATGCAAAAGTAGACAGAAAAGTATAGCAAATGCCCAAGTACCTGTTATTTTAAAAAACAAAAAAACAGCAGCCGGCTGAGTGGCATGGTGGTTAAGCGCTGACTTGGGAAGCCAGCAGCCCCGGTTCAGGTCCCACATATGAGGGCCAGTGACACTGCCCTCAAAAAAATAATAAATAAATAAATAAATAAATAAATAAATAAATAATAATAAAAAATAAAAAAAAACATGCAAAAAACTTCCACTTTGGAAATGGAAATATGCCCAAAGCCCCTGAATTTTCTCATATTTGGCAAGAACCCTACTTATACAATAGCTGAGACACAAAAATGTTTTGTGTTTGTCACTGCTAACGTTCTTAGAAATCTAGTCTCCTTTCTAATTCTTATCTTTTACTTTTTTAATTGAAATGTAATTGGCATACAGCATTATATTAGTGTCCAATATATAATACAATGATCTGACATTTGTATATATTGTGAAATAATCACCACAATAAGTCTAGTGTTAACATCTGTCATCACATATAACTACAAATTTTTTTCTTGTGATGAGGACTTTTAGGATTTACTCTCTTAACAACTTTCATATTGTCCCATAGGGCTCTTAAACTATTTTCATTGTTTTTTATTCTTTTGTCTTTTTGTTGCTCCAACTGGGTGATTTCTGCTATTTTGTCTTCCAAATCACTGATCTAATTCTCTGCTTCATCTAATTTACTGGTGATTTCTTCGAGTGTGTTCTTCATTTCAGTTGTTATATTCTTTAGTTCTAACTGGTTGTTTTTTATGATTTCTCTATCCTTCCTTATGTCCTCACTAAGTTCGTTAAACATTCTTATCATCTGTGTTCTAAACTCTGTCTCTGAAAGGTTGGATCCCTCTGTTTCATTTAGTTCCATTTCTAGAGGTTTCTTCTGATCTTTAACTTGTGACACATTTCTTGGTTTCCCCATTCTGGCTGTCGCTCTGGGATTGCTTTGATGTATTAGATAGATCACCAGGAGAGCCCTGGCTGGATCACGCAGGCACACAGCTCACCGCCCAACACTCCCAGGAAAACTCCCGGTTTCGGCCTGTCCCAATCAGCCACTCACAGATCAGGCTGAGCAGCCCCACAACCAATCACCAGCCTGGCAACTCTGCATGCACAGTACGGAGAGCGGGGACCCAAGGCAGCTTGTGCACTCCTGTGTCTCAATGAGCAGCCTATTGGAGCCGGAGTGCACCCACCAGATGTTTCCCTGGCAACACAGCACAAGCAGGGTGGAGGGTGGGGCTCCAAGGCAGCATGCATGCATGTACACATGCACTCCTGTACCAATTCCACCAGACCAGTGCGGTCCACGACCTGACCCTCAGTATGAGGGCCCAACCCTGAAAAAATGGCACCCTCCTGTACACTACTCGTGTGCAAGCTGCACACCAAAGGAGCAATAGTCCCTCCAGCTCCCATGCCAAAGGCCCTCAGTTCAGTCCGTCCCCGCAGACTCCTGGACCCGCTCACACTGCTATTCCCTCCACCAGGGACCAGGTGAGTGCTCACCAGTGAGTGAGTCTGTGTGCCAGCTCCACTGGTTCACTAACCACCCTCAGCCTCACCAAGCTGGTCAAAGAGAGTCCTCACTAATTTCTACTGCCAGCTATCGTGGAACTCCTCTTCCTGGCAGAGTAACTCTGGTCTGCTGAGCTCAGTGTGGGGCCGGAGGGTCTCTCCCCCAGCCAGAGAAGCCTCCCCACAGCTGGGGCTTCCCTCACAGGGTTCGCCCTCTGTTGTCTCTGCCCCTTCTACCGGACTCGATGTGGCCTCCTCTTTAAGTTCTTCGTTTAGAGGTTCTGTTCAGTATTTCAGGGACTTTCGGGGTTGAATTTTATACAAATTATTTGTAATTTTGATGTGATCCTGGGAGGCAGTTGGCACAGTGTCTGTCTATTCTGCCATCTTACCAGAAGTCCTCGCTTGCTAAGTTCTTTAGGTGGTTTTGCAATTTAATTCTCACATTAACCATATGAAGCAGGTACTATTTTTAGCCCCATTTTACTCATGAGGAAATTGAGACATGGATAGTTGATTATCTTATCCTTTCAAAATTATATCCTTTCAAACATATAGAAAGTGACACAACTGTACTTTGAACCCAGGCAGGCTGACTCTATAGTCTAAGCTCACAGGCATAATATTGCAATGACTCCTATGTATGAAGCACTTGGCTCCACACTTATGAAAAAGTCAATAATAACTAATAAACAACTGGTCTACCTAACTTTAAAAAATGTGTTTCTGATTTTTAATTTTTTTTGCTGGAGGCCAATTCTAAGCTTTCACAAATGGAACGCATTAGTTCTTCTTTCTAAGGTTTATAGCACATTCTTATATAGTACATAATATACTGATAGGCTTCTAATGGATTATGATTTTGTTCTTGAAGTCTTTATTTTTTAACAACTGTATTGATATATCTTTGACATATAGTGTTCTTGAAGTCTTACTAAATATTAAAATTAATTGAAATCTAGAGAAAACTGAGTTCTTGTTTTCAAACATCCATAAAACTTGAATATAATCCCTAGCCAAAACAAATAATTGACAGCCCTCCTTCAATAGTTAAAGAAGTTGTTTGTCCTTGGAGCAGTTACTTTTGTTCATTTGCTGTTGTGTATGTCAGGTTGCTTCAGTTCCAATGTTATAAAAATGCTCCTAATTTCCTAGCCTTGGTGGTAAAACTGTAGACCATTAATTCATCAAATAGTTTTTCAGTGACTACTCAGTGCTGGATGGTCTCTCACTTGGGAGACAATGATGAATAAGCACAGCCTTTTACTCAAATTTATAAGACAAGTCAAGGAGTGGGGCCAACTATTAATAAAAGTACAATGTATAAATGCTATAATAGAGGTACATGCAAAGCTCTAAAGCACTAGGGTAGCGTGAAGGAGAGAGGGAAGGGAAGGACATCGTCTACTCAAGGACTGAAAAATTGGAAAAGGGTTTAGGGAAAAGGTGCCTTCTCTATTTCTCTTTTTAGACAACATAGTGATTAGACATTTACACACCTCACTAAGATAACCCCAACAAGTCTACTATCTATTTGACAAGAGATGCCTTCTCTTAAAGGTAGAAGTTGTTTTTTAATTGAAGGACAGTTCAGTACTGATCAGAAGGAGGTGGGTGGTGGTGGGTGTATGATCAAGAGGAGAAACATTCCAGGACCATGATGAAAAGACATGGGAAGTAAAGGACTTTGTGTGTTCAGGGAATCACAAATAGTTTAGTTGGGCTGGGACATCACACTCAAAGCAGGAGGGTGGTAGGAGAAGAAACTGGAAAGATAAAGATAGGTCAGCAGATGTGTGGGAAGGGTGGCATGCTTATAGATATATGCTCTACACTGTTGATGCTAATAAAGGATTTTAAGTGACATACTGACACGATCTTTGATTTTTAAAGACAGCTCTGGGAGCAGTATCAGCAGGGATCCTTGAGTGGAGAGAGACCAGTCATGCCAGCTGCCAAGTCTAGGATTGACGTAATTTTCAGCATTTACAGTGCTAAAGATCATCTTAGCATGCCAGCATTTACAATGTGGGGATTGTCATGCATTAAACATGTCTGCTCAGGACCCAAAACACCACACACTTTCAGGATATATTAACTAACAATACAGATTTCTCTACATGTGAGAAAAAAGAATTGAGCTGAAACAAACGAATAAGACATGCACGAGGAACTTTGTATCAAACCAAACCTTATTGTTAGTAACTCTAAGGCGCTATCTCAGGCTATCAGAGATTATAATTTCAGTTTTGTGGAACATCAAAATCAGTCTCCATGAGTAGATTAATACATTATTCATCATTTAATTCTGTCTTGACACACACATGCCAGCTGATAATATTAAACTATACACTTTGAAGCATCCCTTTTCATTTTTCTCTAAAGTTATTTACTTAGCTAAAGGAAGCCACTATTTCCATAGCTGAAAGAAGAAAATAAATTGGCTTTCATCTGAGAAAAAGTCCATTCTTATTCTAAATCCTAGCCAAGAATCCCCATGAATAATGTCAAAGACTGCTTGATATTTCATCTTTCACCTGCATACTCAATTTTCTTGGATTTAACTATAAACCTTCAACTATTATTTACCACTGCTTTTTAACAGAAAAAGTCATAGTTAGAAGCATTGTATAATGATTTCAAGGTACGGTTCTAGAGGTAAGATAAAAAAAAGTTTTTCACTTTTGGAACAGCTAAAATGTGTTTGTGGAAAAGTATATAAACACAGTCATATATCATACAGCAGAGTAAGAGATATAGTTATGTTCCAAGATTGGGAATTATAAGATCAGGAATTGAAGAGAATAAAAATGGCTTAGACTACTACAGTAGACAGCAGCTGCCCATTTTAGTTTGACATTTCCCATGGCGTCCAGATAATGGAGTTTGTTTACAGTTGAACATGCTTATCTTACAGAGGCAAAGTAAGAAAGGAACAATTAGATGGCCCATGAGAGGTGGGGGCAGGATGAAGAAGGGTAAAAGTCTTGGCTGAATGTACAGATGTGCACAGTAGGGCAAGGAGAAGCTGTAAATTGAGAAGAAAGGAGGTAGGTAGAAGAGGAGGAGTATAGAGTGGGAGGTCTCTTTGGAAAAGGGATTAAACAGAATAAAAATGTAAATATATATCCAAATCCATCCGGGTAGGTGTGGGCGTGTTTGTGGGCAACGTTCCTCTTTTAGAGGTGCTGCCAAAGGTCAAAGGAAGAATTTTCTGGAGGCTGGCTATCAAAGGGTTTAGATTAAGTTCAAATTTAACTTTGTTTATTAAAAGTCAGACATCTCACAATGAGCTTTCAAATAGCTTAATTAACTAATCAGAATTTTACAATAATTCCATCAGGTACATGTTAAATCAAATGATTTCATAGATAAGGAAACCAAGTCTCAGAGAGGCTAAGGGACTTGCCTAAGATTAAAGAGATGATAATTGGAGGAGTCTGGATTCCAACCCAGGATACTCTGCTGGTTGAGATGGGCCCCCTCTCATGTCCTCCCTCTGAAAGGGCTGCCTCTCTCTGTTTTATTCCTTTCTTGTAATACAGTGGAAACAGAAGCTGCAAAATGCACATAGTCCGGGTAACTGGTAAAGACAGCTCTTTGTTTGCCAAGTCTCAGGAAGCAAGTCGGAGCCGAAGGGCCAACCTGGTAGCACTCGGGTGGATTCAGAGATGAGTCAGAATCCTGAGTGGGTCCAGTTCTGTTTGGTACAAACGTATTTGTTGGCTCTGCTCTTCCCCCACCTCTGCTACTCTTGGACTTTAGGCGAGCAGCACAGATGTAGCTCTGAAAGCTCTGCTGGCACTCTGAGGTCAAGGAAATGAATACTCAGAAAGATAGTTCGACAAATATCACTCATTTAAGAATCTTTCTCATTTAAGAGTGAGGTCTGGCCCAGATCAAGCTGAATCAAGATGTGTTTTGAGAAGAGTTGAAAAATTCACTTTAATAACAGTAGTAGTAGTAGTAGTAGTAATAGTAGTAGTAGTGATAGTGGTAATAGTAGTACTAGTTGTGGTAGTGTTAGTAGTAGCAGTAGTGACAGTATAGTGGTAGTGGCAGTAGTATGAGTAATGGCGGTAGTGGCGGTGGTAATAATAGTAGCCGTCATAGCAATAGTAGTAGTAATGGCAAGTTTAGTAGTAGCAGTACTAGCTCACACATATATAGTGCTTACCATAGGGAGGCACTGGTCTAAGAATATTGATGTAACCCTCATAACTCCATGAGGTAGGTACTATTATATCCGCATTTTTTAGATAAGAACAATTAGAAAAAAAATAATCGAGTAACTACTAAAGTCACAAAGCTAGTACCCAACAGAACCAGGATTCCTACTTAGGCCGTCGGATTCTACAATCTGCACTCTCCACCATTAAGCTATACTGATAATAACAATAACAATTTAATTATTGATACATAATAATAATGATAATTTAAATAATAAAACTTTAAATATTTTAATAATAAGTTAAAACTATAATAATTTTAAAGGAGTAACAATAGTAATCATTAAATAATAAAATATTTTGTTTAATCCACATGACAGTCCTTGAAGCTAGATATTATTATGTTTATTTTACAGATGAGGAAACTAAATAAATAAGTCAATTAACTTGGTACAGAGGTGTAAAGCTCTAAGGAGGAGGGGTGGGATTTGAACATCATAGGATAAATCTAAAAAAACCAAAGCCCTTAAATATATCTCTTTTAACCATAAGTCTTTGAAATATTATGCTATGCTATCTGGATACTAATCAGCAAGACGTATTGTCTATCTGTGGTATGATTAGATTAGCACCACTTCTGTGGAAGACAAATATTTAAGACAATATTTTAAAGTGATTGGAAAAGCACCTAAAATAACAGCAAGGAATGACAGTGGACAATTAGAAGCCACACCAAGGGACTAACAGTAAATCCTACAGGAACTGGAACGAAGAGGTGATGAATGAGGGTTAGTTGAATCTATGAAGACATGATGGCTTCTCTCTGAACTGGTTCATTCACTTAAACTGGACTGACCCCAAACTGTGTTAATGTTGTCAAAAAGGCAGTGGGACAATCTATGCCATTCAGTTTTCCCATGATGGATTCAAATTGCCCTGGCTGACATCTTCAGCCATTGTTAAACTTCTGTATATGGGCAGCTAGGCCAGCAACAGCAGCTCACCTCCTCCCTGCAGCTAAATTGGTTAAAATTTCAATGTGCACGGGACACCTGGGGAACTCATTAAAAATGTAGATTCCTGGCCTGAGTGAGTTTTTCTCAGTCAGTTTGGAATGACACAAAAAACCTTCTATTTAAGAAATATGAGCATATTTCTGAATCTGATCATGCTCAGGACATATTTGAGAAAAAATTCAAATCCTTATTTTCACACACCAAGTATAAAGAAAACCCTTTTGTTAAAGGTTTAGATGTACGAAAGATGGAGAGCTCCATAACCAGGGGCCAAAACCCTGCAAGGCTGATTTGCGGACCTCTGGTGACTTGGTGTTAGAAGGTTCTCTAATTGCATCTTCCTGTGAGGTCTGGCTTCCATTTAGCTATCCAGAGCTCCAGCTTCTGAAACTTAAAAGGCTGTTATGAAGATACACTATGTTCACTCTCACATTGATAGAGTTGAAGGAACAAGTGATTTCCAGTAGAACATGGAGGGTCAAACTTTGTTCTGTCCATTATTTCTTGTGGGACTTGGGGAAATGTTAATCATGCTTCATTCAATCGTGAAATATTTTTTGAGCACTGCTTCTGTTCCAGGCATTGGAAACACAAAGATAATTGTGATTATCTTTAAATCAAAGTTTAAAGATAAACAAGGGGGACAAGGTCCCTGCTCTTAGGAAGTTCACAGTCCAGGCAGAGAGACTAACATTTGTAATTAATTATGACTGTGGTAAATGCTGTAAAAGAAATGTTTAGGTACTTTGAAAATTTATAAAAGGGAATATCACCTAGCCTGGAGTACGGCACAACTCTGCATCTTGATTTCTTCATTTAAAATATGGGAATGATATTTCTTGCTTCACATAATTGCTGCGGGGATAAAATGAGTGAATATATCAGAAAATGCTAAGCAAAAAGTATGTACTTTAAAAAAATTAGCATGGTGATTTCTAGAACTGCAAATAATCGGCTTCAAATCTGCTTTTACCACACACCAGTAATCTATACATGTTCAGTTACTTTCTATGTATTAAGAATATTAGTAGGTGGCTGCTAATGGCTGTCAGGCTTTCTGGTCACAGGGGAGGTCCTGTATGGGAAGGGAGTTTGGATGCAAAGGCAAAAATGATAGCCTTTCCTCTTCTACCTGTGTGTATATCGCCTGAGAAAAACCAAACTAGCATTTCATCAGCTTCAATATCTTTATGTCATTTAATTATATTTCATAAGTCATCCAAGAGTATACTTATATGTCATCCAATAATCTTTTAACAGATAATTTTGCTATCTGATTTGACTTTTAAATTTTATATATTAGAAAAAAAATTTTCTGATGAAACATTGTTGACTATATATTTTGATTCCAGGATTTTAACATGTCTGGCAGACAGAAATGTCGCAGAAGGCAAACAGATTCATGTCCCTCTATTTTATAACTTCATGTTCAAATTCTGCAGCCAACCTAAGTATTTTTTTCTTGATGGTAATTAAATATTCTTACAGTGGCTACATCTGCCTGAAATAATTTCTTCAACTTGGAATTCATTACTATGTCCTTAGCTAGGGAAACACAGTGTTCAAGTTCCTGACAGTCCAGATTTCCACACGTGTACTTTATTCTTTTAATGATGAAAGAAATAAAACCCTTTGTTCTTTTAAACAGAAGGAGTTCAGCTTTTCAAATTGCAGGGTCCTTTTTATTACTACATTACTACATTAAGTAAGGCATTCTGGTTTATGGTTGGGAATAATAGCTGGCATAGTAAGAGAGAGAGAGAGAGAGAGAGAGAGAGAGAGAGAGAGAGAGAGACTGA
Source organism: Aselliscus stoliczkanus (assembly GCA_033961575.1). Lineage (NCBI taxonomy): Eukaryota > Metazoa > Chordata > Mammalia > Chiroptera > Hipposideridae > Aselliscus > Aselliscus stoliczkanus. The sequence goes on along the minus strand of CM066727.1, from coordinate 120,016,852 downwards.
GTTTATACTCACATCTAAATGGTTTATCGCAGCAGTCTTCCATTTTGAGTTTATGAAACAAAATTTCGTACTTAAGTCCTGTTCCTTATTTCTATCAATATGTACCTGTATCTACAAATACTTATAGCTATGGTTCAATCAAGGAGATATTTCTTGAGTTTCTATTGAGGTAGTTTTGTTTTGGTTTGGTTTGGTTTGGTTTTTAACCATTTATACCTAAAACCACATTTCTGGGTGTCATTTCACCAAGGAAATGTTTGAGCTTTCAAATAGTTTTTCTTTGAGAAAACCAGTGCCTACATCAGTTCATCTCACCTTTGGATCCCAAACAGCTACTGGGATCCTTGGATACCAGGAAAGAAAAAGAAGTATTAAAAACCACCAAGGGTTCTCCCTCCTTTGGTTTACTTACTTCTTTTCTTTATTTTCCTACTGGCCCACTGTGATCTTGGTGATGGCTGATTCAGGATGAGGATGATGCAAGCTGCTGTCAAGCCAACTGCCTAGAAGAAGAAGAATTAACATGTCCTTCCTTCAAAACGATTCATTCTGTGGCTCCACATTCATCATCTGGCTTGTCATGACCAACTCTTCTTAGCCCATTGCAGAGCAACCTTGTTAGCACTGCCTGTGCACTTCCTGCCACAGTGGCTGTCTGGAGCCCCCTGTGTGATGTGGGCTAATGAGGATCTGAGTCATCCTTAGGTTCTCACCTTTCTGCCATGAGGCCTGGAGGTGCTAGAGTAAGGCAAAGGGCCCACATTCAGATGTGTGTCCATTGACTGAAGGGGAATGTCCTCACCTTCTCGATGAGATCACCCACCTGACCTGTGCTGAATAACGTCACGCAGTCAAAAGGCCCTAAGCCTGTGATCAATTCACTTACTATCTGGGGGTACATTTATCATCCAAGACAGCCTGCTTTTCAGCCTGTAATGTGCATATCCTTAGCAGAAGAGGCAACCCCAGGATAATACAGCATGTCCCTGGACCATCTGTTTTATTATTCTGGGAGATTTAAAACACTTTATAGAAAAAGAATGGTCTTGCTTAGTGTCTATTGCCAAAGTTGGGTAAATCTTCAAGGTGAGATAAAGAAACTTCAAAAAAAATTTGCATTTGGGCAAAGCCATCATATTCCTTCTCTCAGCCTTCTCCCCCAACCCACCATTACCCAAACTTTCCCTCTCCCCTGCTGCTCCGGGTACTTCAGTGGGAAAGTTTGAACAGAACATCCTAAGACAGTGTTTTCCAAACAGTGGGTCATGACCCATTAGTGGATTATGAAAATAAACTTAGTGGCTGACAACTAACATTTAAAAAATGAAATAAAAAGTAAAACTTGGATTGCAATGAAATGCATTCTTTATGGATGATCATGGAAAACAATGTTTCAAAGCTGTTACCCTAAATGACAATTTTCTGTGACTTCTTCCTATATATAAAACTATCATTTAAAAAACCCTGAGGATAGTTAAAGCAAATGTTTTATAATGGCTGACATTGGCCATATCTTATGATGAGAAGGGGCAATAATAATTATATGTTTACCCTAAACTCAGCCTTCCTATTTCATTATTTTTCTTAAAGCAACCTCTAAATTCTCATGGTGGAATTGGTTTGGGGTGCGTGTGTGTGTGTGTGTGTGTGTGTGTGTGTGTGTGTGTGTGTATGTGTGTCAGAGACTGTATATATGTATGTTTGTGCATGGGAGTGTTTAGTATGGTTCCTATGGAGAGGAAAACACATTGCTAGAAAATGAAATATTTGGATATCGTTTTTATTTTTATTTCAAAGCTTTTCAGTTACATGACTTCTTTAAAAAGTTAAACATACAAATTGTTTGAATATTGGTATATAAATCATATAATTTCTCTTCCAGCTGTCTCATTTATTTGTCTATTTCTTTTAAACCTGTGTATATAACCCCGATGTGCAAGAACATTGCTATATGTTAGAATCATCTGTTTCTATGACCTTTGCCTTTATTGATTTTTCTTTTCCCCTATTTTTAATGTTGCCTTTGAGATTAAAGTCATTTTTCTTCTACAGTGGTAGATGAATGGTAACTTTGCTATTGAGAAAGAGAAATTTTAATAATAAGAAAAAAAGATGGGTATCTCCATTGGGCGTTCTTTTTTGTTTTAAACCTATTCAGAGAGCAATGAGACATAAACACTGCACTGCCTATCTTGGTCATAAAAACAAAGCTTATATATGAGGAACAAAAAATGATCTCAATAATAGCTAACATTTACTGAGCAGTTACTATATACCTAGTACTATTCTAAGCACTTTAGAGGTATTATTTAATTCTCACATAAAACTTAAGCAAGAGACATTAATATTATTCCAACTTTTGTGAAGCTGAAACTGAGATTTAGAGGGGTTAAGTAGTTTGGCCAAAGTGCTGTAAGTAGTGAGCAAGGAATCCCGAGAGGTATAATACTCCACTGGCCTTCTTCCCAACCACTGATTTTTTTGCTAAGGCTTAATCACTACACTCTACCTCATCCCTTGAAAAAATGAATAATGCAAACCACGGATAATACTTCTCATACTCAGTGCAACAAATATTTATTGACTGCCTACCACGTGCCAGGGTCTATGCCAGGTGCTAGGAATATACTGATTAGTTGAGTCAGAGATAATAAATCTATAGTGTGCAGTAAAATATGCAAAGATATATGTTTCCCAGGCCCAATTTTAAGCACAGTTCTCTAGGAACTATAGAAGTTATTGAGAGGGGGAAACAAGAAGAAGAGAAGAATTCTGTGAAGTCAATTTTAAGAACTTTAGTATAGCAGCAACTTAATAGTGTGCCACACATTAACTTTGCAGCCAGCATCCAGTTATTCTTAAGACATTGTCCCTGAGAATTATAATTGTGATGGAATTTTACAGCTTACTTTCTTAGCTTCATTACAATATTAAAGTGGTTAATAAGCTTGCTAACATACAATTTTGTTCCATTTTCTAGGGGAGCTTGAATGTAGCAAGGAAAGGGACTCCTGTGAGCTTTTTAAAAAATCATTTCTGTGAGTGGCATGGGTTCCTTCACCACAAAACACAGGTCCACTTGGTTTCTTCCTCTCTACACCTCCACTAGTCACTGGTACGTAGTCATAGGGAGATCAACTCCTTCATGCCTACATAAACTGTGTTTCTATCCCAAAGGCTTCAGCATTGTCCAGCTGATGCAATATATAAGGCAGAGCAGAAAGTATGCAGCCTCCAGGATCAGTAGACTCGGGGTTGACTCCAACTCTGCTTCCTCTTTAATAGCTGTGTGATTTTCAGCAAGTTGCTGAACCTCTCTTTTACTTTTTAAATCTTTACAAAATATTCCAGCCAAACAAAAATGTATAAGGAATAATATTAACAATGATTACCTATATGCTCACTTCTGAGCTTAAAAATAAAACAGAAATGGACTGGAAAAACCCCTGTGCACTCTGTCTGACCCCATTTTCTTCCACCAGAAAAAGAACCATTTTGAATTTGGTGTTTATCATTCCCACCCATATCCTTAAACATTTCCTACGTATGTATTTATGTCTAGGCAATATGTACTGTTATTGTTTGGCATGTTTTGAAAAAAAGTACAGAAATTTATTATCCTGTGGATATCCTCTGTAACTTGTTTTTTTCATTCAACTTTCTGTTTGGAAGATTTATTTGTCATATAATCTCTTCAAGTGTTATTAATTTCTTTATTTATAAAATGAGCACCGTAGCCATATTACTTAAGGTTGGTGTGAAGAACTCTCATAAAATAACTCCCATGGAGGCCAAGAGTGGCAGAGTATTCTGCACATTGTAGATACTTAAGAGAATGTCATTCCCTCATGGAACCTGTTCCTCATGGAACCGTGTTCAACATCTGACAACTCAGAGGATGCAGCCACTTGGCTTGCTCTGCTGCAATGTGCACATCACAATTTGCCACTACTAATCATTCCCATTGGTATCAAAAATGGTGCAATGCAGGGCCGGCAGGCTGATGGGAAGCATTAGCATCTAATGTTTCCTGAGAGGATCCAGTCTAAGTATGCTGCTTTACATAGACATAGTCATAATTTCCTTCTGGTTCTTCAAAATCAGTTAGTTTTCTAACAGTGGAAAATATAAGACTATCATACAAGTACATTTTATAGATGGAACACTCTGAAAATTCCCTGTTAATTATCCCTGATGAAAATATTACAGAAACATAAACAAACAGTGTAATGTAATGTACTCCACTTCCATTTTTCCTCACTCTATTCTTCCCACACTCTTGTGTACAATTCTCTATTTTTGTTATTTTATATTCAGTTGCTTCTGCTAAAGCAAACGTATTGCAGAGTTGCCAATTACATTATACATATTCAAATTATGCATTGCTTTCATTGAGGTGGTTTTAGTTTTTCTGGAATCCCAACAAATTTCAATCAATCATTCACACTATGAAAATGTGTTAGTTTAGAAATCTTTGAATAATTTATTGGAGTTTTAGGTTTTTTATAATGTTTTGCCTAATGTTGGCTGGAGGGATGTCTATATAATGTCAAAACGCATGGTAATTCAATCATTTCAATAAAAATTGCTGTCATTTTGTAAGAGGAAAAAGGGAGAAAAATCAAACTGATTTTCTAGTTTTGTACAGAATAAACAACTGATTTATTAATGAAATATTTTTCTTTTCTCTGGATTATTTATTTATTGTGTAAATGTAGGCACAATCACAGAGAATACAAACATTTACTTGCAGTAAACAATCAAAAAAGAGAAATTCCTACAATTTCAATGTAGTAAAATGTGTTGAATCATATACGAACAGTAAATATTTGGTGGGACGAATAGGGCTTGTACTCCAAAGGTTTATTATTTTCCAATTGAACTTGACTTCCAAGTAAAAGTCAGCACTGAGGCTTCAATGTGAAATACAGAGGATGGCAGTTGTGTGTAAATCTAATTAATAACCTGTCTGAAAATCCTACTTACACACTGATTAAAGGGAAATACTAGATCTCTAAATAATGCATATAGGCAGAGGACTTAATTATTACAAAGATAATGCTTAAAGCCCCAATTGGTAGCACTTTTCTTGAAACTTGCTCAACCCAAGGTAGATTAATAGTGATTTACAAAACATCTATAAAGAATTATCGCAAAGCTATCAATTTTGCTTATTTTTTTTTCCTTTTTGTAGTCATGATATAGTGTCTTATTACTAAGGAGATGATAAAAATGTCTATCTTATTTACATCAGGCGTTATTCTTCACAGGTGGCAAAAACTATCTGCAAATCATTCAACACACTATTAAAATATTGATTTTAACTAAATATTTTTAACTGAAAAATTCAGTGAACATTGGTTGACTTGGCTCCAAGACTTCACACAGCCAATGAGACAGAATTATTTTCAATAACTGGACAGCTTTCCTTATACCCCTGCTCTCCTCTGTTCTGTTCAACCAAAATAACTGATTGCCCTAGAGGAGTTCAAATGGGGTTAAAATTCATGTGTAACAGGTATCTCAGACATTGTTTAAACAGGTCATTACATGAAAATCAGACCAGTGACTTTGGATGGATTTTTGGCAATAGGCAACATAAAATTATCCTAGTTTTCTAAAAAACTAACCTCTTTTTAGCAAATTTATCATTACTGTTGACAGTCCAGAAATAACTGTAAATTCACATTTTCCGTGGTTTATACAGACACTCTTTCCCATGCATAGTACAGGATGGTAAAAATAACCATGCAAGCTGAAATGTGCCAAGCTATCCTAATAGTTGATGGAGAAATTATGATTGTTCTGTGACATTTAAAATCTTTTGTCAAAACATTAAAATTACTGTTAATGTTACTGTTAATATAACATTAATCTACTGTTGGTTATACATGTATAAGGATTTTTTTAAAAAATATTTTATTGTGAAATAAGCATTTCTTTTTTTAAATTAGTTTCAGGAGTATAACACAGTGCAATAGTTATACTTTTTACTCCTCAAAGTGACCCCCCTCCCTCAATTTGCCCCCATATCATACATATCTATTACAATTCCCTTGACTCCACTCCACACTATCATGTATAAGGATATTTAAAAAGCAGTAAAATGAACACTGATTTAGTAACTGTAATTTAAAGCATCAGAAATATTGAGAAATAAGGTGTTTTGTTTTTTTCATTGTGAAAACAATTTATCAAGAGTAGTTTGAATAGTGCTTATCTTGTTCTTGTCATATACCTTATAATATGGAGCAAGACAAGCATCATCAAACACCTTTCAACATTTTATCTTTTCTACTTTCAATGTCATGAAATATCTCTGATATTGTTTTTATAATGTGAAGATTTTTGTTGCTATTTCTTCCCCTGGGACATCTTCATCCAATTATTTTCCTCATTTATGTTCACAAGTTGCCTTCACTGAGTTCTTTAGCTACATTTTTTTTTTTTTCTTTGAGGGCAGTGTAACTGGCCCTCATATGTGGGACCTGAACTGGGGCCGCTGGCTTCCCAAGCCAGCGCTTAACCACCACGCCACTTGGCTGGCCCTTCTAGCTACATTTTTAGAGTCTCAACTATAGCAGTCTTGACCTTCCCATGGTCAGCTAATTTCTCCTACAACTCCATTTACATTAAGGTCAAAATTCACTTCCAGGGTTACCATTTTTTCTTTCTTTGCTGCATTTCCCCCTTTCTTGGCCAATTCCCTCTTTCAATTATACATATATTTTTAACATGCCTAAATGGGTTTATCACTGGGGAACAAGGAGGCAACACAACTCTATGCTTTGCTGTCTAGACAAGAACTGAATAGCAGAAGCATGATGACCAATAAAGTGACAAATTTTGGAAAAGTGGTGTGATTAGTCACTGATCATGAGGCAATTTTGTTATTTACTTAGTGATTTGGGGGCTGAAGAGTTGGCAGTGAAGTTTCGACTTTACGGTATTCCTCACAGCTAATATACCATGGTAACTAACATTTGAACTATGTTGTTGGTAGATTGGTATTTTAACTAAACCATAGTAACTGAAATTTGTGTATGTTAGAACCATGAAAAGCAAGGACTGCCTGTATTGGATTCCTAAAACTATTGTTGGGGCAAAGATGAAAACTGCCATGACCTGTATCACACTATGAAAACCTAGAAACATTTATGTTTGTGTATCAACAAAGCTTGGGTCTCAATTTTAAATCATAAATAAAAATAATTTTTTCCAGTGTGAAAAATTAAGAAAAAAGCAAATCTAATTGCTAGTCACTTCTTAGAATTAATAAGTATACAATAGATGTTGATCAAACTCACAATTGAAATGTTTGGATTGGCATACAAACTAATTTTCTTGGAATCACATTTGAGTAATGCAGTATTACTTCTAATGATTTATCATATATTAATATAAATACACACACAATCTTTTATTTATCCATTTTGCTTAATGTTGTACATAAAACAATGACATTGAACTCACAGGATAAGCTTTCAGATGTAGGAATAAACACATGCATGAGTTTATATGTGAAACTATAACATTATATACACACACACAGAGTCAGCTCTGCTGTAATGTATGTTTGAGGGTATGAATTGTTCCATTAGGAAACAATTTGAGCATAATACAAATTTTGCATGTGATTATGCATGATTTCATGTGAAAGAAACACTATGTGAATGCAGAAAATGGCATCCAGATGAACCAAGCTGCATATGAATACACAAAAGACACACACCTCAAATATCCACCAGCTGTTATTTTATCACATGCATCATAAGGTACAATCATCCACCCCGAGTGTTACAACTTTCTGTCACATCTCAGATAATTCTCTACCATTTCACAATAACTCACAAGCTACTGTCCTTCTGATGCTCACTTTCACAAGGGAACTTTAAGTTCCTTTCAAGTTAAAATGCTATAATGCTTGTGGTATTTGTGCATTTATTAACCATTTAAGATGGAGAAAACTGGGTTGCTGTTTTTATTAGATTCTTATCACTTTTTTTTTGGTGAGAACTAAAATTACAGTTGGCATTTCCATTTTAGGCTGCAAAAACAAAAACAAGCAAGTAAATAACAAGAACTTTGAAATAGGCTTGTCTAATGATGACAATTCATCCTTTCCAGGGAAGCAGGAGATTGGTCAGCAGCTTCCCTGCTGTTTGCACTCTGCTGGGGTTTGATCCTTCTTTGTGTGATAGTCTGGATCATTTCCCTCATCTTCTTCTTCCCCTTCCTCAACTGCTTCTCTACCTTCTCCACCTTCATCATCATCATCATCACCACCTTCAATAGCTTCTCCAGTAAAGTATAACATTGATCTTGGAATTATACCAGTTTCAAAGTCTGTAGCAAGGACAGTTTCAGCATCACCACCCAGATCTCCACTCTGAGGAACTTCAGGAGGTGAAAAAAAATTAAAGAGTCATTGGAAACTGCTTCAGTCACAGTATGATCTGTCCCACATCCCTTTTCTGCTTCTTTTCAATGGTTTTCAAAGTGACATTCTTTGGCTTTTCCCAATCTATCTGGTACCCTGTACAACCCATAATTCATCAAAAGAAAAGGGATCAGAATCATCTGGTTCTGACTTCATCCTGTATGTCTTTGTCAACACTTCATTTGTGAAATATTCATTGGGTTGAAAGTGAAATTCTAAGACAAAACTCCCAGGCTGGCCAGCATCTGAGAACTTCACTTTAATACCTCTCAAGAGCCTCTGAGCAGGTTCCCAATGTTGCTGAACCATATCACTGAGCAAGTCAACATTCTTAAAAACAGTCAACCAAAATTCAGGAGTTCCTCGGGCTCTTTCTTTTCTTCCCCCTTTTTCTCATCTTCAGCCTTGACCTTTTCTTTCAGCAGCTCCGAAATTTCATCTTCTTCATCTGGTTTCCATTGACATTCTTCTTCTGTAGGTTCATAAATTGCGTTAATGATCTCAAATTGCTTCTCAGATAAAGGCTGATAGAGAACAGCATACTTTCTTTCAAGATCATGAACTTCCTCATATAACTTGGCTTCTATCTGCACACATTTAACTTTAAGGTTTTTGAAAACATTCACTAGTCTTTTAACCACCTTAGGCAAGTTGTCAACATCTGTCATGTTGTAAGAACGCCTAGAATGAATGGCTAGCATGGGGACGAAAAGCCAGGCAGCTGGAGCGGTGCAGGCTGTTACTCAGGGAAGGGTGAGTGGAGCAGGAAGTGACACTGCCAGCAGGTAGCCCCAATAAAGCAGCTCCTATCTCTCTCTCTCTCTCTCTCTCTCTCTCTCTCTCTCTCTCTCTCTCTTAAATGCATCAATGACATTCATGTGCCCCAATTTCATAAGGCCTGTGGTTTTTATTGTGTGACTTTGCATAGTGCAGTGATTTTTAAAACACATATCACTTAATATAGATGTTTGTAGACTGTAACTAGAATGTAAGTAACTTTTTCTCTCTCAAGATAAATTCACTGGTATATAACAATTTAAAGTCCCAGTGGTTGAATCCATTGTATGATGTTGTTTTTCAAGGTTTAAACATCTTCCATGTGATAAAGCCAAATGTGACAAAGAGTCAAAAGAATGACTACTTGTCCTGACCTCTAAAAACAGACCCAAAACACTGGAGGTTATTTACCTACCCTGTTAGTAAAACCTGGAGTTGATAAGAATTTTCAGCTTCTACAGAGGAAGGTTCTACTTATCTAGCTTTGAATTGCCTAAGCCAGTTGTTATCAAACTTGAACGTGGTTCAGCATCATCACCTGGAGGGTTTGTCTATAAACACACTCTGCTGAGTTTCTGATTAAATCCAGGGTAGGGCCCAAGAATTTGCATTTCCAAGTTCCAAGGTAATCATAGGACCAACTTACTCATTAGGCACAGTAGGCATAGTGATGGTAGCTCACTCTACTTTTAGTGGCCCATGAAAATGGTTTGATTTTAATCTCCCTTAAAATCAGAAAATAATACGAGGTTGGACGATTAAGTTCACAAACTTGTTGTAACAATGTTGCTGCTAACCTTTTTGGTATCAGAGGGATTATTCATTATGAATTTGTGCCAATTGGACACAGTTTACCAAGTTTACTTGTTGGAAGTGCTGAAAAGGTCGCATGAAACAGTTAGACAACCTGAACTTTTCAACAACAATTCATGGCGCTTGCATCACGACAATGCACCAGCTCACATGGCACTGTCCATGAGGGAGTTTTTTAGCCAGTAAACAAATAACTATATTGGAACACCCTCCCTACTCACCTGACCTGATCCCCCAATGACTTCTTTCTTTACCCCAAAATATAGGAAATATTGAAAGGAAGACATTTTGATGACATTCAGGACATCAAGGGTAATATTACAACAGCTCTGATGGCCACTCCAGAAAAAGAGTTCCAAAATTGCTTCAAAGGGTGAGCGAGGCACTGGCATCAGTGCCTAGCTTCCCAAGGGGAGTACTTCGAAGGTGACCATAATGATATTCAGCAATGAAGTATGTAGCACTTTTTTTAGGGTGAGTTTGCAAACTTGTCATATCTCATAATTAACATGACAATAGTGAATACATAATAATGACTCCAACCCGGACTGCATTCATCTTTACATCAATGTAGACTAAAACTATTAATTGTGTGTGTGTGTGTGCGTGTGTGTGGTTTTTAATGAAGGAAAGGGCCCATAAAGATAAGAGTGACGTTGGCCCACTAAAGTCATCGTGTGACTCTGAGTGTTGCAGCTGTGGCTTGCAGGAAGGGTTCATTGAAAACCACTGCTCTCAACTCACCTATTTTTTAAGATTTGTCAGTGTTCTGTGTTTTACTCTGAATTGTTTTGATTTTGTGCTGTTTCTACTCAGAAGAAATAACATTTTTAGGCCCTCCCTACAATACGAAGGAAGTCTATGGAACAACATGCTAATTTAAGGAGACGTGGGGCACAAGAAATGATCAGGAATGTAGATCTGATGCGTTTATTGTATTCTTTACTCAGATGTAAATTGTGCGTCCATGACTACAAAAGGACCAGTTTAAAAATTCAACCAGTGAAGAACCTGAAGAATCTGAACTATACAACAATACCTCAATAACACTGCATGTTATAGAACAGTAGTGTCCAAAAAGTAGTTTCTCACTCGGGTTCATTTATTCCCCACAAGCACCAGTTCAGTAGGTATTGCAATATTATTATGTTTGGCAGCAATAAGAATAAACAAAATCATCCCCATCCCATTAAAAAGAGAGTTGACACAAATAGCCCTTTATTAACGAGGGCAACTCTAATTCAACTCCAGTGCTCCTCATCCTTCCCAAATCATTGTATAGGAACTACAGAAACTCAACAGATAAAATGAATGCATTAACATGACACCATAATACCTTAAGCATTCTCAGTACTCTTCCCCACTTACTAAATCATCAATGAAAAGGAGGTTCTTATTAAAATGAACAAAATTATTGTATTTTGAATGGGACAGGTATTTTTAAGGCTCCTGATACATATTTTCAAATTGTGCTTCAGCTCTAACACTTCAATTCACACTGAAAAGGAGGCACTTGGTAGTGAGACTGGTTCCATTACCCAGAATAAAAAGCCTAAGTAACTCTCGAGTTACATTAAGCAGTAGTTGGGATCTGAGGCAATGCACACAAAATGTAAGCTTGAGTTAATAGGAGTGTGCCAGGGCAGGCTGTGGGACTGACGAGAAGAAGCAGGAGAGGAGACAGAGAAAACTGGGCCATGCACCACCTGTTCTTGACCGCTATTCCCTGGCTCCTTCCATGCAGTAATCAACTACTGAAAGGTCTGTATCTGGCTAGAGGACTCTCTCCCCTATAGCTGGAGAGGCAGTGACGCTGGACAAAATATTACAAAACCTTTAAAAATTATTAAAATTTTGCCATTGAATTTTAGTGTCTTGGAACAAAGCCCTGACCAGCTCATCCAAGTTTTAGCTCTAAGGAGCTAAAAATCCAAGACTAAGGAGACTTACTGTTTCTTTCTTTACCTTGTGATCCTGGAGAAGTGGCACAGCCCAGCCTCAACGTCAGATGACTCTACAAGAGATGCTTCCAAAACAGAATACTAAGTTTCACCCTTAATGCCAATGAATGGGGGTGCTGTCTGGTGCTGTGTTGAGAAGGATCCTGAGGCTGCAACCAGAATAGAGGAGCAGGATTGTGATTGGTTGGCAATATCTGTTAAAGGCACAAGGAATGGAGATTGGCACCACAGATACCCATATTTATCATTCTTTTACTAAAAGTTGTCTTTTAATTAATGTCTTGCTGTTGGTCACCAGAACAACACCCCACTGAGTTACCTACAGTCCAGTCTTTACACAGCACACAGCTTGCCCTCAATTATTGTGATAGGAATCCACCTGGGCAAGTCTTTGTATTCCTTTCTTCTTTTAAAAAAATAAATGAAAAGCATTTTAATTTATTTGTATGTTTAGTCTTTTCCCAGTTTTTCTGTTTCTTTTCTTTTTAAACAACAAGATGAAAGAATAAAAAGTATTACAATCTACCCATTCCTCTTCTAATGAACATATGATTTTGCTCTGAATTTTTATATTAAAATAATGCTGCAATGAATGTCCCCTGCTTATATATATAGTCTTTGGATCCTTTTAATATAAAAATAAAATTCAGGCCATGAGACAATGCTTTTTGCAAACTTTCCTATATATATAATTTGCAGTGTGTTGCATTTTTGTGGCTAAGAATATGTGATAGCCACTTAATGAAATACCATATTATTTCTCTATTATTAGTTTGTAATTATTTTAAAATATTGTAAAATAATAATTCTTATTCTTTAAATTTACCAAATAGTGTTTTCATCGGAGTCCCCAGCAAGAAACAAATGAGACATTCAACAGGGATGGTGGAAGGGAGCTTAGTAAAAGAATGATTCAGGAAAGTGTGGGCAGGTTTAAGGGAAACCAAGAAGAGTCAGTGAAGGGATGTGGATTATACAGTGGAAGGGAGTCAAAGGAATTGTAATAGATAGTATGATATGGGGGGAGGAGTGGAGGGGCGGAGAATTGGGGGAGGGGGGTTGTCACTTTGAGGGGTAAAATGTATAATTATTGCACTGTGTTGTACACCTGAAGCTAATTAAAAAATATATATAAATAACTAAATAACTAAATTAAAAATAATAATAAAATAAAATAAATTGAGGTTTGCACATTTAAAAAAAAGAAGTCAGTGAAGCACTCAGGTCTGGCAACAGTGGGAAGCTATCATCAGCCTTAGATGATGAGGAAAGAGCAGAAGTAGTTATTGGAACCTGGTGGGATCTGCAACTAAGAAGGAAGCCATTCCCTAGGAGCTATATTCTCAGCTAGAACTATGTAGCCCTGATTAATAATGGCCAGGCAGAAAGAAAGCTGGGAGGAATAAGACCTGAACTTCTTTCTCCCCCCACCTTTAAAGTTCCAACCAGAAGCTTCCGTTGGCTGGAACCAGCCAGAAGCTGGAGGCACAAAAGCTCTGTTAAGAGGTCTATAAGATTGTCATGTTCCTGAGACCAGAGCAGAATGGGGAACAGTGGATAGCAGATCTCAGGGGACAGAAAATATCTAGCCCTAGTAATTTCTCTGTTAGTTTTGCTTCCTACCTCCACATCAGGGTAGCTTGATGGACAGAAAGTTCTAACACCAAAGTGCGCATAGTAGGAAGCACTGTCTCTAGAATTTTCAGTGGCAGATGGCTCAGGGAACCAGCATATAAGAGCTAACTGAAAAGCACTAATGGTGTAAACATGACAACATCCTTTATGGTGCCCCAACTAGTACTGGTTTTTAAAGCATGACTTTGGAACCAGATAATCTCAGGATTGAATCTCTACTTCTGATATTTGTTAGTCATGTAAACTCGGTCTTAGGCCTAGCCAACTAGCCAGATGTGACCATTTAAACTTATCTTTACATACACTTAAATAAAATTTTAAATAAAATTTAAGTAAATAAAATTTAAAATTCAGTTCTTCATTTGCCCTTGCTACATTTCAAGAGCTCAATAACTAATGTGGCTCGTGGTTACTGAATTGGACAGCATCCAACATTTGCTTAAGCATATAGTCCAGTGCTATCAAATAGAACCTTCTACAAGGATGGGCATGTTCTCTCTGTCTGATAGATAGATTTTTACTCATCGTGCAATGCATGCATGACATATGTACAATACATCACAAAAAGTAGTACTTAATTCATGGGCTTGTCTGAGGATTAAATAAGATAATATGTATAAAGTTCCTAGGAAGCTGCAGGGCACAAAGTAGGCACTCAGTAAACGGTAGCTATAGTAATGATAAGAGCAACAACAGAAGAGCAACATAATTGTGTTGTACCATATCCATGTTAGATACTTCTGGCGATATTGTTACGCAAGGCTCTTTGCCAAAGCTGTTGAGGCTGCCAGGCCTTAACAATGATGATCTCACACCTATTGCTGATGAGAGCTGTGTGTCACTGAGCTGAGAGCTCCTTGTTATGAGAGATCCTCAGCATTGCTAAGAACTGGCTAGCAGGGGAGGATACTTCCATCCTGCAAGTGTGGTCATGCATGTCTTGTGTCAAAAACACTATTCCAAGACATTTGGTCCTTTGTCTTCTGAATATGATACAATTCCTATCTTTTTCTGGTGAGTTAGAATGGCATACTTTGTCAACATACTGTTTTCACAGAATCTGATTTTGTTTTCCTTGTATCTCTGCAGACTAGATGTAACTCAATCTTCTGTAAGACTTCTATCTATCAGCCTAAGCATACACCTAGCCATACTATTGCCTCTCTGTATTGTGTCAAATAACTAGTTTGATCCATGTTTTTTGTTTTGTTTTGTTTTTAGCTGAGCCATCCTGCCACCTTTTGGCAGCTCAACAGCAACTCAGCTCAGGCTGGCATCGAACTGCCGTTGCTCAGAGCTCAGCTCGCACTCTTGAGCGAGTGATCCATGTTTTAATGGACCTGTTCAGGTATTATGTTGTTTAACCTACTGATTAGTTTTATAATCTCTAGAATGGATGTTCTAATCCTCAAGTGGAATGAGGAAACTATTGATCAGCAACCAAACATATCTCCTTTCCTTCTACTTTTGTCCATTTCACTTCTCCGTGTCCATATTCCAAACCACCATTATCCCTTGTCCTCCTGCAATTAATTTGCTGCCCTTCTTAAGACACCCTCTGGCTTCCTGGTGCACTTAGAAAATAACACAAATGCCTACCCATGGTCTTTTATTTTATTCATAGGATTTAATTGTATTTGTAATTATTTATTTTACCCCTCTGTTTATTTTCTATCTGGCCCCTCCCACCATTCCTCT
This sequence comes from Aselliscus stoliczkanus, assembly GCA_033961575.1. NCBI lineage: Eukaryota > Metazoa > Chordata > Mammalia > Chiroptera > Hipposideridae > Aselliscus > Aselliscus stoliczkanus. The sequence continues at coordinate 120,001,528 of CM066727.1, read as the reverse complement.
AGATGCAATTGCAGCTCAGTGAACTACTCATTGCCTGCTCATTGAACATCATCTTGTCAGCACCTGGGGAAGTGCCTGGTATAGAGTAGAGGTTCTAGAGGCCTCCAGGCCATCTTCAGGCAGTGTGTAGATAGTAAGCAGCAAACCCCTAAATGGCAACCCCGCACCATGTTTACTAATCCCAATGTCTGTCTCTGAGATCCCAATACACTTGCAGAAATTCTTACCTTGTTATGTTTATACCATGGCCCCTCTAGGTGGTCTGGTAAATTCTATGGACTCTTTTTCCAAATAATGTTTAAATACACAAAATTATAAAAAAAGATTTACAAAGGAAGCCAATGGTTCTAAAAACTTAAAATCTGTAATAGAGTAATAGACAGGTTTCTTTTTTTTTTTTTTGACATGTTTCTTTATTACTATGTTGAAGAACAAGATCAAGTGGAGGGTCTAAAATTACTTATTTTAAAGGCAGAGAAGTTCATGGCAATATTTTTGAGGTGTCTAATAATTGTAATGAGATATGAAAATATCTGTGATTTCTATTGGTGACAAACTTGCAGGTATTGCTAACACTTCTGGGGCTTGTTGTCTATATTCTTAATTTTAGAAACTGCTAAATTTCAGTTAGAGGTTAATAAAAGTGCAGATATAAATTTTTTTTCCTTTCAAATTCACAGACCCACTGAAATCTATACACTGATCTTTGCAGATCTCTGGGCCCCAGGTGAAGTGGCCTGAATTAGACTATGAGAAGGAGTATGTGTTCAGGAGTACATGCATGTCAATCCTGGTTCCATGTACATTGTCAGCCCCAGGACTCACCTTGGGTGGCACCTGCAGTCTCAAATAAGATCCTAGGCCTTGCATCAGACACTGGTGCTATTTACTTCTTCTTCTACTCCTCCTTCTCCTTCTTCCCCTCCCCATTCTCCCCATCCTCCTTCTCTTCCTCTCCCTTTTTCTTCTTCTTTTTCTCTGTCTCCTCCTCCTCTTCCCCCTCCTCCTCCTCCTTTTTCTCTTCTTCTCCTCTTCCTCCTCCTCTTTCTCCTCCTCCTCCTCTTCTTCTCCTTCTCCTCTTCCTCCTCCTTCTTCTTTGTATTTGAAAATACTGAAAAACACACAGAAAAAAGTTTAACCATTATTCTACCATTTAAATATATATAAAGCAAGGAGTGAGAATCACTCCCTTTCCTATCAATTCTGCCTCCCAGAGATAATTAATATTAAGAATTTGGTGAATATCATGCCTGACTTTTTATGGGTCTCCTTGTGTGTGCACGTGTGTGTGCACACACGCCAAACATATATTCACAGAAATGAAATGATACTGAACAAATGTTTGCCCTTGGCATTTTCACATAATATTATATTTTAGACATTTTTTCAGAACACATTTCATTGGTTTAATGATATTCCACTGTATGAATGTACCACAATTATTGAAAATTTCTAGTAAGCTCTTTTTTTGCCACTACAAATGATGCTACAGTGAACATCCTATACGCATATTTTTATATATCCTTGCTGGTATCGTACAAAATAGGACCTAGGTATCAAGTCAAAGAGTATGCTTATTTTAGATTTTTTGTTGTTGTTGTTAAGATTTTATTAGGGAGTTGGGGGAGGGGAACAGCATTGGGGAACCGGGGAAGGGGAACAAACAAGTTGCTGTCCTTTTGTTCTTCAGTCTAGTTGTGGAGGACATTGCTTCACTGGCCCATGTTGGTGTTGTAATTGCGTTCTTCTCAGGTGAGGCAGATTGGTCGCCGGCCTCTGGACGACCGTTCACGGCAGCTCTTGGTAGCTCACACTGGCTGCTGGCTGCTCATTGTAGCCTATGGCAGCCTGCTTATTTTAGATTCTGATCAATATATATTTACATTTGACTCTTGCCAACTTGATGGATGAAACTATTAGCTTATTGCTTTAACTTGTTTACTTTTCCTTGCATACTAGTGAAGTTATGCATCTCTTCATAGCTTTATTGGCCATTAATATTTTTTCTTCTGAATTCATAATCTTATCTCTAAATTCATAATCTTCATTGGTATTTCATACTGGGTATTTATCTTTTACATATTAATTTGTAGATATTCTTTTTATGTTTAAGATATAAAAGATACCTTTTATCCGTAGTGGGTGCAGCGAACACTTTTTCCTAGTCTTTGCTTATCTACCTATATCTATATCTATTTATCTGTTTATCTATCTATCTATCTATCTATCTATCTATCTATCTATCTATAGCTAATATTTACAGACAGGTGGTCTCAATTATCCGAAGAGTTGATTCAAAAAGTATACTTTAGGGGCCGGCCGAGTGACACGGTGGTTAGGATCTGGCTTGGGATGCCAGCAGCCCGGATTTGGATCCGGATCCCACATATGAGGGCCAGTGACACTGCCCTCTTAAAAAAAAAAAAAAAAGAAAGAAAAAAAAAGTATACTTTATGTGATTCCATTTATAAGGACCAAAATGTTATAGTAAATATGTTTAACTTAATTTAGCTTTTGTCTTTAAGATAAAATGAAATCAAGGAATTAAGTTGACCTTATCTTATGTTAAGTATAATTCCAAAGAGTAGCTAATTCTTAAAACATACGAACACAATTATTTTATTTTGATAGTGGGTAAGGTGTAAGTCAAATTTGTTTTCTAGCACTTTAATCAGCCCTTCACAATATTGGTGCCTTCCCAGGATGATCATAAAGAGGATTTATTTTGCAAAAATGTTAGGATACTTTATTTTTTGCTGAAGGATCTCTGTAGTAGCTGTTAACAGGTCTAACTGTTCTGGGTCCTTATTTGTCAGTGACTGCGCTTATGCATCAAACAATTCTGTAATCACAACTTCACAAAATCCTGCAACATTTATAAGATTTGCAACCTCACTTAGCTATAAATTTTTATTGAATTTGAATTGTTCATTTATTGACACAATGGGTGGAAATATACATAGTATAAACCATGGAAGTAGTAGAAGTATTAATATTTATTAGTGGGTATTTTTGTATTGAGACAACTTAGATTTCTGCTGAAACTGAAGGCACTTGGCAAATGAATACTCTGAGAACTGGGCCTCTTAGAGTCAAATCTGTTATTTTATAACTTTTCCCCATATAGCTTCTGGGTTTCCTGTCCTGCTCAGTTTTTCCCAGCCTGATACTAATATTTTCCTATTTATTTTGTCCAATGGTTTTTATTGTTCTGCCTTTTACAATTAGATTTGTACTTAATCAGAGATTTATCTGTGTGATATCTGTGAAACTTTGTTAGATGACATTTATCTTTTCATTCAAAGAATAACTAATTTTCTCAACATATTTTTGAATAAAATTTTTGATAGTAAATTTTAGATTTTATAGACCAGCAAAGTCTAGATAACTGTGGGACTAACAGGTAGTTGTCAAGCCTAATTCAAGTATGGACTCAAAAACCAGTATATTACCACCAACTGCCCCCATCATTTCATAAGAATGACACCAAAAAGTAGAATTTCAAAATGAAAACAAAATGGCTTTATCAAAACCTTCCTACCTTAATCTTTCACAATGAATGGATAAGAATTTAGTCACAGAGTGGTACCAGTGTGGGACCAGTACTTGGGATCAACTGCTTTAAATAATAACTCTGATGTAATTTAAATGCACATTCTTAGCTAGGGAGGCCATTTTCACCCCTGCATCTCAGACCAGACAGATTCTCACCCAGAGCTGAGCCACACTTTTAGTTATGATAATGGCAGCACTCCATTTTACACATTGTACAGATTTTGGAGCTCTGAACGTGATCACATTCCTGGAAAAATTGAAAAGCTGAAATGGATGGGACTCACGGGGAATCACGTAGAAGACACTTTCAATAGAAAATACCTAACACTCAGCACAGTTCACAAAACCCAATTATGAACAATTGGTTGTGCTGAACACGGTTAATCCCGCCATGGCCTGATGCGACGAAGAGGTCATTAGAGATCTCTAGCTGCTCAAATAAAGGCAACAGGTGAAATGTTGCAAAAGAATAAGGTATTTGTTAGCATTTCTTGTCGAGCATTATGCTGTTGGATGAGAAATTGTTGAAAATTTGTATTTGGTGATTTATTTTTCTATACTTCTATACACAGTTATATAAATTATTTTGCCCCACACTCAGGAAGATTACATTAACGCAGTAATGAGATCTGAAAGTCAGTTGACATGTTCCTTTGTTCCATACATCTGGTTGTGTCAGCTACTATTCACATAGTAATTCAGAATAGCACTTGAAAAACTATCATTTTATTCATCTCAAGTTCTCTGTTTTCCAAATAAAAACAAATCTCCTCAGGCATCAGTTTGGAATTGTTGCCTTTGAAATCTAATAGTAAACTAGCTGCCTCAGCATCTGTGGAGCTCAGCTCATTCCATCACCTTCCAGAATTATAATTCTCCATGTGGAGTCTTAGAAATGTAGTAATGGAGAAAACTAGCTATAAGAAAAGAGAAAACTAATAAAAAAATTCATGGTGGTACAAAATGAATTTTAATATCTTTGTTTCTTTTCTTCTCTCATTCTGAACAGGTGTTACATTTTGCAGAATAGCTATGTTTTTTAAAAAGTTGCCTATAAGGTGAATTTTTATATAGCAAAGCATAGTAATCTATTGATGTCTACAAAATTAAAAGTATGGTTTTCGGGGGGAAATATTGATTCCCTCCTATTAAAACTTATACGTGCATCATTTACAAATGCATTGTAAAAGCAAAACTGAAAAATATTTAAATAAAACATGAGGACTAACTCCAAGAATAAATTACAGAATGAAAACACAAAGGAGCTTGGGTCACTTTTGCATTTAGAATGAGAAGCCTGAAGATTTAAAAGAAAAATAACAACAACAGTGTACTGAACAGAACATGCCAGGGGCAGAGCTGAACGACTATCTTATGAAAGACATTTTTCATTTTTAACCAGAGTATGCTTGTGTGTACAAGATAACAAAATAATCAGGTAAAGAGTGAATAATTCTGCTCATCAACAGGTTGTTTCATATGAAACTGATGCAATGCCAAGCAGTGAGTTTGGATATTTTTCCCATTGAAGTATTTGTCTAAACAAATACTCTTAAAGGGAAGAAAGCAGCTAAACTGCAATAAAATCAGCCTTGAACTTAGATTCTGAAAACTGGGATTCTGTGCCTGACTTTGTTTCTCCAGGCAAATTGCTTGAGGTGCTTGAACTCTATTTCATGCTCTGGAAATGGAGGGCATGATGGCCTCAAAGGGCTGTGAGGCGAAAATTAGAAAATGGACATAAAAGTACCTGGCTAATAATATACTCAATACAGGGCCCAAGGATGGCCCATGCATTTGTCTTCTATGGTATGCTGTGTAGTTTATAAAATTTTCCATAGTTTGGCTCTATATTAAGCTAATAGTTTACATATGACCTACAAGGAGAAGCATGATATATACAGAAACTTAGGCTTCCAAGGGAGAGCCAAGATGTGTTCTGAGACCAAAAGGAAAGCTTAGCTACCACTAGTAGGGATTCAACAACCATATAATTTTTAATCATTCACTAATTCAACCAAAAAAGCATTTATTTGTTGTCTACCATGTGTCACATGCATGCTGGAGCTGACTGTCCTCTATACCCTTATCATCTAATTGAGAAGATAGATGATATGCAACAAACTATAATAAAATGTCACAAATGCTATAGCAGAGGTTGGAAAAAAGTATGGGAGGGAGAAATTTGTATCCTATTGAAAAGTGTCACATAGAGACTGATGTTTAATAAATGCTTTTGGTAAAGATTAAAAAAATAGATTCAGCTATCACAAAGTATCCTGTTATAACTTTATTATGTATATCTACATGCATGTATGTATAGGTATACATATGCATGTGTATACTTTTCCATTTTTCTGATTTATTTCTTACATTGGGTAATTTAAAAGGTCTCTCTTGAAGCTTCGTGTTCACTGACTTACCTCCCTCATGAACACTGGTGTGAGGTTTTTTGGTATCAAGAACAAAAGACAGTAAAGCCGCTAAAGTAATCCTTTCTTTCAGATACTATTTTGATATGACTAATCTTACTGGTCAAATAATGCAGCTCTGTGATGACTACAATAGTTAATTTATACAGCTTAGATGACTGCTTTTCAATGTAAAGGAAAACTATAAAAGGAAAATCAGCCATGGCATATAATCTATATATGATCTCTATTCCTGTATTTTTTATTGCTTGACATTCAGAATAAACTACAACCATCAATTCCCCAGCTCCTCAGATTATAATCATCTGGAATTTGATTCTTGGAAGGATGTGAGAATTTCTAAACTTATCTGCTTTTGTACAAATTTACTTGCTAAGGAGATTTCATAAAAAAAAACAAACAATTTAACTCTGGGTCTCTAAAGGATATATAAAATGAAAAACAAGCATTAGGTTTTCAGTTTTGTTTTCTCCACCAGCTTCTGGTTTTCCTATTTATCCATAGAGGTTGTAAAGGCCTGTTCTATAGAAATGATTTGATTGTACCATTGCATTGTTTGCATCTGGGCTAGCCCTGCACCATAGGTGTGAGGTCATGAGTGGTGTGAGGGGGCAGAGGGTAAGCAGAAAGGTCAGGGACTTTTCCAAAGTGCCAGTCCTGATTACTTTCCTCCTCACCTCCATCTATGGTAGAAGAAGTGGTCAGATGAGCTCAAATGGCCAGTGAGTATGCTGTAAAGAGAACCTAGCTTAAACAATTCAGATGTAAACATTACACATCTAGTCAAAGCTAGTGTTTACAAAAGGCAGAAAGAAAGTTCAGGAATGTGGAAGAGCTGTGAATTTGTTAGCATAGATTTTTATCATCAAACAAAGGTTTTAGTTGTCATTTACATAAGAACCATTCACAACCACTCAGGAAATTTCTGAACCAACTTGAGACATCTTACTTAGCAGTTAATGGAAGTTCCCTAGGAGCACACACACACAAAAAAAAAAAAAAAAAAAAAAGCTTCACACAAATACGTTGATAATGCATTCCAAAGGGGTGTCTGCCTGCCTTGTTGTCTTAGCCAAATCAACTGATTAAGAAATCAAACAAACTTGATTAATCCTTGGTCACCATCATGCAGACATTCAAGATGTACAACTAGGAGTCACAGAGTTAAAAAAACACAGATTCACTAATTCAAACTCAGGAATAAGGAGTCAGCCTGGGTTTCTCCAAAAGAAAAGCCCAAATCAATCTCTCGTGTGGAGGTAGCTACTTTAGGAATATGATCCTAGGGAGCAGGAGTGAGGGCAAGGAACAGGAAACTACGATGGAGGACACCTGAAACGAAGATGGCTCTTCCAGTTGGCCATCGCTGTGATTAACTAGTGCTTATTGCTACAGGAACTTTAGAGGAGGTTTAACAGATGCATTTGGTGGCTGTCTGCTGGGTGACATGAGGAGGAAGTGGCCTGTTGGCTCCCACCCCACATTTGTCAAGGGTGAACTCATGGGCCTTAGCTCCAGGGAACTTCTGGCTTGTGTAAGCGTGAGTAACAGGGTTTCCACGATTGTCCTAAACTGCGTATTAGAGGGTTGAGAGGAGAGATTGCCAGCTTGCACCTGCTAAAGCTGGTCAACGCTTCCTGGAACTAGTTATTACAGCTGTGGTTAGATAATAGGCAAGATTGAAAGAACTTAAAATCTGCCCAAGGAGCTGTCTGGTATATTGAAAAATACAACACCCCTGAAAACTAAAATAAAGGTTTTTCACAAAGTATATATTCAGTACCTAGAGCAACACTGGGTTGTCCTATGCAGAATCTTTAGTAAATAGGGAGCATGGGAAATAGATTTGGAGGCAAAGTAACAGGTCCTAAATCTGACAATTGCAGGCAGTGTGAACTTAGGCAAGTTACATTCAATGTTGCTAAGCCTCAGTTTCCAGCTCTCCAAAGATGGGGATAAATGACCTCCTCCTCACGGGATTCTTTTTTTTTTTTTTTTTTTTTTTTTTTTTTGAGGGCAGTGTCACTGGCCCTCATATATGGGACCGAACCGGGGCCGCTGGCTTCCCAGGCCAGCGCTTAACCACCGCGCCACTCGGCCGGCCCCTCACGGGATTCTTGAATGCTAAATGAGGTGATGAATGCAGTAGAATGATTAGCGTTTCAGAAAATGGGCACTCATACTAATCATCACTGGCGTTCAATCAAAGTCAGCACGCGAGGCAACTTGGAGCGGCAGCGCCATTGTTAGGGGCTGTAGGTTTCAGTTGGCCAGGACCCAGAGAAAGAGAGAGAACAAAGGTGGCAACAGCTGGTGGGAACAAGAGGAGGACCTCTTCTGGACCCCAGGGGAGTACAGATTGTGCAGAACAATCAAAGCCAGTTGGGGGTTGGGAGTCGGGATCACACTGAGGCCAGAGGTCAAGTGTGGCGACCTCTGATCCAAAGCTAGGAAATAGAATGCTCAGAAGCTGGAGGTCAAGTTCTGTTAAGGGTCAAAGGCAGGCAAATGATCACCCTGCACACATGTTGCTCCATTAGAGGCTTTCCTTGTCAGAAAGCTTGCAGCTGCATTTTCTGCCACGCTGAAAGCGAATAGCTGATTTTCTGGGTGTGGTCAGCCAGAAGCCTGTGAGATCAAAGATACACAGCTCTGCAAATGATCAGATCAGTTAATAGGAAAAAGTCTAAATAAAACATCTTATCACGTACTTATTCCAAGAAGTTATGCCCTATTTCCACGGACACCTACTGCTTAAGGAGTTCTTGTTTACAATTATAAGGTACGAGTCATTTTTAAAACTTACTTTGAGCTTCCTGCATCTTTCTATCCTGGCCCTGTATCTAAAATGGTACTGTGACCAGAATTCTCTTAAAATAAGCTCCTTAACCTCATGCCTGTAAATGTCTTATATCTTACATTGTTCCCACCTCACTGATTTCAAATATCTATCCATCCATCTGTCCTCCTTAGTCTATTTGGGCCACGATAATAGAATATACACATATAATAGAATACCATAGATTGGGTGGCTTAAACAACAGACATTTATATATTTCTCACAGTTTTGGAGGCTGGGAAGCTGACAGATTGCATATCTGGTGAGGGCCTGTTATCTGGTTCACAGATGGTTTTCACATGGTGGAAGGCTTGAGGGAGCTCCCTGGGGTCTCTTTCATGCGGGCACTAATCTCATTCATGAGGCCTCCACCCCCTTACCTAAGCATCGGCTCAAAAGCTTACCTCCAAATACATTGGGGATTAGGTTTCAACATATGAATATGGAGGTGTGAGACACAAGCATTCAATCTAAAGCACCATCCATACATTCATGCATTCATTTATTCATTCAATCATTCAGTAACCCAATAATTTAATCATTTAACCAGAAAAGATAGATTATGTGTTTCTAAATTACTGCTGCAAAGGGTTATGAGAATAAAATAAGATAATGTGCATATAAATATCTGGCAAATAGTGCTGTGCCCAGGGATAGCCCATGAACTTGTCTTTTGTAGCATGCTACGTATTTTATCAATTTCCCATGCTTTGGTGTCTATATTAAGCTAATAGTTTACACATGGCATGTAAGGAGATAAGGCTGTAGTGCTATCTTATTGAGGTTTTAATTTCATTTAAAGGCTAATAATGTTGAACATCTTTTCATGTGCTTAATTGCTATCTGTATATTTTCTCTGTGAAATGTCTCTTCATGTTGTTTGCCTATTTTCTAACTGGGTTGTTTGTTTTTTACTATTGAGCTATGAAAGTTCTTTACATATTCTAGATAGTAGTCCTTTGGATAGGTGGTTTGTAAATATTCTCTGGCACTCTACAGCTGGTCTTTCTATCCTCTTTCCAGACTTTTCACAGAGCAAAAGGTATGATTTTGATTAAGGCTCATTAAGTTTAGTTTACTATTATTTTTTCTTTCATAGATTTTGCTTTTGATGTCCAATCTAAGAATTCTTTGTTGAGCTCTAGATCCTGGAGATTCTTTTATGTGTTTTCTAACTTTTTATGTTTTATATTTAATTCTATGATCTATTTTGAGTTCATTTTTCTGTAAGACAGTTCTAGGTTCAATTTTTGCCTTGGGATGTCCCACTGCTCCAGCACCATTTGTTGAAAATGCTATCTTTTGTTCATTTAATTTCTCCTGCACTTTTCTTAAAAACCAGTTGGGCATATTTGTGTAGGTTTACTTCTGGTTTTGTTCTCTATCTTGTTCCCTTGATGTATGTGCCTATCTATCTACCAATATCATGCATTCTTGATTATTGACACTTTATGAGAAGTCTTGTGCTAGCCGAGTGGAGCAGTGGTTAAGAGCTGGCTTGGGATGCCAGCGGCCCAGGTTCGGATCCCACATATGAGGGCCAGTAACACTGCCCTCTAAAAAAAAAAAATATATATATATATATATATATATATATATATATATAATCTATGAAGTCTTGAAATCATGTAGGTGATTCTTCCCACTTTATTCTTCTTTTTGAAAATTGGTTTATCTATTTTAGCTTCTATGCTGCTCCATATAAAAAGAATTAGAAATAGTCTTATTTGTATCTATGAAACAAGGGATTTTAATAGGAATTGAATTAAACCTGTAGATCAATTTGGGGAGAATGGACATCTTTCCTGTGTCAAATATTTCAATGCATGAATATACATTTAATAAGATAATGTACACAAAAGTATCTGGTAAGCAGTATAGTGTCCAGGGAGGCACATGAGCTTGTCTTTTCTATGTACTTTTTTGTTTTTTTGAGGGCAGTGTCACTGACCCTCACATGTGAGACCCGAACCGGGGCCACCGGCTTCCCAAGCCAGCGCTTAATCACCGCACCACTGGGCTGGCCCGAGCTTGTCTTTTATAGTATATCTCTCCATTCAATTAGGTTTCTTGGATTTCTTTCATCAATGTTTTGTAGTTCTCAGCACATAAGTCCTATACACGTCTTGTTAGAGTTACACCCAAGTAAATTATTTTTTGATTGATTGTAAATAGTATTATATTTTTTATTTTGGTGTTAATGTGTTCATTGCTATTATATAAAAATACAATTGATTTTTTGTATACTTTTAAAAAATTTTCTCAAACATAATTTTGTTTTTTTACTAAATTTGTATGCTCTTTGTATCCTGCAATCTTGATCAACTCACATAGTAGTTCTAGGAGGTTTTTATTAATATTATTCATAGAAAATCATGTCATCTGAAAATAGGGGATTTTATTTCTTCCTTTCTGATCTCTATGCCACTTATTACCTGTTTAAAATGTAATTAGCTTAAATATTTCCTCAATATACATTTAGAACCACATAAGATAGTATTATAATTTCTGCTTCAACCATCAAACTTAATGTAGAAAACTCAGGAGAAGAAATAAAGTCCATTGTATTTAACTTTATTTTTTGCTTATCATGTTCTTTCTTCCTTTCTAACATTCAAGGTCCACTTTTAAATCTTTTCTTTTTTGTTTAGAGAATTTGTCTAGCATTCTTTTAGAGGCATTTTGCTAACCACAAATTCTTTTAGATTTTCTTCATCTGAGAATCTCTTGGCGTCCCTTTCATTGCTAAAAGATATTTGCACTAGATATAGATTTCTGCACTGACAGTTCTTTTGTTTTCCAGCCTTTGAAAAATGTTGTAGTGTTTCCTTCTGTCATGATTTCTAAAGAGAAATCCACTGTCATTCAAGTTGCTTTTTCCCCTATAAGTAATATGTTAGTTCTTTCTCATTGCTTTCGAGATTGTTTCTTTGTGTTCAATATTGAGTAATTTGACTATGATGTGTCTTAATGAAAATTTTTTTGTTTCTTTGGATTTATCCTGATTGGGATGAGCCTAGTTTTTTAAATCTATAGACTATGTCTTTTGCCAAATTTTGGAAGTTTTCAGCCATTGTATTTGAGTACTTCTTCAGCCCTATATTCTTTCCTCTCTCCTTCCAGGACTTCAAGGACACAATATTAGATCTTTTGGTATTAGTCTTGCATGTTCCTGAGGCTCTGTTCATTTTGTTCCCAGTGTATTATATCTTTGTTCTTTATATATTCATTTATTTTTTCATTTTTTTAAACAAAGTATATTCAAAAGTCAAAAGGTAAAATATTTCAAATGCTCCCTAATGAATAAGATTAAAAAACACTTTAGCCCAGGATATATATGAATTTCAGCCCTATCACAGGCCAATCAGTAGAATGGGCTTGGATCTCCAGTTTTATGGAAGCAGTTGGTGCAGTGAAAGATCAAGAGCCTCAGAGAAAAATAATAATATATTCATTATCTTATTTAATCCACATGATGAGGAGGTATCACTATTGTTACCATTTTACAAATGAATAAGATGAGGCTTTGAGAGAGGCAGTAATTTGCTAAAATAACACAGCTAATCAATGAGGAGCTGGGATTTGAACCGTGGGTTGTTTATGATGTCCAACTACAGGATGCTTTGTTGACCAAGGTGCCCTGCAATGGCTCACTGCAGGCATGCTATAATAGGTCCCTTCCTGGATGATATGGGGTTGTCTGACAGATCACTTTGCCTTAAGAACTCAAAATCTTTGCCAAGTCTTAGACTTCACAGCAGGCTAGGATGCTTCCACCCAATACTGCTTCCCTTTTTCCTTCACTTAGGGTTAGACAAGCATCATCCATCATGGCTTGCCCTTCTATCCCCTCTCCTTCTTTCATTTTCTTTAACACAAGTATTTTCCTTAAGAAAATCCTTGCATGTTTAATCACATTTTGATATTTCCTAAAGGACCCAAACTAACACAATCAGGTAACCCGATTCAAAAGTCCAAACTATTAACTACTACTCCATAAGTGGTAGAAAGAAGTGTTTCTGTGGAATTACTTGAGAGTCTATTGGGAAGATGAAAATAAAATAATACGTGTAGGAAGACTTTATAATCTCTGAAACTGAATGCAAATGCAAGTTGTCCTTATTATTTAGAGTTCACACAATGGTTTGCCCTGGGCTCTGTCTGCTGTTAGCCACTGGCCTACTTGTGGATGATTTCCAATTTATCATTTCATCTAATGATTGCTACCTTGTGAGAACTGCAGACTTATCACTTGAATTTGCACAATGCTTAGCACAGTCATGATTTACCACAGGCATGATAGCAACATTACAACTCTAAGTTGTTTTTTATCCAAATAAACTGGGATTTGGCAACAACTTTGTAAAAACTGATATAATTTGCATCAGCAATGATCCCATTCATCACCACCCCAATTTTCTAAATTGTCTTTAAGCAAGGGTGTGGTGAGCTCTTGGGGAACTGATAATAAACTATACAACCTGTCCTATCTGTCCTACATCAGCAATAATTAAAATCTCACCTATAATTAACTGGCCTCCTCATCTGGGAAACAAGAACCTGAGTGTGAGAAGTTCTTGTTCATTTAGGCCACACAAACTAATCTGACAATCACTTTAGCTATTCATGATAACTAATGTACAATGACTCTATTATTGTTATTAAACAGACTCCTGACATTGAATCTTGTCAGAATCAATTGAAGTTTACCAAAATGCCAAGAACATTAAATAGAACTATTTCCAAGTGTAATTGGAACAAGATGAAAAATGTGAAAATGATACGCTGACTACTTGGGGTAGATAGTACATGGTTAATGTGTGACAAAAACATGGAAAAGTTTACCATTCCTTTGTGCTTTCATCGTTACCGCCAAAAGTGGACAATATGGAAAACAGAATTTCAGTTTAAAAGAGAGAAGTAAAGCCCAAGTCCCATATGCCCACTAGGGATTGAGAGAGACATGGTTTAACTGAATTTAAAGAAAAAAAAAGATAGATTTTACTTAACTTTGTGACCAATATGAGACAACATATACTAATGGTTTTCAAAATTCTAGTTGAGTTTTAGGCTATCTGGAAAGACTGAAGGAATGATTCTTTTTTTTTTTTTCCACCAATTACAGTTGACATACAGGTATACAGCATAGTAGTCAAACATTTATATAATTTCCATAGTGATCCCCCACTAAATCTAGTACCTAACTGGCACCATACATAATTATTACAATATTATTGACTATATTCCCTAGAAATCCATGATTCTTAAACTTGAGTAAGCATCAGAATCACTTGGGAAATGAAGCACACGGACACACACAAACGTACTCACACATAGCTACACAATTTTCTGGCACCATCCCAGGTACATCTCTGAGAGTGAGGCCCGTTGGATAGGTTAAGATTTTTCCTTAGTTATGAAGTCATTGACTCAGGGATTTGGAAAGACTCCCATAAAATGACTGCCATAGAAAGGCACTGTTATTGGTGGGAGTGTGTCATGCCCCTGGCATGTTGGGGTGCATAGAAAATGGAGAAAAGATGCATCCAATGTTACCCTCCATGTATTCTTACTCAAGACATTAAGATAAAGCAGAGCACTGGTTTTCTTAAGTGCATTGTGGCTGACACTCCCAATGCCCACCTCAAAACCATCCCTCCATCTTCACTGGTAACAGAACCCTGATGTACTCAGGAGGTGACATAGCCAGCTCAGGACATTGGTCTCCTTTGCCAACTACTGGCTTTCCTGGCTTTTCTTGCAGCTAGCTATAGGGGGCCATATGACACAGGTCAGCTCCTGGGAAATATTTTCCTTCATCGAAGGAAGGGAGGCATTCTGTACACTGTGTATGAGAAATGATGTTTGGGATTGCTTAGCCATCCTGCAACCATGAGAGGAAGGCCAAAGGTCTCAGGGGTGCCAACCTAGAGCCACTGAAAAAAAATCAAGAACTACCTGCTCTGGACTCCTTTCTAAGTGAGGTAATGAATGTCTGCATGTTTGGGTCCAGTACATGTTGGACTTTGTTTTTTAAGGCAATTTTAGGATTATAGAAAAATTGAGCAGAAAATTCAGAAGATTTCCATATGCCCCTAGGCCTCACACATGTGTAACCTCCCCCATTATCAATATCACCCACCAGAGTAGGACATTTGTTATGACTGATGAACCTACATTGACACGTTATTATCACCTGAAGCCAACAGTTTACATCAGAATTCACTCTTATTCTTGTACATGATATAGGTTTTTATATTAGGATGTCTTAGTGAATTGAAGAAATTTCTTGATAGAATTAAAAATATTTCATGGATGGGGGTCTTAAAATGCAAAGATATAGAAATTCAGTGCAAACTAAAAATTTTCCAGTGCCCAATGTGGTTCTATTCTAGAAACATTGAGGGTAAAGATTTTTAGAAAAAAGGTCTTTAAAATCTAGTGAAAACAATAGACATTGGAGATTATAACAAACATCTACAGAGTGCTACGGGCAATAATAAAGAGGAACGGTACTTGTTCCGTTCTGGGAGTTCACAAGAGGTTTCCAGGAAGAGATAATGTTTTAGCTAAGTATTAAAGATGAGTCAGACATAATTAGCCTGTGACGAAGGGTGGGATGAGTGTTCCAGATTGAAGGAATAGCTCCTGCAGAGGCATGGAGCTCGGAGCAGCATGGTACACTTGGGGAATTAAAAGGATATTACAAGAGTAGAAAGGAAAAGTGGGATTTATTGGGAGATAACACTGGAGAGGAGTCAAAGAGACCCTGGATAAGTAGTTTAATGTTTAGTTCTGTGAGTGATGGGGAGTTTTTAAAGATTTTAAATATTTTTAGGTTGATTATTCAAGCTGTCATGTATGACCGTCTTAAATGAGTTCAGGCAGGAGGCAGAGGGACCAGTTATAAGCAAATCAGGGTGATGCTAAGAATTTGGATTATGGCAATAGTAGTGAGGCCTGCCGAGTGGTGCGGTGGTTAAGCGCTGGCTTGGGAAGTCAGTGGCCCCGGTTCAGTCCCACATATGAGGGCCAGTGACACTGCCCTCAAAACAAACAAACAAACAAACAAACAAAAACTCTTCAGGATGTAAAATCAGCACAATTTGGTGATAAATAGGATGTGTATGAGGGTGGGTGGAGATAAAGAAGTAAATGTACCCAGTTCCAGAGACTGGTAAAGTGTGGTCCCATTAACAGAGCTAGGAAATAAGAGAAGAGCAAGTTTTGAGTGAGTTCAGTTTGGGACAGTTTGTTTGGGGTGTCCATTCTACACTCAGTTTGAGAAGTCCAGACTGAAGCTCAGAAGAGCACTTGG
This sequence comes from Aselliscus stoliczkanus, assembly GCA_033961575.1. Lineage (NCBI taxonomy): Eukaryota > Metazoa > Chordata > Mammalia > Chiroptera > Hipposideridae > Aselliscus > Aselliscus stoliczkanus. The sequence continues at coordinate 119,985,384 of CM066727.1, read as the reverse complement.
GGCTCAGAAGAGAGCTGGATTTGGAGGTCATCAGACTACAGGTGGTAGTTGAATCCATGAGGCTGGAGAAGGTTATGCAGGAACAGTAGGAAGAGGCCTAGTGAAATTAACTCACCCCAATTTTCCAAATGATGTCTGGTGCCAATTTAAGCCAAAGTCATGATGGACTTAAGCTAGTTAGGTCTAGATAGGGAAGATAGTCCTAACATGCTCCCTGCTCAGGAAATTGGCTTAGGGTAATGACAAGTTGTTCAAACACTAAGAAAAATACACCAAAAGACCTAAGCCAAAAGACTGAAGCTGGTAATTGAAGGAAATCCCTGTGCTCTATCTCTCACAGATATAGTTGATTCACACCCTACAGGGTATTTACCTTTATTTGCCCTTGTTTCATTGAAGTTGTAATGAGGTATGTGTGAATGTACAGGATCATGCCCTTTCTCAATGGCGAACATTGCTCATGGACAGGGCCTGACAACTTGAATATACACAGTAGGTTGAGAACACTCTCCAGACCCAGCTCATAAGAAAGGATTTTCCAGGTGCCAAGTAGCTCCTGCTTCTGTTGCTTGTTTCAAGCCCTTAGAAAAGTACAAATTATCCCCAAAGCCACTGGGCAAATGCCATCTTGCATACAGTAGTAACCTAACTGGAGAAGCGTCACTTAGGAGACATCAAATTTCCTGAGCCTGTCTGCACAGACAACTTGTGAGGGCTCCTGAGGAGGTAGAGGTTATTGAAGCAAATATCAGCAGTTTGCATGCAGGCCTGTCCCAACTCCTGTGCCTTTTCCTACTAAGCAGATGGTGCTATGGCACTTGCTAGGAGTCTGGGCCTAATTCAAGAGCATATCTTTGCTTTCACTGAAGCTACTGAATTTGAGGGGACCTGGGGAGAATTAATATACCTCAATATTCCTCTAACATCTTTTCCCTGTGTGATACATCCATTCTCACCTGCTGTTTTCATATTGTACTCCTCTCATCCCTCTGTCTCATACTGAAAGCCTGCTGTGCTGGAACACCGCCACCATCATCCTTAACAGGCTGCACACTCCGTCAGAGTCTGGCACACGGTACTGCCCTTCTATTGGAAATCTTTTCCCAGGGCCTTCTCCCCAAATGCTCCAGGTCAGCAGGGGTTAACTGCCAGGGAACCCATCTCTGGGAAGCTGACTTGTTCCTACTTGCCTAGCGTAGAACTTCTGTAGCGTGTTTCAACACTTTATGAGTTGGGCAAAGTTGCTATGGGGTAACTGTGAAGTGCCACTGATAGTGAGAAAGTCAAAGCAAGAGTAGCAATTAGATAATTAAGTTGAAAGGTGTTCTTTAATAAACAATTCACCACAGTTCCCAGTCACAGTTATGCTATACCTGTCTCCATCATCACTGACAGATCCCCTCCTGACCTGGGAGCAACTTCCCCCTCAACTCAAGTGTCTAGAAGAAACCTGAATGGGAAGCAGGAATCCATTCCTGGGCAGAGCTGTTGGATTCTTCAAGTACTGACCATACCGCCCCCCACCCCCAAATCTTAATAGGCCAAATTCAAAGACTTGTCATTAAGTAAAAACCCAACTTAGCACCTTTATTTGTGGCTCACAAATTCTTTGTTTCTTGTTGGTCTAGAGTTACAGATAAAGGATAGATAGATAGATAGATAGATAGATAGATAGATAGATAGATAGATAGATAGAGTATGGTTAATTTGATATGTTAACTTGGCTGGGCCAGATATTTGGTCAAACATTATTCTGGATGTTTCTGTGAAGGTGGTTTTTATGGTTGAGACTACTAACCTTTCAATTGGTAGACTGAGTAAATCAGAGTACCCTCCATAAGGTGGGTGGGCTTCATCCAATCAGTGGAAGGCCTTAATAAAACAAAGACTGACCTACCCTGAACGAAGGAATCCTTTTAGCAGGCTGCCTTTGATTTTGAGCTGTAACTCTTCCCTGATGCTCCAATTGGCTGGCCTATCCCATTAGATTTTGGACTCTCCAAGCCTCCACAATCAAGGGAGCCAATTTCTTAAAATAAATCTCTTTCTCTCACTCTCTATACATTTTCTGTTGGTTCTGTTTCTTTGGAGAACCCTGCCTAAGACAGATAGATACATAGATGATAGTTAATTTGCCTTATAAATATTGCCATTACAAGATTGCCCCAGTTAGGTAGATAGAAAGCTCAATACAGGGGTGCAAGTGTGGGATGGAAGATTATTTTCTGAGTGTAGACTCAAGGAAAGCCTTTCTCCCTTTTTGGCTGATGAAACTAGGGTGCAATGGGCCTAGACATTTGTTTGATGATTTAAATGAATCATTGTTTTCTGGCCAGGACTTATAAGAACTGAGTTCCTAAGTCAAGCCGCTCCAACCAAGCACTGCAGGACAATCCCTGACTGAGAAATATGAACTCCCCCACCCCCCACCCCCACCCCACTCCACCAACTTCAAAAGGAATTACCTCCCTGCTTTTCTGGACACAATAGCCTGGTGTTAACCGCTTGCCTTTTCTGGCCTCCATACATCTGTTTGAATAATGATTATTCATCTGCTAGGCCTTTCACAGAATTCCAGCTGTAAATAGCACTCATCATCGCCCCCATCACCACAGCTGGTAATGAAGAGAAATGTGTTGGGTAATGAAGAGAGCGACCACCATTATAATAATGAAGAAAAATGGACAGAAATGCTGCAGGAATGGCACCTCCACTATTTCCTAGTGTAATTGGCATGAGGTAATTGCTTTTTTATCCTCCCTCCCTTCAGCTTTGCAAACTACTTCCAAATCCCTTATATTCATCACAAAACAGAAAATTGAAGTAGTGTAATAAATTAAAAAGGCAAAACAGCTCAGCTTTGTGGTGCCAGTCTTACAAAAAGAAAATAAGAACATTTACAGGTTTAATACAAAGGGGAGTAGTGAGATGTGGGGGATCATTCCTTTTTTTTTTTTTTTTTTTTTTGTCATTACAGACTAAAGCTTCTTTCAACTACATACAAAGACACATTCCAACAGGAATAATTCTGAATATGCTCTAAACACATATGCTGCAGCCACTGCTGCCACTGAAATGGCACCTACTCCTATGCAGTCGAATGAGACGTGAGGCAGGCCTGCTTTCATTCCTCCTACTGGTAAACCCAAGCCAAAGAGCAGCACAGAAATTAGATTTGTATCTATAATGCCTCATGTACCAAAATAAGCCTTGTTTGGGAAATATTTGTAAGGCACATCATTTTTCTAGTTTGTCCATTTTCAACACTATGTTCTGGTTTGGGATGCTGTGGGTGTCATCCCTAGAAAGATTCTTAAACCCCAGAATTTATAAAACCATCAGGAGGATTAAGGACAATGACCAAGCTCCATGGAGAAAAGTTACATGCAATTAGTAAAATTAACTTAAGTACCTTTTATTCTTTTAGAAATACATCTGCAAATCCTTTGCCATTTCTCTCCTCCTCCTTCCGTTGAGTGTGGGATTGATTTAGTGACCTGTTTCCTTTGAATAGATTGCAGCAGAAGTGGTGGTGTGTCACTTCCTGATTAGGTTATCAAAAGACTACAGCAAAGGTGGAAAAATCTCAAATGTCTATTGACAGATGAATGGATAAACAAAATGTATATATGCAATGGAATATTATTCAGCCATAAAAAGGAATGAAATTCTGATGCATGCTATAATATGAATGAATCTTGAAAACATACTAGTGAAATAAACTAGACACAAAGAACAAATATTGTATGATTCTACATAAATGAGGTACCTAGGATAGGCAAATTCATGGAGACAGAAAGGAGAACGGAGCTTAGTAGAGATTGGGAGCTTAGTAGAAGTTGGGGTAGGTGGATGAAGAGTTATTGTTCAGTGGGTACAAAACTTTAGTTTGGGGTGATGAAAAGGTCTGGAAATGGATAGAGGCAGTGGTGGCACAACAATGTGAATCTACTTAAGATTGCATACTTAAAAATGGTTAAAATGATAAATATATGTCATATATATTTTACCACAATAAAAAAATTGACCCCCCTCTTCCCAAAAAGAGATTGTAGCTTCTGTATTTAGTGTTATCTCTCTCTGTGTGTCTGTGTTTTGGACCATTCACTCTGGTAGAAGTCAGATACCATGTCTTGAGGCTGCCCAGGCAGCTCTATGGAGATGCCCATATAGTAAAGAACTGAGGTTTCCAGACACTAGGGAGGAACTGATGATTCCAGTGAGTGAACCATTTTGGAAGCAGGTTCTTCAGGCCCATCCAAGTCTTCAGATGATGCACCCTGCCTGAAAACTTGACTGTAATCTCATCAGAAACCCTGAGCTAGAGCTACCCAGCTAAGCCACTCTGGGCTTTCTAACTTTCAGAAATGGTGAAATGATATGTTTGTTGTTTTAAGCCACTAAATCTAGGAATCATTTGTTACACATCAATAGATATTTAATGCAGTATAACTAACTATAAAAACATGAATTCACAATAATATTAAATGATATGAATTCACAATATTATTAGATGATTATGTTCATCTAAAACAAACTTCGTTCTACAAAGCAATTAAGGAATGCTAGCTACTTGAGGTTAAGGAAAATATCTATCCTGATCCTATTTGTATCCTTTCCTCACATTTATTTGGCTCCTTAAAATACAACCATCTCCTCTCAGGTTCCATATGGCTTCCTTTCCCATATTTGTCTGTGTGGGAATGGGTATTTTTATATCAACTGAAGAACATTCTTAGTTTCTGTCTGCAGTAATTCAAAATTCATAGTTCAAATGCACAATCTGTATTTCAACTTTATGTCTAGAACTCCATATAGTACTTGGCTAATGCAAAGACAGACACTAAATGGGAACTCCACAAACTAACCCCACCATCTGGGTTTTTTTTTTCTTCTCTCTCTCACTCTTTCTAAACCCTATCTTTATTACAGTGATGACAAAAGCAATTTGTATATAGCTCTGAAGTTTATAATAACTATCACCAGAAAAATATTCTTCACCACTCACCAATGTCTGGTATAGACTGGGTAGGGGCCATCTACAAGCAGCATATTGAAGATGAGGCCCAGGACCTGGCTGACCCAGGAATAGTGTTACCTATATGATCTCATCTATTGAGGAAGGACCCAAGCAATAGCAAAAAGCCAAGTTCAGGTGGGAAGTCATGAGGCAAATGGGAAGAGAATCGGAGGAGACTTTAACAGAAGACCATTATTGAATAAAGATACAAAACTGGAGTAAGAAATACCATGCTGTTCTAAGAAGTCAGGAACCAAAACCATTAATCCATAAATACTGATTATGTGGCAGGGTATTACTTAGCTTGAGTTTGGGTCAGATTCTTAAATGAGCCAAATTAAGCTAGAAATCAGAAGGGACTGATATTGCAGGACTTCCTATGTTGCATTATTAAGTATTCCATTCTTTTTCTCTACCTTGCAAATACCATGTGTACATAAGTCATCATGTGTTGGCATCATATTACATTCCTTTGAATATTTGTAAAGCAGCATTAAGCAGATAAAGTTCCATGGTCTCCCTATCTCCTAGCCTTAGAAAGTGACCAGATAACCTTAGATAAAGCCACTACTGTCTCTGGGCTTCCATTGTGTCATCTATAAAATGGGACCATTTTACCCAAGCTATTTGGACCTGATTAAATGATCCACTGAAATTCCTTCTAACTCAGAAATCTGCAATTCTATGGGTTGTGAATTCATTTGTAGGGAACCATCCTAGCATAGCTACCTGGAGAGTTCAAACAGTTTCTCCATCCCCACGTTACATGTCCCCTAATTCAGAGCAGAAGTATAGTTTGTACTTGAAAACTCATGAAATATGAGTGGGTTAAGAGTAAACAGTGGGATTGTGAGCACCTACAGTCACAGGGAAGTTCTTATCTTAGTAGAAAGATGGCACTACACAGGGTGAAACCCTGATGGAATGTCCCATTCAATCAGGACAGCAATCCTGGAAACTCCACCTAGGGCAACAAAGGCATTTACATGAAGCTTGGTCTGGGATATATACAAGGATGGTGTAATGCTAAGAAAAAAGAATTCCAGAGGTTATACTATGTCAGCCTCACTGTTTTGACCGACTCTGGTGGCAAATGAATTTAGCTTGGTGCTCAGAACATGTTATGGGAAAGTGAAACAGCAAGTAATTGATTTTTTGTTTCTCTTAAGAGTTTTTCCATTTCTCATCAAACCAAGAATCCTTGTATGTGAGTTCTCAACCTGTTGCCTGTGCTGATAGACCTGGAAGCCCCGTCTGATCTGATAGTGCACAACTCATTGGCCTGTGGTTTGACAGCTTCTCCAAGGAGGGATGAAACATGTTCTGGAAACTCCCCACCTCCACCCCTTGACCTTAATGCTTCAGGGGAAATGAAAAGCAGTTTCTCTTGACAAAAAGATTGGGAATCCCTGCTGCAGTGTATTTCTGTTTTTTTAAGGCCTCCATGGAATGAAAGACATTCGCAAACAAAGCTAGGTCAAATCTATTAAGGGAGCAGCTGAGGCATTTCCCTCCTGAAAACCAGCGAATAATAAAGAAGAACCTTTTCTGGCAAGACAAGAGTATCCTTTCGTTTGTTCTATTTTGTTTGTTTCACATTTGTTTACTGAACAGTAGGAAGAAATAATTTAGTTGGGGCATGAAAATAGCTAATTATTAGAAGAAAAAAGGAAAGGGTTTCAAAGATGGAGTCCCTGTAGTTTACATATTGTGTAAAGTTGCTGCTCCTTCCATAAGCCTTTCCCATCTCCCTTCCTTCAGCAATTCTGTTTCGATCTTTTCAGCTTCCAGAGAATCATCAAGAAGCTGAGTTTCAGTAGCACTGGCATAAAAGACATTTTATTCTTCTCTGCAGCCCTCAAGTGGACCATCTTACCAGAATTTGTTCCATCATTTAGGCGGGAAGAGATGAGTTGAGTAAGACTGTCTCCAAACTACACCCACATTTTTTTTTTTTTTTTGTTAATCTAGCACCTGCTGTCTGCTTTATATCTAGAGAAGTTCTTCTTAGCAGGAAGGTGGCACTCCAAGGGGTGAAAACCTGGCTGAATGTTTATGAAGATTCATTAAATAATATCCAAAAAGCCCTTCGGAGGGCTTTGCAAAATACAACTCAAGGCAGTGCAGCAATTTCCTAAATCCAAGATTTCAGGTTCATTGTTGATGTTCCCTGGGCAATGGCAGTGTCTGGTTATATAGAGGAAGGAGAAATATTAAACCATTTTTATTTCAGCTGACCTTTATACAGAGACAAGAAGCAATTTTGTTTGAATTCTCTATTTCAGTATGGGACAATAACAGCTGGGCAGGGATTTTGCCCAACAGTTTGTGAGGTTTATATTCAACTGACTTTGTCAGACTGGCATTTTATATCAAATTAATAGAGCACTGTTATTAAGACATCAGGCTCCTACAACTTTAGGAAGATTCTAAACCAAGACACATGCTCTGGACCACTAGAGTTTCCGTGACTGTAAGTCTGATGTGCTTGAAAGACCCATTTCAGTCCAGGAGGCATCATAGTGGAATGATCTGGAATCAGGGTCTCTGGGTTTGAAGATTAACCCTACCATTTGCTTAGAAATTCTGTGATTTTGAGAGATGGTAGATCACAGAGGTTAACAATACAGGCTTTGGAGACAGACTACTTGTGTTGAAACCATAACTCCACCATTTGCTTGCTAGATGATGTTAGGGATGTTCTTCAAACCTCTGGACTTCAGTTTTATCATCTGTGAAATGGGGATATGAATGGCATCAAATCTTCAATTGTTGGAGGGAGGATAAAACAAGTTGGTTGCAGCTAGAATGCTTCAAACAGTATCAGTAAGAGCACAATAAATGTTAGCTAGAGTGATTGCTATTATTCTTTCCAAATTTTCAGCAAATGTCAGGCAAAAATCAATAAAGAAATAGAGCTAACCAAGGAGAACTCTGGGGAAAATGATAAATGCAGCCAAACTGAGAATCAGGCAAAACTTACCCTTTGACACCCTCTTTCATTTTCTCTTTTCTGTTAGTGTCCAGGTTCCTCCTATAACATTGCACCCAAACTCTAGATTTTTTTCTCTGATCCACTCCACACTACCTTTCATCAATTGACTTTACCCACACTAGTTCCATTCCTTCAGGACTTTGCTCTGAGCCAGGTAGTGATGACGATGATGATGATAATAATAATAATAAATAATAATTAATAAAATATAGTTTAAAGTATTAATGAATACTAATAAGTGAATGTTATCCTTTTGGGATATCATATTTTCATTTCATAAAATGAAGGTTGCCTTATTACCGGGAGGAGTGACCAAAACTGAGAACTTCAGGTAATGCGAGAGGTGGGTAATGATGATATTTTGGAGCAGGTAGAACATTGATTTTCCCTGAATCACAGAGAAGCTGCTATGTGGATAGCTCACGGAGTCTGTCCTAAAGTTAACTGTTTAAAATAAAGCATCACAGGGTTGGCTGAGTGGCGCGGTGGTTAAGAGCTGGCTTGGGATGTCAGCAGCCCGGGTTCAGATTCCACATATGAGGGCCAGTAACACTGCCCTCTTTAAGAAAAAAAAAAGAAAAAGAAAAAAAAGAAAGAAAAATTAAAATAAAGCATCACAGATAGACTTTGAAGCTAACACAGGGCACGCTGTGCTTAAACACACCATTATTAGATTGACAGGCGTGGCATCAAGGCCCCAGTGTTTCTGGTCCTAGAGTTCCCAGGGCTGCTGTCAACAAGTCCTGACAAATTATACTAGCCAAATCTTTAAGTCACATCTGATTTTCCTGAAGACATAGAGACACCTGCTGAAGATGTTCCAGAAAAAAAGCCAAGGCTGCAGAACTGGTCTAGCAAATAAAGAAAAATGTCAGAGGCCCAGCATTGACTTCCACCACCCGTTATTATAACCCTGGCATAGGTGGCCTTCTGAATTAGAAAAAGGGGTCAGTGTCAGGGGACTTGAGTTCTAGATCCATCTCTGCTACTAAATGATCATGTCTTTAAGCAAGTTAAGTTGCTTTGTCTTGGAGGGTCCTATCTGAAAAATTAGGGGAGAGTCTCTCTAGAGCATTATCCCTCCATCCTCCCCAGTCAGGGGAATCCTTAAAGCATCACAGAGCCACTGAAGTGCCTCTAAAGACAGGCAGTAGAAGGCAAGGGAGTGTCCTGATCAAAGAAAGTCATGAGGAAATTAAGATGCTGAGATTAATCTGAGTGAGAGGAAAGTAATATGGAATAAGGTAGAACTAGCAACATTGGATACAAGATCACTAGCTAGAAGGCCTTCATAGTAAAAAATATAGTCCAATAAAATAGGGTAGGCAAGTGACTCTCAGCTCTGGCTGCACTCTAAGGAGATTATAAAAAATGCAGATGCCCGGGCTCTATCCCAGAACAGGTGGGTACAGCTTTCTAGGTTTGGTCTAAGCTTCAGTATAAGGTTAAAAACTCCCAGTGTAATCTTAATAGTCAGTCAGTGGTGAAAACCACCAGTGGTGGACAACGCTGATTTTTAACAATGAAAAGGAAGAGTTGTATCTAAGACTCTGTAGATGCCTGAGAGGATTGCGAAACTGATTAGACAGGAGAGATAAAGGTCAGGAAAGACTCCAAGAAAACTTAGACTTCAAGCAAATGTGGCTAAGAGAATGGGGAGATCATGACACCAAGGGGGGAGGGAAATGGTTTTGTGGGGAAGATGAGTTTGAACTGAATAGCAGGATATCTGAGTGATTCCATCCCTTTACAATATCCACAGTAATGGGCAGCACCATATCTACTCCAACCAGAAAGTTTAGCCTTGAATGGACTAGTCATTCACTTTTATCAAAAACCCAGCTGAAATAAAATGGCAATGTAGGAAAATGGACTAAGTTGGCTGGCTCAGTTGGTTAAGAGTTGGCTTAGAGCGCGAGCTCTGAGCAACAGGGCCACTGGTTCGATTCCCACATGGGCCAGTGATGCTGTGCCTGAGCTGAGCTGAGCTGCCAACAGGTGGCAGCATGGCTCAGCTGGTGTAACAACAAGCCTGCCTGTTCGATGGTGGGCTATTCCCACCCACAACTAAGACTGAACTCGGCACCTTGAGCTGAACTACTGCCAGGATGGTTTAGTGGATAGGGCATGTCCTCTTAACACCAGCGCTGCTGGTTAGACTCCCGCATAGAATGGTGGCTATGCCCACCTGCAACTAAGATTGAACATAGCACCTTGGGCTTGGAGGCCACGAGCTGCCAACAGGAAGCCAGAGGGCGACTGGCACCCTCCACAACGAAGATTGCAGAACAACAACTTGGCCGGTCCCCTTTCCCAATTCCCCAACACTGTTCTCCTCCCCCAATTCTCCAATAAAATCTTAAAAAAAAAAAAAAGAAAGAAAGAAAGAAAATGGACTAAGAAGGGGCCATCTATTTCTTCAGTGTTCCTTGTTGTTAGCTTAACTCCTGTTGGAGGGTTATACGTTCTTTGCATATTCATGAGGGCTATGGACCTAATTTCCAGAAAAAAACCCAAAACATTACATACATATAAAGTTTTGTATGAACCCAGGTTAAGAATCTCTTCTTTTAGATAGGGATTAAAGGTGACACCAAGCCAAACAAAGTTTTTGTTGCTGTTGTTATTACTATTAGTGTGTTTTTATTTAAAGATGGAGAACTACAGACAGAAAAGAAATATAAGTAGGGCAGGAAGGATAGTCAGAAAAGAGATGTGTTAAACGGACTGCCTCTTTTCTAACAATGAGGTCACAGCTGAGTCTTCAAAGAAAGCACTGTCTTTCCTAAATGCTTTGGAGCATTTCATGTCTTCTCTCTGTTCTTTATTCTTCAATTAAAATTGATGTTTATATGTACCTGTCCTTAGCTTTGTCATTAAAACATTCTGAGAAACACAAAAAAACAGCTCATGATGACTATCTGCTTTTTAATAATCTCTAGCATTTCCTCCAAATAGGATTTCAGTATCTAGAACGTTTGATTTGAAAAATGAAACAGCTCTTGTTAGTTCTAATAGAAAAAGGCAGCTTGATTTTCAATGCTCTGTTTTAATTTGGGTTTTACTAGCCAGTGATTTTATTGAAAGTGAAATCTATATTCCTGTTTAGCTTTAGCATCTCAGTGCTAAAATGGGAAAATCACAGCTTAGTAACAGAATTGAGAATGAGGTCCTGACATCTTTCTTAAAAGGAATTTGGATAAGACGTCTAAGTAAATGTTCACAATTACTCATGTCTAAACACACACAAACAGGTTTAAAACACCTTGTTGAATTCAATGAAGTAATTAGGTATGAAGAAAATAACCTGTACGTCTTTGCCAGATTCTTATGGCCTATACTTGCTCCAAAGCAATGAAAGGGGTGGAGGTCAAAATCATGACCAAGAAGAAATTCATGTACCCATGCTCTCTTTATCTCCATGGAGAAGTGTTGTGCTTTCCTGAGCCACCCAAAGAAGGGTCCATACGGCGTTGCTCTGGGCTCTTGTCCTAATTTAAAGGGAAACTTTCACAATATTTCACAAAAGCCCTTGATGTCCTACAGATGAAGGAGGAGGATGTCCTCAAACTCCTTGCAGGAAGAACCCACTTAGATGGCCCCGACTTTGACTTCCAAATGGAAAAGTACATCTACAATAGGAAAAGTGATGGTATCTACATCATAAATGAGAAGAGAAACTGGGAGAAGCTTTGGCTGGCAGCTCGTGCCATTGTTACAATTAAAAACACAGCTGATGTCAGTGTCATGTCCTCCAGGAAAACCAGCTGGAAAGCTGTGCTGAAGTTCGCTTCTGCCACTGGAACCACTCCCGTTGCTGGCCGCCTCACTCCTGGAACCTTCACTGACCAGATCCAGGCAGCCTTTCCAAAACTTTGACTTCCAGTGGCTACTGATCCCAGGCTAAGCACTAGCCTCTCACAGAGATGTCTTCTGTTAGTCGGCCTGCCACCGCTCTGTGTAACGGACTGCCCTCTGCACTGTGTGGACACTGCCAGCCGTGCACCAACAGGGAGCTCACCCGGTGGGTCTGATGCCACCAAGGAGGGCAGGGAAGTTCCGCGCATGGGCCCCACAGGCTCCTGGTGAGCACCCGCGGGAGGCACGCCTGACCTCTACTTCTACAGAGAGCCTGAAGAGATGCGCCGAGGAGCAGCCCGCTGCTGAAAAGGCTGTGACTGGAGAAATAGATAGTTCTGACTTTAGCAGTGAAAGAAAATTACTTTTTGAAAGTTCCCCCTCTCCTTGATGCCTAAAATTGCAAGTTTCACAACAAAGACCTCCCATGAGTCTACTGTATGTGAACAGGGGTAGAAATGTCTTAGGAAAAAAAAGAGGTCTGGCTGGTGGCGCAGTTAGAGCGCGAGCTCTGAGCAACAGAGTTGCCGGTTGGATTCCCACATGGGCCAGTGAGCTGCGCCCAGCTGCCCGCTGAGCTGCGAACTGGCAGCTGAATGCCTCAGCTAGTGAGAGTGCGCGCTCTGAACAACAAGGTTGCCGGTTCGACTCCCACATGGCATAGTGGGCTGTGCCCCCCTCTCAACTAGATTGAAGGCAGTGACTGGACTTGGAGCTGAGCTTGCACCCTCCACAACTAAGACTGAAGGACAACAACTTGACCTGGAGCTGATGCGTCCTGGAAAAACACAATGTTCCCCTTCCCCAATTCCCCAACACTGTTCCCTTCCCCAATGCCCCAATAAAATCTTAAAAAATAAAAAAAAAATGTAAAAAGAGCTTCTTGCTAATAATAGGCACATAGTCGTTGACCATCTGGAGTCTAGGTTCAACTCATACCCCTGGTAGCCCCTCAGAACCCCATCCTACCTGGAACCTACCTAAGAAGGTGATGTAGAAAAGGGACAAAAATAGGGTCTTGGCGTCAAAAGGACCTGGGTTTAAATCCCAGCCACTCTACGACTGGCTGAATAGACTGAAAAGTCACTTCACTTCCCTAAACCTTGTTTTCTTTGATTGTAAAATGTAGGCAATAATATCCAACTAATGGATTCAATGCGATGAAGATGCAGGGTTGAGACAAGGTCTTTAATACACTTTAGTTCCTCTTTCCTGTGATCCCCTCCTCCCTTCCTTTCCTTCTTGAGTCACAGCCAAGGATAGCCATGCCTTTTCCTGGTTAAGTAATGAAAATGTTGTTTGTCTTGTGCAAACCCAAGGCAGAGAGTACCTTACTTATAGGAGGCTGAAAATCCACCCACAGTAACTGGAAGATTAAGTTTTAGACATTTCATTTATTCACTTTTTCTCTTTTACTTTCTCTTGCCATTTATAATACAGAAACTGTTCCCTTGGCATTTCAAATTTACTTTTTTATTTCCACAGGTATATGTGCATTGATTCAAGAAGAGAAATGGTAGTACAAAACGGAAGATTTTTCCAAATGTAGAATTCATTTCAGAAACGGAGAGTGTTTTCCATGGTTAGCTACATTTCTATGTTTGCTAAGTGCCAGGCACTACTATTCTACATATCTCATACATGTCAATCCATTTCACCCTTACAACACCATGAAGTGAGTACTTATATTAGTAGACAAGGAAACTGAGGCACAAAGAGATTAAGTAAATTATGCAAGGTCACACAGCTAATACATGTCAGTACTAAGATTTAAACCTAGGCAAATCCAGTTTCAGAATACTACATGCTCTCCACCACTTCAGCAGCTTATTCATCTCCTTTTTCCAGGAGCTCACTATCTAGAAAATGGCAGGATGATAAATGGGAAAATACGGATTAGAAGAAAATGAATCATGAAGAACATTTGAAATAGGTATTGAGTTTATGTAATTGAAATTTGATACTGTTTTCAAATATTTATAATAGAAACACTAATGCTTTTGTATCTGGGCAGGTAACTCAGTCTGATGAGCCTTGATGGTCTAAGTAATGATGTCAGAAAGCCAACCAAGAGTCCTGATAAAGTGTTTGGGGTTTGCTTTATTTCCCTGTGCTAATATTCCTTGACCAAAAACATTTTCAAGATTTCCAAGGATGGCCAGACTATCCAGTCTGCTTTCTTTGAAGGGGGAAATATTTCCATTATGAGAAAGATGAAGTGGACATTTTCTTGGCTGCACTTTTGATAACATTCCTTTACTGAAAATAACCACATTTCTTCTCCCTGAACCAGACTTCTAGAATATATACTTTTAACCTAAAAGAGACTGTTGTTACCATTTACTTCCTCTCTTTTCTATGGTAATGAAGGAGGAAAAGTCAAATACATTTCAAGTCTCTCACTTATCTAGAAGCCAATCTAGGATTCAAACCTAGTTCTACTGACTCCCCATCCAGTCCTGCCACTCAAACACATGTGTTTCTTTCTCTTACACACAGGCTCTTTTTGGCCACCAGTAAACACACTGACCTTTGAAATATGGAAAGAAAAGCGCTTTGAAATAAAACTGGCACAAACAGCAGTTAGACAGCCGTCATCTGGAAGCTGAAACAAAGAAGGGCATAGTTTTCAAGCTGTCTTCGTAATTACATGAAGCAGTTATCACTCAGGCCCCAGTCTGAGCCGTACCCCCCAAATAAACAGCCGAGGTTCAAGAAAGCACATAGGCCACTTTGTTGCTCTAGCATACTGGGGGGTGGGAAGCCCCAGCAGCTAAAATTCACATGTGGCTGGGACTGTTTTCCAGGGCTCCAGGCTCCTTCCTTTCTTCCTTGCCCATTAAACCCCTCTGCTCTTCTTGGCAAAAGCCTTCAGGTGAGGTAAGCGCCAATTAACAACAAAGAGCTTGATGTATTTCAAGTTTATGACTTAGAGCTGGGTTCTCATGAAATATATTCTTCTTCTCCATGTACAGAGAGCAAGGATTCTAAGCAGGGTTGAAATTCGGTTCATCTTTGTTACTACCCCAAAAAGGGATTTTTCTTTTTGGGGGTTTGCTCAAATTGAAAACCAGACAAACCAACCTCAGAAATGGGCAAAACCAGTTTTGAAAACTTCAGCGGCAAAGAGAGCTAGAGCAGAAGGCTCAGAAAATTTGGGTTTTGGAAAATGTGGTCTCAAAGTTCTCATGGATTCTTTTGCTATAAATGTGGCCAGACTTCAGAATGAGGAGGAGAGATGGGAATCTGTAATCCAAACGGTTGCTCAAGTGTTTCCCAGTTTTCAAATATGAATTTGATTTTTCTATCCCATGAATGATTTTAGTCATGTTCCAATTATTTGAGCATTATCATGTCAGTTTATGAAAAATATTTTGTGAATTGTCCTTAGGTCACAGAGATCTGAGATCTGACCAATAGAACGATCTGATTTGGCATCTCAAAGCCCTGAAAGACCAAGAGGTTTGGCAATAGAAACATAACTGGGTTAAAATATATTTCAGAACAATTCCTCTCATTATTAACTGTACTCAGTTGTTTAATATTTTCAAAGCCTACTGCATTTCGCAAAGGGAATGACAGATGCATATTAAAATGCATGCAAATACTACTACACACAAGCCACATTTTAATATATTGTTTTGCATTCATAATTTCAGTCTTGTGATTTGTATTTTCATTTGCTTGGGAACAATGACTTTCTTCTTTTCCCACTTGGGAAACAAGGCGAGACTTGTTGCTGCCCGCATCCTAATAGTATTCCTGCAAAGCAGCAAACTTAATGGTTCAGGAGCTGCTCTCTACCACCTGCTTAAAGGCCCCTTAAATAGGGGCTGCATTTACAATGCATTGAAAAGGTGAAAATATGCAACCAGCCAGTTGCTGTCGCTTAGTGACAAGCAATCATATGTGTTTGTTGTTGTATTAAAACTGAACAGGCTGTTTTAAAAAAAAATTAAGCTGTAAATGTACAATCTCCTTTCGGATAGAGGGTGTGGCAGCATGCCTGCTATGCACTCACTAAATCCCATTCCCTTTTAATCCAGGGTCACAGATAGAACACATTTCCCAGCATCCCCTGCAATTAGGTGATTTCTGTTTAGTGGAATGTGGCCAAAGTAATGTGCACAGTATCCTAGTCTGTCCACTAGAATCTATGGGGTGACTCCCCCGTCATGCTTTTCCCTTGCTCCTGTTCTGGCGAGACTCAGAGGGTCAGGTGGAGAGTGCTAAAGCCTCTGAATGGAAGGACTTTGGGTCCTGGGATAAAACTGCATGGAACAGACTCTGCCCAATCCACCTCACCTGACCAATGACTCACAATAGCTATGACACATATTCATTGTGTGGTAACCAGCCTCCAAGGTCTCTTCTCCTTGTGTGCTTACCTTTTACATGGTACCAGGGTTGGTCTGTGGGAACAATAGAATATGGCACAAGTGATGTTATGTCACTTCTGAGATTATCTTATAAAAGACTGTAGCTTCTGTCTGGGGTGCTCTCTCACTCACTTTCTGTCTCTACATCTCTCTCTCCATTTTTTTTCTGGGGAAAGCCAGCTGCCATGCTTTGGGGTCGCTTAGCTTGTGGAGATGCCCACATGGTAAGGAACGGAGACCTCCCTCCAACAGTCAGCAAAGGGTTGAGGCCTGCCAAAAATCAGGTGAGAGAGCTTGGAAAAGAATTCCCCAGCCCCAGCTGAGCCTTCAAATGCCTACAATTGAAAAGCGGTAGTTTCAATACAGCTTTTTGAGAGACTAAGCTAGAATCACCCAGCTAAGCTGCTCTTGGATTCTTGACTCTCAGAAACTGTATGAGATAATAAATGTTTGTTGCTTTAAACTGCGAAGTTTTGGGGTCATTTGCTACAAAGCAGTAGATAACTAATTCAATGTGAATGAGAAGTCAACCTTTATTGACACACTGAGACACTGGGACTGTTTGTTACAGTACTTCAAAGCTGACTAATACAGAGTACAAGGGGGCAATGCTTCCAACAACTAGATCCATACTATAAGCAGCACTCTAAGGTTTCAAGTCTCTGGTTTGTTCTTTTTTGAAATATCACTTCCTAACACAGTGCCTGAACAAGAATGGCACTAAACCAATGATAAATAATGGATGTTGCTCTCAGTAAGATGCACAGTGTGGTCCTGTACATGATATGTGCAAAGTCAACCCTGGCAGAGCAGCTACCACTTTAAGGCTATACAGAATCAACTGCACTTGATTTAGGGTCAGAAAAACTCTGGGATTGTATTCCTAGCAAATGCATAGATTGTAGTTTGCCATACATTCATTGTACTTTGCCAACAATTCATTAAGTTATGTTTGTGTTTATGTTTGTGTTTCTAGATAATCATGCTTATGTCTGTATGGACCAGGTACTCTTCTAATGGGTGCAAGTGTTCATTTATTTAATCCTTATAACAACATGATAAAGAGTGTTCTGTTGCTCTTCTGATTTGACTGATGAGGGAATAGGCCCCGTGAAGTTAAGCACCCTCTTCCAGGTCACAGAGCAATTCCATAGCAGAGCCTGTGCTTGATCTCTGGACTTGCAAACTTCAAGGACCATGAGGTTACCCGTTTACTCTATTGCTCCCTTGACTGAATTCTCAAAAAAGACAGGACAGAGCTCCAGAGTCCCAGAAAGGACCACTAAATTAATGGAGTGGGTTATGAGATATGCCCGTTAGGATAGACTACAATAATCAAGATTTTGGTCTTGAGATAGTCACATTAGGAGGAGCTATGATCCAAAATCCTGAAGGACAAGAATTTATTCACCCATATGGAGACACATCACAGGGATGGGGCCTCCTTAAAGCCTGCCAGGAATAGTACAGGAGAACGTAAACGGTTGCTGCTTGTAGCTGATTGAATATATCCTCCTCAGTTTCTCAAAGACAAGGCCTCCACCCTAGAAGCTGCAATGGAGAGACAAAGAATATCAAGAACCACAGGGGCAACCAGCTCCACGGGAAACAGCCAAGAGGGGGAGGCGTGTCCTCCCTCCCTGGTAATTGACAGAAACCCTTTGTAACAAATTTCTTCCAATGCTTATAAATCAGTTCAAGCCTCAAAGAAATCAGGATTGGGCCAAAGAAGCACTGGGACTGGGTAGACATGGCTCTGTCAGCCTTTCCGGTCAGCCCCGTTTTTGCTTCTTTTCATGGGAACATGTGTAATGAGTATGCAGGGTATCCGTTTGTTGCAGGCAGCTCCCTGAGTTCTCTCAGCCCAGCATTGTGGGAAGGAGTGGAAGTTGCTGTTTACGAGGAACACTGCCAATGGGCTAATGAGAATTTTTCATGACTCTTGGATGTTTGTAGAACTACAGTCTTTTGAAACTCGATTCCAAGGCTGACCTAGAGTCTTGGAGACAAGGATAATGACCTATGGAAAGAAGCTGTGGCTAACACAGAAAAACCTCACTTATTCTGACTTTTATGAATTTTGATTGCCAAAATATGCTCCTCTCAATCTTAGTGAGACAAATTTTTAATTTGTAACAGTTGATGCGAGGGCAGAGTTTTAAATGTCTCTTTCACTTCATGGGCCAATAGCTTTACTAAAGAAATGAATGATGCATTAATCTTTTGCAAGGAGAATATTAAAATGATATAGAATAATGTATCATTTTTAAAATGCAGGACTGTTTACATGAAAAGAAATTAATATGTTCCTTATAAATCACTTCAAATAATTTATTTATGCAGGGCCTCAAGGCTTTAATTGCAACAGGAACTAAGTTTAAATTCTTACAGTTGAAAACAAGATTGAATGCTTTGTAATTGTCCACAACTCAGATTATTCATATATTTATGCGAGTACTAGTTTCCTACCAATCATTTGGAATTGATGAAGTTTTGTTAGAGAAATAAAGGGAGCCTCTTTTCCAGCTGAGGCTCACAAAATCAATTCCTTGGCATTAATTCAATACTTTTAGGCTTTTCCATTAGAAAAAAAAAAGATAATAAAAAGAAACAACCCATGGCTATATAGTATAAATAAATTCAGGTTCACTAAGAAATGGATCACTAATGGGCAAAGGGCCTTGTTCAAGGCCACCCTCTAAGTAAGGGGCAACCTTGAAGAGGTTCTTCCTCCACTTACCCCATTATGTCACATGCGTTCAATCTGCATCTTTTCCTTTAAATATCCCTAAGGGAGTAAAACTTTTTGAGTCCAAAGAAGGTGTGAGGAAGATATAAGGGACAGCGGGAGCCAATTAATGGAGAGGAAGGCGAGAAGCAGGTGCAGGGAGCTTGCCTACTTACCTCTAACGATGGAGCTCTCAAGGTAAAGGGCTCCTCTGTGCCTCCTGCTCTTCCTGTGGCTGGTGGGTCAGCTTTCTTTACATGTCTTTACAACCGAGGACTACTTTGCCTATTATTGCCAAGGACAACAAACCTATTATTTTTACACTAGTATTTGAAACTAATAGACAAACCCCTAACTGCCCCCTGCTTCCTATATCACTTGTTTCCAATCCAGCACCATAATGCCACCTGAATAATCTGCCTAAAATGCAAATTTGATCCATTATTCCCCTGCTACCAACTGGTGTCTCACCATCAGTGTCTCAGACCTACGTCGGCTTTCAAGACCCTCCATGACCTGCCTCCAGCCTACCTCTGCGATATAGTGTTGTCACTCTCCCTCTCAGCTCTGTACTCATAGGGCACTAGACAGGTGTGCTCTCTCCACTTTGGTGTCCTTTACCTGCTCTCCTCTATGCCTGGAATTCTTTCTCCCCCTTAACCACTCCTCAGTGGTATTGTCTGCCTGAGGAAACCCTATATCATTCTATAAGATCTGTATTTTTGTCCTGGAAACCTTCTCTGGCCTCCTGAACAGAGATGAGTTCTCCCACCTTTGAGCCTCCACTATGAAAGGTGCAACACTTATTGTGTTATTTTAGCAGCTGTTTGTTTAACATCACTTCTACTTTTATCAGCATTTCTCAAATTATGATCCAAAGAACAATTGCCTCAAAAATATCTGCCTATGAAAACTGCTGATGTTTGTTCCCACTTTAAATAGGTATCTATGGGGCTCTGTAGGTGACTAACGTTTGACTATTGGATTATATTTCAAAATCCTCAAGGTGCAGGCATCATCTATTAGTACATGGTACACGATGAATAAATAAAACTAGCTAATTGATTCTGAGCCGCAGGCTGGGCTTCTGTAGCTCCTACTATGGATAATGTTTATGAAAGCAGTTCTGGGTTCATTCAGTCTTGTTCACCATCATATCTATTTCAGACCTTAGCCCAGGGCCCTGGGGCCTAATAGGCACTAAATAAATGTTTTTCACAGACTGAAAGACACTGTGGCCTGCAGAATTTCTGCGTGCCGTGCAGCAGGGCAGAAATGCAGCCAAAGCATCAACTGGCTCAGTACAAGGCCTGCTCAGTTATTCAGGAGGAGGCACTAAGTCAGAGAAGAGCACGGCTGGCAATGCTCCGATGTTCCTTTGTAGAAATCCTTGATGTGGGCTGTGAAATGTCAAATCCAGATTTGATTAAGCCCAACTCCAAATCCCCAAAGCTAGTGTGTAGCTATGGTCTTAATGTAATTATTGGAGCCACCTCCGTCTGTTACTTTCCAAAGGGCTGAGCTAGCACCCCATCCATTGCTACCGACACCTACAAAATGAAGCCTGCAATTGATTCAGCACATCCTCGGTGGATAATGCCTAAAAAGTTTGATCTGGCTCCTTCCTGAAAACTGAAATATTAGGTTTTTTATAAAAGTCCTTCTAATCTGCTCTAAAGCCGAGAGAGGGTGGGTCCCAAAGGCCACAGTAGAAATCAAAGTTTTGTTTCTTTTTCTTAGAGCTAGACTGTTGTCTGTGTGGAACTTTCCACTTCCTCCTCCAAATGATAACCTATCAATTTTCAGTTAACCCATACTTTGAATTTTTAAAGGCAGAAGCCAATAAACACCATGAGCTATTGCAAGGGCAGTGGGCTTCTAGGGGAATGATTCAGTATACACAAGTGGAAACTTGGCTTCCCCTGGTTATACACAGATGAGGGATGGGCAAAGAAAGTCAGGCCAGCACCAAGCCCCAAACCAAAGTAGGCACGTCAAGATCTAGCAAATTAAACCCAAATACCACAGCTTCATTGGAGCAGACCATATTTCACCACTGCATTCTCAGAGGGCAGAGCCGTGGGGGGTCTCTACTCCCCAGTTGAACCACAAGCCAGAGCTCTACTTTGTTCTGTGAAATTCAGAACACATTTGTTCGCTCTCTCTCTCTCTGTCTCTCTCTCTGTCTCTCTCTCTCTCTCTCTCTCTCTCTCGTTTTTTTTTTTTTTTTTTTTTTTTATCCCTTCAGAATTTACTTCTGCCCTTACTTAGGGTCTGGCTAGAACTAAAATCTTAAGAGCCAAAGACAGCAGGGGAAAGGCTGCTTTATTGTGAAATACAATTTGAGTAAAAGCAAGACAGATCAGCAATCCATTGACCTTACCCAGTGGTGAAGTCTAACTGACCCACATGCTCTAGAGAACTTGAATAAGGTCTGATGAGCTGTCAAACCACTGAGAATTTAGTTTTGCTGTTCACCCTGTATAAAAATGATTCCAAAGTTTCTCAAATCCAAGAAGCTTCCTAAAGCAGGACCAACAAGCCTGAGGAGACACACATCTCTGGGTGAGCCTAGAACCAACCTCATGTTTCTGGGACTCTTGAGATCAGCCCAGGCTAGATATCTGAAAGCTCTAATGGATTCTGTTTGCACAGTCATCACCAGACTCACCCTATGAGATAGATCACTTCCAAACCAACATCTGGGATAGGAGGGTGGGGGAAGCAAATGGCTTTGTATCATTTTTTGGTTCCCACGTCAAGAGCTAATCCCAGATACGGCAGTGACACTAAGGCTCAAGTCCTGGCAACAGCAGCCACTGGGAGTCCCAACCAAAGTAGGCACATTGATTTAAAAAGCAAGCTTTCTTTTATGAACAAATTATGTTAAACAAAGGTCCTGTCTTTCAGGAACTCCCTTGCCTAAAAGCACCCACAGTCTCACTCTCTCTTGGCTTCCAAATGACATCCAAACTTATCTAAATTTCTTCCAGCTTGCCCTCACTTATTCTTCCATCTTCTTACTGCCTCTCCCACACATTCTACCCTCCAGACCAAAGGCTGGTAAGCTTTCTGTAAAGAGCCATATAGTAAATATTTTAGGCTTGCAGGCCATGTGGTCTCTGTTACAATTATTCAACTCCGCTGTTGCAGAATGAAAGTAGTCATAAGTGATAATGTACATACACAAGCATGGCTATATTTCAATAAAACTTTGCTAACAAAGACAAGTGGTGGGATAGATTTGATCCCCAGGCTGTAGTTGGACCACACCTGTTCTTTTTTTTTTTTTTTTTTTAAAGATTCCATTGGGGAATTGGGGGAGGGGAACAGACAAGTTGTTGTTCTTCAATCTTCGTGGAGGGTACCAGTCACCTTCTGGCTTCCTGTTGGCAGCTCGTGTCCTCCAAGCCCAAGGTGCTGTGTTCAATCCTAGTTGCGGGTGGGTGTGGCCACTATCCCATGCGGGAATAGAACCCAGCAGCCTTGTTGTTAAGAAGACACCCTATCCACTGAACCATCCAGGCGGCAGCTCAGCTCAAGGTGCCGAGCTCAGTCTTAATTGCGGGTGGGCGTAGCCCACCATTGAACAAGCAATCTTTTTGTTACACCAGCTGAGCCATCCTGCCACCTGTTGGCAGCTCGGCAATAGCTCAGCTCGGGAGCAGCATTCACTGGTCCATGTAAGAATTGAACCGGCATCCCTGTTGCTCAGAGTACACTCTCGAAGCCAACTCTCAACCAACTGAGCCACTCGGCCAGCTCAGACCACACCTGTTCTTGATGGACCAATTTTACTCCTTTGTATTATAGGTGCTGGTTTCTTCTGCCTAGGAGCCTTTGTCCTTTTCTCCCAGTTCAAATAAATTAATGCATTACAATTCATTATTTGTTGGAAAACTTTTATGTGCTAGACACTGTCCTAGGATCGTCAGACACAACCATGAAAAAACGGATGCCATTTTCTACTGTGATAGTATTTAGATCTTAGTGGAAGCAAATAGATAATAAACAAGTAGCAAACAGGGCCGGCCGAGTGGTGCAGTGGTTAAGCACTGGCCTGGGAAGCCAGCGATCCAGGTTCAGTTCCCATATCTGAGGGCCAGTGACACTGCCGTCCAAAACAAACAAACAAACAAAAACAAGTAGCAGACAAAAACATGCATACCAGGTGGAACGAGGATGAAGAAAAATAAGGCAGGGTAGGGGGATGAAGATGTTATTTTAAATACAGTGGTCGAAGAAGACCACTTTGATGAAAGCAATGGGAGCAGAGATGAAAATGAAGCAGGCATTCAATCTATGTGGAAGTGGGGGATAGGGAAAGCATTCCAAATAGAGGAAATAGCCAGTGCAAAGTGCCCAAGGCAGAGCATTTTGGGTATATTAGAGAAAGTAATAGGAGGCCAGTGTGGATTGAGTGAAATAAATGAATGAGGGATGAGGTCAGAGAGATGGCTGTGTGTGAGATTTTGTAGGGCCTTGTAGGCCATGGAAAGGACTTTGATTTTTATTCTGTAAAGATAGAAACCATTGAAGGGTAGAGAGCCGAAGAGTGATATGATCTGCCTTACATTTTAATAGGATTTCTCTGACAGCTCTGCGTAGGATAAAGTGTAGAGCGGTAAGAATAAAAGCAGAGAGACCTGATAAGAGGCTATTGCAATAACCCAGACCACAACTGTTGTCTAGGGTGATGAGTGGATGTGCTAAGAGTTATTGAATTCTGAATATATTTTGAAGGCAAAGCTAAAAAGCAGCATATAAAGGAAATAGTGAAAGATAATGCCTAGAAGTTTGATCTGAGCAACTGGAAGGATGAAGTTCCAATTTATTGAGATGTTGAAGACTGTAGGAAAAAGAGATTAGATGGGAATAATCAAGATTTTAAAAATTATGTTATGTCTGAGATGCCTGTTGAAACTAAGTGGAAATGCTAAGTAGCTGGTTGGATAAATGCTTCAGAGTTCAGTGGGAATATCATGGCTACAGGTTGGTGTTTCGGAGTTCTCTGCAATAGATGATATTTAAAGCCCTGAAATAAGGTAGGATCACTGAGAGAGAAATGAGAAGAAAATAGAGGTCAGAGACTGAGTTCTGGAGTACCTCCAAATTTGGAGGTTGAGAAGATGAAGAAGAGCCAACAAAGAATACTTACAAGAAGTGACCAGTGAGACAGGAAATGAAGAGTGACCTCCCAGGAGTCAAGTGACGAAAGTCTTTCAAGAAAGAGGAAATGAACAACTGTATGAAATATTGCTAACCTATTGAGCAAGATGAGGACTAAGACATGACCCAGATTTAGCAACATGAGAGCCATTGTTGACAAGAACAGTCTGAGGTGTGGTAAGGATGAAAGCTTGTACTGAGCGTATATAACAGAATGGAGGAAGCCCAAATAGTACCTTCCTCCCACTAGGATCCCGTAATACTTTATACTCATAACATCTTTCACAATTATAATTATTGACTTATATTTCTATCTCTTCAACTAATTTGTGGGCAATTTGAATGCTGAACCATGTTCCTCACCCTCTGTACAACACAACACATTAGGTACTCATTAAATGTTTGTTAAATAAATATGAAATCATAATCTAAGAAAGTTTTCATATAAGTTAATATGAGTACCATTTGAAATCATAATCTAAGAAACTTTTCATATAAATTAATATGAGTACCATTTAGACTAGAAAAAGTAGTATCAATAAAAAGATTTTAAAAAGGGAGAGGGTGAGCACTATAGATATTTGGGTTTATTCCCTGAACTTTTTTTTTTTTTTTTGAGGGGAGTGTCACTGGCCCTCTTATGTGGGACCTGAATGGGGGCCGTCGGCTTCCCAAGCCAGCGCTTAACCACTGCGCCACTCAGCCGGCCCTACCCTGAACTTTTAAAAACTCTTTTTGTGTTTAAATTATACATAAATTAGTCTTCATTTCATCTGGTGAGATAACTCACGAGAATAAGTTTAATTTTGCCTAAGAGGATAGTGAAGCTTTAGAGGAGTCAGGGAATTTCCCCTTGTCCTGTAGGCTGTTTGTACTTGGTATAAGATTTTTTTAAATGTGTCTCTCTACTTCCTTTTCAGTTTCCAAAGTCATCATTGTAAGAAGCTTCCAAAAATTCCTATTTATCTGTTCATTTTTTAAGATAACATTTTTTTATAAATTAGAATTACTACACTCAGTTACTTTGGGGTCTGAATAACATTGGGTTGATTAATTCTCTCTTTGTTGGAATGATTATTTGAGCATTCAGTTCTTAGCTCCATGACTATTAAGGTCCAGAATAACAAATTATTACATGATGATTCAAGTGATTTTCTGATTATAGCGCTTAATAAAATAAACACTGAAGTCTGCAACATTGTGCCCAGAAGTCAAATGATGATTTTCCCAAGGGTCAGTTAAAAAAAGAAGAAAAAAAAGAGTAGCTTCATTTCAAAGACTAAAGCTTTTAATCCTTCTATCTCCTTCTAGTGCAGTTAGTTATAGCAAATTAGTGATTCAGTTATATTATATTTATCCAATATGGTGAGAAGTTTTTATAAGTGTTAGGTGAGTCATTTTACAAGACCAAAGCCAAGCAAAATTAGAGCAGTCTTTGGTTGAAGATATTTTTATTGCATTGAGAAGGTCTATTTTTGAGTATTGGATACACAGGTGTAGCTAAACGTTGGCATGGAAAGTAAGAAGTGATGAATTCTAAGAAAATGACTCCTAATGACTTGAATATGCAATGGCTCAGACACATCTAGACACAATGGCTATAAGAGGCCAAAAACACATGACAGAGAAAGTTAGGTAAAAGCAGTTGAATTTTTTTCCCCTTTATATTCTACTTATCAATGATTCCCAAAGACCTGCTCTTTTCATAAAGAGCATAGCTTTTTCTCTATTTTACAGAGATATGACCTTATAGAAAACTGTTCTTGTGAATTACTCTTTTGTGCCTATTTTGTGGATCGTGTGTTTAATAGACTATAATGCTATTTAAACACCATAGATATTTAATGCACAATGAAACTCCCTAAGCTATGGGAAATTACAAAAATGCCTCAGTGCCATGGTCACAAAAGTGAATGATGATCTTGACACAAACTTCAAAGGTAAAATGGAATTACATTTCCTATAGGTTTCTGAGTTGACCAGTGACCATGGTTTCCTGTGATTTCACCCTTGGCTCCCTTAAGGATTCTCTTCCAGCCTTCCAACCAACTCTCTCTCAGCTGTATGTATCTGAAAAATATCAGGAGCTTCATCAATGATACGGCCAAGTAGTTGCAACCATAATTATCTTTTGGACCAAATAATCCCTTGTACAGATCAGGGTGCAGGTTCCTGGTGCCTTTGGTGTCAGTTTAGCGGATGTTCAGTCAGGAGTCTGTGGTCTAAAGATAGGTTTATCAATAAAACAATCATATAGCAAATGCACATTATCATCAATTTTGACAAACTAATACAAAGCAACAGAGATTTTTAAATTGGTACCTAATGAGGATAATTGTGTATATATATATATATATATATATATATATATATATATATATATATTCATTTTAGAATGCAAAAAATACACAGAACAGAATAAAATATTATGGTCTTAGCACAAAGCAAGGGTGTGCAAACATGAGGAAGTAGACTCCTGTCTTTATATTTCTTCTAATTTTTATATGTAATTTTATGAAATTTGTTTGGAAACTAGAATTTTATGCTTTCTTTACAAAAAGGGAGAAGTTAATATCTTCTCCCAATCACTAATGATCACTAATTGATAAAGGGGATTGTATGTCAGCTCAGTGACTTCTTGATGATTAGAGATAAGCTGTTTGCATCAAATTCAACATCTGATTTTTCAACATGGCATTGCCTGTAATGATTCTTGGAAACAGGGCAACCCAATAACATGCTTTCTTATATGAAATCAGCTCTCTGCAAAACAGATGTTCTCTGCCCTGCCTTGTTCTAGGTTTAAACACTTCTGTACAGCTACCCTCCCATTGTCCCTACCATCACCCGACATGCCATGAGCAGACAGGACATTTTTGATTCCTTTTTCTTAAAAAAAAATTATCCTCTTCTTTCTCTCCCTCTTCGACAATTTTTAAGGTGGTAGTGCATGTTTTTGAAAGGCAGGGCTAAAGAGCCCTAGGTTTGAATGTCAGGTCTGACTCACTAATTGCACTCTCTTGGGCAAGTTATCATAGTTAACTCCAAGCTTCTGATTTTTCATCTGTAAAATGGGGATGTCAATAACTACTTTCAGACTTATTGTGGCTACAGATTGAGATCATATCATGAAAACAGCTAACAGAGCACAGCATGCATGAGTCATAGTTATTATTATTTTATAAAATGACAAATTGACTTGTACAAAACATAGGGGACAAAATTCTTTCATAGGAATAATATTTGTAAGGATCTAATAGACTCGCTAACGCACTGCACAATTCACTCAATATATAGCATTAATAGGAATGAAATGCATGCCTTTGTCACCCAACTCCAGGCAAAATTCATCTAGCACAGACACACAGAAAAGACTGAGATGAAAAAACAGAAACCTCCTAACTTGGTACTTAGAAATTGTATATTTCTGCTCTTCACTCAGTCTAAGAAAGCATATTAGAAAGCACATCTGGCCTAACAAGCTGAGAATGTGTGATATGGGTCCATCGAGGTTATAAAATAACACAAAATAACATAGGCCTTCATCGGACTGCGGTGGTACTTTACAACCGATGGAAAAGCAAAGAGAGATTTAATCAGCTTGCATGGGCCTCGGTTTCTCTTCCTTACTCAGAAAAAGGAATCTTGCTTTATTCTGGCTATTTCCTGAGGAGAGCCCTGCTCCCTCCCTCAAGTATTCAGGCTAATTACAACTGGTGAGGTAGTTTCCAGACTGAATAAGAAATCAAAAGGAAAAGGAGGGGAGGTGGTGTGGATTTCAGACAAAAAATAACTTAAGAAAAAGTATGTTCTCAGAGGGGGGAAAGTTACCGAATCAGGTCACTGAGTCAGAGCCAGGAAAAATCCACATGAGTGGAAATTGGAGCAATGGAAGTATTTCATATTAACACATCCAAAGGCTGAACGTGTCTGACACAGAGGATGCTGTTCCCCCTCCTGGAAAGCGGCTGGGGCTGAAAGGCCTCTAGGCTTTTCTGTGTCATACTCATTCACTCACTAATCAGTGCTATTCAACCAGTTGTACACGTGGTCTTATATGAGGTGCCCTGGAAAACTCAAGGACTACATAGCAATGATTATAATCAAAACCACTGGAGACTCTTATTTTAGCTTCTGAAATAGGAAGCTTCAAAGGCACTTGCCTCCAATGAAAACCAGCTTTCTTTCTTGCCTGTTTTCTTTCCTTTTTCTCTCTCCTTCTTTCCTTTTTTTCTTTCTCTCTCGTTCCTTCCTTCCTTCCTTCCTTCCTTCCTTCCTTCCTTCCTTCCTTCCTTCCTTCCTTCCTCCTTTCTTCTTCTTCTTCTTCTTCTTCTTCTTCTTCTTCTTCTTCTTCTTCTTCTTCTTCTTCTTCTCTCTCTCTCTCTCTCTCTCTCTCTCTCTCTCTCTCTCTCTCTCTCTCTCTCTTCTTTCAGTTATACTAAGTCTACAGTTTTAGATTCAAGTACTTGACAGTTATATATCAATAGGGACAGAATGCATTTTGCCTAAAGCAAAGATATAAATGGTTTAAAGGGCAGGTAAAGTGTCATGTGTCAGTAGACATTAGTTGAGGTTAAATTCTGCTGATGTGACTTGCATATTGACATCTCAGTTAGAGTAAATATCTGTAAATCAGTGGTGTGGCTTGGCATACATATTTCCTTAATGACTTTCCAGTAGTGTAATAGGAAAACATCTAATAGCACTCTACACATCTGAGGGTCTTAAACTCCTTTCTCTCATGTTTTCACTCAAAATTGTCAAACATTTTTGTTATTCAAATTTCAGTTGAACGTGGGACATGAGGAACAAAATACGATCCTGAAAACATTGGCAAAAAAATCCATTTAAAAAAAAAATTGCATGTCTAATTATATTGCAACTGAGGTAATACTGGGCCTGTATTTGGGGATTAGGACCTAATAGGCCCATCAACACCCAGCAAACTTAGCTCAACACATTACTAAGAATGAAGTGCAGACCTTTGTCACTTAACTCCAGGCCAGCTTCATTTAGTGAGGACACACAGAAAAGACTGAGATAGAAAAAACAAAACAAAACATTATAGTGTTCAGAAAAAAACAAGAGGAGTATTCTTTCATTTGCCGGCTTACTCACATATTTTTGCTGTGTTCTTCTTTATTTACCCTTCTGCAGCTTGCCTGACCTAATAAGGCATGTTGTAGATAGCTAAGGAGGAATTTTTGTTTTGTTTCATTTTACTTATCTTGCTAATCCCAGATACTAAGAACTTGCTCAAGTTTTATCCAACTGTTTTAGCTCAGTTTGACTTTCTGAGTGCATAGCATTTATGCTTCCAACTAGACTAGTGGCTCTGAACCATAGCTCTATATGAGAGTCTAATGGAAAGCTTTTAAAATATACCAATCTCAGACCAATTAAATCATATCACTGGGAATCAGGGCCTGGGAGCTAACCAGGATTCTTTAATTTAGAAATGGCAAAACTCTGTCTCTACCACCATGTTTTAGTTTGCCATGTTTTAGTTATCTGTTGCTGTGTAACAAACCATTCCCATACCTAATGGCTTAAAACAACAATGAGCTGCCATTTTTGATGATTCTGTGGGGCAGGAATTTGAGCAGGCTCAGCTGGTTGTCACTCAGAGTCATTCAGTTGCATTCAGTGGCCTGTAGGTCCAACAAGGCTTCACTCACTCTCACTCACCTCAGTGATCTTCACATGGCCCCTCTCTCTCCACATGGCCTGCTCGGGCTTCCTTACAGCATGGTGGTCTCAGGTTAGTCAGATTTCCTAGATGGCATCTAGTTTCTAAAAGAGAGGAAGCAAACACTACTAGACTCTTTCAAGGTTTAGCTTCAGAAGTCTTAAATCACTTCCAAATTCTACAATATTTGTCAAAACAAATTACAAAGCCAGCCCAGGATCGTGACCAGGAGAAATGCGCAGACAGGGGTTGAGGTATTACTGGCAGCCATATTTTGAAACTATAGATCATATACCACCAGTTCCTGATGCTAAAGTCATGGCCAACACTTCTAGTCCCTCATGGCAGCCTGTCTCATTGGTCATAGTCTCAGAATTGTTCTCAACATTGCATCTCAGAGATCAAAGGTCAATAGATTGGAATTATCATGCAGGTTGAAATGTATTGTCAAGCCTGCTCTGTTGGGAAGAGGTGAAATCTAAACTCTCCCTGCTGTGGCTTAGGAAGTAGAAGTATTAGTACTCCCCAGGAAGACAAGGAAAGTGCCAATGGCCTCATAGCCCTGCCTAGGGGGAAACATCAGGATAATGGTTTCTCACAATAATCCTGTAAACTATACATTGTTTTGTTATTCTTCTCTCGATTATAAGTGGGAAACAGGTTAACTCAAAATAATGTACTATTTTAGGTGCTTCAGAGGACATAAAGCATCCTTAGACATTGTCATAGTTCTTTTTATCATTGTTTTTTTTTTTTGGTACTACAGGAAAGGTATTTAAACAACTAATTCTAATACCCAACATAATAAAATGAATATTGTCACAGAGAAGTAGCAACAAAATGATCCTGGAAATCCTAGGCAGAAAAGATTAACTGAAGGGATCTGGCTGGATTTCATCAGGGATGAGGGTGATGATAATAGGATAGTTTCTTCAGAGGAGAATGGTTTGAACATCAGAGACTTAAGGGAAATTTAGGGAAATTTAAATAAGTCATAAATTTTTTTTTGTAAAAACATCCTCTTTAATATCATGCTATAAACAAAAGATGCCGTCTCAGGATACTGTACATTTTGGTTTTAAAATTTTTAACAAAACAAATTTGAGTGAGTTGTTCCTTGTTCATTCTAAGAATTCCCATATAAAATATGCTACTATAGTACAAATTTTTAAGTGCATATTTTAATAAAATGAGTTTCATAATTTTAGTTTTCTTTTTTAAATTAACATTTTTTTTCACTACTTATTGTGAAATTTAAGGCCTTTCTTTGGTGGATTCATTAAAAGTGGCATTTTTCTGGAACAAGTTACTTTTGGGTTTTAAAGTTAGAAAAAATGCTTACCATATAATGAGTACTTCATAAAAGTTAAACATTTATTTTTTTTTAGTAATTTTTTTGTTTTACAACAGTTTTAGAATCACAGAAAAATTGTGAATATAATGTGGAGTTCCTATATAGCCAACATTCAATTCCCCTTATTAGCATTTTACATGTGTATAGTACATTGTACGGTACATTTGTTACAGTTAATGAGTCAATGTTGATACATGATTATTATCTAAGATCCATACTTCACTTATGTTTTCTTAGTTTTTACCTAATGACCTTTTTCTGTTCCTGGATCTCATTCAGGATAACGCATTAAATTTAGTCGTCATGTCTCCTTAAGCTACTCTTGGCTATGACAGTTTCTCAGACTTTTCTTGATTTTGATGACCTGAACAGTTTTGGGGAATATTGGTCAGATATTTTGAGTTCATACTAATACCTGGACTCTAGTCTATTACCATATAGATCATTCTATTATAGCTTCCTCTTGCTCATCTCTACCCTCCTCCTCCAACATTGAGAAACCTGACCCCAAACACCTGCCATCTATTTATTTAATTGTTCCATCCATTTGTACATATATAATGTATTTCTAACCAATATCTAACTCTATCATCTTTAGTACAGTGCTTATGTACAGTTTTCTGGAGTTTTTTTGCCTTATAGACTCCACTCATTTCCAAAATTACTTGGATTGATGTCTTTCCCCCCACCTCCTTCATTGAGCTTGTTTTACACATTGGTCACACAGCTAGGTTGTTTTCTCATATTTTGCTTTCTATCCAATCTCCTAAATAATCTAAAAGTTTGCATACATTAAGGTTCACTCTATGTGCTATAAATTCCCATGTGTTTTGACAAAGGCAGTGTTATGCATCCACTATGCCATTATTACTTTTATTTAACAAAAATTTATATGGTACTTACTATGTGATAGACACAAACTCATTTAATCCTTTTAGCAACCTTATTAGACAGATACCATTAGCACATGATCTCTGGTATAGGTAAGAAAATTAAGACATAGAGAGGTTAAGTAATTTTCTTAAAATCACACAGCTAACATGATAGATCTGGGTTGAATATCTAGAGCATCTATGCTCCTAACCACTATACTGCCCTGCCTCTCTGGTGATAAATTATTTTTTGTACTTTGCTTTTATGTCTTTCTTCCATTATTCCTCTTCATCATGAAATTACCACACACTGAATTTAACTCTTATCTGCTACAACTCTTTACCAGCCCTCTCGATTGTGTTTTTTTTCATTTCAATATGTTTATTCTTCATACAAAATCTAACCATCATTCTAATAAAAGTTTTTAAGTAAGTACATTAATATATAACTTATTCAATAAGTTGAATAGAAACCAGAGAATGATATATGGCAAAAGAAAAAATGCATTATCAATTGTTTTTATTGATGTATACTGACATATAGCGTTATATCATTTGCAGGTCTACAGCATAATGATTTGATATTTATATACATCATGAAATGATTACTATAATAAGTTTAATTAGCATCTAATCCATTGTTATTGTTTTCAGAAATTTTAGATGTACAGACACATAGGAGCACCTGCTGAAATCACCCCCTCAAAGCTGACCATGACTCTGACGTCACTGACATACTGTCCAGGTGAGCCACAGCAGCTCAGATCACTGACCCTTTCCTGCTTCGGAAGCAAAGGTGCTTAAAGGTTTTAAAGGAAAGGTAATCTGAAAAGTTAATACAACATTTCAGTTACTTGTAAATTGTCTTCCTTTCCCTGTTGTTCTTCAAAACAAACCAAAGTATAAGCAGTCTCTCTATTACTTTCAGAAATTCTAGTAGCTGCTGAAGAAATGGATATTTTGGACAAGTAGATTCCAATCACCCCTTTGTCTCTTCTTAAGGAAATGAGGGTATACATTTTGGAGAGTTTCATAAAAGCTTTTAAGGAGGCACAAGATCTGTACCAGGATGCTTTCACTGCTCTCTTCTCAATGGATTTAGAGTAAAAAATATTAGTGAAAAAAGTAGGCAAATTTATTCAAGTAAATATCACATGGGTGTGAAGAAACAAGGTCAATCGATTAACTAATTAGTTCCTATATGTCCTTGGTGGAACAATCAAAATCAGTTGCTGTCAGAGAAACCTGAGCTCAGACAGAGCAGACAATCCAAATTTGTTTCTCACTCAGCTTTTAAAACCTCAAAAGGCAATGCATCTTGTCATTCAAAGACATTTTAGTTTTCACTGTGCTGTGAGCAAGGGCAAAGTCCAGGCCATTGGCATGGATTTTATAGTGCTAATCTCTGGATATTTTCCTGAAGTTCTCCAATGGATAACAAGGGAAAGGTAATTAGTGTCTATTGAGTGCCTAAAAAATACTAGAAACTTTTAAGCTTTATTTAAACCTCACAACAACCCCATGTGGATCTTGTAGACCAAATAAGAAATATGCTTTTGTTGTTTTTAATGCAAAGGGAGTTACTGAATGTGAGAAAACTGAGTCTGTGAAAGACATTCAGTCTCTTTCTCACACAAGCAAATAAATGGTAGCGTTAAGAGCAAAACTCAGGCCTTGAGTTTCTATGCTCTATATTTCTTTGTTCCACAATGTCGGACATTAGCTTCTGAGATCCTGATCTGGGGGGTAGGCTGGTGGAGATGGTTACAGGTAGTGAGAAGACAGCTACCTAAAGGAATGGGTGGGGGAAGTGTCCGATGGAGTGCAGTGTAATGTAAGCTGGGCCCTGGCAGGCTGGGGAAGGCTTGAATCAGAGCCTCTGCTTAGATGGGTTCCCTTAAAGCTCCTTGTTTGATTCCAGTTTCTCTTCACCTATGAGATCTGCTTTGTGGGCACCTTCCAACAGCCCATTAGGAGATACTCCCTCCACCCCACCCATCAGTGGCAAAATGCTAACCGGAAAGCTGAGGTGTTGCAAGCCCTCTTTCACATGGCAGTATTTCCTGTCATTAGCTGATTCTCTACAGAGCCTAGCTCCTGAGAGGTCATGGCTTCTCAGCCAAAGGGACCTGGGATAGTCAGGCAGTAATTCTCCAATTCATAGCCCCTGTTCTACATTCCTAATCTATGAGTATTTGCAGACACAGGAACCAGCTTTCCATAGCCCAGCATAAGCTGTTTTAATTTTGTCATTGTCCTATAATTTCATGGAAATGGCTGCTATGAAGCCAACAAATGACTAATAAAATCCTTCTGCCCACTCACTTTTAATGCCATTTTGGAACTCCAGAACAGTGACCATCTGGTTACAGTGCTTACTTTAATATAAAAGAGCGGCTGAGTTGAAAATCCTGTTTCTGAGAGAAGGCTGGAATGAGTGCTCTGTTTGTGAACCCAAAGCAAAACAATCCAGCGTTTCATCTGGGCAGCAGTGAGATATGCTGAGAGCCGCATACTCAGCTCAGCTCTGCCTGTGAAGAAGGTAAGTCTTTACACACACATCTATGATATACAGATATCTGTCAATACTACCAATAACTGTCCCTTTTGTTGAGCATGCTCCATGTATCAGTGGCGGCGGGCAAAGTACTCTGGATTTCTTTGTAAGAGTTAAGTACTATGAGTGTACTCACTTTGTATGTGAAATAGAGAGTTACAGGAGTTAAGGAAATTTGCTCCAAGTCACACAGCTAGTAAATAACAGAGCCAGGCTTTGAACCAAGGTCCATCTGTATATATATATATATATATATATATATATATATATATATATGTGTGTGTATATATATATACATATATATATATATATATATATATATATATATATATATATCCTGAGCTATTAAGTTATTTGACTTATTATTACTATAAGGACTTCTGAAGAAAAGCCATCCTGAGCAATGACTAATCTTTCATCTATGTAAATTATAGAACAATGCTATGTAGAGTTTTTATTTTTAGTCATTTTACTTTGAAATAATTGCAGATTTTAGAGAGAAGTTGCAAAGATAGTGGAGTCTCCATCTACATTTCATTCAGCCTCTTCTAATGTCAACATCTTATATAACCATGCTACATTTGTCAGAGCTGAGAAATTAATCATTGGTACAATACTACTAACCAAACTACAGATTTTATTCAGACTGTGGTACAATTCTTATTTGCAAATTTTTCTTGTAACTTGTGATTTGATCACGCTTTCTAAGGTCTATTTTGTTTGTTTGTTTTTTTGTTTTAGTAAATTTTATTTTATACTTATTGACTATGTTTTTTTTTATAGCAATTTTAGTCTCACAGAAAAAATTGAGAGGAAAGTACAGAGATTTTTGCCCCACACATGCATAGCCTCTTTCATTATCAACTTTCCCCACCAGAGTGGGACATTTGTTACAATTGATGAATGTGCATAGACACATGTTAATCACTCAAAGTCCATAGTTTATATTAGGGTTCACTCTTGGTGTTGCACATTCTATGGGTTTGGACAAATGTGTAATGACATGTATCCACCACAAAGTATTACACAGAGTATTTTCACTGTCCTAAAATTCCTCTGTGTTCTACCTATTCATTCCCCCACCTTCCTTGCCAAACCCTGGCAACCACTGATCTTTTTTAACTGTGTCCATGATTTTGACTTTCCCAGAATGCCATATAGTTGGGATCATACAGTATGTAGCCTTTTCAGATTGACCTCTTTCTCTTCTAAATAAATACACATTTAAGTTTCCTTCATGGCTTTTCATGGCTTGATAGCTCATTTCTTTTTAGCACTGAATAATATGTCTGCATGTACCACAGTTTATTTATACATTCTCCCATGGAGGGACATCTTTGTTGCTTCTAAGTTTTGGCCATTATGAATAAAGCTGCAATAAACATTCATGTGTAGGTTTTTGTGAGACCATTAGTATTCAATACTTTTGGGTAAACCCCAAGGAGCATGATTCCTGGATTGTATGGTAAGAGTATGTTTAGTGTTGTAAGAAACTGCCAAATTGTCTTCCAATGTGGCTGTACCATTTTACATTCCCACCAGAAATGGGTGAGAGTCCCTGTTGCCAGCATTTGGTGTTGTCAGTGTTTGGGTTTTGGCCATTCTAAATAGGTGTGTAGTAGTGGATCTGTTTTCTTGGGTATGCTATAGGAAGTTGAGCATAGTTTCCTTTCTTTTTTAAAAAACATTTTTATTAAAAATATAGCTAACATACAATGTTAGTTTCAGG
Source organism: Aselliscus stoliczkanus (assembly GCA_033961575.1). Lineage (NCBI taxonomy): Eukaryota > Metazoa > Chordata > Mammalia > Chiroptera > Hipposideridae > Aselliscus > Aselliscus stoliczkanus. The sequence continues at coordinate 119,949,034 of CM066727.1, read as the reverse complement.
GGTACACCATAGTTATTCAACATTTATATATCTAAAGAAATGATCATCATAAATCCAGCAACCATCTGACACCATACCATGCTATCACAATATTATTGACTATATGTTTTATGTTACATCCCCATGACTTATTTATTTTATACCTGGAAATATGAACCTCATATCCTTCTTCACTCCCCCCCCCACTTTTAAATTTTTCAATTACAATTGACATTCAATATTATTTTATATTATTTTCAGGTGTACAGAACAGTGGTTAGACATTTGTATAATTTAAGAAGTGATCCCCCTGGCTAGTCTGGTACCCACCTGGCACTATACATAGTTATTACCATGCTATTGACTGTATTCCCTATGCTTTACTTTACAGCCACATGACTGTTTTGTAATTACCAATTTGTACTTCTTAATCCCTTCACCTTTTTCACCCTGCCCCCCAAACTCCTGCCATCTATCACACCAACAAATCTAGTACCCATCTAACATCATACATAGTTATTACAATGTTATTGACTAGACTCCTTATGATATACCCTACATCATCATAACTACTGTGTAGTTATTACTACTGTAACAACCAATTTTCACTTCTTAATCCCTTCCCCTTTGTTCACCCAACACCCCACACCCCTCCTGTCTGGCAACCATCAAAATGCTTTCTGTATCTATGAGTTTGTTTCTATTTCTTTCTTTATTTTGTTTTTTAGATTCTAAATATAAGTGAAATCACATTGCATCTGTCTTCCTCTGTCCTACACTCCACTCAGCACAACACCTTCCTGGTCCATCCATGCTTCCATGGATGGCAAGAAACCATTCCTGTCCATGGCAGAGCAATATTCCATTGTATATATTTACCACCTCCTCTTTATCCATTCTTCCATTGATGGACACCCAGGCTGCATTTTGGGTTTCTTCAGATAAATACCCAGAAGCGGGATTATTGATTCCTTCTTAGTCTCTTTTTGTAGCCTGTTTTTAAAGTCTATTTTTGTCTGGTATAAACATTGCTACCCCAGCTTTTTTTTCTTTTTTTGCTTTTTTTCATTTCCATTTTCATGAAATATCTTTTCCATCACTTTACTTTCCATCTGGGTGTATATTTCAATCTAAAGCCAGTCTCTTGTAGGCAGTATATATAAGGGTCTTGTTTTCTTATCTATCCAGCCACCCTATGTTCTTTGAGTGGGGCTTTTAATCCGTTTACATTTAAAGTAATTGCTGATAGATATGTAGCTATTGCTATTTTATTATTCATGATTTTGATCGTTTTATTTTTTTTTCCCATCTTAAAGAAGTCCCTCTAACATTCCTTGTAATACTAATTTGGTGCTGGTGAACTCCTTTAGCCTTTTCTTATCTGGGAAACTCTTTATCTGCCCTTCAATTTTAAATCATAGTCTTGCTGGGTAGAATACCCTTGGTTGTAGGTCCTTGCTTTTCATTATGTTGAATATTTTGTGCCAGTCCCTTCTGGCCTGCAAAGTTTCTGTTGAGAAATCAGCTGACAGTCTTATGGGAGCTCTGTTATAAGTTACTAGTTGCCTTTCTCTTGATGCTTTTAGGATTCTCTCTTTGTCTTTAATGTTTGCCATTTTAATTATAATGTGTCTTATGTGGGCCTGTTTGGATTCTCTGTGCTGTCTGGGCTTCTATGTCTATTTCCTTCACCAGGTTAGGAAAATATTCAATCATTATTATTTTTAAATAGATTCTCAGTCCCTTGCTCTCTCTCTTCTTCTGGTAACCCTATGATGCAAATGTCATTACACTTGATATTGTCCCAGAGGTCTCTAAACTATCTTCATGATTCTGGATTTATTTTTCTTTTTGCTGTTCTGATTGGGTATTTTCTGCTACCTTGTCATTCAAACTACTGATTCGATCCTCTGCTTCATCTAGTCTGCTGGAGATCCCTTCAAGTGCATTCTTCATTGTTGTATTATTCACTTCTGACTGGTTCTTTTTTATAGTTTCTATGTTCATTTTTATTCTCGCTATCTTTTTGTTGAAGCTCCCACTAAGTTACTTGAGCATTCTTATAACTATTGTTTTGAACTCTGTCTCTGGTAAGTTGCTTGCCTCCATTCTGTTTAGTTCTTTTTCCGGAGTTTTCTCCTATTCTTTCATTTGGGATGTATTTCTTTGTCTCCTAATTTAGGCTGCCTCTCTGTGTTTGTTTCTATGTCTTAGGTAGGACTATGTCTCCTACTCTTGGCCAGTTGGCCTTATATAGTAGATGCCCTGTGGGGCCTTGGCACAGTCTCCCTGGTCACCTGCCCTGGGTGCTCCAGGAGTGTCACTTATGTGGGTTGCGTGTGCCCTTCTGTTATAGTTGAGCCTTGCCTACTATTGGCACATCAGTATATGGTATTGACCCTCAGGCTGATTGTGTGTGGGGTGCTTGTTGGGCTAATTGGCAGTGCTCTGCTGTGGTCTGAAACCAAGCTCCAAGTATGTTGGTTCTGGAGCCTCTTGGAAGGAGCTCTGGTGCAGGCACAGGTAACCCACTGCCTGTGACCTGTCAGGGACTACCTGGTGGAAGCTACAAAGTGATCTGAGGTTGTTGGCTGCCTGTGCTAAAGTTGGAGGCACATGGGAGGGGCCATGCTGCAAACTGAGGATGGCTACCACCATGCCTGGGGTAGCTCTGCAAAAAGCTAGGATGCCTCAAGGCCTGCTGCCATCTGCCAGCTCCCTTAAGGCCCAGCCATTGATAAAGCCTCGTGGAGTATGTGAGTTGGATGAAGCAGAATCTCAGGGAATCACTAGAGTGGAAAGAGTTGTGGTCACCAGGTTAATGTAGATTCTGGTTTGGTGCCAGTGCTGAGCCTAGAGCTACCGAGCAAAAGTCACAGAGCACACTGAGGCCAGTCACCACCCACCTGGGGTCTTTTGGACTTTGATAGTTTTCCAAGAAACAGTGCAATGTGGGTGGAGCTGGCTGTTCCCATGAAAGTGCCTCTGATATTAGGCGAGTTGTGTGGGGCAGGGTCCCAATGGAGCTCATCAGACCAATGAGATTCAGGTTTGGCTGTGGTGAGGAAGGGCTCAACACAGGAAATATGGTGCCTGCCTGCTGGCTTCATGAGAGGAGGACTCCACACAGGGAAAATGGCAACTCTCTTCCAGCTCTCACCTCAAAGCCACACACCCCAGTCTGAACCTTATATGCCTACAATGCCCCCTAAGTCACCATCCTTCTGCCAGATCTCAGGGTGAGTGCCTGCAAGTGAGAGAGTATGTGGATGGTCCCTTTAAGAGGATTTCTGGGTTTTCCACAGCCTTCCATCCTACAGTTGGAATCTCCATTGTTTTTCATAGTCAGATGTTGTTGGGCCCCTCTTCCAAGTACGAGTACTTCAGCATGGGGTGGCCAGTATGGGGCTGGGGTCTCTCACTCCTCTAAAGAGAACCAAGATATCCCTCCCAATTTTCATCTGCCATATGGAGATTTGGGGACAGTGTGTTTTGCGTCTTTAACCTTCCTACCATTCTCAGTGTGGCTTCCTTATATCCTTAGTTATAAAACTTCTGTTCTGCCAGGCTTCAGATGGTTCTCCAAGTTAATTGTTCTGTATTTTAGTTGTAATTTTAATGTGTTCACAGAAGGAAGCAGGCACAGTGTTTATCTACTCTGCCATCTTGGATCTCTCAAAGTACAGTTTTCTATTGTAAGTTTTGTGCTTAATCAGATCTGCCCTTGCCTGACATTAGAAGCTCCAAATATTGCTGGATTTGGAGTGAGGCTACAATTCGTGGTTGAGCATAGGCAGTTAAGGCCCAGACACTCTCACTCTCCTTTCTTCTGATATTCTGCACCTACAACCTCACCGGGTTTCTGTACGTGAATCTCAATCATGTAACTTGACTTAGTCATCCTGACTTTGCTCTCAGGTGTTTCTTACCAGGGTTTGGCAACCTGACTCAGACCTTGAAAGTTTTGGATTTCATTTCTATGTGCCACATCAGTTTTCCTTCAGGACACATCCTATGATTAGAATTCTGTTTCAATTGTATTTCTAGCTTGACATATCAGTTTTTGTGTTCGTATCTTTGGACTGTACCCTGACTCTGCTTATCCCAGTAATCACAGTTCATAAGAAAGGACCCAAATTCCCTGCACTGACAACATCAAACAATGACATTAATTTAACTTTATGGAAAAAATGTGAACCTAAATTGATTGGTTCAGAATTACATAGCATGTGACTGGAAAATTAAAAGACACAGGGAGGGAGAGGGAACTTCCCGAGTGTTCTTCGTTGTTAGGACAAGTGTGGCTTAAAATAAAAATTAAACATATCAAACATCATCGAAAGGTATATTTTGGAAGAAAACTTAAAATTCTTTCTCTGCCAAGTGGCAGAAAGATTTTAATCCAGTTTTGGAAAGGAATGCTGTCATATGGCACGGTATTTAAATGTGGGTTCTGACCAGTCCAAACAAGTATTAAAATGAGACTTAACATGTCTGAAAACACATTCATCATCTTTTCCTGAAGCCATGCCTCCTCTGCCAGTCTTGATTTTATTACTGAGTCTGCCATGTTCCCAGACACCAGACTAGAAAAGTCAGTATCATCTTTTATTTTGTCTACACTGACATGCCATCAATTGCCATTTCCCACCAATTTAGCCTCTGCCACTCCCATGTTTGCCCATGCCTTTCCATTTTGACTGTCCCTATTGCTTTGCTTAAGTTATTTTACAAACCTCTTGATCTATGTGCCTGTAGTATATGTGTGGCAGATTAATTTCTAATATACAATCACTTCAGGTCATCAATTTGCTCAAAAGCTTCAGTGGGATTCCCATGCCTACTGGGTTTAGAATAAACTCCTACTCTAGCATTTGAGGCCCTCCATACTTTTGTCCTACTTTTCCAGATATACCTATTATTACCCCCTTGCTTTGCACACCATAAACCAGCCCTACCGGTTTGTCTTTTTCTCTGAACTTATACTACTACAGAGCATTTGTGCATTCTGTTTCTTCTGCTTGGAAGGCCTTATATATTCCTACTCTTAATCTAGTTTGTTGGCATACAGTGCATCAGGGATTATCAAACTACAGCTCGAGGGCCAAATCCAGCCTGCCAACCTGGTTTTGTATATAAAGTCTTATTGGAACACAGTCACATCCATTCATTTGAATATATTCTCTATGGCTGTTTTTGTACTTAAAAACTTAAAATATTTACTTTCTGGCTCTTTACAGAAAATGTTTGCTGAGTCCTGCTGTATATCCCTAGTGAATTTTAATTTCCCTAACTGAATATCCAATTCAATGTATCTTAACAAAAATTTGTTGATCCCTTACTATGAACTAAACATATAAAAAAAGAAAAGATATAGACCATTCCTCAAGGAGCTTACCATCTATAAGTGATGACAAAATTATAAATGAATTATTCCTTTACAACATGATATGTAAAATAATAGCACATATAGGAGATGCCTGGTATCATAGACTAGGGAGTTATTAATCTTTGAAGTGGGTGAAGTGGTAGGGAAAAAATGTTTAATAGCTAAGGTGAGTTTGAAATTATATATGCATATAGGAGTTTATCAGGGGGACAAGGGGTTAAAGTCTTTCCAGGTAAAAGAACAGCACATACAAAGTTGTGGAGGGTCATAGCAGGATGGCTTTTTTGGGGAACCTCAGGTAGACCTTATGGAAACAAATGGTAGAAGAGTGGGCTTGAGAGTCAAATTAACCTGGGCTTGAATCCTGACTCTGACATTAGTTAGCTGCATGACCATGAGCAAGTTCTTAGCTTCTATTAGTCCACTTTCTGATCCTAACAATATTTACATGAATTAACTGATGTGACACAGGTAAGAGTTTTTGGCACAATGTTTGACACAGTGTAATGTGCAAAACAAACAAACCAACCAACAAAGATGTAGTTCTTATTATCTTATTAATCAGTGTGTGGCAAAACAAAAAAAGTTTATGTAAGTCAGCAAGGAACACGAGGAGTACAGAAAAAGTCACATCAGCTCACAATTCAAAGATGGCTACTCTATTCTCTCTATTTTAGTCTCTGTTTTTCCAATGGCATTTACAGTATTCTTTCCTATAATATATGTGGTGGGTATGTTGACCTATTCCTTCCTGCCAGATTGTGACCTCCTTGGGAGCAGCGATATGTTTTTTATTCATGTTTGTGTCTCCCAAAGCACCTAGCATTGTGTGTCATATATAAGACAGGCCTCTGATGAATGCCTGTTTAATTTTCATACCTTAGGCTATCAAGGTATTTTCACAATAATCAACCTATTATTTTAGCTGAATTTGCAATCAATGGGTTGCAAAATGTTTGACTTGCTCCAGCTTGCCCAGTTTGGTGATCACAAGACCAGTTTGTAGCTTCCAAGAAGGTGGGGGTTGTTTTTATGCTTTCTTCTCCCCTTTCCTCATGCTCTTGTTCTGGTGTATTTTTCCCTTTCAGAAATGTCCTCCACCCCACCTTTCAGATGTCCACTGCTTATGTAAATATGCCTGTATTTGTTATTACCTTCATGCTGAAATGCTCAAGATTTCTTTCATAACCTTTTCTGGGAAGGACTTTGGAAAGGAAAAATAAAGTAATCAGGAGTGGATTGCTAGTGGAATTTTAGGCATCAGAAGGAAATCAATATATCTTCAAATCCTTTCACAAAAGCAAACCCTAATCTGCCACATATAGGAGTAATCCTATTGGTCCTAGAAATAACAGGACCCTTAATTATAGCAGTATTAATAGCTACCATATATCGAGAGCCTACTATGTGGTAGACTCTCTCCATGAGTATGTCAAAACACCATGCATGTACTATTCCACTTTCTATTTCCACCATACTATTCCACTTTCATAGATGGGGAAACTGAGCTCAGAAAAGTCAGACAACTTTTACAAGGATGTAGAGCTAAGGAGCAGAGCCCAGATCGACCTACTTCATCAGCTTTCCTGACAATGCCTTCTGACTGCCGTGTGACTGGGAAGCACATCGGCTAATCTTTTAGGCCTCAGTTCCCTGCTATGCATTCCTCCTTCCCAGCATTTTCCAAGATGATGCTCCTTGGAATACTTGCCTGAGAGCAAGTCTAGCTGTATGAAATGTGGGGTCCAGTGCAAAATAAAAGGTCATAGCTCCTTGTTTAAAAAGCGGGGGAAGGGTCGGCCGAGTGGCGCGGTGGTTAAGTGCTGGCTTGGGAAGCCAATGGCCCCGGTTCGGTCCCACATATGAGGGCCAGTGACACTGCCCTCAAAAAACAAAAAACACAAAAAACCATATTGGGGCCAGCCAAGTGGCATGGTGGTTAAGAGCTGGCTTGGGATGCTAGCGGCCCAGGTTCGGATCCCACATATGAGGGCCATTGATACTGCCCTCTTAAAAAAAAAAAAAAAAAAAGCGGGGGTGAGGAGGAGTGCCATTAAAGGTAATAAAAGACAAACTTTTTCCTTTCTTCTGTGGCTTGTCTCTTGGTTTGTCTCAGTGTTTTTTAAATTTATTATTTAATGTCATTTTAAGTAGAAAAATATGAGAATTTTAAATTATTAGCATGAACTTTACTGTTCATTTTTATGGTGTGCAATCTCAGTTTTAAACGCAAATGTAAGAGCATATGCAAAATAACTGAAATGACACAAATCATATTTTGTAGTTCGTGCATGCATATGTATTTTATTCTTACCAAAAGAGTGGAAATGTTGCCCTATTTTTATTTTACTTCTTCGTATACATGCATTCTACCAACGCTCTCTACCTTCAGCTTACTGGTAAATAAGGAAGAACTAAAAGAAGAAGGAACTATGGGTTGCCCTATCTCTCCCTTTCCTTTGTATGTCATCATTTCTAGTGAAAGTGTTTGGCTAAAACAGGGGAATACCATGAGTAAAAATGACAGGATTCCTGCATTGCTGATGTTCCTTAGACTCCCATTGTCTTCTCTCTCTATTCAAAGCACATTCCAGTTCAGACTGAAAGTGTAGACCCTTGGGGCTCTCGTTACTCATTTTTAAATGTTCCCTTGTACTCACTTTTCATCTTGCTATACTTGCCTGCATCAGGGGTCCCCCAGAATTCTGTGCTCATAAGACATCACAAACACTACATGCAAATGGGTGGTAAGGAGTGACAGACATGCCTATTGTGCATCTCCTCTCTGCTCATGTGCATGCCCCATTGTTACATGGAACCTCGCTTACAAAATACAAGTGCTAAAACTCTTAAGAATTTCAAGATGGCGACAGCAGAGGATTAAAAAGCATGGGGCTCCTCCGACTGCACAGGTTATTTGCCCATGAACCTGGCCTGGCCTGGGAGATGTTAATAGGTGTGACGAAGGAGGAAGGTTCTACAAACCAAACTGTGAAAACTTGTTCTAGTCTCTTAGGACCCTCACCCACTTACCAACCTTCTTTGGCCAAGTGTTCAAATCCTACTAGAAAAATTTCAACTCAACCAGCCCTTAAGAAGCTGAGGAAGAGTAGCCATAGGCCATTCTCTCAGCTGTTCAGAATCAAATCAGTTTCTTTCTGGTCTCAATAACTTGTCTTCCCCGTGGTCAAGCTCCCACCTGACATTCAGCTTCAGGCTCTGGCCTTGCCCACATTTATCTCTCATGCCCGCTCTGAGCCTGCACTTTCGTATAGGTACTTTTAGTGTAGGTCTATCGAGGATGATACTCGGAGAAAAACTTTAATGATAGGAAGAAGCCCAATTACTTAAAAGTCTCTAGTTTTTGCCTTGTGCAAGTTTTTGTTTTGTTTTTATTTAACATTCAATCAGCATGGAGTAAGTGGTTTCTTTTATGAGCGGGATCTTTTTGAGGAGTGGGGGTGTACAAAGAAAAAGATGCCATCATTGCTGATTTTGAGACAGTTGTGCTTTGGTGCCTTCTAAGGCTAGAACATGGTTAGTAAATGTAGCATTTAAATTAAGAAATGTCTGCAGCACCTCTTTTTGTTTCTTTCTATCCCAGAAATGTGGTTTGTGAGATAAATGTAAGGGCAGGGGTACTGGGTTATTTTCCTAGATCACTCCCCTATGCTCTCTCTTTAAGGGGTGATTTTTTTTTAAACGTAAACTGTACCCTGTGTTCAAGTAAATAAGGTACTCCCTTTTCTTGAATGCTTGGCCAAAATTTTCAAAACCCTCTAACTATAGCCTTCTAACCGATTTCCAGACTTAACCTCAACGAATATTAAAGGATTTCTAGTGTCTGTGGCTTCTTCCATTTCCCTTAACTCTTAGTCAACCACTTCACTGCCTTGAACTTCTCTTACCTGGTATTCTTAACTCCCTCTTTTAAGAGCATTCTTGATCTCAATGCCAAGGGTACAAAATACTTTCAATTGTAAATGTGAATTAGCAAAAGATTTGACTTGAATTGTTGTAGAGCTGTAGACATACTATAATATCACTACTGAGGTGATAGTTCCATTTTCAAGGTGGAAGATTGGAGAATTATAGTTAAAGGACACTCTTCCCTGGAGTGGTGGTGACATGAGTTGTGGAAATGGGAAGTTAATACTCTTTATTTAAAATCACTTTTGGGGCCGGCCGAGTGGAGCATTGGTTAAGAGCTGGCTTGGGATGTAAGCTCTGAGCAGCAGGGCCCCGGTGCAGATCCAACATGCATAGGCTGCAGCCCCTGCTGCAGTGGGCTGCCATAGGCTACAGTGAGTGGCCGGCAGCTACAGTGAGCTGCCAAGAGCCATCATGAGCGGCCATCCAGTAGCTGGCAACCAATCTGCCTCACCCAGGAAGAGCGGAATGATCACAATAACAACATGGGCCAGTGAAGTGACGTCTTCCACAACTAGGCAGAAGAACAAAAAGACAGCAACTTGTCTGTTCCTCTTCCCTGATTCCCCAACGCTGTTCCCCTCCTCCAATTTCCCAATAAAATCTTTAAAAATAAGTAAATAAATAAATAAAATCACTTTTGTCACAACTTGGGAAATTGGATTATTGTCAACAATTCTATTTCATCATGGTGAAGGTTCTATGCTATACTAATTAGTCATTAGTTTATTCAATAAATAATTCTTAAAGGTTTACCATGTGTCAGTTACTGTGCTAAACTCTGAGACTACCACGGAGAACCAGATAGAGCCCCTTCCCTCTAGGCAGGAATTACAAAGTAAGAGTGATGCAATGAAGAAGAATATGGGAAAGGCTAACAATCTGGTTTTAGGGAGGATCAAGGAAGACTTTCTGAAACAAGAAATAGTTAAACATCTCAATCATTGCATTTCAAATTTTGGAGAAACCTCTGATCCCCTAGATCTGAGATTAGCCAAGAATTTTCATTTTAAACAAGTACCACAGGTGGTTCTAATGCTGAGGTCTTCGGCTTATTCTTCAAAAAATATTTATCTAAGCCACATAGTAGTTCCATTTCCATTTCCTTTTGTGTTACTCCTGGAAAAACACAGTTTTTTTCCACAATAAGAGGTACAATTTGATAACACAGGGCCATCACTTTCATTTTCCTCCTGTAAAAAGAGTCGTGAGGTTCTGTCATAATGTTCAATAATCATTTGTTAAAAGAGACTGATAGTTATCATAGATTTTGTCTCAAGACCCGCCATTATTGCAAAGATTAAACCATGCTAGGTCAATAAATATTTTTGTAGAAAAGAATCATGTTTTTTCTTGAGATTTTAGAAATAAGATGTAAGTGATAATGCACATAAATATAATAAGAAGCACTATATGAATTAGAACACTTTCACTTTAGTAGAATATGTCACTCAACTTTCTTAGCTGAGTAATTCGTTTGTAAAGATATAGGTGTTTAGTAATATTTTAAAGGCATGGTTTTAAAAACAGTGAGTTAACATTTTGAAGTAGCATTTTACTACACAACATAATTTATAAAAATGTATAAATCCAGACCATGAAGGTCTCAGCTGACTATTATAGTCTTGGAGGGGCTTCAAATCTACCTTAACTGTATCCACCAACCAACCAGGGGCCACACTTCAATTTTTAAACAGCATATTAAATAATTAAATAGCATATCAAATTATGTTTTGGATATGTCATAGCCTAATTCTTTAAGCACTCTTTAAAAACTGTAAATGGTTCATTAGAGGTAGTTTTGAAGCCAAAAATGCTAATGCAAGTCACATGGAACTCCTAAAAGGAACTTGGCATGAAATGGGGAATGAACTTGCTGCTGGAAATAGCAGATTATGTAAAAACTCAATCAATGTGGCTGTAACGGAAACATATACCCATAGATTTATGGTAAACATGCTGATAATCTAACTTTTTCTTTGCATCAATTTTACATGCTTTCATAAAGACCCTTGTTTAACCAATTTCATGATTGATTACACTGTACTTCGAATGAAAATAGTACTTCATGACTTTTAAAACACCAGGCCAAGAGCTACCAAAAATAATAATAATAATAAAAAAATAAAAATCTAATTTACATCTGATTTCCCATCTTTGTTAACAGAAATTCCTTTGTCCCACAACTGAAAGAAAGAAAGCTGTCAGATATTCTACGATGATTACCAGTATGCCTATTAAATGGTGCATTTTCTCCTGAGATACACTTGAGAAATTTTAAGGTGGCGCTGGTTGTATTCTTCATGAAACCCATTATTCTGTGTTTCAAAGAACATTAAGTACTAGTCAAAACCCAACATTCATGTGATTTAGATGTCACCACATCTTTGCATTGGTTATTATTTCTTGGTGTTTTAAAAATAGTGTTTTTCATTTATACGACTTCAATTCTACATAATAAAATGACCTTTGATGGAGAGATTATAATGGCACAATGCCTATAATCACACAGGACTATACATTTCACATGGTATGCCTAATTACATATTTTAAGGAATAAAATGATTCCTTAGGTTTCTTTATTTTGAGGTTGAGCCATATGAGAGAATGACCCAAGGTATCCAGAAAGAATTAAATCTAGAAAGCTTAATCAGCTTCAAGTCTGTTCCTCAGCACTTTAGCTCAATTGAAAAATAAATCCTACTTGCTGGAACTTGAATTTATTAACCTCAGTTCAATCAAAGCAACTGCTTGATTCAGTGACTATCTCAGCTTTTTATTTAACTGGTCATGGAAGGCAGTTGAAGCAAAACAGTGTCAGTAAACTCAATTTCTAGTTCCAGTTGCTACCACTAGTTATATAGCCTTGAAAAAAAGCATGTCACTGCTCTGTGCCTCCATTCATAGAATGAGGGGATGACATCTGATAATCCCTAACATCTCTCCTGGTTGGAAAATTCAATAAGTCCTTTGGTGCCATTGTTCTACTCGCATTTTTAAAAGGCAACTCAGAGAAGAGGATACTGATGAAGGATGTCAAAGACCTTGACCTGCTGACATGCACCAACTGCTCCTTGTATGAAATGATTGACTCATCCCAGACCACACAGCTTACTCATTCAGGGTTGACATCTTCACAACATCCTTAGGTAAGGATGAGATAAGACCCACTCTAACCTTTCTGAACTAATTACACAGCAACTTTAACACAGCTGGTTCAAAACATCAGAGATGACAGATTCAGGCCTGGAAATGTGCCAGTACAGTGGCTTCTTTTTCCTCTCTGTGAATCCTGAAAAAATAAACAAAGATAAACAAGATAAATAGAATGTACTGGGGGGAGAGGAGGTGGGATGGAGGTTCTAATTACTATCTGCAAATGTGCATATATCTGCAGGTGTCAGGGTCTGTGAACTCAAAATCTCCATAACTAATCAACCAAAAGGAGAACATTTTCACACATAACATGTGAAACCTGTATTACACTTACATTTCTTATCCTGTCTGGAAACAAAACAAGTTGCAATCTTCATAATGCGACTGAGTATATAGCTGTGTCAATAACTGTTCATCACAGAAATTTTAAAGCTAAACTGGGTTTAATTTCAGCCTTAATTCCTTCCCAAATTAAGGAATATATTTTCTGTACTGTATTAGCATGGAGACTAATTCTAAAACATTTTCTTGTTCAAAATGAATATTTTAAAGATCCAACCCATTCAATGCATCCATTGTTTCTATTATAATTGATTTTCCTCTTAGAATGTATATAACTCCTGGATCGTTAGAAATATTACAAGGTTTTTCACAGCTGAGAAGTTACACATTCAACATATAGAGGCTTGAATTCAAATTGGATTTTAAAATGTAACTTTTGAAACCAGAAGCAAATAAAAATACCATATTATTTGCAAAAGCATTTCTCAGAAAGCAGTGTGGTAAAGAATAGGTCCTGGAATACTATTCTACCTTAAGAAAAGATGAAATACTGCCATTTGCGACAACATGGATGGATCTTGAGATTATTATGCTAAGCGAAATAATCAAACAGAAAAAGTTGAGAACCATATGGCTTCACTGATTTGTGGGATATAAAACTGAAAGCAACAAAGGAGCAAGAAAAACAAATGAACAAACAAAACATAGACACAGACAATAATTTAGTGGTTACCAAAGGGTAAGAGAAGAGGGGGAAGGGGGATAATACAAGAAGGTAAAGGGGATCAAATCTATGGTGATGGAAGGAGAACTGACTCTGGGTGGTGAACACACAATGTGATATACAGATGATGTATTACAGAATTGTACACTTGAAACCTATGTATTTTTACTAACAATTGTCATGCCAATACATTTTAGTTTAAAAAAAAAGTAGGTCCTGGGGATTTGATTTTACTTAACTTAGCCTGGATCTTACTTTCAGTTCTAACATAAAATCTGTAAACTTGGGAAATTAACTTAAATGTCAAGGAACTCAAATCTGTCATCTGTAAAATGGGTATAATAATACTTGCCCTAACTACTTACAAATATTGAGATGAAAGGAAAAACAGATGTGAAATATAATGCTTAAAATACCCAAATAGGATTAAACCTCATGAAAATAACACTACTAAAATGTTGCATTTACCTACCTTGAACTATCCATCCAAAACTGTTACTGAAATTGTCATTTGGGGGTTCCATTATTCCAGGTGTCATGAACAGAAACTGAAGGGGCTTTTTCATGAGAGAAATTATTGAGAATGACTGAATATACTACAGAATGAAAACAAGAAACACTTCACTGCAAGTCAATTATGTAACAAATAATAAGAGTGTGCACCTGGTATTAACATCCAGGTCCTGCTGGATGGAAGGTGGAATTGGTCAGTGCTCTGCCTCATGTGATTTGAAACCCGTTATGTGTCCAGGTCCTGATTCTGCATCTCCCAGGATGTGTCCTCTGTGTTTCCTGTAATTATCCAGACTGGACGGAATAGTTGGTTCCCTGTATCTGGCCGTTTGTACCGATAATTTCTGGATTCCATGGAATTTGCATTGGTGCCACACCTTTGTTGTTCTTCAGAAAACTGAAACCCTGGCTAACTGACTGGGAATGGCATTTCTGTTAAATGTGCTTCCTGTTCTACTTGGTTGTATTTATTGAATGTCTACTGTTATGGTGAAGGTTGTTTGAGGCCCACTGGATGCAAATCTGCATCACCTGTGAGGTATTAGCTGTGAGGAACACTTCATCCACCTTTCTATCCTTTCCTGTCCAGGACTGCAATTCTCTGAGCTAGTCTATGAGAATAGGGGGGTTGGGATATGCCTGAGTTTTTGGTAAGATGATAAAATTGTTTATGGTGAGTGACTTGAAAATGACCCCTCTGTTGTGCAAAATTATGGAGTCCAAGGTACCTCCTGAATCCCTGCTTCCTCTTCCTCAGCATTATCATTATAACTGTCATTTATTGAGTATCTACTATGTGTCAAGTACTTTATAGGTGTAGTCTCATATAATTCACATAGGGACTCTTTAAAGTATCTTATTTTACAGATACAAAACACACACACACACACACACACACACACACACACACACACAAAGAGGTGATTTTACCTGTTTCCCAGGGTCACAGAGCTCGTTGGGCTCAGGATCATGTTTTACGCCTATTCTTGTCTGCCTGATGCCAAAGCCCTTAATTTAATCACCTTCCTACATCATGCCCCATGCCCATCACAATGGTAGTCACCAGGACTCTAATGTTTAACTTTTTTATTTTTTGAGGGCAGTGTCACTGGCTCTCATATGTGGGACCCGAACCGGGGCCGCTGGCTTCCCAAGCCAGTTCTTAACCACCATGCCACTCAGCCGGCCCGAATGTTTAACTTTTTAATGTCTATTTTTAAAGCAATTTTTTTTCAGTTAAAAGTTTTAATTAAATGCAAGGTTTCATTAAAGTTTACTCTCAAGATGTACACTTAGCAATACATGATGGAGTCTTCACTTTAACTCCTTAAGATATTATCAATATATGTTCTTAGCATTGTACGTTCTAGAGTGAGAGTGGCATTAAAGGGCATTTAATTGATGCCTGAATCCTCTATAGTGTCTTTGCTACCAAGTCTCACCTCTGTTTGAGCAAAGCATTCCCAATATCTGCCCAGGCATCTCATTCTCTCCTTGAAAGTTTCAGGCCGTGGGACTGAATCTCTGCTTATTGAGCAAAAATGTTAGTATTAAACTGGGAGGCACTGGCCTAGAGAAGCCATATGTAATCAATATCCAGACATGTGATTAATATTGAGAAATCTCTTTTGTCTTGCCCTCACTTGTTGAGGTTATTAACTACTTTAATATAGGAATGTATGTTCCCAAGGGGGAAAGTCTACCTTGGACTAGTAGCATTTTGAAAGACTCAGCTTTCTAACCACAACACATTGGTGAGTCTTGACTAATGATTAGTGATGAGAGTGAGCTAACATTTCTGTAGGCATTGTCAGGCACAGTGTTAAGCATTTAAGGCATT
The DNA here is from genome assembly GCA_033961575.1 of Aselliscus stoliczkanus. NCBI lineage: Eukaryota > Metazoa > Chordata > Mammalia > Chiroptera > Hipposideridae > Aselliscus > Aselliscus stoliczkanus. The sequence goes on along the minus strand of CM066727.1, from coordinate 119,933,221 downwards.
CTTTTATTTAATCTCATGAAAGGGAAATACCACCTACGGATATGATGAGGACTAAATGAGATAAGACAGAAAAAGCACTTAAAGCCACGCCTGTCTGGACAGGGTGTAAGCCTTGGTGAATGTAGCCATGATTGTGATCAGTTACTTTCTCTCTTAAAGGGGAGGCTGAAGCAGCCTGGTAATGGATAATTGTCCTCAATATTAACTCACATTTTTTACCTGATACTATTTTCAACCTGCTGTGAAACTCTATCCAGACCCTAAGTTGACCCTGTCTGACTCTCGCGGCCATTTCAGGATGAAGTATTCTACCTTTCACTGCCGATTAAGTCTGTTTGGGGCCAAGGCTGAGCTGAGGCCTGAACACAGTGAAAGAGAATCCACTGCTAATAATGAAGAGTGAGTCTGGCTGGTCATGATCAGAGACGTGACCTTAAAGTGTTGACACAACAGCTTGATGAGAATGAGCAAGTTACGACAGCTCCTGCAAGCTTTGAGGACTAATGTACAGACAATGACGTGCATTTCAATAATACAGTCCAGACAATGCGTTGCAGGGAAACCTAGGGGCCAGCCCACAACACTAGAAATTCTTAACTTGTTTACCCAGAAACTAGAGGGAGGAGAAGTCATGAATAGTAAAATATAGTTCATTAACAAGCTTAATCTTGGGCACAACTTCCTTTATTGAATCCCAGAATTCCTACCCACCACAGGTCTTAATTTATAATAATGAATCATCTATGAATCTTTTCTCCAGCATGGGAAACTGGAAGAGGGAGGTCTCTGTTTTCTTTTAACATGGTAAGAAGAAATATCTAGGGGTAATATGTAATCTTTTAAATTAATTAATTATAGTGAGTAATATAAGGAATGCCATATAAGAAAAGAGGTGCATTACTTTTCCATATTCCAATCAATTGTATATCTGTAAAAATGCTTTGAATCAGCAAAATTTTTAATGGTAAAAGGGATTAAAATTTACCTAACAGAAAACCTTTCATAATGGTTTAGCAATTCCCAGATTATCTAGGTCGGTCTGCATAGCCTTAGATCGTTAATTAGTAATTTCTCATGCAGAAATTGTCAGAAAACAGGAGGAAATCAGATGCATAAGTAGAGACTTGTGAAAATTGGGAATGACAGGAGAAGGAAAACTTGATATTTCACTATGCATAGTAGGTATTTAATTTAAAAAATGAATTTTATTTACTTTTTAAAATCAAAGCAATACATGTTCAAATTTTTAAAGCTCAAATATGATAAGAAAACTTAATAACAACATCTCTTCCCCTCAATCTCAAGTTTATTCCCACTTTCCACCAAAATCCATGGATGCTCAAGTCCCTTTTATAAAATATTGTAGAACAAAGCCCACAGTATCTGTCGATTCTTAACTGTGGATTAAAAATACCGTTTTTGGTCTGGGGTTGGTTGAAATTGCAGGTGTGAAACTGGGGGATATGAAGGGCCGACTGTATATTTATCGAAAAATAATCCACATGTAAGTGGACCTATGCAGTTCAAATTCATGGTGTTCAAGGGTCAACTGTACTTGTAAGTTTTGAGAACTACAACTTTGATTTCACTATAGCTTGTTTAAAAGCAATTATGGATTATGTAAGCACTATAACCAATTCCAAGTACTATATTTCTACCCCATGAGTATCATAATTTGGTTTATCAAATTATGGCATTATTGCAAACACAAACATTTTTATCTTTAATGTAGAATATTTTAACTGTTTTTAAAATGGTATTCTTAATATCTGGCATTTCACTTTTAATAAAATTTCAAAAGCTTTATTTTGATTCTATAAATTAAAATTTTAAAACCATTATTGTAATTAACTTATTTTTTAAAAAACATCCAATGACATTGATATTAAACTGGCATAACTTAACTCTGTGAAGTTCATATTCTGCTAATGAAGTCAGCACATAACAAGCCATTGCTTCATTTAAAAAAAAAATGTGTACAAATGGGCAAAATTAACTTAGTCGAAGTCATTTGATCTAAGTGAGAAGTCATGCATCATAGAATGATAGTAAATGCATTTTCTTTACTTGGACATATTAAATTATCAACCTCAAGCACAATTTTAATTAGTAACTTTTGAAATAGAACTTAGTGTCAGACTGTTTTTTTGTTTGTTTTATTAGCAAGAAATGTACTTTAAAGGGAAGAATTATGTAACACTGCATCAAGAAAGGGTGAGGAACTTCTGGGCATATATCTGAAGGAAATGAAATTGCTATCTCAAAGAGATATCTGTACCCCAATGTTTTTTGTAGCATTATTCACGATAGTCAACACATGGAAACAATCTAAGCACCCAATGATGGATGAATGGCTGAAGAAATGTGATACACACACACACACACACAAATATTACTTAGCCATAAAAAAAGTAAATCCTGCCATTTGTGATAACATGGATGTACCTCAAGGTGTTAGGCTGAGTGAAATAAGTTAGACAGAGAAAGACCAATACTGGACAAACTTACTTATATGTGGAATCTAAAACATGTTGAATTCCTAGAAACAGAAAGTAGAATGGTGGTTTCCAGGGGCTAAGGTATGGGGGAAATGGAGAAATGTTGGTCAAAGTTTATAAATTTCCAGTTATAAGATGAATAAGTTCTGGGGAGCTGATATACAGTTGGTCATATTTTGTTAACCGGTGACTGCAGTTACCAATACTGTATTATATACTTGAAAGTTGGTAAGATAGTGGATCTTAAATATTCTCACCACACAAATACAAAAGTAACTATATGAGGTGATGGATGTGTTAACTAATCTTATTGTGGTCATCATTTTGCAATATACGAGTTACAACAATTAAGTTTGCGAACTTGTTACAATGATGTTGCTAACTTTTCTTATATGAAAGTGATTATTTGTACCAACTGGACAAACATTTAGCCAAGTTTACTATTTGAAAGTGCTGAAAAGGCTGAGTGAAAAAGTTAGACAACCTGAACTTTTCGCCAACAATTCGTGGCTCTTGCATCACGACAATGCACCAGCTCACATGGCACTGTCTGTGAAGGAGTTTTTAGCGAATCAACAAACAACTATTAGGACACCCTCCCTACTCACCTGATCTGGTGCCCACTGGCTTCTTTCTTTACCCAAAGATAAAGGAAATATTGAAAGGAAGACGTTTTGATGACATTCAGGTCATCAAGGGTAATACAATGACAGTTCTAATGGCCATTCCAGAAAAAGAGTTCCAAAGTTGCTTTGAAGAGTGGACTAGGCACTGGTGTCAGTGCATAGCTTCCAAAGGGGAGCATTTCGAAGGTGACCGTAGTGATATTTAGCAATGAGGTATGTAGCACTTTTTCTAGGATGAGTTCGCTAACTTAATAGTCAAACATCGTACACCTACCTGTACCAGATCATCACATTTTACACCTTAAATTTACACAGTGTTGGGGCCGGCCGAGTGGCGCGGTGGTTAAGCGCTGGCTTCGGAAGCCAGCAGCCCGGGTTCGGGTCCCACATATGAGGGCCAGTGACACTGCCCTCAAAAAAAAAAATCTATTAAAATTTACACAGTGTTATATGTCAATTATATCTCAATAAACCTGGAGGTAAAACAGAAAGAGCAAAGATGAGAAAGATGGGTGATTGCTAATTGTCTTTCAGGTTTACCAATGTGTTAAAATGAGTATCCTGTTCATTATTCACTGATCTCATACACTGTAGATAAAACTTTTAGCAGAAGCTAGAAATACAAAGTGGAGACCTATGAAACCATTATGGATTACTTTAATGCCTCAGTAAATAATTTGTTAAGAAATGCCAATTTCAGACAAATGGCAAAGCAAACGGTATATAGTAAAAGTGTAAACTGAGGCTATTCCAGGCAAACTGGATTGTATGGTCATCCTATTTACATGTGACCCATTTTTTTTTTTCCTCTCTGGACACTTTTAGAATCTTATCTCTAGCCTTGGTGTTCTGGATTGTCATGATCAGGGGTCGGCAAACTGCAGCTTGCGAGTACATGTGACTCTGAAGTAAAATTGAAAATTGAAAACTAGCATAGTTTCATTTATAAAATTTTTAAAGGATATTAGTCACATAGTGGTGATTTCATTTGTTTTATAGGTCTTGCAAACGTTCGAGGGACAGGATTGGCTCTTCCGTCTCAAAAGTTTGCCGACCCCTGGTCATGATGATATATCTTGGTGTATGTCTTTTGTTTTGTTTTGTTTTGTTTTGTTTTGTTTTCTTTCGTTTTGTTTTTTCATCTGGAAAGTCACAACTTTAATTTTCTTATATTATTTCTTTGATAATTATCTTCCCTCTGTTCTTCCTAAAATTTGTATTAGTCTTGAACCCAGGGACATATTTCTTGGATTGATCCTCAGATTTTGTTTTCTTTTATCACCAATTGTTTTCATATTCATGTATTGTTTTTCTCAAACTCTGGAGGTATCTGTTACCTCTCTGAATTGGAGACACCAAATAGCTACCTGGATATACTTTGTGTGTGATAAAGGCTTTTAATTTGTTACGTTTACAGTAGCTTAATCTATCTTTTCTTTGTTTCTTCCTGTATTCTTCTTTCTTTCCATCTTCCTTCCCTCCATTCTTTCTTTCCTTATTTTATTTTTTTATTATACTAATACTTAAATATATTCTCCCTGTAAGATACAAACAGCTGCCCATACTCCTTTGGCTATACAAGTTTAAACCTAAAACTGATACTTCAGATCCTATTTAATGTCTATGAATTGATGAAACTTTAGAAATAATTTTATACAACTTAAAATATATATCATTAAGCATAGACAGAGAATGAAATGTTCTGCTTAATAAAATACTATGGTTAATAATCAAATATAAATCATACAAGGCATATCAATTTCCAAATGTCTAGACAAAAATATAACACATTCAACTGTATTTCATACAGATAATAATTTAATATTTTCTTGGTGATCCAAGAGCTATTTTAAGATCATGGAGGTCCTCTGTATTTTCATTCTGAATATTAGTATATTATAGATGTGTCAATATGATAGTAATAGTCAATAGAGTATTCTATTAAATTCTAATAAATAAAGCATTTCCCATAGTAAAATTATTAGAATCTCATGCAGTCTGGTGACTTCTATCATCTATATCAGGGTCAGCACATGTGTCCTATAAAGGGCTAGATTGTAAATAATTTTGGCTTTATGTGCATAACAGTTTGTTGAAACTACTTAACTCTGCATTTATATTCAAAGCAGCTATATATAATAAGTAAACAAATGAGAGTAGCTGTGTTCCAATAAAACTTACAAAACAAGTGGAAAGTCATATTTGGCCTGAAGGCTATAGTTTATTGATCTCTGATCTATATGTAGATAATTTCCACCCAAATTCCTACTGGATTTTTAAACATTTCTCTTTAATTCTGATTACATTTCTAACACTAGCACCTTAAACCAAAAAGATCTAAAATAAAATTCAGAATGCCTCTCTAAACAAGAGAACTGTACTACCAAATCTATTTCTCTTATAAGTTCTCTTTCCATTCTTTGTTCAAAATGCATTCCTCTTCCTCACTCTCCAATTCTTCCATCAACTCTTAGTTCTCTTGTTTCTACTTTCATGATGTATTTCACATATGTCTTTCTTACTATATTTCCTTTGTCACTGTCTTTCATTAACTTGTCTGGACTCTCAGTCTGATCTTATATGTGGTATCTCTGCTTCTGTGATGTATCCTTTCTAGTTCTGTATGTCCACAGCTGCTGGTTTAATCTCTCTACAGCACAGGGCTGATCATACCACTTTTTAGCTTGGGAATCATCATCAGCTCCTTATTGACCCAAAACAATGCCCAAAGTCAAACTTTTTCATGATTGGGACCCAGGCAATTTTATCAAATATCATTTGTAAAACAAATTCACTTCACTGCCTTATGATCTCAACTCCAGCTGAAATGACAACTTGCTTTCTCTTTCATGCAAACTCTGGACTTTCCATTTTCCCCATCCTATGCATTTGCTTGTGCTATTTGTTTATTTGTCTAGAGCTGCAGTGGCCAATATAGTAGACATGAGCCATACAGTTATTGAATTCACCACATTTCAAGTGCTCAATAGTCATATGTGGACAATATCTACCATGTTACACAGGGGAAATATAGAACATTTTTATCATTGCATAAAGTTCTATTCAACAGCACTGCCCTAAAATGCCCCATTCACATTGCCTCACATTTAATGCCATATGATCTTTATTGCCTACCTCCAATAACACCTCTCCGATTGATGCCCTCCTTTTTGTAATAGCATTCCATTTGTGTTGGTGGTATGGCACTACTTTTCATCTTGGGATATAGTGACTTAAAAATATGTTATGCTCTAGACTGTTTATTTCCATTTTTTTCATTCTTTTGTTTCCATCTTAACAACTAATCCAATGCCATGTACATAGCAAGTATTCAGAAAGGATTTGTTGACAATCTCATTAAAACATTCTCTAAAGCTTTGTAAATATGGAAATATGCCATAACAAAGAATGATAACTCTGCTTCATAAAATTACCAGTTAGAATTAGCATAAAATTTGGGATATAGAAACTATATTTGTAGAAATGATATCATATTTTAGAAAACCTAATGATAAATCAACATGATTTCCATAAATTGTGATTGATTTTCATCAGCTTGTTGAGGCAGCATAATGTAATGAAAAGAAGATGGATGTAAGTACCAGATTGCCCTATATTAGAATCCTGTTTCCATCAATTACTGACTCTGCTGAGCTACATTACTTAATTTCTCAGAGTTCATAGACAGCTACCTGCATTAGTTAAAACTCTTTGAAAACAAATGACAGAAATAGAAATCAAACTAGCTTTTTAAGGAAAATATATTAATGGACTCATGTAACTGAAAAAGTTCAATATCTTCAACATGACTGGAACTGTGTTCTGAAATAATTTTATGACTCCATTTTCAGGCAAGTTCCTGCTGCATAGAAGTAAGACAGCTGGTAGCAGCTTAAAGGCACATAGCTCTCCACAATTCATGACCCAAGAGGAAGGAAAGATCTTTCCCTTTAGCTCCAGAAATGTACAAGGAGTACGTTCATTGCTGTCTTTGGTGAGGAACATCCTTGAATCTATTGTGGCTAGGAGACGGAGAGTCAGATAGGCCAAGTCTGGGTCAAATGACCACATATCGGATGCCTGTTGCAAGGGCTAGAGTCAGGCTTATCTATCTATCCATGTGAAGGTGCAGGATTGCTATGGAGTGGAGGCTGGTTCTCCAAAGAAAAGAACACTAGATAAACAAAAACTAGTTATGTCTTCTAATTTAGGATGTCACATTGTACAACTCTATTCAATGGGTAAACACTCTCTTCCTCTTAGTCTATGTAAATGGCTCCTGCTGGAGAAGGGCAACATATAGGCTCTCTCTCCCTTATAGGTTTGTAGTGTGATTAAATGACTTATATATAGAGATAAAATTATATAGTATAATATATAACAAAATGACCAGCAATTAGTAGATACTCAGAAACATTTTCTTCTCTTTTTATCCTTTCGAACCTTTCTTTTCCCTGCTTAAACTGAGAAAAGGCATATTATCCAATAGCGATTCAGTAGTAATTAAAGTCTGTATTAGAACACTCCAGGTTTACTAGCACTTGCTCTGAAGTCACAGAGAAGAAATTATGATTTCCTTCAATATTTCTACCTCAAAGAGCATTCTACAGTCAATGCAGAGGGTCATGTTCCCTAATAAGATTAAATAATTTATACATGGTCCTTTATTTTATTATTAGTGCCTCCAGAAATGACACATTAACTCAACTCAAAGTTGCTTATAAGTATTTTATGAACAAACAAATATTTATGAATGAACAAACAAAACAGAAAACAAAGTCATAGATACAGAGAACAAACTGATGATTGCCAGGTGGGAGAAGGGTTGGGGAGCTGGGTGAAAAGGTGAAGGGATGAGGAAGGACAAATTGGTAGCTACAAAAGAGTCATGGGGATGTGAAATACATCAATATATTATAGTCAATAATATTGTAATACTGATGTAGGGTATCAGGGGTCCTAGACTTATGGGAAGATTAATTCATAAGTTACATAAATGTCGAACCATTATGCTGTACACCAGAAACTAACATAATATTTCTTTTTTTTTTTTAACTGTCTAGAAAGTATTTATTAGGAAACTGAAACCTCCTCAAAAATAAGTTGTTGTCTTATACATTATGTTACCTATTTTGTATCACATTTAAGTAGACACTTGTTAAGTTATTTATGTCAGTTTAACACCTGAAGCTAATTAAAAATATATATAAATAAATAAATTTTAAAAAGAGAAACTAACATTATATTGAATGTCAACTATAATTGAAAAATAATATTTTTGAAAAATGCATTGTAGGTAGAACTCTGGTCTCCATTTACCTTTACTTCAACCAGAGAAGTGTCTGATTTGTCAGTCAACAGATTAACATTTATCAATTTAACAGTTTAACATTAAAATTGCTAATGCAAAACTTTCAAATTATAACATAAGGAAATAAGAAACAAAGAGAAATTTTCTTCTTACATAAACAAGTCCAGAAGCAGGCAGTTCAGAGCTTGTATGCTAGTCCCATGATGCCCGAGTTTCTTATGGCTTTCTGTTCCTACATCTTTAGAGTGTGACCCCAACTTCATGTTTTCAAGAAGGCTGCCAGAACCCCAGCCATGATATCCGCTATTCAGGAGGGAAAGGAGAAGAGCAAATAATTACATGTCAGATGATTTACTCCTCTTTGAAGGGCTTTCTTGGACATCTCATGTTTTATTATCTTTTGGCTAGATCTGTGTCGTGTAAACACCTTTAGGTAAAAGGAAAGTTGGAAAATTTTGCTTTTATTGTTTTAAGCTGGGACTATTACTATCCCACATGAAAATTAGGGTTTTGTTTATAAGAAAGAAGGGGAGAGTGGATATTGGGTTGGTAAATAGCAGGCTCTGTCACATACAAATAAACATTATCTCTAAGATTTTGTTTTGATGAAAGGTTTCTACTAAATTTATCGGAATGATAGATGGGAGGGGATTAAGGGCCAGTGTGCAAAATGTGAGGGGATTAAGAAGTATAAATTGATAGTTACAAAATAGTCATGGGGATGTAAAGTAAAGCATGGGGAATATAGTCAATAATATGATAATAACTATGTATAGTGCCAGGTGGGCACTAGACTTGTCAGCGGGATCACTTCTTAAATTATATAAATGTCTAACCTCTATGTTGTACACCTGAAATGAATACAAAATAGTATTGTATGTTAACTGCAATCGAAAAAACAAAAAAGGGAGGAAAAGGTAAAGGGGAGTAAGAGGTTCAAATTTCCAGGCATAAAACAAATAAGTCATGGGGATGTAATGTATTGCATGGGGAATATAGTCAATGATAATGTGATACCATGGTACAGTGTCAGATGGTTGCTGGACTTATCATGGTGATCACTTCTTTAGGTATATTAATGTTGAACAACTATGGTGTACACCTGAAATTGATATAATATTGTATGTTAACTATATTTTTTAATAGAAAGCTTAAAAAAAGTTTCAATCCTTAAAACAGAAACCTGAAAACAATTGATGTAATCAGACTCTAAGAAGAAAACAGCCACTGTGTTTAATTTAATGAATGATGCCCAAAGAAAACAGGGTGATTGTGACATTCAACCATAGGTTCAAAAGCATTAAACCCAACTCTATTCATTATAGACATTTTGAATATTAAGTAATACTGATGGACACCTTTCACTGCTTTCTTAAGAGGCCTTTGAAAATTGAGTTTATAGCTTTATACATATGCTTCCATTTGGCATTTCCTTCTTATGGTGCCCCTGTACCCATTTGGACCAAGAGGGTGGTTGAATACACAGCCAAATAGCAAGTGGGTAATATATGTGTAATTCCCCATCTTGGAACTGCAATTCCAACCTGCCCTCTGGGAACTCCTTGGCTGGGCACATGCCCTGTCCCCTCTATAACCACCTCATAGTGTTTATGTCAGCAAGGCAAATGGCTCATTAATGTGGTGGGGAACCAAAGTGAACATTTGGAAAACACCCACATATTTAAATGGACCAAAATGGGTTTTCTGCTCAATCTGCCAAGCTAGTTTGCCTATAACATTGGCTGTTTAGAAGACAGGAGGGAACCATTTTTGCAAGTACTTATTCAGATTGAAAAACTTACGCTTTGTTTGGATTTTAGCAGTTCCTCAAGTGAAGGGTTTATTGCATCGTCTCTCTTCTTCAGCTGCCTGTTTGAATTCTTCATGGTCTTCCAGAGCCAACATTATTCTCATCTTCTTCAAACACTTTAGCAAATTATTGAAGTCCTCAGAAGTCTCTCCTTCTTCTAAATTGTGGCTTCATTCATTGATCACACAGATCATCTATTTTGCATCGATCACACATTGCTTTGTTGTGTTAGTTGTCTTCTTCTGTTTGTGTCTCCTAATTTGCCTAACTGAATTTAAGGCCTCTGAGTTGTGGGGGACCATATAGTTTCTTATCCAAATTGGGACACTTTTGAGAGTGAAAAGAAATGCTATTAATAATTACATCAGGACACCTAGTACAAACCTGAACTGTCAGAGCAAATTACTGATGTGTGGTCACTCTACTAAGGTCAAAGGTCATTACTTAGTGCTTCTCTTTCTTCTCACCCAGGGTAATTCACATGCAAATGAACATTAAACTCTTAAAAATCAGTTCCTTAGCAAGGCAGCAAACAATTTCTCATACAATGGCTGTGAAGTAAGTGGAAGATGGGGATGAGTCCCTAGCTGGGTGAGATTTAATGGTTCAACATAGGAAGTAACAACAAAGTGGAAGATTTTAAATAATCAGATAAAGACTGTTCACAGCAGAAACCAGCCTAGAAATTGTATTCTTACCACCAAAAGCCATGAGGTTCAAATAGGCACTTTCACCCAAAGAAATAGAAGGCACTCTACAGAATAGAGAGGGGAAAATGTGTTTAGTGGGCATTTCTGTAGACTGTATTCTTGTTTCAGAAGTATCGCACTTCCTAGTCATCACCAGACCATTAGGTCTGCATCAGTCTGAGCAGGAAGCAATAAGAACAGAATTAATTAGAAATATAGACCAACAGCCAAGACAGCAGGAATTATCTGCAGTTAGTTTCCAATTGTCCAATGTGGCTCAGCTGAGGACTAGAACAAAATAGATCTTCCTCAATGGAAAATGACACCTGAACCATGGGTTCGCTCCACTGGTATAGATTTTGCATATACCCCAACACTTTTGATAACTCATCATTGCTGTTGAAAATGACATGTAATGATATTTTCCACCTTAATTAACCCCAACTAAAAACATATTCTAAACTCCCAAAGCATTTGTTTCATGTCTTTTTTAAACAACACTTGGAACGTTGTGCTTTATTTCAGATGCATAGGCATACTTTCCTTCTATCCCTCCTTCTGGCCTCCATTAGACTATAATCTCCTGGAGGACAGAGTTGGAGTTTTTCTTGAATTTGTATCTACACTCACTAGATTGACCATGTGACTTTTGAGAGTGAAGGGGTCAATGGCTTTAAGCAGACAGGACACTAGGACAACTGACATAAATCAGGACTATTCTGGGCAAAACAGGATGTCTGCGCCTTCTTTCCCCCACCTTAACACCTACAGAGTCTCCTGACACTTTAGAGATTATATAAATATTGGTTGATGTGAACTTAGATCTCTATTTTTGAGCAAAGTATTTTGAGCTAACGTAAAGCCCTGATTCCATTGCTTTGTCTACAACAACTGGTTGTCCTTAGTGAGCTATTATAAGATAGTGACCTATTAACAAAAAAGAAACCCAAGGCTACCAATAAATGCCATACTGTTTACCCGATTCCTAAGATTCAAATAGAACCCTGTTGATACCAGATACACATGAGGCTCCTTTTAGAGAACCCCAGACTTAGAATTCTGACTTATATACATGACACATTAAGAGAAAACTGAGCAACACAAGCATTATGGTATCAACAATCTGATTGAAAACATGTTTCAGACAAACATTTATCCCAACACAAGCTTGATTTTAGAAATGCGATGTGGGAAAAGACCAGGGTTGGGAGGCAGAACAGCTATGTTTAATCCTACCTTTGTTACTGCTCTTCAAAGAACATCTCATCTTTGAGGTGAGGGACAATAATAGTGCCTGTATCTGCAAAACCTATGCAATAATTAAATGAGATAATGTATGTGGAAGTGTTATAAATTCCCAAACTGTAGGAACGCACATTCTCCTTTCCATTGACTGTTTGAATCGATTCTTTCAGTTCCCTCTCCCTTAAGTAGCCTAAGGCTGGGTCACCAGAACACAAATGTTCAGTTACAAGGTTTAAAAAAAAAAATCAGACAAACAACTGGTTGTTACATGATCCCTGACAACAGTTGGATGGACTTTTTTCCCAAAATTAAATGAAGTGTTTTGGCAGCCGGTAAAGGTAGCCTAAAGTATAGCAAGAGAACTATTTTTCTTAGGGAGGGTGTAATTTTAACAGAAGTTCAACTTACACATTTTCAGATCTGTACTTTGAATGTCTCTGTTAAGTGCAAAATGAATATAATTAGTTATGAGATATCTTGCCCCTGGCTACAGTCTGCATTAAGCTGCAGCATAATATCATTCTCAACCTATTCATACTCTGTGGTATATTTTAGGACTTCCTATGCTGTAGTTTCTTAAAGCAAATACTGTATATAGTTTCAGAACCTAACAGTTGTTCGTTCAGAAGGGTTGGGAGTGGGTGCCACACATCTGTGGCCTTCAAATAGTCTAGCCAGACGTATAAATTCCTTTATGGACAGGATCCACATCTTTTCATGTATGGGGCTCTCACATGGAAACGAAGCCTCGCACAAAGAAGTAAATGTGTGTAGAATAAATAACGGAAGAGACAAATCTCTGATGAAATACCCCAGTGATGGAGTTCACAGAAAATGATCATTTTCAGACATTTTAGAGCCCCCACCTACCTCACACTGCCATCTTACCCCGATTTATGCCACAAAAGTGATCGCTGTGTTATAGTTATGATTATGAGTGGCTGTGGTGAGGTTGTAAATGAACGTGCCCTTCTAATTCTGTAATCATTGTCCCAATGGAGACGGAGTCCTGAAGGGTCACTAGGAAGGGTGAGCATGTGGCCCAGAGCCTGTGTCAACAGGGAGCAGTTTCTTAATAATCATGTTATCAAGGATCTTCATACATTGGGAAATCAACAAAGTTGGGCTTCCTCTTATGTGGTTTTCCTGAGTTTCTCTGTAGCCTAGAAGAGCTAACTTAAAGAAAAGTGAAGAGTACAGTACATACAATTTCTTCTGTTTGTGAAGCCTATGCAGGAAGTGATGCTGTGTCTGTTTCTACAATATGGTTAGACGTTCACAGCCCAGAGACAAGATCTGTAACTTGATAATTATTTAGATACAAGGCTAATGCAGTTAGTCTGGGAGCTACCTGAAGGGAGAGATGGGCTTAACTGTTTTCTAACACTTCTTTACATTCCTCCAAAGCACATCTTAGAAACGATGAGTGCTCAGTGAATGTTGAACAGTTAACTATTTTTCAAAAGATTAAGAAAAAAAAAAGACATCTTTTATACTTGTAGCTCCTTAACCAGTTAACTAGTAAGCTTTAAAAGAGAGTGTTTCAGTTCATTATACTTCTTTATTGAGTAAAAACCATATGAGAAGCAACACATACCAGGAGAGAGTGTAAAAAGTATGAGCAAGGTACAACTCCAGCCTCCAACAAACCACAGTATGTGGCTAACCGGGAACTCAAACAAAAGAACATGTCAGTTGACAACATTTACACAGATATATTACTGGACATTATACAACCATGTTTTGCCATAATTGTGAAGAATCCATTTGATATTATAGTTCTAAAATAGACCTGTTTGATATCGTATACATGTGAAAACAATTGACTTCCAGTAATTGACTCTCATGTTATCCACACCTAAACAGACCCAGAAAAACTATCCAATTTCAGTTGTTTCAATTCAACAGATTGATAGGTGACTGAATTGTTTGTTTCTCAATTTTATGGTGCTGGTTTGTGGATGTAGCCTATAAAAGCCCAACTATATCTTCTCTGACAGTCCAAAATGATTATATAGGTATATGTATTTGTGCGTGTGTCCATGTGCATATACACACACACATGCATGAATATATTCATATATAATTTGTACACATATATCTGAAACCTATACCATTTTGGTTCTCATTGTTAAACTGAGCACAGATGTATTGGTGAAGCTTTTCACCCAGACTACAATAGGCAGCTGTCTTTAGAAGAGTGTTACTGAGTCTTTGTCATGCAGACAAGAAAAGGAATTATTTGAAAGTGAATGACCCTGCAAGTGCTCAGATATTCATTGATGATTACATCTGAGAATCTGTTCCTGCTTTATTCTATTTTTTCTTAAGAAACAGTCTTATCTTTAGGAATGTGTGGAAGCAAAATGACTAGTTTATAACAGACGGTATTAAAAACTGTTGTGAATACAATGCCGAAACACAACAGTAAAATTGCAAACTGAGAAGGGGAATCAAACAAGAGCAGAAAGGCATAAGATTGGAGAAATTATGCACATGGCAAACTGGGTATCATTTGAGAAGGAGAGGAGAAGTGGTTTAAATGATCAAATACTGAAAAGTAACTGTTTGGTAGAAGCTGTCTATTGGTGTTCAACAGCCTGGACTCTACCCCCAGAACTGAGTTTGAATCCTGAATTCCCACCTACAAGGAGTAAGACTTTGAATTGGATCTTAAGCTCTCTAAATCTCTCTCCCCCTCCTGCTTTGCACGTAGGAAGAGGTGTACATACTTAGTGAAAATGGCGGTACATGATAATATGCAACATTTACTGAGTACTCACTTTGTGTCAGGCACTATAGCAAGCATATTATGTAAATTCATTAACTCCCATATTACTCCAATAAGGCAAGTACTATTATCATTATTCCTGTTTAACATATGAGAAAACTGAGGCTAGCCTAGTTTAGGTGTCTTGCTCAAAGGGATAAAGTTGAGGTATGAAACTGGCAGAATGATTCTAAGGCCTGTGGTTTAAGAATTAAGCTATCATATTGCCATATAAAGTGCTTATTATAGCTTGGCACAAAGTAAGGCTTCAATGTATAATAAAGAGTCAACCAAAAGGGATCCATTAAAATTTAACTGAGGGTATATATATATATATATATATATATATATATATAGTCACAGGATGTGGAGTACAGCATAAAGAATAGTCAGTGGAATTTTAACAGCTATATACAATGTCAGAGGGGTAGTAGTAGATTGGGGGAGGGCAGGTTATTACTTTGTGAGGGGTATAAATGTCTAACTATCACATTGTTTTGTATAACTGAAACTAATAAAAAAAATTAACTGAGGAGGAAAACCAAATTACCTGCCGGGAGGAAACTGGTTTGGCCCTTTCTTCCAATATATCATGTGAGATGATGGATGGAGATGTGAGAGATGACATGGCTGGCGGGGCCCAATTTGGATCAAATGATGAGCTTACTTTCATTCCAAATGAGTCTAAATTGTCCACCACAATCCCAGGCTCAGTCAGCTGATGCACCCTGTCCAAAGCATATGCATCCCTACTTTCCTCCATTTCATATGTTTCCTTTTTTTTTCATATGTCATATTTCCTATTTCAAAGTTAGAGATTCAAACCTAATAAAGTCAGTACAGCTTGATGTGAACCTTTATCTTCACAGCTGATTCGTAGTTGCTCTGATCTCGTTAGCAGGCTGTAAATGTGAACACCTAGTTAGACTGACCTTGAATCCAATTCAAAGAGTAGGTTCTGTTAGAGCATCTGACACCCTGAAAATGTTCAAGGGGAGGTAGAAGAGAGGAAGGGTAGACAAGGGGTGCTAGATGCTTTGCTCAATCACCATGGCCCCCCTCTGCTAAGATGAAAAATGGCTGTGGCTTAAGGTTTTGCCCATTTCTGTGTCTCAGAAATATTTATAGGATATGAATCAAAGAATGGACTACTCCTGCCTCCCTGTCATCCTTCTCCCCTTCTCTGACATGAGCATGGCTGTGCATACTCCGTACGATAGCCCTTGCTGGCCGCCGGGCTCAAAGGAAACCTGTTACCCCAAGTAACTGTCACATTCTCATGTGAGAAGTCACAGAGAAGAATTTCAGTTTCTCTCTTCTCCACCATTGGAGATGAGGTTGAGATCACGGGACTGAAAAGATCCTGTCTTGTCTACCAACAAGAGGGCCTGTGCAGCTGCCGTGCCCACAGTAGACAGAAGGCAGGCGGCAGCTGAGGCTCGTCAGAAGCTCTTTCCACCCACTTCCTGTGCCTGTCTTTGATTTCTTGGAGGGCAGATGTAGTTATTCCAGAGTCCCTCCCTGATTCAGCGGGGGGGGGGGCGGGAAGAAGTCTAAAGCAACACTCTCCTTTTCTGAGTTATCTGCTACCAATTCCATCTCACCTTCCGCTCAGAGCAGCATGTGGCTGAGATTTGCTGAGTGCTAAGTAATCGCTGATCTTAATCACAGACAGCCTCAGCTGAAAGAATGGTTTTACTAGGAAAGCCGAGCCCCAGAAGCAAGATGGGTAGGTAGTAAAATGGAACCCCAAACGACTTCCCAAGAAAGCTCAGAATAAAATATCACCAAGCTATTCATCCTCCAAGTCGTCGCCCTCGGCGCACTGACCCCGCCTACCGTTCCAGTTCATTCTTCCTTTACTTTCCCCGTCAAACTTTATGCCTCAGCAACAATGTTGATTTGACCTCCAATATACAGAGCTGTTTCATGCTTCCAAGCCTTTGTGGCATCTTCCTTCTGCATGGGGTGACTTCTCACTGTGTCTTCCTGGAAATATCTTATTTGACTTTGAAACCTGGCACAGACATCATTTCACTACCCCAGACGATTTTGATTTAATTGGTCTGGGCTGTGGCCTGAACATTGGGAGTCTGAAGTGCCACTCAGGTGATGCTAATATGCACCAGAGTCTGAGTCACTGCTCTAGGCCAGTGGTTTTTGAACGCTAGCAAGCATCAGAATTAGCTTCAGGGTTTGTCAAAGCACAGATCCCAGGGTTTGCCTACCAAGTTTAAAATTCAATAGTTGTGGGGCCTGAGGATTTGCATTTCTAATGTTTCCCAGATGATGTTGATTCTTCTGGTGCTGGGACCATGTTTTGAGAATCAACGCTCTATTCAAGCTCTCTAACCTGCTCATTGCACTTATATTACATAAATTGCACTGACGTTGCCATTATCATACTGTATTGTTATCAATGTACTTCCATGTTTATTTCTGTCATTAGAAAGTAAGGACAATAGCTTTTTTTTCCACTGCCTAGCACTGCACTTGGTATATAGTACATAATAAATAGTTATTGAGTGAGTAAATATTCAATGTCTAGTTATCATAGAGAAAGACAGTTGTGTGCCAGATTTATGTCAATCTTTTTGGAGTATTGGCTCTAACAAGTATCTCATGCATCTGAATTTAAATCCAGAAGGCAGTTTTCTTAGCTTCTATGAATTACATCTTGGATTTTGGTGATAGGATTAGGTTGGCAAAGTACCCCTCAATACACTGGGATAAAAAGCCTTATGCAAAAGCAGATTATATTACATTACATCAACAACACCTCTTTTAAAACTGACATTTAATGAGTATCTCTATCAATAAAGGCCTTTTAAGAGCTCTCCATAAAATGTTGCGAAAAATGAGAACATTTAAAATACAGGCAAACAATAGGCACTATTCATACAGCTTCATCACATTATTTCTTTAGTATCATGGATCTCAAACAGGCTCACTCACCCTCCTCCGGTGAAGTTGGCACATGGTAGCCATATTGATTGTCTGATTACAAATATAGACTGTGGCAGCGAGGAACCCATTTGTCCTTGTGGGTTATATGTAGATCTCAGACTTAATACACACTCAACTACAAAGCAATGGAACCAGATAGTAAAATGTTATTTCCAAGGAGATTAGACTCTGATACAGAACAATGATTTCATTGTTTCATATAACCTTATAAAGTAAGTCCAAAGACATGTTTAAAAAAGGGTTTCCTAACCCTTGCTAATTTCTTAAATACATGCTCTCAGGAAGAATAAATTTGCTCTCTATTTATTGATCTGTAGAACATAAAAAACACAAAGTGTGTTGGCATAGCTCTTTCTGAACTCAAAACCCAGAGCTGGTGATACAGTGTTTTTTTTGTTTGTGTGCATGTATACATCCGTGTTGTGTGTGTGTGTGTGTGTGTGTGTGTGTGTGTGTGTGCTTCTTGCTTGTTGCACATATCAGCTGCCTTCTACCTTGATGACCATCTGATCATTCTGGAAAGGCAGGGCTGTCCTTGGTGGTATAGGAGGTAATGCCATTTCACATTTGAATAGCCTTCAGGCAACATTTTTCAATGAGTCAATGAGACACCTAAGATGAGAAAGTTGCCTTTCTGAGTTTCTGGTCAGTCTTTATTATTGAAGCTCTGTGTCCCTGGTCACCTCTAATCACTGCCTAGGATTCTAAAAATGTCAAAATACCCATATATTGACTTTCTGAATTAAGTATATTATCATTACATTCTACTTCAACATTAGCAGGTGGCCAATGGATTGAATACAAATCAGAAATGAAACAATCCTGTAGGATGCACCTGCTTTTCTTTTTTCAAAAAAATAAAAATGGAAAAATGGAAAAATTTCCCTAAAAATGTATGGGCAATGTGTTTGAAAGTTCATAGTGACCATATTTAGAATATAAAGTCCATGGTGTGAGCAGGCAGGAACAGATTCAGTGGCTGCTTTCTGTTGGTATCTGTTTTATGTCTTTGGTTGGTGGGGGGTTGGTTGGTTGGTTGGTTTTCAAATTGGTATAATAACTGCCTTCATTTTTCCTGTTTCTGTCTCATTCATCTTGAATCAGTAGTTTTCTCTTTTTTGTTTTATTGCTCAATGGGATCCTGTTTTATGAATGTACCACAGTTAGCTTATCCATACTCCTTTGAATGGACATTTGGGTTCTTTCTAGTTTTTAGCTGTTGTAAGTAAGGCTGCTATCCTTATACAAGTCTTTTTGTGGCATTTTCACTTCACTTAGGCAAATACCTAGCAATGGAACTGCTTGTTAATAATATAGATGTACACTTAACTTTATAAGAAACTGACAAAGAGTTCTCTAAAGAGTTTGTTTCATTTTATAGCCCCATCAGCAATGTATGCGAGTTCTGGTTACTCCACATCCTTTCCAAAATTTTGTATTGTCAGTCTTCTTGATATTAGCCATTTACTGGGAGTGCAATGGCATACCGATGTGCATTTAATTTGCATTTTCCTAATGAGTTACGATGTTGATCATCAATACTGGCCTTTCATATACCTTCTGTGAAGTTTCTGTTCAAGGTCATCATTGTTGCCACCTCGAACCCTCCCCCAACCCCAACTGATTTAGGTGTTTACTTAAAATCACTTTGTGTCAAAGCAGATCTGTATCTGCCCCTAGAGTCTGATGTCAATTTTCCTCCTTAGAGCCACCTCCTCTACCCAGTTTTACTCTCCCTCCCTCACTATCTCCTGTCTCTACCCTGTTTTTTATTTGAAGCTCAACAAATCTTGCCCTGAAAACTGCTGCCCCATTAATAACCTATTAATCTCTACTCTAGTCCCTATACTGGGTGCTAAAGGTGGGGAATAACAAAGTTAGGAACTGGGGTATGCTTGTATATACTTAACCAACCAGCTCTCTGAAAAAAAATAAATCTTTAATGCTCTGATTTGTATCCTGATTTTCTGTCCTGTAACTACCTACCATGGCCAATCGCCAGCCCCCAGTGGGACCACACTGAAGATGGAGCTGGAGAGAGATGCACAGCAGCCACCATTACACACCTTGTTTTCACCATGACATTGACTCTAACAAGCCCATATGAGCCTTTCTCAGCACTTCTGTCAATAATCTCTAATGATTGACAAATTGGAGAACAGCACAAAATAACATATAGTTAAGTCCTATTGAAAAGCCATAGACAGTTTAGAAGTGAAAAAAATACTAAAAGCTGAAAGCAGTGGTTCTCACTCTTGACTGAACTTTGGAATAAACCGGAGAGGCCTAAACATTGGATTTTGTTAGGTTGGTTGGTTGGTTGGTTCTGTTTTTTGCTTCATCAGAAGACTGGAACTAGATGATTCTAAAACATAGCCAAGTTTAAGAAGCACTGGATAAAAGAAAGATGAAGAAGGTTTTGATAAATCTGGATAATTGGGGTAGTGTGAGAAGTTATTTAAGCAAAAAGAATGGCATAAGCAGATGAATGGTGGACCCTTTGGGGATAGTGGGGGGACTGGCTCATAGTCACATAAATAAAAGATTCTTCCACGAGAACCTGCCTGCAGTGCCAAGGAATCTAGGTCTCCAAAGAAAGAGGGTTGTAGGGTCCCGGTAGAATGCCATTATTCCCCATGAGGGCTGATGTGTCACTACCCAATCAACAGCCTTGAGAGTTGGGGACCTGGAGTGCAGAACCACCCTGCCTCAGATCCTGGCCAACCAGGTGGGAGTTCAGAGTCTTAGCCTATCAGACACAAGCAGATTTATTTTGAAGGAAAGTCAATCAGGTGTGTCTTGGCTTTTATCAGGTCACTGCTCCTCAACCTTTTATGTCTGTGTGAATCACCAGGGGATCTCAGTACAATTCTGATTCTGATTTAGGGGACTGAGGACCTGCGTTTCTAACTAGCTTCCAGGTGATATTGATACTGCTGGTCCTTGGACCATACTTTGAGTAGCAAGGCTGGAGTTTACAAAGTGGCATTCAGCCTAGAATTGGTCTACAAACAAAACTTGCTTGACTTGACTTGGCAGCCCATATTGGGCTGGAGATTTAGGCCTGTTTTATGGAAGAGGTCTGCCCCTTGGTGGGAGCCCAGTCAACCTTTAACACAAGCTCTTCTCTCCTGTTTTATGACTCCAGTTTGTCTATGACCCTGGTTAAGTTGTCTTGAGATTGACCTTCTAAATCGATTTTAGCCCTAATAGAAACTCTCACCTGGGTAACTAGACTTATATTCAGAAGACCAATAGCTACCATTTATTGAACTCTCACTTGTGTGCCACACATGTTACACATATCATCTCTTATCCTAGATTAACTAAAGATACAGAGGATTTATTTCCACTTCTTGGCTGAAGAAGGTGAGGCTCCATGATGATGCAAAGTTGGCCAAAACCACAAGTGGCAGGACCAGGATGCAATCCAAGCTTGTTTATCTCCCAGACTCCCATTCTCTTCATTCTTGTTCACCTGGCTACTGCCCACCCAGGCCCAACAAAAAACCATGAGCCTGCTGACACAGCCCCTAAACCTCAACCCAAGACTGGATTTCTATTCTAGGGACTTCTAATTTAAAATGTGCACTTCCTAGTCAGAAAGAGCAAATAAGGGTAGTGTCAAAGACATGACGCAAAGTGATACATTTATTTACTGGGTTGAAAACGTTTTGGGCAGTTTTTTCCAAACCACACTTTCAATTGAATTTCACAAATATTTACTGAGCACAAAGGATGGGCTAGGTAGTACTAGGTATCTGATAATAGGAAGAAGAAAAGGTTGAGAGAAATAAATACAAATACAAGTACAGTTGTGCAGAGTTAACTATAAACATACACTAGGAGTATAAGGGTATAAGTCAAATTGGAAAAGGGATTTAATTTTACAAGGAGGGAAGAGGGATGTTGTTCTAGGTGTTTATTTGGCTGTGGGGGTAAAAATATAAGAAATTATATTATCTCTACCTTTTCATCAATACTGAATAATAATTACTAATTATACCAAATGTGTATTAAACATTTGCTATGTGTCAGGAGCTGTTAATCATTTTTTACCTGCATTACCTTAGTCCATCTTCACCATGACTGTGGGGCAGAGGTACTATTATTATCCCCACCTCACAACTGAGAAATCAAAGAACTTGAGATGTTAAAGTAACTTCCTTAAATCCCACCACTAGTAATTGGCAGGGCTACAATTAAAGCTCAAGCTTCAGTTTCCAAGTCTTTATCACAGGGTTTTGTTGTAGACTGAGTAAGGTAATACAGGTAAAATGCCCAAAACATGGTATCAATTGATATACCACAGCTCACCCTATCATTCATAAATCTCACCCATGGAAGATGCTATACATGTGGTTGTTAACAGACTAGCTCCATTTTGGATTTATATTTCTGCGCAGGCCAGACACCCAAATGAGGAAAAATATTGAGAGGTCTTTTCTTTGAAATCAGCCTTTGATCTCAAGAAAAATTGCCATACTCTTTTCAAATGGAATACCTTTGCAAAATACTTTTTCTTCAAAAGGCTGTGTTCAAACCTCGCAGTCCTGTGAAATAATTGCTGTATGCCTCACTACTGTTGATTTGTGTTTGAGTTCAGAAATTTGGTGAGTAGGTGATGTTTCTGAAATTATTATCAGTCACTGTGTCTTCCATGGCTGGATGAAAGGGTTGTATCACAATCATGTGGCTTTTCTAAAATGGCCCGTGTCTTATCTTTATCTGACAGCAGCAGAGCACACCACACAGGGGGCCACTGACAGAACACTTCTGAATTCCTTCACCTACGCTGACAACAGATTAAGATGCAGTTGAAAACAATCTGGCCAAAGTGCCTAAGAATTATTGTTGTCCAAAATCTGTAGTCCCAGGTACTCTGCTTTTTGTTTAAGATGATGATATTGCTGCCCCAGAGACAGGGTTTTTGTATATATGTAGATAAGCTTAAAATCCAAGAGTTACTGGCACCATCTTTTTAAGACATAAGCTAACAAAGTCATTCATCTGTCCATCCATCTGTTCCTCCATTTGATCATCTATTAATTCATTTACTCTTCAAATATTTATTGGCCACCTCTTTTGTTTCAGGCATGGGGCTAGATATTGGGGTTGCAGTTGAGAGTTAGACCATGCTCTCATAGAGGTTATAATAGAAAATATGGACAAAAGCCAAATCTTTTCACAAATAATTATGAGAAAAAGTGCTTCATAGAGAAGAATGCTAAGAGTGAGCATATAGAATTTCCTATGAAGGACAGTTTAGCTGTGCAGTTGAGAGAAGATGGGCTCTGTAATCCAACGAGGAGGCTTGAGTCTTGTTCTTCATGGTCCCAGCCCTGCGACAGAGGTCCATGCCTCAGTTGACCCAGCTATAGCATGGTGCTGTAGCAGTACCTTCCTCCAAGGGTTGTTGTGGGGATTAATGACATAGCACACACAAATCATTTACAACAGCATCTGGAACTAGTAAGCACTCAGCTTGGGCTGGGGGGATGTACCTGGCCAGTGCTGTCTGGGAGGACCTCTCTAAGAAAGGGCAAACTGAGACATGGAGGATCAATAAGAAAGGGCAGAAAGAGGTTAGGAGATAGGGCAGAGAAGGAATGGAGGGAGGGGATGGGCAAAGGAAATGCAGTGAAAATGTGAAGGTTCTAAAACAGAAGGAGCATGAATGGTTGCGGTACTCATGAAAAAATTTGAAAATCAAGTAAGAAGGCCAGTGTGAAAAGCCAGCTGAGGGTGGTTGAGATGAGGCTGGGGAGGTTAGAGAAACAGATCTTGTAGCTTTGGAGGTCAGTTAAGCATTTTGGAATCTATTTTAGAGTATCCAATTATTTGACAAATCACCTGTTCAATTAGAAATCCCTAAACTGAAACCCAAACATTCCATTTCTTATCTTTAGAGGAACCTATGCTTATTGATAAGGAGTCATCAGGGAAACCAGCAATAAAATATCTTGGGCTTCTCTGTAAATGATATCTTTTCACACATGTTACTATAAGTATTTTTTTTTCTCTGTCCCTGGAGACCATTGTTGCTGTCTTTGAATATCAAAGTACACTCCTAGAATTGCAGGTCATTGTCAAATGATTACATCCAGATAATTGTATTATGACTTTAAGGGATACATGATCAATTTTTATAATACATCAAGAAGAGTCTTAAAGAAACTAATATTTACTCCTTATTTAATTCTGTTTTCCTCTATCTTTTGCTTAGGGCTATAAAATTATGCTGTCTTCTTGATTTGTCTTACGTTTTTCAAGTTTTTTCTTCCTTTCCATTAACTTTAAAATTAACATTTAATAACTCATGAAGACATTGCTGTTTTTCAACAATGAGATGTTTTTGTTTTTGTTTTTATCAGAAATAAATTGATAAAATAGACTGATCTTGGATATTTCAATCCTGGGTTTGAATTCTGGCTCTACTGTGTGACCCTGACACATTGTTTAATGTCTCAGACTCGGTTTTCTAAATTATAAAAATATTTACAAGAACACTTATATTTCAATGTTGTGAGGACTATATGAGATAATGTTTATAAATACATTTAAGTCTAGTGACAAAGAAGAAGGAAGGAGAGAAGGAGGAAAGAAAGGAAGGAAAGAAGGAAGGAAGGGCAGAAGGGAGAAAGGGAGAAGAAAGAAAGAAAGAAAGAAAGAAAGAAAGAAAGAAAGAAAGAAAGAAAGAAAGAAAGAAAGAAAGAAAGAAAGGAAGGAAGGAAGGAAGGAAGGAAGGAAGGAAGGAAGGAAGGAAGGGAGAGAAAGAGAAGAAAAGAGAAAGGAGAAAAGAAAGTTCCCATAGAGATAAATTACTTACATGGGTAACAAAAGATGCAGAAATAATGTTCAGGAACTATTAAGAGGTTTCTCATAATGACATCTTCTGAAAATATGGAGAAAGATGTTTTTTTAATTATTTGGTGTTACAACTTTCTTCAAATATACTTTGATATGTTTATGGGACAGACACTATCAACCCTTACTTTTAAGAAGGGTTGAAAAACTTCAACTCTTTTGTTGATTGAAGAACATTAACTAAAAAAATTCACCTTTTTGGAATCACCTAAAATTTTTCTGATGCATTTTTGTGACACAAGCAGCCAAGGTTTTTCTTCCATTTGTTATCTTCTAGAAATAAAATCAGATTGTGATGCTGGGTACTTAGCACATGATGTCAAAGGAAGTGGTTATGCACAGTACTGAGTGAAAGAGGAAAAAACAGAACTGGTTTCAATGTCATTCATTAGTTCATTCATTCATTCATTCATTCATTCATCTACTCACCAAAGATTTATTGAGCATCATCCTCAGCAATGCCAGAAAATTCATTTGCAAAGGGTCACTTTGTTCCTGACCAGAGACTATAAAGCTGGTTAGATGAGAAGGTTATGTTAGTAGCCCTGATAATCCACTAAATTATTCTGAAGTGAAGGTTTAAATACTGTATTTGCAGGAAGTGGACATTCAAGGGTAATACGTTATGTTGACTAAGTCTGTTCCTTTGGAATGATGGCATTCACTTCTGGGTTTCTGAGTTTGGCTGCTTAACATTTATGAATCGTACTGGTTTAACTCAAGAAAGTTCATTTAAGATAAATAAAGCCACTGGCTCCTCTGCAACTGCACATGTAAGAATGCTAAGACAAGGTGTTACCTGACAATAACAATAACAAGAGACAAGCAGGCCCTTCCACTGTGCCTTAAGTTGTAGTCAGGGTCTCTGACCTAATGGAATTGCAACAGTGGTTCTCACCCAAGCCAGAAGCAGATGGCC
The DNA here is from genome assembly GCA_033961575.1 of Aselliscus stoliczkanus. Classification (NCBI taxonomy): domain Eukaryota; kingdom Metazoa; phylum Chordata; class Mammalia; order Chiroptera; family Hipposideridae; genus Aselliscus; species Aselliscus stoliczkanus. Next base: position 119,907,519 of record CM066727.1, on the reverse strand, counting down.
TTACCTCAGAATGGAGGGACCACAGGACCCCTTACATTTCTTCTTTTTGCTTCACTGCTCAGACAACATGGGGTGAATAAAATTGCTGTATTTTATGAGAGATTCTATAAAACCTTCCATATTCCTCTTGATGATCTGGAACAATGAAGAATGGATGTGTTTGATTCTCTCTCTTTGCTTTGTGAATCCCTACTTTACAGAACCCCAAGAGAGCAGGATTTAACAAGGTTTAATACAGTGAAAAATCTTTCCTGATCTTTCCAGTTGGGTGGGACATCAAAATAGCACATACATCATGCATTTAGAGATAAAAATACAAATATAGCTCAGTCCTTCTGGTAAGCAGACTAATGAGGGAAAACACACAACACAGTATATGATTAAGTACAATAAAGCATTGTGTGTAGGCGGATATAGGAGTAAATACAGGTGCCAGGTGATTCAAAGGAAGAAGCCATTGATTACACCTGAGGAAGGAGTAGGGGATCAGAGAAGACTTTAAAGGGAAATGAAATGTATGCTATGGGCTGCCCAACAAATAAATGGGCTATATAATATCTTCAGTTCTATCACTTCAGTTGGGAGAGAAGGGGAGTTGCAAAGTAAAGTAAAAATGTCCCATGAATTTTTAGAAATCTTGCCACAAGTAAAGGTGGTGGCCTTTCATGCATCCTACAAAGGAAACTGTTCCCACACCGTGCTTACCTATGAACTTAATGCACCTCTGGAGACAATCCTAGCTGCAGAGCTGACCATAGCATACAGAGAACGGGAAGTCAGACCGCTGCTTAGTGAGACCCTCCCAAAGACCTTTTAGCCTCTTTATTGATGCCATTTGCCAGTGCTTTAGATAGATTTTTCCTTTCATTCAAAAGCCATTATTATTTTCTTTCAGCTCTGCAATAGCTGCGTTATCCTGTAACAAACATAATTTTTTCCCAAAGTCATCGATATTTCAGATACCATTTGACTAAAAGGGTGGTGAGGGAGCTGTAGTTAGAGACAGAATAAGCAGAGCCCATGAGCATTGCGGTTCTAATTGAGTACATTTGCGATGTGGGTGATGAGGCCCTTTCCCAGAGCAAAACCTACCCATCAATCACGCACGGGAGAATCAGTACTGCAGCCAGCCGGGAAAGTACAAGACAAAAGTCGTGAACACCATTTTTAGACTCCAAATGGTATTAGCATAAAGGCAAGTGCATTTTATTTTTAAGTTCACTTAGAGGGAATTTAGAAGGCACCACTCAAAACTACAGGAGGAGCCAGCAGGATTTTAAAAACAGTCTATAAATTGAATCTTGAAAGAAAGGACAAATATGGATGCCTGAAACCCCTTTCCAAGAATGTCAGAATTTCTAAAAGATCCTGAATTAAACCATGGGTGCCAATTAAAGTACGGGTGTCAGCAGTCACCTATATTAGTATTTAATATGTATGACCCTCATCTATTTTTATCTAACCTCCCCAGTCTGAAGTAGGGGAATATGTGTGTGCTTCCTATTTAAAAACCTTTACAAAGATTATGTTGTCTATCTCAGGGGGAGGGTTTTAGCGGTCTTGTTGAAGAGGAACGTGTCTGTGCGTGTGCACACAGAGTGCTAACAAAATGCAAGACCAGAGTGCTAACAACATGCCCTCTGTCATAACCGAATCAACATACCCAGACAGAAAGGCTGGGTTCTATCATTTGCAGAATATATGCTTCATAGTCTTTTCTTTATCCTTAAGCTCTCGCTTCCAAGTCAGCTAAGGAAATGATGAAGAATTATTTCCTAAATCACAAGATAACTTTAAAAATGTATTTTCTATACACAGCCCCATTCCTTATTCACCGTGCAATATTCAATTCTCCCTCTGTTGACCTGGGACATGTTCAGACATTTATTGGAAAGCTGCCTGGAGGGAGAGACATAAAGCAAGACTTTAACCTTGATCTGCTAACAGGAAAGTCATTACCAGCTTCACTGAAGGGAAATCTTTGTCTCTGTTTTCTGCCTTTATTCATCCTTGAGATTCTTCTCTTATTTATTTATTCTCTATACTCCTCTGTTCTTTTCCTGATCATCAGTTTGGGAGCCATAGCTTTTATGGGGGAAAAAGAATATCAATTCTAAATATGTTTATTGAGCATTTACTCTATGCTAGGCAGTGTGCTAATGGTTGTGGACACAGAGATGGACAAGTCCCAATTCTTTCCTCTTTCCATCCCCACTTCCACCATTTAATCCCTTCGTGAGTCCTGTTCAGTATAATTCCAAACTATTTCAATTGTATCTGCTTTTCTCCATTTTCTTCTGCTACCATGTGATTATCAGCCAACATCACCTTTTGCTTGAAGCACAGAAATGGTTCCATAACTGTTTTTGTGTTTTTGCTGTTGTCCTCTTCTAACTCGTTTTCCTCACAGAACTCTAATGATCTTCTTGATATATAAATCATGCCACACTTATGCTTAATGTCCTTCAGTATCTTGCTATCAACTTTGGAATAAAATGTCAACATGTGGCCCCTGCAGGATCCTGCAGGATCTGACTCCTGACCCTTCTCCAACTTCACCATGAACCTCTTTCCCCCACTCACCTCATTTCTCATCTCACCTCATCTCTTCTCGTCTCATCTTATCTCATCTCATCTCATCTCTGCACAGCTTTCCTTTCAGTTGCTATTTCACACCACAGGCAAACCTCTCTAGAACATTCTTCTTCACAGGCCTTACTCACACAGGTCTCCTTCTTATCCTTTGGTCTCAGGTTAACTGTCCTTCTTTAGAGAGGCCTTCTCAGACCGACCATCTAAATTTGCTCATCCCTTGTTTATTTGTTTTTGTTCCTCATCTTCTTTATAATGTGAAACCCATTTTGAAAGATTGTATTAGTTGGTTTTCTTGTTTATTGTTGGTCTTCACTACGAGAATATAGGTTTGACAAGGGCAGGGATTCTTCCTTACTTATCTTTGTGCTATACCCAGGGTTTACAAGAGTAGTCACTATATAATAGGTATACTCAAAGATGTTTCTTGAAGGAATAAATACCGGCATCCTTAGTGCCCTCAAGATCCTGAGTCTCCCATAGGGCTGAAAGGCTAGAGATAAGTCTAGAAGATTGAAAAGCATGCCATAAGAGAACATGGCTATGTTTTATTGCTCAAAAAGTTATTATGAAATGATGAAAACATTTAATTTTTAACAAATTCTATAGAGCTTTAGAATTTTTAAATGGATATTCAAGTGTAATATCTTGTTTGGTCTATATAACAATTAAAATGTTTTGTTGTTTTTGTTGTTCTGCTGCATATTATTGAATGATGATTCACTTCATAGACAATGGCAGAGGCAGGTGCATTTCAATTGCCAGAGAAGGCTGAGGCTGTGGTCCAAACTCTAGCAACACCAGAAGCTTCCAGAACTAAAAATCATATATTTCCTGATTGTCTAAATGGTACAAGACAAAGGTGGGGAGAGAGCTGTAAAGATATGAGACTGAATCCAGATTACAGATACTGAGTATGCTGTGAATCAGCCTATATATGGTAAAATGTGAGGTGGGCTGGTGCCATTATAAATATAGTTCAGGCCACATAAGAAAATCAGAGAAAGAGGGACTTCCTACAGAAAGGAGGATAGTTTCATAAAAGATGAAAGTGATGAAGCTGTTCAAAGTGAAATTCTTTCTTCATCATTTGTGTATTCCCAGACAATGAATCTGAAAGATTTGTTTCTCAGCCTACCTACTATATGACTTACAAATGTGTTATAAAGACTTCTCTGCAAACTCAGGAGTCATTTCTTTATGTATAAAACACTGATGCCCAGAGACTTTTTAAAAAATCTTTTCAAGGTTGCTAGTAACTGGCAGATCTTGAACTCAAAAAATTCTTTCACTTTCAATCTGGTGCTATTGTTGAGGCTGGATAGAAAAATGGGACTTGAATTTCTTCAGGTGCACATATTGATTTTGATATCCCTTCAAGCATTTGGTTATGTAATATTCACCCATTCTGAGCACATTGAAGTGTATTTAGAGTACCTCAATAGTATATTTTAATTTCTGTAGATAAAAGATATTTTCTGAATGCATTGTATACTTGCTATTACATTAAAACATGCAGTGGAATAAAGAAGATATGAATACACTGGACTGGAAATGGGAAAAGGCTAATTTTAGGCATTTTCCTCATTCTGTTGAAACAGGCTGAAGAGTGTTTTTGGCAGGAGGTTTATGTTTTACCAGTGTTACTGAATATAGAATAATCATGGGTGGGGAGTATGTTTTCCTTAATTGAGTATGTTTTCTTGAGATAAATGTAGATCTCACTCTCCTCACTAGTCAAAGCAAAAGTTTCCAAGTTGTCTGACATTGTGAAAGCCTAGGAGGCAAGACTCGGTGCCCATACAGAGACAAGAAGCCCAAGCCAAAGTTCCTACAAGCTTAAAATAACACTGGATTGGACTATTTCTATTCTGTTCACTAGCAGCATCCTTCCTCGCCTACTGAATATCTCTCGTCACCCTCCGTTAGATCAAGTCCAAGGGCGTAATTCCCAGGAGGCAATATTCAGTGCTTCTTCTACCACTGGCTCCCCTTTGCTACCTGCCTTACCACAGACCTAGCCACATGGAGGGGTTTATATTTGGGCAATTTGACTAGATGTGAAAACTGTGAAACTGGTTGAATCCTCTTTTAGGAGGATTCAGTCATCTTTATTCTGATGAGATAAGTTCACGAACCAAAGAAGAATAGGTTGCCCCTTCATCTCTCCCCATCAGTATTGATCTAAGAGAGCAGAGGGGACCAGGACATCCAAGCTGGCAGCATCCCCATATAAACACCTAGCATCTCCATTGTCAGTCCAGCTTCCAGAGATCAAAAGGGCAGAGGGCCTTTGAGCTCCAGATTCTCCAGGTCTGCAGGTGGCAACAGGACTGACCTTGGCCATTCATAGGTGGTGTACTAGTTTCCTAGGGCTAACGTAACAAATGGCTACAATGGGATGGCTTAAACAACAAATATGTTTTCTCACAGTTCTGTGGCCAGAAGTCCAAAATCCAGGTGTCTGCAAAGTTGGTTCCTTCTTGGGGTGTTAGGGGAAGGATTTGTCCCATGCCTCTTCCCTGGCTTCTCATAGTTACTGGCAATTCTTGGCATTCTTTGGCTTGTGGCCGCATAACTCCAGTCTCTGCCTCTGTTGTCAGATGACTTTCTCCCAGTGTGTCTTATCATCATGTACTCCTCTCTGTGGGTCCCTTTGTGTCTCTGTGTGTCACTTCTCATGAAGACACCAATGATTGCATTAGTGCACTCTAATTCAGTATGACCACATTTTAACTAATGACATCTGTAAAGACCCTACTTCCAAATAAGCTTCTGAGTGGACATAAATCTGGGGAGGCATTATTCAACCCACTATTTCAATACTGATGGAAAAAACATGTTGCCTGAATTCACCATTAATTTTGCCTAACCAACCATTGGATGGCTTGACATACTAAATGCCTATCTAGTAATTTCAGGGCTGCCAACAAAGTATCTTTCCTCCTACATATATTTACCTAAAATTTCTAGCCTCACATTTTATCCTTGGACCAAGCTTCTTTAGATATAAAATTGCTCCCTGACTGGGTCACACATTAAGGTGTCATTCGTCACACACACACACACACACACACACACACACACACACAATTCATTTGAATTAGTGTAATTCATTCAAAATTTTGCATATGAAATCATGCAGCCATGTGAGGAATCTCACTGGCAACTGGCTTTCATACTGAATGAAGATCTAATTGCTTATAGGTTCCAGACAGTTAGTAGCCTACTAAAGAACTCAACCATTCAGGTGGCCAAAAAAAAAAAAAAAAATGCCTAGCTGTTCAAAATGTGGCCCATAGACCCACAACATTAGAACCTGCTAGAAATGCAGACTCTCCCAGAGATAGACTCAAATCTACTAAATCAGGATCTGTATGTGATCTCGATCCCCAGGACTCCCACATGCACATTAGAGTTGGAAAATGGTTCTGTAGCAAAGTCCTTATAAAGTTGGACTTGGAACAGTTAAGATGGGATGTTGGGATATGCTTAGAACATAGGCTGTTGGATATTATCCTAAGGCCGGATGAGGTGGCAAAGAGGGAAGAAGAGTACCTGGCAAGTCTTGAGATAGAACAGAGAAAGAGAGGGGAATGGGCAACAGTAACTACCTTGGGCAGACACAAGTCTAGGTGTTTTGGTGTAGTTTGTCTATTTTAATGTTTACCACAACCCAATAAGCTGGGTACTGTCATTGTCATAACTATTTTACAGACAAGGACACTGAGATAGCGAGGCTCAGAGATTTACTGTCTGACTACAGAACCACTTTAACATCTTCTGCCTACCAGAGAGTGCAAAGAGAAGACCAAATCCATCAGCAAACTGATTAACCCTTGATTCATGGTTCATAGCCCTGTTAGGAAGTGTATTTCAGCCCATCTTATTTTGAAGACATGAATCACCCTGGCATTGATCCATTTCCTTTACTTTAATCAAGTCAGGCAGTTGTGCATGGAACTCACCTTGGGTCCCAGATCCCAGCCCGAACATCGGGATCTCAGGCCAGGTACATCTCCCATAACCCACTAACACATTGAAAATAGGAACCAATCCTAAGCCGGTGTCTTCCCTATTCCCCGGTCTGCCTCCATGACACATGCCCGGGGAGAGGTGACTAATGCTGTGTTTTTCCAATTTTGTCCTCTCCTGGATCATTGTAATGATTTATTCTTACTCGGTGAACCAGTAATTGTGTGTTGCATACAAGCGGTAAGATTTTTAGGCAGATGTGGAATCCAACTGCCTGATGTGATCCTCAAATGGCCCCAATAATTTGCACAATTGTTTTCAGTTTGGTAAGATCTAAATTGCATTTAGGATGATTTTTTTTTTTTAACTATTTTTTTTTGTGTGTTCTGCAGGGTGAGGGTGGGTGTGGGGGGATCACCATTGGTGTTTTCGATTTGTTTACACTTAGCTCCTAAAAATATTGCCCTCAGGATGGCTGTTTGTTTGCCATGTCAAGAATGTTTCATTTGGTTTTCTTTTAGAAAAAATCCACGTATAGTTAATTTTCAGCTGACTAGAGTGCCCCAAAGATGTTTGCAAATTTCAAAACTGTTTCTCCCCAAACGCTTTCAAAACCTAAGTGGAGCTCTGTAGAGCAGATGGAATGAGGAATCTCACGAGAAAGTGCAGAAATCAGAAAAATAAAGTGAACTTGAGAAACTCATGATTTCTATGAAAATATTCATACTTTCTGAAGATTGACTTTTAAGTTGATATGAATTATGTTTAATTTCAGTGATATTTTCTACTCCTGGCATATTAAGTATGGATACACTGACAAACTTACAGACATTAATAACTGTGTTTTGATATGATATCTTATACTTTATTTGGTCCTGATTTTGGAGCTGAAATAAGCCAGCTATAAATACCTTCTTTCACAGAGGGGGTAACTGAGCCCCAGAAAGAATATGTGAGTTCCCCTTGATTATACAATAAATATATGGCAAAATCAGAAGTAGAAACTTCCTTTTCTGTCCTGGGTTTTTCCTAGAGACTTTGTAACTACAGTCAGAGGCTCCCAGCTCCTTTAGCTGTAATCTCACTTGTTATTATACAGGAGCATGATTGATGTGTTAGTAAGGTGTGGGGCTCAGGGATGCATTCTAAAGTCCTTTGATTAGGTTTCAGGCTTTTACTGAGCCTGAGTTTGGTATTTCCCTTCTCCAGATTGACTAGGGCCATGGTAAAACCCCAGTGGGTCAGACTCTGGAAAAACAGTTTCCCTTGAGGGCAGGTCTTGTTAAGGAAAATTGGAGAGCCCAAGGAGGGCTTCAAAATCCTCCTTCCCCCGGCCCTGCCCTGTTGGAAGCAGGAGAGGATTGCCCCACCTCAATCCTCACAGTCGGAACCTGATGGGGCTCCAGGAAGAAAAACTCACAAAAGTGTGGGGAGCCCCTTAAGACTGGGCCTGCAAGGAGTTTCTGATTCTCAAACTTGTCCACACAGAGCCTCCAGCAATTTGTCAACTACGGTTTAGGTTTTCCTACTCTGGTACTGGTTTCTGCCGAGGCTTCTGTTCCTGGTAAGCTGTAATTCTTTGTATTCTTTGTCTGCTTCTCCAGTTTTGGGGACAGTGGTTTGCCCTAGGACCTGCATTTTCTGAAGGATCTAAGCAAAGCTGTTGGTTTTCATTGTGTCCAGTTTTGTTCTTGTCATGTGGGAATGCAAGCTCTTTATGTGTCTGACCAGAAACCAGAAGTGCCCTCAATTGTGCATACAATGTTCCTGTGTCCTCAGCTTCCCTGAAACCTGGAATCTTTCCAAGGAGCAATTGTGGTCCTAATTCTGAGGATCAATAAAATCAGTGGGGATGAAGAGTCTGAATTGAACAAATTGGGCGAACCACAAGGCAGGGCCCGGGCATTGAAAATGCCTCTTTCTTCTTGAGGTGTTCTGTTTCCAAACTGTCCCACTGAGGGTAGCACTGCTCTTTCAAACCCCACTGCTTAAAATGGTCAGTGCTGACACAGAACATCCTATTATGTGCAGGTCAACTGCTTTTACAAATAGGCCAGTTGTTTAGGGCTGCCTCCTGGGAAGGCAATTGAGTTGTTCCATTTTGTAGATGTTTGTGTACAAAATGCATTTGCTCTACATTCTTAAGTGTGACATTCACAGATCAATGAATGCCAGTGAAAAGGAAGAAGACAGTGACGCACAGAAATCACAGAAAGAGGATGTTGGGTTTTAGGCAAAACTGTAGAAAGGAAGCAACACTCAGGTCCCTGAGTTCACCAACAGTCAACTGGGCCTCTACAGAAAGAGAAAGGAAAAAAAAGGAGATAGAAGGGCAGAAAAAATAATTTTTTATCCTCTTCAGTTTTATTTTGGGATCTAAAAAAAGGAAAATGAGAGCAGTGTACCTTCCTCTAAAGCAGTTCCTCAAACTTTAATATGCCTCTGAATCATGTGGGGAATCTTATTAAAATGCAGATTCTGTTTTAAGGATCTGGCACAAGGCCCAGGATTCTGCATTTCTGACATGCTGCCAGGTGATGGTGATGGCACTGGTGTTTGGACCACACTTCGAGGGGCAGGGGTCTAGTGTGCCTTCCAACAGAACATTTCTCAGCTTCCCCTTTATGGTCACTTCTGAAAACAGCAGTGACCACCATCAACACTACCACCCACCTTGTTCCCTGAATCCAGCATTCTTAGCTCAGGATGATCTCTTCTCTTGGACATCTGCTGACCTTTTCTCCATGTTGCTAAATCTCCCGGTTCTTTCTAAGCCTCATTCAAATCTCTGTCCTTCATGAGGACCCTGTAATCAACAGCTCCTTGAGTTCCTGTAGCATGGATGATACTTAGCTTTTTTGCAAACATATGTTGTTATGAACTTTTAAAATCTATTTGTCTCCTAAGCCTCTTGAGTACAGGGTGTATATTTTATCACCTTTAAATCCCCCACACCTAAAATAGGGCCACGCTCATTAGAAGATGGTGCAGTACAATAAAAACAGCCCAGGGAGAGATGAGTTCAAATCCCAGCTCCACTATTCAACAGCTGTTGGAGCCCAGAAAAAGTGCTGCTCCTTGGGTCCTGGTGGTGGTGGTGTGTGTAGAATGTTTATATCTCACAGGATCATTGAGAGGAATGAAGGAAATAAAGTTAACTGCATGTCAGGCTAAGTATCTGGAAGAATTAGCAATCCATAAATTTAAATCCCCTCACCTTCAAACCCTTTTCTTTCTCCTTAATATAGGTTTGATGGTATGTCCTCTCCCTGACACTCTACATTTGAAAAATACCATGTCACAGTGAAGAATCATAGGAGATTTTCTTCTATCTTAGTCAAAGGGCCCATGGATACCCAGGAAGGTATCTCCTACTTCCTAAGAAAGGCTGTTCAAGATCATAGCTCAAAATAGCAATATGCTTGATAGCATTTTCTGATCTGATCAGAAACAAAGCGATTTTAAGCCAATGTTATCAGATCACATGAAAGCTGTTTTTGTTTTGTTTTGTTTTGTAATCAATTTCCCACTTTCCTCCCAATGTGTTTGTGTTCTCAGTGAGAGTTCTTGGACCTGTGTGGGAACTGTCAATGTATCCAGTGTGCTGTAAGATTGGTGTTCACATCTGAGGGATGGTGTGTCTTATGTTAGGTGGTAAGAAATGTGAATTCCTAGCCACATTGGGAAGAGTGACCTGCAAAAAAGCAAAATGTACTTGCTGTGGTAGGATCTCGCCAGTGAGGTACGGGATACGGACTGGTACAGGAAACTCCATTTGGGGTGAGTTATGCTAGAAAGCCAGGCCCACCAGGTTGGAAAGAAGATGCCATATCAATCTCCTGGCAGAACAGAGGTGAAGTACATATGAGATGATGGGACAAACCTAGGCATGGCAATCCAGGTATACAGATTTCAATGCCAGCTCCTCGCTTGTTAGCTGGGTGACTGTGGCAAGTTTCTCAACTGCTTGAGCTTAGTCTATACAAATGGGAATAACATTGCCTGCCTCTTAAATTTGACAATTAAATGAAGCCATGCATCTAAGGCACGTAAAGTGCCCAATAGGCTAGTAAATATTAGTTCCCTTCTAATACTTCAGGGAGGCATGGCACATGGGGCAGGAAGTTACAAGAACCTTACTGTCCTATGTTCCTCTGACTTGGTGACTATCAAAGTCACCTTAGAATGCATAACTGGGAGGCAGGGGGACTGAATAGATCCACTTTTTGATTCCTTGACAGGTGGTGTCATTATCATCACCTTCTCCTTCCTCCTCTTCTTCTCTGTCCTCCCCCCCACCTCCTCTTCCTCTTTTTCTTCTTCCTATTCTTCAAATTTGCTTTAAAAGCAGAATAGATCACTTGTAATTGAAACAAATGACTTATCCATAGTAAATAATTAATGCTTGCTCATAAATTGAATTGAGTTCTATCAAACGCTAGCTTCCTCTGCAATATAGTAGTTTTACTTGGTCTTTATGAACAAACTCTCATAACTAGGCTTTCTTCAGAGTTTGAAGATCTCTTTTGGGATCATTTAAATTCAACTCTGAACTCTTGGCTCCTACAAAGCAAAAAAAAAAGCTCAACAGAAAAAAAGCATCCTTGGTTGTTTTTACCATAAAGCAAGAACATATGGGAATTGTAGAGAATAAATATGGCTATTCAACTCCTTTCAATGATGAGATACATAAAGAGTGCATGTAACCACTCAAGAGAGGCTTGGCAGAAATTAAGGGAAGAATGAGGATTTTTTTCATGTTGTTTCCTTACATTAAATGTACTGCAGGAACCAACCATTTAGGTGATCTAGAAATATGCAACTAAAAACCATTATTGGTGTTGCATTATACTACAATTCACCCATGTTGCAACAAATTTCAACAATATACCCTATTAATATTTCCTTATCGATTTCTTCTGCTGATGCAAATTGTTCTTGGGCAAGTCCAGAGAGTTTTCTTTCGATAAGGATTCATTCAAAACTACATTGTACCTACTAGCAAGCATAGTCTTCTCAGGCTGTAGGCCACGTAGCTGTCATGGATGGACACTGTGCCCTTATTCAGGGGGAATCCACTTCATGGCAGCAGAGTTTCTAACTGAGTCCTAGGGATGAAGAAATGAGGAGTTGGGATCAGATGATATCCAAGCTTGAAGCAGGTTAAAGATCCTCTAGTAAAGCTGAAAGTGTTTTTTTGTGTGTATGTCTCTCAAGGTCTTAGGGATTAGCTTCCAATGCGTTTCTACAAAAGGGAAATGTTAAAAAACAAAATAAAGTGGAGAAGGGTTGGGATTAAAGGAGATTTTATTCAATGTTAAACCCTAAGAAAACATCACATGTGCAAGTGAATTTGAAAGAATCTAGTAGATTCTTAGATAAAGGAAATATGCAGAGATAGAGGTGGCTGGTAAATGGAAGCATTAATAGTGCTGAGATAGATTGTGACTGATTAAAAGGAAGCAGCCACACATCCACTCATTTCTCTGAAAATCAGCAGCTGTCGGCCTACAGACACCTTTCCTACACATGCTCTTACTCAAGTGATAAGTGAAAAGAGTGCTAGGCAGGACTATTTTGGGTTCCAGGCGACCTGTTGTTGCTATGAGATCTGAGATTAGTGGTTAGCTTGGTGCAGGATGTTGTCCAGCAGCTGATCATGAAACCTATAAAAATACAGTTCATTTCTCAGAAATCAGTTGTGTATGTGGGCTGCTGGAGAAGGTGATTGGATTGTTCTGTTTCTTGGGGTTTCCCCACCCCCAGCCCAAGTGAACTAGAGGGATTAGTAGCCTTGGTCCTGTAAGGTTTTTGTGTTTGTTTGTTTTTTAAATCATCATGTTAAAATGCTACATATATCATCTCTCCTGGTGTTCCTTGAAGTGCCACTCATTCAAGTGTTGTCCAGCACTTCGTGGTGATGATTTTGAAATTACACCCAAAATACCATCTTTGTTTCTCACCAAGCATTAGGTTAACAGATATTCTTTTAAAGCATGAGATAGCAAAATCAGCTGAATTAGTGAAGAGTGTCCTCAAAAGAGTATGAGTTATATGTGGCTTGAGACTTTACTGTGGCAGGGAAGCTCCCACCCACAAAGAAGAAATGGCAGAAGAAATTAGGGTTGAGAAAGTGCTATGGGTCTCCATGTCAAGAAAAAATGTGTTGGTGTTTTGTCTTTTTTTTTTTTTAACTTTTCAAAAATAAATAATAATAATAATAATAATAAAAAGCCTAAGTACCAGCTTAGCTAATATTCCCGGTGTTAGCAGTTATTTCTCGTGTATTTTAGGCCAAAAGAAATTTACACTGACAGGTGAATTTGAGTCACTCTCCTTGTGTGTCAAGTAAACTGGATTAACCTAGTTAGGTCGCAGAAGAGCCCCAAGGGTGAAGTAACCCTTTCTTTTAGATTGAAAATGCAAGATCAAGTAGAATATACTAAAAATTTATAGATATAAATATAAGAATCTTCTCTTGGAACCAAAAAATCCTACTGCAATGGAAGAGATAACATTTATATAAAATTTTATTAATTTTAAAAGAAAATACGATCAATATGTATTACCTGGGTGATGTGATGGCTAGAAAAGCTAATGTGATCGTAGGCTACATAAATAGATATATAGCAGTTAAAAATAAGGAAGTTATAGTTTTGCTTCTCTCTGCCCTGGTCAGAGCATACTAGAATCTTACATCCTGGTAAGAGTGCCACACTTTTCAATGGGCTGTAGAAACACTGGATCACAATCTGAGGAGAGTGGCCAGGATAGAAAAGGAGTGCTAAATGAGGTCATGCGGGGGACAGTTGAAGATTCTGGAAGACATTCAGTATAGGGACAGAAACACCTTAAAATACCCAAGGATGAGGATATATCTCTGTGAGACAAGAGGAGGAACAAGGACCAATATGCCACATATTAATAACTAACATTCATTGAGAATTTATTACATGTTAGGCACAAGTCAGGCAATACATAGGTTATCTTATGAGGAAACAGATTCTGAGAAATGAATAACTGCCCAAAGTTGATGAGGCTTGGATACAAATGTTAGGGAGAAGTTAGAAAATGTAAAAGGAGGAGGGGTGGGAGGGGGTCCATAGTGCCCTCAGAAAAAGCTCATAACTAGCTGTGCTTAACTGCCTCCAGCCATGTACCTGTTTTTGCAAGAACAGATGAGGAGAGGTGGTCTGGAGCAAGGTAAGGATCTGAGTCAACAGACCTCCATCCATCTCAGGAGGCCACACCCTCCTGTGGAAGAGTGTGAACCACTTTTTCCCACCAAATAAATATGTAACTCCCTCACCCCACCCAGCAAACTATAAGTCCTCAGGACCAGAAGCCTAGGTGTCTCTCTGTCCCTCTTCCCCGTCACCCACTATTTCTTTCTCCCTGTCTCCATCTCCCACCTTACCTAGGCCTCTCTCTCTTTCTCCCTCTGCTTCTCCCTTTCCCTCTCTCTCTCCCTTTCTCTCCCACCTGGGCTAGGCCTATTTTCTTCCCTGAGAATGTATCACTAACAAACCCTGCTTGCATACTAATCAGCTTTATGACTTTTGATTCTTCACTGCGTCGGCAAGAAGAATGGAGATTCCCGTAACACAAACGTAAGCAGTCTGACTCCAGAGCTCACTTTCATAAGTACTGTGCTGTCTTGCCAATGCAGCAACATACATTTCAACTATATAAGAACTCTCTAACTGTCTGGGATGTTTAAAGATAATATGTTACCTTACCCAAAAAGTAGTGAGTTCCCTGTTCACTGGAAGAATTAAGGGGAGGCTCTAAAACTACTTGGAGGCTAAGGCAAAGAGTGCATGACCATGCGTTTCAACTACATGTGTCAGTCTCCTTGGCAGGTAGGTGTGGGCCAGTGGCTGAGTTCTGGCTGATGAAATGTGAATGAAAGTGGTACTTGTCACACCCAGGCTGCACTTTACCCTCTGCCACGGCATGTGACTGTCACCTTCTTGCCCCATCTGTTGACTGAAAGAGTTATCTTGAGACCTTGGTTATTTTAGCTAGAGGGAAACAGAACCATAAGATGGAAGAAACCTGGGCTCCTGAATGACACAGCCCCCTCCTGCTAATCTGCATCAGAATAAAACATGAGTGAGAAATAAACTTCTTTGTGATGAAGCCAATAAAATGTTGAGGTTGTTTGTTAAAGCAGTTGCCCTGCTCTAAGTGAGAGAGTATACTGTGGGGAGAATTTAAGTACTTGATGAGTGGTTGACAAACTTATCTTTTAAAGTCTACTCAAACTTGACAATCTTTGATTTTCAAATTAAAAAAACCAAAAGGGTCTTTGAGAATATCCCAGTAAAGAAACACATAATCCAAGGATATATACACTCCTGGACCAAAAAAAAAAAAAAAAAAATCAGGACACTGACATAAACAAATTCTTTATTTACAAGTATCTGAGCAGATAGGCTGAGAACCAGAAAATTAAAAAGTATAAAAATATGAACAAGAATAAATGATAGGTTTGATCTTCCTAAGTCACTCCAAGCAGTGAGTTCTGAAAGTCATTTCCTCATCGAGTCACAACCAAGCACACCTCAGTACTATCACACCAGGCAATTTGCTAGAAACAAAGTTGTATAAACCCCATGCCCTAAATTTGAAGAGTTCATAATATAGGTCAGTGGTCTTCAAAGTTTTGAGGGCATAGAATTTAACTGAGAACATGTTAAAAATGTGGATTTCTGGCCCTACCTCCAGAGACACTGATTCAGAAGGTGTGGGGAAAGCACCACAAATCAGCATCTAATATAATGCCTATCACATAGTGTATACTCAGTCAATAGCTTTGAGAGATAAATGACTGAGTGTAAGCAACATGCCCAGATGTTCTAACGCAGAAAGCCTATGAGCCACCTTCTCAGGAAAAGTTGACCATCTGGTAAAAATCTGAATCTGGGATCAATTAGATAAGATGCTTTGGCTCTGTAGTGCAAAATGTTCTGGGGAAGAAAAAAAAAATCAGCACCACTTCTTTATGAGGTTGACACTTGTTTCCTTTTAAAGAAGCTGAATTAAGCCTAAAAGTAAGAAAAATTCTGGAACCAGAGGGGAAATAGAGACATATCCAGGAATTTTAAGCAGAATGAGGTCATAGGAAGCTGTTGTTTTCCTGCATTTTTTTTTTTTTAAGCAGGAAAATTCTACCCAAGAAGCAGACCAGTTGATCTTGCACCTATGCTCCCATGTCTGGCACTTATCTGGGTCAAGTCGGGGAGAGCAGCCCCCAAGCCCTGGAAATAGAAAACCTACCCTGTCGCTGGGACACATAGAGTGTGCAGCCATTCTTATCACTAACCATTCTCATCCAGCTTCTTCTAGGAGTAGATTCCGTACCATTTTGGTGGCATACCAGACTGACAAAATTACACAGGGCAGTCTGACCAAAGTGCCCTTCCTTTCACACATCTATCTCCCTGTCCCAGATCCAGGAGGCACCCCCCTTGGTGTTCGTGTAAGTGTATCTAAATGTGTTTTGTTTTCAGAAGGATTTCAGAGAGCAGCTTGTGGATTCAGGTGGCCTGGGCGTGACAAGGGTGTGTGCCTTAGGGCCAGTTACACAACCTCTCTGTGCTTCAGTTTACCCCTCCATAAGTCGGGGATGCTAATAATGCCTGCCTCAGCGGCTTCTTGGGAGGAATAAATGAAATAATTCCTGTAAAATACAGTGCCTGCACATAGTAAATGCTAGAGAAAATGTGAACGATGCCTAGCTGTCATCTGTTAGGAATTCTAGCTTCTTCTTGGGCTAGCCCACCACTCTAGGACAATTCTGACTCCAAGTGGCAGGTATCTGGCTGTAGCTGGTATGGGGCTGATTCTGGACCACTGCTGCACAATGTGGGAACTGAGCTTCCCATCAAGCACTCCCACAGGTGAGCACACATGGGCTATCAGTGGTCCTCAGCCTGCCTCGTTGTTGGCCTGGGTATAGGCCTGATAGCTCTGGCTATTAGAGGAAACTGCTAACGTTAGTTGCCTTGGTGACAGACACACATAGAGAAGCATAATTTTTCAGGTTAATTCATAAACTCATTCTTAACCTTTAAGTCGCAACTCTTGATCTGAGTCTCAGATTATAAATTTTAATTATCTTTGTTTTAGAATATCCATG
The DNA here is from genome assembly GCA_033961575.1 of Aselliscus stoliczkanus. Taxonomy (NCBI): domain Eukaryota; kingdom Metazoa; phylum Chordata; class Mammalia; order Chiroptera; family Hipposideridae; genus Aselliscus; species Aselliscus stoliczkanus. The sequence goes on along the minus strand of CM066727.1, from coordinate 119,890,808 downwards.
TCAGTTCCATCCTGTGTGATATGGGGAAACTGAGGTACAAATGATTTCATTCAAAGAGGACCTGCAATTTTTTTTTTTTGCCAAGTACTTACATATGTTTCTTATTTCTTTCAAATGCCCAGTGAAATATCGTTACATATGTTTTGCAGATGAGGAAATTAATATTCAAATGCATTATCCTGTCCAAGGTCTCACTGCCAGAAAGTCAAGAAATGGGGTTTGAAGTAAAGCTCTCCTACCCCACAGCTCATGTCTTCTTCATTACACTGTGGATGAATATAGGAACACACCTGCTTTTATGTATTTCAAATGTTTATCAAATACCTGTTTTCTCCTAAGGCCTTGCACTCACTAAGTAAGAACACCTAAAGCATGCTGGTTACTTGTCCTTTGGCCTTTATCACTGTCTGTGAAGATTGACTCTCCTTTGGCAAAGTTTCCTTGTTCTTAAAAAGAATGACTTGATTATAAATGGAAAAATCCTACAGATCATGTTCAACAATAATGGCCAATGTCAGAAAGCAACATCTAACAATTGTGTAAAAAGTCATCATGGCAAACTTAAGCATGGTCAGATTAACTAGGAAAGGCATTTTTAAAAATTGAAGTTATTTCTTTTTATATATATATATATATATATATATATTAATTTATTGTTATTAGTTTCAGGTGTACAACACAATGCCATAGTTATACTCTTTACCCCCAAAAGTGACAACCCCCCCTCCCCCAGTTCGCCACCCCACTCCCCGCCCCATATCATACATATCTATCACAACTCCTCTGACTCCCCTCCACAGTATACTCTACATCCCATGACCATCCACATATTCAGTTACAGTTGGCATACAATACTATACAACATCAGTTTCAGGTGTACAGTGCAGTGATCAAGCCTCTATTCCATCCATGAAGTGGTCTCCCTAACAAGACATGTGACTATCTGACACGCCACAAAATTTTTACATTATTATATTCCCCGAACTGTGTTTCATATCCCTGTGGCAATATTGTAGTTGTCTATTTATGCTGTCTAATCCCTTTGCCTTCCCCCCATCCCCACCCCTCTCCCAACTAGCCACCCTCAGTTTTTCCTCTACATCTACGAGTCTGTTTACTTTGATCCTTCACTCAGCTCTTCAGACTCCACACACAAGAGAGATCACATGGTACCTGTCCTTCTCCGACTGACTTATTTCACACAACATAATAGTCTCTTCACAACATTATCAATTACATTCCCAGAACTGCCCCCATATGCCTGCAGCAACATTGTAGTCCCATCTACACTGTCCAAAACCTTCCCCCTCTCCCTCTTCCCCACTCCCTCCCAGCCAACAACCATCAGTTTTTCCTTTATATCAACTCTTTCTGTGTTGATTTTCTGTCTAAAGTCTCTGTCCATTGGTGACAATGGTGTTGAAGTCCCCTACTATGATGGTGTTACTGTTGATCTCTGTCTTTATGTCTGTTAAAAATCTGTTATATGTAATTAGGAGTTCCTATGTTGGGTACATAGATGTTTATTAGGGTTATAGTGCCCTTCTTTGTCTTTTACTGTAGTCTTCATTTTAAAGTCTATTTTGTCCAAAATAAGTACTGCTACTCCAGCTTTTTTTTCTCATTTCCATTTGCATGAAATATCTTATTCCATCTGTAAACAGCATATACATGTGTCCTATTTGCTTATCCACTCAGCCACTCTCTGTCTTTTGATTGCAGCATTTAGCCCATTCACATTTAAAATGATTATTGATAGGTGCATATGTATTGTCATTTTGTTATTTGTATTCCTGGTCTCCCTGGGTTAGCTTGTTTACCCCTTTCTTTTGTTTAAAAAAGCCCTTTTAACATTTCTTGCAATGCTGGCTTGGTGGTAATGAATTCCTTAAGCTTATTCTTTTCTGAGAAGCTCTTTATTTCTCCTTCAATTTTAAGTGATAGCCATACTGGGTAGAGCAATCTTGGTTGTAGGCCTTTATTTTGTGTCACTTTGAGTATCTCCTGCCACTCCCTTCTGGCCTGCGGAATTTCTGTAGACAAGTCAGCTGTTAGTCTAACAGGAGTTCCTTTGTATGTAACCTGCTGTCTTTCTCTTGCAGCCTCTAGGATTCTGTCTCTGTTTTTAACCTTTGCCATTTTAACTATGATGTGTCTTGGTGTGGACCTGTTTGGGTTCAGCTTGTTTGGAACCCTCTGCACTTCCTGGGCATGTATGTTGATTTCCTTCACCAGGGTAGGGAAGTTTTCAGTCATTATTTTTTCAAATACATTCTCGACCCCTTGCTTCTTCTCTTCTTCTTCTGGTATCCCTATGATTCGAAGGTGTTTCCGTTTTACCTTGTCCCATAGGGCTCTTAAACTATTTTCATTGTTTTTTATTCTTTGGTCTTTTTGCTGTGCCAACGGTGATTTCTGCTGTTTTATCTTCCAAATCGCTGATCTGCTCCTCTGCTTCATCTACTCTTCTGGTGATTCCTTCGAGTGTGTTCTTCATTTCAGTTATTGTATTCTTTACTTCTAACAGATTGTTTTTTATTGTTTCCCTATCCTTCTTTATGTCCTCGCTAAGTTCCTTAAACATTCTTATCATCAGTGTTCTAAACTCTGTCTCTGAAAGGTTGGCTCCCTCTGTTTCATTTAGTTCCATTTCTAGAGGTTTCTTCTGATCTTTTACTTGTGACATGTTTCTTTGTTTCCCCATTCTGGCTGTTGCTCTGGGATTGCTTTGATGTATTAGATAGATCACCAGGAGAGCCCTGGCTGGATCACGCAGGCATGGAGCTCACGGCCCAACACTCCCAGGAAAACTCCCAGTCTCAGCCTGTCCCAATCAGCCGCTCGCAGATCAGGCCGAGCAGCCCAACAACCAATCACCAGCCTGGCAACTCTGCAAGCGCAGTGCGGAGAGCGGGACCTGAGGCAGCTCGCGCACTCCCGGATCTCAGTGAGCAGCCTGTTGGAGCTGGAGGGCACCCACCCAGCGTTTCCCTGGCAACACAGTATAAGCTGGGCAGAGGGTGGGGATCCAAGGCCGCATGCGCGCACATGCACACATGCACTTTTGCGCCAATTCCGCCAGACCAACGAGGTCTCGGACCTGACCCTCTGTGGGAGGGCCCAAGCCCGACAAAATGGCATCCTCCCTACACCACTCGCGTGCAGGCTCCACACCACGGGAACAGCAGTGCAAAAACCTCCAGCCTTTGCACCAAAGGTGCCCAGTTCAGTCTGTCCCTGCAGGCTCCTGGGTCCGGCTCACACAGCCACTCCCTCCACCAGGAACCAGGTAAGTGCTCACCGGCGAGCAAGCCCGGGCGCCGGCCCCACTGATTCTCCAGCCGCTCTTAGCCTCACCGAGCTGAGCAAAGAGAGTCCTCACTAATTTACTGCTGGCTATCTTAGAACGCTTCTTCCCAGCAAAGGAACTCTGGGCTGGTGAGCTTGGTGTGCGACCGGAGGGTCTCTCCCCCAACAGAGAGCCCTCCCCACACCTGGGGCTTCCCTCAGGGACTCGCCCTCTCTCATCTCCGCCCGTCCTACCAGACCCGACGTGGCCTCCTCTTTAAGTTCTTCGTTTAGTGGTTCTGTTCATCTAGTGTTCCGGGGACCTCCAGGGTTGAATGCTGTATAATTTGTTTGTAATTTTGGTGTGATCCTGGGAGGTAGTTAGCACAGCGTCTGTCTATTGCGCCATTTTACCGGAAGTCCTGAAGTTATTTCTACATAGACATATTTCCAATGGATACTTCTTAGAGTTGAAATTTTATTGACTCTGGGGTGGCTTCTCTAGGTAGTATTTGGGATTTATCTATTGACAGATGGCTACCATTCAACTGGTCTACATTAGTTGAAATATAACCATCTTGACTTTTCTTGTATGAACTCAGTAAATTTTCAAACTGAATTCAGTTTATTCATTATTTTTTAATTCTTTGGTAGAGTTAATATTCTATAACATTTTGCCTTCCACAAATGTATAGCTTGACTGTGATTGCTAACTCTTTTTTTTCTCCCTTAGCCTATTAAAGGAGTCACAGGTGAAAATTAGTCTGGCTGGGCAGGAACAATGAAGGAAGATACATTTGACTAGGAAAGTGGAAAAAAATTCCGTGTGATTCAAAACCCCGTGTATTTATTGAAACACTGGTTATGTACCCGGTTGGAAATTAAAAAGCCAGGTATGTTCTCATTCTGGATCTCAAACATTTAGTATCTAGTTGAGGGAACTGGACTTATATGTAAAATACAATTAGACATAATGCGAGTAAGAATATCTATGAGCCAAAGTCTTTGGCACAAACATTTGGTAATGTGAAATTCAGGATAAAGAGAAATTACTGTGGGCTGGGAACATCAGATGGGGAATGGATATGGGACTGGAGAAAGAGTGAGATTCAGAGATGAATGAGAGAGAGAGAGAGAGAGAGAGAGAGAGAGAGAGAGAGAGAGAGAGAGAGAGAGAAATAAGGAAAAAACAGGTTCCCAGGAGGAATGGCAAAGGAGAGCAGCAGCTAAGCAGTAGAGCAGTAGTTAGGGAAAGCGATGTAAGGAGAGGTGGCAATTCCTAACAGGCCATGTTCACCAAAATGTACTTTTGCCCTCACTGATATATCCAGAAACTCAGGTTTGAAAGTTCAGGCTTATATGACAGTAAATATATGTTTGGGGTGGGGGTGGGGGGAGAGGCCAGTAAACACTTCGGTCTTTTTGAAAGGAAATCTAGTTCACACTGTGAAATCTTTGTCAAAACCCAGGTTTCAAAACACTTGTTCTACTTGTCCACACCCCATGAAGGAGCATTTCTTTCTGCCCCAACTCCCTGACCTTACATCAACCAGTTCTCCATTGCATCTACTCTTACGCTCTCTTTAGCACCGAGTGTTTCTTTTCTTTAAATAAACCTCCTGGATGATAGTCTTACAAAGATATTCATGCAATTCAGCATCTACTTCTTTATGAACTTTACCAGGAAGGCATTTCTAGGAGGAGACCATGAATCAAAAATGGGCTTTCTCCCTCTTCCTGGCTCCTGCTGGCTCCTGACTGCGGCTACTCTCACTGTCACAAAATATGTGAAGAACACAGACAAAAGGCCTTAGTTCCTTAATGGTCACTAAAATATCCAAAGTACTTGTATTAGTAGTCTACTGAGGTTTAATTTGCTTCCTAGACACATTCCTATTTTTTTTCATGAGTTCTATTAAGATACATTTCCTCTCATGTTCAGAAACTCTTGTATACCACAGACTAACTTGGGAAATTAGTGTATCTGCTCTGGCTAAAAATGAGGGCAGGGTACTGGCTATTTCAGGAAAGTCACTAAGACAGTAAAAATATTATTGATGGTAATAACAGACTGCTAATGACTAGATATCTTATTTTATTTTGCAGATATAAAAATTATCTGGGAACTTGTTAAAAGTAAGGGTCCCTGGGTCCACCTCCAGAAGGTATGGGCCACATAATATGTAGCTTCATAGGTACCACGTAGACTTCAAGATGTAAATGTGAGGAAATTAGAGCTGTACCTACCTCATACAATCGTTGGGTGATTTCAATAAGATTTTATGTGTAAAGAAACCAGTAAATTTTACCTACTTCACACAAAAACCAGTAAACTTTAGTTATAAGGATTCTTCTGGTTCAAAGTTTAAAAAGAGCACTTAGCTAAGAGCACCCAAAATAGTAGACTATATTGCCAGATTCAAACCTTCTGGCAAGTCCCTCCTCCTGCCCCCACTAACAGTTTATGTAAAGTTTAATGTCCCTAAACTAATGTCATCATATTAATTTTCCACTTTGGGTTGACCTCAATTCAATAGTAATTGTTTCTAAACATTGGATGCACTTTTAGCTGAGTGAATTTTGTACCACTTTTGGTCAATTTTTGTTTTACTTGTGATTCAGCTTAAAGCAAAAGAAAGCAATGCATTTTCTCTCCACTGTTCATCAAGTCAGTGGAAAGCTGATTTTATGACGAAAATCCTAATTTGAAACTGTTCTCATTGTTTTCCTTACTAAGGATATAGGAACTTGACTATCTTGTAGCAAAGAATTAGCATGAGATGAAACTTCATTACAAGTATCTTCAGGTAATAGGATGCTATAGATTTCATCTAGATGACTTTTTTTTTAGTGAGTTATTTAGTCTCATTTTAAAACTTTTTGAAAACATTTTCCAGTTATGAAGTTTATAAATGATTTTATGGTGTTGCCATAGATTCTCACCAACATATAGGATTATAACCATGGCTTAATGTCTTTCCATAAATTATCTTTAAACAAAGACCTGTCCAGACAAAGGCAACTGCACATTTTATAAAGACCTGTCCAGACAAGTGCACATTTTATAAGCGCTGCATATCTTGGAAT